>CM050929.1:21073602-22536102 GCA_027742785.1 Vigna reflexopilosa
GAAACTGATCGGTTAGATTTGTAGACCTTAACGCCATGATCGTCTAGACAGCCCCTGATCGTCAAGGAGATGACTCAAGAGTCAGAACTCTTAGAGAGAATGGTAGAGAACTCTAGAAAAGCGGTTTCTAAAGAGATTGTACGTTTTAAAATAATAAAATTCGTTTATAACAAAACTATTTATAACTAAACCATTTAATATTAAAATAACCGAATCTCACTTATTTTAAATTATCATATTTCTAAAATGTCATTTTATGAGATTTTACATAATTTGTGTCAAAATTTCCTTATAAAAATATATTATATTTTTACTTCTATATTATAATACGTAGCTTATTATTTCCACTTTATCGATTGAATAATTTGAAATTTTCTTCAATTTTTTTAAGAACATTTCGCATGTAACAAGTAAGAAAAATTATTTTAATCACAGTAAAATATGAAGTTTAGTAAAATTGAAGTTTTTTTATGAATATAAAATTGAAATTTTATAAATAGGTTATAAATATTATTTTTTATTTTTATCATAAGTTTATTGTTTTAAATTTTAGTTTTTAAATTCTGGTTAAGAATAACAAAAGAAAATAATATGAATATCATTGAAAAGAAAATAATATGAATATCATTTGGTTGTCAGATTATATGTATAAGAAAATAAGTAAGGTGTAAATCAAATTTAGTTAATGACATTCTTGATTCATTAAGTATTTCATTATTTATAAATGTTCAACTTCTTTCTTTTCTTTCTTTTTGAATGTTTTGTTAAAAGAATATACCAACTGTAATTAGAATTTACTCAAAGTTTAATTGGATTTCTAGAATATATTCGAATACATACATGCACACACGTATGTACATGTCATCCACACACACTCACACTCACATTCATACCCACCCACACACCCACACCCACAAACAAGTTATTAGTACTAGTGTAAAAACAGTGTATAACGTCACGTGTTCAATATCCAACCACTGAATATTCAACATTAAAAATAACTGGTGACATTTTTGTAAATCAATGCAATTATTATACGTCGTTTAGAATTGTAAAACGTTGAAGCCCCATACAATTCAATGTTATGATGGTAATTATTTAACCCAACGCACCATTCTTTTTCTTCTTTCTTTTAAACCACCATTAGTACGTCGAATTCTGAAAGGACTTCGACATATTATTTTTCAGCCAGAAGCCAAAGAGTTACCCCTTTTTAATTCTTTTTTCTTTTAAACAAAAAATAATACGTCGAATTCTGTAAGGGCTTCGACGTATTATTTGTCAGCCAAAAGCCAAAAAGTAACCATTTTTTAATTCTTTTTTATTTTTTCTTTTAAACCACATATAATACGTCAAATTTTGTAGGGGCTTCGACGTAATATTTTTCAGCCATAAGCCAAAGAGTTACCCCTTTTTAATTCTTTTCTTTTTTTTTAAACCACCAATAATACATCGAATTTTCTAGGGGCTTCGACGTATTATTTGTCAACCAAAAGTTTCCCTTTTTTAATTCTTTTTTCTTTTTTCTTTTAAACCATCAATAAAACGTCTAATTTGCATGGGGCTTCGACGTGATGGGCATTGGAGTGGTTGGATGCATTAATTGAGTGTTGTTATCAAAATCCTAAGAGATCTATTACAGAATGATGTTTGAACGTCGAATGCCCCAACGTTAGACGTCACAAAGTTAGTGAATTCAATAAAAATTTAAGTGAGAGATTGAAAATTCATTCACTTTATCTTAGTGTGTGAGACCCTCTTCTCTTCTCAAACTTTTCTCGAACGAAGTTTGACTCTTTCTTTCATTTTATACAAGTGCATATTAATTAACTACTTTATGTATGATTTTCATTTGTTTTAACCGATTATTTTCGTGTTCCTGTCCTTCATAGACGCATTTTGCTTTCTCTCTCACCGGGGAAGACACTTTATTCCGACAAACTCACCTTTTGAAGGTTAGTTTTCGTTTTCGTTTTGAAGAACTTATTTGTTGAACTTGTTTGTTGTTTTTTTTTTTGTTGAACTTGTTTGTTGTTGTTGTTAGGTTGAACTTGTTTGTTGTTGTTGTTTGACTGAACTTGTTTGTTGTTGCTACTACACTACATGTTCATAGTTCATGTTTTATAAAATACCAAAAACTGAAATTTGTTGTTTTTCTGCTTTTCAAGTATAGTAGAATTGTAAAAAAGGATCATAATTAATTAAAAAAACAAAAAAAACTTGATCAATGTCGTATATTGACAAAATTCGATGTTAATTTAATGTCGATTTTTTTAAATTTGATATCAGCCTCAAATTCGACATGAAAGACTCAAAATATTTGACATTGTATGCTGTTTTTGTACTAATGTAGATTTAAAGTACATTATTTTGAAGAAAAATTAAAGTATTGGAACTGTGTTTTAGAGAGATTTTATTCTGTAAGTTGATATCACTCAAACAATGACTTCCTACTCAAGTGATGCCTAAGTAGTGAGTAATGATTAATATGAATCTTTTTAGTAATGTATTAGTCACCTGTGGAAGATGCTTAATATGAATCTTTTTGCAAAGCATTAAGTGTAAAAAGTTCCTTTGTTTTATTAAAATGTGATTAAAGAGTTATCACTTTTGTTTAAAGTAATTCAATTATTAATTTTTTTGTGTTTTATGTTAATAGTGTGATGAGATTTATATATAATTGTATGTATATGTATATCTTATTTATAATAATTCTTTTTAAATTACTTCGTTTTTTCCTAGTTTTCAATATAACATATTTTGTATAAATTTAACTGAACTTCAATACTTTTTATATAAAATATTATTTGTTAAAAATGATTTTAAACTATAATTTAAAATTATTTATGGCAACTTTTACATATAATTTACATATTTGAAGATGGTTGTGCTTTGTGTATTTATTATTATTAGTATTATTATTATATAATCTATGTAATTAAAAATGTTAATTTATTATAACTTTTAATTATATGAAAGTAAATTATTATCTTGTGAGATGTATAAACTAAAATATCATAAGCTATTTATTAATTAATACCATATGTATCCTTTGTTTAACTCCTATTTTTAATCGAAGGCATAATTTGAAATTAATAAAAGATGGCCAATCATATATCATGCATTCAATTAATGTAATATATATATATATATATATATATATATATATATAGTTTCTTATTTGGCCATATATAATATAATCAAACAAAGTATTACTTTCAAGTTTATCAATAGAACTTGTCACATTCAACTTTAAGGAAAAACTTACATATATCTCCTATTCCTCAAAACTTTAATTGTATCCAAAAGCCAAAAAGATGAAAAAGGCATCAAATCATTAAACCCTAAATAATGACTAAAAAGATTTTCACCTCCAATAACTTTGACTGAATCGGTTGCAGAAATAATGCTCAAACTGGACCAATTATTGCACATGTAGGTACATGTTTTCATTGATGATGTGTTTCTCTTTTATTTTGAACATTTATTTATTAAATAAGTCTTGGAAGTAAAATATAAGAGTATGAAAGTATTTAAATAATGTAGGAAAAAGTAATTAGAGAATATTAAGGAAATATAAGGAATGGAAGAAAGGTGATTGAAGAAGTGAAGTGAAGTGAGTGAATGAGTTGAGAACTAAATGAATGTGTGAAAGTGAAGTGACTGAGAAGCACAAAAAAACATGGTTGATGTGATTACAAGACATCAAGTTACAACACAAGACAAAGGACCCACCAATGGTGTGTTATTACTTATTGGTGTCATAGGACAAGGAAACGAGAACAAGAACATGGTAATGTGGATGCGTCTCTCTAAGTTTTTTGAGTTTTCATTATTTTTTTATCCAATACATACACAAATATGCTTTCATTATTGAAATATAGTCATGTTTTTGTTTCTATATATACTTTCAAATATTTTGGATTTTTCTTTATGAAGTACATAACATTTATCACTTTTTTTAACAATTTTTAAAGTAATTAATTTAAAATGAAAAGAATATTATGGAAATATAAGAAAATAACAAAAAAAAAATTACACGAACTAAATTTAAGTAGAGTTCTTCAGAGACTTCAAATTAAAAAGTAAAATCAATATATTTTGTTACTAAAATAAGATAATATGAAACATCAATCCATAAATTTAGATACATGTAAATTGAATATCGTCATATAAATATAAGATAAAATTAATCAATTCAATCAAGTAATTTAATTGAATACCTAATTGAGATAGATTAATATTTTTACGAACTATATGAAAATTTCATTAAATCTAATTTTTCAACTTATTATTAAACTAAGATCTCGATCAAAACGTATTCTGAAATTTTGGGGAAAATGTATTCTCAATATAAGAATTATAATCTCAACATGAAATTATGATATTAGAGAATAAAATAACTTTGAAGCACAAAACAATCGATACACGACTATTTTGTTATTTTACATTATCTAGGTTGTTTAAGAGAATTAACACACACAAAAAATCATCAATAGTCATAATTTGTCAAGAATAATAGTATTCCATTGTTAAATGTCTTTTTTCAACATAATTTTGAAAGAAAAAATTTGTTACTAATAATACAGTCGATAATATTTATTGATAGAATGTGAAATGATAGAATGTGAAATATCTCGATAATTACCAACAACTTCATTTTTATTATTAAATATGAGGATTGTGTTGTCGTCGATAATTAGAAAATGATTTTTTCATCGATAATAAAGACTTTAATGAACATTCTAAATAGATTATTATTGACGTATTTTTTCGTTAGTAAATTTACATAACATTACGAATGAATGTTTTTGTTAGTAAATGTAATGCATGTTTCCATATGAGTGAGCTAGTTATCTTCTCTACACTTAAACATATATTTATCACAAATAAAAGTGTATATAGCTATATTCTTTACATCCAAACAGACTTGCTAACATTTCTATGTATATAGCTATATTCTTTACATCCAAACAGACTTGCTAACATTTCTACCTAGACAGAGACATACAATACATATAAATTCAAACATCAATTGTCTATAATATTATATCACAATACCAAATATAATAGAAAATAAGTTGTTGAAGTAATAATATCTCAATAAATAATGTAACCACACATAATAGAAAACACCTAATAAGTATGTAAAAAAAGAATCTTAATAATCTATATATAATCAATAGAATTATTATCCTTTTGGTAAGGGTCTTGTTCTTGTTGTTAGGATTATGGCTCTTGGACCGAGGGTGGGTTAGATTGGGGTGGGTTGTTGTTGGAACATTGATGAGTTGGATTGATGTTGTTGAAGACAAGTTTAGGATCAGGAAGTATTGAAACTGGTGACTCAAATTGTCATAAGTCTAATCATGTGCTTCTAGTTGTTGCTTGAGGTACGTTCTTAACACTGCGAGTGGAAGAAGATGGTAGGAGCTTGATGCTACCTTTTCAACCAATGCAAATTGTTGCAAGTTGTCTTACCCTATAGTCTTCCATTATTTTTTTTCACCGACAACTGTAATCCAACATAGAGTCCTAATGATCTCATCCTGTGCAACATCGTCATTGTGATGCTTTTTTGATGTATTAGGACATGACCATTGCTCAGATCTAGCATGCGAAAGTTTAGTTTCAAATTCTTCTTGTTAATACAAGAATGAGAATTTAGTTAAATACGATACAATTTTAAGTTTGAAGATAAATAATAGTAAAATGTTTGCTTACATGTGTCCTATAAGATTTTTTCTTAAGAAACTAATAAGATCTTTTGCAAAGATGAGTTTGTTGAAATACCTCACCAACAAGAAAATATAATCCCAACTCCTATGCATGTAACAAAATATAGGGTTATATATATACCTAAATATTCAAAAAAATAAGTTATGTTATAATATGAAAACAAAAGGAAGTAAGGTTTATACCATACAAACACTAATGGAAAAATGATGTTTAACGTCTATTATTTTGGGCTTTTAACGTCAACAACAGATCCGACGTCTATACAGGTGACATTAATGAGACGTCGGTTTTTTGCAGGTGCGACGTCGATATAGACATCAGTTCAGTTAAAAGAACAACGTCTATAAAGACATCAGACATTCCACTAACCGACGTCTAAGGTGACCTTAAACGTCGGTTCGTAACACATTGGACGTCCATAAAGCCGTCAAACATTGCATTAATCAACGTCTTTCCGCCATATAGATGTTGGTTTGTACATTAACCGACGTCTATGAAGTGATCGTTGTGTTTTGGTGCGGTTTTTGTCATGCCTTAGGGTAGCGTAGTAGCACCTCCTTCCTTTGCTAGTTTCTTCGTAAGAAAAAGTTACGTCTTTTGGACTTCTCATGGCATTTCAACCCAAAGACGAACTTGGGTCGTTGCCTAGGTCCATTCCGACCGCCACTGAAAAAGAATACGGTGTATTCTCACCGTATACTTTTTCATTGGCGGTCGGAATGGACATAGGCAACAACCCAAGTTCGTTCTTAGATTGAAATGCCGTGAGAAATCCAAAAAAACGCAAGTTTTTCTTACGAGGAAACTAGCAAAGGGAGAAAGTGCACTACGCTACACAAAGACACAAGAAAAAAACCGCACCAAAACACAATGAAAAGGTAGAGGAGAGGAAACTTACCTGGAAAATGCAGAGCAGCGCGAGAGAAAAAGGCAAAGACGATGTGTTGGTTCGCAAACCGACGTCTACATTATCAAATACGTCGGACGCCTGACTAATTTGACGTCTATTCGATTTAAAAATTAATTCTTTTATTGTACATAGACGTCGGTGCTGATGCAACTGACGTCTAGAATTGTATATAGACGACAATGTGGTGGGATCCGACGTCTATAGGGCTGAAAAAAAGTGACTATTCACCTGTCCGGTAGACATATAGGCATCAGTTACAACGAGACCGACGTCTATATGTCTGACAGGTTGGTGGGGAGCATTAAATTCCGCCATATAGATGTCGGGGCCCCTTTAATGTGGCGAGATCCGACGTCTATAAGGCTGAAAACAGTGACTATTCACCTGCCTGACAGACTTATAGGCGTCAGTTAGAAGGGGACCGACGTCTATATGTCAGATAGGTAGGTGAGCAGCATTAATTTCCGCCATTTAGACGTCGGGACCCCAAACGAACCGACGTCTATAAGGCTGATGGAAACACCTAACGGTAAAAAATATAGACGTCAGGTTTGAAGGGCCGACGTCTAAAATTCTATAGACGTCAGAGATGGACCTAACCGACGCCTATATTGTCAACTTATTTACGGAAATGTCACCGGTCATCAATATACGTCACGGGTGCCCGTAACCGACGTCTACCGTATGACGTTAAACAATGTTTTTGCATTATTGAAATGACATGTTTATGAGTGGCAATGAAACCGCTTGTGTGTATGGTCCCACCATTTTCTAAAGCTTTGTTTTTTTTGTCAACACATTTTACAATAATAAAGAGGAGAACTCCTAGAAAATTATTCCACATCCTCCCAACCTAATAATGGGATTCTCCTACAATGGTAACATTTTAAAACATCTTAAAGAGTTTATAAGATGCTTTGGTATGGAAATTGTTTTGAATTTGAGCTTCATGCTCAAGTCTCTACAGAACCTTCGTTTGTAACAATCAATCAAGTACAAATCATCTTGACGACACAATAAATGGTATTTGAAGTACAATAGCAATGGAATGAAATTGCATTTGACTTTAACATACACAGTAAGGCAAAGAGAGCAAGTTTGATGACATGTTACCTTAAAACGTTGTTAGAAAGAATCATTTGGATGTATTGTTTCCCTAGTTGATCAAGGTTTCAAAAATTATTGCTTAATAAACTTTGTGATAGTCTGAAAAGTACTATAAAAGGAACAAACTTAAATATGAACATAGAAAAATAATGCAAAAGAACTCAAGATAAAACAAGTAATGTAATATTAAAAATTATTTTAGATACTAATAATTTTTTATTTATAAATTAGTGATTAATTATTTTTATCTTTAAAATTAATTGCTATTTAGAAGAATTTATTGTAATTGACGGACCTCCATGGCTTGTCTCCTATCGCTTAGGATCTCCATGGCTTGTCTCCTATCACTTAGAAACTAGTGGTTAATATTATAATCTTAATTTCATTTGAAACAAAGTATAATTTATCGTATAATTAATATCCAAAACACTATCGATTTTTAAATATTATATTAAAAGAAATATCCTTCTGAAATTATATATACGTGCCATTTAGTATGACTCTAAATAGATTCAAATTAATTTTTTCCTAATTCATAAAGTTGTTATTAAATCAATATACGCTGGCCTCTTAAAAGTTTCATCTATGCACACTTAATCAAGTAGTATATATGATTGATTTTTCTTACTATAAATGCAAACTATCTATTAATTACTATAGAAAGTTTTATTTTAAAAAAAAAAATGTTTTTCAAGCTTTGAGTCAAGACTTTATTCGATCCAATACAAACATGATGTAGAAAGTTTATAAACCTAATTATCTTTAAGCACGTTGATGCCTTTAACTAGGCTCAAGAAAATCCTATGCACAAAAAAAAAGAAAAAAAAATTCAAATTCTCTTGCTTTACATAAACTGAAAACGCCTTCTTGACTAGTTAATGAGTGTTACTTTAGGTCAAAAAGTGATTTTGCCACTTTATGGGTTCTTTTGAAAGTATCCCAAATATATAATATGCCATGTCAACACAAACGCGATTCTTTGTGTGAAATTAACAAACACACATATTCTTCATCCACAAGAATAAGAAACCCCATGAAGTGGAAAATGGCTCTTGCATGCAATAGAAGCATAACTACTATAAAGGCCTAGAGCCACTAGTTGTATATATACATAATTTCACCAGAAATGAGATTAAGAAAGTGAACAAAAAAAAAAAGTGATTTTGATGCCATGATTGATCTGGTCTATGCCCTTTGTTTGACCCCTTTTAGTTTGAAGTCTTTTAAGAACACCTTTTATATATAGTTTATTGTTTGGCTATGGTTTGTTAGGCACATAGACAATTGTACAGAAGCTATAATTTGCCTCTTGTTTAGGTGACATGTTGTGCTTCAAAACACAATTATTGAAACTGAAATTCCTGAAAGTGGTGATAATTAAATTGATGTGTGTTGATCGCACGTGTGGGGTCCTTAATCAGAATTGTTAATTGTTGATGCTGCATTTCTTTTTGCTACAATGCACAACTAATAGTTGCAAAATTGTTGGTCTTTCGCTCTTTCCTCTCATTCTTGTTGTCTAAAGTTGTTGGTCTCTCACTGTTCTTCTCGTTTTTATTCTTTTGAATTGTTTTGAGTTTCATCAAAACATATTTTTAAAGTATTTTACTCATTTTTTATTTTATCGAGATATACTTTGATTATAGAACTGAAGTATAACATAAAAAAAACCTAAGCTAAAGTTTTTTTGTTGCGTTAGTGTTTCACCTTGAGTTTGCTTTTCATGATGAAATGGTTGTGTCCGAATAATGCTATGCTTTATTTATTACTTGGCATGAACATGAAATAAGTATTGACATGTTTCGATTTTAATATAATAATAACAAAAATTATAGTCTTACTATAACGATTTTAATTTTATTTGATTTAATTCTAGGTTAAGATGACTGAACACATGTTTATATTAAAAAACAATTAATGTTATTATACTAATAACTTTCAAAAATCACAAAAGAGCCAAAGAGTAAAGTACTTTTTAGAATTAATTGCATATTAATATGAATTTTGTTAAGATTAACTGCGTATTAATATTAATCATTAATGAAATTTAAATAAAATTAATAAAATTAAAATTTTTATATTAAGATTGTATTTCTTTTATCATATTAAATATAGAAGTGTCAAAATGAACTTTAACCCACAATAAACCCGCTAACCTAACTAAACCGGATTTACTAGTGGAAAAACGCTGTTTAATGTTAACTCATAGACGTCTGTTAGAGCTTCACCGACGTCATATGATGAACAGTGGCATTATCGTAAATAAGATGGTAACCTAGACGTCGGTTTCAAGGTAATACGACGTCTATTAAGTAGTACACGTCAGCTCTGCCGTAAGCCGACGTCCAATGTAATGAGGTAGGCGAGAAGACAGACTTCTCATACGCATTTGAAGTCGGTTGTGATGGGGCCGACGTCTACTTGGGTGCAGTTAATGTTGGTCACCTGATTCCCAGGCTATTAGACGTCAAGTTGTCAAAAACCGACGTCTATGGCCTGTCCGGAAGGCGGGAAGACAAATTTTTTTTGCAAAATAAACGTCGCATTTCTGGGTGCGCGACGTCTATGTGCCTGTAATTAATTATGTGCATCAAACTCCGAGGCACTTCCACGTCCGACAGCAGAAAACCGACGTCTATATTATTACAGACATCGGCGCCCCTTCACAACTATCGTCTACGTCCCTGACAGGAAGTGAAACGTCAATCGGTTCAGCGCCCTAGACGTCGGTGCCCCTTCACAACCGACGTTTAATGGGCATTCAAAAAGTAAGTTTAAATGTTAACTTGGTCGTCGAATTAGTTAGACAACTGACTTCTAGATTACTATAGACGTTAGTTTCGCAAGCAACCGACGCTCAATTTCATTTTAAATAAATCGCAGACTCTTCACGACATTCAGTTTTTGATATCGTCTTCCTCTCTTCTCTTTTTTCTCTTGTTTCTCTCTTGCGGCATTGCATTATTGTTTCTGATATCTTTATATTCTTCCTCCTCTTCTTTTTCTCTCTTTCGGCATTACATCCCAGGTGGTTTTTTTTTATGCTTACCGTTTAAACTTTGTTTAGTCTTTCATCGATTATCTTCTGGTTCAACTGATTAAAATTTGATTTCTTTGTGTTGTGTTTTAGTGTAGTTTTGTTCCTTTCTTGGGGTAACGTAGTAACACATTCTCCATTTGCTAGCTGCCTCTAAGAAAAAACGGCGTCTTGTGAATTTCTTTTGGTCGTTTCAACCCAAAAACGACCCTGGGTCGTTGCCTAGTTATCGTTTCACCGTGATTTTTCCCTCTTGCGGATGAAAATGGAATTAAGCAACAACCCAGGTTCGGTTTTGGGTTGAAATGCCATAAGAAATTCAAAAGACGCAAGCTTTTTTTCGGGGAAACTAGCAAAAGGATATTGTGCTACTAGGCTATCCAAAGACGGGAACAAAACTGCACTAAAACACAACCACTGTATTAGACGTCGGTTAATGTATACACTGACGTCTATAGTACCTTTTAAACGTCTGTTAGTGTCATTTTCGAAGTCTTTAGTGCCTCTTCGACGTCGGTTATTGCTCAGACCGACGTCTATATAATGTCTTTAGACGTCCAGTTCCGACGTTTAGTGACGTCGGACATGGCACTGACTGACGTCATTATAGACGTCGGTTATATTCATGTCCGACGTCCCATTGACGCACCGACAATGACGTCGATTGTTTAGTAGACGTTAAAAGCCCAAAATAATCGACGTTAAACATCATTTTTCCACTAGTGATTGGTTTGGTTGGAATTCTCAATCCACCGGTTTGGTTTGGTCTGGCCCACTTAATCTGCTAAAATTTGGTGGTAGAAGGTGGACTAGTTCGGCCTTAGCACTAGTGCAGAATCGGCTTATAACGTCACCCATTAGACGTCAGTTAGAGGGGGCAGCGATGTAAATTATTGACCGGTGGAAATTGTGTAAATAAGTGAAGCCTATAGACGTCTGTTAGGGGGGACCGACGTCTATAATACTATAGATGTCGGTGCCCCTATAAACTGACGTTTATATGTCTGACAGGTAAGTGAAAAGTCATTTCTTTTTGTCATATAGACATTGGTGCCCCTCCTACCCGACGTCTATAGTCTGACAGGTAGTTAAAAAGTTAATTTTTTTCCGCCATCTAGACGTCTGATCCCGCCACTTGTCATCTATATGCGGCTATAGACGTCAGGGACCCACCAAACCGACGTTTATAGTTTGACCAGGTATGTGAAAAGTCATTCGTTTCCGCAAGCCGACCCGACGTCTATAGTCTGACAAGTAAGTGAAAATTTAATTTTTTTTTCGCCATCTAGACGTCTTTGCCCGCCATCGGACGTCAATATGCGATTATAGACATTATGACCCCACCTAACTGACGTCTATAGTCTGACCAGGTATGTGAAAAGTCATTCGTTTCCACCAACTAGATGTCACGTCCCACAAAGTCGACGTCTATATATAACACAAATATTAATTTTTAAATCGAATTGACGTCAGATTAGTGAGGCGCCTGACGTATATGCGATTATAGACGTCGGTTTTGTGGCAACAGACGTCTAATTTCTTGTTAAATTATTGGTGTGAACCAGCAGTTTGCGAACCAGCAGTTTGATCGTCTTCCTTCGCTTTTTCTCTCCGCTACACTACATTTCCAGGTGTGTTTGATCTCCGTGAACCATTTAAAGTTGTTTTTACTCCGATTAAAGTAATCTTTGATGTATTATCTTTCATATGAACCGATTAAAATGAGTTTTTGTTGTGTTTTGGTGCAGTTTTTCTTGCGTCTTTGGGTAGCGTAGTGCACCTTCTCCCGTTGCGATTTTTGGATCTCTTATGAAATTTCAACCTGAAGTCGAACGTGGGTCCTTGCATAGTGTCATTCCCACCGCCAATGAAAAAGAATACGGTGAGAATACGGTGACACCGTATTCTTTTTCATTGGCGGTCGGAATGGACCTAGGCAACGACCCAGGTTCGTCTTTGAGTTGAAATGCCATAAGAGATGCAAAAGACGCAATTTTTTCTTACGAGGAAACTAGCAAAGGAAGGAGGTGCTACTACGCTACCCAAATACACAAGAAAAACTGCACCAAAACACAACGAACACTTCATAGATGTCGGTTAATGTACTAACCGACGTCTATAATGCCCATCGACGTCGATTAGTGCAATGTCTGACGTCTTTATAGTGCCCTTAGACGTCGGTTAGTGTAATGTCTGATGTCTTTATAGACATCAGGCTTTTCACTTAACCGACGTCTATAACGATGTCGCACCTGAGGAGAACCGACGTCCCATTAACATCACCCGTATAGACGTCGGTTCGGGAGATGATGTTAAAAGTCCAAAATAACTGACATCTAAAGCCCTTTCTGCACTAGTGTAGCCCACTAACCTGTTTTGTTAATTAATTTTTTAAAATAAAAATAATTAAAAGGATTAAATTTTCGATTATATATTTTTGTAAATATGCAATAGTATTATAATTTAAATTATTAACACTTCTAAATTAGGTTTCAATTATTAGTTATAATAGAGTAATTTAACATGTAAATAGAATAATTATTTTAATTTATTTAATTAAAAATATTAATTAATCAATTAAAATCTTAAAAAGTATTTATATAATTAAATATGTTTTAGACATTTATATATATATATATATATATATATATATATATATATATATAAAAGCAAATTAAAAAAATAAGAGTTACAACAACAAAAAAGTGGGGTACAAACTCGCCGGCCTATCTTGCTTGTTTTTTAGGGGTGGGTCAATTTGACTTAACCCATTTTTGATGAAAAAAAAGGGATCAGATTAATTCATTTTTTCACCGTAATAATAGACGTCCATCGATAAGTAACGACAATATAAAATTTGTCGATAAATATATTGATAAATAGTCATTGATAACAATCGTTAATAACTTGTCATCAAAAGTGACGATATATTTAACAACTGAATTCTACCATTAATAATTGTAATGTTAAGATATGGATTAAAATATTTATCGGTAATTGTGATGATAAGTTACTGAATATATATATATATATATATATATATATATATATATATAATGATAATTATTGTGAGAGAGATTAATGGAAAAAGAAACTTTAAGAAGTTGGAATTACTAATTGAAATAAGATAATGGTTGTTGTCATGATTTCTAACTTAGTACTTTGATATACTTTTTTTTTATCTTGCACCAATGTTAAATCATGTTTAATGTATTCTTAATGATAATTAATGTCAACCATGATTGAAAGTTAGAAACAAAATGAATGATTGAATGTATAATGGTTATCAAAATTTAAGTTATAAATGAAAATATTTAGATAAATATTCATAGTCAAAAGTAAAAAAACAATAAGGAGTACATGTATAATTGTTGTCATCTGTCTTTTAATATGTCCAAGTCGCACATTTTTTTTTTGTACAATTTCTCTTTCTTTTTTCATTATTTTTATGATGTTTTTTCATGGTGGTTTTTTTGCACCAACATTTCACTTGTCTTTATGTTTATTGTCATTATAGTTAGTTATCTTCTTTATTATACTCCTCATTTATGGACATGTTTTTGTTCGTATTCGGTTCACATATTAAAGAATACGATTTAATAAGACTCTTTAAGTATTTTCATTATAAAATAGTTCAAACTTACATTTATTTATTTGGATCATATTTACATAACATAATTAAATATCATTAGTTTGTTATATTGATTATTATTTATTATTATATTACTATTATTATACTTTTATTATACTCCTTATGTAATTATTCCAATAGGAACATAACTAATATTCTCCGAAGAATAAACACTCTTTCATAAACACTTACACATATGATATTTACAAAGATCCTAATCTTACTAACTTTAGTGTCGAAAAGTCTTTTGCAAGTAGATTTCTTCCCTCCTAATAGCATCCAAATAAAAGGAGCAATCACACAACAGCTGGGATCTTATCACCTATCCACAAATTCATGTTCAAAATCTCCATAAAATCAACTTTCAAATTTAAACTATATTATTATTAAATTAGGCTTTAGAATTGTTATTTAGAATTTTGTATATATTAAGTTATGTTGAAAATAAAAATTATTGTCATAATTTTACTTTTTAAGAAATTTAGATATATAATTAGGTTTATTTGTTAGGTTTACTTTGTATGTGTTAAATGTATTGGTTTGTATTATTTATATTTTCAAAAGTTCGTACTTTAAGGCCTTGTTCACTTGAGTGGATTTGGAGAAGAGTAATTGAGAGGATTTGATGATAATTTTTTTTTATTTGAATAGATTTGGAGGTAAGTGAGAGTGAATTTGGAAGTAAATTTTTTTAATCTGTCACATAAATTAAATCCTACACTAATTCTCACAAATTTTACTTCTAAATCTACTCTCACTTACCTCCAAATCTATTAAAAAAAACAACAACAAAAAATTACCTTCAAATCCTCTCAATTACTCTCCCCCAAATCAACTCAAGTGAACAAGGCCTAAGTGTTTTAGTTGCCAAAAGTTTGGACATATTTGTGTGCATTGAGTTAATATTAGTTTTTGGTTTGAGATTCAATATAAGTATTAATTTACTATGTGTTCAATTTGAATTGTTCTTATTATTTGCTTTATATAAAAAAAAATATAGAAGATAGTATTAAGAGTTATTATATTTATGAACTTATGTTAACTTATATAAATATTATATAGTTTTTTTAACTATTCAGAGCTACTACAGTCATAAACATTGGAATAGGTTAAAAGCAGGAAGGTAGAAGAAAGAGTAGTATAGTTTTATAGTATTTAGTAACACTTATATATATATATATATATATATATATATATATATATTTTTTTTAACTTTTTATGATTTTAGTAATTTATATATTGTTTTTCAACAATATTTGTTTACTTGAAACTATGCAATTACATAAATTATATATTGTTCCAAAGTAATTTTAGACCATTTCTTAATAATTGTGTTTGTGATGTGTGATAAGTGGCATATAGGGATGGCAACGGATCGGGTCAGGTCGAGCACGGATAGTGCCTACCCGCAATCCGACCTGCCGGATAAAAATGTATTCGTTACCCGATTCGTTACCCGCACAGATACCCGTTTAGAAAATATTCGCGGGTATTTTAAAACTCGTGGGTACCCGTGGATACCCGCGGATACCCACAAAAAATAAAATATTTATACATTTTTTAAAAAAAAAAATTTAATAAAATTATAAAAAATAAATAAATATATAATATAATATAAATTAAATTAAATATAAATTAAAATTTAATTTTAATTTAATTATAATTTTATTTTATTTTTAATTAAATTTAATCAAAAAATATATAAATTAATTTTTTATTTTATTTTTTGCGGGTAACGGGTATCCGCGGGTCGGGTGTACCCGACCGTTTAGAAGCGGGTATTAAAATATCTGTTATCCGCTACCTACGGATAGTAAATATTCGCAGATAGTAATTATCTGCAGTGAATTTTACCCGTGGATACTCGTGTCCGCGGATTTTTTTGCTATCCCTAGTGGCATACAAGTGTAGTTATGTATTATTTGTTTGATATTAAATTATTAGGAAATGTAATCAGACTAACGTTTAAGTTGAAATATATAATTATGTAAGTTACTCAAACATTAACGTGGTTTGACATATTAAAAAATTTAATTTAGTTAGAACACGAAGACTATATCTATTAATTTTTAAAGTTTGAAAATCAAACATAATCGTATGAAAGTTTAGAACAAAATCGAATTTCAATTTTGAATTTAACTACTTTGTCTATATTAAACTATTATTAATGAGTGGATAGACATTAATATGAATCAAATATTTGTCTTTGATAGGATTTTTGTGAGAATAATGGATAAATAACGTGATTTCTTATACTTTTATAACATTATATAAAAACTCGAACATTGATGTTTCGAGTGTAGGGTCGAGGATTGTCACAAAAGACTCCTCCACACTTTCACTGAGTCGGCTTAGGATATCTTGAACACTCTTAATTAACTTCCTTCCACCTTCTCAATGTCTGAACTCCAACCGTACAGGTGGGTACTTATCAAAAGCACTCTGACGCTCAAGTCAGTAATCTAATTGATCAGAGGTTACAATAATAAATTCAATCACCTACCTCCATACCTTTGACTCGTATGTATAGGTTTTGAGTTGGGCTTATGATTAACAACGTTATAATCACGACCCAAAAGTAGAACTTACCAATAAACTTGATTAAAGGTTGTTTTTAAGGTTGGTTTTTGGCTATGGACCGACCATCCAGTCGTCCACTAACCTTGGTCGTGCGGTCATACGCCATCCACTGACTTAGGCCACACAGTCATACGATAAAGTTGATAATCTTTAATAACTCATTTAATTACAATTATTTTTCAAGATGGGTCTGAATAAGTGAGTTTAAAGAATAAGAAAAGTAAAAGTGATGTTTGGATTAAGAAAAAGATAGTAAAAAATGAAAGAAAATGAGAAATAAGCTATGGAAGTTAACGACTGATTAATAAGTTTAATAAATTTAAAAAATATTTTAAATGATAAAAGTGGATTGTTTCGGGTGTATGGTCGAGTAACTGCACGGAACACACTTTCACACTTTTACTCCTTAGTTGTATGAGTAACTATGTTTGTCTTAGTCCAAGTTCTCCTTCATCAACACTCCAAACCGATCAGGAGTACTTGTCAAAGGTACTCTGATGCTTAAGTCAGTAATTAATTCGGATGAGGTTAGACAAAAGTCTTAAATTCACAATAAATGCGATCACCCACCTCTTACATTTGACCTCTATTTATTTTGATATGGACCTAAGATTAGTAGAATCATAATCACGATCCAATCTTAGTCCATTACACAATAATCAATACTTACTCTTAACCTTGATTTACAGTGTTTCTTAAGAAGTGTTTTGCTGCTGAAATTGTATATTCGACCTCTAACCATGCTTGGCCAGATGACTTTTATCTTATCTTATTTTATTCAAGGATTCAAGCATATGTGATCGACTTTGGTGATATGACTGTCCGTCCAGTACATGGAACATTATAATTTAGCTTATAATTATGTCTTACTATTATGAATTAATATAAAATTTTGAAAGCCAATAATGAATATCGAAAGAATTAAATTGAATTTTTCTATATTTTTGGAATTAAGTGAATATGTGAATTGAATTGAGTTGAAATGAAATAGGTGGAGTGAGTAAGTGTTGAACTATGCTTGCATTCATTTGATGTACCAAAAAATGCATCTTTGCACAGTTCACATTAATTAAAGCCTCTGCCACAGAAAGCTCTCTTCACACCGGACGGCGCGGCCAACACTGTTATCAACTGTTACTAAAAATTGTTCATTTATTTCTATTATTTTTTTTCTGACACCAAAGGAATATTTTGATGTGAGTTTTTGGTGTTCTCAATTTTCTCTTTCATCAAATTTTGTCTACCAATTGCATACAATAAATACGACATTTTTTTTACTTCAAATTTTTCAAAAAATTAAAGATTTTAAAAGATGAAATTTGCGCTTAAAAATAATAATGACTTCGTACTGTTATGTTGACTTACTTTTCCTGTTTCCTGAATTTGTTGCAGAAAACAAATGTTATAGTTTGTAATTTCTCTGCTAAATTTTATAATTTATTAATTGTGATCGTGTTTAATAATGACTTGTAAAAGTAATGAATTTGGATACACCTTTTCTTAAAGTTTAATTCAAATTTGGTGTGCAATTCTCATTTATATAAAAATTTAAATATATCTTTATTTTTCAGTTTTCTAAATAAACTCGTTTTTATTTAATAATAATATACTATCCAGTGGTTAATAAAAAAATGTTTTGGTGATTAGACTTATAATACCTTAACTTTGGTCACTATGTTTATATTAAATGTTAGGTTCAATATTGCAAATTTTTATGTAAAACAATTCTACTTTTTTATTTTAATTTTTTTCTTTCTTATCTTTTTTAGTTTTTGTAGTTAAATATATTAACAGTTATTAGATAAGTCCGAAATCATGTTGACTAACACACTAAACCTATTTATATCATCATAGTTTATAATATTATAAAATCATTATTTTACATGTGATCGAAAGCATTTTTATCATGTTACATTTTGATATTGTTTATGATGCTTATAATAATTAAGATAATCGACATGACTGCTGTATATAATATAAAGGATTCTGATTGTTGTATAGGTTTAATCATTTAAAATATTCTTATTTTTGTAGGATTTTATTAATTAGGTTCTGATATTTTAAAATGTCTCAATTAAGTCTCTAAATGTGAAAAATTGGATCAATTAAGGATTTGTCGTTAATTTGGGTGGATAGTGTTAAAATTAATTTGGGTGGAGGTGGAGGTGGAGGTGGCCAGAGGTTAATTAAGGGCTTGCCGTTAATTAAGCGCTTGCGTTTTAATTCATGGAAAAACATATCTCTGCCGCCGCGTCCTTCAAATTGAAGAGGTGGAGGTGGCCAGAGGTTTGATCGTCAATGTCGAGAAGGAAGACCAGGCTAGGCTTGAGGCCATAACGCGACAGAGCAAGGGTGTGGATGTGTCCAAAGAGCTCTTTATGGTGTTCCAAGAGATGCAGAGGAACGTCGTGCATTACCAGAGTAAGGAGCGGAAGAGGGAGGCTCTCAAACTTCTCGATCTCGATAACGTTCATTCTTTGTGCCTAAGACATTGTGGATTATAAATGGGATTTGGGAGGCAACATCAGCAATCCAATTTAGGGTTTTATTCAAATCCCTTTTACTTTTCCAAATTTTCCCCAATAATTAAAACGTTCTTCAATCAATTAAAACGCAACGTCTTCAATTGTTAATTGTATTTTATTTAAACTTTACGTTTTGAATCATTTTATTGAAATTTAATTTAATTTGAAAATCAAACAAATCTAACTCATTAGACCACCCACTGTCATACACTACAATGTCTGAAATGTCACCCTGCCACACACACTCAACTTTAACGCCATTCATCCAAATTAACGACAAGTCTTTAATTGATCCAATTTTTCACATCCAAGAACTTAATTGAGACATTTTAAAATATCAGGACCTAATTGAGAAAACCCTATAGAAATAGAGATGTTTTAAATTATTAAACCTTTTGTTTATCCTTTATCATATATAGATTATGATAACTGATATCATGTCGGTCTTATTATAATAGGTGGGAAGTTAAATCTTGAATCGTGTTATTAATATTGTTAAACAAAATTAATCATGAAAATTATTTGTAACCTAGACACAATTATGTAAGACTCCATAAACTTAATATAAATAGCATTATTCATAATGTAATTAATTATATATTTATCATTATATCATTTACTTCCACATATGAATTGGGTCTTAGAATGTCTTTTGGAGACATATCCAATTTCAGTTTTAGACGAAACCTAAGACATATTGACTAGGAGTTTAAAGAAGAAAAACATGAGTTAATATAATCTTCATAATATATCTTGATCCTTAGAGGAACAACAATAATGTTATAATATTAAAAAAAAATGATTACATAACACATCAAGCTCAAGTCATAAAAATGTTAATAATCATATAATTTTAATAAAAACTAAAATAAAAAGTAATAGGTTTGTAGCAAGTAAAATAACAATAGTTTTATTTATATGGACTAAAATAAAAAATATTGTATATTTTTAAATTAAAATTAGAAATATATTATAGGGTCTAAAATAAATATAAATAAATCAATTGCAAAGACTAAAAGAAAAAATAATGACGAAAAAGGAAAATAAAAATATTATATTTATAACTATAAGTGAAGGGATTGTTTATAGTAATAGCTAAGTAACCTTTGTGTCTATATTCCATGTTCATTTTATTCTTATCAATAAACATTATCTTATTAATGATTTTACATTTTAAAATTATTATTTTTTATTTATTATCATAAGGTAAAAATTGACACAAGTAGAATTGATTTAATAATTAAAGTATTTTATAATTGGTATTAAGCTTAATTATTATTAAGTATAATATGTATTACAATATTCCTATATTCTTTAAATCCTTTACATAGGTTTCTCAAAACATATCATAAAAAATAAAGAGGAATTCATTATAATACACACATATTCATTTCATTACATACCATCATGAACACTTTCATCTCTTCAAACATCTCATTTCTCTTTTTTAATATATAGTCATCCTTTAACTCATCTTAAAACCTTCCAAAATATAATATTTCTCATACTTCTAAAATAAAATTTAAAAATTCATCTTTTTTTTTCCAAGCGATATAAATTGTTTGTTCAAAAAGCAATAACTAGAATAAAAATTCATAAATTTTATTTAATGAGAGTTTCACTCACCATTGGAAGCAATTTTCATAAATTCTTTAGCAATTCTTATCTTGTCCAGCGGGTGATATCCCAAGGAAAATATAAATGTCTTCTAGTTTATTTTATACTTTGTCATAATTATGGTGTAGTGATGAGAGCATGATAGGGTATAAGGAAGGGGTACGCGACCGAACGGTTAAGGGAATAAGGTGAAGGACCAAAAGGTTAAGGAACTAGAGGTGATGGACCGAATGATTAATGGAGTTAGGGTGATGGAACAAACGGTTAATGAAGTGGGGGTGATGAACCGAACGGTTAATGGAGTTGTCGTGATGGACCAAACGGTTAATGGAGTAGGGGTGATGAACTGAACGGTTAATGGTGTGGGGGTGATGGACCGAACGATTAATGGAGTGGGGGTGATGGACCGAACGATTAATGGAATGGGGGTGAAGGACCGAATGGTTAAGGGAGTAGGGATAGGGGAACGAGTCAGAGTTACTTTAAATAGAGCTCCTGTAACTCTATTTAGGGCATATAGTGAATTCTGTGTAAAGTCAGGTCTTTAGCCTGTAGAGGGAGGTTAAGCTCTCAGAGGACAATATACATGTACAATGATTCTTTGAGCAATACATACCTATATTCTTTCTGTTATGTTTCTTGCGTTGAGTGTGTGAGGTTATAAAGGTTTCTTTTCCTAGAAACCTAACAGAGCATGTGTAAGAGTATTAGAGAACATGGGTTCAAGTCCTACCCAAGGCCTTTCCGTAGCTCCATTTTCCATTTTTGTGATTGATAAACATGTAGGACCCACATGATGTAGGAGAGAGAAATAAAAGTGTGAAGCTTAGTCCTTTGCTACGTAAACTTTGCAAGAGACTCCTTATTTTCAAATGGTGCATGTGAAACTACGGGTGGCAGGCAAGACATTACATGCTGGTCTTGTTTTTTTTCCTTGATTGGAGAAAAGTACAAGATAATGATTGGTGGCTTTTGGATGGCTTGGAGAAAATGAGAGAGTGAGAAGACTTTGGGAGAGGGACACATTAAACGTAAGTTGAGAGTTATAGAGGAACCTCACCCTCATTCTTTCACGAACCAAAACCAGAGTGTTTATGAAAGTAGAAGAAGGGTCTCTGTTTTGCTACCCATAGTGGTGTCTTGGAGAGGATACAAAAGGAGGAGTGACCTTGGTGTTGCAACAAGAAGAGAAGATCTAGGACATCAAAGAACCCTTGAAGACTCTTTGGAAAACTAGAGGTAAGGGGAGCTAACTATGTGTTTTCTGTTTCTATGCATGCTTAATTCTTGAACACATGTATCATTTCAAATCTGTGATGAATTTTGAACGGTGAAATGCTTCTATTATCTAAACATCTAAATTTTTTTATGGTTTTAGAGTGAGATTAGGATCTACTGAATGTTTTTTTAATCTGTGAAGGGTTTTGGAACGAGTTTATCACTTTGTTTTTGATGGAATCCGTGTTTGACGCTAGTGTGAGCGAGCTATCGCTGATATAGTGATTATGGTGTATGTGGGGTTCATTTCTACACTCTAAATATAGAGTGTGTGGAGTGTGAAGGGGTGATTTTTCTCTTCCTTTTAGTGGAAGAGATGAGTGACTAAATGAAAGTGTGGAAGGGTGGTGATGGTTGTGAGTGGACGAGTTTTAGGGTATAAGTTTGATCTGTGATGGTTTAGTTGAAGAGTTGAATACCTATAAGGCTGAATGACTGAATGGTTGAACTCGCGATGCCAAAACTTGACTAAGTACCTGTGAGGCCGTGGGAGTTGTGACCAAACGACTGAGCAGTGTGATCGAACGACCGAGTGGTGTGGACTAAAGACCGAACGATGTACGAGGGGAGAAGCCAAACGGTAAGGCAAGGGGGAAGTGAGGTCGAACGGATAGACAAGGGGAAGTAAGGTCGAACGGTTTGAACGGTAAGGCAAGAGGGAAATGAAGCCGAACAAAAAGACAGAGGGAAGCGAGGCCAAACGGTCCAAACAGTAAGGCAAGAGGGAAGTGAGGACAAACAGACAGGGGGAAGCTAGGCTGAGTGACATATAGTAGTTGAAGGTCGAACAAAACAATTTAAGACTAAACACAGGTACAAGACCGAATGGTCACTAACAGATGAAGGTCGAATACAGGCCGAACACAGGCCGAACACAGTTAAAGGTCAAACGGTCACAAACAGATATTGAGTCTAACTAAAACGTACAAATAGTTATGAGCAAAATAGTAAGCAAAGGTCGTTTTGACAACATTCAATTTTACAAGAGTACTTAGGTTTTGATGAAAAAGATGAGAGTTTCTCTCCCTTTTAGTGGAAGAGAAGGATGAATTTGTGGAGTTAGGACATAAATCCTTGATGTGTGTAATGATTTATGGAATATGTGATATGTATGTTGGCTTGGAATGGTTTAGTTGTATGAGTGGTGGACAATAGCGTTGTGGTTGTTGTTGAGATTGTTGATAAGGGAAGCACTGGTTTAGCTAACCTTAATCTCACAGTGCTCATTCACTCTGGTTTTTTATGATGACAACACATTATTAATAACATATGTCTTGTAATGTGTTAAATGTTTTGTTGCTTGTCGATTGATATCTTATTGAACATGTTTTATGTTGATCTTAATATATGAATGCCTATTCACTGTTATGATATTTGTTACATCTGTTGTGATTGCATTGCATATGTTTTGGAAAAGGAAAACCACATGCACTTTGATGAACTTATGTTGTGTGGCAAATCTGCAAGTCCTAAGTCGACTTCATTATTAATTGATTCGACTAAGACTAAAGACTTTGCACATATTTTCAAATATAGTGCTATGTGAGATTTTACAATGAAAAGAATTTCAAAATGTGTTGATGTGTCAAAGTCGACTGTGTGCACTTTGCATTAGACATTGTTAGTTGTTTTATTTGAAATTCTGTTATGCTTGTGAATAGTAATGACTATATTTTTAAAAGTTAGTTAAGCATTGAATGGGAGTCAACTATATTGAATGTAAAATTAATTTGTTTGACTTGACAGCTACTACTTTGACTTAACTGTTATTACTATCAGAGGACAGTCGACTCTATTAGTAGCTTAGTCGACTACATGAGCGTCTGATATATAGAAATATATAAATAGACGCGACCTGAACTATTCAGAGAACTTTTGGAAAACTAACATTTTCATATTATGTTTCAGATTGTTTCTCTGTGATTCGGTGCTCCAAGAACTCATCAAGAAGATCGTGGAGATCATTGTTTGAAGAGGTTCTGAAGGAGAATTCTGCTGTGCTTATTGGTTGATCAACTCTGCACATTGTGGTGCTTGCTTGCTGATCAAGATTTCTCTCAATCTTCGTAAAGATTGTGGCTGTTGTACCTGTTGTGATTACAAGGGGTAGACTCGTGGAGTCTGGACATTTTGAGGATTATTCAAAGTGGGTTGTAGATTGCAGAAGAGGGGATATCTTGCTCCAGATCTTGATGTGTGTATTACCTATACTTTGGTTAGAGGGTTAGAGAAGTTTTTTTATATTTTTGACGTGGAGGTCTCTATAAAAGCCTTGTTGTAAAAACCTTAACCATTATAGTGCATTTGCTTCCTGGGATTGGAAGGACATTGGATGTAGGCATTGAGGTCGAACCAGTATAAAAACCTGCGTTTGAATTCGCTTCCCTACTCTTTTACATTCAGTCGACTTCGTTAATCACGTAGTCTACTTTGATTTTCCGCTGCACTTAAATTTTCATTACTTGCGATTCAAGAAATTGTGTAAAGTTTTCTACTTTATGAAAAAGATTTTAAAAAGACTCTGATTTTGAAACCTCACCAATTCACCCCCCCTTCTTGGTGTTGAAACGAAGACTACCTGTTTTCCAACAATTGTCAGTTCTGATAAGCTCCCTAAATGAGCGGTGGGAGTTGCCCTGATAAGCTCTTTGAGTGGTGGGAACTACCCTGATAAGCTCACTAGAAGAGTGGTGAGAGGCAACCTTGCACATCGAGGGTGGTGTGTATCGGCCCTGATAAGCTTTTAGAGTCATAGGAGTGACACAGAGTATTGGTCCTGATAAGCTCGTTACAATTGGGATGGCATTTGTGGTTAATGGCCCTGATAAGCTCCCTAGATGAGCGGTAAGAGTTGCCTTGATAAGCTCTTTGAGTGGTGGAAATTTTCCCTGATAAGCTCACTAGATGAGTGGTGGGAAGCAATCACTGCACATTGGTGAAATGTGTAATGTCCCTGACTACGAGTGATGGGAGTGACGCTGAGCATTGGCCTGAATACGATTTATATGTTGTATAGCGGTGTATGCATTCATGATTGAGCACAGGCATTTCGTTAGACTTACTTTTATTTGGTATTATACATGTTATTGAGAACATGTATGAGTCGTGATTGAGCATGGTTGTCTTGTCCGGTCTACTTTTGGTTGAGTTATACGTGTTATTGAGAACATGTATAAGCTCGTGATTGAGCATGGTTAATAAAGATTGTGGGTGTAGTATACGTAATTTATATTATTCGCTAGTAGTTTCGTCGAACGCGTGAGCATTTCATATCCCTAATAAATTTTAGTCTCGCCAGAGATTACAGATTCGAGTGTCACTTCCTTCTGCGCGAGGAGGTGAATGTCTCGCCTATGACTTCGACTCATGTTGAGTATAATGCATTGGTATGCATAGTATCGATGTTTTTACTCGTTAGTCCTTGAGAAGTCAGGGGAGATAGGTCTGAAGTTGCGATGAAAGATGACTCGGATCGTGTGCTTTTGAGAGTAGGTTGGAATGCCGAAATGTAAGGAACGATTGGTCCACTAAGGACAATCGGTCGTTATTGAGAACAATATATGACAACAAAAATACAAGTAAACGTCATTAGTTTATGAAAGGTCTGACCTATTTGTAATATGTCTTTTGAGTCGAGGTATGATGATAGGGCATGTTGGTCGGAGTGTAAATTTTTTATGCAGTGTTATAAAAATGATGATATGACTTGTTAGTATGTGTGGAATGTGTTTATGTCCCATTATATAATATGATATTTCTGGTAGCTCACCCTTGTATGTTGTGGTTGTGGTTTTCACCTACGATGATCGTACTTGTACGGGAGTAGATAGTGTTGCAGATAAGGATGAAGTGTAGTAGCTCGACAAGAGAAATGGGGAATAAAAGTTGTCGGGGTTTTTATATTATTTTTTTTATTTCGAATATTTTGAATTTGTATTATAAAAGAATATTTAAGCTTTGTTTTGTTATGAAGTACGACCATAAGCTATTGTCATGATTTTGCTTCTGCAAATTTAACTTATTCCAATAAAATTTGTACTTTATTACTTTTATATGTAGCATCTCAGTAGGGGTGTTACAATACTCCTTACCTATCTGACTTTCATAGAAATATCTCTCGTTCAACGAGTGTATTACTTGCCCAACGAGTGAGACCTTTCCTGCCTCTCTAACTTTGCAAATTGTGATCTCACTCAACGAGAGAAACTTTCGCTTAACTCATCTGTATAATTTGGAAAACCATATCAGATTTGGGAATATGCTTCCTTGACTTCAAAGGGTATTTTTTTTCCTTCTCACAAGCAAAAATAAATGTTACAAAATAAAATGTATCATTT
This sequence comes from Vigna reflexopilosa, assembly GCA_027742785.1. Classification (NCBI taxonomy): domain Eukaryota; kingdom Viridiplantae; phylum Streptophyta; class Magnoliopsida; order Fabales; family Fabaceae; genus Vigna; species Vigna reflexopilosa. Next base: position 21,100,364 of record CM050929.1, read on the forward strand.
CATACCAATTGAACACACTTACAAATCTTTAAAGCAACACATTATTAAATCAGGATTCCATATACCAAATCTATCCCAATCATCAATTTAATTCAAACTCCAAATCACATTCTCAATCCACCAATTCATATCATATATCAATTTCAACCAATCCAACTCATAATTAAATCACAAATTCATACCAAAACACGATCAATTTTAAATAACTAACTTTCCTTACATCATGTGAAGAACATTTTTTCACAAAGACTCCACACACAGGTCAAAGATCCTTATGTAATTCTAATTACACAAAAAAGACTCAAACTAATTATCTAAACACATCTTCGTGACCACAAAGAAAGTAAAGAAACAAATAGAACTACCTAACATTACATTATCATAGGCCACATATAACCCATTTCTAGAATGAACTCAAGAAAAAAAAATGAATTACTTTAAAGACAAATATCATTAGACAAATTTATTATTCTTTATATTAAGAGTTCATTGATACACTCGGATTTTAAAAAATATGAAAAGGGAGATTAAAATATCATATAAAAGGTATAAGAGTTTTAGAAAAAACAGTTATAGAAAGATAAATAAAGATTTTTATAAAATAAAATTTGTTTAATGAAATTTTATTTATAGCTTTAACTTTTTACTTATAAAATATATTAGTGTTATTTATAATTATTTTTTTTACTCTTAATGGATTTTTTTAAGACTTCATATAGTATATGTGTTTCCACTAGTATTATTAAAAAAATAAAATTAAAGAGTTGAATAGACATATTGTTGTAACTCTAATAATTTGTTTAAAAAAATTTCATACTTGTATTTTCCAATTCTCGAAACTAGATGGTAAATTATGTATTTTACTTTTATTTTCAATATTAACATGATTTACTAAACATGCTATCATATTTAACCATAATAGTAACTATTACTATTCAACAAATTCACATATTTAAATTAAATATATTTTTGTTAACAAAGTATAAGAAAACATAAACGATGATTTCGATAACTTTTGCATTATTTCTTTATCTATTATTAATTATTTTAGTTTGATGAAAATATAATATATAAATCAATTGTTGAGATAATTTTAAGCAAATTTACATCTTAAAAACTAGTTTTATAATTGTTTATTTTAAAGTAGACCAAACTTGAATTTTACAGAGTTTTACAAATAATTAAATAGTGAAAAATCGATTATATCAATGACATTTAAAATATTTCTTTTAACGCATACAGTGAATAGTCTATTATATCAACTAAATCCAATTTTTTCTCTCTCACATAATTAAGAACTGTGAATAATTAATTATTTCAATCAAATTCAAAATGTTTCTTCTCATAAACAGTGGATTATGAATACTGAATAATCGATTATGTGAATAAATATAAATAGTGAATAATTAAACTTAAAAATACTTGTTCATATAATCAAATAGAAACAATAATCAATTTTTTTAGTTAAACTATGTGTCATAAAACTCGGATTCTAATAAAGTTTAGCTAATAAAAAATAATATATTCAAAAGAGTATGTTTGTAATTTAACTCCAAACTAATCAGAAACTTTAATTTTTTTCTTTTAAATACTTACAAAGTTTAAATGTTAAAAAAACTATTAAAACCATATTTATAAAACCAAGACTGTTTTCTTTTAAAACAATATTATATATATATATATATATATATATATATATATATATATATATATATATAATAGCTATAGAATGGGACTTAGAAGTTTGGACAAAAAACTGCTGGGTTAGCGCACAACAAAAACTGGACATTTCTGTGTGCATGGTTTTTCTTTTTGCACTTCCCTGATTACTACTTGCACAGGCATACTAACAATAAAAAGACTAAAATAGTCTCTCTTTCACTCTATCATGCAGGGATCACTATAGTCATCATTGTGTTTTCTTATTTAACATTCTTTGAGAGGAAGACGATGAAAAAAAAAAGTAAAAAACTGAGTGTAACAGAAAACTTATTCTAAAAGTATATTACATATGTTAGGAGAAAACTCATAAATTATATTCTCAAAATCATCTAATATATTCCGAATATTTATTCTAAAAAACTTATCTCATGAAATTCGTTTTGATAATCTTCTCATATTTTATTGTGAAAAATTTTATTTTAGAAAACTTATTTTTATTTAATTTTTTTTTCTTACAAGGTACAAAGATTATTCAAAAAATGATAGAGATTAAGTTAGTAAATTGGGGGTACAAGTAGCAAAGCTATTTGTCAGCATCCAACCCCTCGTTCTACTTTCATTTATAATATTTTTATAATTATAAATTGTATAATATTTTTATGACTATAAATTGTAAAAAATGAATTCTTCAATTATTTTAAAACTGTAATGTAAAAAAAAAAGTTTTTTCTATTAATGTTGTAATATTTAAATTGATTGAAATATTTTGAATATTAAAAATATAAAATATAATTAAATTAGTTGTGAAGTATTCCAATTAAATATTACATGAGATGAACTAATATTTTTTTTCTCTCACGAATAATCTATATTTTATTCATTATTATTTCTATAAAATTACTTGTTACTCGGGGTGCTTAAAATTATCTTCAACCTGTGAGAAGGGAAACCTATGAAATTTCAAGTTTTCTCTTTCATATGCCCTATAAATATTAGCTAATTCTAATGTAAACATATGTCCTATAGTGCATATGTGTACACTTTTTAAATATTGTGTTGTTGTAATTTCTTAAATCTAATTAATTTAATTCATAAACAACAAAGATGCTAAAAATATTTAAAAGTAATGAATAATTAAAGAAATTATTAAAAGAAAATTCAAATTTTTAGAGTTACAAAATTATGCATAAAATAAATAATACAGGTTAAAAGTTTTAAATTAGTATAAGTAACTAAATTATAAAGATGAAAAGAATGTAAATTAAGTATTACCAAATAAAATATAGATAATTTTTAATTTGAAAGTATAACCTACAACATAGTATTACTAAATAAAATATAAATAATTTATAGTACAAATTTTATTCTTAATTTAAAAGTATGATAAATAGTAAAGTATTGTAAAATCTTAGAAAATACATTTTAGAAGTGATGGTGGTTTAAATGAAACAGTAAAACTGAATTATTTTAATATTAAATGGTTTTCATATAAATAGTTCTATTATGAACCAGTTTCATTGTTTTAAAACACAACATCTCTTTAGAAATAACTTTTCTAGAGTTCTTTGACTTCTCTCTAAGGATCAGAGAGAAGTTGTGATGAGATTGTCAAGTCTAGCTGATTAGTTTTTGCAAAAGAGTAAGTTTGTTTCTACTCTTTTCTTTAGTATGTTTTCTTTTCCTTTGCATGCACATCATCTATGGTTGTATATATGTTTCATCTGAGTTTTCTATAGTAGGCCTCATCAATGGCCTTTCTTGCCCTCTCCAATGATGGAGTAAAAATGTCCACTCCAGCTAGCTGATACAGGTGTGTAATGAGAGAAGGATGCCCCAAAGGTGCTTTGTTGCTCGTAGTGATGGCGCAACTCTTGATCTCATTTGTTATAATTTGGTCTATGTTCACATTCATCCCTCTAAGCACACAATATAAGAACATGGCCCTGACAACAGTGATGTTCGAGACATGAGACCAAGGTTAGATGTAAGACCCATGAAAAATATCTATTTTTAATAAATGGTAGTAAATTCTAGCATTATTATTAGTAAATAAGGTTAGAAAATTTTAAATTTATGATATAAAATTTTAATAATTTCAAAAGGAGGGGTTTAAAATTTTGAGAACCTATTTTAAAAGGTTTTGTTAAAAAAAATGAATAGTAAAAAGTGAATAGTAAAAAGTGAATAGTGAATAGTAAAAACGAAAAAAATAAAAATAAAAATAATGAGAGGATAAGAATCTCTGAGTTGCATGATTGAGGAAGGATAAGATTTGCGAGTGGTTTTGCAAGTGGTGATTAAAATATTAATAAAATAATATTAAAATAATAAATAATATTAAAAAAATAATTTGAATAGTAAAATTTTTGGACTATAAATAGCCATGGGAGGGGAGCTTATTCTGCACAAAGAGAGGAAGAATCAAGTGAGAAATCTTAAAAAAAAATAGAGAAGAAAAGAGTTGGGAAGAAAATTTTAGAAGAGTAAAGATTCTGAAGGATTTTCGGGAGAACAACTTCTGAACAGGAAACTAAGTCTGGAGAAGAGGTAATGGGAGCTAACCTTTCCATGTTTTTAAGTTAATACTATTGTATTACTATTCATGTTTTGAATTATTGTGTATGTCTATGTGTTGGTTATATGACTGTTCAAGCATTAAATTTATGTGTTATTATTGATGTAAAACTATGTTGTTATTTTGAATCTGAAAATGAGAAATTTGTTAAAAAATAGTTGAGGAACACTTTGGCTAAGGAAAGACCTGGTTATCAATGAGTTTTTAACCAAATTCTTATCAGGCAGATTATCTACAGTTAAATTATTGTGTGATATAGTCAATTTGTATATTTTTGGGATGGATGGACGTTATGATGTTTGTGTGAATTATTGTGTGTATATCCTTTGTTCTGATAATGTGCTATAAATAAATCTACTTATGTGATATATGGAATATGTGATATAAATAAATCTTTATAGAGTGATGGAAATGACGCCAAGTGTATGTCCTGATAAGCTCGTTACAATTGAGGTTGCATTGTGATTGATGACCTTGATAAGCTTACTAGATGAGTGGTATGTTTTATATGTTGTATAGTGGTGTATGCAGTATGAATATGTGATATATATATATATATATATATATATATATATATATATAAAATGGTCCGGAATATTCTCGTTGTATGAGTGGTGGACATTAGCGTTATGGTTGTGGGTTCTGATAAGCTCTCTAGATGAGCGGTGGGAGTTGCCCTGATAAGCTCTTTAAGCGGTGAGAATTGCCTTGATAAGCTCACTAGACGAGTGGTGAGCAACAACCCTACACATCAAAGATGGTGTGTAACGACCTGATAAGCTCTTTATAGAGTGATGGAAATGACGCCAAGTGTATGTCCTGATAAGCTCGTTACAATTGAGGTTGCATTGTGATTGATGACCTTGATAAGCTTACTAGATGAGTGATATGTTTTATATGTTGTATAGTGGTGTATGCAGTATGAATATGTGATATGTATATCGGTGTATGTAGCATGATGTGATGAAATGTTTCATATATTAAGTTACAAGGATGTTTTCATTAGCTCACCCTTGCTTGTGTGTGCATGTGAATGTGATGATCGTATAATGTGTGATGTTATAGAGGAGTAGATGTTATTACAGATAGAGTGACTAATGCTTCTAGACATGCATAAAAGGATGAGAGACATGGGATGAGAGACCTGGAATTATGATTTTACTATTTTTATGATTCGATCCTGAGGTGTATGTGTGAATGTTTTATTTTCGAAAAAAAAAATCGGTTTGTAATAATGTATTATTTTCCGTATGACTTACGGGAAAACATTGTGTTTGTAACGCCTATTTAGGGGTATTACATTGGATGTTAGCATGAGAGAATGTCATCCAATACAGTGCTAAAGGTGTCAAATTAGCCCTCTTGATGTTAGCATGACTTTGAGGATGTTGAAGAAGGAGAGGAGGAGGACTCTGATGACAACATGGGCTGAGGAGATGAGATAGCATATACTGATGGATGCTATTTTCACTAGAACAAAATTTTTCTATCCTTTTGCTTTGTACTTTTGAATTTATTTGCTTCTATTAGCAGTGTAGGGTTTGATGTACTTGGTTGGAAACTTTATCTGATATGGTGGTTTGACTTTTGATATTTGCATGATAGGTATTGCTTGATGAATGCTTTAATATTGATGATGTTGAGATTGTGCACTATATGCTGATATACAGGTGGGTGTTCACAAGCTATGTGAATAGATGCATGATGTTGTGATTTTGGTTATGATGCTAAGCAGGGTGTTTATCTGGGATATTTGGAATATTGGGCGAGCTTATATGTGATGTTTTGAACTTCAGAGTTTTTGTTGTAAATGCTTGCTATTTACTTGAAAGCATGAATGATTTTGCCCAGGTTTTTATGAATGACTGAATTGCATGTATGTGTCATATGATTAAGGCCATTTTTTATTAGCCCTTTCTTAGCCAATGCATAAAAGTTTTGTCCCAATGCAAAAGAGCATAACGTGTTCTACCCTTTTTGAACCTAAGCCTTAAACATAATTGAAAACCCTTTTGAAAATCTTTACCTTGAGTTAAGTTGAGAATTATTGTGTGGTATTGATAAAGGTTCAAGTTTGGGGTTGTTGGGAAAGTTGAAAAAGAAAAGATAAGCATTGAGCTAAAGTGTTGAGCAAAGCTTGAAAAGAAAAGATAGAAAAGATAGAATGAAAGAAAGATAAACTCAATGCAAAAAGGGGGAAAGTTGGGAATAAGAGATTGGTTATAAAAGATAGTATGTGCTTGAATGATAAATTGTTGAATAACTCTCTTAACTCAAGGATTTTGTGATCTAGAAAAACCAATTTTTCTTATTAGCCCAACCTCATTATAAGCCATGAAAAGTCCTTGTGATGACATGTGTGTGTAATTATGTTGATTATGGTAAATGAAAGGCAAATTTGTTCTATGTGACATGTGGATAGTAGAGGGAAGGAGTGACCTCTTGAAACACCTGAGGGATTAAGTGAAACACTTTATCTGGTGAGGAATAATTCCATGAATTCATGATTACATCTGTGCTTAGTTAATTGATCATTCATAAGAATAACATCTGTTGGAGATTATATGATTGTGTGAACACCATGATGAGTAGTTATGAATCAAAAGAATGTGTGCATCTTGACTAAATTCTATTGATGAGCTGATTTGAGTGATTACTTGTCTTATAAGAAAGAGTTTCGGATTATGTTGAACCATTGTGATTGATTGGTGGAAGACTAAGTTTCATCTTGTTTGCTTGAGGACAAGCAAAGTTCTAAGTTTGGGGTTGTGATAACGGTTCAAAAACCGTTATTTTTATACTTAAATTTGACACTAAACACACCCTTTATGACTTAGAAACTACCTAGAAATCATGCATTTTGCTTAAGTTAGAGAATAAGAGAGTCAAAGGTGGTTTTCTTGGTTTTATGCTTGGTTTTCCTTGATTTGGCAGGAATAAACATGAATTGGATGAAGGATTTGAAGTAGCAAGGAGCTGAACTCAAAAGAAGTGGAAGAAAGGCACAAAAGAAGAATCGCAGTCACCGCTAAGCGCCAATTACCGTTGAACGCTGGTCTTGAGGATGAATCCACTAGACCACGCTTAAGCGCCAACACTGAGGGGAAAAATGAAGTGTCACAGTCACCGCTGAGCGCAAATTCACCGTTAAGCGCCAGACTCTTCAGAGAGTTCACTGTTAGACACCTGTGCGGCAACGCTGAGCGTTATTCTTGAGAAGACGCACCTACCGCTAAGCGCTAGTCTCTTGGGCCTGGGCCAGTTTCTGCTGATATTTATGAACTATATATTGATTTGCACGAACCAGAGAGGGTATCTTTTGACAAAAAGAGGCGTAGAAACACTCTCTTCACCCCTTAGAGGCGGATTTTGGATGCGAAAGCTCCAATCTACAACTTCTAGGTTGTTATCTTTCATTTCTTTCATTGTTTTCATCTAGATTCACCATGTCCATGGTGAACTAAATCTCCATTGTTGTTGGGGAAACAATGTAATCCTTTGAAACTCTCATGTATTGAATTGATTTGTTAATCTATATGCTTTACTTCATTAATTGTTAGAGTTTTTCCTCTATTCTCTATGCATGCTTTGTTTAACTCATTCAATAGCGTGATCTTTGATTTTGTCGATATGGACACATACTGGAAAATCTAGACATGGGGAAATTCTCTCGAGAGCATTATTACCTAGACATATGGATAGGAGGACCGATTGCCTTTAAGCTTCTGTGCGAATGTAATGCATGATCAATTTCTAGGGAGACAAGACATTGTAAACTAGTAATTAGGAGTAGGCTCTCTTCACCGAGACATTAGGTTTAGGGTAAATTAGAAAGTGGCATTAACACTAATGAAGGAGTAGAATTTGTAAACACATGAGAGTGGATATGATAAAGTCAAAAACCCCAACAACATAATTCATCCATATCATTCACCTGCGTATTTTTTTTTTGGTCAATTGATCAATCTTTGCATGCATGTTTATTTTCGTTCTTGCATTATAAACACTAAATTTTGTTTCTCAAGTCTTAAATAATCATCAAATCACATGACAGTCTAAGCCAATGAGTCTCTAGGGAAAACGATACTCGGTCTTACCGTTTATATTACTTGATACGATTATGTACACTTGTCGGAGTCTTAACACCCATCCACATCATTCTAGATTCAATCTAAATTCATCATATTCTCTCACAATGAGTTTGACATTTCTTTTAGCAATGAGTTCCCTACTTCTGTTCTCATGAAATCTCCTAGCAATAGTCTTAGGGGAGCACTTGTGTTGATCATATGTCACAGTGATGTCTGACAAATCAAAGTTCTAAGGATCTTTAAATGAGGAACCTTTAGTGGTCGTCCTTTTCCATAAAAATCTTTGAGCATTCCTTGAAGGTGCCATTAGAGATGAACGAAAATAAGAAGGACCTATAAATAGCAAACACAACAAAGAAGGAACAAATCATTGTATAAAGTAAAATACATCGTGCAACACGTGTTGCCATAGTAAAAATGTAGTACAATTATAGTACTGCTACAGTAAAAATGTAGTACAACTATAGTACTGCTAGAGTAAAATATAGTACTGTTATGGTACTACTATAGTAACCCTAACTTCAACTATAAATAGGGGTGAAGAAATGATATTTTTCATCATGGGAGTGAAAAATGTAAAGAGAGAGCAAGAATTTAGTAGCAGATAAAGAGATTTGAGGGTTAAGATATGAGTTATAAAGAATGTTGTGAGAGCTTTTGAAAAGGTGTTTGGATTGAGTTGTAGAGATAGTTGGGTTGTCTTTGTGAGTATAGAGGGTAGAGAAGAGAGATGTTGCTCATATTTCATAGATATCAAAGTAGTTCATCAAGAGTTTGTATAATTTTGGATAAATGTAAAAGCTTGATAGTGAGGTGTAAGACCTTTCTCTATTATTATTTTGTAATATGCATGAATGATCTAAAGTTGGTTTAGTGTAAGGGGAGCTAAACCATGTTTCTTTATTTTTGTGAATGGATGATGATATGAGTTTGTTTCTTGGACATGAATATTGGTTTTTGTTTGGAAAATATACCACTTGAGCAATTATTGTTTTGTTAAGTATGAGATTTTATTGATTGTTGGCCAATATAGTGATGGTATATGAAGTGCTTTAAAGTGTAAGTTTATTAAATTTTGTTTGAAACATGGTGTATGCAAATGGATGTGAGATTTGTGAAACTTGTTGGGAACACTTTGACTAAGGAAAGATAAAGTACTTAAGTTATCCATTGAGACACAATCTCTTTCTTAGAAGTCAACAAACTTTCCACTTATTTCTTTTAAGAAAACCTCTTTAAAAAATGTAAAATAATTGACGAGTACTATGTATATGTGTTTTAGTATTGATTACAAACCATGGACAAATTCGAAAAATTAGTGTTTCATCCTTCTATTATTTTGGTTGAAATTTTGGATTTGAAATTCTTTCAAAATTATATTTAAATTGAAAGATTGTGTATTTATGAAGTTAATCCATGAATGATTTATGGAAAATTTCCTTGACCAGATAAACTACTTTTTTTTTTGTATTGTTGAGTTGCGTTTTTGGGTCTTAATATTTTAAAGCTAGGAGCTTTGGTTTCTAGAAATGAATTTCAGAAAGTCAATGTTTGTGATTTCAAATTTCAGTGAATATTTCCCTAATGTTATGATTCGTTTGATGATTTTGAATGTGCGAAAAGTCTAGAAATGATGTTAGCATGACTTTTGGGATATTTTATCAGTGAATATCAATTTTTACCAGATGTTGGGAAGAGACCGAGAAATGAAAATATATACATGTAAAACATTTTTTTATGGGTGTTCGAAAAGGATATTTTCATAAATTCAATGAAAATGAAATATTAACCATATTCATGCAAGAAATTGTTATATTATTTAATTTAAAATTGTATGATAATATATAAATTATATTTTGTCCGATCATTTTTGACAGCAATAGATAATTTGTTTGTCTGACATGATCATGAAGCTTTTCCACCAATAATTTTATTACCAATTCTCAAATATAAAAATGTTGCACACACTTTTTGTAACAGTGTGGCGGGCTCAAATTCAATTCTTACAACTTTTCAAAATTGTAATATAATACTTAACCTGATTAAATATTATTAAGTATTTTTTAATGTAAATATAAAGTAGTTAAAGACAAAAGAATCCTGATATAAAATATTATCCTTATAAGAATGAGGAATAGAAGAACAATAATTAAAAGCTTTTCAACGTCTCCGGTGATCTGAGATAGTTGAAAACACATAACTACCCTTTCGATCTCCGTCTCATTCCGTCCAATCATCTCGTAACGTCATAACTAACGAAGGGCTCTTTCGTCAATTCATGCTGAGAGTGAGAACCTCCCATACCCAAAAACGATTTCAGAATCTCAAATATCAAGTAACGTTTTCCGTTCTCTGAAATTCAGATCGTTCAACATTGTTTACTAACTATTTCTTTTTCACCTTCAAGATTCAGCGGAGTTCGTAGCTCATGGCTTCGATATCATAGTGTAGACGCCTCCGCATTGGATTCTCGTAAAAGATCTCAACCTCTGCGAAGTAGCCGAGTCGTAACTCGCTCCGAGCTCGGGAATGGCTTCTTCGGAAGCCGATTCCCGTCTGAGGCTGGTCGTGGTACCCGCGCTTGAGAAGATAATCAAGAATGCGTCGTGGCGGAAGCATGCCAAACTCACTCATGAGTGCAAATCCGTCATTGAGAGGCTCGGTCACCAGCACCGGCATTTTCCGACGCCGGGATCTCCCTCCGACAATGAACCGGACGTTCCTGGTCCGCTCCATGACGGAGGCCCGTTGGAGTTCTCCTTGGCAGAGTCCGAGTCGATCCTCATGCCTCTCATCAATGCTGCCGGCTCCGGAGTCCTCAAGATCGCCGATCCCGCCATCGACGCCATCCAGAAGCTCATTGCGCATGGCTTCATCCGCGGCGACGCGGAGCCGGCCTCCGGTGCTGCGGCGCCCGAGGCGAAGCTCCTGTCCAAGCTCATTGAATCGGTCTGCAAATGCCACGATTTCGGCGACGATGCGATGGAGTTGCTGGTTCTCAAGACCTTGCTCTCCGCCGTGACGTCAATTTCACTCCGCATCCATGGTGATTCCTTGCTTCTCATTGTGCGAACCTGCTACGATATATATCTCGTGAGCAAGAATGTGGTGAATCAGACGACCGCGAAGGCTTCGCTGGTCCAAATGCTGGTGATCGTGTTCCGTCGCATGGAGGCGGATTCCTCGACTGTGCCGATTCAACCGATCGTAGTGGCGGAACTGATGGAGCCTGCGGAGAAATCCGATGAAGATAATTCAATGACGCAGTTTGTGCAGGGCTTTATAACGAAGATAATGCATGACATTGACGGCGTTTTGAACCCTACGGCCCCGAGCGGGAAGGTTAATTTGCTAGGTGGGCACGACGGTGCGTTTGAGACCACCACGGTGGAGACTACGAACCCTACTGATTTGTTGGATTCTACTGATAAAGACATGTTGGATGCTAAGTATTGGGAGATTAGTATGTATAAGACGGCGTTAGAGGGACGGAAGGGGGAGCTTGTGGATGGGGAAGTGGTGGAGAGGGACGATGATTTAGAGGTTCAGATTGGGAATAAGTTGAGGAGAGATGCTTTTTTGGTGTTTAGGGCGCTTTGTAAGTTGTCCATGAAGACGCCTCCGAAGGAGGCGGTAGGGGACCCGCAGTTGATGAAGGGGAAGATCGTGGCTCTGGAGTTGCTGAAGATTTTGCTGGAGAATGCTGGTGCTGTGTTCAGGACTAGTGACAGGTATTGCGTTTTACTGAAATTCATTTTCAGGTATTGTGTATTATTTTTTTTTTGCTGGTAGATGTAGACGGAGAATTTTCTGTGGTGAACATAGTAATGAAGGGGTAGACTTCATTGCATTGTCTTGATGTTCTGTCTGGGAGTGAACTTAAGTCATAACAATTACTTTCTTGCTTGTACGTTATAAAGTTAAGGATTTAGAAATATGATGACACCAATATTAGAACAAAGTGCTTTATGGGATGAAAGTCTTTTAGAATTTTGACATGGCAGATTATAACTGTACTTAAACTCGCCCAGAATAGATTTTAAGAAGGTAGGGCAAGATACACTTGTCTGTCGATAAAGATTTTAACCCAAATAACCAATCATATTTCTTGGACATTGCCAAAATAAAAAAAATTATAAATCATTGTCATCATAAAAGTATTTGTGATTCATAGGTTTGGATACTTCATCGATACTTGCATGGACAGCGTACTCTTTGTTGTTGTTGATATCTTGATCCTTCAACATATATCCCCTCCTTCAGAACTTATTATCTGGAATGCAATGCAAACTACAATGATTAAGGTCCTTTTCCTAGTTGAAAATGATTGTTCCATTTTTGGCTTCATTCCCATATTAATAGGATTAAAGAAGAATTCACAACGGTATTCACTCTTGGAGTTTCTCAATCATGATGGAAGTGAATACTAATACAGATCCACACCACAGATTAAGCAAAAGAAATAGAATAACTCTGAGATTCTGTTTGATTGCAAGATAAAGAAATACAGAAGGATGAAGAATCCTACGGCCTAGACTAGGCTCCTCTAGGGCAAACCAACAAGGTTTTCTATCCAACAAGTAGGAAAGCATAATACCCCTCACTCCCCACACTTGATGCCAATAACGGAAAATATTCTCTCTCTCTCTCTCTCTCTCTCTCTCTCTCTCTCTCTCCTTTACTAACTACTCTTCCTAGTCATCTCACATCACTATCCCTGCTTTTCTTTCTCACACACACCCTTCCCTGTCTTGACTTGTGACTCAATTCATGGGCTAGAGGCCCGCTAGACCATTAACTCTTTGGGATAGTCTCCTCTTGAATAAACTGTCTTGTCCTCAACATTCAATCCTTGAAAATGACTTCTTAAAGAAATCTCATCCTCCCATGTGGCCTCCTCTACTGTCTTCCATGTTGAATGAACCAACCACTGGTTAACTCGTTCCCCGTGCTTCATAATGCTTCTTGAAGATAATATTGAACAAGGATCAATGATTTCCACATTTTCATCTTCTAGACTTGTATGTAATTCATCTTTTGCCTTATAGTCACCTGAGTAAGGAAACATGGAACATGTGGTGATGATAGGCAACTTCTCCAATCTTCTCTAGGATCTCAAAAGGGACGTAATACCTTGCACTTAGCTTGGGGCTTATTTTATTCTCATAGAATATTTTGATTGTTCTATTTGAGCTTAAGGAAAACCATGTCACCAACCTCAAACTCCTCTTTGTATGATTTTATTGGCTTGCACCCTCATTCTATCTTGTGTCATTAATATATGTGTTGGATGTCCTACATTGACTAGATATAAGGCCAATTATAGTATATAAGTGGGTGCAAACCTTACCTTACAAGTTGGTTTTGTGGGGTTGAGTTAGGCTTAAAGTCCACTTCTTAACATGGTATCAGAATCAGGTTAGAGCCTATCCTAGCAATATTTGGTGTTTGTTGGGTATATTATTCCACCCGCTATCTGGCCGTTATCGGATCACTTATTAATGTCTAGTCTCACGCTCGAGATATATATATCTCGGCGTGAGGGGGTGTGTTGGATGTCCAAGTGGGTGCAAACTTTACCTTACAAACCGGTTTTGTGGGGTTGAGTTAGGCTTAAAGTCCACTTCTTAACAATATGCTTCTACAATTGCCTCAAAGGTTCATCTCTGTCCATGAGTTCTCTTTTAACAACTTTTGTACAACTTGCACTATTGTAGGAGGTTGACAGCCATACACAACTTCAAAATGGTGTGTAGACTCATGAAATGCGGTGTTGAACCAAAATTTTGAGCCATGGTAGTGATGTAACCCACCCCTTGGGTTAGTTTGTAATGAAACACCATAAATAAGTTTCAAGACATCTATTAGTCACTTCATTTGTCCATCCGTATGAAGTGATATGTTGTACTCATCCTTAACATGGTCCCTTGCATCTTGGAAAACTACTTCCAAAATGAACCGAATGAACAATGGATCCCTATAACTTGCCATTGGATTAGGAATGCCATGGAGCCTCACTTTCTCTTCTACAAAAACTTCAGGAATTGCTCTAGGAGTATTATAGGGTTGTTTGAGTGCCACAAAATGGCTATATTTAGTTAAACAGTCCACAACTACTAATATTTCTTTGAATCCCCTCAATAGTCATGTATTGAAGTGTATGCTTAAATCCTTCAAATTCTCTCAGGAATTGAACGTGTTGCAATAATCCTCAAGGAGAAGTAGTTATGTATATCTACATATGACAAGTATCACAGGCTTGGATAAAGTTGTGAACATCTTTTTTCAACCCTTTCCAATAAAGATGGGAGTGTCCTACTTGTGGAGTGGCATGAAACTCTTCTACACACCTTGGAAATCAATGTGATTCCTAAGCAACAACTAATCTTCTCTTGTGTATCATCTTGCTAACCCATGCTTATATGTGAACCTAGTGGCCTTATCATGATTTCCTTGTTGCAGCTCTTCTATCTCTTTCTTCCATTCATTATCTTCTTAAACATTTTCCATCAACTCTTGACAATCAAACCAAATAAGGATATATATCATACTCTTTAATTCTGGTTCCTCAACTTCTTAACATGGTATCAAAGCCATGACTTCGAGCCTATCATAGCGAAGTTTGTTGTTTGTTGGGTTTATTGTTCCATCCCCTATCGAGTCACTATCAGACCTTTTCTTCCACCATATGAGCCTTCATCATTAACTCGACAAGATTTCTAGGTTCATACAACTTAACCTCAGCCTTGATATCCCCCTTTAACCCATTCAAGAAGATGCCGATCAAATAATCCTGCTGAATCCCCTTTAAGAACCCAGCGTATTGTTCCAATTGCTCAATATAATCTTCCACTAAACCTGTTTGTTGCAAGCCAATCAGAATTTCAAAGAGGTTTTGAAGCATCGTTGGTTGAAACCTGTGGACAACAGCCACCTCGAATGCCTCCCATGTAGGATTTGGATTGCAGATTTCCCACCATTGAAACCAATTCAAGGCTTTCCCTTCTAAAGCAATTATGACAGCCTGCATTCTTTCCTCCTCACTTCTTTCAATCGAAAATATCTTTCTAGTCTGTTAGTCCAACCATAAGCCTCCTCTCCGGCAAAAATAAGGATGTCTAGTTTTCTCCATTTTGAGGAAGACACTGCTGTACTTTTCTCTTCCTCCCAACGTGACCCATTGCCGGAATGCATCACTGAAACAGTTTCTCCCTTGTTAGTACTGCAAGATATTGTTTCTACCACCATGGTGAGCCCTCTAATCATGTCTTCCAAATGCTGGAAGCGCTCATGATTCTGATTTTCCTGTCTTTCACGGTCTTGCATGAATTCTTGTATCCACGGGACCAAGAAAGATTCTTGGATGATTTATTAGAAAACAGAACAGTGTTGTTCTACCAATGTGGTAAGAACAAGAACAACCACGTATAACACTCAAGATCTTTCGAGAAGACCTGTCTCTCCTGACTTTTCCCTTTACACAAAACTATAGAAAAAACCCTTACAAAACCCTAACATATACTATATATGATAGTCTGTTATACAACACAACTGCACGAGGTTATAACGACCTGCAACCTTTATTTCTTCTAACATAGACCTTGCCACTAAACCTATCACTTTGCAAACTCTATTTGTAGCTAGCTGCCTGTTAAGTTAGAAAAACAATTGTATTGCCATAACTTTGACTATGCATACTTTTTTCCTAATTTAGCTTAACATTTTTCGATGTGCCAAAATACGTTTGAATACCCACCCCTTCTGTCTTCATAACTGATTCATCAGAAACTAGTATTAGTGCACCTGCCGTGTATGAATTGCACGTGCATCATCTTCTGCTATGATACTATTTTAGTACGGATTATCTTTGTATTTTGACATAATCTTTTTGTGTTGGACTCTTGAATTTAAGAAGATCCTACTCTATGCACTACTTGAAATTATGTTTTGTTTTCTTTCTAATTTTACTAAATGACAAAAAATAGTACTGATAATTAAATTTTGATTGTGCTTGGGCAGGTTTTTAGGTGCCATCAAACAGTACTTATGTTTATCCTTGTTGAAGAACAGTGCTTCAACTCTTTTAATTGTATTTCAGCTGTCATGCTCCATTTTTATCAGTCTGGTGTCAAGATTTAGAGCTGGATTGAAAGCAGAAATTGGAGTATTTTTCCCTATGATTGTTCTCAGGGTCCTAGAAAATGTTTCTCAGCCTAATTTTCAGCAGAAGATGATAGTGCTTCGATTTCTGGAAAAGCTCTGCGTTGATTCACAGATATTGGTTGACATATTTATTAACTATGATTGTGATGTCAACTCATCAAACATATTTGAGAGGTGTGCTATTTATTATTTTATTTATTTTATAGTTCTTTTTGCTTTACATTAAAAATATGTGCAATTTCACGTTTAGAATATTGATATCTAGTTTAATAGCATTTCTGTGTTGGATTGTTTATCATACACTGTTCACCGGTCATGCTGGTGTGGCTACGGTTGTCTTCATTGTCACGTAGTATACACTGTATAATTTATATCTAGTTGTTATATTTCTCCTAGGATGGTCAATGGACTCCTTAAAACTGCTCAAGGTGTGCCCCCTGGTGTAACAACCACGCTTTTGCCACCCCAGGAAGCAACACTAAAACTTGAAGCCATGAAAGGCTTGATTGCAGTTCTAAAATCAATGGGGGACTGGATGAACAAACAATTGCGCATTCCTGATTCTCATTCAGCCAAGAAAGTTGAAGCATTGGATGACAGCCCTGAAACTGGAGGTTTTACCATGGTAAATGGGAATGGAGAAGACCCTCCAGATGGATCTGACACTCAATCAGAAGTCTCCAATGATGCTTCTGATGTTTCAAATATTGAGCAACGCCGGGCTTATAAACTGGAACTCCAGGTAAATAAATGAACAAGTTTTTTTACCAATAAACAGATTATATCTTTGCTATGGCCTTTTACAATGAAGCTAATGCAAGTGGATGGCAGGAAGGTATATCACTTTTCAATAGGAGGCCTGAAAAAGGAATTGAATTTCTCATCAATGCCAACAAGGTGGGTGATTCACCAAAGGATATAGCTGCTTTTCTTAAAGAAGCATCTGGGTTGAACAAGACTAGGATTGGTGATTATCTGGGAGAAAGAGAAGAGTTAGCCTTGAAGGTAATGCATGCCTATGTGGATTCCTTTAACTTTCAAGATATGGAGTTTGACGAGGCAATCAGGGTCTTTCTTCAAGGATTTAGACTGCCTGGTGAGGCACAGAAAATTGATAGGATCATGGAAAAGTTTGCTGAACGCTACTGCAAATGTAATCCAAAGGCCTTTTCTAGTGCTGACACTGCTTATGTCCTTGCCTATTCTGTTATAATGCTTAATACTGATGCTCACAATCCCATGGTGAAGAATAAGGTATGCTCACAGTTCTTACGTTCTGTAAAATGATATACAAATAATGATGACAGTCACAATGGCTTAATTTCTTTTTGGTTGTTGAGTTATGCAGATGTCTCCTGATGATTTCATAAGAAATAATCGTGGCATTGATGATGGAAAAGATCTGCCTGAGGAATACTTGAAGTCCTTGTTTGACAGAATATCTAGAAATGAAATCAAAATGAAAGAAAATGATGAGGCTCCTCAACAAAAACAGGTTGTGAGCCCTAATCGACTCTTAGGCTTGGATAGTATATTGAATATTGTGATCCGTAAACGTGGTGAAGAGAATCTGGAGACCAGTGATGATCTTATCCGTCATATGCAAGAACAATTCAAAGAAAAAGCTCGCAGATCTGAGTATGTTTGTATTTTTCCCTCTCTCTGGAAGTGATAATTTGCTTTCCAAATCTTCTCATGTTGAGGAAAACATTTAACCTGCTGTTTTTGACACGAAGAATGGCTGTTATGGATCCTGCCATATCCAATATTTAACCGCTTTTACATGATTCATGTCTGTTTGAAGTGTGAGGTGTATCTAGCTAAAATTTTCACCAATTTTTTTACTCTTTCTTTTTCTCTAATATTTTAATGACAGTTAGATCACTTGTTTGCTAATTTTTTAAGTTGACTGGTTAAACAAAAGTAGTTCGTAGATTTTTGTTTTTTTTATATATATATATTTGATATGCATTTAATTGCAATTTGCAGATCAATTTATTATGCTGCCACAGATGTTGTAATCCTGAGATTCATGATTGAGGTGTGTTGGGCACCTATGTTAGCCGCCTTTAGTGTTCCTCTTGATCAAAGTGACGATGAAGTTTTAATATCTCTATGTCTTGAAGGCTTCCGTCATGCTATTCATGTTACTTCAGTAATGTCGATGACGACTCACAGAGATGTTTTTGTGACGTCGTTAGCAAAGTTTACCTCACTACATTCACCAGCTGACATTAAGCAAAAAAATATAGATGCAATTAAGGTTGGTAAAGTTTAACTTATCTTCTACCTGACTTATGAACAACATGAAAGCTGAAGTGATTATCAATTAGCAATTCTCATTGTGTTATGTTACTTCATACTCGTAGTCTCCCATTTCAAAATGCATCGTTGTTGGTATATTATTACATTGCCATAGCACCTTCTATCATTTCAAGTTCATATGTACACTTTTCCCTTTAGTGCATGATTATATCCTGTCCAAAACTACACTCTCTGCATTTGGACTTCAGTCTCGTGTTCTGCAAATATGATAATTACCAAATTAACATAATATTTTTGTGGAGGTTTGTTGTATTTGCTGAAAATGGTTCTGGGAACAATGTCTAAAGGCATATTATAGTCATTATTTATTGGATCTTTCTTAAGTTATGGATAATGTATTCATGGTACTTGAACTCAATGTTCAGATTTTAATGATTACGTTATATGACTAAACTTTCCATCTGTTTTTTACTAGGCAATAGTTGTTATTGCTGATGAAGATGGAAATTACTTACAAGAAGCTTGGGAACATATGTTGACTTGTGTTTCTCGGTTTGAGCATTTACATCTTCTTGGAGAGGGGGCTCCACCAGATGCCACATTCTTTGCATTTCCTCAGAATGATTCAGAAAAAACAAAGCAAGCGAAGTCAACCATTCTTCCTGTTTTGAAGAAGAAGGGACTTGGGAGAATGCAGTATGCAGCTGCTTCATTGATGCGGGGTTCATATGATAGTTCTGGAATTGGTAGTAATGGTTCTGGAGTCACTTCAGAACAGGTGAACAATCTAGTTTCTAATTTAAATATGTTGGAACAAGTTGGAAACTCTGAAATGAGCCGTATATTCACTCGGAGTCAGAAGTTGAACAGTGAGGCCATAATAGATTTTGTTAAGGCTCTGTGCAAGGTCTCCATGGAGGAACTGAGATCTCCATCTGATCCACGTGTTTTTAGCCTTACAAAGATTGTTGAGATTGCGTAAGTATTTGTCACCTAGTACTTCAAACATGCTACGTCTTTGTCTTATATCTAAACTGTTAACTTCTCATGGATCATGGGGTTCATTGGTTGGGGTCTTCTACTAGAGAAGCATAGTTAATAGTGCTGGACAATATTTATTTTATTGTTTATAAACTGAGCATATTGGCAACCTGTTTTTCCCTTTTTGGTTGATTAAATCCCCAACTCTCTTGCTCGCATTTTTGTAGTCTGAGCAAATTGTTGAATTGAACTGTATTTTCTGTTGAACTCTGATAAAATATCACGAGGTTGCATGTCAAGAGGTCACCTATGTGTTTTGACGCTCAGTTTTGGTTCAGATGGTGAGCCAAGGGATAAAGTGCTTAATTTTGTTGAAAAGAAGGACATTATAAGTGTGCCCAAAGATCAAGGTGGGAAAGTGTGATTCATTTGGAAAACAAATGTTTAGGCAGAGCATGAAGTATGTAATTTTTGTGTTTTGAATGATTGACTGATGTTTATATACTGTTTTTTATACTATTTGACATGATTATTATATAACAGGCACTACAATATGAACCGCATAAGGCTTGTGTGGTCAAGCATCTGGCATGTTCTCTCGGATTTCTTTGTAACTATTGGCTGTTCAGCAAACCTTTCAATTGCAATTTTTGCAATGGATTCCTTGCGTCAGTTGTCAATGAAATTTCTGGAGCGGGAAGAGCTGGCTAATTATAATTTTCAAAATGAATTTATGAAGCCTTTTGTCATTGTTATGCGAAAGAGTAGCGCGGTTGAAATTAGAGAGTTAATTATCAGATGTGTCTCTCAAATGGTTCTATCTCGTGTCAACAATGTCAAATCCGGATGGAAGAGCATGTTCATGGTATAGCTGATAAACTCTTATTGTCTATAGAGAGCTTCAGTTAACAAATTGTTTGTTGAATTTTTTTTATCTAATGTACTTATTGCTCATAGACCTGATTTCAGGTATTCACAACAGCAGCTTACGATGACCACAAAAACATTGTACTCTTGGCTTTTGAAATTATTGAGAAGATTATTCGCGATTACTTCCCTTACATCACTGAGACTGAAACTACAACCTTCACAGACTGTGTAAATTGTCTAATTGCGTTTACCAGTAGTAAATTCAATAAAGAGATTAGCCTAAATGCCATTGCTTTTCTCCGGTTTTGTGCAACAAAACTAGCAGCGGGGGACCTTGGCTCATCATCAAGGAATAAGGATAAGGAACTTTCTGGCAAGGTTTCCCCATCTTCACTTCAAACAGCAAAGGAGGGGAAAAATGATAATGGAGAGGCTGCTGACAAGGATGATCATCTCTATTTCTGGTTTCCTTTATTGGCAGGTGAAGGCATTATATGAAGTTTATCTAGGCATAAATATAACGGAAAAAGTAATAAACTTATGTTGCATATCATTGTCAAATGATTAGTGCTTCCTTTGCTATAGTCTTGCTTCATGTCTTAAGAAGCTTAGCTATTACAGATATATACTTATTTGTTGCTTATTTTCTGCAGGTTTGTCTGAGCTTAGCTTTGACCCAAGACCTGAGATTAGGAAGAGTGCCTTGGAAGTCCTGTTTGAAACCTTACGTAACTATGGCCATCTCTTTTCGCTAACTTTATGGGAAAGAGTATTTGAGTCTGTCTTATTTCCAATATTCGATTATGTTCGACATGGTATTGATCCTTCAGGAAGTAGTTCACCAGTCAATGAAGAAGAGGCGGATCATGGTGAGCTTGATCAAGATGTCTGGCTTTACGAGACATGCACATTGGCCCTCCAATTGGTTGTAGATCTTTTTGTTAACTTCTACGACACTGTCAATCCACTTTTGAGAAAGGTGCTGATGCTCCTGGTTAATTTCATAAATCGTCCTCATCAAAGCCTTGCAGGCATTGGTATTGCGGCTTTTGTTCGCTTGATGACTCATGCGGGGGAGCTATTTTCTGATGAAAAGTGGTTAGAAGTGGTTTTCTCATTAAAAGCAGCAGCAAAGGCAACACTTCCTAACTTTTTGTTTCTGGAAATCGAGGACTTAACTGGAAGTGACGAGGATGCTTCAATCGCTGATGATAGAGATTTTGCTGAATCTGGCTTCCCAGATAATTTAACACACTTGAGGACTCGTGGTGTTTATGCTCATTTAACTGATGCAAAGTGTCGAGCTGCTGTTCAGCTTTTACTGATTCAGGTAATTTTATATTCTGTTCCCCCAAAATATATTAGAATGCCGAGTAGAAAGATATAATGGGGGAGCCCAAGTGCTGTTGCTGTGGTATTTAGTCTATTCAGAAGCTCTGGGACTGCTTGGTTAAGATGATTTGTTATTAAAAGTTACACTAAATCCTTACTAATTTATGCACCTGATGGGAGCCTGTGTCCTTCCTATTGCGTCCCAGTCAAAATTTATGTATGTAATGTTGAAAAATGATATTAACTCTCGTTTTTGAAATTGGCAGGCGGTGACGGAGATCTATAACATGTATCGTTCTCACCTTTCAGCAAAAGCCATGCTAGTCCTATTTGATGCGTTGCACGAAATAGCGTTACACGCGCATCAGATTAACAACAATGCCATATTGCGTTCAAAGCTCCTAGAGTTTGGTTCTATGAGTCAAATGCAAGACCCTCCACTCTTACGGCTTGAGAATGAATCGTATCAGATCTGCCTTACATTTTTACAAAACCTTGTTCTTGACAAGCCTACTAGTTATGAAGCGCATGAGGTCGAATCTCATCTCATTCAGCTTTGTCAAGAGGTTTTGGAGTTTTATATTGAAGTTGCAGGTTTTGGACTAAAATCTGAATCTTCTCATGGTCGAGCGCCACGTTGGTATGTTCCCTTGGGTTCCGGGAAGAGTAGAGAATTGGCTTCTCGTTCACCCCTCGTTGTGGCTACTCTGCACGCTATTTGTAGTTTGGGTGATGTTTCCTTTGAGAAGAACCTGTCTCATTTCTTCCCTCTTATTTCTAGCTTGATAAGCTGTGAGCATGGGTCCAAGGACGTCCAGGTTGCTCTCAGTGACATGCTTACTTTATCAGTTGGTCCTGTTTTGCTACAGTCATGTTGATGGATCATATTGGTAAAGTTCACCCTGAATTTTCAGATGTACGATTTTTTTGTTTAAATCTTTCTGTTCATAATTTTCTCTGCTCTCCTTTGCCTTGGATTACGTGTCAATAATATACCATGACAGTGTATGAAAAGTTCGTAGTAGTATTTTCTCTTAGCCACACCTTCCTAACTTCTGTATTTTAGAAGCTAACTTCTCCAGTCGGAATTAATTTGTATTACCATGAGTCTCAATGTTGTATTTTTTACGTTTTATTCATTTTTTTAGAAAAAAAGAATTAGTTTTGCAGCATTATATACTGTCAGAGGAAGTTCTTGCTGTGGTGATAAATTTTCCGGTTATCACACATAAGTCCTAATTAATAGTTGTCTCTCATTTGAAATTGTTTTATTTTAATAAATTATTTATGTTTAAAATCTATAAGAGAAATCTTATACCTCGTGAGGGAAAAGATATCTGGTTTTTATAAAATTATAAGATTAGTTTGTGCTATTGTATGGCTTGGTGGTCCAAGTTTTCTGGTGGAATAGGTAACACGTTCCCTTCATAAAAGCTTTTTAGCTTTTCAATTTTACGGGGTGACTCCTTCAACTTGTACACATTGTTTACAAAACCGGGTGGGATAATAATCTGATTTTGCCTGCGGCTTAGGTTCAACTAATTGTTGACTCAGATGTCATTATGAAAGTAGTTTATATAAAATAAAAACTATGAATACAGAATTATTAAACACAACTAAGTAGTAACTTATATGTATTATTTATTTGCATGCAACAAGCTGTTGATGACATGAAATCTTTAAGCTTTGTAAATATGTGGATTCCAATCATGAAAGAACATTAATTATGAGTCAAAATCAAATGGAGGTGACAATAGAAGGAGATAAAAATAAACAACATAAGTATTTAACCTGATTCAGCCTACAATGTATATATTTATGTTCACACTACATTAGCACTACATTAGGAAGTATGTTTATTTTTTATATATATTTTTCAAATCTTACACAGGGTTGCTTATATAGGAAAATGAAGAACATCTCACAATAGTAAATAATGTGGGACTAAATCAAATTTCATAATACTAACAATTCTCTCTTAGAAATTTGATTTATGTTATTATCTAGTTTCAAATTTAGAATAGAATTCACTTATATTATTATGAGGTTATTAACCTCTATATATACATAAGTCAGTAGCATATTTTAGGAAATATGGGCTGCTAATTCTACTGGACAAATCCCTAAAATTAGGGAAATAATCAATCAAACATAAATAACTTAGTAAATGCAACAGTTACAGAAATGAAATAAAAAACTTCCTAAACTACTCCACGCCAATTATGCCAATCACGATTTTGACACTCCCCCTCAAGCTGGTGAATAGGTGTTTTCCATTCCCAGCTTGGAGACGATTCCTTCAAAGTTAATGTAGTGCAGTCCCTTGGTGAGTATGTCGGCAAGTTGGTTCTGTGTAGATACATATGGTGTGCAAATCATGCCACTGTCCAGCTTTTCCTTTATAAAGTGTCTATCAACTTCAATATGTTTAGTTCTATCATGCTGCACTGGATTATGAGCTATGCTAATTGCAGATTTATTGTCGCAATATAGCCTCATAGGTTCATCCCACTTTATCTTCAAGTCTTCCAATATAATCTTCAGCCATAGAAGTTCACATATTCTGTGGGCCATTGCTCGAAATTTTGCTTCAGCACTTGATCTAGCCACTACACTCTGTTTCTTACTCTTCCAAGTCACCAAGTTTCCACCAAGGAAGGTGCAGTATCCCGTGGTTGATCTCCTATCCACCACTGACCCAGCATAGTCTGCATCCGTATATGCTTCAAGACTTACATTTTTGTTCCGTTTGAACAAAATCCCTCTTCCAGCAGTCCCTTTCAAGTATTGGACAATTCTAAGAGCAGCTTGTAGATGTGCTTCTTTTGGCTGGTGCATAAACTGGCTAACTAGTATTACAGCAAACGCAATGTCTGGTCTAGTGTGAGATAAGTAAATAAGCATGCCCACAAGTCTTTGATACATTTTCTTGTCCACAGCAACATCATCCTCCATACTTCCCAATTTTATATTTGGATCAATTGGAGTGCTTACTGGTTTGCAGCCTGTCTTCCTTATTTCTCTAAGCAAGTCGGTAATATATTTTTGTTGAGATATGAAGATTCCTTTCTTGGAATGGGCCACTTCAATTCCCAAAAAATATTTAAGCCTCCCTAGTGTCTTGATCTCAAATTTCGTGGCAAGACATTTGCTTAATGCTTGTTGTTCCCTTTTGTCGTCCCCACTCACTATAATATCATCTACATATACTAATAGAATTGTTACTCCCCCTGAAGCTGAATGTTTGATAAATAATGTGTGATCCCCTTGACTCTGTTTGTAGCCTAGACTTGTCATAACTTTGGTAAATCTTCCAAACCATGCTCTTGGGGATTGTTTCAGCCCATATAGGGCCTTTCTTAATTTGCAAACAGTTCCAGCAGCAACTTGTTCCTTGTACCTAGGGGGCAACTCCATGTATATTTCTTCTTCAAGGTCTCCATGTAGAAATGCATTCTTCACATCGAACTGCTGTAGATCCCAATCATTATTTGCTGCTAGTGACAATAATACTCTGACCGTGTTCATCTTAGCAACCGGGGCAAATGTCTCCAAGTAATCAACTCCATAGGTTTGAGTGAATCCTTTGGCCACCAACCTTGCCTTGTAACGTTCGATTGTCCCATCAGCCCTATACTTTAGTGTATATACCCACTTACATCCCACGGGTTTTTTTCCAGAAGGTAGGGTGACAAGTTCCCAGGTCCTATTCTTGTTCAACGCCTCCATTTCCATATCCATGGCATTTTTCCATTTCCTGTCAGACAATGCTTTAGATATAGAGGAAGGTGTGTGTGTGGAGTTGAGGTTGAAAAGTTTTATGGGTAGGTGAGAATTTTTCAAAGGATAAGAAGTTTGATAGTGGGTAACGTGGTTATTGGGTGCAAGCTCTAGTTCCTTTTCTAAGGGCAATGGGTAGGTCAAGAGTTTGGTCCACATGTGCTTCTAGATTATCAAAAACAAACTCATTAGAATCATTGGAATTTATAGGATTTGAAGGTGTTACCTCATGTAGTGCTGGTGGGTTAGACTCTTGGACATTTCCAGATTCTAGAATGGCCTTTTCTCTCCTTGAGTATACCTTTCCAAATTTGCCACCGCCACCAACATCAGGTGCAGGTCTCACGGGTTCAGCAGGTTGTTGAATTCTTTCCTCAATTTCAGGGACAACAATGCCGCCATCATTTGTCCCAGTTTCAGTTTCAGGCCCAAACATCATATTTGGGACTGTGAGAGTCTCATCTTCCTCTCTTATATTCTCCCCCTGAAGATGAGGTTGTTTGAAGTTGCTCTCTTGTTCATCGAAGGTGACATCTCTTGACACATAGAATCGTTTTGAAAGGGGTTGAAAACATTTGTACCCTTTTTGTGTGGTAGAGTACCCTAAGAAAACACATTTGACAGCTCTAGGATCTAATTTCCCTCTCTCATTACTATGAACATGTACAAAGGATACACACCCAAATATTCTAGGTTGGAGTTTATTTGTAGGGTCAAGGTGTGGGTAGAATGAGGATAGAACTTCCATGGGACTTCTTGAGTTTAAAACTTTAGTGGGTAATCTATTGATTAGATAGGTGGCGGTAAGGAAAGTTTCCCCCCAAAATCTTTTAGGAACATGATTTTGAAAAAGTAGAGCTCTAGTTTGATCTAGAAGGTGCCCATTTTTCCTTTCTGCAATTCCATTCTGTTGGGGTGTGTTCACACATGAGGACTCATGGATTATCCCTTCCTTTTGGCAAAATGAGTTTAGTACAAGGTTAAAGTAGTCCTTGGCATTATCCGACCTAATTCTTTTTATACTGACCCCAAATTGATTTTTAATCATAGAGACAAATTGGACAAACACAAAGCTAACTTCAGATTTTTGTTTCAATAAAAAAACCCAAGTCACCCGGGTACAATCATCAATGAATGTTAAAAACCATTTAGCACCGAAAATAAGCAGGACCGCATACATCAGTATGAACAAGAGAAAATGGGAAAGGACTCATCTTATTGCTAATGGGAAAAGGTTGACGTTTATGTTTTGCCAACTCACATACTTCACAATGAAGACTCTCCACACTTCAATTTTTAAACAAGGAGGGAAAAAGCACTTTTACAACTCGAAATGATGGATGTCCTAATCGGCAATGATAAAGGTGAGCTTTCTCTTTGTTAGTCATGGTGGATTTAGAGATGAGACTCTTGGTAGGCAGATTAGGATCCTCCATGTAGTATAAGTCATTCCATTCTCTAGCATGTCCAATCGTCCTCCCCGAGTGCTTGTCCTGCAATATACAAGTGTTGCTATAAAAAACAACATTACATGCAAGGTCTTTGGTGAGTTTCTGTATAGAAATCAGGTTAGTGGATAGTTTGGGGACATGAAGGACATTTTTTAAGGTCATGGATGGGCTTATTTGGACCTCTCCTTGTCCGGCTGCAGTTATAAGGGTTCCATCTGCTGTGGAAATTTTCTTGTTACTAGGACATGGGGAATATGTGGAGAAGTATTTGGGTAGAGGGGTCATATGGTCAGTGGCTCCAGAGTTTAATATCTAGTAATGTGTGAATGGTGTATCTGAAACATTAAGTCCAAACAAGAATGGAAACTTACCAGAATATGTCAGGGAGCACGTACCTGTAGGCTTCTCCAATTTACTAAGGATGGATCTTACCCGTTCTATCTCTTCATGATTCAACTGGACAGATTCTTCACCTTGTCCATTAGCAATGTATGCTTACCCTCCTTTTTTTCTGTGGGCCTCCCTTCAATCCCCATTCTCGGCCTGGGATTTTTGGTCCCCATTCTCTACTTGAGGTTTTCCCATCTTCTCCTTTCGGCCCCCATTCTCTGCTTGGGATCTTCCCATCTTTCAGCCCCCATTCTCGGCTTGGGGGTTTTCCATGTAATTTCCAGCATTTTTCCTTTGTGTGGCGCGGCTTGTTACAATGAATACACCAAACCTCCTCATGTCTTTTCTCCCAATTTTTCCTCTGATTGGCAACCATGATTGTTCCTCCTTCAGCTATCATTACAGAGCTTTCGGTGGTTGAGGTTTCCAACATCAGCACTTTCCCGCTTTCTTCACTCCAGATAATGGCTACCACTTCATTAAGTCATGGGACTTTCTCCTTTCCCAAGATTTGAATTCGAACCTAGTCATATTCAGGATTTAGACCCACCAAAAAATCATAGACCCTATCTTGTTCAATATACTCTTTTAGAATTGCTGAGTCTTTTGAACACTTTGCTTTTATAACCCGATAGTGATCCAATTCCATCCATAAGGATTTAAGTTGATATGCATATTCTGT
Source organism: Vigna reflexopilosa (assembly GCA_027742785.1). Classification (NCBI taxonomy): domain Eukaryota; kingdom Viridiplantae; phylum Streptophyta; class Magnoliopsida; order Fabales; family Fabaceae; genus Vigna; species Vigna reflexopilosa. The sequence goes on from CM050929.1 coordinate 21,128,606, forward strand.
AACGGACTTACTTCCCTGTTTGGAAGCCACTGTTTTCACCTTTACATAATAGATCTGAGCAACATCCTTGGCTTTAGAGTTAGTTTGTTCGACTGCCTCCCAGATCTCCCTTGCTGATTTTAGAAACATGCAGGTATCACTGATTTCTGGAACCATTGAGTTCCACAGCCACGCCATAATCATGGAGTCTTCTTCATCCCATGATTTGAATTTTGGATCACTCTCACTCGGTGCATCACCAGTCAGGTGACTGATCTTTCCTTTTCCTTTGAGGATGGTCCTAATATGATTTGAGACCATTTGAGGTAGTTTTTTCCATTTAACCTATACGCAGAATGGATACTCTGCAGTTCTCCACTGGTCTGGAATCTACCCCAGTTTCTAGGGATCTGTTTTCCGTTCCCGGGTTCCCAGCTTCAACCATAACTCGATGCAGTTACGATAAGTAATGAAGGCTTGACAGTGGTGCAGCAATAAAGGCTACTGCAGTTTTAGGTTGAAGATAGAGCAACAATAAAGGCTGCGATTTGGATAAGTAACACGGTCAGAGACTCCCAAGGATTGGGAGCTCTGATACCATTTCAAATTTAGAATAGAATTCACTTATATTATTATGAGGTTATTAACCTCTATATATACATAAGTCAGCAGCATATTTTAGGAAATATGGGCTGCTAATTCTACTGGACAAATCCCTATAATTAGGGAATTAATCAATCAAACATAAATAACTTAATAAATGCAACAGTTACGGAAATGAAATAAAAAACTTCCTAAACTACTCCACGCCAATTACGCCAATCACGGTTTTGACACCTAGTATAGTTGTTTTCATCATTAATTACTCTTGAAGGTTAGTTGAGGCAATATAAATATTCAACTTATATGTTCTAACAAGGTCAACATATTAGTTGGATTCTCTACACTTGGAATATTTGACAAAGACAAGTCTCCATCATTTATTAGGTTTCGCATAAAATGATACTTCAATTCAATGTACTTGCATCTGGAATGAAGAATTAGATTTTTAGCAAGATATATAGCACCCTCAGTGTCACTAAACAATAGAGAGTCATATTTCTCTTTCCGTAATTATTTTAGAACGTTCTTCAACTATGTAATCTCTTTTGCTGCTTCTGAGATAGCTACATACTCAACCTCGATGGTTAAGAGGGAGACTCTTCCTTGAAGTTTAGACTTCCAATGATACTTGTACCAAGCCTTTTCTAGCATTCAGATCTTCTCCTAAGTCTACATTAACCCTTGTAAAGTGAGATTTCTTCTTCTAAAAGACAAATGCATCTTTGAAGTGCCCTTTAAATGTCTCAATATCCATTTCACACCTCCCCAATGCTCATTTTCGAGACTAAATAGAAACCCCGCTCTTTACTGCACATGCATATGGTACTTTAGACATGTAATTTTCTTCTTCATCAGAAATTATCCTTTTGAAAACTTTAAGTGTGTTTTCAAATGTGTATTCCTAGTTTTAACATTTCCAACATTAAATTTGCTAAGTAATTTTTATATATATTTCTCTTGAGATAAGTTTATAATACCTCCATATCTATCTCTGGAGATTCTCATACCAAGGAATTTTTTGGCTGGACCAAGATTCTTTATTTCAAAATTTTTTGACAATTACTTTTTCAATCGGTTAATTTTTTCCACATTAGCTCCCGTAATCAACCTATCGTCAACATATAAAGGAATAATGATATAGCTGACAATATATTTCTTCATGTAACAACAATAATCTTCTTCACATATGTGAAATCTCGAGTTTGTCATAAACTCATTAAACTTCTTGTACCATTGTCTCGGTGCTTGTTTCAATCCATATAAGTTTTTATGAAGTTTAAATACAAGATTCTCTTTGAATTGTGCTTCAAAACCTTCAGGTTGTGCCATAAAGATTTCTTCCTCAAGATCTCCATGTAGGAATGTAGTTTTGACATCTAACTGCTCATTTTCTACCACCACTATACTCAAAATGACTCTAATGGTAGTCATGACGATAAGAGAGAAAATTTATGTAAAGTCAATTCCATGTTTCGGTTGGAATCCTATTACTTCGAGTCTAGCCTTATATCTTCTATTTCCATCTAGTTCTTCTTTTAATCTTATTTCATCTTTTAACCTATATGTTTGGTTAACCGTATTTCCTCCAGGTAGCTTGGTTAAAGATCATGTTTTGTTCTTCTAAAGAGACTTTATTTCATCTTTCATTGTTAGCTCCCACTTAATATATTCATCTTCCTGCATAGACTCAGCAAAATGCTTTGGCTCAACAACATCAGTTAACAAACAAGTAGTGTAATAAAGGAGAATACCTTTATGTTGCTATAATTGTTTTGCTAGATCTTCTAATCATGACTTTAAGATTTTTTGACTTATTTATGTGTCCAGGTTCTAACTCAGGCTCTACCTCCAATTTTTGTCTTTGTTCCCTACATCATTTTCTAAAATTTCTTCTAATGATACTTGCTCTGACTGTTTATTTTCATTTACGGATTTTGTAGTCTTGTCTTTATAGACTATTTTTTCATTAAAAGTAACATTTCTACTTGTAATTTTCTTGTTTTGGTCATTCCAAAACTTGCAGTCATGCATGTTATATCCATAACCAATGAAATAACATCTTGCCTCAGGTTCCAATTTTTCTTTACTATTAGAGTCTAATAAAGTATATGAAGCACAACCAAAAACTTTCAAGTGTGAAAGATTTATCTCATTTCTAGACCATACCTCTGTTAGAAGAGTTTGGTCACATAGTTGATACAAGCCATACTTAAGTTCCCCTTTTAGAAGAGCCTTCCCTATCAATTTGTCCTTCACAAAGCAACAATTTTCATTAAACTTAACAAGAATATTGTTGTCAACAATTAGTTTTGAAATACTCAGCAAATTTTTGGTGATTTTTGGAATACAAAGAACATTATGCAGATGAAGATTATTCAATTTGGTTGAGCATGAGGCCATTTACTTCCAATCTTACACCATTACCAACAAGTAAATAATTCATACCATTATTTTCACCAAGTTCCTGAATTTTGTTACTTTGGTGAGTCACATGGTTGCTAGCTCCATTGTCAAAATACCATTCATAATCTTGACCTTGATAAGGTGAAACTATGAATGCACTGTGTGTTCCTTGTTTTTCACTTTCAACAAATTTAGTTTTTCATGTATTCGACTTATTATTGTATAACAATGTGGGCAATCCTTCTGCATACCTGACATATTGGTTTTGACATCCTACCTCTTCCTCTGCACCTCTTGTGCCTCTAAAATTAGAGTCTCTCCAATCACCTTGGGATCCAAATCTGTTTCTCTAGACTCCTTCTTGGCAAAAAATTTGCAGAGACATTTAGGTTAAGGCTGCTGAAATTATTGAGTTTATCTAATATATATGCTTTTAAAGGTTTACAATTGAGTTTGTAATTCAACCCAACTAATGTTAATCTAGTCAAACAGCTTGATAACCACTGGACTATAATCAGAATCCAAACCATTTAGTGTCTGAATCAATAAATCAGAGTTAGAGATTGGTGAACCTGTCAACTTTAACTTGTCAAAAGGATTTTTCATCTTGCCAAGATATTGTTCCATCTTCATGTCTCCTTTACGCGTGTTGTGAAATTTAGATTTCAAATAAATGATTTTGGATTTGGTGTATGCACCCATAAGGCTTCGAGCTTTATCCCAAAGTTTTTTGGATGTTTCACAATGAAGCAATTGAGTTGCAATATCAATTGACATAAATTCATCAACCATCCTATAATGGCTTGACCCTAGGCTTGTCAATCCTCACAGCTAGGATTGACTTTTATTGTCGGGTTCTCTACAACAATGAATTGGACTAGACATTTTATTGTCCCTAGTATATAACCATCAAGTTTACATCCTCTAATCACTAGTAAGACCAGAGAATTTCGTAATGGATAATTGTCTTTGTCCAACTTGATAGAGATTGTAGAAGGTAGGTCATTTTTCTGATTGGCAGCGAATGATAGGATGGTTGTGGTTTTGGGTCAACAGTTGTTTGCTTGATAACTTCGATACTAAGATAGAAAATGGTATTGAATGTGTTGATATGCATTGATCATGTATTGTTTAAATACAAGTACTAATGTACAATCAAAATCATATAATTATGGTGATACAGATAAATACTTTCCTAAATAGGATGCTGATGAATAATTACAGTAATTACTATAACATCACACCATAAAAAAATTAATATTATGAATCGTGAAAATAAAAAAATATAAATGATAAAATATTTGACAAAATATTTGATTTTGTCTAACTATGTGTTGTCAAATTGTTGTCGTCAAGATCATTCACTCATTTTAATCGAAATCAAGACACATGTTCCTAATGTAAGTCAAAATGATTCTCTTTTATAAATAATTGTGGTATGTAATGATAATTTCATAATATGTATAATATCTCCTTGACCTATAAATCTTTACCTTGAACTAACATATTTTTAAGTTTTTCAAATATGACTTTATTATATTTTATTTTTTTTACTTTTGTACGAGGGTGTTTGACCGAAAATATTAATATTTGATAAAATATGTTCGAATATTTAAACAAGAATTTCAAATAAATTTTTTTCATCTTTCATGGTTATATGAAAAAGAAAATTACATATTTGACATTAAAAAAGTAATAATATTTTAATTATGTTTATTTTATTTTTTAACTTAAAAGTATAATACATATTATTATATTATTAAAAAGAGTGTAAAATGAATGTATTTTTAAGAAGAGTGTCAAACAAACATTTTTATCTATAAAGACTTTGAAGGTAAACTATGTATATTACTCTTTAACATCAACTTTAAGGATAGACCAATAACACCCTACACAAAGTATTTGAGTAGTCATGTTTCTTGTTCTTCATTGAACTCCACAAATACCTTTATTGGAGTTCAACCAATACAATCATTTCAGAAAAGAGGAAAATTCTCTTTTGAAAAGTTAGAGTATTAAATGATGACATATTTCATACCTATTTTTTTGTCTTAGTTATATCATTAGACTTATGAAAGATACTACAAACTAAATGATGGGTGAAGTTCATCTATATAAATAACACTTCCATACTTAACAAGAATATAAAGATAATGTAATAATGTAAAGTACCAATCAATTATAAATTGAAATGTGACTTTTGAGGAGACCATATTATATAGATTTATATTTTTTTTATTTTTAAAATATAAAATATAAAATATAAATAATAATAAAATTCTTTCATTAACTCGTTATGATTGATGTTATATACAACAGTTTTAGGCCGGCCATGCTAATAATACAAGGGAATAGCAATTGCAAATATTAATATTTCATTCTATTCATTCTGTGGGATATTATTATATGAAAATTACCTTAAAAGGATCGACACCAATCTTATTCTTGTTTGAATTTGAATTATTAATATCTTATTGAAATAAAAATAAACAAAATAAATGCAACCATAAAGAACTAAAAGATCAGGGAAACAAGTTTCTTTTCCCGATATTTTAATCCATGATAATGTAATTCTCAATAATTACTCGAATATAAATAAAAACTAAATTGATTAAAAACAAAAAGTATGAATAAAATGATAACATTAGAAATATTTGAAGACGAAAATAAGTAATATATAATATTAAGATTGAATTATATTTTAAACTTCTGAAATTTGAAACAACTATGATTTTTGTTCTTCAAATTTTAACTATTTTAGTTCTTCAAAATGAAAAAAAAAAATTATTCTAGTTAATTTGAAAAACTAAGATATATAAGTCTTTTAAGATTTAAAATTAGCGTTCTTATTTTCATAAAACAATATATATTTTCATGAAATTTAAAAGAACTAAAGAGAGTCTTAAAATTTGAGCAACCAAACTACAATTTTCTTGTCCTATATTCTACACACTAAAAACATAATCAAACCATTAATTAATTAATTTTATAATAGAAAATATATTTTAACACATCTAACTTTTTTACATTAATTTAATATTATTTTTTTTATTTTTTACTTTTTACTTTTTTCTTTTTTAAAAAAATACAAAATTTAATAATTTTATAACTATTTTATCTTATATTAAGTGAGAAATGAATATAAAAATATGTAATTACTCTTCCATTACATATTTCAATTTTAGTAACTGACATGAATAACAGAACCTGTCACTTTAAGAATCAAAATATCCATCTTATAATACTGCTTATAACATAGAACACAAGTTCGTCACAAAAGATGATTAACTTGTCTTTTTGAATCCAAATACACAGTCACCAATGAGAAATGCTTAGTCAATTTCATTCGAAAACCACAACAGATATTGTAGGCCTGTGAAAGCGAAAGTTGGTAGCACATAGTAATAATATGTTGATGATAATAATACTTCATGACTTTTCTACATCAGCCACCAATCAAGACCTTCATCAAACCCAAAACCTACGTTATTATCACTCTCTAATAACTTTTCTAATCCTTATCTAATGCTGTTGTTGTATCTGGTTTAATCAACCACAGTTTCAAAACCAGCTGAAGCAACACACAAAGAAGAAAGAGAAGAAAATATGCAGACTCCATGTTTTATCTCAGAAAAGGTTCAGCCTTTTGCAAAGAGCCACCAGAGTTGAGACCTTGGAATAAAAGTTGGAGAAGTGTTACAATTCACAAGGTGACAAAAGGGTATGTCATAAATAAAGTCACCCTACCCTACACTACACACATGCTCAACAAAATTTCCTTTAGTCAACTCAACTGTATATCATCACAGTTCTTATCTTCAATCTCTCTTTATCAACTATGTTGCAACCCTTCACTACTTTCTTCACCTTTCTTCTTAGGGAGGCCAAATCTATGATGAGTGCATGCTGTAAAGAAAACCTACCCAAGAGAAAATTTTCTGGCTTGTCAACAACCTCTTCTTTCCTTCACATGGAGCTTTCCTCTCAGTTTCATCAAGTTTTCAAGCTGATTGACTCTAATGGGGATGGGAAGATCTCAACCAGTGAGCTGAGTGAAGTGCTTGCATGCCTTGGATACAACAAGTGCACTGCTGCAAAGGAAGCTGAAGGCATGGTGAGAGTGTTGGACTTCAATGGAGATGGGTTTGTGGACTTGGATGAGTTCATGGTTGTTGTCATGAATGGCATGGAGAAAGAAAAGGAACAAGAAGAAGAAGAAGAAGAAAAGAATGAAGGTTATCTGATGGATGCTTTTCTTGTCTTTGATACTGACAAGAATGGCCTCATCTCAGCGAAGGAACTGCACAGAGTTCTCTTCAATCTAGGGTGTGAAAACTGCAGCCTCAGAGACTGCAAACGAATGATCAAAGGTGTTGATAAAAACGGAGATGGCTTTGTAGATTTTGAAGAATTTCGATGCATGATGCGAAGTGGAGTTGCAAGTTAGAGTTTCAAGTGCTTTTGTGTTTCTGTTTCTGTTTCTTTGTTCTCTATTTGACTATTGTTTCATCTTTTCTTTTTCTCAGTTCACAAACATGTCTCAACTAATGTAATTAACATGATGTTTTTTTTTCTTTTCTGACAGTTCTTATTTCATATAATTAATAACATAAAAAAATTGTAGATTATATGCATAGTGTAATGCTGTATGATTAAGAGTTTTGCTAAACTTAAATGTTGTTTTGTATTGTTTGTTTTTGGAAAATGGTTTTTTTGACTTTTTTTTTATAATAATTTTACAATCGTGTAATAGTTTCTGATTAACTCGTTTCATATATATATATATATATATATATATCAACAAGATAATGACACGTAATTTATTTTTAAAAAATTATTAAAAAATGTTCTTAACTGATTCTTTATTTTTTTTATTCATTGACGAGTTCGCCTAGAAATGAAATAGCAAGAAATTAGAGATTTACACGACACAAACTTCTTTCTTATCAAGAAGAAAATTAGTTGTTTGTTCATCCATTTCAAATTGATAGAACTTTTAATATTAAAAATTATATTTATTGACATTATGAATTATTAAAAAAAAAATCTAGTTTTGACTCCAAATAATTGTGATTATCTTGAATACCGTAAAAGTTGGAAAGGAATGTAAGAGTGTACGAAAACAATTATTTTATCAATTAAGTGATTTCTTGTTTTAAAATGAAATTATTTTATAAAGCTTCAAAATATTCATCAACAATATATGTATATATAATTAAAGAGAAAAAACAAATAATAAATTTATAAGATAATGAAAGGACAGAGAGTGAAATAAAAAAATAGATATTTAAGTAGGAAATGAAAAATATGAGTACATTATTTTTTTTAGGATATGAGTTTTCACACATTTTGAGGTGATAAATTATGGATAATGGTTTTGGAGAAAAGGAAAATGATAGGCTGACATCAGGTATAGACATAAATGTACACCTGTCCTCTGACACATTCAAAAAATAAAAATAAATCAAAATAGTATAAAATAAACTTAAAAAATTTGTTTATCAAAGTATGTATTTATGTTTTGTGAATTTGATAATATTTTTTTTACCATAATATATATCAATAATTAGTGGCCTTATCACAATTTCTTAGGCTAATGCTTCTGCACCCCTAATTACTAACTGCGCCTCCATAATACTAGAAAAAAAAATTCAAACAACGAAACATATTTCACGGTGTTTTGGAAAATAATTTCGAGAACATATTTATGTATGAATATTTCAGAAAATACATTTCAAAACACATTTTATGAGTTTCAGAAAAAAAAATTATTCCAAAACAGATCTCATACGTTCTGAACATTCCATTTTAACAATCACATTTTGAAAAATTATCCCAAAAATTCTGTTTCATAAATTTTATTCCAAAAATATTATTTCAGAAATTTTGAAAAATGCATTTTGAAAGTTTGAGGGAGTGCATGAAGAAACTGTGGGACTACGGGAAGTAAAAAACAGTTTCTTAGATTCCATTTTCAATGTCATTGTTTTTTCCAAAAGGTTTGTTTTGAAGCTTACTTTGAAAATCTTGTCCCGAAAAATTTTCAAATTGGGTAATGTAGCAGTCACATTAAAATATATTAAGAAAGGTAGAAATATAATTTTAAAAATAACAGGGTGCAACTAGTAATCATAGGGTGCAGAAAATGTAACCCAAGATTGAATATGTTGGGCCATCGGGGCATTCCTCCTGCACATCCAAGTTTAATGTGATGACAGAAATATCCTTTTCGGAGAAGACAACATACCTCGCCGGTGAAGAAAACCACCGTGTGCACGACGGAAGGAGGCCACCACTGCTGCAAAAAACGCAGCTCACACATTGGAAGCAGCTGCCAACTTCAAAGCTTGGAGGAGATGCACGTTGCAGCTTCGTCGATGAAGATTAAATGGTTAAAAAGTAGGGTTAAAGTAAAAAAACGTAAAAAGGTTATTTGTAGTATTTCACTTGTTTAGTAGGGTGCAGTAAAATGAAAAGATAAGCTGCAGGAAGCAATACCACCCATGATAAATTAGTAAATACTTTAGTTTTTTGGACCCATAACTTCTATGAACAAGGACACACTTACTTTTTGCACTACCATATATTTTTCCATATACACTAAATTTTAGTATTATAAAATGTGCAATTCAAAATATAGATTGTGTTTTGAAATATATGATTTAATATAGATTTTTACTTTGTATTTCAAAATCTATAAAGTTTATTTTATTTTAAATTATACAATTTCAAATGAATTTTTTATTTTGTATTTCAGAAAGTAAAATTCGAAATACAAAACATTGTTTTCCAAATTATACATTTGAAAAACAAAATTTTACGGAAAACAATTTCTTCCTGCACATAAGTTTCTTCCTAAACATCTATAATTGTTTTCTCATTTTTCTCTTGCAATCCGAAAATTACTTTTCAACTTTTGATTTCTGCAACTTAAAGAGTTTTTTTTTTCGAAAATAGATTTCAGATTGTACAGTTTAAAAGTCATTTTTAAATTTTGGATTATTTAATTGGAAAGTATTTTTAAGAAAAAAAAAAACTTTCAAATTACATTATATAAAATCATTTTTAACTCCGGAGTTATGTAAATTGAAAATATTTTTTAAGAGAAAGAATAACTTTTTGATTACTTGGAAGTCAAAAAAATGATTTGAAATTATATAATTCGAAAAGGGAAAAAAGAAATAAATTATTGGACTATAGAAAGAAAGTATAGGTTACGCAGGTGTAGGAAGAAATTACCTTTATTAGAGTATAGGTTGAAATTACGAAGGTTCAAAAAGAAATATGTAAATGGAAGGCCTTGGGCCCATTAGGAAAAGGGTTTCGAAATCTGTCGCTTTATCTCTAATTTTTCTTCCTGCAGCTCTAAGTTTTATTGCGATGCTAAATATGTCTCCTGACTATATAAAAGATATTAAATTAATTAGGTAAGTGGTAATTATTGTTTACCAAATCTATTTAATGCAGAACGTGCTATATTTACTAATCTTGACCCTCCAAAGTCACTTTCAGAAGCAACTTTAATGCTCTTTTCTTAAACTTTAACTTTCTTTCTCTTTCAATGAAATTTGTGTGTGTTTTTTTTCACTTTGGTTCATCCCCATTCGTTTGAAACTTTGAAACAAACAGGTATGTATTCATTTCATTCTTCTTTACTTATAGGTTTTTTTTTTTAATTTTTCAACAAGAATAGATCGAATTTGATATTTCTTTTTATTATATTTTCATGTATCACATTTTGAACTTCAATTTATAAAACTATTAAGCGGATTTTGAAATTGAGCTTAAGGAAACACTAGATTTTGGAATCCGGTTTCGTAATTCATTGGATTTTAGAATGTATTAGTTTTCAAAATTCAATTTAGAAAGTTATCGGATTTCAAAATCTGAATTAGGAAGTAATTGGATTTCAAAATCTGATTAAGGATACTACTAGATTTTGAAATTCGGTTTAGAAAAACATTGAATTTCGAAATTCGATTAAGTAACTCACTGGATTTAGAAACACATTAAACTTGAAAATCCAGTTTAAGAACTCATTGGATTTGGAAATTCGATTTAGAAAGTCACAAATGCTCGTACAAGTAGACAAGTGCAGTAACTCCCCAAACATATTTATCACATGATTGTAGATCACTAAAGTGCACTAAATATGATACACAAATGTATGTGGTGCTCTTATCCGCAAAAATTATGCATCTAACAAGATGCAACAAATAGGTCCATGTGACGCAATCCTATTATTGGTTTTATATGTCTCTCAACCAACTCAGTCTTATATGAGGACCACAACATTACCTTAGCTTAGATTTAACCCTTGTTCACTTTATGTCCAAAATGTCCATGATAGTTTTCAAAGCTACTTCAAAGTCTAGAAGTTCATTCGGACAAAACTGTCCCACTAGGCAGATATAACAATGACGACATGTCATCAAGTGTGGCGATCATCTCACCAACAAGGACATGGAAAGTGTTTGTCTCTCTATGTCATCTCTCAACAAACACCTATATCAACTCTTTATCAGCATAATCGAACGAAATATCACATAAAGGTATTAAACCAAATTTTAGTACATAATTATGAATAACAAGATGCATGTTCTAAATTTGTTTAATTTTATTTCATAGGAGACCAACTTTATCTCCCATCAATCTAAAAAACAATTAAATATAAAATTTAAACAAACCATCAACCATAAAAAGAAGAAAAGAAAAATATTACTAATTTTTCCTTCTCACAATGCAAATGCAACGTGATCAACATAACTTATTAGCATAGAAGTGTCGTGTGGAACTCCAAGATATCTAACCTCTTCATCTTCTTTGTGAACAACATCCTCGTGTATCTTAATAACATCTTCCTATTGATCATCAACATCAATACCAGTTAATGTTGTAGCTTCTCTAACTTCACTAAAATGACCCATCTACAAGTTGATGCCATAGGTCTCCTTCTAGCCTCACCTTGTGTAGAACTTTGAACCTAGTATGTAGAGGCACCTTGTATTCTTGCCATTTTTATAACAAACAAATTCAAATAAACATTAAAAACAATACACCTAAGAAATGTGGTACTTTCCCTACATTGGATTTCGAAATCCAATCTCTTACTTAACTGTATTTCGAAATTCAAATATTTGTCTAACACAATTTCAAAATTTGGTACTTAAAGGCTAAATCCATTTTTCGTTCCCAAATCAACTATGGATTTCAACATCTAGTTCAAATATCACATATATTTCTCATCAGAATACTATCCCCAAATAAACAATAAAAAATGGACTTGATTACTTGGAGTGATCTTGTCGTGTTAAGAAAAGAGAAAAAAGAGGTTGGAGCAAATGAGGTGTAATGTGTGGGGAGAGTAAAAGAACTAAGTGCTATCGTGAAAGTGAAAAAGGAAAAGAGTGTGTTAAGGAGCACAAGATAATAAAGAGAGTGAAGAGTGAAAAAAAAATTATGAATGTGTATGTTGTACAACACTTTGAAAGTAAAGATAAGTGTTGTGAAGAAGTAAATATAAGAAAACGAAATTAAATTTTAGATTTTTTACATCTAGTCAAAATTCAAAAAGTATTTAATGATTTTAGAAAAATTTGAGAATATAGAAAGAAAATTGAGAAATACAGAAGAAAAAACCAAAGAATTTTACCTAGGCAAATTTGGATATTCTAGAAGAAAACCCTAAATCTAAGAATTTTAACCAGATAGGCTAGCTGCTCCTCAATTGAATTAATAACTAAAGTTTTACTATTGAACTTTAAGCATTTCAATAAATTGTAATGATTTTCTATGTCGTCCACGAAAAAAATGTAAAAAAAAAAATACCAATCTTAAATTATTGTTATATAAATATATTACTATGCTCTCTCTTTCAAACTAATTATAATTTTTAATTTTGTTTAATTTGGAAATCTTTTGTGATTAAAAATTTCTCTAGAAATCCTGATTATAAGCTGTTTACAAAATGTATATAATTTAAGAGTAAAACAATCAATAATTTGTTCCAAAATACTAAAAATTTGTAAGCAGGTTTATTCTTTAACTTAATAAAATGTATTTTTTTAAGGAAAAAAGCGATGGAACTACAAAATATTAAATTGGACAATACCTTAAATATAACAACCCTAACCCTATTAAATGATTTGAAATCATCTAGAAACTCCACAATTTAGGGTTGTATATATAAATGTTTTGCACATTTACTCAACCAAATTGATATCTATGAAATGGGTTAATTAATCGCTTTGTTTACAAGCCTAATCCATGTTTAGATGATTAACTTCTATAAATCATATTAAACCCTTAATGTAAGCTATTTTAAGTTAGTTTGATTGGACAGAGAAGGACAAGAATGATATATAAAAGGAGATATATCTATCTCACAATCTCTAAGTTATTAATTAAATTAGAGATTAAAAAACCAAACCAAATAAAACATACTCTGCTAAGAATGGATTTTATATCACAAGTTGCTTAATCCACATGTTTTTAAAGTAATTACCAAAAGCGGATATTTGACACTTTCACTACTCTCTTACACATTAATCTATTGAGTTGTTTAGGTTATTTCTACCAACAATCATTCCTCCCAAAATACAATTTTTAATGCCCAAAATTATTTATTATTGAATAAAAATAAAAACACTTTTTATTGATAGCTTAAACATGAATATTAATTAATATTGTATTAAACAAACCCTACCTAGTCATGTTTGTTTCTAAGTAATCATTCTTTCAAGTGTCTATATTTCTTTAAAGACAATTCCTTTTCTCATACATAATATCAAATACCAATGTCTTCTTGCAACATTCCTTTATTATAATATATCCTTTATTATATATAAGTTCCCTAAGCTCCAACAAACCTCAATTTTAGTACTACTAAACTTTTCAAATTTCCCATAGAAGTTTATAAACTATCTAATTGCATGCACTTCCAAATATGTGGGAACTACATTCTTTAAGCTTCCTACTATTTCCTTTTTTTCTCCTAGGCGAATCACCCTATATTAATAATTTTTTTATTTTATATAAATATAAGAATACAATCTAAATATAAAATTCATCTCCAAAGGAATATATAATATATTTTTCACTACCACTCCTTTTCATAAACTACGATACCTCAAACATAGTACGGTGTTTTTTTTTTGTTATGTCCAATGAATTATATATGAGAGCTTCACAAAGGAACTTACTCCTATTGTGAAGATTCTTTACTTTTTAATTTAACTATAATACTATAATAGTTTAAATATGTTTGGTTAACCATATTTACTTCTCATACATACATGTGGGAATGGTTAATTTGATTCCTTCATATAAAATTTTGATTTCTATCATCATTAAATCCTCATTTTTTATATATATACATATTTACTTCTCATACATATAGACACTAAGTTATACGTTAAACGATATTCTTTTAAAATTATCATTTTTATAATATTGTTGTGTAGTTATAAATTGGTAACTTTTTAAAGCTTAATTTTTTAAAATTCATATCCAAATCAGTTTTTAATCAGTAAACAATATTATAAATTTTTTTAACATCTCAAAATTGGACTGTTAAGTTTTTCTTCTCGAATAAGTTTAATTAAATATGAACATATATTTCTACATGAGGCCCTAATAGCAAACACAACACTAAAATAGGCCTTAAATTTATTCAAAAACCACCTCTAAAGAGATTTGGGTAGCCTCAAAGTTTTGGTATAAGTTATTATTCTAGACCAATAGTTCAATGATTGTGTAAGCACAAAAGAATAAAGAGATATTTTTTTCTAAACACAGAACTTAGATATATATATATATATATATATATATATATATATATATATATTTGTTATAACATTTTGCCATCAGATTAAGAGTCTTAGTGGGTAATTTACATTAACATTATTTAATGAAATTTTTATCACAAATTACCAAACAAAAACTCTAATTTTTGTTTTTTCTTTTTTTGCAAGAACAAAACTAAAAACAGCATTTTAAGTTTTGTCTGTGTTGCAGAGATTGAATCTGCAAAGAGGATAAGGTTTTAAACAGCAAGGCTCATTAATAATGTTGACCCAGCAATAAATGAGGCCTTACACCAGAAAAGTTCAATGCATTCAAATTCAAAGCATACTCCATAGTTAAATAAACCAAGAAGAAGAAGAAGAAGAAAATAATAATTGAAAGTACATGATAATGGGAACAAGTTAAGATTGGCACTAAGGAGCATGCAGACACCAATGAAAGAGAAGGAAAATCGTTGACATTATGGCACCAATGTTTGCAAAACTTGATGTAATAAAAAGAGTTATATATAATTTAGTAATGAAATAATGAATTAATTAATTAAAGTAGCAATATTTAAGCAGGTGCATGATGACAAGAAAGGTTCGAAATCTATCATAATCTGTCACATGAAGGGTTCAGTTTGGTCGGTTGTTTAGGCCTTAAAATAATAAGGTGGTAATGGTGTTTGAATTAATTAAGATAAGTTTGAAAGCTTTGGATTGGCTTTCCATGGAAGACAAGAGATGTGTGAGCAACAATCTCAACCCACTTTCAGTGAAAAGCGTCTTCTAAAACACTCAGAACATGCACCATCGTGCTTCCTTCGATGCAATAGCTGCCCTTCACATGCAATTTTCAAACTTCATCACCTTTTTTCCAAGTGGTCCACACTCTATGGATTAACTTTACTAACAATTCTTTAATCACCATCAACAGTAGTGCCTTCCATTTGTTTAGCTTTCTTTAACACGCTTTATTAACTCAACTAACCATACTTTATGCTGCTCTTCTTGCACCAGTACCATGATGTTTCAACACATTTTTTTTCAATATCGACACCTTTCTCATTTTTGTGTCTTTCTCGACGACTAAATGTCACTCACAAAATTCAAAACACACATGTCAACACCCACACATACACATGGCTTTTTTATATTTTAGCTATAAGCGTGAACCAAACGTTGGTTTTGTTCTGTTCTGTTTTGCTTGATTTTTGCAACCCTTGACTCTTCACACTTTTATCCACCTTTAACTTAGGGTAAATGTAACTGAACCCTTACAAAGTAACCTTTCAGAATTACTCGGACAAAAAAAAATAATATATTACTATGAGTTTATAGTCAATCGTTCAGGCACGAGGACAAACTGAACTGAAAAAATCGAATGGATAACATGCAAGAAAGCGTCTCACAGTCGTTCGGTTCCGACAACAGTTAAACAGAGTTAAGGCACAATTAATGTTATAACAACTACTAATTAGTGATTAAGGTTTGCATTAATGATGATTAAGAAGTAAGTTAATTGGTCATATTCTTATAAACTCCGTTTAATTTCGACGTAAATTCACTTTGACTTATTATTGAATTACTAAAGACCTACAGAGAAAGATTCTTGAGCGTCAGAGTGTATTCTGCATTTCATCCCCCCACACCGATTGGTTACCAAAGCACGAAGTGGAGAGATGTTCGACAAATATATATATCTCAACTTTATAAAACTAATTTATAATATAAAGATTATACTCACTTATACAATAAATCAACTTTATCTCTAATTAATGTGAGATTTTCGTCGCACATCTCTTACTCTGAAACATGTACATCATGTAAGATTATATATTAATAAATGGTCTAATAAAAGTTTGAATAATAAACTTAATAGATAATAAATTTCTTTAATATAAACTTTAATTCATAGTTCTAATATCGTTAAGAAATAAACTTTAAATTTGTGTAAATTTATATAAATTTTAAGTTTGTATAAATTTATATAGTGTAAATTGACTATATTTCTAATTGATGTGTGAGACTATCAATAATGTTTATTTATTTTTCTTTTATGTATACACAGAGAGAAAGAGAGAGTACTCATACAGAGCTACAGAGAAAATGAAAAGAAAGTTGAGATCAGTTATATCAGCTTTTTGGAGGTGTATATATAAAATGAGCTTTTTTTGGTTGATCATGTTTGCATATGGCAAAGGTTGTAATATTGTGCTGGAAATTTACGTATCTGTATCTGTAAGCAACTTTCATTGGTGAAGAAGCGTGAAAAAAGCTGGGAATGCTTGAACAGGTAGTTTATATAGTGGAATTCTTACTAAATAGAGAAGAATAAACTTTGTGAAACTGGATATTATTAATATAAAGTGTCTGAAACATGAATGAGAAATATTAAAAAGAGAGACCAAAAAACTTATGAAATGGCTATCACATCATACCTATAAATGCATGCAAGATGGTAAGTTCTTTTCCTTTCATTATTATTTTATATATACATAAACTATTTACATTAGATGACCTTAAATAGTGGTCCACACCTATTAAAGGTTCGCCAGCTCTGTTGAAGTGATTAAAATAGTTTATGTTTGTGTCCTCTGTTACAACTTAGAAATATTATATAGAGTTATTTCTTAGTCATACAAGGCACCAATCTAATAGGTTATTCCCTTCGTCACCCTTTACCTAATTATCCTACTCAATCAACTTCTTTAACTATGTGAATTGGCCAAATCAAGCTCGTCTTTTACATTTAAGGGATTTTTTAATTAGTAAAAGAAAATTATGTAAATGGAACATTTAAGATGTTTCGACCCGTAAGTATTAAAATAGGGTAAATCTATTGTGACATACACATATAGACAAAAATATCAACATTAATCTTCTAATTATAAATAATTTTATATTAAAGATTATTAGTGTTATGTCAAATTAAAAAGGTTTAATAGGTTTGGAGGTCTCTATTTATGTAGTTTTGCTTCAATTAGGTCTCTGTATTTTGAAGTAGTTCAATTTAGTTTCTATTTATGAAAAATTGAAGCAATATGGGATCTGCCGTTAAATTTTATGGACGGCGTCAAAATTATTATCTAAAGTGGACTTAAATAATTTTTTAATTTAAAAAAAATCTTTGCCACGTCACAATCCTGACACGTCATCATCATCATCTCCACACAAACCCTGATTTTTGTCCGAGAAACCCTAGCCGCCGCATCATCCAGCACCGTCACCGCCATCTCGTCGGCAACCGTCCTCTCCAACGCATCATCAACACCCAAGCCGTCGTCACAGAACCACCATCACGCACCTTCATCTAGCATAAACCCAGTAGCCACTGCGAAAACGCCATTCTCCACCACACTCGCGCAACCATCCTCGTCGACCATTACCTCACCACCGCGAATCGAACCCAACCTCTATCATCATCCAATTCATTCCACCATTGCGCAACCTAGAAATGGCCAAAAAAAACTTAGTATGATAATTTATTCTACTGCTCTGATACCTTCCTAGCACAGTGTCCAAGTTTTTCAGCAATTGTTGGTCGGTGATCCTTATTATTAGCTAAAAGGTGCCTAACAATGGGCAGGAATATGACTGAAAGAGAAAAAAGTCTGAAAATGTTTTGTGAGTTTTGCTGATTCTTTCTCTTAAAGACTACAAGGAAGCATGGGGTGAGTCCAACCCTCAGGAACACAGATTTTAATGATCCCATTTTGTGTTACAGTCAACAGTAGAGAAATAAATCCCAACATCATTAACTCTAAAACAAAAACAGAAAACTAATCACATCCCATTTTTTCATATCAGAAGTGCATGCATACACATTAATCATTAAGCTAAAATAGGAACATTCTTGAATCAAAATTAGAGCTTTATCTCAGCAACTCATCCCTCCTTATATATTCTGGTGTAGCTCTAGTTTGAGAAGCACACCAAAACCCCAGAAGCGCAACAACCACCTTCATCGTGCCAACACTAACGCAAACACAGCGAAGCACAATTTCGTCCACACAGAAAGCCATCATGCGAACCAAATTCGTCCATTCCCCTCCTCCAGAGATTTCGAAACCTGTAAGAAAATCAAAGAAGCTAGAAACAAAAACCAAAATCGCAAGTTTAAAACCCTCTGCAAAGTTCGAATCTTTCGCATAAAACACCAAGACATAGAGGAAGCTTCTTTGCAATGGCGTGACCAATGATTGAGTAGCTCTCAGCTTCTGCGATCTTTCAGTGATGGGAGTTTGCACATCGAAGCCACAGAAGGCAAACCCTTACGCAAATCCCAAAAGCCCCACTTAGTCCCGTCGCAGCCGAGAACCACCGCCGGAAAGATGACGTTGTCGTTGGGAAACAGTCTTTGTTCTTCCTGTTCTACAGCCCGAGCCCCGCACGCTTTCTGAAAAAGTCTCCAACGCCAGTGGGAGGAAGCAGGAGCGCGACTTCCATGCCGAGGAGGTTCTTCCGGAGTCCAGACTAAACACATACAAAGAAAGTAAAAAATTAATTTAAGGAGTCCAGCTATTAAAGTTTATGTGCCACGTATTTCTCAAATGCCAGCTCACCTAGTCACCGGTCCATAATTTTGACGTCGTTTACATAATTTAACGGTATGGACTTTTTTGTTTCATTTTTTCATAAATAGGGACTAAATTGAACTACTTCAAAATAGAGGGATCTAATTGACACAAACTGCATAAATAGGGACCTCCGAACCTATTAAACCAATTAAAAACGAGGAAGTATTATTACAATAGTTATGTATCTGAAAATTTATGAGATCTTTAATATGAGATAATTAAAGAGTGATTATATTTTGTAATGGGTTCTCAAACAATTGCTGGTTTGTTTCTAGTGATCAGTGAAGTCGTTCACTGACGTCTGGTGTAGGTGTTCTCAAACCGTTCGATTCCATGCAATAGGTTCAAACCCTCTTTCTCTGTCTTTCTAACAATGGTATCCAGAGCTCTGGTTCGAGACTAGGGAGCTTCATAAATCATCAAGGCTTGACGGAAAGATGGTTGAAGCAAGAAGAATAGTAAAATAATTTATATTTATTTGATATATATTAAAAAATAAAAGTCATCAAAAAAAATTTTGTATTTAAAAAAATAATATTAAATGAATATAAAAGATTTACGTGCGTCAAAATATCACTTTTTCTGCACGCATACACACGCACAAATGATGTAATAAAGAAGAAACATTAAAGTAAGACTTAAAAATTAAAAGGGATTTTAGATTTTTAAAGCTGACAAGGAATTTAAAAGGTTAATTAAGAAATAACAAAATGTTTTTAGTTAATCGGATTAAAAATCTTATTTTGCTAGAATAATTATAAATTCAGGTATATCCGTTTTAGCATTAGTTCTGATTATTAGCGATGATAAATTAAAACCTATATAAACAATATTTTTTCATCTTATGGTTAAGTTTGGTTCTAATACTAAATTCTTAGAAGCCACATGCTTATATTTGTAACTATATATGTAATAATTATTTATATGAATAATAGTAGAATAATTTACATTTATTTTATATATTAAAAAATAAAATAGTCATAAAAAATAAAATTTTCTATTTAAAAAAATAATATTAAATAAATATAAAAGATTTATGTGCGTCAAAATATCAATTTTATCTGGATGTAGGACAAAAATTAAAATAATTCCAGATTTTAAAAACTGATCAGGAATTTAAAATGTTAAGAAAGAACAAAATATTTTTAGTTAATTGGATTTTATATCCTTTTGGCTAGAATAATAATAAATTCAGATATATCTATTTTGGCATTAGTTCTTATTATTAGCGTGATAAATTAAAACTTATATAAACAATATCTTTTCATCAAAAGCTTATAGTTAAGTTTTGTTCTAATAATAAATTCTCGGAAGCCATATGCTTATATTTGTAGCTATATATGCAATAATTATTTATATGAATAATGGTAGAATAATTTACATTTAATTGATATATATATTAAAAAATAAAATAGTCATAAAAAATAATTTTTTGTATTTTAAAAAATAATATTAAATGAATATAAAAGATTTACATGCATGAAAATATTATCTTTATCTGCACACACTTTCACACGTACGCATGCTTGCTTGCACGCACACACGCACGTACACATACAAACACACACCACAGAGACACTCATTCACTCACACAGACACACAGCCCATACAGACCAAGACACTCAAACACATGCACATGTACAAACGAACACACACGCACACACATAGAATACATTAAAGTATTACTTAAAAATTAAAAAAAATTTCAAATTTTAAAAGCTAATAAGGAATTTAAAATGTTAAAAAAGAACAAAATGATTTTAGTTAATCGGATTTTATATTCTTTTGGCTAAATAATTATAAATTCAGGTTATGCATTTTGACATTAGTTTTGTTTATTAGCAAGATGATATAAACAATTTTTTTTCATCAAAAGTTTATGGTTAAGTTTGGTTCTAATACTACATTCTCAGAAGCCACATGCTTATATTTATAGTTATATATATAATAATTATATATGAATAATGGTAAAATAATTTACTTTTACTTAATATATATTAAAAAATAAAATAATCATAAAAATAAATTTTTATATTTTAAAAAATAATATTAAATAAATATAAAATATTTACGGTGCGTCAAAATATCACTTTTATCTGCACACATATGCATTCATAGGCACACAGAAAGATACATATGCTTCGTGAGATAATAAATGTATATCTTTATCAACTCCTCCACCTGTCATAAAAAGCTCCTCTTCCACCTCTCATAGCTTTAAAAATGATCATGTATACGCTTTTCTAAGTTCCAAATGGAATTTTGTAAGAGATAATCATCCTTAGTTTGTTGTTTATCAGAAAAAAAAAACATTAGCATAAAATATTTTGTTGTTTGAAGTATTTATTAATTTTATAAAAAATTTATCATAGAATCCAACTCTTAACGAGATTTCTCTTTCCACCCCCACGTTCCATTTATAATACTTGTAATTTGTACACTCGGGTCATTTTTTTATTTGAAGTCGTTATTATGCTTTATACAAGATATAGACTTGCCAACTCTAAAAATTCTTCAAGAATTAAAAATGGAGAACAGAAAAACTTTCACTTTTTGTATTTAACTATTACCATGATTTTAATGCTATGAAAATAAATAAAAGATATTCACTGTTAGGTACTTCATTTCTAAAAAGGACACCATTATTCCTATGGAGGCAAAGAGACTAAACAACATTAAACCATGCAAACTGCCAAGCTCTGTCTTTGTTTTTATTTCAGCACCAACCATCATTCAAGAAGTGTATCTTGAAAGACTTGAGTAGGTAAAAAAATATTGAGATGAGAATTATATATATTAACTTTGACGGCAAAGTTGTTTTTAATTTTTCAAATATAAACCAGTCCAGACAAATCATCATTTTAATAAAAAATAATTATATATAATACAGGTTATTTAAAAGGGTTGTCGATGTCACTCTACGTAAACATGGAGGTAAACAACTCCAGTTTTTTCCCACCTAAGCAAATCTATTTTCAATAAATGAAGTTTTACAAATTGTTAAATTCTGAATTATACCATTTTTGTTTTTATTTTATTTATTTCAACATATAGATATTTTATGAAATAGAACCATTAGAACACATGGATAAGAAAATATTACATATTTTGGTCTAGATTGAATAGGTTTTAATAGACTCTAAAAACATGGGAAGAATATGGTCCTATTTTATTAGGTATCTTTTAGCTTATATATCTATACAATCTCCCTTTATACTTATATATATATATATATATATATATATATATATATATATAATCTTGTTTTTCTATGTTTTCAACTATACTTTGGCCGTTTTTTTAAAGGTTAGAACATTCCAAATATTTTGTTTTTTATATATCCCTTTAGCTGAAAAAAATAAGTTGTAACATTTTTATCTTTATTTTATTAAAAATTTCTTGTTTTTAGTAGGAGTTTAAGTCGATAAAAGGAATCTTGAGTAAATTAACATTTCCGTATAATTATTTCAATCCATTCTCTTTTCTTCTTGGGATTTGGAAGGAAGATGAGTAGTATAATCAAGAGGAAATATTCAAGGTGTAGGATTAACAATTTAAATGTATATATTCTGGAGTAGTTTAGTTAGTGAGACACGTTAATTAATTATGGGTCAGAGGACTTCGGTTATTTCATTTATTTCATTGAAGTTGATTTATATGTTTCAAAATCATTGATTTGAGAGTTGGGATGGAATTTCATGATTATGGTAATGATAGTGATATTAAAATTAACTTAGGTTAAGTTGGAATTAACGTTTCAAATAACTATTTTGTGTTAAAAGTGATTTATAATAATTATTGACTATAAAAAGTGGAACTTTAGAATTAAAGTACTGAATAATTGTTTTATTTTATTTGTCACTCAAGTGGTAAGTAATTATTATATATAAGGAAAATATTTTGTTAACAACTTTTTTATAATGTTTACATGATAATTCATATTGATTTATTTTTTTAAATGAATTTAAATAAATCAATAAAATAATGACACGTGTTTTATTGTCAAAAAGTTGTTATAAAAAATAATTAACATATCATATCTTATATACAATATTCAAAAGCGTTATCATGATAATATGTTGGTCAAGTTGTGACTTGAATGCCAAATCAGTTGTATCCTCTCTATAACTTCTAACACTTAAGTGATAGTGTGATCACTCAACTATTGAATTAGTAAAGTGATTTTGTACCCTGTTTGATTCTCTTCACTCAAGGATTGACATGGGGTATGAGTAGTTCATTTTTGGGTGTGTATTGACATTGCACCAATTCGGTTGCTTAAGTGCTAATATGGTCACTCAAGTGTTTATGAAGAAGTACATTTGAGGTTCTTTAAGTTGTGGATTCTTCAATAAATAAAAACATTCAAGTTTTGGGAAAATGCTCAAGAAATGAGTGAGCATTTGAATAATGGAGAGGAAGAACTAATTGTCTTATTTAGAGTTAGTATCAATCAAATAATGTGTGATAACTCAAACAGGAAAGTCCTCCTTACTGTTAGGAAACAAGGCCACTTAAGTGATATACTTATGGTGATGAAGTGTGGATATGTTTGAATATTTAGTTTGTGTGTGTTTTTAGAGAGAGAGAGAGAGAGACTTCCTATAGTAGATGCAATGAACTATCCTAATGTAATAAATTGTGTTTGATATTTACCAATGGTATTTCTAATGGATCAAATGGTAGTCTTTGTTGCAAAATGATTAATATAAGTTTTCTAAAAGAGGTAGAGTGTAAGAAGTTACATTGTTTCATTGAAGAATGGCTAAGGAATCTTGTATTCTTGTATGAAAGTCATTTTGTTGTAAATTGTTGTGTAAGTACTCTATTGCTCTAATATGATGGGCATGATAGATGCAAGGACTATTTATTTATATATATATATATATATATGTGTGTGTGTGTGTGTGTAATTATTTAAAGTAATTATATATATGTGTAAGTGTGGGTGTGTGTGGGTGGATGTGTGTGTGAGTACTTTAAATTCTCTGCAGATAATATATTTTCTTTATTCATAAAAAAAATTGTTTAAAAAAGAAAGTTAAGTAAATTAAATCAAAATTAAATTGTAGTTTTATTGCTATGTTTTAAGTAGAAAGATGTTTTTTGTTTTAACTTATGATAATAATTAATATTAGAGTCATTATTATCATATAAGTTTTTAGTTGGTCAATTGATGAGGGATAAATTATTTTGAATTGTATTATCCACATACACAGACAGTAAACTAAGCCAAAATAGAATTCTATTAAATTTCTAATGAAATAATTATTTAGAAGAACATTATTGCATGTTGTATTACTTTTCCTATAATAAAGATTAGTAAGTTAAAGTTGAATGGTGTTATTTGAATGATTATACACTCAAGTAAAAAAATTTATAAACTAATTATGAATTATAATTTTCATGGTAGATATTTTGTTTTATCGACAATTTTAGTTATTAGTATTTTATTAATAAAAGAAGAAGTTGAACCCACAACCTCTCTTACTTTTTTTTTTCAAACTCACCAAATCAACCTTATATTTCCAAAGTGTTACTTGGAATAATTGAACCCACAACTTCTCTCTTTACTAAATAACCTTATATAACTTGTTATAGTAAATACTTAATTCAATATATGATGGTAAAATAGAGAAATATTTTAAAGAAAATAAAATATACATTTAACTAAGCATGATTAACCAACCAATGGTTTAAGATTAAAAGGAGTGGGACAGAAACGAGTTTCAGTAACCTATACACATTTCCAAGAAAAAATCGTTTTCATCACCATAGTCAATATATATGTAGGGAGGTTCAACATACACGTATACATAGATTTCCATACTGGTAAGATATTGTCCGCTTTGGGCTAAGTCCTCACGGATTTGCTTTTGGTATCACTCCAAAAGACTTCTTGCCAATTGAGGTATCTTATGTGTATATAAAGTCATGTTCATCTCTTATTTTATCCGATGTGGAACTTTGTTTGTACCCGACATCCTCCCCTCAAACAAAGAACTATGGTTCTCCACCTCCACCTCCCCTATAGTGGAAGTCGTTTTCTTTTTTATCCTCGAGTACACCATGGTTAACACTTCTCTTTCAAAATCCATGGTCAAACACTGAGCATCTTTTGTTCTCCACCTCTCATGATTCATCTGGTTATCTGTAATTGGTCACCTATCAAGATTTCACTTGATCATGAAGGAACGTACTTGTTTGAGCCCGGTCATCAGACCTGAACCATGGACTCTGATCATTTGATTTTTTTTCCAAAAAGGAAACAGAAGTACTGAATAATATTATGTTATTGAAATGTGAGAGCAGCGTGTCTATTATATACACAATACAAATGACACATGTTATGCTGTAATGTAATAGAAACAACTGTACAAGACAATAACTCTGATTTATACTTCCCAATAATATACTCATACCCATGTATCCTCATTCTTACTATTTCAATATCAATTAATTATTTTTTATAATAAAAATAAAAATTCTTAGCAAAGAAAACTTGATATTATCAAATATTCAATATCAAATGAATGTATTCTTGTTTTTTTAATATTAAATATTTAAAATAAAATAATAATTAAATACATTTTAAATTAAACAATCAAATAAAATTTACGACGAATCAATATATTTATTAAGTTTGCAAACATTAATGAAACAAATTAACAAATTTACAAAATTAAAAAATATTTCTAAAATATTATGAAAAAACAAGTATCAAAGTAAGATATTTTAAATGTCTCTTTACTTCTTTTTTCTTTCTGTAAATTCTAGTTAAATATATTTTTTATACACTAATAAAAATTATAATATACTAATTGAACGAATTGCATAAAAAACAAAGATTAAACTAATAATAATTAAAATTTAACATATATTTTTCATCTTTTAACTTCAATATTTATATATATATATATATATATATATATATATATATATATAATTAAAATAAAGCATTGGTGAGACATTTTGACCTTGGTCGACAAAACAGTGGAGGAGCTATTTGTTTTTGACAACTTTTCGGAGTGGCACACGAAAAGTGATTATAAGTAGCATAAATCTATCCGAATAATGATAAGGATGAATTTATCAAGGGTACACTTAATGAATCTATCAAGTGTGCAAATAGAAGATGAATGCTATTCTTGTTTATTGAGTTTTATCTTTCTTTATAATTGACTATCTTAATTCAATATCATCTAACAATTTTATACAAAATCTTAAATAATTTTATTTTGAGCGTGTAGCTCTTACGTTACCGGTTCTAATCTTTTGGAGATGGAACATGCTATGAAATTATGATGCTGTTGAGACATAGACTTACAAACCCAGTTGTCAGATTTGTTGTTTTTAGGTATGGAGGTGTGATTACAGTGCTCTAATATGTTTCGATTTAGCTTGTATATTTTGAATGTAATTTTTGGAGTGTATATTTTGAATATAATTAATACTTACGGTATATTATAATTTGGTCTTATTATTTTTAGTCGACGTGAAACTTTCAACAAAACATTAAAACAATTTTACAGCGTTAATGTATTTTATCTGTGTTTGAGTTTGTGAAATGTATAATATTGGTGAACCTAGGAAGTGAGTTGGTGAAGGAATCGTTGACTAGAAAATGGAAAACGATGGTTTTTGTTGAGCATTTATTTTAATGTAGCCGTTTGGTTTTATATAATGTTTGTTTGTTTGATGAGAAAGAGATGGGGTGGTTTGGTGCATTATCACACTTCATTTTTTTTAGTATTAGGGTTTCTTTCAAGTTGTCGACATCTGATAGAAGAGAGAGAGAGAAAGAGGAAAGTAACGTGGAGAGGGAGAAGAAGACGGAACGGTACTTACGGGACTCTCCCTTATAATATAACGTTATTCTTCATCATCTATTTCTTTATTATTCTTCATCTTCTTATCTTTTCATGTTTCATCCAAGGACTTCAAATACCTCTCAAATATTCTTCTTCATCAACTCATCATTCTCATCATCAAGATGTGGCTAGAATGGCATCAAGGATCATGCCTGCATGTTTCTTCTATTTCAAATGTCAAATTTTTAATTTCTGTGCTGTTGAGATATATGTTGTAAATAATATATAATTAAAGAAAATATCAATTTATAATATATAAATAATGAAAATCCTTATTTTATAAATTATATTTTTTGAAATAATGAATTTTGTTTAAACTTACTTTTTAATATAATATTAAAGTTTAGACCAACAAAACTTGTTATATAAAAGATTTATTCAATATATTGTATAACTTACTATCAAACTGTATCTTAATTATTTATAAATATAGGTCAAAAATCATATATCAATTAAAAATAATATTAATTTATAATATATAAATAAAGACAATCTTCATTTTATAAGTAATTTTTTTATAAAAATAAATTTTGTTTAAATTCACTTTCTAATTTAATATTAGAGTCTAAGATAACAAAACTTGTCATGTAAAAGATTTATTGAAGATAAATGAATGAGAATGAGTTAAACTTAAACTCACTTCCTATATATATATATATATATATATATATATATATATATATATGTGTCTTATGTACTTTTAAGGTTTTAATTGAAGATTGTCAAATTATTAAGTCTTCTACTCATAGTTAACTTTTTTTTTTGTGAGTTAATTCTGATTTTAAGTGTTAATTACTATTAATTTTAGTTGCAATATATAAGTTATTTTAAATCTGTAACTAAAATTAAACTACGATAAATTCGTATATATAAGTTAATGGGTAATTTTTTATATAGTTTATTTTATAATATTTTAGCCTATACATATATTAATTTGAGCTTATAAAGAGTTATTTAATTTTTCTCGTCTTATTTTATCTTTTAAAAGTATTTAAAGAAAGTATATACAAATATACTTATAATTTAAGGGAGAAAAACTATATATAGTTATTGTTTTCTAATCAAATTTAGAGTTTCACTTTAATCTTTTAAGAAAATATAAAATATTAAAAGAGAAACTTTAAATTTAGATTCCGCACTAGCAATAATAGTATATATAGAATCGTAAGTTTTGTCTTAATTTAAATATGTTATTTTCAAACATATTAAGTTATTAGTTATCAATAATAATTGGTTGAAGGGTCATGATTTTGAGAAAATTTTCCTGTAATATTAAAAATTTAAATATTAAAAGTCAAATGAAGTTTGATCCGGACTTTACCTAATGATCTCTTCTATTAAAATAATAATTTTACAATTATACGGATAATACTCAATCAAACATTAAAAAATATATTTTATGTCAGCACGTCACTAATCAAGATTTGATTTATTAATTTGAATAACGTGTAATTTTATTTTCATAAATTTTTTAAAAAAAGTTTTTTTTTTCATAGCAGGTAAAGTTGGCTCCATTGACAATTTTCTTTCACTCAAACCTCTCAATTTTGCAGGTTTTATCTACATGTTTACGATTTACAACAAATTTTATAAATCAAGTGATATTTTAAAAGTTTAGAAAAAAAAAATTGTTGAAAATAAATAATGAAATATGAAAACCTGAATATAAGAAAATAACTATGTCTTGGTGTTGTTACCGAAATGTTAGGGGGCAAGATATCGGTAGATTGAGAAATTTGATTTGCACTAATAAGGGTTAGAATATAAGTAATAGAGTTTGAGTGATGACGTTTAAATAAGTAATAGAGTTTGAATTTTTTGAGTAGAGAAGAATGAGTTTGAGTGAAAGAGTATTTCTTGATAAAATATCATATGTATTTATAAGATTTTTTTAACCATGAAGTTTGTTGTAAAAACTATTAATATAAAAAAATATCAACAAATATAACAATTTATTGTTTATATTATAATTAGTGGATAATAATAATAATAATAATAATAATAATAATAATAATAATAATAATAATAATAATAAGATACATTACTAGATATATATAATATTTTGTAAATATATGATATTTAAGAATATTATGACATAATCAAACTATTGAAATTTGGTTACTATATAAATTTGGGTTAAATATGTTTTTCGTCTCTTAAATATCAGTGATTTTTAGTTTTAGTCCCTACTCAAAACTTTGATGATATTTAGTCCTCATAGTATTAAAATATGTAATATTAGTCCTTAAAAGTGGATGGCGTTAACTTTTTGTTGACGTGGCAAACGATGGCGTTAACTTTTTGTTGACGTGGCAAACGATGGCGTTAACTTTTTGTTGACGTGGCAAACGGTGAGTCCACGTATGATGCCAACTTCCTTCTTTACTCTGACACGTTGCTTGTTTAATTTTTCAAATGAGAATTTATGAAAATTTTTAAAGTTGGGTTCTTCTTTGTCAATGCAGTTGGGGGCAAACACAAAATCACTTCTTCTTCGTCTTGAATTTGGTTTTCTGCATATAGATTTGGGAATCATGGTTTTGTGCATTCTCTGGTTGAATTTGGTTTTCTACAGGTTTGTTGTGGTTACAAGGGTGGCTTTTCACGAAAAAGGAGAAGACGCAAATATCTTGAATGTGATTTGGGATTCTTTCCTATGATTAGGGTTCACAAATTTGGGGATTTAGGTTTCTGATTTTTCAAGTTCATGGAGAAGACGAAGATGGTGAAGGACGAAAGAGCAACTTGGGATTTAGTGAGAAGACGAGCATCACATTTTCTTTGGTTCGAGAGGCACTAGTTTGCAGGTGATGGTTTCTGAAATTTGATTTTCGCGATGAAGATGATTGATTTGATGCTGGATGAAGAAGACTTGCACAATTTGGATTTGTGTTTGAGTGGCATGATTCTAGGTTTTTTCGAATTGGGGTTTTCAGGTTTTGCTGCAAGTTTTTAGAGATTGCTTTAAGGTTGTTGATGGTGGTGGGCAATGCAGCAGTAGCGAATCTGGTCATGGTGGTTAGCTTCGTGATAGATTTAGGGAAAACAATGAGGCACTTTGTGGCTACGTTTTGGTGGTGGAGAAGGGAGGATGCGCGAAGAACTTGAACGTTGGCCATGGTAGCTTTTAGTGAAACAGAAAATGGTTGTTTTGGTTTTGGTTTAAGTTTAGGTTATGGTGAGTTTGTTGGTGGTGATAGAAGTGGAAGTTATCAGGGTGGTGCCGCTAGTTGGCCTATGAGTGTTTGATGGCGGCCATGGGGGAGTTGGAGATATGGGGATCATGGTCGGAAGAGAGGTGGCAGACAGAGAACACTGAAGCTGTCAGAGACGTGGCATTGCCGTTTGTCAGATCAACAAAAAGTTAACTCCGTCCATTTTTAAGGATTAATATTACATATGTTTTAATACTATGAGGACTAAATGCCATCAAAGTTTTAAGTAAGGACTAAAACAAAAAATCACTAATACTTAAGGGACGAAAAACATATTTAACCCTATAAATATTGGCACCAATAAATATATTTCAAAATCTCTTTCAACCATTTTAGGTTAATAAAACTGAATAAAATTGTATCATTTAACATATTTGTTAGATTGGGTATTTACCTGAAAAAGAAACTGTCTCTTATTAACTCTAGTGAAAAAGATGATTTACAAGAGTTTGTTGAACTTCAGTATTTTGCAAATCTACTGTATGTTAGGTATAGAATTTTATATTTATCTCACTGGGAGATGACTCTACTGTACAATTGTATAAATAGATTTTTTTTTGGTAGTATTTTGGGTTTGTAAAAATCATGAGATACTCTCATTTGTGATTTGTCTTGTAGGAAGTTTGAGTGTTGGTTAAGGGTTTTGTATGTTGAATAGGAAGTTTGAGTGGTGGTTATAGGTTTTGTATGTTGAAAAGGAGATATAGTATTTATAGGTTTCAATTTCTAATCTCCTTTGTTTTTATTGGTATGGTATATGGATTGAAACATCCCTAATTTCTATTTTTTTAATTTATATATTAGTTATTGTTGGAAAAAAAAAGTAGTATTTGTAAGGTAGAAATTTTGATTTTTTTTTATTTGGATATGAAATTTGACAATTTATTTAGCCAATTTTTTCACGAAAATGGAGTGAAAAATCAAGATTTACATGAATAAAATTGGGAAACTAAATTAAAATAAAGATTTAATAATAATAATTGGGAATACAAAAATTTCATCTATTATTAATGCTAAAAAAACAATTGTCATCACCACTTGAGTTTTAAGTTTTAACTAAGTGATAGAATATTTCACGGTACAACAAATTCATCCAGAAGTGTCTCTCACACAAATAATAAAATTATAATACATCATTCATAAAAGAAATCGTTAGAAGTTAAGTAATGAAAAATTGAAAAGCGATCATACATAAAAATAGTTATAAATAAATGCACGAATATTAAACACTTATGCAGTTATATAATGAATGATGGTTAACATGTCAACAGAATTTTCCAACTCACTTGATTATGTATTACAAAAAAAAAGAAAAAAAAAAGACCACATGATTAAGAAAACAGACACAAGTTTAGTCATATCAATAAAAATAAACACTATAGATTCGTAGGTCCTAAAAGCATACGAGACATTGATCCTAAACTTGGGTCTCAATCTTCAAACACTTGATTTATTATATAATATAGTATGTCTTATGATATAGGGTTTAACAGTTACGATATATAGAATAATAATTAAGAATATCTTATTAAAGATATTGATAATAAAATAATCAAAAAATAATCAAGAATATTTTGTGTTTATGACAGTTTAAGATGCATGAGACAACTTATAAATATAAAGTCAGGACCAACAGTCAGGTACTTCTAATCACTCTCTGTTCAGAGTTTACTCACATTCAACTCATATTCTCATTGGAATGTCTTTTGCAGGTACTCCATGATATCCAGATTAGTTTCTCGATCCTATAAATCTACACCGAAACCGAAACCGTATGTATATTACTTTCTTTTAATCAAAAAATGTATATTAACCTTGTATTAAAAACTAAAGTTCTATGCACATTTGAACTTTCTTAGATCCACTCCACGCGTGCACCAATTTATAAAAGAATTTAATAATTCGATAATATTTATTTACAATTTTCATTCTTCGAATTTTTAGTAGTAATAATGCTATTTCTGTGAATGTTTGCCAGAAAAAATATTTAAGTTGTTCCATTATAAACTTCAAAGTAGCGGTAGCATATAGATAAGGAAACAAACAAAAATATATCATTCTTTATCGCTAGGATTGTTCTATTTCTTTTTTTAAAATGAAATCTTAAATATATTTAAAATACATGAGATGGTAAATATAAATGAATTAAAAAATTCTAATTTTTCTTTATCACTAGGATGTTCTATTTCTTTTTTCAAAATGAAATCTTAATTATATTCAAAATACATGATATATATATATATATATATATATATATATATAATAGTAATAATAATAATAATAATATAAATGTTGAAAATTTAATTATAAGTCTAAGTTTCATATAAATTAAATATGATAAAGTTGAGTACATATAGTATAGAAGAATAATATACTTATTATTATAAGGTTTTAAATTAAAAGTGGTATCATATTTTTGTATTGTTTAGTTTAGATTTCTTTAGTATGGTGTTTCTTTAATTAATCTTCTCTTTCGATAAACTCATTAATAGTTTTAGAATCAATGACTAGTACTAATGACTGACTCATATAAATTTAGTTCAATATAAACATTATTTATATATATATATATATATATATATATATATATAATTGTAACGAAATCGATGTAAAAAAAATACAATAACAATTTTGTAAATACTTAAAAGTATATTAAATTGGTTGTGTGAATAATCGATTTAATATGTATATATAATAGATCAGTTAGGATGAAGACTGATTTAATATGGATATATTAGATCGGTTGCTAGAGAAATCAATCTAAAATATCAATTTTAAAACAAAATTAAAGTTGGATGACATATTATATAGATTATTGCATCCAACTGATCTAACATGTGTCTTTTGTTTAAATCTAGCACATAACCCTTTTCATTTTTCTAATCCTAACCCCAAACCCTTTTTGTTTTTCTATGCTTTTCATCCTTGTCGTGTCGTTACTGTAAGAGTAATTTTTGTCCATTGTTGAAGCTTCACACCATTGGATTTCTGCCACCTGACTACACGAAAACCTTTATATTTGGCCGTCGTCGTCCTGTGTTGCAACACCACGCCAGGTTTATCTTTTCCTTGGACGCAACCACCAATTGTGACAGTTTTGAAAGTCCAAATGCATTAAGAGTCTTGTTTAATTGAAATCAAGTGACACATACAGAGAATGAAGGATATGTCTCGGTTTAATATTTCCATAGGTTTTTTTTGTTTTATCCATAATCTCAAATAGATCATTTACTTATTCGTTGTCTTGATTAGATTTTTAATTTTGAAAAATTGAAATAATTAGGAATTTATCGTCAAATTAGACCAATGCAGTCTAAAGAAGCTATTACGTGACATGTTGATTCACAGTAAATACATGATTCGTATATTTTTTAATTTCTGAATTAAAAAATTGAGGGCAAGAGAAAAGAAATTAAAGAAAACCTCTTTCTCTACCATTGAGAAATGGAAAACATATTGGGGAAAGTGGGAGTGGAGCTTCGTATTAGGGTTCGTTATGGTTAAGGTCGCGCACGACACCTGTGGCACCTTCGCCGGAAGTTGCGACTGTGAGGGAGGCGGCAATGTCGTTGGCGAGGAGCTCGATGTTGGTGGCGATTTTCCTCTCAGCAGCGAGCACCGGCCTCCGACGCGCCCCCGGGTTCGCAGCGGTGATGGACACCATGGAAGCCGACATCGGAACCTGTGATACAACTGCGAACACGCGAGCACCGAACCCATGCCGCAGGAACAGAGCCACTGAACTTGTAAAGTAGTCGGTCCTAGACGCACCGTAGATTTGGGAAAACGCAGCGTCTGAGAAGAAATCTCTTCACAAAAACAAACATAAAAAAGGGTCAAAGTGAGAAATTTAGAGGAAAGTGAAAAGAAAATTTGAAAAACCATCACCAATTGAAAGTTGTGATTGACAGATGAAGATTCGAAGAGAGAAATGGAGAGAAATTAGAAGATGTTGACAGAGGGCAAAGAAAGCTATTTTACATAGATGAAGATTTGAAAAGTAATGTTGGGCAGCGAGCAAAACAAGAGAGAGGAGTGAAAATTTTGAAATTTTGAATAATGAGGAAGAGGATGTGTGAAAAAATAGGTTCATTAATTAAAAAAACCCACACTTAAATCTCCGTGTATCTTAAATCTAGTGTTTGGTTAACTGATTCTTTTCTAAATCACAGTTATCAAAGTGAAGAGGGATTGAAATGTTTTAGGAAAGTGAAGATATTAAAATGGGTATAGAAAGTTATGGAGAGTAGAATAGTATATTAATTGAAATGGGTGTGTTGTGAGTATGTGGAATGGTTGGAGGGACAGAAGATGTTGATGACAGAGACAGTGTCTGAGGGAGAGGTTGTCTGTGTCTATGTTTTATGTTGAGAAGGTGCAGAGTGGAATAAGAAAATGAGGAAAATGACAACACAGGAGGCATATGATTGGACCCCTTTGGCCACTCGTGCTCTTTCTTTTCTTTTCTCTCTCTCTCACCATTCTCAGTTTCAGTCTCAGTCTCTCGTGGTTTTGCTTCTTCACGCCCACACGCCATGCTTAACCATTCAACCAACACCACTGTACACCATGCACTCTGTCAAAATTTATCATCTCTCTCATTTATTCTTCTATTTACCACCTTTTTTTTATTATTATTATTATTTATTTTATAATATATAATAATACTCTAAGTTCACACAACTCAAGTATATTATATATATCTTCCTGAGTTTGACTAATATACAGAGAAAAAATGTAACGATGGATAATGTAGATTAGAAAAACAAAGAGGTATAATTTAACGAACTGTCATGAAGAAACTATATGGAATGCACTGAAAAAGAAACCTTTTGAGAGAGTAAAATTAAGAGAAAAAAAAGGCAATTAATATTGGTTAAGAAAATAAAAAATTCAAAATATTATTAGTATGCTTCTTTGTAATTTTAATGCATTCTTTTTTTCAAAATATTAATCTATGAATACTTTTTTTAATATTTTTAATGTGACTTTTAATCATAATAGAAATTACTCTATACATCCGTAATATAAAGAGTTTCCATTTTCATCTAGTAAAATATCACCACCTTTGATAAGTTTGCTGATATTTATATATATAAAAAAAATTGCATGATCAAATTCAGCCTTAATATATTTTCTGATTAATTAAAAACACAGTCTTCTTATTAAAGCTTAAAAATTGGTGTTATTTAATCTTAAAGGCAGTTAAAAAAATGCATTAAATATATAAAAATTAATAAAAAAAAATTCTATAAAGATGTTTTACTAAAATACTTGGTGAATTTTTAATACATCTTTTACCAAATTTAATAAAAAAATATATTTATTAATTCTTTAGTTAATATTTCTTCCTAGAGAAAATGAAGAAAGTCATGATTTTGAATTGCCTTTTCCCTTAGGTTGACCAAATTATTTCACCAATTTGATACACAAAGAAGCCAAGTTTCTTGTTAATTTTTATAATATATAGCAACAATTTCTTGTTTATTGTTAGATGTTGACAAGATAAAAGTTAACGATATATTTAAGTATAGGATTTCAACTACCAACCCCGCAGCCATATGTGTAGGTTCCAAATGATTATTGTTAGTTGTTTTTTTTTTTTTAATTGTGTCTTTGAAGTTGTATTTAATTTTGATTGAGTTTGTTTATGTAATTTCTTTTTTGGTTTTTCTTTTATGAAAGAATTTCGAATTGAGTATACATGCAGATATGAGAATTCTAGTTGAAGAATTTGATGGAGAATACCAGGTTCAGAATGTATTAATTTAGATAGGTTTAGATTGTGAGTATACTTAGCTTAGAAAGATGAAAAATTAGATTCAGAAATTAATTAGATCCTCATGGTTAATTTCAAAAACAAATTGATTGATGGAAAAAACTCAATTAAAAGAATTTAAGTATTAGTTTTAAATAAAAAATAGCTAAAAAAAAAGCCTAATTAAAAACGCTACAAAATGTGTTTAAATACATCTCAGTCCCTTATGTTTAGGTATACTTGACACTCAAGGTCTAATCTAACATTATGTCAGTTTAGGCGAATAAATATCAGCCTGGTCGACATATATAAAGTGTTGACCGAGTTAATCAGTTTAAGACTGTGATTAAGGTATGTTTAAGCAAATGAATTGCCAAAAGACTAATCAAGATAATTATCTACCTAAGCAAGACCCATCCAAGTAAAAATCTCTTAAGTGTAGTATAAGTAGCACATTGTATGAGGTACATTGATTACGTTCATTAATTACAACATTTATTATCTTTTGACGCACTTGGTTAACATGAGCGTTAGAGTGTCTTCTACAGGCATAACCCTCATTCGGTTAGGAGAGGATGAGGACACATGGAAAGGACGAACACCCCCAAAGTTAGAAGCTTGGAGCATTTGGAGTACTTGTTGGAGTCCTTGCACGATATATTTGGTCTTGTAAGAAAAATTGACGCCTATTATGGGGTCGAATTATATTTTATGAAGAAAAGAGTTTATGATGTCTACAAGAAGCAAGGTGGCTGGAGCAAAAGAAGCAGGACCTAGATCCTCCTTGACTGATATTGTCGTTATCCTTGAGATCTGTATGAAAATGCAATAAGAGTTTGGTGAGTTTAAAAAGAGGAGTTCTAAAGACATAAAAGCAATGAGGTAGGAGAATACTAGGCAAAAAAAGAGGATAAAGGTTGAGAATAAGAGAAGGAGACTATAAAGAATGTTCTTGTGGCACACAAGATCTTATCACACTTGTGCACGATTAATGAGAATGAATGACAAAGCGGTTACAATACCACTCCCAAGACTAGAAGAGCAATTAACGCCTCCTTCGCAGTAGGAAGAGAACGTTGACATCCTTTCATTGACATCACCATAGATACCCCAGTCCCCAAGCAGTGGAAGGCCCTCACCCTAGATCGTTATGACCTTGAAAGGACCCGATTTGGAGTGGTTCATTCGTCTGTCCCCCTACTCCATCGGCTGCTTTGATACCTTGATGTTGTCTTTTACGACACAATTTTCCACTAGCTGTAACCATCATTTCTCTTCCTTGACACTTCTTAATGTCAAGCAAGAGAAATGGAAATTTTTACGAACCTTCATCGACTAGTTCGACAAGGTTGCCTTAAAGATCAAGAACCTAAATCCTAAAGTTGTTTTAACTACATGATCACGGTGTTAAGGTTGGGATCCTTCAGAAATGATCTATGCCTGACACAACCACACTATGGACGAGTTGAGGCAACGGGCCACCAAGTTTATATGACTAAAGGAGATTAGAGAATATAGGAATAAGATTAGAGTCGATACTATGTTGACTAAAAAAAGGGAACTAATTGAGACTCAACACAAAAAAGTGGTTTTCGCTAAAGAGAGCCCAGGCCTACTTGATTTTCACGATATACACCATTGGATTCTCCTAGATCTAGTGTATTAGAGGAAATGTTACAGGAAAATCTCATACCACCACCTAGAAAGTCCCAAACATTGTCAAATGTCGATATGAAGAAGCATTGCAGATACCATTGCAACTACAATACTACAAAAAACGAGTGCATGACACTCAAAGATAAGGTTGAGAAACTGATCCAGGCCGGTCACCACAAGCAGTTTGTAAGACATGATGATGAAGGAGGCCCGCGTGTCGACCACCATAGGTATGATGACCAAAGAAAAGGTTAGAGAGATCGAGACAAGGAAGAAAAGAAATAGAAGCTGATATAACATGGGGAAAGTCACTCTCATACCTAACCCCCGTTGAAGAGGTTCATCGCCATCAATATAATATCTGGGGGATTTTCTAGAGGAGGTTTGTCGTCGTCGGCCAGGAAGCGACACTTGAGAGTTGTGCAGTCTTTTAATGTGGTATCTAAAACCTTCAGGAGAAAGAGGATGCCTCATATTACCTTCACAAATACTGACCTTCAAGGAGTGGACCCAAAGCAGGATGACCTTATGGTCATCATAGTAGAGATTGAGAATTTTCTGGTCAAGAAGATTTTAGTGGGTCAAGGTAGTTTAATATATTTACTCTATTGGAAAACATACAAAAAGCTAGAGTTTTCGGAAGAGGTGATGACCCCATATGATGAGTCCATATTTGAGTTTTTTTAGAGAAAAAGTTAATAATAGGGGTTATATCGAGCTACACACCACTTTCGGGGAAGGAAACCTAGCAAAGACCATACTTATCCAGTATCTGGTGATAAATGCGATCATACAACATGTTATTGGGATGCCTATCCTTCAACCTCTTAGGGTAGTCATATACACTCCCCTTCAGGCTATGAAATTCACATCGCCATGAAGAGACATCATCACGGTCCACGGTGACCAGAAGATGACTCAAGAATGTTACATTGCAACTATATGGCTTCCCACCCCGCCACTTAATGCTAACAATGTGGAACAAGAAGGTGTAACCGGTGTAGCCAGTGCAAGCATCAAAGGAGATTATCTCAACCACAGTATTAATGGTAATGCACAATTGGAGCCCGCTCGGGAAATTAGGAAAGGTCGAGTTTTGAAAATAGGGATAATGTGAAAGTAAAAAGGGAGAAGGCTACAAGCTATGTTTTCATTAACAATGTTTATTTGTTTGCATGGACAGTAACTGACCTCCATAGTGTTGACCCTAGAATAGTGTCCCATAGGTTGTATCTCTTTAGTGAAGGCTGGTATCATAGAAAAAAAATGAAAACTAGAGAAGAATGAAGGCTAGCCACCAAGGAAAATGTTGAAAAACTACTGCAAGCCCGACAAAGAAACTCATTACACAATGTGGTTAGCCAATGTTGTATTGGTGAAAAAAGCCAAGTGGGAAATTATAAATGTGTGTAAACTACCTGAGCCTCAACAAGGCCTATCCAAAGGATGTCTATCATTACCTAGCATTGACCGACTAGTAGATAGTGCAGCCAACCAGAATGTATTTGAAAAATGCCAATTCATGATCGTATGAGAAGCCTAAATACCGTCAAAGATATCCAATGTCTTATTGGAAGGTTAACGGCCATCTCCTGTTTCCTCCCAAGGTTAGCATACAAGACCTGGCCAATGATAAAGATGTTGAATAAATTTACTAAGTTCATTTGGGATTACCAGTATTAGAATAAGTTCAAGCAGGTTAAGCAGATTTTAACGTTTCCACCAATTTTACATAAGCCAAACACTACTCGACCCTTATCAGTCTATATAACGACCAATATAAATGCCATCAAGGCAACCTTTATTTAAGAGGTAGAAAATGAAAAACTTCTTGTATACTTTGTAACCAGAACCCTCCAAGACATTGACACCAGGTACCAAATGGTGGAGAAAGTGTCGCTTTCCTCTTCACAACAGTAAAAAGGTTGAGGCCCTACTTCAAAAGCCATGGTGTCATGGTCCAAACCAACTACACAATAAAAAAGATATTGTATAAGCTGGACCTAGAAGGAAGGATGTCGTCGTGGTTTGTTGAGTTATCAGAGTTTAGCATCCAATACTACAATTAAAAAAGAAAGGCATAACGCTTAACAGATTTTTCTACTGAACTACAAAGTGATTGTTGATAACGGTCTAAAAACCGTTATTTTCATGCTTAAATTGATATCAAAATACATCCTTTATGGCTTAGAATGAGCTTAGAATTAAGTAAAACACTTAAGTTGAGTCATTTGAGAGTCAAAAGCTGTTTTTAGAGACATTATGCTTGTTTTGCATTGTTTTGCAGGGTTTTGATGAGAATTAAGGATGGAATTGAAGAAGGAAGGTCTTAGACTCAAGGAAGAAGAAGAAAAATGAAGAAAAGAAGAGTTTATGCACCGCTCAGCGTCAAAATGCACCGCTGAGTGCCATTATTCGAGGGAAAGCCACTGTCTGGCGCCCAGGCGATGACGCTGAGCGTCTAGAGAGATTAGAGGCAAACCGCTCAGCGGTGAAACTGACCGCTGAGCGGTGGTGCGGCTTGAGGGAAACCGTTGAGCGGTAAAAGTGGACGTTGAGCGGTTGTCTGCTGGGCTTGGGCTTAAATTCTGTTACTTTTATGCCCTATATATAGCCCTAGTGCGATTCAAATACTATTCTTTTGGCAGAAGAGGACGTCCAGAGCTATTCTACACTCCTTGGAGAACATTTCTTGGATGCTTAGGCTCCATTTTATCAAATCTAGGGTTTGCTTTTCCATTCTTTCATTGTATTTCATCTAGTTTCACCATGTCAATGGTGTACTAAACCCTTTGTTGTTGGGGAACAATGTAATCTTTTGAAACTCCCTTATATTGAAATTCTTGTTTTATTCATATGCTTGCATATGCTGTTATTATCAATTGTTGGGTTCTTTATCTGTGCTTAAAGCTATTATCATTTAACTCATTTGATAAATAGATGTTTGCCTTTGTCGATACGGGGACGTACGGGAAAGTCATGAACTGATAGGGAATTCCTTGATTAACAAATACCACCTAGGGATAGGGGGTAGGACGATCAATTGTATTTTGCTTCTGTGGTACTTGCATTGCTAGTTACTAGGGGAGACTAGGGATAGTAAGCCAGTAACTAGTAGTAGGCTCTTCTTGCCGAGGGATCGAGTTTAGGGTAGACTAAGAAAGTTTGCATAACAAGTAGATAATAAAGAGATATTAATAAGAAGAATAAATATAAGAGAGTGGATAAGATGAAATTGTAAACCCCAACAACTCCATTCATCCATACCTTTTTCTTGCCAATTGAATCAATTACATTTGCATGTTTACTTTTTGTTTTTGCATTCAAACCACAAGTAAATTTTCTCTACAAGTCTTACAATATTGATTTACACGAAAGATAAGGCCTTTGAGTCCCTTGGGAGAACGATATTGGGTTTACCAATTATATTACTTGATATGATCTGGTACACTTGTCAGGGGTCTAACAATTGTATTATGGAGGAAGAATGGTAGATTTTTTACATAGATGATTTTTCCAATCCCAAAAGGGTAGGAGTTGGTATAATCCTAGAAAGACCAAACGACATGTTGATTGAGAAATCATTACACTTCATTTTCAAGACGTCCAATAACTAGGTGGAGTATGAGACCATCATAGTTGACCTTATGTTGGAAAAAGAAGTCAATGCGAATAGGATAACTTTTTGGATCGACTTTCGACTCACAGTAGGTCATTTGATACGAGAATATGAAGTAATGGATTCTTCTTTAATATTACAACCTGGTCTGGAGCATATCTAAACATAAGATAATATAAGGACCGATGTACCATCTAAGCTAGTAAGAACGAAGAGGTAGGGATGTTACAAGTTGTTGTTACAATAGGTGTTGTTGTCACCATCCACAAAAAAATGGATGAGTGAATGCAAGTTGAAAATAATGAAGCAACCTGGATAATGTCGTTTGTTCGATATATCAAGATAGGAAAAATCCCAAAGGGTGAAAGCTACCCAGTACACGTTGGAGGGTAACGACTTGTTTAGAAGAGGATATAGTCAGCTTTATTGAAATATTACCTTGGATCAAGTCGCCTACATAATACGTGAGTTGCAAAAAGGTATATATGGGTATCATTATGAAGAAAGAACCATGGCAACACGAGTGTTGCAAGTTAGCTACTTTTGGCTGACTATGGAAACAAACTGGGACAAGTACGTTAAGAAGTGCATTCCTTGTCAGAAGCATGACAACATGATCCATGACAAGCAAAATCAGTTACACAATGTCTTCTCCCATGACCCTTTGCAAAGTGGGGATGGACATCCTTGGCCTTTTTTCTCCAGGAAAATGCTAAGTCAAGTTCTTTCTAGTCAGCATCAACTACTTCACTAAATGGATAAAGGCGGAACCCCTAGCAACGATACATGCATACAAAGTGCGCTAATACGAAGTGTTGCATACCATCATCACTAAATATGGAAGGAAGTTCATAGATAAAAATCTGACTAAGTTTTATGTCAACCTCATAATCAAACACATTACAAGCTCAGTAGAGCATCCCCAATCTATTGTTAAGTTGAGGTCGATAGCAAGGTCATACTAGTATAGTTGAAGAAAAGGATCTACTTAGCCAAAGGTAGGTGGCTAAAGGAATTGTTGGAAACTTTATGGGCTTGTAAGTGCACTCCTTAGTCTTCCACAATAGAAACACCAGCTTGGTATATGACATTGATGTCATGATTCCCATAGAAATCGGAGAACCATTTCACTGCCAATCACAATTTGACAAAAAACACAATGAAAATTGTCTCAATATTAATCTGGACTTGTTGGTCGGAAAGTAAGAGAAAGCCTAGACCCATGAGACAACTATAAATAGAAGGTGACCAAAAGGTATAACTCTAAGTTACAACTGAAAACCTTTAGGAAAGGTGACTTAGCGTGGAAGATGAATACTAATGCTAGAAAAACACAACAAGTTCTCCATCAATTGGGAAGGACCTTTTCAAATAATTGAAGATGTCGATAATGAAGTTTACCAAAGTATTTGTCAAGGAAACCTATACCTAATACTTGGAAAGTAACCCATTTAAAATTTTATTTTAGCTAGATGTTTGTAGCAACTAAATACATGTAACCTACAATGTGTTATTTCCTTACTTTGCCCTTTTTTTCTTAAGGA
Organism: Vigna reflexopilosa; assembly: GCA_027742785.1. Lineage (NCBI taxonomy): Eukaryota > Viridiplantae > Streptophyta > Magnoliopsida > Fabales > Fabaceae > Vigna > Vigna reflexopilosa. The sequence continues at coordinate 21,171,620 of CM050929.1, forward strand.
TGGTTTTTATTCAAGAAGGTTTTAACAAGGAACTTGATCAATGAAATAATGGGTTTCTTGTATGTCTATAAACTATTCTATATTTCTTTAACTTGGTAAATTTTGCAGTAATTTAACGAGTTCTTGCTACCTACCAAGGTAGTTGTGATTGAACCAATCAAGCAGTTCCTTGTCACCTACCAAGGCGGTCTTGGTTTAATCATTCAAGTAGTTTGTTGCTACCTATCAAGGCAATCCTGGTCAAACCATTCAAGCAGTTTCCTATCTCTTATGAAAGCGGTCTTGGTCAAACTATTCAAGCAATTCCCTGTTGGTTATCTAATTGGTCCTGATTCAACCATTCAAGCAATTTGTTATTGGCTACCTAGTCTATCCTGGTCAAACTTAATAAAAATTTCAAGTTATTCAAAGTGATAATTTGACAATGACAACGTATATTATTTTTAGCCTAAAAAACAACTACCTAAACATTCACAACTTGGAAAATTTTTGCAAGTCACAGTGAAAGGAAGACATATACAAATACTAGACAACGACAACTTTCATTGATATCCCACAATGGATACCCATTACAAGAATATGCCTATATATGTCTCTCGACCCTTCTTTCAAAAATAAAAAATAAAAATATAATCTACTGGTCTACAATATAATTTGAGTCCATTATCTCTTCATCCTCAATATTGGGATCAATAATCCCAAAAAGAGACATCATGGCAATCTGATTAAAATCATCATCAACATTCTCTTCAACATGGACATCTTCGGTCATGGTCATTTTACCAGCTACCTTAGCAGGCGCTGTGTCATCAACATCCATCATCCGACCCTCACAAATATCCTTCTTGACGTCAAATCTTGCATCCTTTGAGGAGACATCATGGTAGAGGAACAAATAATATAAATTTTTTAAGCTTAATCAACTGGACCTTAGTTTATGCACATGCTTTATTTTCATCGGCAACCTCCCCCATCAAATATGTTGGAAATAGGATGGCTTAGTTTCAACACCAAGAGGGGGGGGGTGAATTGGTGAGGTTTAAAAATAAGACTATTTTCAAAATCTTTTTTGCAAAGTATAAACCTTTATAAAGTTTCTTGAATCGCAAGGAATGAAAACTTTAAGTGCAGCGGAAATATAAAGTTGACTACGTAAACAGTTAAGTGGACTTAATGTAAAAGTGTAAGGATAGAGAAATCAAACGCATATTTTTATATTGGTTCGGCCTCAATGCCTACATCAAGTGTCCTTCCACAACCAGGAAGCAAATGCACTATAATGGTCAAGATTTTTACAACCAGGCATTTATAGAGACCTCCATGTAAAAAATATAAAACACCTTTCTAACCCTCTAACCAAAATATAGGCAGCAACACAAAGATCTGCAGCAAGATATCCCCTCTTCTGCAATCTTCAACTCACTTTGAACAATCCTCAAAGTGTACAGACTCCACGAGTCAACCTCCTGTAATCACAACAGGATAACCAATCTCCAATAGATTAAAAGCAGTCTTGATCAATATGAATACACCAGCTGTGCAAAATCTGATCAAACAGTAAGCGAAATACAGTTCCTCCTTGAGACACTCTTGCAAGAAAGATCACCACGGTCTTCTTGATGAGTTCTTGGAGCAATCAATCAGAGAATCTTAATCTGAAACAGCAATTGAAAATGTCAGTTCAACCAAAGTCTCTGTGATTAACAGAATCACATCTATTTATAGTTTTCTATAAATCAGACACTCCTGTAGTCGACTGTGCTACTAATGAAGTCGACTGTCGTTAGACAGTTATAACAGTTAAGCAAAATAACAGCAGTCTTAACAACCAAATTGATTTTGCAATTAATACAGTTGACTATCATAAATGTTTTAACAGACATTTGAAATATAGTTGTTACTATACACAAGCATTAACATAATTTCAAATCAAATAACTAACTAAGTTGGATCCACTGCGCATGTAGTCGACTTAGACACTTTACCTCAATTTGAAAATCTTTTCAATGCAAAATCACACACAACACTGCTTTTGAAAATTTGTGCAAAGTCACTAGTTTAAGTCGACTTACTTTATAATGAGGTCGACTTAGAACTTGCAGATTTGCCACATATTATGAGTTCATCAAAGTGCATGTGGTTTTCTTTTTCATGAACATATGTAATGCAAACACAAAGATATGTATCAAGTATAAGATCAGTGAATATGCATACATATATCAGAAACAACACAGAACATGTTCATTAAGATATCAATCATAGTAACGAGTAGAACATGTACTACATAACAATACATGTGTTATTAATAATGTGTTGTCATCATAAAAAACCATATCAACTAGAGCACAGTGAGATTAAGGTTAGCTAAACTAATGTTTCCCTTATCAACAATCTCAACAAAATATTCACTCCCCTTCTTCAAGCCTTTGCCTTTTTCTCAAGTTTTTTCTTAGAATTAAGACACATCATCTTCTAGGTCTTCATCCTAATCTCGTTTCATCCTTCCCACCTTTAAGGGGTTTCCTCTCATCGACCCATGACTTTTGATTAGCCTCATACTTCTTTTTTAAGTTGGCCAACTTATCGACCATCTTTGCCTTCTCCTCACCAACCTCCTCCTTCTTCAGCAGGCTGAAAAGTTTATGCCATACACAAGTGTACGACCATGAAACTCCAAGAAGGCACATATAAGAGTAGTCGACTCAACTTCTCTACTACCTTCTTCTCCTTATCTATTATGGTCACTTGAACCCCTTTGTGCATTATATGTTGAGGATAATTTAATCCACCATAATCGGTAGCCTTGCTCCTATACCTAATAGCTTGAAGGCCAAACTCTTTCCTTAATCTTTTCCTATCTTTTCCAACACCTTACACTTTCAAAGGTACGACTTTCTTTACAACACTTTAGAGCCAATGTGTATCTAACACAATACCCATTAGGTCAAGTACCGCGTTGGCCACCTCATTCTTCTTGTTTTCATCTCGCTGCTTGTTCTTCAAACTATTAAACAAGTCTTCTTCAGTTCCCATCTTAGCTGCATGTGCCATATAACCTACAAGCAACAAAAAATGTTCATATTGGCTAAAAAGTAGTCCAGTTGCAAGATATTATACACTTACCACACATTTAAGTAAAGATTAAGCTGATATGAACATTAACAATAATAACTAGATGTGGTGATAAATAAGCATTAACAATGTTTTTAGTAGGTAGTTTGCAGAGGCGTTGCTCCAGGATTCCTAAGATCATTTTATCCTCAATAGATAGAATGTCCTTCAACCACTCCTTATACTTAAAATGTTCATCAATTCAGTAAAAGGGAAACTTCAACTTATTATTTTCATCATAGAATTATGATGGATCAAGCAAGCAGATACTCGACCTACTCACCAAAGACAACCACATAATTGGATTCCTTGGTGAGTAAGGTAAAAATTAAGGACACACTTAGGTGAGGGTCATAGATAAAGGGCTTGTCATATCAACTTAAACGCCTGAAGCCAACCCCAACTATTTAGATGAAGTTGTATCGGCGCAAAATTTAGCAAATGAAGATCACTCATTGTGAACTCGTCAAAGGTAATTGGACATGCAATTGAACAAAAACAATACACGTACATATAGAAAAAGTCCTCTTCATACCCATATCAACCATGATACACATTTTCTACAGCACACACCCTTCTAAAGGTTGCTATATCCATTTCCCTTTCATTCTCAAACATGTATATACTATTCAGCCAAGAATTAAATATTTTTTACCATCTAAACTTAGAAAAATATCCTCTGGCTTTTCATTCTCACTAAAGGATTTATCCACTCATACCCTTCCCTTCGGGATAATTTGTCCTCAACATGTTCCTCGAGAGGATCCTCCCTATTCTCAGACCACCCTAGAACCCTTGATGATGACACACTAGAGGACAACGAGGCCCGACTACTATCACTATCCATCTCCTCCACAAAAACCATGCTGGACCCACCATGTAACATACTTATTAATAGTCGGCTCTCAAGTAATTAAAATTCTCTTGTAAGATATAAGCAACAAAGCAAGTTCTAAAAATCTTAGTGCTCAATTGAGGCAAATGATCCTCCTATTTATAACAAATGTTCATGTCCTTTCACCATCCTACCCCATCTAAACCCTTAGATCTCTTTAGATCTAAAGGCTAGGGGTCACAACTCTTTACCTTCTTAGTGTCACTTCGTTTCCTATGCAACCTAACAACTCTTTGTCTCCGACATCTAATCAGACCTAAAAATTCATCATCACAACCTCTTCGTCGCTCGCTTCTCGAAGCTAGGGAGGCTACTATACCCATAAGGTCAGATAACGAAAGAAATACAAATTTTCTTTGCATATAACTACGTCACACTAGAAGACTGACACCATAACAATAGTCCTAAGACTTGAGTACAAGTATATCGAGCATGGGAGGCTAGTGTACTATATGTGTCCGAGTACATCTTGGTCACACATGCCTAAGTGTACTTAACACTCAAGGTCTAATCCAACACCATGTCTACCTAGCCGAATACATGTCGCCAAGGTAGAACCAACATATGAAAGTTGACTGAGTTGATTAGCTTAAGATCGTGATTAAGGTCTAATTAATCAGATGGATTAATCAAACACTAATCAAAGTAATTATCTACCTAGGCCAAGTCTATCCAAGTAAAAAGTCCATAAGTATAGTATAAATATCACAGTGCACAGGAAGTACATATTGGTTACGTTTATTAATTACAAAATTTATTACCTTCTGATGCACTTGGCTTACTGAATGTTGGTGTATCTTTTATAAGCACACCTTCTATTTAGTTAGGAGAAAATAGATACTCGTAAAAAGAACGAATATCTTAAAAATTGGAAACTTCGAGTATTTATAGTGTTTTTTTAGTCTTACAAAATGTTTAACAATATTTATTTTATAACTTTATATGGGTTATTGTGTATTCTTTTGTTAGTTTTGTGATATTTTCTATATAATAGTATCAAAATTTGTTCTATTTTTTATTCTATAAATTTAAGATATATATATATATATATATATATATATATATATATATAATTCTTTTAAATTTTATTCTTTAATGAGTAATCGTTTCTTAACGTAAAATAATTATCTTGTTAGTTTTATCTTTTAAAGTCATATTTTTCTTTTTAAATTTAACCATTTTTTCTTATATTAATCATGTTTTTAAATTAAAATAACTATATGTGGCAAAAGAAAGTATCTATAAAATAAATAAAAATTGTGTACAATAAAAGTGTAAAATTATTTTTATTTATATTTATAACTATAATTTGATAATTTGATAATGTTATTTATTATAAAAATATTGAACACACACATACTAGCATAAAGAAAATTTATGTTAAAGAGATCTTTAATTCAACTATCAATTTAAAGATTAAATTACCTAATTGAAAATTAATTTATATTATACCAGTTGTTATAGAACGAGAAGGGTAAAATAATAATATTTAAAATTACATCAATTATTAAACAAATGTATTATTTTTTATTCATCCTAACTATTAATTATAATTATATATTGTAGACACTTTTGACACAAATATCGATGTATAAATCCAACCTACAGGAATATTTAATTTCACCTACACTAGACCTAGAGATACATTGGCAGAATTTCCAAAATTATATATTAGATATCATAATCTTGCATCGATTACGAATGGGTATTCTTAGATTAAATATATTTTTAGTTTTTTAATTTTATAAGTAAAAATTAAAATTAATTTTTCATCAAAATTTTAATATAATATAATTTTTTAATTTTATAAATATGTAAATTTAGTAAACTAAATTAAATTTTGTTAAATTTATTTGATATTTTAAATACATTAGTATATAAGTTTATGAGTTGTTTATATTATTTAATATATTTTTAATTTTTTAATATTAATTAAGAAATGTGTTTAAAATCTCAAATAAAATTAATAAAATTTGGTTAAAAGAATTAAATTTATATAGTTCTAAAGATGAAAGATTAAATTAGTTCAAAGTTTTGAAGAGATCTAATTTTTACTAAAAGTAAAAAAATAAAACCCAATATCACGTAAGAAATTTTGTGTTGGTTTGATACTTTTAGAATCTTAATTTATCCAAGCAATCTTATTTAGAACAAGAAACACAAATTACTCTTTGAAACACCCTTTAGAAAGATTTAGAGAGGTAATGAAAACAGTCAATTAGTTGCAATACCAAACATTGGTGCAAAGATTTATAAATTTAAATTACAAGAAAAATAAAGAAAGATAACACCTTGATAGATTATAAACTAGCTTAACCTATTGCTTAATCACCCTTCTTTGATGAACATTGACCAATCTTTCAAAACAAATGAATTGTGAAAAAATATTCTTGAGAAAACTTTCTTACTCACAATAAAACTCTATTGATTCGATATGTATAAACATTGTTTCTGAAAATAAGTGAATTTTCTTTCTTTTTTTTGTTAAAAAAAAAAGTTATGAAGTAACTGAATAGATAATAAAAAATATTATTATTAAAAATAATCATTACTAGGGATGACAACGGGTTGGGTCAGGCACGAATAGTGTCTATCCGTAATCCGACCCGTCGGATAAAATCCTACCCTCTACTCGATCCGTTATCCGTCGGGTACCCGTTTAAAAAATACCTGCGGATATTTTAAAATTCGCGGGTACCTGCAGATACCCGCAAAAAAAAATATTTTATACATTTTAAAATAAAATTTAAATAAAATTACAAAAAATATATTTGTAATATAATGTAAATTAAATTAAATATAAAGTAAAATTTAATTTTAATTAAATTTAACCTAATAAAATATAATTTTATTTTATTTTTAATTAAATTTAATTAAAAATATATATATAAATTAATTTATTTTTTTATTTTTTGTGGGTAATGGGTATCCGCGGGTCAGATAGTATATTACCCATACCCGACCCGTTTAGATGCGGGTATTAAAATACCCGCTATCCGTTACCTGCGGGTAGTAAATATCTGCGGATAGTAACTACCCGTCGCGGATTTTATCCGCAGATACCCGTGCCCGCGAATTTTTTTGTCATCCCTAATAATTACTTTTGAGACAATTTTCAATTATTTTCGAAAGGTTGAGTAGCTTTTAAAAAAATACATGATATAATCTATTATGTTTCAACCTGGTCAATTATATCCTAAACTATGAGAACCATTTTTTGGTATAATTAGTTATAAATATAATTAATTAATTAATTATTTTAAAATGTAAAATGGTAAAACTGAAATAAGACAAAATGAATAATGTGCTTGCTAATGTTAGAGGAAGCAAGAATATCTATAAAGAAGCAAAGAAGAAGAAGAAGAAGAAAAAGAGGGAATCCAATGACAAATTAAGCCAAAGCAATGCATATACTATGAAGTGACTGAAAAGATACGTTGTTCTTCACTCGTTGTTTTCACATTCACCAAACATGCACCAACGAATATTCTTTTTCAGGAGAATATATATATATATTATTGCTTTTCCGGAAATATTTTGTTGCCCAAATTATGGATAACAAAAAGAATAGGTGAGATTGGGATACTTTGATCTTTTTAATATTGTTGAGAACAATTAATTCACTTTTATATGGTTAACATTACGTTAAGTTAAAGAGTAAATGAGATTTTGTACACACTACAATAAATATAATTAATACAAAATTTATTAAATGTTTATAAAATAATGTTTATTTTTTATTAAATTGTGAACTATTATAAAACTAAAATATTTACGACTGTAATAATGTGTCATAAATTTATTGTTAGTGAAAGTTAGCATAATTTTCATTTGATGAAAATGTAATTAATATATTTATATATCATTTGTGACTATCTTTAATTTGTTACAAAAATTTATTTAAAATTGATAAAATATATATGTCACAAGTAATAAAAATAAATTAGTTTTTTTATAAGGAAATAAATATAATATTTGTGTTAAGCTCACTCTAAATAGACTCAAATTAAAATAATAATATTTGTGTGGGTTAGGTTGATACTAAGTTATATATTATGAATTTATGTGCCTTGGTGGGAATGAATAAGAATCATAGATTAATTTTATCTAATTGTCCAAATTTTGAATCACGAATCTACACTATATTTGAACAATTTGTATATAAGGTTGATATAATGGTCAATGCAACGTGAATGAGGTAAGGTGTAGTGAGGCTGAGTAGAGATGGTATGGACTTAGTTATTTGATAAGGGCTAATTAAAAAATGAAGAAGAAGAAAATGAGTCTTTTGTGTGGATAGTGAGTGCTTTGTGAAATGTGGGTGAGTTGAGTAAGGAAGTAGGGAGAATAAGAGAAGGGAATGGCATGAATGTATGGTTCTTAGGTGTTGTTGGTGGATGGAGTATGGTATTTTAATGTAGAAAAGGATGGAGATGGTGAAAATGAGAGTGGTGTGGGTGGTGTTAGAATTCCAAATGTGAGTCTAAGTTTCACACTGGGTAGAAATGAGAAAGTAGAGCATCTATAAGGTTGAAGATCCATTAACTCATTAGCCTTAAGATTTTTGGTAGAGAGTGGTCTCAATCCCTTATGTAGTTGGGCTCAGGTCTCATTGATGTTGTATCTCCCTAATGAACCTCCTCTTCGATAAACTAATAAATGGTATCAGAGCCAGGTTAGACTCAAATAAGTACAAAAGTCTTCATGGAAAATGATTCCAAGTAAGAGTGTCTTGTTAAGATGAACAACAGTACGAAAAGAGATACTCGAATGCTTCTACTGGAGAGGAAATGTACTAATATGGAAGGGATTCACCCTGGAAGGGGGAGACTGTTAGAATTCAAAGTGAGTTTAAGTCACACATTTGGTAGAAATAAGAAAGTAGAGCACCATATAAGGTTAAAGATCCTTTAACCCATTAGCCTTAAGGTTTTAGGTAGAGAGTAATATCAATCTCTTATGTGGTTGGGCTCAAGTCTCATTGGTGTTGTATCTCCCCAATGAACTTCCTCCTCGATAAACCTAACAGGTAGTGGGATGTGGAGTTGGAAATGGTAGTTGTATGTGTGTGTTAGGGGTGTTAGAGCTATTGGAGAAGAAAAAAAGGGTTGTGTGTTTTTGTGAAGGAGGAGAAAATGGACATAGTTTGAAAGAGGAATGTTTAGTAATATTTAAAAAAAAATACTCATAATCATTGACTAGGTCGATACTACCCCTAATTTTATGTTTTAAAATATTATAGTGTTGGCTGGACTGACACTACCCCAAATATATGTCTTAAAATTATAAGATAAGAGTGGGTTAAACTCACACTATCTATAATTAAATAGTTTTTTTTTTTATCTTAGAGTGGTTTTGACCCATGCTAATATCATTTGTTTCATAGGTCAATACTATTATCATTAGTTTACAGTTTCTTATAGTGGGCTTTGGGCCAATGCAAACACTGATGCTAATAATAATTAAAATTTCTCTATTGGAGATGCTAATACATATTGTTTGTTAACATTTTATTTCTTACATTTGGTGCAACATAATGGGGGTAGAAGTGGCGATGAAGTCAAGTTTAGATATCCTTGTATCAATTGTTTGAATGGACAAATATTGTATACATATGAAATTAGGGAACACCTTTTCTATGATGGATTCCTTCAAAGTTATACAACTTGTACATGACACGACATATTAATAGACTTGCCAAATGTATCCGGAATTAAATATGTTGTAATTCAACAATGGAAGAGTGACTGAAGGATGACCGATTAGAGGATATGGTTTGCAATGTTAGTGCAAAAGCTTTTGCTCAAACGCATGTGTATGAGATGATGTCTACTGATATGGAAATTCCATTGTATGTCATTTGAACGAAGTTCACACGATTGTCCAAAGTGTTATGGCCGACGAATCTGAAGGTGACGAATGAGAGGACAAACACAAAGTTGCTCTCCAACAACAATTAGAGAGCTTATGCCTCCCAAATTTGAGAACCTATAAAGTAAAAACTATTGTGCCTATGACAGGTAAAATTAGAAATTCTTTTATATTAACTTATATATTCAAGAATTGTTTTTATTAAAATAACAATGACATTGACTTCGACAGGTAGGATTAACACAAATATGAGTTGTTCAGAAACATAACATTCAGAAGATGACATTGGCCCCTATTAGCAAGTGCACTGGTCACAACGTAGCAAGTAAGAAATATTTTATCATTCTCTCCCAAGAGACTTATGAAACACATGACCACTTTTGAATTCATAACCAATTTAGACCACAAAATAGTCATAAAACACAAGCTTGTTTTGACATTTTATCAAACAATTAGTGTGTAGACTAAATTAACGTAAGAGTATTTACAATTGCCAATATTACATTTGAACCACTCCACTCTCACGCATTCTCAATCATTTCAATCCTATAGTCAAGTCAAAATCAACTCACAAATTTACTTAAACTTTGAGCCTATGATTACTCATTAAGTTTCAACTCCTTGAATCATCAACAAACAAAAAATGCATTAAGGTTAAAAGTCTTAATATTAATAATGAATCATGTTATATCCCTAGATACAATCTCTGTTAGGTACATAATTTAATTTCTAGATTACAAACGATATTTTCCAACACCTCAAGAATTAATAATCAAGTAGTGAGTGATCAAGACACAATAAACATTAAGCATAAAGATCAAATACTAACATTGAAATAGAAAATCATGTGTACTAACACTAGTGCAGAAAGAGCTTTAGACGTCAGTTATTTTGGGCTTTTAACGTCAGCAACAGAACCAACATCTATACGGGTGACGTTAATGGGACGTCGGTTTTTCGCAGGTGCGACATCGATATAGACGTCGGTCCGGTTCAATACCCCAAAGTTTACAAAGACATCCAACAATGCGCTAACCGACGTCTAATCTTACCTTAGATGTCGATCTGTAAAACCTCGGCCGTCTATAAAACTGTCAAACATTGCATTAACCGACATCTTTGGGACATCATCGATGTCGATTTGTACATTAACCGACGTCTATGAAGTGATCGTTGTGTTTTGGTGCGGTTTTTGTCATGTCTTGGGGTAGCGTAGTAGCACCTCCTTCCTTTGCTAGTTTCTTCGTAAGAAAAAGTTGTATCTTTTGGACTTCTCATGGCATTTCAACCCTAAGACGAACTTGGTGATTTCCTAGGTCCATTCCGACCGCCAATGAAAAAGAATACGGTGAGAATACCGTATACTTTCTCGTTGGCGATTGGAATGGACATATGCAACAACCCAAGTTCGTCCTTGGATTGAAATGTCGTGAGAAATCCAAAAAGCGCAAGTTTTCCTTACGAGGAAACTAGCAAAGGGCGAAGGTGCACTGCGCTACACAAAGACACAGCAAAAAAACCTCACCAAAACACAACGAAAAGTCATTTTAATCGGTTCAAATGAGAGATAATACATCAAAGATTACTTTAATCGGAGTAAAAATAACTTTAAATAGTTAAAAGGAGAGGAAACTTACTTGGAAATGCAGAGCAGCGGAGAGAAAAGGAAAAGACGATCAAAGTGATGGTTCGCAAACTTACTGGTTCGCAGTGTTATTGAACAAGAAATTAGACGTCTATTGTACACAGAATCGAAGTTTAAAATAGAAAATACGCCGGACGCCTGACTAATATGACGACCATTCGATTTAAAAATTAATATATATAGACGTCGGTTTGGCGGGATGAGACGTCTAGTGGGCGGGATCTGACGAATGACTTTTCACATACCTGATAGGACTATAGACGTCGGTACTTGAGGCAACTAACGTCTACAATTTTATATAGACGTCAATGTGGCGGGATCCGACATCTATATGTCTGACAGGTTGGTGAGTAGCATTAATTTCCGCCATATAGACGCCAGGGGCCGTCAATGTGGCAGGATCCGTCGTCTATAAGGCTGGAAAGAGAGACTATTCACCTGCCTGACAGACATATAGGCGTCAGTTTGCAGGAGCCCGACGTCTATATGTCTGATAGGTAGGTGAGCAGCATTAATTTCTGCCATATAGACGTCGAGGCCCCCAAGAAATCGACGTCTATAAGGTGAAATGAAATGACTTTTCACCTAACGGTCAAAAATGTAGACGTCAGGTTGGAAGGGGCGACGTCTAAAATTCTATAGACGTCGGGGATCTACTTAACGAACGCCTATATTGACAACTTATTTACGGAAATGCTACCGCTCATCAATATACGTCATTCTTATCCTTAACCGACGTCTAATGTGTGACCTTAAACAACGTTTTTGCACTAGTGTAACATGAAAAATGCCTAAGAAATCATTTCATTTCATGAAGAATTTAGGGTTTACAAATTGAAGAGATGGGGAAGAAACAAAAACCAAAGAGAATATGCCCTTTTGCAAGTTTATTAGTAGCTTCTCCATGCTCCAATAATGTCTCCCTTTAACTTCTACACCTCTAATTTGTAGCTTATCTTCCTCTTCAACCTAAAAGGGTGAAAACTACCATGGATGAAGATTGAGACCAAAGGAGGAGAAGGGAGAGCTTCCTAGCAACTCTAGCAACCTCTAAAGGCCTCTTCCAAGCACCCTAGGTGATTTTTTATCGTGTAAAATGAGGAATGAATCAAACCCCCTCAGAAACATGATTAGAAACCCATTTTTGTGCCGAAACTCTAGTCCAACACCTTTATTCTCACCCAACAAGTCTTAAAATCGAGTGCTCTCTTACTTGCAACTTGTTGGGCTAGCTACCTTATCACTTAGTAACTCAACCTCTCAAACTCACCTAATGTGTTGATCTTTCACCCATCAAATGGGATCTTAGTTGATCGAAACTATACTTGCTTGAGCAAGAATGAGGAGGGCCTTTTCTCCAAATTTAGCATAATCTCGCTTGAACAAGATTATCTTCACTTGAGAGAATTTATTTTGTTTTCAGCTTGTTTTCTTCCACAAAAGTTGTTTCATATTCACTTATTAAACACACTTAAATATAAATTAAAGAGAAAACAAGCTCAAAATAATTAAAACATAAAAACATACAAAAATAAAATAAACTTGAAGATTAACAAAAATAAGATAAACTTTAAGCTAGATGAAAGCTACGTAAAAGTTAATTTTATTAACAAAATGTAACATAAATACAAGGTGAAAATTAACTTTATCATGATCACAAGCCATTGTTAGTTATATTTACATGATGGTCAGCTAGTGGTTCATGTGAAAGTATTTGAAAGGTCACAATAATGCATAATGTTCCTCTCTTTGGATGTCGTTAAGGTCATGGTAGAAGAAGCGATCAAATTTGATGTTTAATAGACATCTTTGCTAGTCAAATGATATATTACAATTTTTGAAGCATAATCTTATCTCTAAAATAGCCGTAATTGAAAGTTACTAACTTTAGATACCACCAAATCAATATAATACTTGAAGGAATTAATTAGGAAACGTGAACCATTAATTAAAAATGACAACCTTAAAAGAAGAAGCCAATTATATGCAGCGGAGACAAAACACAGATAAGAAGAATCCTAAATTCTCTAGCAAAGATATCTATTAAACTCTTATTTAAAACAATAATTTACCCTAAACACGTAATATTATAATAAAATAAGTAATTTACTTTTATTTTTCATTTTCAAATCAAAATCCAAACCAAACTTGTTGATTGAAAAAAATATATATTCTAATATATATATATAAAGATTTGATCCCTTTTCAATTTTTGGATTGATTTTTAATTGACTCAATTTTTTTTAGTGCATGTGTTAAATTATTGTTTCCGTGAATCTTTTCTTGATTCATCATGTCTTTTTATTATAATATTTTTCTCTTATTATATAATTATGTTATGATATAAAAAAATTACCAATATTTATTAGAAACAATATAAAATTTGTTGAATGTTTTAAAATATTTACATTAGTATTCTAATAATATTATTTGTATGAACAAAAATGTTACTAAGACTTTCAATAATGTTTTATATTATTACTGTTCTGTTGAAAAATGCTACAAATTTTTCCATAAAAACATGTTATTAGATTTGTTTAAGAACATTATTGAAAATATTTCCATTAATATTTAAAAATATTAATTCAAGTTATTAATAATGTAAAGTAATATTTAATACAAATGTTAATTCTTTTCATGTTTTTGTAAGAAGAGTTCATTGTTCCTAAATGTTATTTATCCAGCAGTGATGTGAAGGGAAACAAAATGAGAATAAGTATGTTATTGGACCGATGAGAAAAAAAGGATAGAGTTTGCCAATGTTATAAATGGCATCTGCGTGTCCAATGGAGTTTAGGAAAAGAATAATTGTCGTTCCACTGATTGATTTTTTTTCTTTTTTACCTTTCTCTTCTTGTCTTTTATTTTCACTATAAATTGCATAAATTTTTATTATATCAATTTATTTATTTATTTTAAAATATTATATTGATGAAGTTATAAATAGCATTTATTCATATTAAGTTTAAATATTCAATAAAAAAAGTAATCTTTATATGCATACAATTTTTTTCTAGATTCTTAATTTGTATTTTACAATAATATTTAAGAATTATGTTTTCAACAAATCACATTCTTAGTTAACTTCTTTCCTTTAAAGGTGTACAGGTCATGATTTTTATTGTTCATTTGTTTTTTGTTTTAATGATGCATGAAAAAAAAATTCACAAACGAGTAAGATTTAAAATTTCTTCAATATAAATATTAAAGAGAACAATAAAATAAGTGATATCTCAACGTCACACCTTAAGTTATTATAGCTTTACAAAACTTGTGACACTCTAACATCTTTCTATTTAGTTTTTAGTAATTAAGTTTATATAAATAATTAAATTTAATAAAAGTTGACTTATAGTTTATATTTTACTTATATATTATAATTTGATCTTATTTTTAGTAGATGTGAGATCTTAATCACATCTCTCTCACATTCATAAATAAACACATGAAGCATGACATTAGATATTATGAATGATTTAACATGAGGCCTATAACAATGATACAATAACTTTAATAAATCTCGTTAATATAGACTTTTTAATATGACTTAGGTATCATATAAGTAAAAGAATTTATGTATAATTCAATCTCATAAAATTAACTTACAATATATATATATATATATATATGGGTTTGCTAATGCGTATATGCTGTTTTTTAGTTGGTACATTTTAGCAATGTGTAACGGGTTTTAGTAGACAAAAATACCCTTATATATCATGGATTCTAAGTTTTAAGGTTAAGGGTATTTTAATAATTTTCATTCTCAAAACTAAAAAAAAAACAAAAAGAGACCCCCAAACCCTTACTCACCTCTCTCGTTCCTCTCAATCCTTTCTCTTTCATCTCTCTCACTCCAACATTTTCTCTGTATTGTAGCCCCAATTGAAAAAAAATCAGAAACACTTACCTAACCCTAATCCACCTTCCTCACTTATCTAATTTGTTTCTCTCTCATCCCCATACTCTCCCTCACCCACACACAACAACCCGCGACATTGCAATTTGTTGCTCTTGCTCTCTTCATTCATTTGTTTTTCACTTTAATAACAAAATCATTGATGATGTTGATGTTGATATTTGTTGGAGGGTTGTGTTATATAATTTCCCTTCTTATTATTATTAAATTTCATTTTTAAATTAAGTCACGAAAAATAAAACATTCACAAATAACAGAATTTCCATGCATCATTTGCACATCTACACCACATTTCATTATATTTTTATCATAGTATACATTGCCATAACTTATTAATATAATTTGTCAAAATAAACTACTAATAGTCAAAATATTTTCGGACAACCTTATTAGTCAAAATACCAAATTTCCTCAAAATAAACTACTAATTCTAAACTTTAAAAAAGAAATTTAATAATAATAAGAAGGGAGAATATATAACAAAGTCCTTTGATAAAAAATCAACATCAACATCATCAATTATTTTGTTATTAAAGTGGAAAACAAATGAACGACCAGAGCAAGAGCAATAAATTGCGAGGTTGTTGTTTATGGGTGAGGGAAAGTATGGAGATGAGAAAGAAACAAATTAGATAAGTGAGAAAGGTGGATTAGGGTTAGGCAAGTGTTTCTGATTTTTTCAATTGGGGCTACATTGGGATGATAGAGAAAATGTTAGAGTGAGAGAAATGAAAAAGAAAGGATTGAGAAGGATGAGAGAGGTGAGTAAGGGTTGGGGTTTCTTTTTTTTTTTTTAGTTTTGAAAATGAAAATTATTAAAATACCCTTAACCTTAAAACTTAGAGTCCATAATATATAAGGGTATTTTTTTTCTACTAAAACTCGATACACATTGCTAAAATGTACCAACTGAAAAAACAGCGTACGCGCGTTAGCAAACCCATATATATATATATATATATATATATATATACATGTATATATACATATATATGTATATATACATGTATATATACATATATATGTATATATACATGTATATATACATATGTTTATATACATGTATATATACATATGTATATATACATGTATATATATATATATATATAATCATTGTTCTACCACTACTATATATATAAATTTATCCTTATTAATAGACGTCAAAATCTTCAATACTAAAGTGTGATGATTGATTATGTAGTCATTATGGAGATCACCTCTCATATGAATCATCACTCCTCATTAACTAGTCATTATTAGAATTCATGAAATCGAGTTTAAGATGTATTAAATGACTAAATAGAATAATATCCAAAGTCACAATTAGTTTGTACTAAACGACAAGTAATAATTTGAATAAAATAAATAGGAATTTATTATGACATATTCTTTAGCATATACACCAAGTTAATTATATGCAATCATCAATTAATCATAAAAATTTGTCAATTTAACGTATGACATATGACAAAAATAGTTAAAAAATAATAATCACAGTGATAAAAAAATTGAAATATATTGTTAACTCAATTAAAGGTATAGTAAAAATTAAAAATAGTTGTATAATTGTAGCATAAAAAAAAAGACAAAAATGTCATTTACATAATAAAATTGCATTGAAAATATCTTAATACTTAGAAGTTACATAATTCATGGATAACATTGAAGGAATCAATCAAAAGACAAATCTACCCTAAAACATTTTAATATTATTATTAGTGTATTAGTACACATGTATGATAGTTTTAATATCGATTTAGTAAAAATAAAATAACCTATAAATTCTACGTACAAAATAAAATTATACTCTATATATATTAATTTGTCCTTATTAATAGACGTCAAATTTCCAATACTAAAGTGTGTGATGTTTGATTATGTACTCATTATGACTCGAGAGCTCACCTCTCATATGAATCATCACTCCTCCAAAACTAGTCATTATTATAATTCATAAAATCGAATTTGAGACGTATTAAATGACTAAAGTATAATGATATCCAACATCACAATTAGTTTGTACTAAAGGACAAATAATAACTTGAACAAAATAAATAAAAATTTATTATGACATATTCTTTAGTATACACACCAAGTAGTTTAATTATATGCCATCATCAATCAATCATAAAAATTCGTCAATATAACGTATGACATATAACAAAAATAATTAAAAGATAATAATTACAAAGTGATAAAAAAAAGTCAAAATATATTGTTAACTCAATTAAATCACAAAGGTATAGTAAAAATTAAAAATAATTGTATAATTGTAACATAAAAAGAAAAAGACAAAAATGTCATTACATAATAAAATTGCATTCAAAATATCTTAATACTTAAATGTTACATACATAATTCATGGATCACATTGAAGGAATCAATCAAAAGATAAATCTACCCTAAAACATTTTAATATTATTATTAGAATATTATTATTAGAGTATTAGTAGACATGTATGATAGCTTTAATATCCATTTAGTAAAAATAAAATAACCTATAATAAATCACTATTAGATCTTATAGAAGTTACTAATTACCAAATTAAATTTGGATTGTCGGTTGAGTTTTTATGTATTATTCATATGTTGTGCTATAAAAAAAATACTTATGAACACTTATTTTAATGTTTTAATGTATTTTTAATGTTCAATACAAAACATCACAAAACAACTCTGGAGAATGTGGAATCCAATAAATTAATATAATACTTGAAAAAATTAATGGAAAAGAGAAAAAAATAAGTCTCCTAATAACATGCTATGATAAAAGTCTTTTAAGGTCTTGATTAGATGATTAATTTACTCTAAACATATAATATTATATTTCAATTATTTTTTTATGATTCTTAATTTTTAAATTAAAATCCAAACCAAAGTCATCGGTTAAGAAAATAATATATTAAAATAAAAAAATATAATTTTCATCAATCTTCCATTTTTTTTTGTACATGATTCAATTTTAAACATTTCCAATTTCGAAGTTACTAATTATGAAAAGTCATCTCCATAATCCCTTCAATAACCTATACAATTTTTTTTACTATTTTAATCTTATTTCCGAAAATTTGAGATGATAACCCCTAACATACTAAGTTTCTGTATGTGCAGAAAGTATGATGCATGCACGTGCAATAAGTTGGAACGTTGCGTTTGAGCATGATAAGTGGGGCCATCATCCAACGGTGCCTGACATCTGCATCGATCATCAGGTGGCCCTCATCCCTCTTAAGCATGCAATGTATCACTATAAATATACTTGTCACATGATATATATAAAGAGATGATTATGGCTTGTAAATATATTTTTATGTATGAATATAATAAAATTGACTGATTTATAAAGAAATTATCCATTATAAATAATTATTATTATAATAGAAAAATGACAACTACTTTTATTAAAAAATTATAAATTATAAAATTAATAAAATATATTAGAAATGGAGTTTAAACGTAATTCAACATCACAAAATCAAGAACTTAATTCAATTTCACAAAATCAATTTGAAAATAAGATTTACATCTATATATATATATATATGATTTTTTTATGAATTCAATAGTTATTTTTCGTTTAAAAATTACTACTATAATTAATTTTTAATAACTCGTGTTGGTTTTATTGCAAAAACTAATACATATGGACTTGTTTCTACTATGATTCATATTATTATATTACATAAAAGCTATTCTATAATATATACTATATTGCTAATTATATGACTCATTTAGGTTGTAATTTGTATATTATAAAGATAATTATAAGAAAATAGAAATATAATATAGATATGAATTTAACTAAACTACCTAAAGGAATAAGACTTGATTTTGAAAATTAAGAATTAAAGCTCATTGAAATTAATTTTAAGTAGAGACTTGGTCTAAGAGTGAATTAAGAAAAGATACATGTGAGATTGTTGACCCAAGTGGGAGTATGTGTGTGAGGAATTTAATAAAATATTAAAAATATATGTTACTTTTAAATATTAATAAAAATTAATTTAATGTCCATAAGAAGTAAAATTAATTTTTATAACTAAAAGAAGATTTCTTTAGATGAAATAACAAGTTAAAAATAAGAAATGGGTGAGTTTGAGGGTGGGGAAAGGACACGTAAGAAAGTGGAGCCTACAAACTTAGAATCTCCAAACAAAAAAATGAAAGAGAGAAATAAAAAAAAAAAAACAATATAGTTAAAGGCACTTTCATGAGTCTTCACAACCACCTTAATTTAGGTGATGGTCCCTTCTCCAATTTCCCATAGACCCACCTGTCTCTTTCACATTTTTCATAATCATAAATAAAATATTCCTTCTTTAATCGTTTTTAATACAACACTTTTTTAATATAATCATATATTTAAATACAATTAGTTCATTCAATTGACTTTATTAGTTTTCTTTAAATAATAATAATGTATTAAATCTAATTTTTATTATTTTCATTAATAATATATATAAAGGAGAGTTTATTTGTGATTTTAGTTTGTATCAAAAAGCCTTTCTTTTCCTTGTTTTGTTTTTTTTTTCCGAGTTCACAACTTCATGATACATCAATTACATCAGAGATAATATCTGGAATACAAATAATTTTAATTTAGTAGGTAAAATTTTTATCTTATAAACTAGTTAAGAGATTGAATTAGGTTTAAATTTGTTTTTTAACATTATATTAAAGTTATAAATTTAAATCTAATTTAAAAAAAAATTATTATTTTTTAATATATTGTTATTGAATCACTCATTCATGTAATTTCATACTCGTTATATATATATAAGTGGGAAGGAAATGTGTTAAGAGTTGCATATTGATTAGATATTAACTAGACATAAAATTAATTTATAATATATAACTAAAATCAATTTTATAATGAGAAAAGTGAATTAAACAATAAAGAAAGATAGAATGAAATGAAGAGGTATAACTTAATGGTTGGTTTGTGATATAAGTATTAATTTTGTAGATTTGATAAGATATCTATATTTCAGTGATACACCAAGTGAGATAAATAAAGATATCGAGTGAAGAAAGACAATATTTAAGATATCTTACATCAAGTTGGATAAAGAATCGTTGATATTCAATGTATAAGAAATTATTTTATCTATGTGGATTGTTAAATAAACTAAGTATTGTAAGAAATACTAGTCTTTAAAGTCCAATCATAATGCTAATATTTCAAAAGAAGTCTAATATATATACATGAAATACTTGAAAGGAATCATACTATAATTTTATTTTATAGCTTCTTTTATTTTTTTTATCCTTCAAGGTTACTCTAATATAGGTTTCTTTCTTTCTCTTTTAATTTTTATAGCTAATATTTTAAAGCCAGTCTTTTCTTCAAATTTTAAAAGTAAAATTGATTTTGAGTCTTGAGTCAATTAATTTAAAATTCATCTAAACTGATCAGCTCAATTTTCCTAGATCTTTGTAAGTTTTTATTATAAAAAAAATGTACAATTGCATGACTTACGAAAGTGTTGTTCAAAAAGTTAATTGACTTAAATTTATCAACAGATTTTGGAGTTCAATTTCTTTTATGTTTTGAGGCTATAATATTCCACGTTGAATAAACACTTAAACATTAAGATTTTCACAATAAATATTGTATATTTCTTAAAAGTGATGACGGAAGGGAATGAATAAATTATTTACTTCAACATATAGATATATGGATGAACATAGTCTAAGATTGTTTTAGTTCATTTTTAAGGTAAGTTGATTATAAACCTTGGTCAAAGTTGTATATTTTTTTTATTGAAACTAATTATGGAATACTATGTTTTTAATTAAATAAACTATTAAAGCATATGTATTTATAATTAATATATGTCATCAATTTTATGATTTAAAAAAGAAAGTTAAATATTTATTTAATTACTTTTACTAATATATTAAATTTTTGCATAAATTATTTAAATGTATGTAATTTTTTTATAAGATTATGGTAATTAATTAATTTAAGCAATGTATTAGGAATTTTTTAACTACATCATTTATATTGTTCTGGGGTAATTCTTTTACACAATAATAAAATATTATTTTATATATCACATGTGCTCTCTGAATTTTAACATTTGATAGTTGCTTAGATAAATAATATATATATGTAATACTATGAGTTACTAGTGTTATATAAAAATAATAATAAAATTAAATAACCTGTTAATCTAATAGGGAAGGAAGATAACTTACTATTCGTTTTTTCCAAATGTTAGGAAAGAAAAGTCAAAGATAAGTAGAGATAAGAATGTTTCCAATGAAATAATTGATTTGTGCCTGTGCTTAAGTTAAACTTTACCACTATATATATATATATATATATATATATATATATATATATATATACAATATAGTTTTAATTATATCTTTTAATTAATTAATTTATTTCTTACTACACCTTTGTCCTGTATTTCATCAGTATCCAAATTTAACCCAATTTGTTTATTATACGGGACCTATTAGGTTTGACCATTAACCTGTAATCTTCTTAATTGACTATCAATTGAAATTGTTTAAGAGAATAAAACTAAAAAAAGAAATTAAAAGTTAAAGAATGAGAGAGTTTTTAATAAATAAAGGATCCAACCTTTTGGAATGTTTTGTAATGTATTTTCTTTCGCATGGAGGAATATTATTTATCATAATTAAATAATAAAATTTAACCTAATCGAGGTTTTGTTCATTGCCATTTTTTGTATATTTTGTTTGGAGAAGGACAATTAACAAATGATTGACTTTTTATTATTATTTTTTTATTGTTAAGTGTTTCATTGATATAAATAAGTTACAATAATTTATGAGTTGCAATATATAAAATATTTTTAACCATCCATAATTAAATAATTTAATTGAGATAATTATCTAATAAAAATGGTCATACATGCTAACATTGTTTATTATAAATTTGATCTGTAAAAACTATTTACAATGTGAATACAAAGTTTAACCTGTAGGAAACGCCTTATAATTTTAAGGTCAAAGTAATAGTATTTATGAAAAATACATTAAAATCATAACTTTGTAATGAATGACTTCAATTTTAAATTATGCGTTTTGCCATTACACGGTCAAAATGTGTTTTTTTTTTATCAGTTTTTGCTATCTGATATGGTTGAAGACGGTTTTCTTTGACTTCATATTTTCCTTTACATTTAACAGTGAGTTTGAAACAGTCAAAAAGAGAAGTTGAATTCAAGTATATTCTTTTATTGGTAAGTACTAATATTTTTCAAACTCTATAACTTTTTATATATATAATATTGACTATAAAGGACTCCTTTAAAATATAGATATTTTGGTTGGAATATGAAAATAAAAATATAAAATAAACATTCAACAAATCTTATCATAACTAAATCTATTTTTGTGACATTGTTTTTTCTACTAGTTGCTATATTATTAACTGTTACATTATAGCATGAACAGAATCTTCTTATTATTTCATGATTAACAACATAAAGTTACACAAGAGCAACACATGAAGATCGTACTTCTAGAAATCATATGAAACACCTAGTACCTGGTTTTTTATTCAGAATCAATGATTATCAACTTTTTAATACAATTTTATTAGTTTCCTGGAGAAACTAACAATAATAAAAATCCATGCACACAGATTATACTAATCCATTGAAAAGATATATGTTTTTCAGGATCAAACACATAGAATCAATGTCTGGTATTCAGATTATAAACAGATAACTGTGTTGAGCATATAGTTCTTGTGATGTTTAAAGAAAAAATGTTGACATATTGAATATTGTTAATATAAAATGATAAAAGTTATTGTTATTATGTAAGAAGAAAGTATAGAAGCATGGGATATGGGAGAAGTTTGAAGAATAGTGATTGTGGGAAGCAACAGAGGAAGCAATAATAAGTTCCAAAGGCAAAGTGAGAGTGAGAGAGGGTGCTGACTGAAAGTGAAGATGGTCAGAGAGATCACAGGAAAACAGCTTAAGATTAAGGATTAAGGAGTAAGGGTTTTGGCCAATGAGTTAAGGACACAGTGTGTTCTTATTTGCAGGCTTTTTTTGGATAGAGAAGGAACTTACACACACAAACTTGGGTTAAGAAAGAGAAAGGGACATAGAGAGGAAACAAAGCATGGAAGTCTTGAATAAAGTGGGGCCCTCAGAGAGAAGTGTGGGACCCACAAACACCGCCCATGCGCACGCTGTCTTTCTTACCAATATCTAACCCATCATCCATCATCGATCCGATTCCTTCGACCTAACCCTAACCCAAATGGGGATTCAAAATAAAAAGCCAAAGGGGAAAAAAATAGAAAAGAAAAAGAAAAATCAAATATCAAACACCATCTTCCATATTAACCCAACACAAAAGCTCCCACAACTTGTTTCTCTTCCCCCCTCTTTTCCCTTTCTTAGGACACTCTTTATTACCTTATTCCCTCCAAACCCTGAACTACCTCTCCCTTACTCCCATAAAGGTAGCTTAGCTTCACATGCCAATCATCAAATTAACCAAGCCTCTCTACTCATACAGATCATAATCACTAAATGGTGCCTTTTTCAGCTCAATTTTTGGTGGGGTTTTGCAAACAACCTTAAATTTCTTCTCTTTCCTTTTGTGTTCAAGGTAAGTAAGTAGCATGCTCCCAACACCCAAAAGGAAACAACCCAAAGAAAACCAAACAAGCCCCCACAAAAGAGAGAACACCAACACCACCTTCCAGATCTAAATTTCCAATCTTTTCAATTGGGTTCAACCTTTTGTGTTGTGGCTGTTCGTTGCAGAAGGCCTCAAAATCTAGGGTTCTGATAAATGGATCCTGTAGCAGCACAAGGACGTCCTCTCCCTCCCCCTTTTCTCACTAGAGATCTTCACTTACACCCTCACCACCAATTTCAGCCCCACCACAACCACCAAAACACGGAGGATGAAGCTGTCAATGGCCGCGGCCAGAAGCGGGATCGCGACGAGAACGCCGGCGCTGGAGGTGGCTCCTCCACACCCCCTCACGCCGGCGGAGAAGGCCAGGACCCCGGGTCGGGAGATGGAGGTGGAAGTGAAATGGCGAGAAGGCCGAGAGGAAGACCTGCAGGTTCCAAAAACAAGCCCAAACCACCCATTATCATCACAAGGGACAGTGCCAACGCTCTCCGATCCCATGTTATGGAAATCGCCAACGGCTGCGACATCATGGAGAGCGTCACCGCCTTCGCCAGGCGGCGACAGCGTGGTGTCTGTGTTCTCAGCGGCAGCGGCACCGTCACCAACGTGACCCTCCGGCAGCCAGCTTCCCCTGGTGCCGTTGTGACCCTTCACGGAAGGTTCGAGATTCTATCCCTTTCCGGTTCATTTCTGCCGCCGCCGGCTCCGCCTGCCGCTTCAGGACTAGCCATTTACCTTGCTGGCGGACAGGGACAGGTAGTAGGTGGAAGCGTGGTGGGACCCCTTGTGGCTTCGGGTCCTGTTGTTATCATGGCTGCTTCATTTGGTAATGCTGCTTATGAGAGACTACCCTTAGAGGAAGAGGAAGCTCCGGTACCGGTTCCGGGCACCGGAGGATTAGGGTCGCCGGGAATTGCAGGGACACAGCAACAATCGCAATCCCAGCAGCAGCAACAGCCGCAACAGCTTGTGGGAGATCCTAACAGTTCTTCTCTCTTCCATGGAGTTCCGCAGAATCTTCTCAATTCGGTTCAATTACCTGCTGAGGGTTATTGGGGTGGCACTGCTCGTCCCCCTTTTTAACAAAAAATGTTTTACTTTCATGGGGTTTTCGATTATCTTTGTTTTCTTCTTTTATTTTTGTTCATGTCTCTCTTCTTCTTTTCAATTTCGACTCTCTCTTTATGATCTTCACTGTTCATTCTCCTTCTTGCTTAATTATAACTTAGTTTAATTACTGTTAATTAAAGCTTTGATCGGTGTTTTTGAGTTGCAGAAAGGATGTATAAATTCATGAACTTTCGGTGGGGTTTCATCATTATTACATATCTAAATTCTCGCTAATTAGTGTGTATGTCGTTGCTTCGAGACGAAGCAGCAGCAGCAGCAGCTATATCATGTGCATTTTTCTCTCTCTCTTCATGTTTTTGCTGCAATTCCAGTATCTTGTCTGATAATTTATCAGTCAATCTCTGCAGGAAGTAGGAAAAGAGAACGGTTTTCCGTTTTCTTTTCAATTTTTCTTTCATTTCTGCCTTTTAACTGTTTGGAGTGGTTTTTCTAGGACTCCGAACCTAGATTCAGATTCTAAAACATGATCTAAAAACACGAATAACCCCACAGTAAAACATAAATTATCATTCTAAATTTGATCTACATCAAGAAAAAGTCTTGGACACAATTATTACCCTCTTGTACTTAGAAAACTAACTCCGCCATCATTACCATTCTCATACTAACACCATCATTACATCCAAACACACACACACATACACTCAAAATTAGCACCATCATTACAACCATGTCTCATGAATAACATATTTTTCTCCGTCTTTTAAGCATTCTAGTACTAGAAGACCACCCCTTGTATCGCTGCTGCAGCTAATTAAATGCTTAGACTATTTTATTATTAAGTTTATAACTCTTAGACAGTAACAGATGTTGGACAGTTAAATTCATGCATTTCTAGGAATAAGGGGAATGGTGGGGGTTATGGGCTTCACTATGTTTTGTCTGTCTCTGTGTGATTAGGGTTTACTAGTATTATGGTGGCAGAGATGAGCATTGGGTGTTGGGTCACACGTGCGCTGCTCTGGAAAAAAAAAAAAAGGTTCCTTTTCGAGGCAACAACCAGAACAAACAGACCTCAAGAGCTAGCAAGAGTTAAAGCCTCTCCCTAAAGTGCCAATGGCACTAGACAAATAAAAGGGTGCAAGTAAAATCAAAACTTTGAGGTAAGTAATACTATATATTATATATTAATATTAATATTAATATTAATATATAGTTGCATATATTGAAGGGGAGAAACTAGAGAGATAAATAAACTCAGAGTTTTGTCTTGACTATAGAATAGATGCTCCTTGAAACCCTAGCTAGCTCTCTCTCTCTCTCTCTCTCTCTCTGCTTCTTTACACTGTTATGCCACCAATGCCAATATGTGCTTTGTTAATTTATTAATATCCATCTTTTCCTTGGATTCTATTCTTAGCCTTGTCCAGTTCCTTCAGTTTTTCCATAGATCATCACTTCCCAAAGATCATTCTCAATAATGAACAAACACTGCCTGAAAAAGTCTACATACAGCATTTCTTGTGTTAAGGGCGCCATTTTGGACTCACTGTCACACTCACTGTTCTTTTTTCTTCTTCTGAAAAACATGCAATAATAATAATAATATAAGACATGTATTTGCTTCGACTAGTTATCATCATTCTTCTTCTTTTTCTTCTTCTTCTTCAATGGATGAATCTTAGTTCTCTTATAATATCATTTTAGAGAAATATTGGTTTTTTATATTGTATACGATGTTTGTTTTATAAAGTATCAGGAAGATTATTATATTTTAGAAGGATATATAAAACACTGCTCTTATTAATATTGAAGATACAAATCCCATGACTCGTGATAAAAAAAACATATATCTGCAATTAATTACACTGAATTCAATATATAATTTTTTAGCTAAAGAAAAGAAACAGGGAATCTTGAATTTATCAGCACTTTAATTAGAGTCCTCTCATTAAGAATGAGAAACTGCTGTGGTGTAGTAGTTTCATACACCATGTTATTTATTTTTATCTTTTTTCTTTTTAGTTTTTGGACCAAGCTCTAGTTAATTATCACTTCACGTTTAGGTAGCTTAGAGCATCAAAACCCTGGAATAAATACCGACATGTAGCTTTAGTTCTTTATCTTTCTTAATTTGTTAATTAATCAATAGCTTTTATACATGTTCTTAGATCTGTAATGCTCATATTGGTGGACCATGACTACTGTGCTTTAGATTAGATGATTATACCTTTCTGCTTCATCATGGTGAGCATCACTTGGAACTTGGAACTACATTATAATAATATAGTACAATTTATGAGATAATAAGATTCCATTATAATCAATGTTTTTTTTTTTTTGAGTCCAAGTTATTGTCGGTTTATTAGTGTTGTCATTATGTTACATCTTCAAAATATACTGATTTTAGTATTTTAAAAATATTAATAATATATTTTAAAATATCAAAATCAGTATATATTGATATATTTTAAGAACATAATAAAAAAATAACACTAAAAATTTAAAATTTAATAGAGAATTCAAATTCTTTATTCATCAACCTTTGGTCATCTAATATCAGAGTTGACATGTCCCATTTCCATAAACATCATCTATATATTACCAATTTCACAACTTTTGTGAAGTGTCGTGTTCTTCTTGGACAAAATTTGTGAAAGGCATTCGTGATATTGGATAGAGAAGAGAGATCAATTTGTAGGTAAAAGTAGAATTGGAGGGTTATCAGAAAAAAGAAAAACTTGAATAATGAAGGTGAAGAGTTAATAAAAATGACTTCATGATATTGGTATGTTTTCTGTTATGTTATTTATTATTTTAGTAATGTAGCCTACACAATTTTAATTTCATTTGCAAAATTTTTTAAATTCAAGTTAGATTTTTAGCTTCAGTTTTTTGTTAAGTTCCGACGAAAACATCTACAAAACTTTTTTTGCATCATAACTCGAAATCATTAGTGTAAAATTAATTTTTTTTCCTCGTCCAATATGGTCTAAACTAATTATTTCAACAATCAATTTTTATCTTTATTTAATGCCAACTAAGGTAACATGGCTAACAAATAACTAGATCACTCTCCAGGTAGATTAGGGTTTTGATTATAAGTTATGTAAGTGGGAAATTTTTGTTACGCAAAGTCCACTTATTCTTCACCTTCAAATAGTCCTCAATTCTTTGTTATGAAATATAACAAACGTTATTTATACAATTTGAATTCAAATTGAATTCTAAAGAGCTAGAAATGGACTATTTCTCTCTCTCCAATATGTGAAAAATCTTTTTGCTATGAAAAATATAAATAAAAATATAGATTATTGGGTTATATTAATTGAGGAAAGATAATGTAATTAACTTTTTTAAATCAATGGTTCACTTATAATCCTAGCATCTCTAAATATCTCATATAGCCTACAAAATGGTATGTTTTTTTTTTTTTTAATTTGAGTTTCATGCTCAAGTTTTCATTGAACCTTCATCGATAACAATAAATTAAGTTCAAAAAGGTTGACAACACAATATGCATGGTATTTAAAGTATAATAGTAATTAACCCTATTTTTGCATTTGACTTAACATATACAAATAGGCAATGAGAGTAAGTTTGATGATGTTTTTACTTTAAATCGATCTCATAAAGGATCTTTGTCTTTTAAAGGTATTGCTCCTCATGATGACCAATGCTTTAGAAATTATTGTTTAGTAGACCTATGATAGTCTGAGAAGCAACTCTAGAAGGAATGGACCTAAATATGAATACAAAAAAGTCATCAAAATGAAGCCAAAGTAAAACAAGTAATCTAATACAAATTAGTTTTTAAGATAATCGGGTATTACCGTTGACCATAAGGTTCAATCAACAGTCAATCATGGAAAGGAGAGTCAACTTCATCAACAATTGAATCAAGAGCATATGATGTATTGGAAATATCAGGAGAGGGTACAAAGATTGAGGAGGATATATAAGGAGTTTGCAAAAGTGTCACATATGACTAGTAACAACTTGCTGGACCAGGCTAGGGTTGCTCTATGATCAGGGAAGTACCAACTCTGATTTTTTTGATTCCTCTATCCTACCAATAAAGTGCTCTCCACAAATCCCAAATGACCCCTTTACATTTTTTCAACACTCCAAACGCACTCTAGACCATAGTTACTAAAAATCATTATATCAGTTTCTCTTAAAGGACCCAAAGCACTCTATTTTCACTTAGGATTTTATCTAATTCAACTATAATAGTTCTAATACCCCAAGTACTCCCAACCTACCCAATTTACAACACCAAACACATCAAAATCAGATCACCATAGTACATTACAGATTCATCAATTCAACAACACATATAGAAATCAACATACAAGGCAGTTTCACACAAGCATTATTTTACAACTTCAATTGGAAACTTAAATCATACACATTAATTCACTTGACATAAATAAAAAAGAAAAACCCAGCTCCCCTTATCTTGATTTTCACAACACAGCTAATTGAAGATGCCCTAATAGTGCCCTTCTCAGCACAAAACTCAATAGTACCTATAAGCCACCAAAGTGGTGACAGCAACAACTCTTAGAGCTTGATTTGGCAGAAAATATGAAGATGAAACTTCACTAGTAACATGCAACCAGTAACGTTGCATTCCTAGGCTCTAGAAACAACAAAGGAAAGGGGAAAATTACTTACCAGTCCAAACGAAAATATGATCGGATCAAAAGGAAGCCCTTGGCGTTGCGGTTGCTTAGGCGGCACCTAAACAAGAATCTAACGATTCAGCGAAGGAATATTTTAGAGAGAAGGCAGAGAAACTTTTAGGGAAAAGCTCTAAAAGCCCCCTTCTAAGGCTAAGGTACCCTTAGTTTGATGGGCCTGGCTACCCCAATATAAGGCCCACTAGCCCTATATTTTTAGGCCCTTACATGTATGTTGTTGTTTTTTTTTTAATTTGAGTTTCATGCTCAAGTTTTCACTAAACCTTCGTCGATAACAATAAATCAAGTTCAAAAATGTTGAGAACACAATATGCATGGTATTTAAAGTATAATAGTAATTGACTCTATTTTTGCATTTGACTTAACATATACAAATAGGCAATGAGAGTAAGTTTGATGATGTTTTTACTTTAAATCGTTGTCATAAAGGATCTTTGTCCTTTAAAGGTATTGCTCCTCATGATGACCAAGGCTTTAGAAATTATTGTTTAGTAGACCTATGATAGTCTAAGAAGCAACTATAGAAGGAATGAACCTAAATATGAATACAAAAAAGTCATCAAAATGAAGCCAACGTAAAACAAGTAATGTAATATAAATTAGCTTTCAAGATAATCGGGTATTACCCTTGACCATAAGGTTCAATCAACAGTCAATCATGGAAAGGAGAGTCAACTTCATCAACAATTGAATCAAGAACATATGATGTATTGGAAATATCAGGAGAGGGTACAAAGATTGAGGAGGATATACAAGGAGTGTGCAAAAGTGTCACAACAAGGGGATTGTCCTGTATGGGAAGGCTATAGTATTGATGCAAATGATGTGGGAACCATAGTAGGGTGTGGTGTGGGTACCACAATAAGGCATGGTGTAGGTACCAGAGCAAGTTCACCTATGGATGTTGATGGCATCGGTACAAGAGCAGGAGATGGTTCCTGAATATGTGCCCTATATGCTGACTTAACATCGTGTGGAGTTGGGGTAGATGTGGATGGTATTATTGGAGGAACCTTTAAAATATAACATGACTGCCTTCTTGGTTTTGTTGTCCCCTTTCCTTTATCGGAAAGAGATGGACGTTTATATGACATTATAACAATCAAACTATATAAAACCATATAATTCAATATCAAATATCAAGAAGGTGATGATGCCATGTTGTTATATTTCATATAAAGAGGTAAACCATATTAAAAGTAAGCTATGTATATTTGCAATGTATAAAAAATATCAAGTAGAATAATATATATAAAACTAGAAATTAAAATGGATTACAACTTTTTACATGTTATCCACTACAACTTTCTAATTGAATTTAGAGTTTGTCAAAAGAAAAGGAATCTTCTACATAAATTTAAATATTACAACAACCACAATTCATGAACTTAAAACAACCACATAATTCAATCATTATCATCATTCTCCTAATCATAGTGATCATACTTTTCATTGTCATCATCATCATCATCATCTTTTTCGCCATCCTGATCTTCTTGTTCATCTTCATCTTTTTCTTTATCTTCGCCTATTTTTTCTTCATCTTCTTCTTCTTGTATTTCTCCTTCAAATTCTTCAGTATCACCATCATACACTACTACAAAAAAGTGCATAGATAACACTTTTTTTTATCGTAGATAGTGCTTTTTAAGCGCTATCTATGCGTGCGTTATCTATTAATAGATAGCGCTTTTAAAAAAAGTGCTATCTATTGGTGCTGACAATAGATAGCGCTTTTTTAAAGAAACACTATCTATTGGTACTGACAATAGATAACGCTTTTTAAAAGAAGTGCTATCTATTGGTTCAAATTTTTAAAAAATATATTTAATTTTAGAATAAAATATAAAATATTGACAAAAATATGACAAATGGCTCAAAAAGAATGTTAATATGAATAAAAATTATTGGTCCAATAATATTTCAAAATTTAATCATTAAGTCATGTAGTACATGTCATGACATGACACTGCTTTATAAAATAATATATACAATCATAACATATATATCCTATCAATACTGTACATCACCATAACATAACCTATATGCATGTACTATTTACATGTAAACACCAATTTTCCCTAACTTCATTGATCTGACTTTCATGATAATGTTGGCATCTACAACTAGAAAAATACTGCAAGAAAGAAAAATAATGTAGAATTAGTTAATTAAATTTACTACAAATTAATTATAAGAATAAAGATAACTTACATCGGTTGGAATTGTTCCTCCTTCACAGTATGTAATAATTTCCTTCATATATTGACAGACTTAATAGCACTAATGGTCCCTATTTTCGTCATGTGCATTCGTTTTGGTCCCCATTTTTATTTTTTGTTCAATTTTGTCCTAAATAATGTAAATTTTGTTCAATTTGGTCCTTTTTGCAAACGTCGTTTAAATCGTTAACGGTAGACCGTCCAGCTGTGCGCAACAGTGTGAATGTGGCATTTAACTGCCCAAGTGGATTCCGTTCAAGCATAATGAGGTGGAATCTGAAAGAAAACTAGGACCATTTCGAACGCACTTGACGAAAATAGGGACCATCAGGGATATTAAGCCTTTATTTAATGAAAGCCAATTTTTGACGAGTATGAATAATGAAATTAGGGTTTTTTACTTTACTTCAGTGAAAGCCAAAGTGAAATCTTCTTCGCGATCTTGGTGGTTGATGAGCCATGTTTACTTCCCAATCTTTTTCTTCATCTTGTTGCAATAGCTTGGGCCACCAAAGTTGTCATTCCTCACATGGTGGTGGTTCAATGAGGTAAAGATAATCCCCATTTACCATAATCTGAAGGTTAGGCCTCAATCCCACAATCTGCAACAAACTAGACCCCAACAAGCACCACTTCCTAAAGCTTCCAAAATCATAAGGCAAGAACCCCATTTTTCCACCAATTTCTTCGCATTACCAAATCCACTCTTTGTCGCACCATCTCCACTATTCACAAAAATCTCAACCAAAGGGGTTATCCCCAACAAAGATACAAATATAACTAACAATTGATTTGCATAAAGGATAGTATGAGTAAAGCCCTAAAACCCAAAAAATTGCTCAATTGCTTATCAGACCTCCTGGATGCGTATCTCTCAAACGTGACCTTAATGACCAGCATCCCCCACATGTAAAGACTCAAAATGGATAAAATAATGAGAACGAAAAACCCAGTTTGGCGAAGAACCCATTATTCGGGGGTGATTAGACTTGTTCCTCTTCTTGAATTCAGTGGCAATTTTGGAGGAGAAAGGGTGGTAGCCATCGATGCCGGGGCGATGGATGGCGGCTTTGAGGCCATTGGATTAGGGTTGGGAACATGGGTGTATGTAGGTCTAGAGAGCGTGAACGGAAAGAAGAGAAATTTTGAAGAAGGTGAAATTGCAATTTCCAAATCAATAATTCCACCTCAGTGTGCCTCTACGGAATCCACCTGGGCAGTTAAATGCCACGTCAACACTGTTGTGCACAGTTGGACTGTATGGCGTTAACGATTTAAACAGCGTTTGCAAAAAGGACCAAATTGAATGAAATTTACATTCTTTAGGACAAAATTGAACAAAAAATAAAAATGGAGACCAAAACGAATGCACGTGACAAAAATAAGGTCCATTAATGCTATTAATCCTATATTGACACACATAATATCCACAATCATTACCGTTGGGTTGTCTTGGGCACTAGAATTCCAAAATAAATAAAAAAACATTTTTATAATTTGAACATAAAAAATAACCAAAACTCTAGTATACTCCAAAAAGATCCG
This sequence comes from Vigna reflexopilosa, assembly GCA_027742785.1. Classification (NCBI taxonomy): domain Eukaryota; kingdom Viridiplantae; phylum Streptophyta; class Magnoliopsida; order Fabales; family Fabaceae; genus Vigna; species Vigna reflexopilosa. Next base: position 21,205,251 of record CM050929.1, read on the forward strand.
ATGCATGATAACAAATAACTATATACCATATACAAGTTTAAACTCTTAATAATAAATCATGCTTTCATAACAATCATTTACTCCTCCAACCAGTTTCACAACAATACAAGTTATTTAACTAACCAATACCATGCAACAAAGAAATAAGTCTTCAACCATTCAAGAATACATGTTATTCACCTAACCAGTACAATACAAGCAACCATAACGTGAACTAAAGGTCACATAACGTCATTAAAAAATTTAATTATGACATGAAGACTATAATACACAAAACATACTAGAGTAATGTACCTTAATTTTTGTCCACTTGATATTGTTTGACTTAAACTTTAACACCATGTTTCCTGTTTGAGCTCGATAGGTTTGTATAACCCTAGTGAATAAATAAAATCAAAGCATGTATAAGTAAAAAAAATACAACTAAAAGTATACATATGTGTAAAATAAAAGTAGACAACACGAATACTCTTACATGTCAAACAAATTCTTCAAATCTTGCCTCATATTAATGTCTACCCCCATTTGGTCAAGATAATGAATTATCTCCATTTTAAGATTGATTTCCAGCAAGACCCAATGTTGGCTACAATTTTAAATGAATCAACAAAATTAGAATTTTTACATCTAACTTTGAAAATAATACATTGTTGATAAAGTTGTAAAGTAAGGTATTACCCAGTATTAACAGGTGCAAGAACAAACTTATCAATCACCCCATTATCAAGAAAAAGAGTAACTATTTTTTGCATTCTGTCTTTCATTGACAGCTCATGTGCTGTGATTTGGGGTGATAAAAAAAAGAATGCCTTGTCATTTGGCTTAACAAAACTTTCATATAGGTACCTTGTAAAAGAAAAAGATAAGAATGTATTAGCAATATCATAAGGTGTCAATCTAATAATGAAGTTAATGATAAAAAGTACTATATGTTGTACCTGATATAAATAGAAATTGTAGTTGCACCTAGCCATGCATAGTTATGGTCCATCTTACCCTTTTAGGCAAAATGGAACGTATGCCTATCGGTAACAAATGCTCCATCATAACATGAAAGTCATGAGACTTTAACCCTATTAGCTTTAGATCTTTCATACATACTAAGTTCCTAATGTTTGATGAATACCCTTCTAGAAATTTAACTCCTTGTAGAAACTTACAAAACACAATTTTTTCCTTTCTAGATAGAGTATAAGCTGCAGGAGGTAGATATTGACGTTTACCTTTCTTTATTGGTGCCAATTATGTTCAAATTCCCATTTGAACTAAGTCCAACCTTGCTTTGATGCCATCCTTAGACTTTCCAGGAACGTTCAATAACGTACCTATGACACTATCAAATACATTTTTTTCGATATGCATCACATCAAGAAAATGTCTAACATACAAGGACTTCCAATATGGAAAATAAAAAAATATAGACTTTTTCTTCCACCCACTTGTGACTAGATCTCTTGCAAAAGGCTTACCAAATTTGTTGTTTATATCCTTTACTTTTTCAAAAACTTTATCACCATACAACAATTCTGGAGCTCTACGTTCTTCTATCATCCCATTAAATGCTTTTCTCCATCCTCGATAACAGTGATTTGAAGGTAAGAATCTACGATGCCCAAGAAATACATTTTTCTTACCATGTTCTAATCGCACCCAGTCTATATTATCTTCACATACAGGGCATGCATACTATCCTTTGATACTATATCCAAATAGATTACCAAATGCCAAAAAATCATTAATTGTGCCAAACAAAATTGCCCTTAGCATGAAACTTTCTTCCGTATACCCATCATACACCTCTACACCTTCGTTCCACATATCCTTCAAGTCTTCAATAAGAGGTGCCAAGTATATGTCTATGTCATTCCCTAGTTGTTTTGGACCTGGAATTAACATGGATAACATCATGAACTTCCTTTTCATGCATAGCCATTGAGGTAGGTTATATATAATCATAACCACAGGCCACGTGCTATGCGAGTTGCTTTGCATACCATGCGAATTTATTCCATCAGTAGACAAAGCAAGACGTAGGTTTCGTGGTTCTTTCCCAAAATTAGGGTAATCATGGTCAACTTTTGCCCATTGAGGATAATCTGCAGGGTGCCAAAGCTTTCCATCACGTATTCTTTCATCTGCATGCCATCTTAAGTTATTTGCATCTTGTTCATTACGATACATGCGCCTAAATCTTGGTATTATAGGAAAATAGCATACCACTTTGCTCGACACTAAATTTTTCTTATAGCGCGATGTCATACATTTAGGACATTTATCCAATGGGGCATATTCATTTCGAAAAAGAATGTCATCATTTGGACAAGCATGAATCTTCTCATAGCTCATCCCAATAGAGCTTAACATTTTTCTAGCGTCATACATTCGACTAGGAAGCACATTATCTTTAGGTAGCATATCTTTTATAAGTGATAGTAATTTAGTAAAGCTAGTATCAGACCATCCATTTCATGCTTTCAAATTGAATAATTTCAGGACTGCTGATAGTCTTGTGAAACTAGTACAACCATTATACAATGGTGTCTTTGCATCCGTTGTCAACCTATCAAACATTTGAGGACAATCGCGCATATCCTCTTCGATTACGCTTACAATCTCCTCAACTTCATCTAACTCATATGTTGTGTCAGTCTCTTTCAGTGTATAACTTGTATTATGTTGAAAATCATTATTTATATGATTTTTTCTATTTTCACCATGTTTGGTCCAGCATGAATAACTTTTATCAATTCCGTTGCATATTAAATGCTCTTCTAACTCATCTGCATTCACTACCTTTAAAAGACAACATTGCAAGCAAGGACAAATGATTCTACTAGGGTGTTTTGAATGCTCAACTGCAAATCTACGAAACTCTTTCACCCCATCCTCGTATTCTTTTAATAATCGACTAGCAAACATCCATTTTTGGTCCATATTTTATTAATCTATCAAGATTAATCAATGTAGTATTAGCAAAATATACAAGTATTTGCAATAACAAACTATAAAATAATATTCATCCTACCTCAACTTTGAATATACCGTATGTTAAGAAAAGTTCACAACTACAATCTACAAAAAGAATAACAATGCAATTAGTAAAAATGAAATCAAGTATTTATAAATCGAATTAAACAAACCAAATTCAAATGATCATAAGTAAATGAAAATGCAGCTTGCATTCAAATTCAAATAGTTATTTTTGAATGCTGAAATTTGACTCAAAAATCTAAATTCCTATGACTGAACATGATCTACAACACTCACTAAATTATCCTTGTCATTTTAAAAAGAACTTTAGCATGTGGAGTTATGCTTGACATTTCCCTGCATCACTTCAACCAATTATTATGCTCAAAACAAGGCCCTTAACCTTTAAATATAATTAAGTTTTCCCCTAGATGAAATACTTTAAAACAAGAAAGACAACCAAATTTACACACCACAAAGTCCAAAATGTAATAAAAACAAAGCCTTAAAATACTAATATTTTTTCTTGAACCACTAAAAAGTCAGTTATTTGATAATAATGCTAGACTAATACATCATGAGCAAGTAAGTGGGAGAACTGTTGAAAGTGATGATTGAGCATCTTTAAATTATTTAATTGAATCCTAAATCTATTTGGGAGAAAGAGAAAATAGAAAAAACACTATTGGAATGTGGTGGTGTTGGTAAGTTACTAGAGGGAGAACTAGACATCCATAACAGTGATAGAGGTTAGTATAGAATAGAGAGATAGAATAGTAAGTGACAAAAGAGCAAAAAAATGATAAGTTAGTTAATTTTAACCAGTAGAAAAGGGTGTTTAACATTAATTGCAACTGGAAGCTACAAATATTCCAAACTCGGCACAATAAAAAGACTGGGCCATTGTCCAAGAGAACATAGTATTGTAATATGCCAATGCCTCACACATGTAAGACAAGTTTAGCTTCCAAAAGTATCAACAATGGTTAGCATCAAACAATATCTAAATTTATAATTATTTCAACAATTAGCTAAGAACACACTCTATATGATTGAATAGAATAAAAAAAATAAAAGAATGGATATTTATTTCAACAATTAACGAAACAATCAATATGATCAAAACTTCCATTCAACTGCAACAAGGGCAAGCTGCATGCATTTACCTTCTTATTAAACAACTTATTCTAGCACACTTAAACAAAGACACCATCATTTACCACCTAGGTTACACTACCAATTTTCCAAATATGATTTTTACATATACTATACCACACGATGTGAAGTAAAAAAATTATTGTCAGTTCAACCAGGCAAGTAAAGAAATGCCTTGCCATGTAAACTTACAGCTGACAACAAGGTAAAAAAATCAAGTCAAATGTCATGTTAATTCCAAATACATCTAGTCTTTTTTTTTTCTTTTAAATTTTACAGTTCATTCAGTAAAATCAAAATGACTCTAACCATAAAATGGTGAAGTTAAAATTCTAAATAGAGCTACAAACAAAGAAAACAAGACACCAAACACCTTTACTACTACATCCTACACACTCTCACTCTGATTGGCACACACCTATAAATCTCATTGACCCCCGATCCTTTCTCTCACCTCACACTTCCAATCAAACATTTAACCTCACTTTCTCTCAACCTTTCTCTGCAACTACTCTTCTGCCCTCTGCTACATTTACATTCCCTCTTCCTAACACACACTAATCCAAGTTGTTGTTCCATATTTACAAAAAGAATTAGTCTCACTCGTACAAAACAAAGTCACCAAACCCAAATATTCACGCAACCCATATGCTCAAATAAAATAGCTAAAACTATAACACAATTAAAAAATTTAAAAACTCACAAGAGGAGTGTCGTTCTCCCTTAGGGTTTGCCCGAAGCGAGTGACAATGGGTTCCTAAACCAAGCGCACGAACACAGATTCTACACCCAGTACACCAATGGCACGATCAACACCTGTTAAAAACGTGTTTTCATGAAAATAAGGCATAGGAGAAACGACGCCAAGAAGAGAACGAGGGAGAGGGAACGTGGTACCTGAAAATGCAAGCCTTGAAACGAAGGAGAAAGGCCACACGCACTGTTGAAAACGGGAGTGCACTGAAGGAGCGAGCAAAGACGTACACGTCAAATTGAATGAGAACCACCGAAGGCGCCTAACGCACTGATGAAACGGACGGAATGGAGCCCTAACGCACTGTGAACGGAGGAGAAGGAGCCCTAACATACTGTGAACGGAGGAGAAGGAGCCCTAACGCTGATGAAACGCAGGAAAAGAGCCCTAACCACTGTTAAAACGGCGGAGAAGCGTGAATCAAACCGAGAAACAGCGCGAATCAAATCGAGGAGCAGCGCGAGAAGCAGCACGAAGCTTCGAGTGAACGTCAAATTGCAAGAAGAGTAGTAGCGGGAGTGGAAAATATTTTAATCGCCATAGATAGCGTGTACCATAAAAAGCTTTATCTATTTGGATTTTATACATTATCTGTTAATATATTTTAAATTATTAATTAAAAAATAATATTTAATAGATATAGATAGCGCTTTTCTAAATAAGCGCTATCTATTATCATAACTATAGATAATGCTTATTTAAAGAAGCGTTATCTATTCTTCCGCACATCAATAGATAACGCTTATTTGAAAAAGCGTTATCTATTGAGCGCTATCTATTGTCAATTTTGTAGTAGTGATAATCATGAAATGCAGATACATTCAACTTTAATTATTTCATTGGCATGTGACATTTCATCAACGTGGTAGTGAATATCTTCTTCCACCTCATTTGACTTAATGTGACCTCTAGGTTTGGTTTATATTGTAACACACGAACCATATTTGCAAAATTCTAGATATGAGACATAATAAACTTGTTTAACATTATTTGCTAGAATGAATGGATCAAATGATCAATATCTTAAACTCATTTGAAGTTAGAAAATATTATACCTAAGATCCATTCTAGTACCACTTCTAGAAGGATCAAATCATTCACAATAAAAAACAACTACTCTCTTTAGAGAAGTACAAGTGTTGTACTTTAATTCATACATTTGATGAATTATCCTATAAAAATCATCATAATCACCCTTTGTAAGCCCTTTGACGTACACTTCACAATTAATTGTCTTCTTTCCTTTGGATCATACATTAATGTGAAACTTATACCCATTGACAAAGTTGTATGTCATTCTTTAACGCATCTCATGGGCTAAATCCCTTACCTCTTGATGTGTGGGACTCAATGGTTGGTTATAAACCTACAAATATGTCACAATAAAGAGTTACTACAACTTTCATAAAAATTTTTTGGTTAATAACAACTCGATATTTGAACCAATAAGGAAACTATAAGTGTATTTGAGCATAAACACTTCCTTCAAGTACTTGTTCAGCCACAACGAATGAGTTGTTAAATATGAATACAATTACTAAGTATAGAAATTTTTTGATTAGGTTGCACAAAATGAGATTAAAACATATTCAAGGTACAATTTAACTTTAGTGTATATAATGAACACATGAACATGAACAAAGTTGAATTCAACATTAGTTAACCAATAAGCCAACTCCTAGTTCGCGTGATGACCAACTTTTCGAAACATTGATAATGTTGAGTGACATGTTTCACTTTTCCATTGTGTTTCATTCCTAAAATTGTTGGGCAACAACATGAAGTTTTTAAAATGAGAATAAACCTCTAATGGATATGAGGATATAATGATCAAGAGGTATCACCTTTTAAATGGATAGATCTACCTATATTGCACTGGTCTGCCAAGCCATGCTTCATTTAGAAGATGAATAGGAAAATCTTCCATTGAATCTAAGAATCTAGGAGGGAATATTCTTTACAATTTACAAAGAATTAGTGGAATATTTTCCTCCAACTTTCTTGGTGAATCCTTCTTTAGTGCCGTTGAGCACAATTTTTTCAAGAAGTGACTAATTTCTATTAGATGATTTAACATATGCATTGGCAATGAGCTGAACGAAATACGGAGTAATGTCTCTATGAGTACATGATAATCACCACTTTTCATACCGTGAATAATACCCTTTTTAATATTAGCACATTTTGTCAAATTTGAAGAATAATCATCTGGCATTCTAAGTTCCTTAATCCAACGACAAACTATTTTGTTATCTTTTGTGAAGGTGTAACTTGATCTTGGTTTGAGCAACCTCCTGTTAGCTTACGACATCAACTCCAAGTCTCTTCGCTAACAATATAGAGCTAAATCTCTTTTTGTCTTATCATTATCTTTTGTCTTGCCACTAACATTCATCACTGTGTTGAAGATGTTGTCAAAGAAATTTATTTCTATATATGACATTGAGATTATGTCTTAGCAAATCATCTTTCCAGAAAAAATGCTTGTTTTAGTCTAATTAGGCCACTCCTCTTACCTATCTATACTTGTCACACCACTTTCATTGACTTTTGGAAAATATTTTACTCTTCTCCAAACTAGTGATGGGGTTAGGTTAGGAGGTGACCTATCCGTTACAACTTCCCCTTTGCGAAATGCCTTTTTATTTCTCCTAAACGAATGATCAGTGCGCAAGAACCTGTGATGGCAGTCAAACCAAAAACTTTTCTAACCATAATTTAATGTAAATGTATTAGTGTGCTCCATACAATGTAGACAAGCTAATCTACCATGTTTTCTCCAACTAGATAACATCCTATATGCAAGGAAGTCATTAATAGTCCACATCCAACCTGTCCTCGTAAGAAAATTTGGCTTTCTTGAAGCATCATACGTCCAAATACCACTCCATAACTTATTCAAATCATCAATCAAAGATTCAAAATAAACATCAATGGATGCCTTGAGATTATATGGATCTGGTATTAGACACATTAAAAACATATAAGGGTTTGTCATATACATCTCAGGTGGAAGATTGTATGGAGTAACAATCATAGGCTAACAAGAATATGGTGATGAAGACGCCTGAATGTACAAATTAAATTCATTTGAACATAGACCAAGTTGAATGTTACAGGGATCACTAGTGAAGGATGAATGTTTTCAATTGAAGTGTTTCCAAGCTTCGCCATCAGAGAGATGATGTAACATTCCTTGTGTTTTGTTACCATCATGCCATATCATGTGATATGTTGTTTGTATTGAAGCAAACATTCTTTGTAATCTTGAAATTATAGGCAAGTAGAACATCAACTTTAATGGAATTGTTTTTTTTTTGCCATCTTCCTGGATGGACTGTGTGATACTTAGCTTGCCCATAAAATTTGCATTGAAGTAATAAAGCATCATTTTCCAACTATCATTGTCATAAAAAAACATACAACCATTCACTCAACAATCAATATTCTTAGACTCCAATGGCAACATAGAAACACATCTCTTAACTTTATAATAATTGTTTGGAAAAGAATTCTTTGGTAGTGTTAGATCTACAAAGATTTTTAAATGAAGTCCAATGCTTGGTTGGAACAGTCCAATTAGATTTGCAAGCTATAATTCTAATGCATACTGACAATTTTGACTTTGTTGCTCCTTCAAATAAGGCTCATTTTGCTTTGTCAATAAATTGTAAAACCTCTTAGTGAGTTCATTTAGTGACTCTTCTAAACGATATCGTTTGAATTGTTCAAATGAAACATGTCAACTAAGATAATTGTACAAAAAGTGCTTGGACAGGAGGGGCAAAAATTTTCACGTGCAATCGAATCAACATAGGAAATTTCTTCACTATAAAATGTCCAAATTTTATAATTTGATATGAATCCTTTTTGGTATAGGTGAATTTTAACCACCTCATCTTTCAAAATTCTAGTACATTTTCACTTGATGCATGGGCATCTAATCCCTCCATCATGTGGAGGCTTCAAAACAAACTCTTCAACTTCTAGGATAAAAGTTTCCTTCAAACCTCTCCTACCATTATAACAACAATCGTACATCCAACTTGGGTGAATGGAAACATTGGCCATGTGGTGTCATAAGAAAAAGGAGGAAAATATTTAATGAATTAATGGTGATTAGAGGTTGATCAAGAAAAAATCTAGCATGGGTTCAAATTTGAACCATTATTCAAAATGACTAAAGATTCATAGTTGACATCAACGTTGACTTTTCAAGTTAAAGGTCCAAATCAATTTTTAGTTGTCTTTCTGTAGATTGTATTGTATTGAACATATATCCTCTTTACAAGAGTAAGCATCTAACGACTTGTAAGAAATCAGATTGATTGCACATTCTAAAGGGAATTCAAACAATTGTTGATTAACTCAGGTGAGTTAAGGATTACTAGGCAACATATCAGGTTGATACCAGAATTTTCTAGTGGAAACCAATAGTGAATGAAACTCAACTAAACAGTGTATTAGGTTGATACCAGGAGCATCTAGGGATACTAGGAGTGGTGAAGAATACTGTACAACCAGGAATGAGTGAAATTCAACTAGATGGTGTATCAGGTTAATACATAGGGATATCAGGAGCGGTGATAATACTCAGTTGTAATATTGTTGATGATTATAGTGGAACTCTTTAAGGTTAGAGGAGATTGGACGTAGCTTAGTTGGAGTGAACCGGTATAAAAAATATATGTGCAATTATTGTTTTATTCTCTCAATGCTTCTCTTATAAAACCTGCAATTGCAATTTCATTTCTAACATAAGAGCTTTCTATATTAACCGATATTTCATTAAAGCGGAAGCTCTAGTAAAACGCTATAGGAAGTATTTAAAAGAGCACTTGAAAAGAACTTTTTGTTTAAACATATTTCAAGGTCTAGAGCTTAACAACTCACGTAAAATCTTTATCCTCGACGAAAGTGCTAAACTAAATTGGTTGCAAAAAAGTTTTTCAATAACACTATTCAACCCATCTTTCTAGTGTTTTTAGTTATTTTAACAATATACTTCATCAATTAAGAGAAGCTTAATGGAATTGTAGTTAAACAAAATTGAGATTGATAATACACCTTACAACATTTCTTAAAGATAGTAAAGATATGAAAGCATTGAACCAACAGAGCAATCTACAAATACACTCTAGAGCATTAAATGTAAAGGCGTGACTCCTCAACTCCTGAAAAAAAAAAAAAACTCATGACTTCATAATAAGAATCAACATATATGTTTAGAATATTTTTCATTAACAAAGAACATAGTTTATATCTATATAAGATAGTTTCCTTTCATATGTAGATAGATTTATGTAACTTTTCCCTTATGTACACATATCCAAGGACGTGAGCGTGTCTCTTAAGCTCAAACACATTGATGCACACATGTATAAACCTAGTTATCTAATATTATATTCAACCTAACTCTTAGACACAACTCAATTACAAGAACAAATAGTATACAATAACCAACATAAATCAATCAAACTATTCTCATTACATAATAAAACAAGTGCCATTTAAAAATATTGCCTAATCAAGAGATCTAATAACTAACTTCTTTGACTAAATCTCATGTATATGATAGTGTGTCAAATTAGGTATAGGTTCAAGTGCCATGACTGTGCAATGATAGAACTTCCTAATACTTAAGTCAATGTCAAATTTCAGTACATAAACAAGTTCTTGTACTACAGAATAAATCTTGTTTCACTTTTAACTTTTTTTCTTTTCTGATATAGGTATTATTTTTCTTCTTATTTTCCACTAATTTGATAATTTGGCAAAATAGAAACTTCAACTAGAGTAGGCAAATTCTCTAAAGTCTGTTGTGGTTTTTATAATTATTTTTTATTAGAATATGACCAAAGGGAGAAAAATAACAAAAGTTGAATGTATTGAGGTAGAAAATAAAGAAACGAACTAAATATTTATCATCTTATATATTTTATTTATCTAAATTTATTGATTTATTTATTTTATTTTGATGTCTTCATTTTTATTTTATTTATTTATTTCTTGTTATTATTTTTATTTTATTAGAAGATGTTTATAGCCTCATTATTTTATTCATTTATTATTGTTTTATTAATGAGGTATTGATAATCTCATTTATTTTTTATTTATTGTTATTACTTTTATTTTATTAGTGAGGTGTTTATTGTAAGATCCAGAAAAAATTAGGAACATTAGAACCAAAATCCCCAACACAAAAAAAATAACCTTAGGAAAACACTTAGAATTTTAGGAAACAGAAAATAACAAAGTCAAAACACCCAAACACAATGCTAAAGGACTATTGAGTCAAAAGTGTCTAAGAGAGTTGAAGCTAAAAGCGTAAAGCTTATCATACCTAAAGGGTATTCAGTCTAATTCTTGGGAAAACAATGTCAAGAAAATGTCGTAGACAAAACTCTCTAAAAGACTAAAACTAAAAACATTATAGAAAACACAACCAATGTTAAACATTGTCTATCTAAAAAGGCAAAATCTTAAGAAACGTTTACTCTGTCTAAACGATACCATGAGCTAAACATTACTTCGTCCAATGATAAAGTCTTTACTTAACACTTAATATCCTTAGAAGAAAAGCTTAATTGTCAAACGCTACCTCAATGGTACGAAATCAAAAAACACTTTGTTGTTCTGAGAAAACATTAAATGAAATTAAATGCTCAATGTTCAAAAACAAAAAAGTGATAAGAAAGGATATATTTGTTGCACGCATAATCTACTCTGTTCTTTGCATATGAGTTACTCTACACGCATCTACAAGCTTCAGATCAAAATATTAGAAGTGAACGTTAGAGACAAAAGAGATATTCACATAATGTTCTTCACTTGAAACGGTGTCTAAAAGAACGTACAACCTACTTCAAGCAAGTACTGAAAAAGCATGCCTACTCTAACAAGTTGACTTTAACCAGCAACTGTTGTACACGAAGAAATAGAAAACACAGGAATCAAGGCCAATAGCTTAATCTAACGGACACTTATCCAAAAAGCCTTTAAATAAAAGAGCTTTCAAATGAAAAATCAAGAGGATAACATACAATGAAATATTCATCCTGAGAAGAGTTCAAAAGAAAAGCATTGAAAGAGCTCAAGAAAAAGAAAATATATGAGCAGAAAAAGAGAAGAAGAGAAAAGAAGAAAGAAAATATTCTCGGGCTTCATTGTAAAATTGCTTACTGATTGTAAGAAAGAGAGAAAAAGGAAAAAGAGAAACACTTGCGAGTGTTTAGACTACATTGTATTGTAATCACATCCTCTTTACGAGAGTAATAGTCTAAACGACTTGTAAAAAATCATTGATTGCAATTCTGAAGAGAATTAAAACACTTGTTGAACTCAGTTGAGTTAAGAAAATCTAGGCAATGTTGCTTAGTAATAGGAGCGGTGCGAATACTCATCCAGTCTAGGGTAACAGGTGGTTATTCACTGACTGTAGACCAGGAGTGGTGAGAATACTCATCTAGTATAGGGTAACAGGTGGTTATTCGCTGACTGGGTAGACCAGGAGTGGTGTGAATACTAAGTTCTAATATTATTGAAGATTATAGTGGAACCATCTGTGGAGGAGACTAGACATAGCTCAGTTAGAGTGAACCAGTATAAAACTATTTGTTCAATTATCTCTTATCTTGCCTAAACCTTTCTCTTACAAAACCTTCAGTTGAGTTTTTTATTTCTAAATACAAAAACCTTCCAAGCTAAACGATTACTCTTCAACAAAAGAATTCTTATAAACTCTGTAGTGTACATTCTAAATAGCATGAAAAAAGCAACTATCTTTTATAATCATTTATTAGGTCGAGCATCTAAACAATTTAAAAGAAAATCTCAAAACTAGACAACATGCTATATCAGAAGGTTGCGAAAAGAGTTTTTCCATAAACACTATCCAACCCCCTTCTCCCTTCTTCTAGTGTTTTTCAGATACTTCATGTAAATATAGGGTTGTACCTTTCATCCTATGTGACGGTACAAATGTAGTCACCTTTCCTCTTTCAAGGAATTGAAAGGTGGATCTCTTCATCTATGATAGGCAATAGAAGAAATGAGGTTCGAGTGTTGCCCTTTCCTCTTTTAAGGGGGTAGAAAGGGATGAATGTCTCGCCCGTAGGTTTCTGACTCGTGCTAAGTATAATGCTTGTTGTGAGCAACAACAAATTTTTTACTCCTAAGTTATTGAGGAGCAGGTGAGATAGGTCCAAAGCTGCAGTGAAGGACTACTCGAACTGTCCTGTTTCTGTAATCATGTGTCTTGTTTTGATGAATAGGTGACCTGTTTTGGTGAACAAGTTTTGTACAGTAGAGTAGAAAAGGACAACACTTGTTTTTGCATTACTTGATTGTGGTTGTTGTTAGGGTGACTTACCTTTGAGATGACCTAGGATTTTAGAGAGTGATTGAAGTTAGCTTTGTTTGTTTTTGAAAGAAATGATTAGTTTGGAGATTAGTTTACTAGCGTAACATGTTTTTGAATGGTTTTGTGACGGTGATAGATTCATAGTATTGACTTCATGATTGAGTTTAATAATATCTTGTATTGATGTTTTGATGTTTATTATGTTAAATCATTCTTGCTTGTTTGTGTTTTTGTGATGATCATATAACTCGTGTTATTATACGGGAGCAAATAATTTTACAAATGTTTTGGCGGAGGAGTAAAGAGGAGAGATTTGGAAAATGGCAAGGGAGTTTTCTGGTTATTTTAAACGATTTTTATTTAAATATTATGTGACAATTTAGTTTATTACGTTGAAGTTTTAGACTTTTGTTTATGTTTTTACTTAATTGAAGTTTAATAAATTAAGATTTTTATTACGCCAGTTTTCGAGATGCTATTCGATTTTAAATTTCCACATATAAAAACATTTTACACTTTACTCATGACATCCTAAATTTGGGTGTTACCTTTATGACCTCATTATTTTATTTATTTATTATTATTGTTTTTGTTGAATATAGTGAAAATTATGTATAAGATTAATCTTCCTAGTGTTGAATATATACATACGGTCTTCTATATGTAATAGAAGAAATATCGACTAAGCCCAAAATAAAAAATAATAACAAGCTAACTAAAAATAAATGATAAAGATAAGAAAAGGATAATATATCTAAAACTTCCCCTCAGGTTGGTGCATACAAATCATATGTACCAAGCTTGTTACTAATATAATCAATAAAGACTTAGCAAAAATATTTGTCTCTACACTCAACTGACACCAAATTCTTAATGATTTGCGAAGATGACATAGAAGACGAAATACCAACTCAGAAGACTCCCCTTGAGCAACAAATCTGGGAGATTACCCCATGTAAAGCTTTTTTTACAAATTGTCGTTGAGGAATGCATTGTTGATATCCAATGGATAAAGAGGTCAATGTTGAAGAGTCACCATAGTTATAAATAAACTAACAAAATCCATCTTTACCACGAGATAAAAAGCATATATGGACGGATTAAACACAATGGTGACAAAAGGGAGGTAAGAAGAGACAACAGCAAAAGAATTCATTGATGAACAAGAGACAGAAACCTTAAAAATCCAAGATTCTCCAGTCAAGGCACTTGAAAGAGGAAAAAAAGTGACCTCGATGTTCTGAATAGCTTTTTGAAAGGTTATGGGACGTGCGACCACGAACGACGAACCTAAAAAAGGAAAAAAAGCTACATGACAAGGAAGAGAGCAGATCCACAACTTCAAAAGATATTGAGAGTGCGTAGAAGCTCTAATGAAAGTGTCATTGACGACATTGTGGTCACCTGGTCGAGACGATCAAAATCATGTAATCCTTGGTCGAAACTGGAACTCTGGTGGTGGCAACGATACACGACTGCTACGGATGACGGCGTTGCCGATAACGGTAAATGGTGCCATCGCCGACAACGACAAGTGTAGTAGATGAGGCAACAAAAAAAATCATCAAAATAACCTGGTTCTAGATACCAGGTTGAATACAATGAAAACCATATATAAGATTAATCTCCTTAGTGTTGAATATACACATAAGGTCCTCTATTTATAATAGAAAAAATATGGGCTAAGCCTAAAATACAAATAAAATATATTAACAAACTAACTAAAGATAAAGATAATATATCTAAGAATTTTATTATTGAAGTGTTGATAACCTCATTTTTGTTTATTTATTGTTATTATTTTTATTTTATTAGTAAGATGTTTATAACTTCATTCTTATTTAGTTATTGTTATTATTTTATTTGTGAGGTGTTTATAACTTTATTTTTTATTTATCACTATGATTTATCTAGTGAGATATTCATAACCTCATTTTTATTTATATTTATTATTGAGATGTTTATAACATCATTTTTATTTTGTTTATTTAATTTATTTAATGAGGTGTTTATAACTTCATTTTTATTTAATTTATTTAGTGAGATATTTATAACCTCATTTTTATTTACATTTATTTGTTTGTTTATTTATAACTCTATTCATCCATAAAAGAAATTGAGAGAAGAACTAGTCATTGGCTGTAAAAGCAGGGAACTTTCGAAATAAATGTGAGGCATTTTAAATATATTTCCTGCAGTTGCCCTTGACAGGGATAATATGCAACAATGTCGTGTTCATGGTAATAATTTTAACTCAAAAAGAAAGTCTTAATTTGAAGAATGAAAATAACAGAGTTTTGAAGTTTTGAAACTATTAAGTGAAAATATAACTCAAAGTAATGACTACTCGACAGGCACTAAAAGGTGAAATACCTAAATAAAAAAATTTATTTTTGGAAAATAAGATATATTAATTTCTTTGAAATTGAAGTGTGTTATGTGACTGAAAAATATCTAAAATTATTGTATTGATATGTGTTGGATGAATCGTAACGCGATTAAGCAATTAAGTGAAACCAATAGATTGAGTAAAGAGAGCGAGAGTGAGATTAGGGTTTGTGAGAGAGTGAGTGCTCCTAAAAAAGAAGAAGAAGAAACATGAAACCAAACCCTAGCTCGTTCTCTCTATAAGAATTTTTGGAAATGAATACAAGACCGGTCGTGTATGGAGATGAAGAAAGATCCTGACTTTTCACGAGCGAAGAAGAAGAGAGGAGTGGAGTTGGCTGCACCAGTGTCGTCGCCGGACACCATGCTCGCCGACAGTGATTCCAGGAGGGGATGGGCGATAGCTGGCTTCTCTGTTAATTAGAGAGTCATAAAAAAAAGAAGAGGAAGCGTTCAGCGCGGTATAAAGAGGGAAAATGAAAAAATATTAGGAAAGATGAAAACATATTTTCATTGCAAAAGTTTTTGAATAAAAATATAATATTTTATTTGCAGTTTTATGAAACGCGAAAATTTCAAGCGGTTTTTAAGAGAACCGCCGAGAATTTCAGAGGTTTTTAAATAATAAACCCCTCCTATAAAATGTTATTTTTGTATGAACTATACAAAGATACATATAAATATTTAAAAACAGTATAATATCAATCATCTCACATATAAAATAATACGTAATTTAATGAAATTGTTTCCAAAATCTAGTTTAATCATAAATACTTCAGGGGAAAACTGGTTTCGAAATATTAGATAATGTAAAATAATCTTAAAAAATTGTAACATAATGCATTTTAAAAACATAAAAAAATTATTATTAATTATATATTTAATATATATATATATATATATATATATATATATATATATATATATATTTGATAATTTTATCACAAATTGTTATTTTAATTTTAAAAAGTTTAATTTAAGAAAAAAAACAATCAAATTAAAAAGATAAAATAATAAAAAAATTAACTTAATTTAAAAAATGTTATATGAAAGATTAAACAAAAATAAAAATAAAATATTCCCTTTGTATAAAATGATATAGATAATATATAATATTTATACAAGTATATATTTTCATTAATATAATATATTATAGATAATAAAATAGATAAAATTCACTAATATTATATAATATAGATAACACTATGGATAAAATATATAGATAGTAACTTTGATTTAAATAAATTCATTTGCAATAGATAATTTTACAACTCATCTGATGCAAACCTTTCTGAAAACCGAAACCTAAAAACCTCTACAAAACAATAGTCATCTTTCTTTCAAAACCTAAACATAACACATCACAAGTGATCTTTATGAAGCATCTATTTCTTCTATTACTTGAACTAAGTTTTAATTTCAAATAAAATATTTTTTTAATTTATATTTAGAAAAAAAATTATTGACTTTCATTCCTCTAAATTTAGAATTTTATTATGATATAGGATACAAAATAAGTACTTGATGAGTATCCTCAAACACCCTGTAAGCCAATTTTATGTGCCAACAGATAAACTTGAATTTGTTATCTTCTAAAACTTACATTACTAAAATTATCAAATATTACATATTTTGATAGACATTTTTCTTACGACTAGTTCGTTTTTACAAAATTGACATGAAAAATTGTGACAAACTCATTTCTTGCCATTTTTCAAAAACAAAATCCATAGAAAATATTTTTTAAAAAGTAAAAATTTTAAATAAATTTTTAGACCATTTAATTTCTCAAATGATAATATTCAAATTAAAACACCATTGCATGTTTTAAAGAACTTAATAAAATCCTTAGAAACTTACCAAAACTGTAATTTAAAATTGAAGGAAAGTGCACAATGTGAAGCTTATCCTTTCTTGTTTTTTATACAAGTATCATTGTATCAGTTCCCTTTTTAATAGGAAATTTAAAATATATATATATATATATATATATATATATATATTTATATGTGTGTGTACCTGTGTATATTCAAACATTAAAATATAAAATGTTGAACACTTTCTTATGACAATGAAAGTAGAAATAAAAAAGTAAGTATATGGTCTATGAGGATCTAAAACTGGATTCAACATATCCAACATTGAACATATATATTCAATATTTTTTCCAATCCATTGAATCAAATACTAATTTTATACTTACAATATATGATTTCGCTGCGTGAAAAATTGAATTTGATCGATAAAGGTGTTAGAAATATAATAATAATAAAGAGTGTATTATATGAGACTTTGATGGTGAGGTGGTTGTTATAAAGAGTGATATTTGGTGGAATTAAAGCTAAACTTTGATGGTGGAACCAATCATAAAAGAGAGAAGTAGTGATCATGAAGATTTTTAAACAAGGCAGAAAGTTAAAACTACGATATGATCCCATGAGAGACAAAGAGAAAGAGATAAGAAAAAGTAAAGTTGAAGGAATGTACTTTTTGTTGGGTTATTGGACTCCCTTCTTATGTGGAGAATAGATCCAAATAATGTGGATCATCATGTCTTACAAGGTTTAGTGGAGATGCGTCAGATTAGTAAGACACATTAGAGTTATTTGAAGAGATGGAAAAGCCAAGTGAGAGAGAAAGTTTTTCCCGCATAACCCTAAACCTGCACTGGTGTTTTTTTCGTTATGAATTTATTCACTGTTGATCAGACTAATTTTTGGACAATGGGTTCCAGACGTATGGTTGTTCATTATGACCGTTCACATCGTCAATTGGAGGTCTACTTTGGGAGAAAAAACCTTGCATCATCAGCTTTGTTTTGGACAAATTTCATCTTCTTTATTCTCATTTGTAAGCATTTGTGCTTAGTTAAATTGGCTAATTGAAAACATCATTTGGTGTTTTTATTGGAGACTCTTTTGTATCATATTATTGATCATAGTGGATTTTTCTTTGGTTTAGACAACTCGTGGTTTTTACCCTAGCATTGAGGGGTTTTCCACATTAAAAATTGTTGGTGCCTCTTTGTGCTTTGGATTTTGTTTTTGTTCTATTTGTTTGGTGCTCCTCGTAGATTCTCGCAAGAAGTGCTCCTATTAAACTCTTTACCAGATTTGTGGGAGACATTTCGGATTTCCATGATAAGTGTTACCCTAGTGGTGATATTATTTTTGCAAATGGCAAAGAATGGTGCACTTAATGAGGAGATGAGAAGGAAGACACATGGTACTTCATCTCATTTAGAAGTGTTTGTTACAGAAAATAAGGGGAGAAACCAGATGAAAGAACAGAATAATGGTAGAGGTAAAAGAAGGAGCAAGTCCAGGTCTCGGTACAAGAATGTGGAGTGTCACTGTCATCATAAAGCAGGGCATATAAAAAAGAACTACTTTTTGTGGAAGAAAGATAACAAAGATAAAAACGGCAAGCAAAAAGAAATAAATATTGATGATGGTGATCGTGTTACTACTACTACATGTGGTGATCTTGTTTGTCTTTATGATTATGACACTATTAATCTTGTATCTGGTGAGAGCATGTGGATAATTGATAGTGGTGTTACACTACATCTTACATCCAGGAAGGAGTTCTTTACGTTTTATACACTTAGTGACTTTAGAGTATTGAAGATGGGTAATGATAGGGTGTCTAAGGTTATTGGTGTTGGTGATGTTCACTTGCAAACCAAGATGAGGATGTAGTTGTTGCTTAGAGGAGTTAAACATGCATCAGATGTTCACTTTAACTTGATTTCTGTGCAGGTACTTAATGATGGTGGATATGATAACCACTTTGGTTCTGAAAAGTGGAAGCTCACCAAAGGTAGCTTGATTATGGCCAAAGCAGAGAAAAACTCTAAGTTTTACTAGACAAAAGCTTTTGTTGCTAAATATATTGTGAATGTCGTGTATATGGAGTCATCTTTGTGACACCGAAGGCTTGGGCATATCAATGAAAAGGGACTTAAAGAGTGTAGAGTTCTCTCAGGATTAAAGAGTGTAGAGTTAGAGAAATTTTCTCATTGCAAGACTGGTAAACAAACCAGAGTATCCTTCAAGAAGCATTCTCCCTCTAGGAAGTCAAATTTGCTTGAATTGGTGCATTCTGACCCATTGAAGGTAAAGTCTTTTAGTGGTGCACTTTACTTTGTTACTTTTATTGATGATTGTTCCAGGAAGCTTTTGGTCTATGCACTGTAGAGAAAGGACCAAGTGTTGCAAAAATTTAAAGAATTTCATGCTTTGGTTGAGAGACAATCAGGCAAGAAGTTGAAGTGCATTCGTACTCACAATGGTGGTAAATATTGTGGACCATTTGATGCTTATTGTACATAGTATGGTATTTCACATGAGAAGACTCCTCCCAAAACTCTTCAGATGAATGGTTTAACAAAGAGGATGAACGGGACATTGATTGAAAGAGCTAGGTGTATGCTTTCTGAAGAAAAATTGCCTAAGCATTTCTGGGATGAGGCATTGCTTACAATAGTGCATGTTATTAATCTAAGTCCTGCAGTTGCTTTGAACTTTGATGAGTCAATATTTTATTGATTTCACTTAGCTTATTGTACTGAATTTAATCAGGGAATTGTGCTTAAATGTCCGGTATTTTCCCGTTTTTGCTAATTGTGCTTAATTTGACCAGAAATTCTTATTTTAATTAATTTGAATATTATGAGCTAATTATTTGCACTATTAATTGCAGGGAAAATTTTGGAGATACATTTTGGAGCATTAGGAAAGAGGCAAATAAATTAAAGACTCTCCAATTAGATATTTTAAATTTAATTATAGTGTAATTTAGTTGTTTAAAACTTTTTGGACAAACTTTTGTATGTTGGGCCTTTTGGTAAAAGATGTTGGACCCAAAAAGCAGTTTAGGTTTAGAATTGTTTATTATTATTTTATTGTAAAAAAGCAATGGAGGGGAGAGGGTGCTTCGAGCCGACCCATTAAGGACACTCACTTTATTCTTTAGAAAAGGGAGGATACGGTGCTTTAGCTAGCTACAGCTGACACAGATTATTTTTCTCTTCTTCTTAGCTTGGAACATTAGGGATTTTCTTTGAACCATGTTTATATTTTTAGATTTTGGTTGAATGAAATTTGTGCACACTGTTACTGCCCGATGATTCAATTTCATTTTTATATGGCTGCTTACGGACTGCTGCAATCTGTGATGTTAATTTTGAGAAACAGCTGCAATTTATTTACCTTTCTTTCTTTACGTTTTCAATTAAAGAGCAAGTAGTGCACAGTGAAGGAAGTTTCATTCCAGCACCTTTTATTTCTTTCATTTCACGCTGCTGGAATTTATCAATTTCCTTTCATTTACTTGGTTTCAAAAACGTGGATGGGCTACGTGCTGCAATGTCTAGTCGCACATGGAGTAGTTTTTTTTTAACATTGTTGAATGAAGCTTGTTAACGGTGGCAATTGGTGAATCGTTGATTCATTCCATTTCTTTTCTTATAAAAAGCATTCATTTTAATTTAGCAAAAGAAGTGGCACGATGATTGGTGCTGGAATGAAGCTGGAGAGAAGAGCACACGCCGCCACCCATCTTTGGATTCACTCACTTTGCTTTTAGAGGTTGAAGCAGCTGACTCGTTTTATATTATTTTCACTATTCAAGCGTTTTTTTAATTTGTTGCTTCTGTGATGAATTGCTTTTGATGTTTAGCTTACTTGTTGCATTTTAATAGCTTTATTTGTATTTAGATATTTGTCTATTGCAATGTTAGGTTTAGCATTTTCATTTACTTTAATGTTATTTAGTATGTTTGGTAGTGATAATTTAGTTGTGATGTTAGCTTAGGTTTGTTTGGTTGGTTGTTAATAAAATTACATTGCTTCTTTGAGATTCCTGAACTGTCTTTATGTTTATTTTGCTCTGCCTCGCACTCTATGAAATCTGACTGTGTTCTTGCAATGGGTATACGCTTAGTTTCCCAATTGGTGATTGCATCTTCGCTTAGTTGATCGATCTGTATAGAACACATAGGATGGAATAGATGCATTCTGTTCGCTTAGTTGGGTGATTCGTGTCGGATTCGGATTAGAGTAGTGTGTACTTGTCGTTGATCTGTGATTGGAAGCATAGTAATTGAGTTAATGACCAACCATTTTTATTCTGTAGTTGATTTCGTTTTTACATTTCTGTTTCCATTTCTGTTTACATCTGAGTTTACATTTCTGATTGCATCCGTATTTTAATTTTGTTTATCTGCATTCACAAACTTTTCAACAAACCCCCCCCACTTCGTGTCTGACCTAATTCTCGAACCACATTTGGTCCTTGAGAGACGACCTAGGAGTCACTTCCTAGTCTATACTACATTCTTTATGCACATTAATTGGAGAGTCTTTAATTTATTTGCCTCTTTCCTAATGCTCCAAAATGTATCTACAAAATTTCCCTGCAATTAAACTCTGAGGTGTGTTAGACAAAATTTGGTTTGGCAAAAATGTTTCTTATGATCATTTGTGTGCATTCGGTTGTAAAACATTTGTTCATGTTCCAAAAGATGAAAGATCCAAGTTGGATGTGAAGACAAGGAAATGCATCTTCATTGGTTTTGGTTAGGACGAATTTGGCTATAGGTTGTCTAACCCTATTGAAAAGAAAGTTATTAGAAGTCGTGATGTGAAATTCATGGAATATCAAATGATTGAAGACATTGATAAGATGGAGAAGTTTACACCTAAGGAAAATGTTAATGTGGCTAATGTTGATCCAATTCGATTGTCTATTAATGATTTGGATATTGATGTATATGATGATAAGCAACATGGTGATACTCATAATCAACAGGTTGGAGATGGCTTGTGTTGATAGGGGAGCTATACCTACCCTACATATCTCTATTTTTTATGATGAACAAGAGAATGCTTTATAGTTTCTTGCACGACAAATGGTATAACAATTGCTTTATCCTTATTGTGTTTGTGCTTGATATATGTATTCAGTATTTGTTGATGAATCATGCTTTAAAACAAATTGAACATTTTCTTTCTGGAAGTAATAATCGGTTAAGAAATTATATAATATGTTAGATTTCTCCAGATCACTTGTATGCTTAACAAGGGCAAACAATTGTGTAATAATCGATTACATAAGTTGTATAATCGATTAAAACATGATGTTATGCCAATATATGTTTCATTAGTGTATTGATCTGTTTAGAATGGATATTGATTTGATAATTTACTTAAGTGTTGACATAACCGATTACATAAGTTTCATAATCGGTTAAATATGTTTCATATGTCAAAATCAATTTCATTTAAATTCTCAATTGCTTTTAACGGTCAAATGAGTTTATTAGTGGATTATGAGAATTGTATAATCGATTGCATGCATTGTATAATTTGTTAAGTCAAAACAGAAGCAAATTTGTTAAAGCAGAAGGAAAAGTTTAACAGATTACATAAATTTTGTAATCAATTAAAATACGTCAAGATTCAGAAAATCCTATAATTAATTGTCTTGAGCATTGTTTAAAAACAATTCAATTGAAATCAATTTCATAACTAACTGTTTCATTGAGTTTTGATTACAGGAGCGTCCAAGAAGTGTCTTGAAGAATCAAGGATCAAATTTGGGTTTTACACATCAAGATTATATCAAGAAACTGGGCTGAATTTTTCTGATTGGATCTGCACTACTGGAGTGTACTTAGAATATCAGTTTCATCATTTACAATATGTGGGTTTTGTTCCTGTGCATGTGTGCCATGGGAGAGAGCCAAGTGTCTTCTCATTGAGAGTTGTGATTATTCTCAAGGTGGTAAGAGAGTTGTTATTGTTCTCTGTGTGGTAAGAGTGTGAGGGTGTTCACCTCTTGTTTGCTATAGTGATTTTGAGTGGGGTGAGAAGTACATTAAGAGGGAATATATATATGTATTCTTGTAACTTTATCATTATAGTGGAATCCCTTCAACTCAAGTTGTTGAAGGAAGACTAGATGTTGGCTTGGCCGAACTAATATAAATTGCTTATGTTAATCTTTTTGTATCCCTTTCTCTTTTATTGTTGATTCATCACTTATTGTTTTATTGATTTCATGAAAACCAAAGATTTTGCAAAGCTTTTGAAAAGACCTATTTTTTAATGCAAAATCAAATTCACCCCCCGCCCCTCTCTTGGTTTGACATATAAGGCATCTCTTTTCTAACAATTGGCGCCAAAGCTAGGATTTTGAAAATCACTCCAATTTTAATCGGTTACCTTTTCTGTTTAATCAATTAAAACGTTCCTGATGGCCAATATATCTCAGACATTTGGAGAAGGTGCATTCATAAATAGGCCACCACTATTTGTGGGTGAAAACTACCCTTTTTGGAAAATTAGGATGAAGATTTTCTTTGAATTAGTGGACAAGGGTGTATGGAATGCTATTATTAATGGTCCCTTTGAACCAACAAAAATAGAAAATGGTAAGACAAAGGTCAAGGACTTCTTTGAGTGGAATGTAGATGAGAACAAGAAAGCGCACTACGATGTAAGAGCCAATAACATCATCTCCTCACACTCATTATTGATGAATTATACAGGATTTCTATGTACTCAACAACAAAAGAAATGTGGGATGTTCTAGAGGTCACCCATGAAGGAACGGATGAAGTTAAGAAAGCAAGAACGAACTCTTTCATCCAGGAATACGAAATGTTTAGAATGAAGGCTGGTGAAACTATCTACAACGTACAAAAAATGTTCACT
The DNA here is from genome assembly GCA_027742785.1 of Vigna reflexopilosa. Taxonomy (NCBI): domain Eukaryota; kingdom Viridiplantae; phylum Streptophyta; class Magnoliopsida; order Fabales; family Fabaceae; genus Vigna; species Vigna reflexopilosa. The sequence continues at coordinate 21,229,600 of CM050929.1, forward strand.
CATATTGTTAACCACCTCCTTGCCTTGGGAAAGACTTTTGACAAAGAAGAAATTTATATCAAGACCTTGAAGGGCCTGAACAGAAGTTGATAATCAAAGGTTATTGCTATATCTGAATCAAGAGACTTAACAAATTTGAATATGGCTACACTGTTTGGAAAATTGAGGGAACATGAGTTTGAGCTTGACAGATTGAAAGAGGAGGAAGATGTTAGCAAAATAATGAAGATGAAGTTTTGATGATGCCCAATTTAAGTCAAGAGATTCAAGAAGATCATTTGAAGATTCATTTTATAGTTCAAAGCTTTTGTAATAATTATAGTTGAGGGTTTAGAACTTAGATTTTTGTTGGGTTTTGATTCTTGTGCTATCAAAGTGTGTTATTGCTGTTCAGAATCGAAAACTCTCGATTTTAGTCGATTAAACCCAATTATAATCAATTAAAATCGCTGCAGAGGCTAAGAGCCCAATCAGCTCTAAAATAATCGATTAAAGCAAGTTTTAATCGATTAGTTAATCGATTAATCCTGAGAATAATTGATTAATACTAGCCATTTGGGTTTTCTAGTCGTTAAAAACTAGTCGTTGTACTCGTTTTAATCGATTAACACTAATATTAATCGATTAAAAGCGTTAAATGGCCAGTTACGAAGAATGGAAGAGTTTTTGGCTGAGTCTATAAATAAGCTCCCTTTATCCATCAACAGAAACTCTTCCCTTGTGCTCAAATACTCAGAACTCTTTGAGAATTGTGTGCTCTTACTCAGCTAAGGAAACTCTTGTCTGTGGTGCTGGTACATTGCTGCTACGATGACGGAGGAATAACTGGTTCATACTTGGTGCGTCTGAGGAGGTGTTTGGAAGAGGATCATCCTTCGTGAAGTATTCGGAGGAGGTATTTCATCCTTTATGAAGATTCAAAGGAGGTGCAGGTTCATCTCTTGTGGTATCAAGAGAGGTGGTCTCTAAACTTTTACAAATTGTTTCTTTATGAATGTAGTTTGTAATTATTTTGTGATTAGTGAACTGTTTATCTTGGTTTGAGAAAAACGACTGGACGTAGGATTGGAAAGATCCGAACTAGTATAAAATTCATCTGTGCAAATTTCTCTCAACCTTACTCTTGTTATTTATTATTATTATTTGCCTAGTAAGATAAATTGAGTAGAAATTAAAAGGCACACGTTTATATTAAAACCCCTCTTGGTTTGTTATTCCACGCTAACCATTCCGTTGCAGCCACTCTGACAGAAGAAAGCGAACAGAAACACACAATTGCCCTCAAGACTTCAAGCAAAAAAACATCAAGAAAACACTTTGAAGAGGCTAATTCAGAATAAAAAAATCCAGAGCTGGATGCAATGAAATTAATGGTAAAAAGGTTTTCAAAGTTTATGAAATCTAGAAATAAATCCAACTTTGATTTTGCAGGAGCAAATAGGAAGAGAAGAAAAGTTACTGCACTCCCAACATGCTATGAATGTGTCAAAGTAGGCCATATCAAACCTGAGTGTCCTATTCTGAAAATGAAGAAAAAGTTGGATGATAAGACCAATCAAGACAACATAAAGTACAAGCAGAAGAAGTCCTATATAGCTTGGGAAGATAGTGACTCAAACTGCTTTTCAAGTGACTGTGATGAAAGCTTGGAAGATGAGACCAATATGTGCTTGATAGCTGGTTTAGTATGTTCAGATAACAGTGCCAACAGTTTTGGTGATGAATTAATCTATCACGGATAGGTACTATCAGTTGCTTGATGCTTTTCAAGAGCTACATGGTGAAGCTATAAAAATGCAGTATCAAGTTATTATTTGAAGAGTGAAAAGAGAGATCTAGAGAAGAGAATTGAAAATCTTGTGAATGATAACGACTGCCTGAAAACAAAATTAGAAATTGTAATACAATCATCTAGGCAGGTTGAAAGTGAGAGTAAAATAAATGTTCAAGAATGCATAAATTTCCCTATACATCTAGAGAGAATAAAATACTTTATGAGCATTTTATCAAAATTTAATCTAGGTAGTTCAAACCTTGAAGCGTTATTAGGTTTCCAAAGAAATGTGCTAAATAAGCAAGGAATATGATATATTGGCAACAGTAATAAAATCAATGCTAGGAAGTTTTCCGATCTTAGTAAAGCTTCTTCTATATCCTATTTTTATTGCAATAACATTGCTCATTTATCCAAAGCATGCTATTATTAGAAAGTTGGTGTTCCCAAAGGCAAATACAAGTGGATCCTAAAGGAACAAACACAAGCCACTAATAGTAAAGGCCCCAAATTCATTTAGGTACCTGCAACCAAACTTTTCAATTGTTTTGCAAGAAACTAAAATGAAGTGGAGACACAATGGCTCAAGGAAAGCTCAAAAGTGAATCATATACTCCTTGAGATCATCAAGTGTTGTAACAAGCTTTAATTTTGACAAAACATGCATCATTCATATTCTGTACAATCAATTGGATGTGTGTAATGAATGTTGGGTGATTGGAATGAAAACATTGTGTGGAAATCCATGTTTTCATGTTTTTCTTAAGGATTTCTCTATTTACCTGAATCTGGGTTCTGCTATGATTTAATCTGTTATGGAAATAATGCAATCGATTAGACTTTTTCATTGTTTTCTCTGTATGCTAAAACTGTGAAAAGCAATGAACTTAATTAGTTAAGTAAAGAGGATAATCGATTAGATCTGGTTATGTGTGGGCTTTTCAAAATTTCAAATGGGCTTCCCTTAATACTTAATCTATTAGAATGGAACTCTAATCTGTTAAATTATTCATCCACTCTCTTCTGAAACCATTTTCAAATCTTCACCTCCCTTAAAATCTCTCCATCAAGCTCTTGGTCTAATATACTCACATGGCTTCATCATCAAAACGAATGAAGAGACCTACACATAAATCCCATGCTCCTACTTTGGAAGGATGGATTAGTGATTACGAGGCACAAACAAACTTCGTTGATCACTAGAGAACAAGGAAGATGAAGACTTCATAGATATCTCTTATTAGAATAGGGATTTAAGTTTAAATCTGTTTTTGGTTTGAAAATTTTGTAATTAAGCCATAAGGCTTTACCTTTGAACAATTTGTCTCTGTTTGTTTTGAAGCTATTTGTATTCATACTCGGTTTGATAAATACTCTTTTGTGGACAATATCATATATTTGACTCTTTGAATGCAATATGGATGATTCAATTAAGTTCTATGTTTTAATGGAGTGATTAAATTACATTTGTGATTGAATGAATGTCTTGAATTTGTTCTGAGTGTGGAAATCTGGAATACATGTGCTCAAATGTTCATTTTCATTCATTGCTCATGCATTATTACACAACTACTGCTCTTATCATTATTATTATGATACTAACATGTTATGATGTTGAGAAAGTTGTGTTTGCATATTACAATGTGATCATAACAGGTTAAAATGGTCAAACAATATGATTGTGATCATATATGCGAAATTTAATAGATTAAACAGTTTTATAATCTATTAAAGAATTTGAAATGCAGCTTTCTTAACCTGTTACATTAATAATGTAATCGATTAAGTCATCCAATCTGGTTTTCCATGCTTATAACTGTTATTCTAAGTTGCTAGACAGGTTTCAAATGTTCTTATATACATGTTTGGCATCAAACATATATCATATGTTGCATAGTGCTAAAATTTGTTTTGAAATCCATCACATGTGCATCATTATGAATAACACAACTTTGTTGCATATGTGCTAACACATTTATCATACTTTTTTTTGCATATGCCTGATATCCTAATATCATTAGTGCAATAATACTTTATGCACTATCTACATTACATACATTACATGAGTATTAACAAATTTTTGATATCAAATGTTATACATATGCTCTGATAGCAAACATGAGTGTAAATGCTCTTATATATGTCATATACATCTGTTATATTGTTTCATATAGAGACATTGAGCTTTGATATACATTATAACATCATTCATATACTTCTTATATGTTGTTATTGTGCTACATTTCTTTATGAAAGAGGAAGCATCATATTCTTAATGGTCTGTAAGCATTTTTTATGTTCTTTAGCACATGTTTATTCCATGTTACTTGTTCTGCCATTTTTTTGCTAATGCCCAAAGGGAGAGAATAACTGAAAAACGTGTTTCTTGTTGTGCATCATAAAAAAAAGGAGATTGTTGATAGGGGGAGCTATACCTACCCTACATATCTATGTTTTTTATGATGAACAAGAGAATGGTTTTATAGTTTCTTACACAACAAATTACATAATAATTGCTTTATCCTTATTGTGTTTGTGCTTGATATATTTATTCATTATTTGAACATTTCATTTCTCGAAGAAATAACAAGTTAAGAAATATATATAATCTGTTAGATTTCTCCATATCACTTGTATGCTTAACAGGGGCAAAAAACTGTCTAATAACCTATTGCATAAGTTGTATAATCGAATAAAACACGATTCTCTGCCAATATATGTTTCATTTGTGTATTGATATGTTTAGAATGGAAATTGATTTGAAAATTTGCTTAAGTGTTGACATAATTGATTACATAAGTTTCATAATCGAATAAATATATTTCATATGTCAAAATCTATTTCATTTAAAGCCAGAACTTTTTTTAACGGTCAAATGAATTTATTACTGACTTATGAGAATTGTATCATCTATTGTATGCGTTTTATAATTTGCTAAATCAAAACAAAAGCAAATTTGTTAAAGAAGAGGGAAAAGCTTAACAGCAGATTACATAAATTTTGTAATCGATTAAAATACGTCAAGATTCAAAAAATTCTATAAATAATTGTCTTGTCCGTTGTTTCAAAACAATTCATTTGCAATCAATTTAATAACTAACTGTTTCATTGAGTTTGATTACAGGAGCGTCCAAGAAATGTCTTGAAGAATCAAGGATCAAATTTGGATTTTACACATCAAGATTCTATCAAGAAACTGGGCTGAATTGTTCTGATTGGATCTGTACTATTAAAGTGTACTTAAAAGATCAGTTTCATCATTTACAATCTGTGGACTGCGTTCCTGTGCAGGTGTGCCAGGGTAGTAGATTTTGTTCTCATTGAGAGCTGAGATTGTTCTCAAGGTGTTAAGAGAGCTATGATTGTTCTCTGTGTGGTAAGAGTGTGAGGGTGTTCACCTCTTGTTCGCTATAGTGATTTTGAGTTGGGTGAGAAATACATTGAGAGGGGATATCTATGTATTCTTGTAACTTTATCATTATAGTGGAATCCCTTCAACTCAAGTTGTTGAAGGAAGACTGGATGTAGTTTTCGCCGAACCAATATAAATTGCTTAAGTTAATCTTTTTGTATCCTTTTCTCTTTTCTTGTTGATTCATCACTTGTTGTTTTATTGATTTCAAGAAAACCAAATATTTTGCAAAGCTTTTGAAAAGATCAATTTTTTAAAGCAAAATCCAATTCATCCTCCCCTCCCCCTGCCGCCCTCTTGGATTGAGATATAAGACATCTCTTTTCTAACAGCTTAGATGTTTCTATTGATAATGTTGATGAAGAGGAACTTGATGTGTCCCAAGATGAGAGTCTTGGTGATGTATCTAAGCTACCTCAAGCTAAACCTAGAAGATCTGACAGGCCAAAACAACCTTCTAAGAAGTACTTTGCCAATGAGTATGTGATTTTGACTAATGAGGGAGAACGTGAATGCTATGAAGAGGCCATTGAGAGTGAAGAAAATCAAAATGTGTTGGATGCAATGTTGGATGAGATGAACTCTCTACATGATAATCACACTTATGACTTGGTGAAGTTGCCTAAGGGTAAGAGAGCCTTAGAGAACAGGTGGATTTTCAAGGTGAAGCAAGAGAGCAATTCTACACCTATAAGATACAAAGCCAGATTAGTGGTGAGATTTTCTCACTTGTAGTGAGGATGACATCCATCAAAATTGTACTAAGTTTAGTTGCTACTTTGGATTTGGAGGTTGAGTATATGAATATGAAGGCAACTTTCCTTCCTGGTGATTTGGAGGAAGAGATTTACATGAAGCAACCTGATGGTTTTCTTGTTGAAGGCAAGGAAGAATAAGTGTGCAGGCTACGAAAAAGCCTATATGGTTTAAAGCAAGCTCCAAGGCAATGGTATAAGAAGTTTGAGTTTGTTATGTGTGAGCAAAGCTACAAGAAGACTACTTGTGATCATTATGCTTTTGTCAGGAAATTCTCTAAGAATGATTTCATTATCATGTTGTTGTATGTTGATGACATGCTTATTGTTGGGAAAGATGTATCCAAAATTGACAGGTTAAAAAAGCAACAAGGCGAAATGAAATACATGGGAGCTGTTAAGAAGATTCTTGGTATAAGTATCACTCGTGATAGAAAAGAGAAGAAACTTTAGCTATCACGAGAGCATTACATTCAGAAGGTGTTGCAAATATTCCAAATGAAAAATGCTAAAGTTGTAAGTACTCCTCTTTTTACTCATTTTAAGTTGAGTGTTAAACAAAGTCCTTCAAATGAAGCAGAGAAGATAGATATGAGCAAAGTTCCTTATACTTCTACAGTGGGTAGTTTGATGTATGAAATGGTATGTACAAGGTCTGATATTGCACATATTGTTGGTACAGTCAGTAAATTTTTGTCAAATCCAGGTAAAAAGTATTGAAATGTTGTGAAATGGATTTTGAGGTATCTTCGTGGTATTGGTGGTTTGAGACTTTGTTCTGCAAGTGATAAGCCTACTTTGGTGGGTTACTCAGATTTAGATATGGTTGGAGACATTGATTTTAAAAAGTCCACTTCAGGCTATTTGATTCAGTTTGTAGGGGGGCCTTGGCTTGGCAATCAAAGTTGCAAAAGTGTGTAACATTGTCTACTATTGAGGAAAAATTCATTGCGCTTATTGAAGCATGTAAGGAGTTGTTATGGGTGAAGAAATTCTTGCAGGAGATTGGTTTTGTGCAAGGTAAATAATTGTTTTATTGTGACAATTAAAGTGTTATCCATCTTGGTAAGAATCCAACTTTTCATTCTAAATCCAAACATATTGATGTGCGGTATCATTGGATACGTGATGTTTTGAATGCAAAGTTGTTGGAGTTAGCTAAAGTTCATACAGATGATAATGGTGTTGATATGATGACCAAGGAATTGCCAAGAGGAAAGTTTGAAGTTTTTTGTGAGATCGTCGGTTTGACAAATATCTCCACATAGTTGTGATGAGGTGATTTGTTGAGTTATTGAGCTCCCTTCCTATGTGGAGAATAAGCCCAAATAATGTGGATCATTATGTCTCACTAGGTTTAGTGGAGATGGGTCACATTAGTAGGACACATTAAACTCATTTAAAGAGAGGAAAAAGCGAAGTGAGAGAGAAAGGAAGAGAGAAAGTCTTCCCCGAATAACCCTAAACCTGCACTGGTGTTTTCATCGTTGTGAAATCGTTCACCGTTGGATCAAGATTAATTTTGGACAGTGGGTTACAGATGTATGGTTCTTCATTCTGACCGTTTTGATCGTCAATGAGAGATCTAGTTTGGGAGAAAACAGCCCCGAATTAGTACCTCTGCTTTGGAGAAATTTCATCTTCTTTGGTCTTATATGTAAGCATTTATGCTTAGTTAAATTGGCTGGTTGAAAACACCATTTAGGGTTTTTATTGGAGACTCTTTTGTACCTTATTATTGATCATAGTGGATTTTTCTTTGGTTTGGATGACTCATAATTTTTACCTTTGCATTGAGGGATTTTCCACGTTAAAAAATGTTGGTGTCTCTTTAAGCTTTGGATTCTATTTTTGTTCTATTTGTTTAGTACTCCTCACAGATTTTCGCAAGAAGGAAGATTGCTTTTCCGCAACGTTATTAGTCTTTGTTAAGTTGCTATTCTTTTTGGCCCTTTTCTCCATCAATTCTCACAATTTTTTTTAGGGTATGAATAGTAAGTTGATCCATTTAACATTTTTTAGAGGTTAGACATGTCTTAATAAAAGTTGACACAAGTTCATAAACATTGATGGTAAAATGTTAAAAAAAAAATGAATAAGAAGTTGACTATATTGGGAGACTAATTATAGTAAGCTCATATCAAGACTTTACTAATTATAGGAGGTTGATGAACTCTATAATTAGATTGACAAACATATTGAATTGTAGGATTTTAAACTATATTTTCTGTATTAAGAAATTACAGTTAACTAGAGTTAATCCAAGAACAATAAAGACATAAAAAATCAATATTTTGTACTAAGATTAGTGTTTCTGGTTCATTTTAAATTATTAATTAATAAAATATTAAAAACTAATAATAGATAGCTTTTTTTTAAAAAAATGTTTATTGATATCATAATAAATTGCATTTTCTTTTAAATGTTATTTATTGTTTCGTGTTTTCATTTATAGTATTTTTTTTAATAAGTGTTGTCTATTGAGTTTATCTATTCACAATTTTATAATAGTGTTATATTTTTTTAAACCTCCTTTTAAACTTTCAAAAGATAACATAAATTATTGAAAAAAAATAGTTAATGTTTCTTTGGTATAAGGATAGAGTTTATGAATTTGGTGAAGCAAATGGGTGGAGAACATTTTGTTGGAGAAAAAGATGCTAATAGAAGATATTGATGTAGATTACCATCTTCAAGTTTTGGTGTAAGTTAACACTTTTGGCCTTCTTATTCTTTTGAAGGTTTGGTCATGTTCAAAATCCATATATCATCTACCAACTTCAAAAGTTCAAATTTTTTAAAATTATCAATTTCTTCACTGAGATTGTTACCTCATTCTAAAAGACAAACATCAAATTCAGAACTTAGGAGAGCAAAATTTAATTTAATCATTCTATACTTTCATTACTAAAAGTAAGTTAATAACAATTAAGAATAAAACAAAAACAATTTTTGCTAACTTAATCTTTTGCAACTATCATTATTAATAAAATATCAAAACATAAATTAAATTATAATTTTATTGTCATTTTATATAATGGAAAAGTGAAAAAATAATAGAAATTATAGGTATATAAGTGTCTATTTATATTATCATCAGTTAGTAGTAAAATAATAGAAGTTAATATGTAGTTTTGTTTATGTTGTTCGGATAGAGTTCTCTCTAAGTATCTCTAAAGAAAATAAAATCAAATAATGAAATTAATACTTTTATAAGATGAAATTAGTTTGTATAGTTTATTTATAAAGGTTACTGTTTCTTACTCTTTTTTCACATACTGCTCTCTCCACTTCTCCATTCCTTTTTTACCCTTCACTAAAACGGATGTGGATATTCGTTCACGGATATCGTTGAAGAATCGAGGTCTACGGAGGTTAACATCCGTCGAACCACATATTTGAGAGGCATTTGTTTTTCATCCTCCTCCTTTCTTCAAAGTCACGCGAGAGACCTTCTCTCGTTGCACTATCATCATGGCAACGGTGATCGGAGGCACCAACAGCCAAAAACATTATGGGCAGCATTCATGGTGAGGGTTTTCGACGTATTGCAGATCTGGTTCACTTCGTCGGTGCTACTGCTTTGTGTTGTAGTGATTTTCGGCGGGCATGGTGACTAGCAGGCGTGCATGGCTAGCGATGGCCTTTCGAATGCCCTCGGTGTTGTGTGCAGAATGGGGGTAGTCGGGAATGTCAATGGCCTTTCTAATTTGATGTTTTTACTTAATCTAGAGGTGCGTGCGTGCGTGATGGAGGTTCTGTTGGACATTTCTTTGCCATGGAGGTGCAACAATCGAAGGAGCAACCTTGAGGTAGGAGCACCGAACTGTGAGAGAATGAGAGGGAAGTGTGTTGTGTGTTGTTCATGAGAGGAGAGCTATGGAGATGAAGTGTAGTGCGGCAGCGGGAAGAAGAAAGGGAAAGGTGGGAGAGAAAAAATAAATGGTAAGAAACTAAAAGGTTACTAGAAATCTTAACGTTGGAAACAACAGGGTAAAATTTAATAAAACTGGTAATAAAAGACGTGCAAAGGTATTAAGTGTAGGGTTTTTTAAATAAAAAAGAATAGTAAAGAAACTAGGATATTTTTGAAATAAAAAGATAATAGAGAGGTAGAGAAAGTATTTGGGGAGGTGAAAGGAGCAACACCCTTCAATTTATACTTATTAATGATAATGTAAGATAGATCATGGCAGCCCATAACTCTACAGTAAAAAAGACCAAGGTGAACTGAACATTTAACTCTAAGAAATTACTTCCGCACCCCGTTAATGTTTAGTGCACTTCACCATCTTTCGAAATGACCATTTTATCCTCTTCCGGATTATGAATTTTGAAACAAGCTCTACGGAATGGGATTTCCGGGATTTCTGGGATTTCTGGAATAACATTTTCAAAACAAAATTTCTGAAATGAAATTTAGATTTTCTAAATAAAATTTTCGAAATAAGTGAAATACATTTTTCCTAATAGATTTTCGGAATACACTTTCCTAAATGCATATAATACTTTTCAAATGAATTTTCTGAAGCATCCCTGTATGAAATGAGTTTTGGATGTGAAGCAATAGTGAAGGGTATTTAAGTATTTTTCTGATATTGATGGGTGTGAAAAACAATTAATGGGGTGGAGAAAGCAACTACATTAAGTCTATTAGCTTTTATAAGTTTGTCTACGTAATGGGTATTTCTTCCTATACCCCATACTTGTTAAAATCTCAAAAGTAAAACTAATATAAAATGACCATAATGTTATTTTGTTGTTTGAATGTACCAGTGAAATTTATTATGTTAACATTAAATTGGATAAGAAATTATATAATAAATAGCAAACTAAATCATTTAATAGGATAAGAAATTCACGTACTGATGCACAATTTTAATATGGTGAGAAAAAGATATTCCATGGTGTTGACAACATGCTTTTCACAATTAGTCAATTATTCTCAATGGATCTTAATTAAAGTCTAAATTGTGACTATATGTACTTACAATTTGTATAACTATATTTAGCTAATTATTCCCTAAAACTTATTGCATTTCTGGATAGTATTTTTTTTTTTTCCTTTCTTTTTAAAAACATATTAGAAATGGTAATATGAGTTTATCCTTGTATTTGACTTCACTTTGCAAAAAGCACATCGAGCAAACCCGTTTCATATAAAAATTGTAGAATGATTTTGTTGACTCATTCTTTCTAATGATTGGCCATATGCAAGTTGACTTGGATAGACAAAATCATAAAAACAAAATTATACAAATATTATAAAAAATTATTATTATAATGTTTTACATATTTATTGCATTCCGTAAGCTTATCAATAATAATAAAATTAAAATAAATTAAGTAAACATAAAATTAAGATCTTCGTAAAATAAATATGTCAAAGTTAAACTTTTAATGAAAAAAAAGATAAAATTAAATTATTCTCTAAGTTAAAAAGCTTATAGTAAATAATCAATGATAAAATATTAGAATTGACATAGGAATTAAAGATTGAAATAATAAAAAAAATAAAATAAAAGAGTTTTATCTAATTTAAAAATTAAAATATGATAAAGTTTTTGGACGTTATGTTGAATCAATCTATTCCATCTGTCTTCGACCCATACAAACAACTAATTATACAAGATAGAAGAATCTGATGAACGAATTAGTGAACTAAAATACACAATTCTTCTTATTTTCTTTTATGACCATTCCACATTGTCAACTCAGAAAAGAAAATATACAGCACCGAAATTTTATTAGTTGTGGTGAAGGTTTTTTTTTAACGTAACATAATTATAATATGTGTATAATTAGGTATCATAGTATCAATCATTCAAGTCTAACGTTTTTTTTATTTATTTAATTAACTAATATTAATTATGTAACAATCCAATTTTTCATAATGTTTAATTACTAGGATATATCGACATTCTTCATGTAGATAATTCGAAGAAAACATATAAATTTTTCATTATAATTATCCATAAATAATGTATAAGAGAAAACTTCATATATATACACCCATATATACTATAAGAATACATACTACATTGAAACAAACGAAAACTTTTAAAACAGAAGGAAAGGTTGGAACGTCCTACTCTAAGCTTTAGCTCCGCTACCAACTAGCACCTGTTCTCCGGAAACACTACCTAAGCTCACACTATTAAGGTGATCAATGCAAAAGAGAAACATAAACAAATAAACAAGGACAAAAGTAAGGGTAAGCTAATTTACAATTAAAGAATGATATATATATTTATAAACTCATTTAGACATGTTACATACAACAAACATAACATTACACAGTCATCAAACACTTTATGCATGACACTTATTATGAATGGATTGTCCGAACTTAGAATGAATGTCGAGCTATGACGGATTGTGCACTTGCGGTGACTTTTACTACTTTGCAAAGTCATTGCCAATGGGTTTCACCCTACTACACTCACAAGGTTAGTATGTTCCACGCCTTGGATCATACTGGAAGCACGCAAGACTAATACATCCTGCTACTCTCACCATATGTGTCAATCCTCTCTATGTGAGAATAAATGACCATTAAAGTGTCAAGATAACTCCCAAGATTGAGCTTCATGCATTCAGACTAAAGATACTTGAAACTACACCAATAATTTCACCTTGGAACTCACTTTCACAACTTTGAAACACTTTGAACCCATGTACATACATCTCTTCACTTTTACATTGCATACTAATACATGAAACTATTGATCATACATTAAACAGCCAGAAACACCATTAGAAATCATTATGGGTCACATAATAACACAATTTTTCTTTATGGCAACTTGATACTCACTCTAGGCAAGGAAAACAACTTTGAAACTCTCAACAACAGCTCCGAAGGGGTCCAAACCCCCCCCCCCAAAACGACCTAAAGAATGTCCAAAATTCACATCCAAAACCCTGAAACTCTTCAAACAGGTGCAGTGGTGATTTTCGAACAATAATAATTGATTATCATATGTGATAATCAATTATTTCCGAGAGCTTTGAAGAAAATATGACCCTCTGACTGGAATAATCGATTAATAAGTGAGATAATCAATTATTCTTATCAGTTTTTTATAACAACTTGCTTTTTCTGGTTTTAGTGTATCTTAGACATATCCAAATGATCAATTTAGAATTTGTAACACTAATATTGATATGAAAACATGTTTATAGATGAAAGTAGAGTATTACATTACTTATTTGGATAGGAATTAGATGTACCAAATCAAGTCAACAACTCAAGAGTGCCCAAACTCAATTGTATCTCTTGGAACACTCAAAACTCTGCAAACTAAAATCATGGACAAGTCATAATATGCTAAACAACTCACTCCAACATCTCATTTTCATCCCAACCTTCCTACCTTCAATTTCCAACACTCAAAACCTCCAAAATGAACTAAAAACCAACCTAAGAAGCAATTCTCACTTTCATGATATATTTTCACTGGTTTGAATCTCTATCTAAGTCCTAATTTGTCTCATAACCTGTTCCAAACTCTCCAAAACAGATTAAACCCCTTACTTCAAAATTTCACTACTCAAAATCTCATTTTCAACTATACTACATTTTCATTACAGATTTCAATCACATTATACCTCCAACAAGTCGTAATTTACCTCATGACAACACCTCAATAATAGTTTTCCCACATCAGCCCCAAATTCTCAAACTCACATATGAACCCCCCTTCTCTCTCTCATTTAGGATTAAAACTCAATAATTTGACCAACTCTCACTCCAACCACTTGAGTTCAGTTTTCAAACATCAAACCAACATTATCACACACAATCATGACAACACAGAATATCAATTTCATACCACTCCAATCATACACACATCATACTATCAAGATCACAAATTAACATACATATTATACACTTAATCATACCTATTTCTCAAAATCATCTAGAACTCATAGAAATACTAAATTTATAATACCAACACAACTAAACATGGTCTAGCTTCCCTTACCACACAATAAACAGTTCGACTCAAAGAACGTTTCACCAATTGCTTGAAACGTAAGGAATCTCTAGACGAACCTACAAAACAAGTCCTTAGAACTGTAAATCGTCTAGACACATCCTTGTCACCAAAAAGATGACTCAGGAGTCAAAACTCTTAGAGATAAGATAGAAAACTCTAGAAAAGTGATTTCTAGTGGTAAGTTTTAAAATAATGAAACTTGTTTATAACAAAACTATTTATAAATATATCATTTAATATTAAAATAATTGAATCTCACTATTTTTAAATTACTACAATTTCTAAAATAGCATTTTATGGAGTTTTACAAATTACATAATTTCATTTTTATATAAGTCAAAATTTTATGAATAAAGGTAGGATATATGAAGAAGAGCTTTTGATGAAGATGTTAATGGAAACACATTTGATTGAAGATTTTTTTGTGTTGACCATATGTGTATCTTCCTCTCTGTGTAAGTATATATATTGAAAATGATTTTAAACAAATTTCAAAATATGAAATTGCATCCATTTTTTTTTAATATCAAAGAATTAAATGATGTGTTGAAAATAATATTATATTAATATTACAAAAGGTTTTAAATTTTGATGAGTATTATAATGATGAAACTATTGATTTATTTTTAAAAGTAAAGATATTATACGAAGTACGGAAAAAAGAAGGCATACACCACTATAAATTATTAAGAGATTATATTATTTTCAAATATAGACATCACTTATAAATTTCATTGCATTACTTCTCGCAGTTTCGATCTATTCTTGAAAGCGGTGTTGTAATACTAAAATTACTTAAACGTTTTTATATTAACTACTTTAAAAAAAGATTAATTGATATATTCATCATCCCACGTATTAAGAGTAAGATATAAAAAATATTTAATTAAAAAAATTTATCATTGATAAATATAAGAGTTGAGGTGTTTTATTATAAATTAAACTATAATATGATTTTGACCTAATCTTCCAGTTTTCTAAAACGTTGAAATACATGCTTATGTGGTTGATGCTGAAAATTTTGACTTCCTTTTCTCCAACTTGCTGTTATACAGTAAAAAAAATTGGAGAAAAATTAAGGGAAAAATATAATAGAGAGGTGTTACCAAAATATTAAGTATTATTATATAGAACATATGCAATTGAAAAGCTAGCCGACAAAATAATAATATTAAATATGAACAAATATTTAAGTTTGAACAAAATGTTTTATATTTCTATAAAAGATGTAACATCCCAAAAGTATAGATTATAAACTATAATTTATTCAGGAGTTAACAAGAACAATAAGAGAGAACAGTGGAGAAATAAATAAGTAAATAGAAAGAACATGAAATTCACATAGAAATAAAAACTATACAAAATAGCAAGTCTGATTACAATATACACAATTAGACCGAACGGTCATAGGATCAGTTCAATACCGAACAGTACAACAAAAGGGGATTTATACCGAACGGTTTTACAAAAGGGGGCGTCTATACAGAGAGATACTGAACGGTAATCTACGAACTAAATCTGACTACGCCCTACTGACCGGACGGTCCTACGCTATTCTCTGGCTGCTCGGTCTGTAAGGCTTCTTCCAAGGAATCTTCAAAGTCGCCCTCTGCTCACATCCATTAGATGATCATTGCAGTGAAGAGAACAACCGATCGGCCAATGACCGAAAGACAACATAGACATGACAGGAAAAATAAGGGTAAGCTTATGTAAATTTAATTAATAAATTTCAAATTGCATTCAAAACATAGCAATCGAATCATATATCCATCACACAAGTTCAACAATTCGAAGACCGAACAGAAAATCATAATAACCGACCACTTTAGACACTGTCTGGACTGTATGAACCATGTAGTTACGACGCTTGTGCACCCGGCTGGACCTGGCTGGGATACACTTGTCGCAACCGGAAATCGCGACGGGACGACGACGATCCAAAAAGAGAAACGAAATCGAAAAAAGAGTTTGGAGTCACCACCATAGTTTATTCTGGAAAACTACGAAAAAACCATAAAATGGCAAGGCAGGGTCTACGAAAACCAGATTTTAGGTTCGGGAGTCGGTTACGTGTAGGGAAGGTATTAGCACCCTACAACGCCTGCCCGAAGGCAGTACCTTTAATTAAATACGCGGATGTGATGTGGTTTTCAAAATGCTTAACTATCCCCAAAAGATATTATAAAGAAACAAAAATATTTTTTTTATTTTTTTGTGCCCGACAAGGATTGATCTTGCTCCTACGTATTCTCAGTCAGACTAAGAAATCAGGGTTACGTAGTTCTAGCAAACCATTTGGAAAATTTGTTTGAGAAATTGTTTGGAAAATTTGTTTGGAGAATTGTTTGGAAAATTTGGATTTTTGGGAAAGTGAACCTGACAAGGACTGGCCTTGCTCCTACGTATCTCCACTTTTGATGGAGAATCAAGGATCACATAGTTCTGGCGGTGATCTTGATTAAAAAAAATGATATTTTTATTTTGAAGATTTTATGATTTTTTGGCATTTTTTTATACAAAAAAAAGGAGAAAAGTTTTTAGCACAAGGCCTACGCGAGCGGTCACACGTGTGCTTTAAACCTTTAAAAACATATTTGTGTTATTATTGCGAAAGAAGAGGAAAAGGCTTTTAGCACAAGGCCGACGGAAGGGTCGCACGTGTGCTTAAACCTTTTAAAGTAAATTTTTGTTGATTTTTTTAGAAGAAGAAAAGGTTTTAACACAAGGACGATGCGTGCGATCACACATGTGCCTAAACCTTTAAAATATTTTTTATTATTTTTTTAATATTCATATATTTAAAAAAACGTAGATAGATATTTAAAACAGAAAAGTGAGAAAATAAAATAAAATAAAATACAATAAAATAAAATAAAAAGTGAATAGTAAAATGTGAATAGTAAAAAGTGAATAGTAAAAACGAACCTTACTTGAAATATGTGTACCTTGTTGTGAGAAGAGGTAGATGAGAGGTAAAGAAGATGAACTTGGAGTAGAAATTTGGTATGAGATTTAATGGAAAGGTGTGAAAGAAAAATGAAGTAGAATTGAAGAGATTTGGTGTGAGAGAAGAAAGATGGATGTTATGAAAGTGTGTGTATAAATGTGTAGGTGTGTGTGTGTAAAAATGAAGTGAAGAGAATGAGGGTATTTATAGAGTTAAGGATGAAGAAGTGTTAAATAAAATATAAATTTTTAAAAAAGTGAGTGGAAAAATAGAAAAAGTTAATGTGGAAAATAAGTGAAAGAAATAATATAAAAAGTTGGTGGAGAAAGTGGATGAAATAAAATATAGTAAATAGTGAAAGTTAATGTGAAAAATAAGTGAAAGAAATAATATAAAAAGTGGGTGGAGAAATTGGGTAAAATAAAATATAATAAAAAAAAGTGAATAGAAAAAGTTAATATGGAAAATAAGTGAAAGAAATAATATAAAAAGTTGGTGGAGAAAGTGGATGAAATAAAATATAGTAAAAAGATGAATAGAAAAAGTTAATGTGGAAAATAAGTGAAAGAAATAATATAAAAAGTGAGTGGAGAAAGTAGATGAAATAAAATATAGTAAATAGTAAAAGTTAATGTGGAGATTAAGTTAAAGAAATAATATAAAAAAGTTGGTGGAGAAATTATGTGAAATAAAATATATTAAAAAGATGAATAGAAAAAGTTTATGTGAAAAATAAGTGAAAGAAATAATATAAAAAGTGAGTGGAGAAAGTGGATGAAATAAAATATAGTAAATAGTGAAAGTTGATGTGGAGATTAAGTTAAAGAAATAATATAAAAAGTTGGTGGAGAAATTATGTGAAATAAAATATAGTAAAAGATGGATAGAAAAAGTTAATGTGGAAAATAAGTGAAAGAAATAATAAAAAAAAATTGGTGGAGAAAGTAAGTGAAATAAAATATAATAAGAAAAGGTAAGTGGAAAAATTAGAAAAGTTAGGAAGAAAAATAAAATAAAAAGAAAATATATAAAAAATGTAATAGTAAATGAAAAAGGTAGGTGAGAAAGAAAAAAAAATGAGATTATTTTGGGCCATTAGACCAAGGATTAAAAGTTAATTGGCGGGTGCAAATAGTAAAACGAAATAGTATTTTTTTATTTTTGTGATGAATTTTATTTACCCGGACAAAATTGGGTGTTGACAACACTCAACAGACCGCCACCCGAGGTTAGTCTAGTGGAGCTACCTCGGTATAGAAATACCCTGAGGCTAAAGGACCTCCTGTCATTCTCACGCATGAGTTACCTACATGAGGAGGCGTAATCACATAATATCAGGATAAGCGACAACTTAACTTAACCATGTTCATACTTTACAATTCAATTTCAATTCATGAGACATTCCTCCTTGGAATTCTCTTAAAGCAATCACAATATTCTTCATCTTTCTCATTTCATATCATCCAAATCTCATAGTCTTATTTAGAAATATTTCTTAATATATAATTAGAAGATACTGTAAGGGGAAATGACCGAATGGTCAGATACTGAGAAAAAAAAAACAAAAGATAAAAGATACATTAGGAAGTGACCGAACAGTCAAACACTGAAGGGAATCGAATACCATTTAAAACCGAGCAAATCTCATATAGATAATTCATAAAAATGACCGAACGTTCAACAACTGATTAACTTTAAGAAAACCGAATACTTTACAGCTTGGGCCTAATGCCTTAAAATAGAAGGAGTTCTCTTCAATAAACTGAGTGTCAATACAAGACCGAACACTCTTTGGGAAATCAAGTGTCAGTATAAGACTGAGCACTTTTCAAAGGAAGTCGTATTAGTATAAGATCGAATACTTAAAATTTTAGGAGTGTTAGTCTAAGACCGAGCACTCTTCCAAAGAATATTATTAATATAAAACCGAGTACTTCAAAGACGAGTGTCAGTACAAAACCGACCACCCAACAATAACTTTTATTAATATAAGATTGAGTACTTTAAATGACCGAACGCCCAGTGTAAGACCGAACGTTCTAAATAGATGATTATATATATATATATATATATATATATATATATATTAAAACTGAGAGGGAAACTTTCTTAACTTGTTTGGAAAGACTAACTAAGCAAAGTAGTAAAAATTCAATATAAGTTTGTATTAGACCAATTGTTTTGGGGAAAACCGAATGGTCCTAATGACCCTCGGTCACAATTCCAGAATTTCACTAAGTTATCAACTTAACTCTATATCTATTTTTCAGTTATTCATACGTTCCAACAACAAGCAGTATCACTAATTCAACCAACTCATACATGTAAAATCGTTCAAGCATACCATATTCAAAGTGTAGAAATCATAATTAAATTTATAAGCTTCCCTTACCTCTAAATCCCGCTAGCTCTAAGTCCTTAACAGCACTACTACTATGGCTTCAAAATCCAAAGTTGTCCAAAAGGAAATATGATTGGTGCAAGTGAAAGATCTTGCCACCGAGAGTACTTAATCTGAAAGGAGGTTAATGATCGGAGGAGAAGAAGTGGTCAGAATTCTAGAGAGAAGGTTGAAGGTTTTAGAGAGAAGGAGGAGAAAATAGAGTTTCTGAAAAATGGGCGTGAGGAAGAAGAAGGATTGCATGCAGAAGTGGCACCAAATTTTAAAATCTCATCTTAAATACTGCCTCCACTAAAAACCGCTCAGTCCACTTTCTGTCTGCCACCTGTCTTCCACTTTCTGAAAACTCTCATTCTCTCCGCTGCCACACGGTTTCCGAGGACGGAGAAATTAAATGAGGCTGACCGTGTTGTCTCCCACTAACCTAGGGGAAAATCCAGAGAGCGTGACACTTTGCTTCCACTAAAGTGGAGATTTAATGAGGTGTGACAAAAGAAGTGTGGTACAAAAATGTATAACTTTCAAAACGTGATTGATCATACAAAACATTTTTCCATTAATTTTTACCCAAGATATATGTGTAAAAGAAAATACATGATTATATGAACATAAGATTATAGGAAAACTTAGAGGAATTCGCATTGCTCATATAACTAAAATCCTTGCAAATAAACTCTTGCAAGAAATTAATTGACTAAACTGATAAAAAGAAGGAAATGATTAAAAAGAAAGACACATAAGATTCCCGATAAAGAAGGATTAGTGAAATCTAAAAGTGTATTAATTAGCTATTATTTTGTTTTGATGTTACTGTGTTGGGAGAACTTCTCTTGAAGCTGAAATAAGAGAGTTTGATTCTCTTTGTGAAGAAGCAGTGCTTTCTTCTTTAACTTCTCATTCTCCTCAATGATGTTTTTGTTCTCCATGTACAACTTCAAGTTTCTCATCTTCATATCTCTCTTCAAAATCATCCTTTTCCTTTTTCTTGCTTCTTGCACTTTCCTTCTGTATCAGTATATATATCATCAAAAACAATATCACAATATATATATATATATATATATATATATATATTACCAAATTATAGAAAATGTTTAACTATTAATCTTTACTAGAATAGAACTAATGTGTAAAACTTGAAGTGATATATATGTCAAATATTGATATTAATGTGAAATATTATTCATAAAATTAAACTTAAAAACAAAAGTAAGAATCCTATATGTTGACTTTATATAATGCTGAATCTTTATTTTACATTATGTGTGATTTTTATTTTGTTTTTCAAGATATTAAACATAGGATAAAACATAGATGACTGACAGTATCTTCTGTGTTATTCTTCCATCAAAATTAAAATTTTATTCCATAATTTATATAAAATTTAAATGCAGGCATTCATGGTGAAAATTATTGAAATAAAATGTTATTAGTTTGGATTAAAGAACTAGACAAGTAAATTTAAATTTATCTTGTTCTTCCTTTCCTTTTCTTTTATTTTCTTTTTCTTGTTCTTATCTATCTCCGTAAACAAACCATGCACAGACAAATCTTGAAGAGACAAAGAAAGAAAAACAGAAAGAGAGGAGTGAAACAAATAATGATTACCTTCTATGGAGGTTCAAGCGAAGGTGGTGGCGGTGGTGGTGTGTCTTGGAAGAGCACGGAGGGTGAAGGGCAAAAAGAAGGGGAAGATATGGTGGTTGTTTTGAAGAGAAAGAGCACATACCTTTTTATCTCTGAAAGAAGGATTTGTGAAAGTGAGGCGCAAAAGCATGGGGTTGAAGGGGTTTATATAGGTAGAAATATGAGAAAGTTGAAATGAAGATGAAAAAAGAGAGATATGTGTAGTTTTGTGTTTGTTTGTGGGGATGAGAGAGAAGAGCAATGATGATAGAAGAAGTCATCATTACAAAGGGCAGCTATAGATGAGAAATTGTAGAAAAGAAAAGGGTGGTGAAGAAAATTTGTTCTTTAATTTCTTGTTTCCTTTGATTGCCTAGTTAGTCTATCAGGCTCAAACTTGGGTAGTCGGTAACTTTGATGAGATATGAAGACTGGCACACAAGTTGCTTTTATATATATATAAAAGATGGATTTAATAATATAGTGTTTTGATACTAAGTGTTATGGTTTCAAATTCATTGAATGAGATCATTAAAGTGAATTATTATGTATTTAAGATATTATTTATTTTGAAGTTTTATTTAACTAAATTTTATCTTTAAAAGATATTTTAGATGATAAAAAAATATTTAAAGTACACAATAATATTATTACCTATATATAGGTAAGACAAAACTTTAATGTAAATTTAAATAATGTCTACGTCACAACAACTGTGATAATATTATTGTTTGTGTACAATTACAAAACTTTGATAATTAGGTATTTTTATTTCAAGTATACGTGAAGAGTATTGATTCTAGATTTTACTTTAATCAATCTTAAAATAATTGAAATGTTTAAAACTCATGATATTTAATCAAAATTATTAGGATAATAAGTTTTATTTCTTATATATTTCTTCACATTTAAAATTAGAATTCATCTTCATCCAAACGTTTATATATTTTGATTTTTAAATTTAAAAAATAATAAACAATCCTTTTAATATAGTAGTTTTAACTTTTTCTTACCTTATATTTTATATTATGATTAAATATGTTTTTAGTCTCTAAACTATCTCGTTTTTTATTTTAGTCTCTGTTCCAAATATCAATGATTTTTAGTTCTCGTTGTTTTGAAACTCTCACTTTTAGTTCTTAAAATTAGACGACTTTAATTTTTTTGTAATGTGACAAACAGCAATAGTTCGTTCAATGCTAACTACCTTTTTCATTGACTACCACGTAGGTTTTGATTTTAGTAATAAGATTAATAATGAGCACGTTTGTTGATTGAATTAAGATTAGCACAAAATTAAAGGTTTTATTTTTCAATTGGGGGAAAAAATATTTAGTCGAACATTTTTACTCGAACCCTTTTACTCAAACATTTTTACTCTGTTTAGCCACACGGGAATAATTCCCAAAAGTCAAAAAGACGAACAAATTTAAAAATTACAGTTAAAAAAGAAAATCCTTAAAATCAACCTCAATACAAGATTAAATTTCCAAGCAATTTGATGATAACACATCATCATTGACAGGAAAACCTAACAACTCAAGCATCTACAAAATTTCAACGAAGATGAAGATTAAAAGATAGAAAAGTAACGAATATATCGCACCTTTGACTTTATAAGAAAGTTCTTCGGAAATGAGGGCACCAAAGCCTGTGTATGTAGAAGTGGAAACAGAGTATATCTTCTTTTTGTCCTCTTCCTCGCTGCAAACAGCATTCACAGAAGTGAAATTAGAAAAACAGAATGAAGCATTCAATAATAATTAAAGGAGAGGAAAAGGGGACCTTCCGAGGACATGGGCTAGGGTTTTGACATAGGTGCTGACCATATGCTCTTCGGAGGGTTTAGGGTTATAGGGAAACTCCATAACTATTAGCCAGTGCTCGTAGTCGCAGCCATCCAGAAGAATGGTCTCCTTCGGAGGACAGTTGCTCCAGTTCGGGGACGGGTCGTTTAGGGACCGATTTGCTCCGCAACCACTCGAAGGTTTACAGTAAAAGCTTTGAGTAAATATTTTTTTCCCCAATTGAAAAATAAAAACCTAATTCTGTGCTAATCTCAATTTAATCAACACACACGTACGTGGTATCACTAATCTCATCTTTATAATCAAAACCTAAGAAAGCTGGCATTGAACGAAACATTGTCCTTTGTAACATCACACACAACAAAATTTAACGCCGTCCAATTTTAAGGATTAAAAGTGAGAGTTTCAAAACAACGAAGACTAAAAATTATTGATGTTTTGAATAGGAACTAAAACAAAAAACAAATAATAATTCAGGGACTAAAAACATATTTAACCATTTATATTATCATGTATTAGTATAAACAATTAAAAGTGTTGTTCTCTCCATCACCACTCATTCTCCCTCCACCTCCTCCTTTCTCTTTTATCCCTCATTCCATTTTTGTATTCCTATTTTATCTTTGAATAGAATTTTACTTTTAGAGTTAATATTTTATATAATAATTAAATAAACATAAAGTAATTAAATAAACATGAAATAATTAAATAAAGAGTTTATATAATAATTTAATAACTAAATACAAAATATTCTTAATTAAACTAACAAATTAAAAAACAAAACTAAAAACTAAAAAAATTTAAAAAAGAAAAACATCCAGGCCTAAACCGGATGTCGCGTATCCGTTGACGGATATTCAGGCTCAAAAAGATATGCGACATCCGTTCATGACCTGTTATCTTCTTCTTCCTCCTTTGCACACACACACACAGAGAAATCACAGAGCAGAAAAAACCCAACAGCATCAACCACAGCAAAGACAGTATATCGAATACATTTACAAAAAAATTTATAATCTATCATGCAAATGAAGCAAAGAACAAACTAACATATCGTAGACCTCAAGTCGCAAAGCATCATTGACCACCGCACACACCGCCACACCATGAAACCCAAACGAAGATGGAAAAAAGAAACAAACGATCGGATATAAAAGAAAAATAACAGATGTGAGAATTGGAGGTGATGGAAACGAATCTAAGAGTTGGAGGGGATGAGAATGGATCTGAGAGAAAAAGAGAGAAATTTAGGATTTCAATAATAAATAGAGTTAAAAAGTAAAAAAAAGTTAATTTTGTAATTAAAAAAATTTTATTGAAAGTTAGGAAGTGGAGAGAGCAAAGCTGGTGGTGAAGGGATCAACACCCAAAAAAATGTGTAGTCTTATTAAACATGTATTATTTGGAACTAATAACAAAAAAGGAATTAAAATAAAAATTTGTAGAAAATTGGAGTATTTGTATACGTGAGCTGGATTTTGGTGATACCAGACCAAAGTGATAAAGTTAACCTAGTGTATTTTTTTTCCCTGTGTGGAAATTTAGAAGTTTCCCTCTGAATTTAAAGATTTGTTACCGTTAAAAAGTTGAAAGAGGAAATAGGGATAAAATCACGTGGGGTGTTATGAAATTGGTATGATAATTATTGTAGAAGACAATTTAGACATGATATTGAACGTGCCAACCTGCATTTACTTCTGTTCATTGCATTGCATGGTTGATTATAGTTATGGCTGCAACACTGTGCTCTCTGCATGCCTACTGTTTTCACCCACTGCCAAACACTATAACACACACTCAACAATTCATCAATCAATGCTTTTTGTTTCACATATAAACCTTCAAAATACTGTGGGCACAAAATAGGAATACGTTTGGATTCATATGCCAACAATCAATTCTCTTTTTATTTCAATTCATTTAATTCAACTTTATCAATAACCACTTGTTTTCCTTCAAATTCTTTAAATTCAAATATATATATATATATATATATATATATATATATAGAGGGTTAAATATGTTTTTAGTCCTATGTTTTTGGGTGATTTTGGGTTTAGTTCCTCTTTACAATTTAGTCCTTCAATTTTAAAAAACTCTGGTTTTAGTTCTTTTTACCAAATTTTTTTAACTTTATTTGTTGTTTCAAACGCGTTTCTCAGTTAACATTGAAGCAAAAATGTGTCAAACAGTGTAAACAATCCAAATGTTATAATGAAAAGTGTTTGAAACAGCAAATAAAGTTAAAAAAATTTGGTAAAAAAGACTAAAACCAGAATTTTCTAAAGTTGGACTAAATTGTACCTTAGTTTGAAAGAGGGACTAAACCCAATAAATATATAAAATTTTATTTCAAAACATTAAAGTTTTGTTTTTTTTTTCTAAACTTGCACACATAGTTATGCCATTTAAAAAAACATAAATAATATTCTTATATTACTACCATTTGTTTATAAAAACTGAATTTTTTATAAAAATATGAAATATAATTAATTTTATATGTAATTTTTATTTAAATTATTTTCAATCTCAACTTTTGAGTAGTATCAGATTATATTAAACAAACTATAACAAATTCATATATAATATATGAGTTGAGTTGAAGTTTAAAGTTTCTCATGACTTTAAAAATCATTTTGAAACATTGAAAGAAAAAATATATATTCAAATTGTCTTTAACTTTTGATATTAGTGTGATATGATATTGAATTTAATTAGTTTATTTGATTATCAGATTGATTCCATATGACAAATCTTATTAAAAAAATGCTAGTTCAGTTTTTCTTATTGTCTAGTTTTTCAATTTTTGAAAGTAATTAGTGGAAAAACTGCATTTTATGACGGGTAAAAGTGACCTATTATAACGAGTGACCTGGTATCATAATATGTCTTCGCATTTTATGACGTACAAAAAAATCCATCATAATAGCTCCAGCGTATTATGACATACTTTTTGTCATCTATTATAATCAGTCCAGTGTATTATGACATACTTTCACTTATCAGTCATAATATAGCGAATTTATTATGATGTAACTGAATTTACCTATCATAATATGTAACATTTTATGATGTAGATTTTTTCACCTATCATAATATGTCAAATATATTATGACAAGTAATTATTCACCTATCATAATATATGCTTTTTATAAATAATCTTTTATTACATACATTGTTCACCTATCATAAAAACTTGTTTTGTTAAAAAAAAATTCATTATTACATTTGACATATCCATTCAATTTACAATTAATTTCCTGTATTATAATCTCATCAATCAATTTATAATCAATATAACATGAAATGAACATATTCAATTAAACTAACATAATGAAATTCATTTCAAACATTAAATTGTGTAATAATATTTAATACATTTGTTCATCAAACGATATATTAAATCCAAATATAACAATAACCTACACTACATTGTAGTCAAGTTTCTACAATCTACTAACACTTAAAATAAAAAAAACCAGTTATTTCTAATGTCTTCAACATTTGGAGCTTCCATTGAAGATGAATCATTAAAGATCTACAAATAAAATAATTAAGTTATAATAATTTCTACAAATAAAATAATTAAGTTAAAATAATTTTGTAATGAACAGTATCTTTTACCATGTTCTTTCATAGTCAGCAAAAGAAGATCAGATAATTTATCACTTTATATTAAATATCTTTAAGAAATATATCAATGACTTACTTAAAACCCAAATCCAGTAGTGATCTTCTAAATGAAATAAGATGTTTTCGGAGCAATAATTCACACAAAGAAAAGTGTAATTAATAAAATTAGTCTTAAAAAACATTAAATACAATAACCATGTAAAAAAATGAACCAGGTCATCAAATATGAGTTCTGTTTTTCAGGATAGCATATCTTTTGAAGAACATAACCATCCAGTACTGGTGCAACTGTAGTTGATCCAGCACCACTAAATTTTGAAATAATGAACAAAACTACTCATCAGAATGTAGTATTGTAATGTGGCATGTCATCTACAATCAATGAATTTAAAGTAAAGTGACAACAAAAATTTAGTCACATACTGAAAAATAAAATTTAGTCACATACTGAAATCATCATTCCTTTCTTGTAGATGCAGCTAACAGAGTCCAAAAGCCTAGAAGTCAACAAAATGTAAAAATGAGGGTACTAATATTACACTTTTCATCTTCTCTATGAGGAATATTATTCCAATATCCATAACCATGTATTTCTCTGTACTATTATGTATACGAGCAAGAGTGATAAGAAGATTTGCCATGCCATCTTGACTCTTGAGTCATATATTGTATTAGTTATTACCTGAAAATATTCCTTTGGACCAACAATGAGACAACAAAAATTTCCTGGTCACCATTCACCTGTAAATGGAACTAATACTTATTTAATATAAAACTTCTAAAGAAAATTGTACTGGTAAAAAACAATGCTCATACCAGAACAAGATCTCCTTTGGATGAAGAACATATCTGGCTTTCAGAAAATGACTTTGATTTTGGAGGAGAGTAACTGAAACCTCTAATTGAAGTCTCCATAACCAGGGATAACTCTGGCAAAGACCTATCACATAAAATATGTCTATGAATTAAATTATTTTTAGCAAAAGAGAGAAAAGAGAAAGTATGTTAGAGCACTTAAAACTTGGAATAACTGAAGTTCTTTATATATCCCGGAAAAAAATACAGAAATAGTCCAAATTCCAACTAATACAATATAAAGCCCTTGAATATTGAAATAATTGGGCTCATGCTGGGTTTTGGACTACTAGAAAACCAATTGTTGTTTTAATCATTCTCGAAAGAAAAATAGCAGTAATTAAAAATTTCAAATAAAATTATGCAATTTTGCTTGTCTGACTTTAAAAACACACTGGGGTTATACCAGAAAATGATGGGAGATCAATGATACATTACAAACAATGATATATTTTTCTTAACTTTTGTTAGTGAAAAACTATCCTCAAAATCGGTGGAGTTGTTACTTTAACAAATGATGTCTTTTCTTATGTTCTATACCATCAAAATATGTTCTCATAAAGTTCAGGGTAATAGCTTTCTCCTTTGCAGATGTGCCACTAAATCCACGGAATATCACATCGCTCACATTCAATGCTCCACTGAACAACCCTCAACTTTTCCTGAAATCCACAGGAGGGAAACATATTCTCACGTGTTTTATATGTATGATAAGTTAATATGCAGACATGTTGGTATGATAACAGAAGTTTATCAGATTGCAGCTACTTTCTATAAGCATTGTCTTAAACTAGACTTGCTTCTTATTTCTCAACCTCTAGCAGTAACTTGATACCAACAATCATACTAAAGAGAAACGATCAAATCAAAGTAACATGAATTATGTGTATAGTCGTATCATACCTTCAGTTGGAGTTAATTGCCACGGAGGAACAACTGAAACAACATCCATTTGCTTGTGCAAGCATTTCTTCCAAAAAGCGTTGAAGGTAGGAAAGCACGTCCACTCTCAGTATATATTTCCCATGGCTCATACAACAGACCCCCATTGTAGCTTTGCACAGAGATGCCTTGTTCCACTAGTTTTTCTTTGATGTTGCTCTTCACATTGGCCACATTATATCCAGGTCCATTATCTATAACAGATAATCAAAAACACGAAATAATAAGTAAAAGCTAAAACTTGATCAAATTCAAAATGTACTTGACAAAAGTGCAGCAGTTGGAGTGAACTAATGAGACAAAGATTTAAGAAATTAAAGGGTTACCTCCACAAAATCTTCTTTTACTTGAAGGTGGAACTTTAGTGCATGGCCTTACTTGCCTGCTCTGTTTTCCTGCAGAGATCCAATACTTGGTGGTAACTACTACTTCAAACCAAACATGTCACAGAAAATATAACTATCCAAGAACTGCTACATTGCTCCTGGGGTAAAATGCAAGGCTAATCGTATCAAATCAGTAATTAACAGATCTACTAGTATGTTTTTAAAACAGGGAATAGGATCATACTTGCATCTTCTTTTTTGTACAGTTGCTTGATTCGATCAAGTGCTTCATTCTCAACCTGAGCCATTTCCTTTCCTTTTGCCTATGCACAGAATTGGAAATGAGATTAATTACTCCACACCTTTAGATATTGATACCATGCCCATTGTAAAATGTGAAATCTAAGAGGAATAATTCACCGAATTGAGTCAAACAGAACTAATCACCTGAGTCAGTAATAGCTAATATCACTAACTATACATACGCTTAATTCTAGCATTTAATTCTTAATACCTGATAGGATGTTAACCTTAGCTTTTTTCTTTTGTCAGGATAGTGAATAAACACAAGTTATATATATATATATATATATATATATATATATATATATATATATATATATATATATATATATATATATAGTTTTTCTCTTTCATTTAAACTATCCAAGCCTGAAAACAAAACAGCAAAGCTAATTTAAAAATGTTACCTCGTACAACTGAATCCATTTAAATGAAACTTTCTTTTCCTTCATCCTCTTAACCACTTTATTAGTGGAATTTGTGCCAAACTGCTTTTCAAAGAACTTCTTCCACAGCTTATCAGTTATAGGGCTGAGATCTCTTCCCTGCAAAAAGCGTATCAAGCATATTGGATGACCATTTCATTCTTGTTCAAAGTTCACTGACAGTCAACAATACTACACATGGGTAACGATTGGAATGAAAAAGGGAAAAGAAATGAAATTGAAGACGAACCTCGTCTTTGAACATGTGGAACAGGATGATTTTGCCAGCGTTATCGAGACCTACTAATAAGATATTGGCCTCCTTCTACCACAGTCCAAGCGACGCTAGAATCCCATAAGATATTTGCAAACTCGACGACGTACCGACGAACTCGACGGTGACCGGCAAACTCCACTTCGATGGCTTGGTCATAAATGATGAACGGCGGAAGGGAGGATTTAGGGATTGGGGAAAAATGAGGGTGATGAATGCATGATTGAATGAGAGTGATGAACGCAAACGAGAGAGAAGAAGAAAACCTCGAGGGTGCAAAGGGAAGAAATTAGGGCTTGCAAACGCGAAGTGAAAAAAAACCTCGAAAGTTAAAGATATGAGGGCTGGAAAAATTAAGATATTATGACAGAGGTCATTAACTTCGTCATTATAACTTTTTTGAACTTTTATAAATTTTGTCACCACGCGCGTTTGATATCTATTATGTCATAATACGTGAACTTATTTATAAGTTGTTCACTAAGTTGCATATTATAACTGATATTTATAATTCTCTCATAATATATTTTATGTTTATTATAATATTAATTCCAGTCAATTTATTATGATGGATGATTTTCATTCGTCATAATAGGGTCGTCATAGAATGATATTTTTTTACTAGTGAGTAAAAACTAGTGTTTTAAATTATTTGGATAATTTTAATTATATCTTTTAATTAAAATAATATAATGTGTTTTTTTTAACAAAAAAAATCCTTAAATAACAATAATTTTAAAGATAAAAAAGTGACTATAATTAAGATTAATTTATAAACTAAAAATGATTAGTTTTTGTTATGAATAAAAGAGTTATAATTGATTTGTGAATTGGACTCTAAATTAATTTCTTCTTGAAAGGGGACGATTGTTCGTCAAGTAACATTTCAAGTTTTTTATGATGTTCAAATATTGACAAAATCTAGATCAGTAATTTGAGTCTAAAATATGTTGTAAGTCAAACTTGAATACTCTTAAAATCAAATTAATCAATTAGAAATAGCTTTAGTGCCAAAGAATCAATTTTGAACATACCTATCATTTGTCATTAATCTATTAGCTCACTTATACAATCTATTAAATCAGAATCAAATTACAAAATTCAAACTTGAATGATATTAATGTATTATGTTATTTTTATAATCGATTAATAACATCAATGAACTATTTTCTCTTTAAAAACAAGCTTTCTTCTCATTCTAAAAACACAAATTTTGATACTTAAGAGCTTATATTGTGAGATGGAGGCATTCTTGAATTCTTGAAAAAAGCATTGCTGGGTTTTTAGAAATTTATCAAGAAGCAATCAAGATGAATTTGGTTTTAGAAATCATTGCTTGAAAGTAAGAATAGTGTGTAACATCTACACTCTAGGTGTACTCAATTCATCTACTGTGGAAGTGATAATCTTGATGTTATTGTGTGAAACATTGCATTTAGATTGCATTTTTTGATATGTGTATCAAGTTTTTGATATCTTAGGGTTTAACATTCTAACATTAACTACCAAATTTTTTCCTACTTGTCTATGGATCTCATTACTTGTCTCCCTCCTTCATTTGGATACACTGTGATTCTGGTGGTTGTAGATTGTTTTTCTAAAGGGGTTCATTTGGGTGCGTTACCTACCCACTTCACTGCCTTATAAGGTGGCCGATTTATTTGTTTCTATGGTTTGCAAGCTTCATGGCATTCCAAAGAGTATTGTGTCTGATCGGGACCCCATCTTTCTTAGCAGATTTTGGACAGATTTATTCAAACTTAGTGGCACTAAACTCCGCATGAGTTCTTCCTACCATCCCCAAACCGATGGACAAACGGAGGTGATGAATCGGACTATTGAGCAATATTTGAGGGCTTTCATTTTTCACAAACCTTCTCTTTGGTACAAATTTCTACCCTGGGCAGAGTACCACTATAACACCTCAGTTCATTCCCGTTCTGGCCTTTCCCCATATCAGGTTCTTCACGGGAAGCCTCCTCCCTCCTTGCCTTCTTATATTGTTGGGTCATCATCAATTGCCGCCATAGATGAAGCACTGTCGTCTCGTGAGGCTGTCCTTCGGCTGCTGCAACAGAAATTACTCAAGGCACAAAATCGCATGAAAGAGTATGCAGATAAACACCGCAGAGACGTGATTTATGAAGTAGGTTCTTGGGTGTATGTCAAGTTACAACCCCACAAACAGATTTCCCTCTCAGGTTCCAAGTACCATAAGTTAGCCAAACGTTAATATGGTCCATACAAGGTTTTGATGCGCATTGGCCCTATAGCCTATAAATTAGAGCTGCCTTCATATGCCAAAATACATGATGTCTTTCACTATTCTCGTCTGAAGCCCCATGTCGGTCCTCCACCGGTTGAGGTTGATCATCTTCCACCTAACTTCATTGACAGTCACCCCCTCATCACTCCACTAGCTATCCTTGACTTCAAAATTGAGGACGTTAATAACAAGCCATCTCGCTTGGCGTTGGTTCAGTGGCCTGGTCTATCCCTTGACGACACATCTTGGGAAAATTGGGATGATTTGAAATCTTTGTCCAACCTTGAGGACAAGGTTGAATCTCATGGGGAGGGTATTGTTGCAGTAACCCCTCCAAGCACTATTATTAATAGGGAGAGGCCCAAACGTGTGACTCACAAGCCCATAGGTTGGGATGATTTTATTCACTATTGATTATTATGACAGCAAACTTCTAAAAACGTTGCGTTGACATGTTTGTTACTAGGGAATATTGTAGCAGGGGGTGGTTATATATGATTTGTAAATTCTGTTTTGAAGGCAAGTAAGAAAATATTTTCTCCTTCCTTTCTCTCTTCAGGAGGCTCTCTGTCCTCGAATACAGAGATTTGTTTCCATTCCCATCAATATATCAACATCTTCATAGTCAATTATGATCTCAAAATCCCCTCATATTTTCAACACCCTTTTATCTCTACTCTATTTTTTTTTTAATAATATTAATCCGTATCTCTTTTTCTAAAAATCGAGAGCACATTTTTGTTTGCATTGTTTTGGTGGATAATTAATTGGACCAAAACTATATTTTTAATAAATTTATGTTAGACATTATTATGAACTTTAACATTTTAATTATACATGAAAATGTTTTAGGGTTGGCTAGATTCAGAATTGATGATTCATTGTTGGGTGAAAATGAATGCTTGATGGTTTAAGCGTTGGTGGATTCCCAAGGGAGGTTCTTGGATGTCTGAGTTGGATGACCAGGTACCATGAATCCCGAAACCATTTTATGTGAGAGTAAGATTTATCATGAGGTTGAGGAATCCAAGGAATTGTTGAATGGACCGTGTTATACTCGCTTATTAAGGGTTATCTTTGTTGTCGTAAGTTCAAATATTTGTTTTACTGGTATTTAATACCTAGAAACCTACATGAGAAATAGTATTTTTAGATTTAGGAATCAATTACTTTCATTGGTGTGAATTTTGTCTCCTCTGTGCGGTGTGTTTTTTGTATATTTGTAATTTTATTGGTAATTTTTTCATTGAAATACCAGGTTTGATATGCTTGATTGGTGCTTATGAATATATGTTGTAAGTCATGTGAATGCAAAGCAGTGGATTGATGATACTAATGTGCTTCAGATGATTACTGATAAATTCAGTTCTTCAATAAGTATCATAAATTTTCTTAGGTATATAGTGGAGGATTTAGATATGTTATTAATTCTAAATTTAAATTTGTTACAGAGTTTATATGAATTAAAAGTAAGAGATAATTGTTTAAGTTGATATGTGAGGTCAATGAGTGAATTAAATATGTACTCACTGATGCAGTATGATTTTCTTTTATCATATCGAACATATAATCTTTAAGTTTTATTTGTCACTGTCTTTTTTATTACTTTATACTTCAATAATAAATCATGGTTCCTCATTTTGCTTGTATTAACCATTTTTAATTATGGAATGGTGCAATTCTACCTGTATCATGTTCTTTTGCATTTGAGGTATTATTTTTCTTGTATAGTTGTCAATGACACCATATGGTGTTGTTGGTGAATTATGTTGTGAAGTGACTGGAATATGCATTAATGATTGTACAATAGTCGGGCACGGTGTCGGAGTTTCATTGAAAATTTTGGAGAAGTCAAAAGCTTGAAATAATGTTGGGGGAGCTAAAAGCTTGAAATAGAACTCAAGTGTCAAACTATAATTTAATGTATTTACTTTAAAAACTTAGAGAGAAACGTTTTAGGGAGACATGATCCAAGATCTGCCACTAGCCAGACAAAAACCTGGAAAATTTCAACTAGAGGGAGTGAGTGTTGTTGAAGTGACTCTGGTTCTAAGAAGCCTGATCATTTCTCTTTTGTTTCAATTGTTGTTATTCTGGCCAATAAAAAGAAAGGAAAAATAAAACACCCTACATATCTTGAGATTGTATATTCCTTTTTGCACCATAGGAACTATACTACAAAGGATATCATTTTCAGATATATCTCTTTATCTTTGCTGCCCCTTTTTGAGTAGGAAATGTTATCCAATGAATTGTGAAGTCCATTACACAGGTTCTCTCTGAAGTTGAAAGAGTTTAAATAACAAACAAAAGTTTCACTTGTATAATGGGACCAGTCTATAAACGGGAGGAGCAATAGGAAGGATTCAATTCACACATCGCATTCCAACCACCAATTTTCTGTTATAAATAAAAAACTATGGAACAAGTGGACGGGTCTGTGAAAAATAATCATAAACAATCTATGTAATTTAATGATGTAGTCAATGGATCTTTCAGGGAAATATTCAAAGTTCACTAAATTTAGTATTATTCAATGTATTTTGAACATGCACGTTTCATTCTTAATGATGCAGAATCTTTAAATTTCCAAGCAAGAGAGAGTACTTTTGCTTGATTTTTTTGTTGTTTGCACTTGTTTTACACGTTCTTTATGCAAATTGATTATGGACATCTAAGATCATAACACCTCCCCAGTTTCCCAACTTTGTCTTGATTTTATGACTTACATTCTATTAAGCTAGCAAACTTGCCACCCATTCTTGGATTATGTCTATACCCTTTGTTTGTGCATGTCATTGAGTTCTTGTGGTAGATGTGTATATGATCAATGATGATATGTGAGTAATGTTTTAAGTGGTGGTGAGAATATTGTGCAGATTCCAACCTTATGTTTCCTTTGATATATTCCCTGTTTCGGAGTTCTAGACATTTGGGTCTTGGTCCAATTTCAATTGCATCTTTGGCAAGAGGATCAATGTTAACTTGAGAAGACTTCTTCAGGGCCTTATTCTCTATCTCATTATTTGACAGGTCTAGTA
Source organism: Vigna reflexopilosa (assembly GCA_027742785.1). Classification (NCBI taxonomy): domain Eukaryota; kingdom Viridiplantae; phylum Streptophyta; class Magnoliopsida; order Fabales; family Fabaceae; genus Vigna; species Vigna reflexopilosa. The sequence continues at coordinate 21,264,394 of CM050929.1, forward strand.
GTATGGACTAGGATAACATGTCTTTTATCTTTTATTCCTATAAGGAATAAAATTGTATGAAGTAATTAAATGAAATAGTACAGGATAAAAAGTTGGAATATTAGCTGAAGAATTGATACTCTCACTTTAATATTATCCTATGAGTTTTCATATTTATAATTGGGTTAGATTATAAATTTATTATTTTCAAATTTGCAGTGTATTATTATATTTTTTTCATGTTAAAAAGGAAAGTTCATAGATTAGCCATAACTCATAGAACTTTGGGGTAATTGATCTTGTGGGCTTTTTTAATAAAAGATTATTTTAGTTCTGTGAGCTTTTTGGCCCCTAACATAGGCTAGGGCCAAGTCCTATAATAGGCTTATTTGAAAAGGCTACCTACAAAATGCAAACACTAGTACTATCGTACTATCTAGCTAAATCCTTCGGACCAAGACTTTTAATTTTTTTTTCAATCTAAAGAGCATGTTTAGTTCCTTTTGTATATAGTTTGGTCTAAAACATCTATTTTACTCAAACCATTTGTTTCTTCTTAGACATGTAAGAACCTAGAAAATAAAGTATTAGAATTGGTAGGTGTATTAAAATAATGAAACCGAGTATTTTATTATAAAATAATTTCATAATATAAATAGAATTTTCTAAACTTGTCTCATTACTCAAAACACACTTTATCTCTCTAGAACTCTTTCTCTTTGCTTTCTTTCACATCTCTTTAAGTGTTCTTGCTCCTAAGTCATCTGTTTGACGATCAGGAGGTGTCTAGATGATCACGGCTTAAGGTCTACAAAATCTAACCGATCAATTTCAAGAGTAGAGCAAGTAAGTTTCAACTTTTTTTCTCCCTCCTTTCTCAAATCTGTTTTGGAAGAATCTAGTATTGTTGCATGTGTAATTGATAAATTCTTTTATTAGAAGTTATTTTTAGGTTCTTTTAGTTTCTTATTTTCTAAAATTAAGATAGTTTATAAATTTTGCTTTAATTTTAGAGTTTTGTAAAAATAGTGTTAATTTTAGATAATAAATAGTATTTTTAAATAAATAATTGCTTTGTTCTTTTCTTTAATGTCAAAATACAATTGTTTTGTTGTTATAAGATTTTTTTTTTCTTTTTGCTGTTTAACTCTTAAATTTTTGGGTTAAATATGTTTTTAGTCCCTATACTTTTGGGCGATTTTGGTTTTAGTCCATTTTCAAATTAAGGTACAATTTAGTCCTTCAACTTTAGAAAACTCTGGTTTTGGTCATTTTTACTAAATATTTTTAACTTTATTTGTTGTTTCAAGCACGTTTCATTATAGCATTTGGATTGTTTACACTATTTGACACATTTTTGCTTCAATGTTAACTGAGAAACGCGTTTGAAATAGCAAATAAAGTTAAAAAAATTTGGTAAAAATGACTAAAACCAGAGTTTTCTAAAGTTGAAGGACTAAATTGTACCTTAGTTTGAAAATGGACTAAAACCAAAATCGTCCAAAAGTATAGGGACTAAAAACATATTTAACCCTAAATTTTTTGTAGATCAAGCCTTTGGAAATAAAGGAAAGTAGAAACTTTGGGCTGAAGAAAGCTGAATTGGGCTTAGCACTTAATTACTAAGGATGTTTCATCTGCACCTCTAAGGTTTCATCTGTACCTCTAACTTTTTCAAAAATTTATTTTTAACTTTAGTAAATATTTTTTTATTTTTCACTTTCTATTTAAAGTAAGGGTGTTTCATCTTGTACCTCCAACACTTTGTTTGTACTTCCAACTTTTTAAAACTTTATTTTTTAACTTTAGTAAATATATTTTTTACTTTTTCTCAATAATCCTACATTTTTTTAACTCTGCACCCTTTTAATTTTTTTTAAAAACTTTGTCTTTTATTTATATTTTAAAAAATCTTTAATTTAATTTAAGAATCTAATGTTATTTAATATTTTTCCATATTTTAATAATTATTAAAATATAATTTATATTATTATATTACTAAAATTAAAATAAAAATAATTAAAATAAAATTAATAAAAATAAAAATAATTATATAAAATCTGATTTAATATACATAAATATTTTAAATTATATTATATCAATAAATAGAATTTCGAAATTTTTAGATTTCTTAATTATTATTATTTTAATTTTATTTTTTTCATATTAATATTATAATAATATAAATTATATTTTAATAGTTATTTAAATATAAAATATAATAAATAATATTAAATTTTTAAATTAAATTAAATAACTAATAAAGTATAATAAAAAAACAAATTTTTAAAAACATTCCTCCGAAATTGGAAATCCGATAACTATGTCATCGGATACCAATATAACTTTTTTTTAAAATTTAATTTTTTATTTAAAATTCAATAATAATTTAATTTTTTATATAATACTTATATTACAAAAATTAAAATTAAAATAATTAAAATAAAACTAATAAAAAAAATAATTATATAAAAACTGATTTAAAGATTTCAAAATTTTTAATTTCTTAATTATTATTATTTTTATTTTTATTTTTTTAATATTAGTACTATAATAATATAAATTATATTTTAATAATTATTTAAATATAAAATATATTAAATAATATTAAATTTCTAAGTTAAATTAAATAATTAATAAAGTATAAATAAAAAACAAATTTTTAAAAACATTATTATCGGAAATGGAAATCAGATAACTATCGGATACCAATATATTCGATGACTTTTTTTTTTAATTTTATTTTTTATTTAAAATTCAATAATAATTTAATTTTTTATATAATACTTATATTACAAAAATAAAAAATAAAATAATTAAATTAAAAGTAATAAAAATAAAATTAATTATGTAAAAACTGATTAATATATATAAATATACTAAATTATATTGAAATATTAAATTAATAAAACAGGATTTCAAAATCTTTACATTTCTTAATTATTATTATTTTTATTTTAATATTTTTAATATTACCACTATAATAATATAAATTATATTTTAATTGTTATTTAAATGTAAAATATATTAAATAATATTAAATTTTTAAATTAAATTAAATAACTAATAAATTATAAATAAAAAACAAATTATTAAAAACTTTTGTGTATCCGATACTAATATCCGATGACTTTTTTTAAATTTTATTTTCTATTTAAATTTAATAATAATTTAATTTAAATAAAATATTATATTTTAATAATTATTAAAATATGAAAAAATATTAAATAATATTAAGTTTTTAAATTAAATTAAATAGTTATGAAATTATAAATAAATGATAAAGTTTTAAAAAATTTGTTAAAAAGGTACAGAGGTAAAGATGTGTAAGATTACTTTAAATAGAAAGTGAAAAGTAAAAAAAAATATTTATTAAGATTAAAAATAAATTTTTGAAAAAGTTGAAGATGAAGCCTTAGAGGTGCAGGATGAAACACTCAATTACTAAAGTTGTTGGTGCTGTTTGGTGGGCCAAGAATGGGTCACGCAAAGTGGGCTGATGATGTTTTTGGACCATTTAACTAAATTGGTCTGAATTGAGTAAAAAAAAGCACTTTTGGGCTTATAGAAAAGCTAACTGTGTTGCATTTGAAGATGGGCCATTAGCATGGGCTGGCAGTGGCTGAATAAGGCTTGGCGCTGGAATGGGTTGAAGCCCTTTGGAGTGCAGTTTAATGAAACGCAGATTTTTCAATTTTTGCCTTAGCTTTCATAGAGGTAGAATTCTGTTCTTTTCACTGAAACTCGGAGATAATCACATTAGGTGACAGACTTTGCGGTTTCCTTTGATGTTTGGTATCAATTGAACTTTCGTTTTTCAGATTTTAATGGAATTCTGCATTTAGTTTGATTGCATTGCCAATTTACAATTACTGCATTGTTGATTTACAATTCTTACAATTCAGTTTGGTTTCATTTGAGTTCTTGTTTCTTTTATGATAGTTTATCTTTTTGTTCATTTACATTCTGATTTTAAGTTTTGTTGTTCATTATTTTATCCATTTACATTACTTTGATTAAATTCATAGTCTGTTCTTGTATTTGAATTGTGTTGGTTTCCTTTACTTTAGATTAGCAATAGTTGATTAGTTTTGATTTTTGTTTCTTCTTGTTATGATATGAACCTTGAATGTATGTTACTGTTTCGTCCTTTAGTAGTAGTAACCGTCATTCTGCATTTCTTTTGAAGGTCATTTGTTTTTATCACTTGATTGTATACATAATAGAGATAAGATTTTAATTCTGTTAATATAGGAAAGCTGTTTAGGCATTGTAAATATGTTCGAGTCTTGGTAAGTGCATTTTTGTAGTTGAATTTGACTTGGAACTTAAAGAAGACTGTCAAAAGTAGAATGCAAGCAGCAGGTGTTGTTTTCATAATTTAGATAGTCTTTCCTCTGAGTATAAATATGATGATTGAATGACTAAAAATAAAGAAAAAGAATAAAAATACATATTTCAAAGAAGAGTTACTAGTAACATAAAAAGAAGAAAAAATACTTTCGTTCATAAAAATAATTCTTAATTTTTTTTTTATTTTATACTTTTTAGACTTGTAAAACGTTATTATCCATATTAATTGATTTTTTTTAATATCATGGGACAAATAATAACCGTAGTTTAGATTCAAAATGGGTCTAAATTAAAATTTCAATCATGTTTATAGAATAATATCATGTTCGACCAAAAGAACGACGAACAAAATAATTATACAAACATGAGAAATGTAAAAACATAAAAAGTATGGAAATAATCTTAGTAAATTTTGTTCTTATTTTTCTACCGTATTTCTGGCCAAGGCTAGTAAGAGTGGTTAAATATAACTGTTCTCTTTTTTTGTAAATGACTTTTGAAATATATGAAAATGAGAAAATTTGAATGAAACACTTGTGAGAGTAATTCTCATTCATGAGTTTTATCTTGATCTCTAGGAGTAGAGTTTTTTATTCCTTAGTGCTTATCTTGAAGATGGAAGTTGAACTTCAAATTCAAATAGTAGACATTGTTTCTTCCACCATCTAACTATTCTCTACCTTTTATTTTTTAATTTGTGTTCATGTTCTTATGCTTTATAATTTTTGATTCAATAATATTCTAATCATTTTTGTCCATAGTTATGCTCTTCTTAATGGTTAGATTCTGCTAACTTGAATTCTAGATTTCTCCTATTCTTATGATTAGAATCATTCATTCAAGTCTCTTAAGAATTGATTCCAAATTTTAAAGCAAGAATATAGATTTTATCTTGCTTCATATAATTTTAAACTTGCTTTCCATATATGAACTGTATAAAAAGTATAAGAGAAAAGTTCTACTAATAGTACTATAGTTTTCCACTAAGTATTCATTTACCATAAAATTGAACACATCTTCAAGATTTTATTTACTTAAACATGAATTGTCAAGCCTTTTGAAGTCACTTTCTGAAGCTGATTGAAGTTTTTGCTTTGGCATCATCGTCTTCTTCGGGCAACTTCACTATAGTGTAGGTACCTGCACCGGATAAAGCTCCAAGTACAAGAGCTACCAGATAAACCCATATTGTTTTGTAGTTCTTTACGGCTATAGCAAGACCTACTGTTCTTACTGGATTCATTGAAGCTCCTGATATTGGTATGTAATTCAAGGTTAAGCATATTTAAACAAACTCAAGTTTTTTTAAACAACTCTACTTTGTTTTTGTGATTTAGTAAACTATAACTTTTGAGACGGTTAAGAATTTGAAGCTGGGAATTTTTTATTGAAAAAGTGGTTAACAATAAGCAATGGAATGAAAGCATCTTTATTTTACACAGAACAAGAACAGGGCCAAATGTTTTCTCAGAAAATAATTATAAAAAATTACTATACTTTCTAAAACAAGTGAAAAGAGACTTGTTGAAGATAAGATTTAAGTAAAAATAACCGAAATTGAAGCAAATTTAGAGACATGTGAACTAATTTTCATTGTAATTTATTTTATAATTTTCAAAAAATATTAAAAACACAGTTTTTAGAAAATTATTAACATGCTTGTAACTCAATAGTATTTCAGAAATGAACAGGTAACTATTAGCTTTTAAACATCACTTTTGAAATATAAAAATAAAAATCAAAACAAAAAAATATATTACATTTTAAACTCTACTTCATTAAGATAATTTGTTGTATGACTTACAAAATTTTAATTAATTAAATCTTAAATTCAATTATACTCTTAGATAAAAAAGAAATTGGTCAAAATTTGAATGAGATCTTGTACCCTATTTAACATGAAGACTTACTAAAGAGAAATATGATCTTGCACGGAAACCGTTCTAAAGCTCCTTTTTTTTCAAAGAAAATGAAAAAAAAAAAATTGTATTAAATTTCTCTTACCTTTTCTCTTCCCATCTTTCTCTAATAAAGATATGAGTGATTATTAAATGGTTATAATTTTGTAATTGGTTCAATTTATTATATAGGCTTAATATCTTGGTCTTCTTATTTGTCTGCTAATATCATTTTGGTCCTCAAGTTTTAAACTATCTCAATTGGGTCATAATTTTTGTAAAAATGCACACATTTTACCCTAACCGTTAAGTTGTCTCAAACGGCGTTAATTGATGCTGGGATGAATTTTTTATTTTAGGCTTAATCCCTCTTTTGGTCCTTATTTTTGTGTGAAAATCTTAGTTCGGTCCTCAAGTTTTTCCTCAAGTCCTTATGAAATGCAAACATTTTACAACATTTTACCCCAACCTTTAAGTGTATTGAGACGACGTTAACTCAAGTTTTTACCTCAAGTTTTTTTTTATGTTTTAAAATCATTAAATCCACGTGGCTATAGTCTTTCTTTTTTTTCCTTCCAATCACTGATCACAGTTCACTCATTCCTCTACCCTCAAACCCCCCGACTCACACATTTTCTCCCTCTCAAACTAAAAAATGCCGTCGTTGTCGACAGTTCAAAAATTATGATCCAATTGAGACAGTTCAAAACTTGAGGACCAAACTGAGATTTTCACACAAACATAAGGACCAAGGGAGGGATTAAGCCTAAAATAAAAAATTCATCTCAGCAACAATTAACGCCGTTTGAGACAACTTAACGGTTAGGGTAAAATGTGTGCATTTTTACAAAAATTATGACCCAATTGAGACAGTTTAAAACTTGAGGACCAAAATGAGATTGACAGACAAATAAGAGGACCAATGGAAGTATTAAGCCTATTATATAAAAAGGAATTATTTATTTTCATTTTTCTCTCTCCATCTTTCTCAAATAAAATTATGTGTGATTGTTAAATTGTTAGAATTTTGTAATTGGTTCAATTTATTATATTAAAAGGAATTATTTGTTTTCATTAGTTTGTTGATGGAATGTTAAAAACAAGTTATTATTTAATTTTTAATACTGTAAGAAGTCATTCAATTAAATTTTACAAGTTGCGGAAAATTCTCTTTTTTATTTAGTTTTTAATTTTATAAAAAAATTAATTTAATATCTCTAATTAGTAAAATTTAGAAAATAAGTATCATGAATGGCAAGTTCATGTATTAATTTTGTAAATATATGTTGTATAATAACATGTCCAAATAAGCAATAATTTTTTTGTAAATTTGTCTTGTTTAATAACTTTTGTTGCTCTTTTCTACAAGTAGTGTAGTTTGCAAAGACTTCTACGTTTGTGCTAGATTTTAAATAAGTATGGTAATGTTGGTGTTTTTATATTCAAAGTAGGAAAATATAATTTTGTGACGCAAACTAACAAGATTATAAATGCTTAAAATTCGGACAAAGCTTAATAATTTCATTGCAAATTAACCATAAACTTATTATATACAGCCTGTGCCTCACAATATCTAACATCTATCTTCCTTTCACTTTTACAACTATAATATTTTCTGGATTTGTCCCACCACACCTCGCACTTACCTTCAATTTTCATGCATAGTATGATATTTGAAATTATCTATCGAATCGATTTTCATAAAAAAAAGTCTTTTTACATGCATAAATTTAATGTATAACTAACTTTAGATTAATATATATAATCTTTTGTAGAATAAAATTCAATTCAGTTTTGTTAATTTATGTGGCATGTTTAAAAGTTTATGGAGGCACAAAAAGTATTTTTTATTTTTTCTTTTAAAACAAAACAGATTTCTCAGTCATCAATAAAACATCATTGAACATGGAAAATAAAATAAATCACATCTGAAGGATGTAAAGAGAGGAGAAAAATATACTCACAGCTCTAGTGTCGGTGGTTATTGCAGTTACAACGAACATGAGATTAAAGGCAATAATGAATTCTAAAGCAAAACATTGGTCATATCCTCCGGAAGGAACAATGACTTCACCACTCATGAAAGGGTAATAAACCCATTTCAGAGCAAATGTAGCACAAATCGATGCCAAAACTTGTGCACCAATATACATAGGCACCTATAGTTTAATGATCACATATATCAATGAAGAAAAACTTGTTTATTAGTAGCACAGAATAATTACCTAAAATAAGTTTGTACGCACATGTTTCCAGGGAAAATGTTTCAATGCAGCAAAGGAAAGGGTGACAGCGGGGTTGAAATGAGCATTGGAGATGTGGCCAATGGAAAATATGACTATCATAACGGCGAGACAAGTGGTGGTAGCACAGCCCACGAGAGTCTCAGAGCCATTTGTCTTCTTGTTGACAATGGTGGCGGTAGTGACAAGCACCAACCTTTCTTGCCAAAGGGATAAGACGAGGCAGTGACAAAGAGCATGAATATAGTAAGACTCCTTCTTTTATGGTCCTATCCTCCAAAGTGAAGTATCTACAGCACTTGAGAATGAAATTCTTATTAGTATTATTTGTTGTAGGAAGAAGTGCACCAGAAGTGCCTGAGATGGCAGGTGTCGAAGGAATTTATTCATTATTATACATATTTCACCACACCAAGAAATGAAAAGAAAATTAATGATATGTGTTGAGAAGATATGAGAGGTATATATATATAGTCAGAATTGGAAAGGAAAAGCAACAAAGCAAACCAAGACGTTGCACTCCTTGTCTAACCGTAAGTGCTTCTGCCTAACATCTGCTAACCATGTTTCTGCCTAACCAGGCAAATGATAATATTGTATCATGTCAAATATATTTCTTTGTGACGGTGAATTTATATTGATGATGTCACAACCATTCCATGACTAAGCTAGTTCTTTTTTGGACGTTTAGGCTTTATTAGAGCTATGGAAGCCTCTCTGTTGGTCTTCGTACCAAAGTTAAATCCCTAAAACAAACCTCATACATAACTTATTCATGCCTCATACATAACTTATACATATCTTATATATAATTCATACATAAGCCATACATTACACATACTTAACCTAAACATACTTCATACATAACTTATTCAAAACTCATAACCCGTACATATCTCATACTTGACACATACATATCTCATATATAAATCATACATAACTTATACATACGTCATACTTAACACATACATATCTCATACATAACATATTCTTAGCTCATACACAATACATATTTACCTCATACATAATCTATACATAACATCTACATAACTCATATATACCTAATACATAACTCATACATTCTTCATATATAACTCAAATATACTACCTCATACATAACACACATTTATATCATAAATAACTTATACAAAACTCATATATTCCTACTAGTGATCTTATCCATTTTTAACTGATTTGGGATTTCGTACCAATGTTGACTCCCTACATAACCTATACAAACATCATACATAACCTATAGATACCTCATACATAACACATACACAAATCATATATAGCACATACATATCTCATACATACCTACTAGTAATTTTATTCATTTTTAACTGATGATTTCCTACAAACATTAACTGCCTGCAGTGTATTTAATACATATCTCATACATACCTCATACACAATCGATACATAATTCATTCATAATCAATACATAACTAATACATTATTCATATGTATCTCATACATAACTTGAATATACCTCATACAAAGCGTATACATAAGTCATACCTAGCACATACATAATTCATACTTAACTCATATGTACATAATAGTTATCTTATTCATCTTTAACTAATGATTTCTTCCCAACGTTCACTTTTTACAATCTACTCATACATAACTCATACCTAACTAATAATCATCTTATTCTTTTTAACTGGTGTGCGAATTCGTACCATATTTCACTCCCTACAATCTTATAAACAACCCATTCATAACTCGTACATAACTCAATCACAACTAGTAAATAACATATATACATTATACATAACTCATACACAAGTCATATAGAACCCATACATACCTATCATATAATCTATACAAACTTCATACATAACTCATACAAACGTATACATAACACATACATAAGTCATATGCAGTACAAAAAAATATATTACATTTTAAACTTTACCTTTTGTAGATTAAAATCTAATTCAGTTTTGTTAATTTATGTGGCATGTTTAAAAGTTTATGGAGGCACAAAAAATACTTTTTATTTCTTCTTTTAAAACAAAACATATCCTCATTCATCAATAAAACATCATCGAACATGGAAAATAAAATAAATCACATCTGAAGGATGTAAAGAGATGAGAAAAATATACTCACAGCTCTGGTGTCGATGGCTATTACAGTGACAACGAACATAAGATTAAAGGCAATAATGAATTCTAAAGCAAAACATTGGCCATATTCTCCAGAAGGAACAATGACTCCACCACTCATGAAAGGGTAATAAACCCATTTCAAAGCAAATACAACACAAATCGATGCCAAAACTTGTGCACCAATATACATAGGCACCTGTAGTTTAATGATCACATATATCAATGAAGAAAAACTTGTTTTTTAGTAGCATAGAATAATTAACTAAAATAATTTTGTATGCATATGTTTCTAGGGGAAGTGTTTCAATGCAGCAAAGGAAAGAGTGACAACGGGGTTGAAATGAGCATTGGAGATGTGGCCAATGACAAAGATGACTATCATAACGGTGAAACAAATGGTGACAGCACAACCTACGATCTCAAAGCCATTTGTCATCTGGTTGATAATGGCGGCGACAGTGACAGCGAACATGAGAATGAAGGTCTTGATGAACTCAGCACCGACCTTTCTTTCCAAAGGGATAAGACGAGGCAATGACAAGGAGCATGAGACGGATGGTAAAGCTCCATCTTCTATTGTCTTATCATCCAAAGTGAAGCATCTACAACACTTGAGAAGGAAATTCCTCTTAGTATTATTTGTTTTAGGAAGAAGTGCACTAGAAGTGCCTGAGGTGGCAGGTGTCGAAGGAATTTTTTTGTTATTATACATATTTCGCCACACCAAGAAATGAAAAGAAAACAAATGATATGTGTTGAGAAGATATGAGAGGTATATATATATAGTCAGAATTAGAAAGGAAAAGCAACGAAGCAACCCAAGACGTTGTACCCCTTGTTTAACCGTAAGTGCTTCTGTCTAACCTCTGCTAACCATGTTTCTGCCTAACCAGGCAAATGATAATATTGTATCACGTTTTGGACGTTTAGAATTTATTGGAGCTATGTAAGCCTTTGTATTGGTTTTCTAAGAGGGACAATTGAGGAGATCGTAACCTAGTCCTCTCTCAAAGACTGTATGGAATTAATAGTACGAGCGCTTTTTTTTCTACTATTCTGCAATGGGGTAAATGATCCAGCATTGTATGCAGCAACATATTTACCTACTTGTATTAGCAATGTGTTATTCTTGATTTTAGTTTAATAGAATTCAGATTTTATTATCTTTGGTATTATATACCTTACACATAACTCATACATACATTATACATCACACATTATTATGTCATACATACCTCGTACATAGTAATTAATCATCTTATCTATTTTTGGGATTTCGTACCAAAGTTAAATCCCTGAAACACACCTCATACATAATTTATTCATACCTCATACAAAACAAATACGTACCTCATACATAACTTATACATATCTTATATATAATTCGTACATAATCCATATATAACACATACTTAATCTAAACATACTTCATACATAACTCATTCAAAACTCATAACCCGTACATATCTCATACTTGACACATACATATATCATACATAACTCATACTTAATACATACATATCTCATACACAATACATATTTACCTCATCCATAATCTATACATAACATTTACATAACTCATATATACCTCATACATAACTCATACATTCTTCATACATAACTCATATATACTACCTCATAAATAACACACATTTACATCATAAATAACTTATGCAAAACTCATATATTCCTACTAATCATCTTATCCATTTTTAACTGATTTAAGTTTTTGTACCAATGTTGACTCCCTACATAACCCATACAAACCTCATACATAACCTATACCTACCCCATACATAACACATACACAAATCATATATAACACATACATATCTCATACATACCTACTAGTAATTTTATTCATTTTTAACTGATGATTTCGTACAAACATTAATTGTCTGTAGTGTATCTAATACATATCCCATACATACCTCATACACAATCGATACATAACTCATTCATAATCAATACATACCTTATACATTATTCATATGTATCTCATACATAACCTGAATATACCTCATACAAAGCGTATACATAAGTCATACATAGCACATACATAATTTATACTTTACTCATACGTACATACTAGTTATCTTATTCATTTTTAAATAATGATTTCTTACCAGTGTTCACTCTTTACAATCTACTCATACATAACTCATACCTAACTAATAGTTGTCTTATTCTTTTTAACTGGTATGCGAGTTCGTACCATTGTTCACTCCCTACAATCTTATAAGCAACTCATTCATAGGTCGTACATAACTCAATCACAACTCGTACATAACATACGTACTCCATACATAACTATACACAGTCATATAGAACCCATACATACCTCACATATAATCTATACAAACTTCATACATAACCCATATAAACGCATATATAAGTCATATGTAGCACAAAAATAAATCATACATAACACATACATATCTCATATATCTCACACATATTAAATAGTCATTTCATTCATTTATAATTGATGATTTCGTAACAAAGTTGACCTCCTACAATCTATCTCATACATATTTCACACATACATCATAAATAATCCATACCTTACCCATACATAACTCATGCATACCTCATAAATTTTGTAAAGTTACAAATTACAATGTCAAAGTGTTTTTATTGTTTGTTTTGGTGATTTTGTCAAGGAGCTTTAGAATCATATGAAAAAATTATGGATTATTGTAGGCGCATGGATTAATCTTTAGACAAATAAAGACTATAAATGTGCTTGAAGTGACGATGACTATTTTCCTAAATTTGAATAATTGTAGTTTTGACACATTAATAAATACTTTGTAGAGTTTGATGAATTTACTATGCATCTTCAAGAATAAGGAAAAAAAATGAAGTTTGTTGCCTAACCCTTGCTTGTTACCATACATACCACATACATAAACTACACATACCTCATGAATACTTCATACATACCTCATACATAACCTATACATATCTTATACATAACACATCCATAAGTCATACATACCTCATATATAACATATATATACCTATTAGTTATCTTATTCATTTTTAACTAATGACTTTGTACAAATGTTGCCTCCCTGCAATCTATCTCACACATCATCCATACATACCTCATACACAACTCACATATACCTTATACATAATTCTTACATAACATACACACAAGTCATTCATAACACATATATACCTTATACATAGACTATACACAACTTATGCATACCTCATACATAATTCATACATAACACATACATACCTCATACATAACTCACACATACCTCATACATAATTCATACTTAACCCATACATAACTCATACATACTACATACATTAAAACTCATAAATCCTTGTTATGTATCACATGTACTGGTGATGTTGGTGTTTTTATGTTCAAAGTGGGAAAATATTATTTTATGGCGCAAATAAGCAAGATTCCAAATGCTTAAATGCAGATAAAACATAATAATCTACAAATTAATCATAAACAGCTTCACATATATAAATAGGGTGGAGACTCCAATGAGAAGCTAACATGAGATTGAAGACAATAATGAATTCTACGGCAAAAGATGAGTTATATCCTTTGGAAGGAACAACTACTCCACATCTACTTAAAGGTACTAAACCCCCTTTAGAGTCAAAACTTATGCACCAATATGCATATGCATCTTCGCATATATCAATTAAGAACGAACATCATGTGTTTTACTAGTTACATTTCCGGAACTCATCTACATGCAGTTGTTACCCTTTCTTTTCTTTTGTTGAGCAATAGAAAGAGTGGTAGTATGATTGGGATGCTCTAGAGATATAACTAAAAATGGCAGTGTTGGCTAGAATGAAAGTTTCGATGAACTCAACACCAATCTTTTTTACAGATAGGAGGAGGTGGGGTAAAAAGCATGAGACAAGGTGGTAAGGCTCCATCTTCTATGGTCCTATATAGTGGTTGATTGATTTGATTGCATAATGAGTAAAGAAAAAGTAGTGAACGAACAAGCCTTGCTTCTCGCCTAACCTGTCCTTGCCTAATCCTGGCTTCTTTACAGTCACTTGTGTCCAAAACTTTCTATATGAAACATAACAATAATATAGTTTAGGTTGTAATAGATAATCCAACTTTATTTGTTGGTAATCATGTTTGAGTTTGTTTAATTTACAACATCTGAGATAAATGAAGTAGTTGTTGTTCATGGATGAATTTTGAATTACATGGAATAAACTTATAATAAACTTGATTTGCCAAAACTAATTGTATGGTATTGTTAGTTGGGTCAGCGCCTGCAATTGATTGTTATTGAGGCATTACAGTTCACAGATGCATGCACCTAACTAAATGATTTTTATTTGTATAAACGAAACCAAGATGCTAAAACATGACTTCTTCCCAACCTTAGTACTTTAATAGTTAAACTAATCATTTGAAAAATCGACCGATTAATAAACAAAAAGAAAGTTTGATATAATAAAAATCAAATCAACCTAACTTGTTCTGGCCAGTGCACTTGTTTTTTACTTGTTAGCCCTAACTTTCTTTGTCAAAACTTAAAACCAAGCTTTTAGTATACTTTTTGGCTTGACATTAAACGTGAGAATAAAAACTGAGATGCAATTTGGACAATCTACCATCGAACACATGACCTTGGGGTACTCTGTTTTCCGTGTAAACAAGAATATAATGCATCAAGTATCTTTGACTAATATCTGACTGCTAATAAAAATTTGTATATTAAGACTTAAAATTGGCTATATCTACATAAAGCAATGGTATAATTAAGGCTGTAATAGACAATTCAGCTTTATTTGCTTGTTACCATACATATCTCATACATACCCCACATATAACCTATGTACATAAACTACACATACCTCATAAATACCTCATACAAACCTCATACATAACCTATACATATCTTATACATAACACATCAATAAGTCATACATACCTCATACATAACACATACATACCTCATATATAACATATACATACCTATTAGTCATCTTATTCATTTTTAACTAATGATTTTGTACAAATGTTGACTCCCTGCAATCTATCTCACACATAATCCATACATACCTCATACACAACTCACACATACCTTATACATAAATCCATACATAACTCATACATAACCTATACATATTTCATACATAACAAATATACACCTCATACATAGCTTATACATAACTTATACATACCCCATACATAATTCTTACATAACACATACATAACTTACACATACCTTATACATAATTCATACTTAACCCATACATAACTCATACATATTGCATACATCAAAACTTAGAATTCCTTGCTATGTATCACATGTACTGATATTGAATGGCTTCAATCGCTTGTGTCCAAAACTTTGTTTTGGTTGTTGTGAAAATAAATAAAATGAGGCTAATTGTGAGAGAAAGAGGTCTAACCCTAAGAAAAGGGAAAGGTTTGAGGAAAGAAAAGAGGATGAGACCTCGTATTTTGCTCTTAGTAATTATTAAATTATTAGCCCTTTGAGAGGTAGATGCTCACTGTGGCCTGATTTATGGCCTGTCTAAAGAAGAAAACAATTATAATAGCTTTAGTTTTAATTATTATGGAAACTTACCTAACATTTTTCATAGAAATCTAATTCTGTCACGTAATCTAGCTAAAATAGTCTTTATGCATGAACTAATAACAATTCCATTTTAAAGAGAAGCAATAATTTTATTTTATAAAGAGAAGGGAGAGAGGGAATGTGGAATTTGGATTTTTTTTATGTTGTTTCTCCTTTTAAAATATACTTATTGACATTGATTTTGATGTTTTAAAATATATTAAACAAAGTTATAATATATCAATATTAATGTATTTTTAATGTTCAAAAGTCAATGTCAAAAAACTCTAATGGAGGGTGTTTTGAAAGTTATATTCCTCTATGGAATCATGCATGCATGGTACATGTAAATTGGGACAAAAGAAACATTTGATAGGTGGAGCCATTTAAGAAGAAAGTTGGAATTGACTGTCTTCTATAAAAGACTTTTTCATTTTATATTTATGCTTTTCTAGTCTATGAAAGTACATCAAACTGCCTTCTAAACTTCCTAGAATAGGATTCAATTATATATCTATCCAAATGAAAAAAAATTAGTGTATCATATCATGCTCAGAAAAATATTATTTGGGGAAGGTGGATTAAAGGAAAAAGTAAGAATTTGTACTTCAACTGTGTGACAAGGAAGAGTTTTTCATGTTCCTGATTATACTAGGAACTTCCATCCGTCTATGATGTTAACACAACAATGATGTCTAGAAGGAAAGCACTCCAATATAAGACTTTTTAAATTTCAATAGGAATTTGTATCATGATTCATGGCGATTCTGAAACATGGTTCTATTCTAAAAGGTTGAGAAATATGAAGTGTCTTAATGTAGTTGGTCATATTGCTTCGTGTGTACACTAATCTTTTGCAACAACTATATATCTCCAATTAATATAATATTGAAAATTATAATATTGAAAGTTATTGATTGACAGAAATGACATTTTCTTTAACAGATCATAGAAAATTATTTTAATGTAATATTTATATCATTTTGATGTTAGAATTATTAAGGGATCATTAAAATGACTTATAAATAAAAGTTTTAAATCCTCAAATGATCTTTACATTTGTTGAGGAATCTCAAATAGGTCTTTTAGTTGAAAACGATCTCAGTTAGGTCCTAAATTTTGTAAAATCATAACAATTAAGCCATTTTCGTTAGATGTTGACGTGTAATAAATATGTTGATGTGAATGTTTTTATTACGTGGAATTAAAATTTAAATTTTGATTATGTAGTAGTTTATTACATGGTGTTATTTAATTAGTCATTGTGGTTAGGAAAATAAATTAAGGATTTTGTGTTGTTCATATTAAGGATTTCAACTGCATAGACACTACATGCATCTGCACCATGCCACCTGCACACGCATACCATAGTTGAGGATCCAAACACCTCTCCGCCTCCTTCGATTTCTCTTTCGAGTCCATGAATGTAATCATCTCTCTCATCAACTTTCCCAAATTGAGCGTACCTTTTTATCACAAAAAATCATAAGAGGGTGCAGATAAAAAAAAGTTCATTTCTGAATTCAAACATCACCTCGGTTGCATTTTTATGAGCCTCTTTCTTACCTTAAAAAGCATATATATGATCACTCCTATTTACATTAATTCTGAGAAAACTTAGAGTGGTAGTTGCAAATTTTATTTCCCTTGAGAAAGAGAAATGAAGTGGAGATTGTTTTGATAATTTGCATACTCTTCTCTCTAAGTACAAATCTGATGATTGGTTGACTGAAAATAAAGTAAAAGAACAACAATACATAATTCCAAAAAGAGTTACTAGGAGCATAACAAGAAGAGAAAATACTTTCGTTCATAAAAATAGTTCTTCATTTTTTAATTTTATTTTATGCTTCTTGGACTTGTAAAACGTTAGTACCATGTCCTTTATATTTTTGTAATATCATAGTTCAAATATTAATCGTAGTTTAGATTGAAACTGGATCTAAATTTGCCTATAGAGTAACATCAAGTTCGACCAAGAGAAGGAGGAACAAGACAATTATACAAGCATGGGAAGTGTAAAAACATAAAAAGTATGGGAATAATCTTGGCCATTGATCTAGATCTACATGTTTTAAAATAACTTTTTTAATTTTTCTCTCATTTTTCTATAATATTTTCGGCCGAGGCTAGCATGGGTGGCTAAATATAGCAGTACCCTTTATTTGTAAATGACTTTTGAAATATATGATAAACTGGGACGATTTGAAGCAAACACTTGTGAGAGTAATTCTCATTCATGCGTTTTATCTTGATTTTTAGAAGTTCAAGTGGTTATTATTCCTTAGTGCTTATCTTGAAAATGAAAATGGAACTTCAAATTAGAGTACTGGCCCTGCTTCTTCCGCCATTTAATTACTCTCCAACTTTTATCTTTTAATTTCTGTTCATGTTCTTATGCTCTATAATTTTCGGTTCAATAATATTCTAATCAATTTCCGTCCATAGTTATGCTCTTCTTAAATTAGATCATGCTAACTTGAATTCTAGATCCTACACTTGCTCTTATTCTTATGATTAGAATCATTCGTTCAAGTCTCTTAACATTTGTTTCCAAGTTTTAAAGCAAGAATATGTATTCAACTCCCGTAGTTATCTTGCTTCATGTAAATTTAAGCTTCCTTTCCATATATGAACTATATAAAAAATATAAGAGAAAAGTTCTACTAATAGTACTATAGTTTTCCACTAAATATCCATCTGTCACAAATTGTCTATGAGGAGAAAATATGTATAAAGTGGAAATTCAATGATACAATTCAGTGATTTTCAAAGGGGATAAGACAATGAATAACAAGAAACATTTGACAATAGGATAGAGAAATGATAATTTGGATGACGATCCCATGATTGAGCATGGTAAATCACAATATCAGACTGATCTCACCCTCAATAAGTTCAGCTTACCCAAATCTGGACATGTAAAATGATACCAGCTGGTGTAGATTATTTTAACAAAATTGTCTCACTAACACATCAATTATCATGTGCAATGTTGACATGTTAATCCTCATTCTTACACTTTTATCATGACATTAAAAAAAATGAAGCTATTTTTCATTAAATATTAGTTTTAAACTAAATTTGAAAACATATTTACAAAATATAACGCTGTCAGTCAATGTTCTTACATATACATTCATTTATCATATGAAAAGAAAACCACAGTTCGTGAAAATGTTGACAATCTATGGAATCATTGATTTACTTCTGTTGAGAGAAAAAAAAGAAAAAAAATTACAAAATATTAAAATTGAATCTTATATCTTGTTGACATTTATTTGGCGTGTCTCTGGATGAAGTTCATCTCTCCAATGACTATTGGCTTCAATACCTAGATTAGATATCCCCTTATCGTTATCCATATAAACACCATCATCAAACTATTCTTGTCAAATCGGATTCCCAAAGAAGGTGCAAACAAAAAATATCAATGTATGAAATATTAGGAAACTAAGATCAAGTTTCCTCAATGGACGAAGGTCATAGGCTTATACGAGTTATAATGGCAATCCAACATATTTAAACCTATAATGCATGCAAAAACATAGGCTCATACGACTTATAATGTCATTCCTACATGTTTGAACATATTATGCATGCAAATACATTAAATTTATAACAAATACAAATATGGATGGTATAGTAATTAATTGAAAAATCCAATAACAACACAATTCCAATTTTACATTAAGTATTCCTCGTCTTAATTCGTTGTTCACCAGATTTGGCGATGGTGTCCTGTTCTGATTCCCTTCAAAGAATGACTCCAAGGAAGCATGCCCTTTTTGCACTCAATCTTTCGATTAAACTGTTATAATAAGGATAGAGACAATTAATCCAACATTAGAAAACAGACGTGATGGTGGTGGTGCTTTAGGGATTTTTTTTTGCGATGGACTGGGCTGTTGGGAATCTAAATGATTCTAAGTCTCATCAGTATTGTATCTCTCCGATGAAGTTCTTCTTCCATAAATCCAACATGGACACTATTGTTTAGCTTCACCTTTAATGTTGGTAACTGAAAATTAAGGCAAAATCTTTTTCATTGTAAGCACTAAAGTCTTTATACGAGATCTTTGAACTTAAATAACATGCATGAATCAAAAAATTTCTTGAATAAAATATTGTTAAATATTTATATAGATAATACAAGTTTTCTATATTATAACAATACATAGGCTTAACGAGTTTATTCTATAGAAAATGAAGAAAAGCAATTTAATAACTCGTTAAAGTGTAAGAAGACTTTATTGAAATCATAGACATATCCAAAGAAAAACATATATATATATATATATATATATATATATATTAGAATTGATATATGAAGCAACAAAAAATGGTTTTATAGTTTTGATAAGTACAAATATAATGATTGAAAATGAATAAAAAAATCATGAATACACAGTTTCAATGAAAGTTACAAGTCAAAAAGATAATTTTAGAACAATTCTGAAAAATAAAAGGTGATTAAAAAATTTATTTGACTTTCCAACCACTGTGAAAGAAGCTAAAACATAGAATTAAAAGATAGAAAAGAGTGGGATGAGATGAGATTTGAGTCACAGGATCACTAAGGGTGTTCACTTGGGATGATTGGGGAGAGTGATTGAGTGGATTTGAGGGGATTTGAGGGTAATTTTTTTTGTGTTTACTTGAGTGGATTTGAAGGTAATTGAGAATGGATTTAGGGGTGAAGTTTGTGAGAATTAGTGTAGGATTTGATTGATGTGACATTTTTAAAAAAATTGTTTAATTGGTAGAAATTGAAGATTACAAATATGCCCCTAGGCATTAAAGTAATATAAAATGATATTTGTTAATGTTATATTTAATTTTAAAAATGTTTATTAAGATTTAAAAATTTAGAATAATTATTAAAAATAATTTTAAAACTTTAATTAAATTATACTTTAGTGAAATGAATTTTTTTTTTTAAATGTGGTACTTGTTTGTGATATAATTTAGTTTTAAGTAGGATAAATTTATTTGTTATGGAAGTGAGATTTATTAATTTTGTAGACAGCCGATAATTAACCCAAGTTATAATTATCCATTACATTAAATAAAAAGTACAAACATAATAACAAAGAAATATATTTGTAATACATCATCATGAAGTTGCTTCACGAAGGTATCTAAGCAATGTATTGAAAGAATATTGTGCCGGCATCCCTATTAAACGTCTTGTATGGGATGGATGAGAACATAGAAAGTCAAAACATTGTCTCAATAAGTTGTCATCTTGAATGTTCATAGGCCGTAATAAGTTATGAATTTATTCCGAAGTTGGATTAGATGATTGATTCCTAGCCCTTAACCATTCATTTTCACACAACAATTCATTTTGACGCTCCATGGCCCGTTCTTGTCGTTCAATAGTCGCATATAGTCTTCTTGTTTGAGTAATTATTCGTTCGCATTCATCAATTATTTATTGATCCATCTGTTTTATAGTTGAATAAGTTGAGAATAAATAAAAGTGTGAAAAGTGATGTTAAAGCAACTACAATTCATATATAAGTAATGTAAGAAATCAATCACATAAGTCAACAACTGGAAAAAAGTCATGCAATACAGTGACATCATAGTCAGCAACTTAATCATCTAAATGGTGAAGAATTAAGTTAAAATTTTGATTCAGCTGAGCAAACTGTCGGTTCATGTCAAGAGATAGGTTTGCTAAGTTATCTTCAATATGCTGAACCCGCCCCTGCATTTGTTCCATACCCTGCATTCTGTGTTGCAAGTCTTGTACCCCCTCCCATATTTGAGTCATCATATTAGGATTTGAAAGATCTGGAGGAGGTTGCACAGGGTTGTCATCATGTTGTGGTTGTTCTTCTTCTTCATCATCGCCGACATCGTGTTGCCAAACACCGTTGACATTAACTATATTCAATCTCTTCAAAGAATTAATTGAAAAATGATGTCTGGTCCCAATATGAGTGTTGGCATCGTCATCTACATGTACTCCACAATATTGCATGATTTGGGTGATCAATACACCATATGGTAGGGGTGCGTCACTGACCTTGTATTTGAGCATATGTTGCATGATGTGATGAGGTCAATTGATAGGTATATCATTTTTAAGCACCCATATCATAAAGATATCCTCCTACAATACCCTTGCAAAATTTCCAGGTCGGGGAATTAACATGTGCACAATAACATAATGCAGAAGTCTATCATTAATATTCAAAGAACCAACTATTCTAACACGTTGACCCTGCATTTCTGGTCTCACCATAGTAGCTAATTCCATCTCCCGATCATAAGGAAAGTCGTCTGGGATAGTCGAATAACACAGCTTTTGACCCTCGTACTTCATATTAATAATATTCAATCAATCGGCAGGTTTCAATCTGATTCTTCTCTTGTGGACCTCACTAAGCAAATATCCATTTCCAGAAATCTTGAGATTTGAATAAAAAACTTTGATTAAATCGGGATAGAACGGTGCCTGCAGTGTCAGAAATTCGACCACCCCTTGAATATAAGATGATGTTGGAAAAATAACCCTAAACCGGCAAATGATTCAAAATTCATTATTTTAGGAACAACAATATTCCTCTGTAGAAATCAGCTGCATAGTTTTCCATCTGCTCGCTATGAGTGAAGAAACGACGTTGATCTAATTGTTCCGCAAGAGATGGTCTAACATATGTTGCATCTTCTGACTCAGTTAGGGTTTCTTTTCCCTTACGACTTTTTCGGAACCTTTTTCTTGATGGTGAGGTCATCTTACAATTTCTTCAACAAAACAATAAATGAAAACAAATTATTAAATATTATAAACAATAACAACCAATGACAAATAATTAGATCATAAGCATAAACATCACTTCAAAATTTAAGATGGATGAAAATCATAAGTCATAATTACATTAAAGGTAGATCTCATAATATAATACTAATACAAGTAGTGATATAAGACATCCTAACAATCTCACCCAGATATCATTTTACCTAATTTATCCTAACGCTTGTGCGGTGGAAGTCCCATCAACCTCTTCACACATGTTTGGTTTGCACATAAGAAGTCATAGCATTGCTCCAGCAAAGATTCATCAGATATGTGCATCACACTCAGCATATCATAAATGTCAGCTTCTGTATATGTGTAGTTCGGGGTCCGACGAAGAATCTTCGTTTATGAACGTAATATTTCATTCCTCTCTTTCATCGTTGAGACTTGTTCTACGACTGCATTACAAATGACCCCGAAATGCACATTTGAAGAGGTAATGGCATCCGTGAAACTGTCTAGGCTAGTCGACAACCTTTCAAAATCGGAATCAATGACATCGACCATGGGTGCCTTCCTCTTGGAGCCTCTAGAGGATGAAGTTCCACCGGATGGAACGGAAGGCACAAACTGAGTGTTCCCTGGACTATATTCATCTACAGATGAAGGAGGTGATGACAGAGTTAGGTCTTTATACCCCGTCCAATCAGGTTGTTCTGGAATGTACTCAATGTTCTTATTCAAATCAACACTGACACGAGGGGCAACCCGCTGACGACGTGTTTGACGAGCGGTCCGAACACCACTCCTAGTAGCTCTATCAACAACCCATAACTCCATCATCAAATCATAATGTCTTATGCTGGTAACTCTCCACTTTGATGTAGTTGGCCTCGACTGAAACAACGTACATGAAACAGTTAGTGGTTGAAATTATTTATTTTAATAATCCACCAAATGTGAATGTTTAACAAATACCTGAATGAAGTCAGCCCAGACTTCGTCTTCAGCCTCAAACCTCATAGTGACGGCGTTCCAAGCAAAACCACTCAATGCACCAAAGAGGTCATGAACCTCACGCCATCTGTCTTTCAATACCTTTTGACGATTTTTTACATTAGTTTTACTAACATAAACATAACCTGAGTTATGAAGGCATTGAACCATATTATTATACGCTTGGGTTGTCCAGCTGCCATCAACCCTGTTACCCAAACGATTCTCCTTAATCATTGAATGCAAAGAAAAATGCGACACTCCGATTCTTAACATTATGCTCAATTATATGAAGAAATTGAGCTACTTGTTCCTCCACTGTGGAGCGAATGACATCTTTAACTAGCCCAGTTGCTCTTAATCTCTCATAAAGATTAATAAATGCCTCTAGACCCATCCAAATTATGTCACGACATCGAGTAGTATGCACCAGGTACGACATTAATTGTTGTCTGCGACGGTCTTTGTCGGGAAGGAAATTGCTAACACTACTTGGATCACTCGAGAACATATTCAATATTTTCAAGGCATGAGAAACAATGCATAACATTGTTAGTGCAGCCAGGGAGGTGGTTGTTTGTAAGTGTTGATGTAGCATTGCGACTATATTAAAGTCAACATCAACCACATCATCATCTATATCTTGACCGTCCAAGTACGACAAGTTTAATCCTTCTTCCATCTATTTTTACTTAAACAAATAATCATACTATAATTAACATCATGCATTCATACATTCATTAAACATAATTCATTCCTATATTCATACATTCATATATCATATCATATATTCATACATAAACAAAATACGTTAATACATTCATATATCATATATTCATACATAAAAAACACACATTAATACATTCACAAATCATATATTCATACATAAACAAAATACATTAATACATTCATATATCATATATTCATACATAAACAAAATACATTAATACATTCATATATTAAATAAGAAAACAAATCAATTTAAATAACACATTAAAAAGCATTCGTATATTTTAAGTTCAAATAAACAAAAATAAACAACCAATAACACTAACCTCTTGAAGATCTCTGTATGTGGATATTCAATCGAGAATTAGGCAAAATATTGCACTCAAACTTCAACCAATGTACTCAAAGATTTACTGATGCTTCACAATAGAACTTGGATGGCAATTTTCAATAATTTTCAACTATGCTACATTAAACTTGTGAATATCATAATATTAGATCATGCTAATAAAATCATAACTTTTTCAAATCCATAATCTACCTTGAACAAAGTGCTTACAATTAATCAACCAAGTCCAGATAAATAAGTATTAGCTGGCCCAAAAAGATGCGCAAAAAAGTTCTTTGCATTCAACAAATAAGTCATGCTTCCTGGCTTTTAAACATGCACAATGAACCTTCTTCACCCAAAGCAATAACTTATGCTAAAGACACACACAATACCTTCACAATTGAAGTTCAGGCTTAATCTACAATCAATACAAGAACATGTCAATCAATACAATCCTTATATATTGAATTTAACTTACAAAAAAATTTGTATCTCAACTTCTCCAGCAAAGAAAGCCACCATATATTTAATTTAACTTACAAAAAACTAGCAACATTGTAAATGTGATAAAACATACTTGGACAGAAGTAGAATGATCAGATAGAAGCCGAACCAAAATAGTTATAATCCTTTCATTCGTGAAATAACCTACACTCAAATTGTGAAGGAAATTTTATGACAATTATTTATACATAGCATGAAAGGCAAAGTGTCAATAGTCACAAGTAATGCACAGCGTGAGACATTTTTAAAGCAAATGCAAGTCGAACATTGGCATCGTCATAGGTTACGGCATCAACTAATATATTCAAGACCTGTATTCACAAACACTAAGCAGAAATTGCTAGTGGACTTAGTATCTATTTTTACAACATGATTATCGATATATAATTGCAAGTGTTTTCATAACTATGGCACATCCACTCAAGACAATAAGTTTTAGATGGAACAATGATAACGGGTAACTAAGCACCACCTCAGCTAATTCCAACATCCTGATTAAAATGTACAAAACCATTGTGCATGATGAACTTTACCTGGAGAATAGAAGGTGCTTGATGAACTTTGACACCGGAAAAGCTTGGAACGTTGAACCTTGTCCTTCACCACTGTCACAATACCTGCATCACAAACCATCACAACCAACCGGTTAGGCATATCATATTTCAACCCATAACGCGAGATTTGCACTCTTGTCAGCATCATGTGTGACCATCGTCATCCTTCGTGCACTACTATCACAGCCATGGAGCTACTGTGCATTCACCACCATCAACCTCCATGTGATGCGCGTTGCATCGTCCACCACCACGGAGACCATCCTCCATCGTCATGAACACCTTCGGCGTCGCTGCATCGTCCACCACCATGAAGAGCATCGTCCACCATGACGGAGATCTCATCGTCGCTGCGTCCTCCACCTTCAGGGTTCCAGCTGATGCCTTCCAACGCTGCATCGTCCACCGTGGTCCATCGCTGCAACTCCACCGTCGTGAATATGGCGCTGTAACCACGAAGCTTGCAAGGATGACAACGTCGACAACCATGGTAACCGAATACCATCAGCGCCTTCACCCGCGTTCATCTTCTTCATCGTGTAACCGGATACGCGCTTCGCTGTAACTGAATACAACTGCATGTTTATGTTCTTCATAACAACGTAACCGAATACGCTGGTGTTGTAACCAAATACAGTTGCATCCATCTTCTTCATAACAGCGTAACCGAATACACTTGTTGTGTAACCGAATACACAGGTCGTCTTCTTCTTCTTCTTCTTCTACATGTTCTTCGATTCAATCACCTCTTTTCTTCATCTTCCACCAAAGCTTCTTCATCTACCACATCCTACAAGGCATATAGAAACAAAAAAACACTCTTATGATCCTCACCTCAGCTCAGCTTTCTCTTCATTCTTCTCTTCGGCAATCAACGAATGCACACAAGATGTTCTCCTTCTTCTCGCTAAACCAACACAAGAACCAAATACCAAGCACGACACACATTAATAATTCTTCGGTCAAAAAGCTTGGCTATGTCTCAGTGTATTGTCAATGCTGTTGCAGGAAGGAATCTTTTCTGTGTGTGCAAGGCTGGAATCTTCACTATTCCATGGCTGAATCAAGCAGAAGGTCAGCAATCTACATTATTCAATGGTCGTAGTAGTCTCGTGAATACACAGTGAAAGTGCTAATAACTGTGAATTATTTAAAATGAAGAGGGATATTTTAGACAAAGCGTCATTCATCCCTCCAAATCTTCGCACATTTGCGGGTGAATGAACAATATACATATTTCGCAATCACCTTCAAATCATCGCTCGCAATTCAGCGAAAATGAACATGTTTTTTTTTAATTAATCGCTCGCTGGCCACCGTGAATAGGAAATCACGTCCAAGTGAACCCGGTCTAAGCGAGAGACAAGGTTGGGTAGCAGAGGCACAACCTTGAAAAAAATGTAAAGATAGAAATGGGAATGTTGGTTTACTTGTTCTTTGGATTAAAGGGTTGTAATAGGAAAAGAGGAATGATTAATCATAAATTAGAAAACAAACTTGATTGTGACGACGATTTTGGTAATTATCTAGGGATGGTGTGGATAGTGTCTTCTTTTAATAAATTTATTTATTTGATGTTAGTTATTCTGATTAATACTTTATTTTCTTAGATATTATGTAACAACCATACTCATTAACATTCTCATGTTATGAATCATCAACATTTAGTTTTTCGGTAAATTTTATATAAGTTTTATCTTTTTAAAAAGACCACGTTAAATTTCTCAATAAATTGTTGACCAGTTTTAGACTCTTAACAATTTTTTTTATAAGATTTATTCTTTTAACAATATTCGTTTAATCAATTTTTTCATCTTAATTATTATTTGTTAAAATGAACACAAACTTGTTAGTTAACTTGTATGTCATAAGTAAAAGATAAGATCAAATTGAAAAAGTGATTTTTAACTCATAATGAAATAAAATCTTATTTATTTATAATTAATTTTCTAGGACTCACTCGTTATAAAGGTGAGATTACTTATATTAACAATGTAACATACTAACATTATAATTCAAAATTCTTTTTTTTATACAAATAAGTATAGGGTGTTTCGTCCTGCACCTCCAAAGCTTCATCTTGCACTTTCAATTTTTTTAAAAATTTATTTTTAACCTTAGTAAATATCTTTTTTATTTTTCACTTTCTATTTAAAATAAGGGTGTTTCATCTTGCACCTTTAACACTTTATTTGTATTTCCAACTTTTCAAAACTTTATTTTTTAACTTTACTAAATATATTTTTTACTTTTTCTCAATAATCCTACATTTTTTTACCTCTGCACCCTTTTAATTTTTTTTAAAAACTTTGTCTTTTATTTATTTTAAAAATTCTTTAATTTAATTTAAGAATCTAATGTTATTTAATATTTTTTCATATTTTAATAATTATTCAAATATAATTTATATTATTATATTACTAAAATTAAAATTAAAATAATTAAAATAAAATTAATAAAAATAAAAATAATTAAATAAAATCTGATTTAATATACATAAATATATTAAATTATATTATATCAATAAATAGAATTTCGAAATTTTTATATTTCTTAATTATTATTATTTTTATTTTAATTTTTTTAATATTAATATTATAATAATATAAATTTTATTTTAATATTTATTTAAATATAAAATATAATAAATAATATTAAATTTTTAAATTAAATTAAATAACTAATAAAGTATAATAAAAAAAACAAATTTTTAAAAACATTCCTTCGGAAATAGAAATCCGATAACTATGTCATCGGATACCAATATAACTTTTTTTTAAATTTAATTTTTTATTTAAAATTCAATAATAATTTAATTTTTTATATAGTACTTATATTACAAAAATTAAAATTAAAATAATTAAAATAAAAGTAATAAAAATAAAAATAATTATATAAAAACTGATTTAATATATATCAATATACTAAATTATATTAAAATATTAAATTAATAAAATAAGATTTCAAAATTTTTAATTTCTTAATTATTATTATTTTTATTTTTATTTTTTAATATTAGTACTATAATAATATAAAGGTTAAAATACTTTTTTAGTCCCCAAGTTGGGGTGGAAATTTTCATTTTGTTCCTGGTTTCAAAAATGAAGCCCTTTGGTCCCATGTTTTCAATTTTGAGTGCAATCGGTCCCTTCCGTTAAGTAGATGCTAACAGCGTTAAGTGTTAAGTGACTGTGTCTGTTATGTGGCAACAAATGTGGTCGTGGCAATGAGGTGGCAGCATATGTGGTGTTTTAAATTTGGGAAAATTACATATATGAATTTTTTTTAATTAGGGCAAATAAAACAAAGTTAGTTATTTTAAATTAGGGGAAAAAAATTAAGGTGGAACCAATTTCGTTTCTGAAGACACAATTATGTTAGGTCTTAGATTGGGAAATTAGGGCTTTTGCAATTGACGTTGTGTTTGAGTGTGTGGAAGGTACGAGGTGCTGGAAGCATTGACGTTGAAGAAGAATTTTGGTTGTCGTTCTCGAAGGGGATTTCTGAGCGAAAAGGTTCGAGACATTGGTCTTCGACGTTGAGGTGCTCTTTCTTTCTTCGAAGCAAAAAAGTTTAAGGTGATGTTTTCTTTCGACCTTTTTTATGTAGTTGCTTTCCCCCATGGAACTTGTCTTGTTGTCCCCTTTGTATGTTGTGATGTGGTCCCTTTAACTGTGTTGTACCTTTTATTCTGTTGTGGTCCCAAATTACTTGTTTAGTGTTGATTTTTTTGTTCTGTGTAGTGGTTTTGGTTCGAAATTAGTGCGTACTGTTTGTTGTCTTTTATAAGGTTGAACCTGTGGTTGTTATTTAAGCTCTATTTCATGCTTCTTTATTATTTAATTTGTTGTAAGTGAACTAGTTATTGCGTGTCATAAAGTCTAACTTTTGTATGCCTACACGTGTTAGTAACGTGTCATATTTACAATTAAGATGCATCTGAAAACTATGATAGTTCTCATATTATATGCATGTGTCTGACACTGAGTTTTATATAGGCTTATAAATAGTTGATAAGTAAAGATAATGGAAAACCTTGGTGTTGAGGTAGTGTTTCACCATGGGGGAAAGTTTCTGAATGATGGGTCATTCGGATACCGTGGAGGGGACACAAGTACCTTGATGATAGACATAGACAGATGGAGTTATTTTGAAATGTTGGTCATACTTAAGGAGATGGGATATAGAAATGTTAAGAAATTGTGGTATTCCCTGGGTGGTCATGTTTTAGAGGATAGGATGGAATTGTTAAGTGATGACAAGGGAGTAATGCATGTGGTGAACATTGCATTATTGAATGGTAAAGCTCATGTGTTTGTGGTTCACAAGGTGTCTGAACCTGATTATCTTCTGCAATTGGAATATAATGTTGGTGAAGGTGGTGAGGATGGTAATGTTGGTCAAGGTGAAGGTAAAGTTATAGAAGAGGTTGAAGGTAATGTTATAGAAGAGGATGAAGATGCTAAAGTTCGAGAATACGGACATGGTAATGGTACTGTAACTGCTGAATGTGGAGATGATGTTCAACATGTTGGTGTTGAAGGGGATGTGCAGGCTGTTGTAGTTAGTGGTGAAGGGGATGTGCAGGATGATGTAGGTGGTGCTGAAGAAGATGTCCATGATGATGTAGGTGGTGCTGAAGAAGATGTCCATGATGATGTAGGTGGTGCTGAAGAAGATGTCCATGATGATGTAGGTGGTGCTGAAGAAGATGTCCATGATGATGTAGGTGTTGGTCAACAAAATGTTCAGGAGGAGGTTGAAGTGAGTAGTTGGATAGGGTCTGATGAAGAAGCCTTTGTTAGTGAAGATGATTTGGTGGATGTTGATGTCCATGCAGATGAAGAACTTCAAAACCAAGACCACGAAGGTAGTCTTTTTGTTGAAATGGGAACAGGAAGTGGAAGTACCTCAAAGTTCCATAAACAGGTTAGGGGCTTATCTGATACTGAGTGGGAATCTGATAGTTGTGGCAGTATTTATGCAAGTGATGAGTCAGATGAAGAAACAACCCGAGATGGACATTTTGGGATCTTCTCAGAGCCTGTTAATATGAAAGAATATAAATGGCAACTAGGAACATACTTCCCTGATAAAATAGATTTCATTGATGCAATTAGAACTTATGGAATACATAATGGTAGGAAGTTGAAGATTTTTAAAAACGACAAGAGAAGGATATGTGTTAAGTGTTGTGGATCACAAGGCAAATGTCCATGGTACGCATACTGTGCCTATAGGAGTAGTCAAAGTACATGGCAACTAAGAAAGATCATAGATAGACATACATGTAGTAGGGAATTCAACATTGGTCTAGTTACTTCCAAATGGTTAAGTGGGAAATTAGAGAAGAGCATGAAAGCAAATCCAGATATAAATCTGAAAAATATGCACACTAAGTTTTGTCAAAAATGGAACATTGGTGTGTCTAGGTCAACAACAACGAAGGCAAAAGCAATGGCAACAACCAACATTGAGGGTTGTTTCAAACAACAATATGAAAGGTTGTATGACTATGCACATGAAATACTTAGATCAAACCCTGGCTCAACAGTGAAAGTGAAAGTAGATGGAGTTGGTGATAATGTTATATTCAATAGAATATATGTTTGTTTAAAAGCATGTAAGGACAACTTTGTCTCATGCCGGCCTATTATACATTTGGATGGTTGTTTTTTAAAAGGCAAGTATGGAGGTGAGCTTTTAACAGCTGTGGCAAGAGATGGTAATGATCAGATGTGTCCATTAGCATATGCTGTGGTTGAAGTAGAGAACAAGGAAACATGGACTTGGTTTTTAGAATTGTTAATTGATGACCTTGGAGGTGGGGCATCATGTTCAAGGTGTACCTTTGTGTCAGATCAACAGAAAGTAAGTAAATGTCTACCTTTCTTTAATTCCTTTCTTGAACAACCTATATAGAGACTCATACTTACCTTCATTAATGTCATAGGGACTTAAGCTAGCTTTACAACAACTATTGCCTAGTGTGGACCAACGTTTTTGTGTAAGGCACATTTATGCCAATTTTAGGAAAAAATATCCAGGCATTAACCTTAGACAACTACTTTGGAAGGCAACAACAACTACAAACCCCTAAGCATGGGAATCAATCATGAGACAAATGAAGGATGTCAACAAAGACGCCTTTAAACACTTGATAGTTATTCCACCAAGGTAAATAAATCTCAATTCCTTATTTTCTTTCATATTATTTGAATCTTTCTTTCTTGTCCACATAGTTAACTTTGACTTCTTCTAGATTTTGGTCTAGGTCAAGATTTTCAGCAAGACCTGCATGTGACACACTTGTTAATAACATATGTGAAGGTTTTAATAGTGTAATTTTAGAGGCAAGGGAAAAACCAATAATAACAATGTTGGAGGAGATTCGTAGCTACCTAATGAAGAGGTGGGCATCCAATAGACAGAAGATAACTAAGTTTCATGGTCCCATTTGTCCTAAAATTCAGAAAAGACTACAAAAGGAGCTAGACAAGACACAATATTGGATACCTAAGTAAGTAAGAATGAGTTAATAATGAGATACTCACTTTGTACAAAATTTTTACTCATATTTTTATGTTTTGGCAGTTGGTCTGGGCTGCAAGTATTTGAGATCCGCCATACTTCCAACCTTGCTGAAAAGGTTGTGGTTGATGTACAGAAAAAAGATTGTAGCTGCAGGAAGTGGACTATCTTAGGGATCCCTTGCTGCCATGCACTCACAGCCATGAGGTTTTTAAACATCACTCCAGAAGACTACTTGCCAAATTGGTTTAGAACCTCCACTTATGAGGAAACTTACATTCCAATAATATTTCCTCTCAATGGCCCTGAGCTATGGGAAAGGACACAATATCCTGATATTTTACCACCTCCAAATAGGGTGTTGCCGGGTAGGCCAAGGAAAAAAAGAAGACTGGAAAGCTGGGAGCAAAAAAGAGATGATACACAACTTGGACAAGCTGGAATCCCAAAGAGATGTAGCATTTGTAGACAAGTAGGGCATAGAAGACCTAATTGCCCTCAAGCGAGTCAACAACAACACCCAGCACCTACACCAGACCCCACTCAAGCAACTGAACAACCTACAGCAGACTCCACTCGAGCAAGTTAAGCAACTGAACAACCTACTCAAGAAAGTCACATTACTGAAGATCACACTACCAGACCAGTGTAGTTAACACATTTCTGTTGAAGACTTTTGTGTTGTTTTTTGGAGATGTACTTTAAACTTTTTCTAGTTAATCTGTCATGAGCTTTGCACTCAATCTGTTGAACACATAACTTTTCGTTGTATTTTGTTAAGTAGTTAATCTGGATATGAGCTTTGGACTCAATGACAGCTCATGTTTTGTATAATTTGTCATGTATTTGGATATGTATTTTGGCACTCAATGACAGATCATGTTTTGGATAATCTGATGGAGTTTTGGATAATCTGATGGAGTTTTGGATAAACTGATGGAGTTTTGGATATAATTGTCATTGCCATATTGCTTTATTTGGATATATTAAAGTTTTTACTGATATTGTTAAAGGCATGTTGCCTTGTGTCATATTTTTGTCTTGTCTCATACCAATAACAGCTTCTTCATTAAACAACTACTTCTTCATTACAACCACATTGTTCAAAAATACAGAAACATTCTTCAACATAACAACCCCAACAACACCTTTTACAAATTTAAAACAAAAGACAGACAACGATGATGTTAACAATCCCCATCAGACATACCAACCCCAACAACACCTTCTCCCTTTTCTGATAAAGCAACACTGACTTTTCCAAACTACTGATCTTTCTCCTTTGCCATGCAATTGTAGTATCCCTTTCATCTATATATTCTTCAATTCGCCATTTGAAGAAATTACATCCTCTCACTTCTTCGTTTCTACTCCGCTGTTCCAAAGAACCAACCAAAACCATGTCAGGATACACCAAACTAATGTACCCAAAAATTTAAACAACACCAAAATAACAAACCTTGTAATTAGGGCAGCCCCAAAAATGTCTGCCCTCATTCTTCACAGTTTTTGCGACTCTTAAAACAGCTACCTCTCCACAATAGCATACATGGTTTCCAACCATTGCTCCTCTTGATGAAGCACTACGAGAGCTCCCCCATGACCAAGAAGAAGACTGATTCATTGACATTGCTTCCAGTAAGGAGACGATAATGCTTCGTCCACACCTACAAAAAAAACCCAATCCCAAACAACCAAGTTAGGGCACCCACCTAACAAAGACCCAACTTCATAAAATAGAGTAGGAACTTGAGGCAAGGTAGCTCCTTCTGTCAAGCTCCTTCCAGCTCACCTCAGCCAAATCTGCTTCACATTAGCTTCTTCAGCTCACCTACTTAAGTTCAGGTTCCACATGAATATATTAGGGCAAATCGTTTTTTAATTTTTTTTTTACGCCTAAGATGATATTTTCACATCTGTCATTGTTAAAAAAAAATTTCTCCACGTTAGATAACTCATGTTGCCACATAAGTTAACACTTAATGTTGTTAGCATCTACTTAACGGAAGGGACCGATTGTACTCAAAATTGAAAACATGGGGACCAAAGGGCTTCATTTTTGAAACCAGGGACAAAATGAAAAATTCTCACTCCAACTTGGAGACTAAAAAAGTATTTTAACCTAATATAAATTATATTTTAATAATTATTTAAATATAAAATATATTAAATAATATTAAATTTCTAAGTTAAATTAAATAATTGATAAAGTATAAATAAAAAACAAATTTTAAAAAACATTATTGTCGGAGATGGAAATCCGATAACTATCTTATCAGATATCAATATCCCATGATTTTTTTAAAATTTTATTTTTTATTTA
Source organism: Vigna reflexopilosa (assembly GCA_027742785.1). Lineage (NCBI taxonomy): Eukaryota > Viridiplantae > Streptophyta > Magnoliopsida > Fabales > Fabaceae > Vigna > Vigna reflexopilosa. The sequence continues at coordinate 21,299,306 of CM050929.1, forward strand.
AAATTCAATAATAATTTAATTTTTTATATTATACTTATATTACAAAAATTAAAATTAAAATAATTAAAATAAAAGTAATAAAAATAAAATTAATTATGTAAAAACTGATTTAATATATATAAATATACTAAATTATATTAAAATATTAAATTAATAAAATTGGATTTCAAAATCTTTACATTTCTTAATTATTATTATTATTTTTATTTTAATATTTTTAATATTACCACTATAATAATATAAATTATATTTTAATTGTTATTTAAATGTAAAATATATTAAATAATATTAAATTTTTAAATTAAATTAAATAACTGATAAATTTGTGTATCTGATAATATAGTTATTGGATACCAATATCCGATAATATAGTTATCGGATACCAATATCCGATGACTTTTTCTCAAATTTTATTTTCTATTTAAAATTTAATAATAATTTAATTTAAATGAAAAAAATTATATTTTAATAATTATTAAAATATGAAAAAATATTAAATAATATTAAGTTTTTAAATTAAATTAAATAATTATGAAATTATAAATAAATGATAAAGTTTTAAAATTTTGTTAAAAAGATAAAAAGTTAAAGATGTGTAAGATTACTTTAAATAAAAAAAGTAAAAAAAAAATTACTAAGATTAAAAATAAATTTTTAAAAAAGTTGGAGTTGTAAGATGAAGACTGTGATAAGTATGTACCTTTTAAGTATGGATTGGGATAAACCATTTAACCTATTAACATTTAATGGGCTGAAGAAGCCCGTTTATTTTTTTTAATCTTAAAGTGAGATTTTGAAGGGCTCATTTAATCATAATAAGAAAAAATTATAAATTCCATTTCTTTTTCTTTTTCTTTTTAATTCACTTTCTTGAACAAATTTCTAATCATTTAAAATGTCAGGAATTTTGTAGCGCTTAAAAGTTGTAAAACATGTTTTTTATCTTATAATATTTAATATCATTCAATTAAAATTAAAAAGGTAAGATTATCAAAGTGAACTAATTTTGTTATTAGGTAAAAATAAGTTAATTTAATTTACTTCACTTTTTTATCATCTTTTTTTATGATTTATAATTTTTTTTTAATTTTGGTTAATCTATCATGAATTAAGAGTTACTTATTTTACTAAATATTATAAAAACACTAAATACAAATTAAAGTATTAATTTATATAATTGGTTAAACAAGTTTTAAGTATAAAAATCATTCAAATATTATAGAATAGTATTTTAGTTTAAAAAATATACATATTAAATTACATAATTAATTAAAAATAATAAATAATCATAATAAGTAATCATCTGAAAAATTATAAAATTGTTATTGAAATGTGGTAAGAAAACTAAATCCGAGTCTGTTTATTGTGAGAATTTAGTAAACAAAATTCAATTCGAACTAATTTACACACCCTTAACCAAAGATGATATTTAACAAAATAAACTAACAAAAATAATATTCAATTGGAGACCAGAATTAATAAAAATATTAATACACTGAAAATGGATGGATAAGGAACTACATTACATTTGATTTTCATATCTGATTTTTAGTTTACGTCATAATCATCATGTCATTATTTAAGATTAATTTTAAATGAAAGGATTAGGTTAAGTTAGGTTAGTTAGATTTGGGGGAGAGATTTTGAATATTTTAATCAATGAAAGCTATTTTTTTATGAATCAAAGTTATTTAAAATAATTTAAAGAATGTTTGAACTAATAAGTTTTAATATTATTTAAAATATTTTGACTACTATAAATCAGTTCTCCTTTTAGATATTTTGTTTAATATCCATACTCTGATTCTTTGTAATTATTATTTTATTGTTCACTCTCCATTTGCTCAAAGTAATTTATTGAAATGATATTATTTTATTGTTTACAGTATTGCAGATTTTGCATCAAAAAGCTACTTCCATAAGTAAGATTACACAGAAATGACCACTAGGGTAACTATATGGCCTTACACTTAAACATTGATTTTGTGTCAATTTTACAAAAGTAATTGAAACCTATTTTATGCGAGTAATAACTCATCTTGTTTTCAAAATATAATAAATTTATTTCTTATTGTTATATTAAAATAAAATAAAAATATTATTAAATTTATAAAAAAAATAATATACTCACAAAAATAATTGTAAAATAAATAATTTGTACAATTTTATGATAACTATTTTTTTTTAGTAAATGTAATTCATTAAATTAAAAAATACTTATAAATCTAAAAATTCAAATAAAAATTAATAAAGATAACATTAGCGTTAGAATAAAAAGAAAAAAAGTTAAAAAGTAAAGAAAAAATAATTTTGATGGATTATTCGTTCTACTCAAGAATACATACTTAAATGAATAGAGACAGAAGCATATGTCACAAAAAAAAAAAATACCCCTAAATTTGAATGGGACGAGGTTTTCTAATTTTTAAGATTTTTGTCTGAAGAAAAAAATGAAAAAAGCACAAGAATGGAAATTAGGGTTTCTTCTTAAAGATAATTTAGGATTTTCAAAAGAAGAGAGAGGAATGAAAAAGAGAATTGAGACAAAGTTCAAAAGACGAGAAAATTAAGAATTACAAAGAGTTAAACTCAAACAACAATAACTAGACAAGGACAGGGGCAAAGAAAATAAAAGACTTCTCAGATAAAAGAAATCGATGCCTGACTAGAAAAAGGTAAAAAAAAAAAGTAGAAAGAGAATGAGACCACTGCCTTAGCTCCAAGCATCACAAATTGGATGCACTTTTAATATTTTCTCTCTTAACAACGGAATTGCTTCAATTTGTCAAAAAATTATTTCAATTAAAACAATATTAGGTATATTCCACAAAAGAGTCCAAAATTTCTTTTAAAAAAATCAAACTTAATTGCAGTTTTCATAAACTTACGGAAAATTTTTGGAAGTTTTCACAACAACTACCGGAAACATATAATTTGGAAGCTTAATTACAAAAGATAAGTTAATACATTTAGATCACTAATATACAAGGTTTTGTAATAAATCACTTAGCAAAATTGTCTTAAATTATAAAAATTATAGAAAATAATAAAAAATTTCAAATCCAGCAAATAATATATCTAAATTAAAGTCTTGAAAGTGTAGCTAATCCAGTTATAATCAATTAAAAATAAAAATAGCATCTACAAAAACATTTATATCCCAAACAATAAGTGAAAGTTAGAAAAGTTAAAATTGTAAAATTAAAACAAATATATCATATAATTTAATTTATGATCACTAAAAACTAAAATAAGCTAAAAAGAGAAAATAAAATATTTTAAAAAAATATTAAAATGTACACAAAATATGTTATCATTCTCTTATAAGTTACTATTCCAATCTAATAACACCTACACCTTTAATTCGTTGTTTATACATCATTATTTTATTAAAGATATCAAATAATGTCTCACAACACTATACATGTAAATTACTCAAAATTTACACATGCAGTTCATGATATTTTGCTTTATAAATTAACTTTAACCTTTTCTTTATAAAAAAATTAGCTTCTAAGTATATTTTATGAAACAGATATTTTTTTCTAATCTATCCATTAATTAAAAATAACACAAATTTATTATAATATAAATAAAATTAATTTTTTTTCTTAAAAATTAATTTTGAAGAAATGAATTAAACTTATATTAATTTCTTTATATAACTAAAGATGACAGTGTTGGTTAGAACGAAAGTTCCGATGAACTCAACACCATTACATACAAAAGAAGAAAATGGAGTAAAAAGCATGAGACGAGATGGTAAGACTCCATCTTCTATAGTCCTATATAATGGTTGATTGATTTAATTACAGAATGAATAAAGAAAAAATAGTGAACGAACAAACCTTATTTCTCGCCTAACCTGATTTTGCTTAATCATGATTTCTTTTCAATAGCTTGTGTACAAAACTTTCTATATAAAACATAACAATAATATAGTTTAGATTGTAACAAAAAAATTCAGCTTTATAAATGGTAATGATGTTTGAAAAAATGAATTAAATGTATATTAATTTCTTTATATTATATTAAAGTTTATTCTAACAAACTTTTTATCATTCAATATCTACTCACTTACTTTTATATATATATATATATATATATATATATATATATATATATATAATCATCTAATCATACTCAGAATATTCTGTCAATGTTTGAAAAGAAGTTTATTTTAGATTTAAACTGCATTTTTAAACATCGATTGTCAATTTTTTCGTTAATGATATATATAACAAAGTGTTATAAAATAATAATACATGAAAACTGAAAAAAATACTTGTTTTCACGAGCCAAAACAACGATGAACAGTATTTTATAAGGTAAGTATTATTTTGTTTGTCTGAAAGTGACTGCTGCAAAGTCTTGCAACAGGTGTTTGTCAGAAACTTCTGACACATCTTTCTCTCTCTCTCTGCTCTCTTTCTTCCGACTTACAATTGAAGTAAATGGAGCCAAGTGCAGAAGTTCTTCTCTGTCCAAGTTACCCTTTCCAAATCCTCTTTTAACATTTTCTCATTCACACTGAAAAAGTAAGAAAAAAAAGAAGCTTTTTTCCTTCTTGATATTCATTATCAGAGACAGACCCTCTAAAGAAAAAGGAGAAAAAAGGCCTCATTTGAATGTGACAATGGAAGCTAAGCCTTTTAGGATTGTTCCCTCTTCACACAACACTTCTGGTTTCTCTTCCACTCTCTTTACTTTTCCCCATCATCACATCTTCTTCGTTGCCACCTTTTTTATTCTTCTTTTTTTTTTTCTTTTTCTTACTTTTGTTCTCAAGTTTCTGTCTTTTTTTTTCAGAGGTAAGAGGTGGACCACAGAAGAAGATTGCCATTGGACACACTGTGGAAAATGGTGATGCTGGTTTTGGTATTGTGTGGAGAGAAAGAGGGTTGTCATTGGTAGAAATTTCACATTAATTCATAATATATAAATGAAAATACCATATTACAAATCCGTTTTATAAAATTAACTTGAACTTAAAATCCACTTCTTCTTGACATAATATCATATCATGTTCATATTTAATAATATATCCTTGTCTTGGGCATAACAGACCATCCATTTATATCGTGTTACATATTTCTTAACCGTTATTATCTCGAAAATACTAATATTTTTAGTACAAGTTTTTCTAAAATACACTTATAAAGTACATACATGGATTTTAGTAATTTTAGTCTATCATTCTTATGTTTGTGTTTCTCTAGAAATATTTATTTAGTTTTGATCATGTATATAATATATACTATTATTGCATGGGAATATCAAAACATTAATAAAACATAAAGAGTAAACTTATTTATATTTATAAGTTCTATCATAGTTTTTTAAATATTTAAATAAATTTTATAATATTTATTCAAAATATATGTTTTTCATCCGTAAATATATCACATTGTATCCTTCATATAAATAAAATCTTTTTATTAAAATTTTAATATGATCTAAACTTATTTTTTAAAATACTCATATTAAATTAAATATATGTGTTAATCATGCATATAACATTGTCATGAACTATTATAGTAAAATATATTTTTATTTCTATTTCAAACCTCTTTTTATTCTAACATATCATGATAATATTAATTTCTTTCTCATTTAAAGTTATTATAACATTTTATACTCATTTCACAAATTAAAAACCTTATCTAATTCTCATTGCCTAAATATCATTTTATACATGTTTTTTAATAAAAATGATGATGATTACACTCTCTCATTTCTACTTAACATAACTTGTTCCATTTAATGATATTTCTGCACAAAAATGAACATATTAATATAATTTATATATCATTCATCCTCCTCAAATCATGAAAAAATTTATAAAAATTTGTTCTCATAACTTATATCAATCACAACATTTATTACATATACATAATTCAATTTCATTTACATAATTTACATTCTCATCCTTAATAACGTTCAGTTAAAAAGATTACATTCATAAAATAATTAATATCTAATTTAATCTAATGAAATCACATGAAACAAATTTAATGAGCTTTTCTTACTTCTTAATAGTTTTTCTCCCGAAGTAACTATCACTCCCAACTTGAAATAATGTCGGTTGAGAATGCTCCTTGTACTAAGTTACTCAGTGTTTCTGAACAATTTCAGTGTGAATAGGTCGAAAACTAGTTGAAATGAGACTAGAGAAGTAAAAGGGCAAAAATGTCATCCAACCCATCTGCTTCTTTATCACGTGCAAAAAGGAAAACTTTTTCCTTAACTTCTTCTCCATGCGTTAAAGGGGTTTTCTTCTCCATTTCATTTTCATCACAGCATCACTGCATCCTCTACTACCATTTATTGTCCCTTCTTTCTCCTCGCCGGAGTTGATACTTCGCCGCAACTGTGGACATCGCTGGTGACTCCTCGTGGTTCTTCGTCCTCTTGCTTCCTTCTTCATCCTCAAATCACAACTTCAGATTCTACTTCCTCCTCTCCATTTCAGACTTATTGCTCTTAGTTGTGCTTATCTCCGGCAAACTGAGGTTCTCACCGTTTATGTTAAAACCCACCGGTGACCAGGACTGTCGACATCTTTAAGGCTGGTAGAAAATAGCCTCTGTGTTGCTAGTCACGTTTCTGCTCCGTACTGAAGTTGACTCCACGGCTGTTGGTGGCCACCGTGTGCAACTGCTACTTTCCTTTCCGATTGGTTCCAATCTCTAAACAAAAGTTGTTCTTTTCTATTTCAATTTTATGTTTCTATTGGGTTTCTGGTGGATTGATTCATGATTATGTTTGGGGTTGAGAGTTTTTTTGTTGGTGTTGAATTAAAAATCGCAAATAAAGTTGAATAGAGGGGGTCTATATGTTCATGGGAAAGATGTGAAGCTGTGATGAATAGTGGTGTTTGGGGTTGTCAAATTGATTTCTGTGTGGGTAATTTTGTGCAGGTCAAAAATGAAGGAAATGGAGTGAATGAAGATGAAGGTTGAAGGTGAACTATATGCAATATAGAGACTAAACTTGGTTGTTCTAAAAGTGAATCTTTTGTTGATAAAACTATAGAGAAAGTGAAGAAGAGGTTCTGCTTTGTGTTGAATTAGAATTAAGGAATGGAAATATAGGTGAAGAGAATTGGATAGCTAGACCCTAATCGTTGTGTTGCACGTATATAAGTAGAGGAGAATGGAGATGATGGATATGTTGCTCGCCAAATGACGCAGGTACGAAGATTCAGAAAATAAGTTTGTTGTCATAGGGTCTATAATTGGATTTGATTTTGTTGCTATTATTTCAGAGGTCTTACAGTGGGGAAGAAAATTTTGATTGAGTTTGAAAGTTTGATGAAAGTATGGTGTGGGTTCTACATGACTGAGTGCCGGTACCCTCCATCTGTGTTGGATGGGATGAAGGATGATAACTATTGAGAGGAATGGGTCCCCATGGAATTTTTGGAGAGGGATTTTATTATTGCTTTTTTTCCAGAAAACTGGGTCTAAAATTGAGACCAACAAGATCAAAATGAACGGGTTGTATTAGTTTATTGAATCACGGGAGTACAGTTATGGTCAAGGTAGAGAAAGAAAAAGAGAAAGAGGACTCTTACAACAGTGTTGAACTTCATCTTGGGGTTGATGCTTCTCATTCTGCGCCACCAGAAATAAACCATGTGATCACTGAAGCTCAGAGGCGAGAGCTTCACCACCAGGTTTTCATCTTCAACCACTTAGCTTATAAACTTCCTCCTCCTCATCACCGTGTGCAATTCCCAAGCAACATGTCAGGTTTGTAATACATATCCTTTGATCAAGTGATCATACCTTCTCTGTATATTACATATTTATAATAAAGTTTTATCCTTTAAAAAATCTATCATGTGGTGTTGTGTTTATAGAGACTACCTGTTTCTTTGGAGTTAATTGTTGGCTTTGTTTGGTGCCAAGATTTAGACAAAATGCTCTTGCTAGTGGATTTACTTAGTATAGGAATCCATTTGGAATTTTTATATGTTCAAAGGTAGGCTTAGTTTCATAACTTTTGATGCTTTTTGGGTATGTTTGTTCATGTACTTGTAAGGTAATGATGCGTTTGTTTTGTATGTTTTGTCCATTGGTTTTGGTTACAGAGTACAGTTTCCTAGGTTTTGATCAAGGGAGTAGGATGGTTCCAGAACCTCATAGGTGTAGAAGAACAGATGGAAAGAAATGGAGATGCAGTAAGAGTGTAGTGCCTGGTCAAAAGTACTGTGAAAGGCACATGCATAGAGGTCGAAATCGTTCAAGAAAGCCTGTGGAAACATCTCAAGTTAACTCTTTGGCACCAAAACCTTGTAGCAAGTCACCTACCAAATCAGCTTCAGAGACACTATTTGAAATTTCAAATCCAAACCTTATTATGGCCATGCAACCTAGTGACACACCTTCCAGTACTCCATCAAGGAGCCTCAGCATTGACAATTGCTCTTCTATGAACAGGTCCTTCATGGTGTTTTCTTCCACCTTTGCGGCATCCCCTGGCTCCGCCCTTGCCCCTGCCAGTGCTCCAAAGGCAGCAGCAACACTCGGCAGTGTGGCATCTGTTGCTTCGGATGACAAAAGTTACCTAAAGATTTGCAAGAAAGATAACCAGTCCAAGAGTTGTGTCAGTAACAACACAGGCAATAGAAATGATGGGAAAGGAAGCATTGTTGGTGATTCTAATAACATCTCTACTGGAATAAGCTTCTCCCCAACAAGTGTTCTTCAAGGTAATTTTGATGTAGTTGGTTGCAATAATTTGTGTTTTTCACTATATTTTGTAGGACTATAGGATAAGAGACACATCCCCATTCTTTCCCCACTCTGCAGAACAACAAACTCTAAGCCAATCAAACATGTCCCATGGAGTGGGGTCAGTGACATGAATCTGTCATGTCATGTTTCACTTGATCATTAGGCCTCATGTACCTCAAATGTTTCTTAATAGTCTCTCTCCCATAGTCCTACCAAACCCTACTATCACAAACAGAATCAATAGCAATATAGCATCATATCAAGTATGTTTTGTCCTCTTTACTGTAATGCCTTTTCTGTGGGGCCTGATTCTAATTTTAGAATCTCATGTTGTTGACATAATCGTTAAGTGTACTAATAATTGTGTGTTCAATTAGTCAAGAATCTAGATGGACTTCTCCAAAACTTACTCCTAACTTTACATGCACATAAGACACCCTCATAGATAGTGGTCCTTTTTTTGCTTAGAATTAGGTGTGTTCCACAAAATGCACTTAATTTTGCGTGCCCTTGTGGCATTTTCTACACTATTTGAGAATATTGGTGTTCATCATGTTAAGATACAAGTCCAAAGAAGCTGACTCCTCTAGTTTGAATCTCTTGTTGGGAGAAGATGTAAACCAGACATTAGTTCTTGAGTACAGTTATGCAAAAGATTAACAGATTTGTAGATATCAGCATTCCATTTTAAGAATAAGGGCGAGTACTGTTTACTGTCAGAAGTTACAATAGCAGCATGAATGTAAACAGCATGTGAATGATTGCATTCACATATATTATTAAAGGAGTTAAATATGTTTTTCGATCTAAAACTATTATAAAAAACTATTATAAAAAAATGTTTTTTATTCTTAAACTATTATAAAAAATTGTCTATCTCCCTCAAACTATTATAAAAAAATATTTTTCGTCCTTAAACTAAATTTCGTTATTATTATAAAAAATTGTTTTTTATTCTTAAACTATTATAAAAAATTGTATTTCGTCCTCAAACTATTATAAAAAATTGTTTTTCTTCCTTAAACTAAATTTCTTTCCTTCACTATAAAAGTCGTATAACACATATTTAACCCATATTAAATTTGCAAGAAAAGAAAAGTTAGTTTGCCCCTGCTAAAAGCCTTGACTGTGGTGGAAAATCGTTACTCCTTCCAATCCCTATCCAAGGGATATGAATTACTAGAACAATTCTATTTTAAGAATGTGAGAATTATAAATATATAGATCTTGTCAAGCTTTAACATTTATTTATCACATGGCTACTGTGTGTATTTATCCTTTCATCTCAAACATTCAAATATGATTTAACAATCTATATATTGTTCTTATTTCTCATAATAACCATTTTGTAACTTCCTCCTTATCCATATTAAAATTCAGCAATTTCCTGACTTATTTGCTGAACTCTGAAAAACAACAGAAATACGATGTTGTGCATCTTTAATGTGTTAATGTTATATTCCTAACATAGAAGCACAAATCTTTCATGTGAAAACTGATAGAACATTGTTGGTTTCTTTTGGCTGCCATTTTCAGTTTTTGGTAGCAACCCATCTCACCTGATTGACAAAACCAACATAGAATCTGCACCAGACAGGTGTCGGAGAACAGACGGCAAGAAGTGGCAATGCAAGAGTGCTGTTCTTCCTGGTCAGAAGTACTGTGCCACACACATGCACAGAGGTGCTAAAAAGCGTTTTGCAAACCATGAAATAGCAGCAGCAGCAGCTAAAACCACCACAACTACGTGTTCTGCCGTTACCATTGCACGGTTGCCGAACTCGCAAGCCACACCCGACATGCAGAAAGAGGGTTCTGCAATTCCAAGTACAAATCTTTCCATGTCAGTTCCAGCAAGTGCTCCTTTCATACAATGCAATGGGAAAGGCTCCAGTAACAGTGACACTGATACCACCATCAGTGACACCTTGCAAGAGTGTAGCTATACTTCTTTCTGAGAGACACTTTTTTTCATCCTTGATCCTGCTCCATGAACAAGTTTTTATTTATCAGCGAAACTGCTTCATGAACAAGTAACTTGTAACATTTGAGATCAATTATGTGTGAAGTGAACAATGATCTCCGTGAAGAAAAAGATCAACAATGTGTTATTTTTTATCATGTCATCCTCAGAGTGATATCAAGGGAATTGAATTTCTCCTTTTTATTTCCCAGGATTTGACATCAAGTTCACTGAAGTAGCATAATTATTATTAATTACTATATTTGTGTTTGTTTTAGGGTTTAATATTTCTGCTATGGTTTTAGAAGGTGTTTATTCTGGAATGGCTTTAAACAAATTTATTGACAAGTGTTTATCACACAAATGATAAACAACAATAGAGAGAAACACCAAATACCACATATTTTAGTAAAATTTGAATGTTATAAAACTACAATTTTTAAAATAAATTATTGTAAAATATGTATTGTAAAATAACATAATCTGGAGTCGCCCGGACTCGAACGGGAGACCTTCAGTGTGTTAGACTGACGTGATAACCAACTACACCACGACACCACATGTTAAGATTTTTCACTTTACATTTTGTATCATAAAAAACTAAATAATTTATTCCTGAGAATATATTGTACCAGCAAGTTGATTTTTAAAAGCAAAAATTGATAAAAATGTCAGCCACACGTAATATGATATTCATGGATATTAAATGAGACGGTGTATATAAATTATGGATATATTAAAGAAGATGAATTACTTTATTCAATGCATAAAATAATAAGTCTAGGAAAACCCATGAAGCTTTCCAATGATTTTGTGACAGATTTCCGTTAAGATCTTTTATAAAATTTATTTCACATAAATAATTGGAGAAATATATTAAGAAACATAAAAAGTACCATAATAAATAATTATAAGTGTCATCTACTAGGAAATCATATAAGTTATGGTCTTCATTTCTTTTTTATTTAGTTTCAAAGTTAACTAATGATCATGCTAACGTATTTTTCAAATTTATAAATTTTGGATATGCCTTCTAAGATTCGCTGCAATTAATGTAATGTAAAGTGTACAATGTAAAGATATAATTTGAAAAAATAAAAATTATTTTATGAATATTAATATTATACTAGTACAACTATCAATTTAATAATAAAATTCACATTAACAAATCTTGCTAACTAAAAATATTTGAAAAATATTTTTATTAGAAATAGCTTCAGTATAAATAAAAGTATGAAAAGTATTTCCGTTAATATTAATCAGTTTATTCCTGGACATAATATAATGCGTCCAACTTTAGATAATTGTTTAGTTTATGAATGAACTAAACTAACAATAATTAAGTATAAGACTTATTTTTAGAATATAAGTAGGTAAGTGTAAATTTTATCATATAAATTGATTTTATAAGGTTTTTAGAATTAAAATTTGGGTTAAATATGCTTTTAGTCCCTATACTTTGGGGCGATTTTGGTTTTAGTCCCTCTTTCAAAATAAGGTACAATTTAGTCCTTCAACTTTAGAAAACTTTGGTTTTAGTCCTTTTTACCAAATTTTTTTAACTTTATTTGCTATTTCAAACGCGTTTCTCAGTTAATATTGAAGGTAAAATGTGTTAAACAATGTAAACAATCCAAATGCTATAATGAAACATGCTTGAAACAACAAATAAAGTTAAAAAAATTTGGTGAAAAGGACTAACACCAGAGTTTTCTAAATTTGAAGGACTAAATTGTACCTTAGTTTGAAAGAGGGACTAAAACAAAAATCGCCCCAAAAGTATAGGGATAAAACATATTTAACCTTTAAAATTTCGTTGTCAAAGATAGATATAAAAACGGTTAAAAATTTGTTTTAGAAACATTTATTGTTTGTTGAGATTCTGCATCATCACTATTAAACCACAATTAATATTTAATCTCATTCTTATTATGTTTATGTCTACAGTGAATCTCATAATAACTTTCATTATTTTTTAAATGTGAACATCATAATAATTAATTATTATTATTATTAATTAAAAGTTAATAATAATATTCACATCAGAAAGTTAATAATTATAATATCACAAGTAATATAAAACTACTAAAATGAACATTTACATTAATATTGATAGAACAAGAATTATAGATTTAATGGATAAAAATTTTCATTTGAAGAACAAAAGTAAATACCTATACTACTAGCTTCACTCCCAATCTTCAGTTGCGCCAACTAAAAGACTCCATCCCTAAGCTCACACCATTTAGGTGATCATCGCAAAAGAAAAACAACAAGCAAGGATAGACCACAAAAAAACAAGGGTAAACTAAAGTATCAGAAGGTCACCAATCCCTAAATTACTCCAGGCTAAGCACGTTTAACCATGAAGTTCTTATGGGTTAGGCTACCGAAAAGCACATGCATTTGTTGATATGAGTAGCCAAATTAATTCCTTTAAGCTATCCTTCAACCGTATAAACCCATACCTATACAATCTTTAGATCCCTCTCATTCTGGCGTATGTTCGATTTGTCCATGTGCCTCTTCCACTGAAAGCCTGCCAAGAGCCGCTCCTTGTCCATGCCTCTTGCACCGACGATCACTTGATAACGGTAATTCTTACCATTATCTATGGTATAATTTTCTTACCAAATCAACTCTCCTGAAGCTTGAAACACGCTTAATCCTCTCTCTAATCTAGCTTTGTGCATAAACTCAGCTTAGGTTACACACATTAGTTTTCATCACTAATTCCTCAAATTTTGTAGGAACTTTGTGTGCTTTGGAAGGACAGTCAAACTATCAAGAGTGGAGAACCAATGAAGAGCTGAAAAAGGAAGTTTTGGAGAAGTTAATATGCAAAAATGGCACCAGGGCACCCCCATAGGGCGCTGGGTGTCCTTCAACTCGCAGTTTCTGCCAAAACTCCACGTCAGGGCGCCCCTAGAGGGCGCTGGGCGCCCTTCAATTTGCAGTTTCTCCCAGTTTCTTGCACCTGGGCGCCCCTGGGGGGGTTGGCGCCTTTTGATTCGCTGTTGGAGCTTAAATGATGGCGCCTGGGCGCCCCAGAAAAGGGCGCTGGGCGCGACTTTTTGCTGACTTGGCACCCTAGCCCTATAAAAGGCATACAGTTTACGAGGGTGGCATCTTCTTGGCGGCTGAAGCTCAGAAACACGATTTTAGACCTCTTGGAGCTGGTTTTGGACTGTGGGAGCTCTCCTTGCTTCCTCCTTGGGTCTCCATCTACCCCATTTTCTTTCATTGTAAGCTCAAGCTCTCCATGACTATGGAGAGCTAAGTTCTTTTTGTTGGGGAATGATGTAAACTTTACAACCCACTTGTAAATGCACTTGTTTTAAATGAAAATATGCTTCTTTCATTACTTGCTAGTGTTTATTTCTTTGCTTAAAGCTTGTTATGACTTGATCAACCATGGCATGATGTTAGGGTTTGCTTAATATTGGGAAATGTTTTGTGAACTTTGAAATGGACTAAACACCTAAAGGAAATAATGTCTAGGGATAGAGCTAGGACTTTTGGTTGTCTTAAAATTCTTTTCTTAATGCGGGTGAACTTGTTAGGTTGCCAAGGGATTGGGATTTAACAAGTGAACCTAGGCTTTCTCATCAAGGGATTGGGTTTAAGTAACTTAGCTAGTTGACAAGAGCAAGTTAATGAAGAAGAGTGGTTTAGTGCATTTGCATAAGATTGTATTAGTTGAAATCATTCTCCAACATATCCATTCCATATCATCTTAAATCATTTCATTTTCTAGTGTTTTAACCACAAGAAGGTCATTTTACCATTTATGCATTATGTTTAATTACATTGCACAAATTCACACAAAAGGGAACCACTTTTTAGCTTAAATTAGTTAGTTAATTATACGATAGTAAAGTAGTAACTGGGTCTCCTGGGAAACGATATCCGGTATTACCGGTTTTACTACTTGCACGATTTGGTACACTTGCCAAAGTCACGCAACATCACTCCCCGTCCTCGTTAGTGCCTGGGTGTCACATGAATGTAACGCCCCAAATTAGGATGTCACGAATCATAATTAAATTAAGATATTTCAAAATCCTCTTAACGCGTAAAACGGTGCCAATTAAAATTTTGACATTCAAGTCTTGCGAAATTCAAATAAAGCTCTAACTTCATCAGAAAATATAATCTAATTAAAAAATTCCAAAACTAATAAAATAAACCAAGAAATAAAATTAATCCAATTACATTATTTTTGAAATTTATAACTCAAAGCTTTAAATAAATCAAGGTTGTCCCCCAATCTCACGTCGCTATCACGCATTTCGAGCATCTGCTATACCCCCTGCTCCCGTATAAACCAAGGTCATACGATCATCACAAGACACACACACAACCACCAACATAAACAGATATGGGTAAACTACCATAACACAACCAATAACAATAAAATATGTACAAGATAAGTAAACACAACTTAATAATAATCATTCATCTACAACACTACTCTTACTCACATAATTGTTTCTATATCATGTACATAATCAACATCACATGTACCTCCCTCAGAACTAATCACATCATGCATCCTTCATCATGAAACACACCATGAGCCTCCACAGTACCATAACTCCACCATGAAAAGAATCAGTTACACTCATGTACCCTACCTCAAACCTGTAGCCTCCCCAAAGGTCCCTGTAGCCTCTCCTACAGGTCTGCTCGAGTAGTCCCGCCTACCTGGCTAAGGAACATGTTTCCTACGACTCAAGGACAAAGCAAACACCATCACCCCAACACAAGGAGGGCTCAATACCCGAGCGCTCCCTTTTCGCACACAAGGCCAAAGGAAGTTGCTATCTCGACCGGTCGATAATCTCAGGCTTTACTAGGTACAACAAGTGGACTTATCTTTCACTCTTGTGCTCATCAATTACACTCTTAGGTACATCTCAACACTTACTCGTTCCAACATATATATCTAAGTACAACAAACATTCTCACTCTCCACCTAATACTGGTCATTCATCATTATCTACATTGTCATTCAAAAATCTAATGTACTAATAAATAAATAAATAAATAAACATCATTCCAAATAAATAATTAAATAAATATCATCCATGCCAATCGAAATTAATAAATTATTTATTACTTTAATTAATCAAGTCTCGTTACTTTTTCAATTAATTTCTAATTCCAAACTATTTAATTTTAATTAATCTGATTTTCAATAAATTACTTTCCTTCTTACTCCAAATTGATTCCTCTTTTCTAGTAATTAATTTGATTCCAATTAATTACTAAATAATAAATTTCTATTTATAATAATAATAATTAATATCATTACTGTTTTCTTCTCTCTTTTTACAATTTAATTTTTATCAATTAATGTCAATAATTAATTAATTATATTTTCCATTACTCTAACTTTAGAAACATAAGATTTATTTTAAATTCTCTTCTTATTAATACTTTTGGATCTATGTTCTTGCAAATCTGCCCAACTAAAAGAAACAACTTTGGGCCTACAGACCCAATTAAGTCCAAACAGCAGCAACAACAATCCAAAGTTTCCGGTAGCCACTGTGAGCCCTGGTCTCACAATATGTTTCACTGCATCACCTTCACTAAAGGTTCGTAATTGCTAAGAACACAAGATTATCAAAACACTAAAACCCAATTCGAGAGAACAATAACAGAACGTCCAAAGATAATTCCCGAATCAAAAATCAAGAGCACAAGTACTTCAAAACAGCACCCAATTTCATATATATTTATTTCCCACAGCTTCTCCCTAAATGAAAAACAAACTTGCGAAAATGAATAAAAAAATGACATGTTTTCTAAAATTGTGGATACTTCGATAATACTCATTTTGTAATTATTTAAATCAAGAAAAGTATAAAATGGCGTCGCCCGGACTCGAACCGGAGACCTTCAGTGTGTTAGACTGACGTGATAACCAACTACACCACGACACCGTTTTGTTGTCAATTTTTATCTTACTTTATATAACAATGATTTTAACTTAAATAACAGTTTTATATATTACAGAAAATTAGGGTATAAGATAACAACAACAAAGAAGCAGAAACTAAACTATATTAAGTTCAATTCATTTTCCTAAAATATTTCTATTCGGTCACAAACGGTATTTATTGTACCTAAGGTTTTTTAATATTATTATGCAATATTTAAATTAAGAAAAGAAAAAAGATAATTACTGTCTTTCTATAAAAGAAAAAATAAATAACAGTGGATGGTTTATGAATATATTATAAAATAAATTAATAAGAAAAATATTAATTTATATATTGTTATATTTATAGGAGTAAAGTTGAATGTTAAAATATGTGCTCTAAATAATAACACTATTTATTTACTTTTATAGTTATAGGTGAGTTTTAGGTCAACTCTAAAACTAAACTAAATCCATGAAATCACTATAATATAACTGAATTTATGATAAGCGGGGGAAATTCATTGCATTCTAAAAGTTATTATATTTACTAATATTATTTTTTGAAAAATAAAAGGCTGTAATAAATAACGGTTGGGAAATATATTTGGTGAACCCAACATATGTATTTATAGCAAAAACCATTACAACGTTTCTCGAAAAAAAAAAACTTATGTCTTTTTGAAATTTTATTCTTTTACGTTTAAATTCTTTTTTAGTTTCTATAGTTTCGTAAATATATATAATTTTGGATTTTAGAAAATTTTAATTGCATGCTTAGTTCTCCAGATTTTCAAATTGAAACAAATTAAACTGACGCTATTATATCGTTTTATTTTAAAAATAAAATGTTAATATATCCTTCCAAATAATATATATTAAATTAAAGTTTGTTGTTAAACTTCACATATCAGTCTAGAATGTGTAATTGATGTTATTTATCATTATTATTATTATTCACAAAGGTGTAACATTTTGAATGTAAGATGTTTCATTTTATTGTACCATGTTATTTATTTTTAAGCTCAATTTCTATGGGTAGAGAGAGTAAATCATTCTATTACTTGTAACTTGAAACTTATCATTTTGAAAGAGAATCTTCACGATGATGTTAGCTTTGAGATCTTGTTTATTTATTATTAAGTTTAGTTCATATGCACTAATTTTTAATTTTTTTCTTATTTTTTTTATAACAATATGTACAGAAAATTGTTTAAACAGAATCTTAAATCACTTTTAAAATATTAAGATACCAACATATATTACCAGCACATTTTTCTTGACTGAAATTTATTAAAAATCTAAAAATTGTTTGGTTTGGTTAAAAAAATTGATGTGTCTCACGTATGATTTTGTAAGTTACAATCATAAAGAAAGTGTTCAGGAAAGAGCACTGGCAGCAGTCTTAAAACAACTAATATTCACCATCACCAGCAACAACACAACAATTAAGCTGATGCATTTAGATGAACATGGATTTGTTCAATTTCTTTACTCATTGTCATGTTATATCCATTTTATCTCATCACAATCTCATTGAATATTTGATGAAATTTTGATAGATGAAAATCATATAATTAGCATAAGTGAATTTTGATAGATGAAAATCATATAATTACCAGATTTTGGTGTGCTACTTGTGGTTCGGGTGCTTAGTGTGTTACTTCCTACTTCAGTTGCCAGGAACAACGAAGACAACAGAAATATGCATTCCGAGCACAGAAACCAAATTACAACCATGTTCCAACAGAAAATAATTCTTGTCAGATATTATGTTTGAAGAGTTTGGTATTGTACTGGTTGCATGCATTTCTCTAGAAAAATTTAGAGGGCGAACATAGTCAATGGCAAATATTCCAACACTGTCGTACAAGCAAAAAAGATTAATGATTTTATGGAAAACAAATGCATTGGCTCACTCCAAATCGCCTTCATTATTATTTTCGACAACAGTGCATAGTTTCATTCCAAAGAACACTTTTTCTCAAATGCTTGCTGCTCTTTGCGACACAAGTCAAATTCATTTGTATGGTAGTACATGCAGCCAACATAATCATCCATCTCCTTTGTGCACTTTTGATGCAGATCTTTCAAACTGCAGAAAAAGAATTCACCACCATCACCTTGATACGTGAACCCACCATAAAAGACTTTCTTGTAATGTAACAATTGATAAGATAGTTCAGAACTAATACAGCCTCTAGAAGCAAAGAGCTACATCCATCTATTTCTAAGTCTGATAATTCATCTTTGAAACATGCTTTACATATTTTATTACTGCTATTACTGGCATTACCAAGTCAACAAATGTTAAAATTTTAAAAAATTACCAAAGCATTAATTATGAACAAATCCATGAATTTCATGAAAAAATGGTGTAGAATCAGCAATAAACATAGATGATGGACCTCCATAATTATTTGATATGGAACGACCACAAGAGACTTTCATGTAATGCAAAAATTGACAGTCATCCGTGCCCTAATACTAATTCATGGCACGGCTATACTTCCTATTCCATCTTATCTACTCTCCTTACTAAAGCTTCTATACGCCTTCTTTACAGAAGTCCAAACCACTTAAGGATAGACCGAACTATTTCCCCAGGATATGTTCTATACAAACTTTCTCTTCAATGCTATATTCCTAATCTTATCTTGTCTAATGCATTGTTTATTTGTTCCAAGTGCACACTGATGCTGGTGATGACATCACAGTATACTATGTTCACTCATCCACAGCAGCACTCTCATCTTTACTACTTAATTTTACCCTCATCATGAGAAGAGAGAAACAAATAGTTTTTGAACTTAAGTACATTTTGCACCCAGCAGAATGGACTTATTTATATTCAAGAGCATTACAGAGATAATTTGTGCCGAAAGAAATTACTAGAGAACAATTCATATACTACTACTGCCTAAGATGCATTGAGAACCTAGCTATACCAACTTACCAAGTATGTAGGCTACTTGGAAAATAAACTTTCAAGCTCTAATGTCCTAAAATATTCCTACTTCTAACACTCGTGTTAGTCTTTAACTGCAAAATTGCCCAGCACTCAATTCCAAGATTCCATACAGTATTGCAAATCTTATCCTGTGCTAAAATTTTCTCTTGAGCTTGAGCAGTACCTTTTGATAGAATGTTGACAGTTCCAATGGGGGTAATGCTATGCAATGAGAAAGAAGATGGCCGAATTTTTGACATACATCAGTTAGATTCAAGAATAGTCCTTGGGTTACAAGGAAGGTTCCCTTTACCCACTGCACAAGCATGTCATATCATTCTGTCAAAATCCCTCACATAAAAGTCTACTTATCTAGCATTTCAAGGAACTATGTATTCAATCAGAAAGCCATACTCAGTTATCGATCTACCAGAAATTCCAACAACTAGTCCGAATTATACAACACAAATCAGAAATCAGGTGACAAGCATATACAAGGAGGGCTCTTCATAAAGCCAGATAATGGTTTCCAAATCCAATCTTCTTCTAGAAGTAACTTGTTGTAGAAAGTGGAATTTAAACATAACTAAATCTCATAACACCAGCTTGCAAGGTCGATCCTCACTCATATATTATAATTTGAACATATTAGAGATATTGATGTAAAACATTCAGTTATTCAACTGGATGTTAGTATTCTGTTTAGAAAGCTTTAGAGCCTCTATATACTCAGCTTGTATTCTTTGTTTTCATTAAGCGAAATAACATATGCTTAATCTTTTATGATATGGTACGAAGAGCAAGAATTTGATCAACAATGGTCAATTTAAGATCCCACCCATCCGCGTCCTAGATTTTGTCTGAATTCCATGGCGGATAGACTTGATTCCAATTTATCTCCATTGGAAACAATAAGTTGAACCTATCATCAAGTCACACAGACTTCACAGGTGTGTTGTTAATCCTAGTTTTCCTCTGTGTTTCCTTTCTGATGATGATAACCTCCGGAGTTATTGATCCAGCCTATGAAGAATGGGATGTCCAAGATCAAATCTTGCTTTCTTGGCTTCAATCCACCCTGTCCTAATAAATATTGTCTCGAGTTCTTAGAGTTGTTCATTCATATCAAGTGCAAGAATAAATTCATGGCCATTTCTTTCCAAAAATCAAGGCACATGCTAGGCAGCTCCGCACAAATCTTCAAGCCAACTCCCTTGAAAACAAAACTATATGTGAATTCTTGGGACAAATTAAGTCCATTGCTGATGAACTTGATGGCATTGATTGTCCTGTCAAGCATGATGAATAAAGTGATGTCATTCTTGAGGGTCTCCCTAAAAAATATGCTCCCGTCATTTCTGTCAATTGAAAGTACGTTTGAAACGCCTCCAATCACAGAAGTTGAGTCTTTTCTCCTTGCTCATGAATCGAGCAGTAATTGCTTTCAGAGGAAATTATTTCCCCCTTCGGAAAACTACTCTCAATCCTATGAAAATCCTTCTTCTTCAAGATTGCAATGTGCAGTACCACTATTCAAAGAAATTTTAATCACCTAGCCGTTTCTGATCAGGCTGCTTGTGACAGGAGTGGTTGTGGTTGTGGCTACAGATTTGAAAACTTTCAGTGTTAAATTTGTCTCAAATATGGTCACACTGCAAATATTTGTTTCTACTGTCCTGATTCATCCTACCAACCAAATGAGTCTCTTGTTCTATATGATCCAGCAACACATCAGCCGCTGCAGTATTCTGCTAGTCAGTCTAAGCCAACACCTCGATCAAACACATGGGTCAATCCTGCTACTGCAAGATCTCAAAATCAATCTTATCAAGGCATTCCAAGTGCTATGGTGGCTGATTCTTCAGCACAAGAAAATGGAAATTCCACTTGGATATCATATTCAGGAGTCTCCTTTCATATGACAGGTGACTCTTAGAATAATCAGCAATTTAATTACTTTGAAGAGACTGATCAAATCTATATTGGTAATGGTGAAGATCTGAAAGTTCTTGGTTCCAGTTCTTGTTTAAAGAATCGTACGAATCCTAATCTCTCTCCCTACTTACACAATTTATTGCATGTACCCTCAATTACCAAAAATTTGCTCAATGTGAGTAAGTTTGCTCTTGATAATGGTGTTTATTTTGAGTTTTCTTCCTCACTATTGTACTGTTAGATCTCAGGCAACCAATGAAGTCCTTCTTGGGGCATCGTTGGAATTGACGATCTACACTCCTTCCTAAATCACAGCATTCAAGCCAGTTCGTTTCCAACCATGTCAAAGATTCCTCAGTCTTACTCTACCACCACTATAGTTGTTAATCCTGACACTGTTGTAACTAGTGTTTCTGAATCTAGCAACTTATGGCATGCTAGATTTGTCATCCAAATTCTGTAACCTATTTAGAAGGCTTTAGAGCCTATATATACTTAGCTTGTATTCTCTGTTTTCATTAACTGAAATAACATACAGTTCGGTTTTCGTCTAATCTTTTTTATTTATTTATTTTTTTACCTTTTCTCTTTATCCTTTCTGATAGAACATATATCTTTAGTCCATGTTGGATTTCTAACACATATCCTTCTTAGGAGACATCTCAACGGTGTGATTAGATATTTGCGAGTGGTCTAATAATTATAAACTGGATTGGATAACATGGTTGGCACAAAAATCCAATCCTATTGCATAGACTATTAGAGGTTCAATTGCAGACTAAATGCAGGGAATGTACAACATAAATAACACAATGAAAATTGATTCTCAACATAAAAAAGTGTCATATAATCCAAAATAACATAGAATCAAGAAACCACTCACCATTTCAAAATCTGAAAAAAATAAAAATCAACAAAACCTATTCCAAATCTTCTAACCGACCAAACAGGGATAAAAATCAAAGAGACAAGAAGAGCTCACAGTCCAAGGACACAGCGGGTTACATCGCGACCCTTGTCAAGACACTTTTCAGGGTTAGGATCCTTCTTCTTGCACTTCAGAAAATCCAAGTTCTCAGAGTGGCACCGGATCCCAATGTGCTTCGACGATGCCATCAACACCGACGACGATGGGATTGGATTTCCCGAGGCATCTACAGCGCTCGCCATGTGCAGTTCAATACTCGTTAGCTACAACAAAAAAGAGAAAGCGTAATTCGATCAGTGTCGTTAAGTTCCTGAAAAAATGAAAGAAAAATTACTGGGAAAATAGGGAAAGAGAAAATGGAGAAGGGAAATACATTTACGATATTGCCGCGACGTGGACAATCAAAAGGACGCTCTCGTAATTTGGTAAAGAAATAAGCTTCCACTTTACTGTTAATATGGCAATTAATTTCATAGTAACATTATATTTCTACTGGTAACATATAAGATGTTACTTGCTAAAAGAAATTGTCCTTCTATAGATTTTTAAAAGAATAAAATGCATAACTTCAATGTCATAATTTTTATCATTATAATAATTGAACAAATACAAACCTTAAATTTGATCATTGAGCAATGTTACACATATAAAACAAAAAATCATACTATATTATTATTTTTATTTTCAAAATTCTTTTCACAGACTCTATTCATATATTGAATACCTATTTTTTTTTTTTAATTTCAACCAACTAATACTAACACATTGATTTAGATTCATAATTCTAAATTTAATTTAATCTCATTAAACTCATTTATAAAGGTAAATTTACACTTCCTTATTAATTATAATTGGATTGGTCATATAATACAAATTTTATATAATACAAATTTTTTAACACATCTTTTCTATATAATTTGATCGGTCATATAATATAAAAATTTTAATACACCTTTTCATAAAGAGAACTGATATATTGACATGGCCATGTGACAAACACATACAAATAATACAATATTTTTCCAAGTTTTTTTTTTCAAAATTAACCTTTTATTTTTAATAAATATTAAAAAAAAGTAATGTGTTACTTGAGTGTAAAAGAAGATATGCCGTGTCAAAGTATATTTTTGTTTTATAAAAAGATACTAGACAAGTAAAGAGTGAAAGCCAAGAAAAATTGAATAACGGATGACACACAAATTCAATAAACTTTACTAAAATTGATTTTATTACCACATTAAAAAATATATTTCAAATCTATCTCAGCTTCACAATCACAAAATTAATTTAATTAAATAAGATTTGTATTGATGAAAAATCTCCACACAAGATGAATGGAAAGCTAAAATCTTACGAGACAACGATTCATTGCCTAATTTAGTCATTTCCTTGTTTAGTTCTACTGCTGAGTGATTGTTTCTATAAGAAGCATAAGATACGCCTTTACATTATTACTCTTATTCAAAGCACAATCTGCATTTGCTATAGTTCAATGAATGTTTTTTCACATTAATCAGCCAACAAGTTACAATCTAGAAAACAACTTAAAATAAGGCTAAAAGTATAATTGGAGTCATAACACGAACTGCAATTTTGAACTTCTACAATAATAATTTGTTTCGGGGGGAAAAAATTTACATGGTTGATTCTTTATTTTGGTGTGCTACTTGTGGTTTGACTGCTTCGTGTTTTACTTGCCTACTTCAGTTGGCAAGAACCACCAAGGCATCAAATATTCATTTTGAACATAGAACCAAATTACAACCATATCGCAACATTAAAAATTTATTGTCAGTCATTATGTTTAAAGAGGTTTAGTTTTGTTCTGCATGCATGCAGTTCTGCAGAAAATTTTAGTGCAAAAACATTGTCCATGGTAATATTCCAACACTGTTGTACAAACAGGAAAGATCAATGATTTTTTGGAAAACAGGGGCATTGGCTCACTCCAAATAGGCTGTTATTATTTTAGACAACACAGTGCTTAGTTTCATTCCAAAGAACACTTTTGCTCGAATGCTTGCTGCTCTTTGCGACACAAGTCAAATTCATTTGTATGGTAGTACATGCAGCCAACATAATCATCCATCTCCTTTGTGCACTTTTGATGCAGATCTTTCAAACTGCAGAAAAAGAATTTGAACACCATCACCCATAAATCTACATGAAAAAAAAAACATGATACGTGACATAATGCATCAGTCAATGATAAAAAACCATCACACTAGGGGATCATCATACTGAAAGCTTTCAGCTATAACATATCAACTAAAACACAATTATGTGAACCTCAAAATATTATAGTATAGTTACTCGGTGGAAATACAATTTTCTTTTCTTTTTTATGTACAACAGTAGTAATAGTATAGGTATAACTGTCACTATAGCAGTACATCTGTCTCTTGAACTCCCAACTAACTCTAAGTTAGATAGGATTGTTAGATGTTAGTCAGAACTCTTTTGTATTCTGTTAGGTTTAGTTAGCTAGTTAGATTCATGGACTTGACTGTACTCTGTTACTCTGGGAATTACATGTTCCTTTTCACAGGATACCTAAAATCTTTCTCATTCTCTCTCAACCTTAATACAAAAGGAACATGTAACAGATAGAAGCAAATAGTATAAATCTGGGTGTATCTTTGTGAAGAAAAATATATTAGAAATAAATTATATTATTTGTCACAGAAAAATGCATTAAGAATTGATAATAATGAACGTAGGGATGATAATAGAATGGATTTTTCAAAATTCATTCCGATCCATGTACAATATTTGGGATCTAAAATCCAAATCCATTTTAGATTGATTTGGATTTTTCCAATCCAATTTAAATTGGATAAAATCCACTTGGTGAATTATATTAAATCTGTGTTGGATTGACCTAATTGACCTAACGAGGGATCAACCTAACTCAGTTTGACATGGACCCGATGCATCAGCCAAACACAAGCCTAACTTGACTTCACTCAATCTATCTCAATCCCACCTAAGTCTGACTCGTCCTGGACACAGCTCAATTTGGACCCAACCTTATCTAATCCCAATTGAACTTGGCCTAACTCAAGCCCTACATAACTTGACTGAACATTGGGCTGAATCAATTTAGCTCTACCTAACATAGGGTAGACCTTACTCATCTTGACAAGGCCCCAACCCAATGTCTCGACCCTAAACAAGCCAACTTGAATTAGCCTAACCTAACCCTAAATCCTAAACCTAATCCAATCCATTTCAATCCCTCCTAGAACCGACTTGACCTGGACCTTACCAGACTCAACTTGAGTTGAACTTAGCTCGACCTATAACTAGCCCAAGTTGATAGAAAGTGGACTTGCTCAGACTTGGGTAGACTTTGGCATGGCCCAACCCGATGTCTTAACCCAACACAACCGAACTAAACTTGGCTAGACTTGACTTGATCTGTCTCGGTCCTACCTGAACCGCGCTCGACTTGGACCCTATCGAACTTAATTTGACATGGGCCCGCATTGTCTCAACTTGATATAGCTCAAGTCGAGTCAACTAGGGTCTGGCTTCACCTGGTCGGTCTTAACTGAACTAGGCTTGACTTGGTCTTGATCGAAATATGATTGAATTAGGCATAGTCCAACTCAGTTGAATGGGGGCTAGCCCCCAACTCTGAGGAATGTGGACTTGCCTCAGCTCAACTGAATGTGGGTCAGGCCAACATGGCTTGGCCTAGGCCCAGCCAGAGTTGACTTGGCTTGACTTTGACCAAGGCTAACACAGCCCGACCTTGCATAAGCCCTGACCCAATGCTACCTTACTTGGCTTCTCCTATTGAGTATTCGTCCAATCAAGTCATTATCCTAATTGTTTGTGATCGTCCTATTGTGTCTATGTGTACTTACCCCCCACCTCCACCAACTATTCAAGTGTATTGTCGTGGACAGATTCCCCATCATCCACCTGATGACTCTCTTGTGCCAACTCCTCCATTCCGTTCAACTCCAACCGTTGAATTTGATCTTCCCATTGCCCTCCATAAAAGTATACGCTCTACTTGTAATCGCTCTCTTCATTACATTGCTCTGAATTTCTAATTTTGTAGCTGATGCCTTGGCCCATCTCGGTTGGCGTCAAAAATGATTTTCTCAATGGGGATTTGTAGGAAGAAATTTATATGGAGCAACCTCTAGGTTTTGTTACTTAGGGAGTCTTCTGAATTGATATGTCATCTCCACAAATCTTTATATGGTCTCAAACAATCTCATAGGGCTTGGTTTGACAAATTTAGCCTGGTTGTTTAACAATTTGGTATCACTTGTAGTGAGGTAGATCATTCAATATTTTACCATCACTCAAATGCTGAGTGTATCTATTTAGCATTATATGTTTATGATGTTGTGCTTATAGATAGTGATCACCATGGCATCTCATAGGTAAAGCAACAATTTTGTCATTACTTTCAAACCATAAACCTTGGCAAACTCAAATACTTTTTTGGGGATTGAGGTAACACAATCCAACAATGGAATTGTTATTCTCAAAGGAAATATGCATAGGATATTTTGGACAAAACTGGGCTAATGAACTCAAAGTATGTTGACACACCCATGGATCCCAATTCCAAACTCTTACCTAATCAGATGGAGACCCTCCCAGATCTTGCGAAGTATTGAAGATTAGTTGGAAAATTGAATTATCTTATAGTAACTTGCCTTGACATTTCCTTTGTAGTCAATGTGTGGTGAGTCAATTTCTTAATTCTCTAAATGTTGATCATTGGAATGTTGTTATTTGTATATTGAAGTACATTAAAGGTTCTCTCGAAAAAGGTTTGATATATGGACACAATAATCACACTAAGGTTGTATGTTATTCAGATGTTGACCGGACATACTCTCCTTTTGACAAGAGATTCACTTCCAAATATTGTCTTCATGGTATAATTTGATCTCTTAGAAAGAAACAAAATGTTGTCACAAGATCTAGTGTGGAAGCAGAATATAAAGCTATGGCCTTAGCTACTTGTGAGCTTATTTGGCTTAAACAGTTACTTAAAAAAAGTTGCATTTTGGAGAGGTCACTCAAATGACACTTATATGTAATCATGAAGTTGTTCTTCATATTAGCTCAAATCCCGTCTTTTATGAAAGAGCCAAACATATTCAGATTGGTTGTCATTTTATTTGAGAAAAGATTGTTTACTTAAAAAGTTGCATTTTGGAGAGGTCACTCAAATGACACTTATATGTAATCATGAAGTTGTTCTTCATATTAGCTCAAATCCCGTCTTTTATGAAAGAGCCAAACATATTGAGATTGGTTGTCATTTTATTTGAGAAAAGATTGTATTTGGAGATATCCAGATTGATTTTGTTAATTCTAATGATCAACTAGCATATACTTTTACTAAATCAAAGTGAGACCTTATAATTGATTATATTTATAACAAGTTTGATACATACAATTTATATTCATGGTTTGAGGGGGAGTATTAGATGTATCAAGCTTAGGCACATCTCTATGTATTTTCTTATTTATAAATGCATAACCCTATGTGCTAAAAACACATTAAGGATTCAACCCATGCCCCTCTCTTATATTTTAACAAATGGGTTGGACCTATAATCCAAAAGTCTGAATTTGGATTTGAGATAAATCTATTTAAATAGGCTTAAAGTAATATGAATTTAGAAAAGTATGGATTAAATTTAACAATTTGGATCTTTTGCTAATCCTTAAATGAAAGATTTTATCTCCTAAAAATACCCTCCAAAGGACAGTCATCAAATAGAATTTTCAATAATATGTATTCAGCCTTTAATATCTGTAAACAATGACTGTACATGCGAAATGATTATTTGATATGGAAACAAGCACAGGGACTTTTATGTAATGTAACAATTAACAAGACAGTTCAGACATCCAAGTTGTAATCCTTCTTTTTTATCAGCAAAGTTGTAACACTAATACAGCATCTTGAAGCAAAGAGTCACATCCATTTATTTAACTATAATATCAACTGAAATAGCACCATTAACATTTCCATTTATCAAGTAGACAGAAAATAGGAGGGAAGGGGTATATGAAACTTTTTATGGCCAAAAGCAAACATATATGAAAGTCATCATGAAATGCAATTTATAGATATTCAGTATTCTAAGTAAATTAGAAGCATGTCAAAATCAATCTGTTGTAGATTGGTCATTACTCAACAAAGAACTGTAAGAAATTTCACACACAACAACTGCAGACGGACATTCCACAAACAACTGCGTAAGAGGGAAACAAAATTGAGAGATACTCGTGGAATCAATTTGCCAAACTTTTCCAACTAGGTGGGTTGGTTACATGAAGCAAAGGATGCCATACTGTCCCATAGTGAATCCAGTCAGTAGAGAAAGTAACAAACCACCTCTAAATCAATGCTTTTGCTGTAGTTTTTCCCAGTTGGCCTCCCCTTTAATGGCAAGGTTACTTTACTTCCGATCTACTCTCTTTACTAAAGCTTTTAAATGTCTTCTTTACACTAGTCAAAACCCTAACGTTAGATCCAACTATTTTCTCTACAATATGTTCCATACAAACTTTCTCTTAAATGCTTTCACTACTAATCGTATCTTGTCTAATGCATCATCCATTTGTTTCCAGGGCCCACTGGCGCTGGTGAAGGCATCACAGTGTACTATGTCACTCATCCACAGCAATATTCTCATATTGAATACATGAAGCGTATTCTCATCACCAGATGAGAAATAAATAATTTCATAACATAAGTTTGTTTTCCACCCAGTAGAATGGACTTCTTTATTCTTCAAGAGAATAACATAGATAACTAGTGCTAAATAATTTACTACACAACAATTAAGATAATATTACATCATAAGATGCATCGAACATAGCTACACCAACTTTCTAAGTATCTAGGCTACTTGGAAATAAACTTTAACGAAGCTCTCATCCCCTAAAATATTCCTATTCCCAACACTTATGTTAGCCCTTTATTGCGACATTGCCTAACAGTCAATTCTGACATTCCATACATCATATCTCATACTAGTGGTAAAACTTTCCTTCAGCTTGAGCAGTACCTTTTCGACAGTTGCAACACGGTTAACAATATGAAATGACAAAGAAGAGAGCCAAAAACAAAATTCCGCAAGATTCAAGGATTACTTTTGATTAAATTATCCATAGGAAATTGTTCTGAGTTGTAATAGAAAAATGGATGCAATAATTCCACCTTCTCAAGTATCACTGAAAACCCACATTTACAGCATACTAGTACTTACTTATCAGATCATTTTTATTTTTGCTTTAACACGTCTACTTCTTCATAGACAATACAATTAGAGGTACAATTGTAGACTAAATGTAGAGAATGGGTAACATAAATAACACAACAAAATTGATTCTGAACATCACAAAGTGCTCATATAACCCAGAATAAATTAGAACCAAGAAATGACTCACCACTTCAAAATCTGAAAAATCAATAAAACCTATTCCAATCTATCTAACCTACCAAACAAACAGAGATAAAAATCAACAGAGACAAGAAAAACTCACAGTCCAAGGACACAACGAGTGACTTCTCGACCCTTGTGAAGACACTTTTCAGGATTGGGATCTTTCTTCTTGCACTTCAGAAACTCCAAGTTCTCAGAGTGACACCGAATCCCAATGTGTTTCGACGATGCCATCAACACCGACGAAGAAGGGATAGGGTTTCCCGAGGCATCTACAGCGCTCGCCATGTGCAGTTCAATCCTTGTCTGCTACAACAAAGAAAGGGAAGCCCAATTTTGTCATTAATTTCCCGAGAAAATGAAAGAAAATTACTTGGAAAATGGAAAAGGAAAAGACATTTACGAAACTGTCCTGATCCTTGGTTGTTGGAAGGAAGAACAAAAAGGGTACACTCGTAATTTGGTTTTGAGGGATAACAAAGCTTCAATTTAGTGCTAATATAATAGAACTTCTAATCTTAATAGAAATTCTAAACTAGTTTATTTTAAAGCCTCACTAATTTTGGGTTAAGTTAATAGAAAAAATTTAGAACATTAGGATTTTAGTTATGTAAAGCAGAAAATAAGTTTTGTTAATGATTAATTTATGTTGAAAAATCTAACTCAATGAAACAAGTTTTAAAATTAAAATAAGATAAAAGTAATGATTCATGAACACTAAAAAGATATATTAACACTTAGTATATATTTAAAGAGAAAAAGAATAATAAATTTATAGGTTATGTGATTTGATAAGAAGATAAAAAGAAAAAAATTAGGAGTCTAATAAGTGTAGAAAAATATTAAGGGATCCATAAATTATTTTTCTTAAAGTAACATTATTAAATTATAAATTTTTTGGTGAATAAGATTTTATTCTTATATTATAAATTACTTTGGTGATCAAATAGTTCAGAATACAATTTGATTTTTATTTTATAAATTTATAATTTCCTCACACAAGTTAATTATTTTGTTGATTTTTTTTTATGAGCTGGTAGTTGATAGGGTTTTAATACTATTGAGATGTTAATTATTTTTAGTGATGCCTTTGCATACCATACCTTAACCAAAAAATATCATTGTTTGTAAAGAATAGGGTGAAATCAAAGAGCAAATTTTGAAGATAAAATTGGGGATAAAGCTTGATTCTTCTATTAAAAAGTTATAATTGCATTGCTCTGGTTAATCCATTTCTAGTTACAATGGAAACAAATTTACAATGAGAAATAAACAGACAAATATATAATAAACTATAGATACGATAAATAAAGATGCAAAGAAAAAAATAGTCATGAAAAGTATGGTGAAAATAAGTAGAATTACTCATTTGATGCCTCATTTTTGAACAATCTGACACAACTTTATACCTTTTCAACCACATATAGAATACCATGTGCTCTTGAATGGTGTATATGAAACTAATTTTGAAACTTGGTAAACAAATCTCATACAATATACATAATATTGTCACCAAAACGGTGAATTCTTAAAGTCACCCACATAGAAATGGGCAGTGTCGTTCAAGTTGGTAATAGACATCAACTCTGAGAAACACAGAGATATGTGATCGCATTGCAATATCAACATGTAAAATTCAGCTGCAATCCCTATATTCCACAGATAAACATGACTGACAAGAAGTTTATACTAGCTGCTGACACCTATAGGATTTGCATTCTTGATTATCCAAGGATGCTCCATTATCCTCTGAAGAGAGAGTCTTCGTGAAGAATCTTTTACCAGAAGCTGCATCAATTTACAGATTGCAGTAAGAGGAAGGACCAAATCTTCTCTGAAAATGTAGATATGAACTTACCCGACTAATAAGATGTTTGGCTTCTGAAGAAACATAAGGAGTAGAGGGGAAACTTAAGTCAACCTTCATTATCCTACACAAATCTAAAACATTAGATATGCATAGCAAAAATGACATTTATTTCAACTACACAGTGTTTAAAAGTCTCTTGCAATTCCACACCTTTTGAAGGTATCAACTTGACTATCAGCCTCAAATGGCGGAGCACCATAAAGGAATTCATAGCAAAGGATACCTAAAGTCCAGTTATCAACTGCATAATCATGAGCTTTGTTTTCTACCATTTCGGGTGCTAAATAATCCAAGGTTCCACACATGGTATGCCTTTTGCTTCTAGACTGTACTGACCAACCAAAGTCTGCAATCTTAAGACGACCCTGAGACCAAGCCAATATCAAATTAATTGTTAAAGTTCCCTTCAGCTCAAACATAATTGGTTCCAACTAGGTACCAAAAGGTTTCATCACATATCTACAATTAGGAACCTTCTCATCGTAAGTTTGCTTTCCTTCTTTTTCATCTCGTTTTGAATGAGAGAAAATGTAGCATGGAAAGGGAATGAAGAAAGAAAAAAAATAACATCGAATATGGTGAAACTTAAATTGTTTAAAAAAATCCCGAGGAGGGGTAAGAAATGAAATGCAAATATGTTGTATACTTATAATTATGTAAGTCACTGGATTTCTGAGCTGTGGCCCTGAGTTTATGCCAAGTAAAAAAAAAAAAACAGACATTACTAGCATGGCCAAAAGGAATGTAAAATGAGGCTAAAAGAAGAGAAAGCATACCTCATGATCAAGCAACAAATTTTCAGGCTTGATATCCCTGTGAATAACATGCTTATCGTGACAATACGCCAATGCCTTTGTGAGACTTAAGATATACTATAAAAGTATCAGATGTAATAAAGTTACAAGTTGACATATTGAACATAATACAAAAATGCAAAAGACTTGCTTTAAGACAGTATATGAACAGGCATAAAATATAACGTAAACCCTCGTAAGAATTTTTTTTCTGATCCATTCCACTCAATTTCTTTATAGTTACCATATTTCACAGGATGTCAACACATAATAACTAGCCTATCATAACTTTATAGTATTTAATTAATTTTAAAGAACAGTTCTGTTCCGTTCCCATCTACAACCGTGATGCAGCAAAAAGTGAGAGAAAATTAAGTAACCATTGAGAAGTAGAATGTGGAGCAAAGAAAATTTTGCAGTTGTGGAGCAGCAGAATGTTCACAGAATGATCGTTGTCCATTGTTTCAACAGGAAGACCCCTAGAATATCAAGATTCAACTACAGGAAAATGATCTAAAATGTCAACTTCTCATACTAACAAAGAAGGCAAAAAGATTCTTGCTGCCAATGATCAATGCTATTGCTACTCAAACTGAAGAAGGAATTAAAATTGTTATTTGGGATCTCCAACACATCCTTTTATGCGAGACCATCCCGTGCTTGAAACTATATTTTTGTGGGTAGTCTAATAACATATGATGCTTGACACAATATGTTTAACAAGCCTTACTAAGATAGACTCTGATAATATATTAAGATAGACTCTGATAATATATTAGGAAATAAGTTTAAGTTTAAGTTATCCTCTCAAGAAGTGATGATTGTCCAATCTATATACTCACTTTCCAAACCGGTTTTTGTCGGCATGAGAATTAGTTAAACTTAAAGTCATTTTCTAATCATTTTCTAATATAGAGAGACATATTGACAATAAGAAAGGACTACCGTGGCAGCTTGTTGCTCGCTGAAATGCCCTTTTCTGCTAAGTTCCTTGTAAAGCTCTCCATTGTGAGCATATTCCAGAATCAAAAAGACGTTCTCGGAGTCATGAAACCAGCCATACAGACGAAGTACGTTCGGATGCTTCAGACTGAACTGAATCTCCATCTCCCTCCTCAGTTGATGATGGATTTTGTACTTCTCTAATTGCTCCTTAGAAATAACCTTCAATGCAACAACAAATTTGCTCTGCAAAAGCCAAACAAATAAAAATAACAATAATTAAACAGATCATTTCAGCGATTTCCGTCGAATTTCAAAATTCCAAGTTCCCGAAAACCTAAAACAAGTTGGCTATTTGAAATTTCTTTTGAAGAAATTGAAACCTTGCGTTCTCTGGCGACGTAGACTCTGCCGAATTTTCCTTTTCCAAGAGGCTTTCCGATTTCGAAGTCACTGATGCACCATTGTCTTTCCGAGTTTTCTCCCATTTTCTGATAGGATGAATGCTTTCAGAATTTGAATTCGTTCGAAGCCGCGTAACTTCAACCGCACCGTTTAGTATTTGTTGAGAGCAACCATTTATAGCATTATATAACGGTAAAACGGTAAAAAAAATAAATAAAGAATACAAGAGTAAAAGTCAGAAAAAAAGAGAGTAAAGTTTTCTATTTTTTTAAAAAAGAATAAGTAAAAGATAGAAAAAAAAAAGGTTTAATACGCCAGTAAGTTCCTATTTTCGCCCTGAATCTCAATTACGTCCTTTTCTTTTTCGAAATCTCAATTGGATCCTTATTTTTATAGAATTGAAGCAATTAAAAGCCTACCGTTAAATTAAACAAACGGCCGTTTCATTTTAACTTACGTGGTATGGTCAATATATTCATTAATCTGACGTGGCATTAAAAATGATTTTTTATTGATTTTTATATTAAAAAATGAATTAAGCAAAATTGAATTCAGACATATTCAAGGACAAAAAGGACAAATCCCAAGCGCGAGGAAGAAACCCCTTTTCTTCTTCATAACCCTAAAACCCCTTCTCAATGATGAACCCAACATCATCTGCATCAAGGTTTCGCGACTCTTCCTGGTTTTCTTTTGAATCTTTCTTTTGTCATTTTCTTTTTTTGAAAATTTGCAAATGGCGATTCGAATGAGCATGCAGCGTGCGACGCCGGAGACGAAGCGCAGGATGCCGCCGACGGGGCGGTTTCGAAATCGTCGGAAGATTCGCCAGAGTCTAAGACCCGGCAGAGGGAGCTCATGGCGGCGGTGGCCGGCGGCGGTAAGGGTTTTGCCATCATCATTGCTACCGGGGAAGAAAAGTGGTGAATTGGGGAGGAGAGATGAGTTGTGTTTGAAGAGTGTGAATTTGAGTAAGGAACTTTCAGTGGAAGAATTAAATCAATTGTTTTCTATGGTGTTTGGAAATGAAGTCTCTAAGGGGATTCTTGCACAGTGGAGCAACTAGGGAATACGGTTTAGCTCTGATCCTGTAACATCAATGGGCCTAGTGCAGCATGAAGGTGAAAGATGTACCACGCCTGTCACAGAAGGGTCTGGGTGCATCATTTAAAAGTCTGTCTGTTCCATCTTATAATTTTTCTTCACTCACTGAAGGTGTAAAAGTAAGGGCCCTCGTAAGAAGTATGATTGAAATTTTATTTTCATGTGGAAGTAATAGAAGGGTTGTGATTGCAACTTTGAGCTTTCCAGAGAATGACATTCCGCATTTTGAAGGGATATCAGAGGATGAGGTTATTGCAAAATCACTTCTAGAGAATGACATTCCGCGAATGTCTGCGTTCAGTTAAACCCCAATTGGCTCTTCTTAGTTTTCTTTTGAATCTTTATCTTTCATTTTCTTTTTTTTTTTTTAAATTTGATGATGGGAATTCTGGGTTTTTTTAGCAGTGAAGCAAGTATGAATTGAATACAATTTGTTGTAATTTTGAGTTGGTATCTGGCTTGGTGGAAGATATGGAATCAATGAAAGATTGAATTCAATACAGGGGCTGCACTTAAATTTTTAGATTTTTCCCATTTTGTCCTTTTTTTTAAATCTGAATTTATACCTGTGCAATCCAAATTTTTAATACAAAATTCAATTTTAATGTCAGATTAATGAAACGGTGGTTTGTCTAATAAAACGGTAGGTCTTTAATTGCTTCAATTTTAGAAAAATAAGGATCCAATTAAGATTTCGAAAAAGAAAGGGACGTAATTGAGATTCAGGACGAAAATAAGGACCAACCAAGATATTAAACAAAAAAAAAAATAGTGTCAAATAAAGACAGAAAAGGATAATGTCGATGTAATGTAGTGTGAACGAATTTTTTTTAGGTTTAATATTGATTGTGTTGAAACGTTAGTGAATTAGAAGTTGATTGTGAAAAGTAAAGGTTGACCGGGAACGAGACATTCAACGTCCCAGCCTCGTTCTCTCTCTCCCTCTTCTCCTTCTGCCCTGCTCTGCCTCCCCCACCAAACCTCTCTTTCTTACGCCTTCAACCCTAATAGGTCCTAAATCCATGGCAAAATCATCCACCTTATCAATATTTCCAACGAAAATTTTTATCGAAAATTAAAGATGAGAATGAATTTTTTAATCTCTAACATAAATTAAATCTCTTTACTTCTAAATTCATTTTCATTTATTTTTAAATTTATTTAAATAAATAATAATAAAAATTATTTTCAAATTTACTCCATTACTCCCTCTCTGATGTCTTAAATCCTGTTAAATGAACAAGACCTAAATTCTATCTGAGGAACTTTTTGACATAACACAATTAAAGAAAGAAAAAAAAAGCTATTAAATATTTTTTTTATATACATCCCCGTATCCATCAGTACTTGGTTGATAGTGTAAAAAAATATTATTTTATTCTATTATTTATTATATGAAGATATTATCAAAAGAAAATTTGACACTTTAAAAATATTTTTCCAAAGATTTGTCACAAACTATTAGATGAAATCGAAAGAAATTTTGAAATAGACATGAATTAATTTGAATGTTGTCTAACTAAAAGAAATGGTAATGTCTTTTTTTTTCTAAATATAATCTTTAAAATAGCTAAATAAAAAAGAATATTAGAAGAAAGTAGCATTCAATTAAGGCTTTCAAAGAATTTAATTTAGTAAATGTCAATTCTAATCCATAAATCCATAGTTCAGGTTAATGACTCAACCACTCCATAGTAGACGGTTGACGACAAGACCAACGTTTGAATAACAATGTCGAATAAACAACCAGAAAAAATAATTCTTAGAAAGGATTTTAGAAGAACAAAAACATCACTGCAGGGTTAAGACAGAAGTGTCTCTTTGTATCGGAAGAGAAACAGCACACACAAAGATGGATCTTTTGTATACCCTATTGAGTTTCATAGCTTTTTCTCTTCTGGGTATCTTCCTAGTATTTTGTTTCATCATGTTGACCACGATTCTGGGAAAATCCATTGGAGACCCTGATTATGCTCCTGTGAAAGGAACAGTGTTTAACCAGCTTTTCTACTTCAACACACTCCATGACTACCAAGCTGAAATGGCCAAGACGATTCCAACTTTTCGTCTACTAGCTCCTGATCAAAGCGAGGTGTACACTGCAGACCCCAGAAATATTGAACACATACTGAAAACTAACTTTGATAAGTACTCCAAAGGCAAGTATAACCAGGATATTGTGACTGATCTTTTTGGTGAGGGGATTTTTGCAGTTGATGGTGACAAGTGGAGGCAGCAAAGGAAGCTTGCAAGCTATGAATTCTCCACAAGGGTTCTTAGAGATTTCAGTTGTTCTGTTTTTAGAAGAAATGCTGCCAAGTTGGTCAGAATTATCTCAGAACTTTCCCAGCAGGGTCAAGTTTTTGATATGCAAGTGAGTGCTTATTATTTCCTAAAATCTAGTATATGATTGTGGAAGAATTGAATTTTTTGTTTTAAATTTGTTAAGGTGCTTCAATTTGGTTCTTTTTGGGACAATTGCTTTTCACTAACACTTGTTTGAAAGTAAATGAATTGAGTTAACCAAGTATTTCAGAGCTTAGTCTTTTATGAATGAAGAAAAGTGGACCAAAGATTATATATCAAACTGTTTTGTTTTGAACGTGAGATTTAGGTCAACCGTCTGCTTTGTACTTTGTTGTCCGAAGTCTAAATACTATCTGGTAAGCTATATCCCATGCATTCAAACCGGTTGGATAATACTTATAAAAAGTATTTTGTTATAAAAAGTATTTTAATGTCGAAGTTATATCAATGTTTGATAGATAACAATTAATACAACATGTAACTTATTTTCTTACCTCAAACCTTTATTTATAAGTTTCTTACCTCAAACCTTTATTTATAAGTTTCCTGATAGGTTTGTGATTAATATTGATCTAGTTAGAATCCAATAATGAGTAATTATACTTTATCCTTAAGTTGATCAATTTTGGTGTTAGTCTATTCTAGTATGGTCCATACGGATCACTTCAATTTAAGGTCAGCGATCTCCTTAGTGATCATTTAGGTTTGATGGCCGACTACCGAGCTCGATGTCTTGCTAAACGAGTTGGTAAGTGGCGGCTGGCTAGTCTTGGTGACTTGTGTTTCAAGCTGTGGGATGTCCATCCGGATCAGTGTATGATTAGCCGGCTTCTTGGGTGTTCGATTAAGCTTAATGGTTTGTTCTTCCGAGCTGTGGGTTAACTTATCTGGATTGGTTTATGACTGGCTAGCTTGCCTAGTGGTTGATTGGGTTCGTTAGTTGATTTCCAGGATTATAGTTGACCGTTCAGACGGTGACTGGTCAAACGGTCACATGTGAAAAAACTATATGCTAACATTATATATGTTAGAATTAGATTTATTTGATCAGTTGTTGTTAAGAAATAGAAACAATAGATCAATAAATAAGAAATTTTATTAAAATAGATTCTAATTCATGATTTTAATATTAGGTTAAAAAGTGGATTTTAAATCTAACCTAATCACTGGTAAAATTTGCATCCAATTAGTGTAAATTGGTTTTATTTTTAATGGACGTGTGACTTTCAACAATTTTTTTCTGTCAATTACTAACATCATATAATCTCTCAGTTGAAAGCAATGTTTTGTTACTTTTCTAGGACATTCTAATGAGATGCACTTTGGACTCAATATTCAAAGTTGGGTTTGGAGCAGAATTGAATTGCTTGGAGGGATCAAGCAAAGAGGGAAGCAGATTCATGAAAGCCTTTGATGAATCAAATGCTTTGATATATTGGCGCTATGTTGATCCTTTCTGGAAGCTCAAGAGGTTTCTTAACATTGGTTGTGAAGCTACCCTTAAGAGAAACATCAGAATAATAGATGGTTTTGTGCATGAAGTAATCAATACCAGAAAAGCACAATTGGCAATTCAGCAAGAATCTGTAAGCAGTAGATCAACATTCCCTTATTATGTTCTTCCCTCAAAAGGGTTTCTGTTTCATTTGAATAAATAATATACGTAAAAAATTGATTGTATTTGGCATATTATAGTTTAATTTTCAACCAATCACAGGTACAGTCTTGTTTTTACATTTTCAACCAATCAAAGTAGAAATCATCATACATCAGAATTTTAAGGTCACTTATTACCAAGGTTGCTTTGATTTTCAGAATGCTAAAGAGGACATACTATCAAGGTTTTTGATTGAGAGCAAGAAGTACAAAGAAACCATGACTGATCAGTATTTGAGAGACATCATTCTAAACTTTATGGTAGCTGGTAAAGACACAAGTGCAAACACTCTTTCATGGTTCTTCTACATGCTCTGCAAGAACCCTCTTGTTGAGGAAAAGATTGTACAAGAAGTGAGAGATGTGACTTGTAGCCATGAAAGTGAGGAAAGCATAGATAAATTTGTGACCAAAATAACAGATGACACCCTTGATAAAATGCATTATCTTCATGCAGCGTTGACAGAAACCTTGAGACTTTACCCTGCAGTTCCTGTGGTACCTTCTATAAAACTTTCTCACAAACATATAGTCTGTATCTCTAGAGAATTTCTATTATAGCACTAGTTTCATGTTTTATTTCCATCATAGTAGAATATATACACTATTATTTAATGAGTTTTTTTAAGTGGTGGATTCATAGACAGATATTACATAAATGCGATTTGAGTTCACTCCACATAAAAAATTAACACTAAGTTTTTGAATCTTCAGTCACCAACTTATGACTCTGATATCACTAGGCTTTTTTTTTTTAAGGAATTCATTAAGAAGAGATTACATAAATGTAATATCAGGAATCCACACAACTTTTAATCCAAAATATTTAAGACAATGAACTATGAATTATGAGTAATTTTCTATTAGTATTTTCAATTCAATAAGTTATATATTTTGATTTTGATAATTGTGTTTGAGATGATTCAAATTGAAGGATGGGAGAGTGACAAAGACAGATGATGTTCTTCCTGATGGGCACAAACTGAAAAGGGGTGATGGAGTTTACTATATGGCCTATGGTATGGGTCGGATGTGCTCCATTTGGGGTGAAGATGCTGAGGAATTTCGTCCTGAAAGATGGCTCAACAATGGAGTTTTCGAGTCTCAATCTCCATTCAAGTTCATAGCTTTCAATGTTTGTTCCTTTATATTTTGCTATAAATTGAGATGCTTTCTTCATTCTTTACATAAAAGAGTCATCATTCACTCTAGCAATTAACATGCATTTCTTAAAAGGAAAGTTATCATTAGTATATAATTAAATTGTGAAATTTTATCCTTTGATTTTTGTTTTAAATTTTATTTCTAATTATATTAATACCAATTTTCTATAATAAATATGTGTATAAATTATTACAGACGAAACACTTGCTCAATTATCTTAAAGATTTTTACCAAAAAAATGAAGTAATTTCTTCTTAACATTTTGAGAGATTATATAAATTAGTTTCTACGTATTGGTTCACATATAAGTTAATCTTAATTTATGGATGAGTTAATCTTGTTTTCATTTTTTTATCTCTTTGGGAAGATCGATCAAATATATTCTTAAAGAAATGTCAACAACATTGTCTCTAATAAGTGAAAACAAAGTGGTGATCTTACATATATGTATTCCCATTTTGTTGTAGTGAAAGGCATGTAGTAAAGTATCTTTATTTTAATATAACCCAAAAAGTATATGTTAGGCTGATTTTTTCAATGAAATTCTTAACAATTTTGATAACATATTAGATTTTATAGACATAATTATGGATGTTTGAATCATTGCAGGCTGGACCAAGAATCTGCTTAGGGAAGGACTTTGCTTACAG
Organism: Vigna reflexopilosa; assembly: GCA_027742785.1. Classification (NCBI taxonomy): domain Eukaryota; kingdom Viridiplantae; phylum Streptophyta; class Magnoliopsida; order Fabales; family Fabaceae; genus Vigna; species Vigna reflexopilosa. Next base: position 21,340,080 of record CM050929.1, read on the forward strand.
GCAGATGAAAATAATAGCAATGGCTCTGGTTCATTTCTTCAAGTTCAAACTTGCAAATGGAACACAAAATGTGACTTATAAGGTTATGCTTACGCTTCACATTGACAAGGGTCTTCCTCTTTGTGCAATTCCAAGGTCATGAAGAAGACATCATTTTCTGTGTTTATAACGTATGAATGTTGTATATTTTCTAAACCCTTTTTCCCTTTTTTATGGTATTGGCTTGTCATATATCATGAATTTTGTTAGGTGTTTAACTTTTTGCTTGGGTTTGTAAATTTAAAGTTAGTGTGCATTGTGTGTGTATGTATATATGGATTGCAATAGAGCAAACATATTTCAATGGGAAGGATGTTGCACAAATATATGATATGAAGGTTAAAACCGTGGATGCAAAACCTTGATATGATATAATTTGATTGTAAACTCTAATTTTGTGTACTTGCTCATGTCACAAAATATTTGATTCCCGTCATTGAGAAACTCATTAAATTCATTATGATTCTCCCTTGGTCTTTCATTAATAACATCATCTTCACCCAATAGTCGTGATCTGCCTATATTAGTACCTTTTTGCCTATAATGTCCAAATGCTTCATTTATCATTGTTTCTATTGGATTTTCAAAATGAAATGTCTTTTGTGACTCATCTTCATTTCTAGAAATATCTTGTATTTGCCTCTCACCATGAAGATTCCAAATAACATAAATTTATGGGAAATTGTTTTAAAATCAAGTGCTCCTCAACTATGCCTCTAGCTTGCCATTTCACAAACCCACATTTGGGGCATGGACATCGAATTGTGTCTCCAAAGACCCCGTCTTCAAAAGCAAAATCTAAGAATTTTTATAAACCAATTGAGTATTCAACTATATTTTGGGGCTTAGTTATCCAAGATTTATCCATTCGAAATTATTCCTAAACAAAATGAAATACACTAACACATGAAAAAGAATACAATATTCATGGAAAATACAAACAAATAATGAATTAGAAAAAATTAAATACTTGTTTCTAAATGGATTGAAATACTTGTTTCTACTAACCTTGATAGCTGTAAGATTGCAATACTTAAAGAGAAACCTGCAACATCAATTATGAAAAAGGAAAATGATCATTGAGGAAAGAAGGAAGGAAATGTGAGTTGGAAGAGAAAGATAATTTAATGTAATTTCAAAAGTCATGAGATTTCAATACAAAGGCAGATTTAAATCTAAGTGGCTCCTGTAAAGAATTGGCTTCCGACAAAACGCAAGCTGCAAAAGGATTCAATCAAACATATAGAGTAGATTATTTGGAGACTTTTGCACTAGCTGCAAAAAAGAGCACAATTAGAGTTATGTTATCCTTGGCAGCAAACTATAACTTGAATATGCTGTAATTTGATGTGAAAATTGATTTTCTACATGAAGATTTGATAAGGAATCTTCAAGTTGTATGAATTTGGGGACAAATCCTCTTTAAGAAGGAGGTATGACACATGACTATCTCCTGAACATGTATAAGAAGAACTTGAGGAAGAACATTTGCAATTCAAAGAAGATATGACAATGTCAAAGATCAAAGTAAATGTCAAAGTAAATGGTGTTGAAATAATTGTTAAGAATGTTAGAATAACTTCCTTTCCCGCTTCTCCCTGTCAAAGTAAATGTTAGATTATACAAAAGATAGAAATAATTGCACATAAATGTTTATTAATTTTACCTGTGGGAGGCACAACATGTTCCTGTTCCTGTACAGAAGATGGCATCGGGCGCATGCCATAGCTCTCAAACTGCTGCTAGAACATGGCGCAGACCTCATTATACAATTCATCCCTGAGATCTGTCCTAAGCTCTGTCCTGAGCCCTGTCCGAAGCTCCTCTCTAAGGTCCGCTCGAAGCTTTTTTGTGATCTCTTGTGTCAGCCTTTGTTGTTGTGCTTCGCTGTATGCATATGAAGTCTGACGAGAAGAACTCCCAAAATAATATTGAATGCCTACTCCAGTTCCAGTAGCACATACACGTCCAGGGTGCTCAGGTCATCCAATTGCAGCAGTAAGAATATCCTGGCGACCCTCTAAAGTGAATTGACCTTGGGAGCTCTGCTAAACCAAGGAGTCCTATAACATTACAAAACACCATTATTCTTTAAAAATTTCAATGTAGTATGTATAATGAAATTATTATTATTTTAGGAACAGTGATAACTTACAATTCTTTCAGAAATTTCCCGTGCAGTGTCAGAAGAGTAGGTGCCGAGAAGGTGGAGAAGGAGGCTGGGGGCTACCACCCTCAGATGGTGGTCTAGCATCTGCCTTTTGCTTGAGGATTTTCTCTTCAAGCTTCCTATACCCACCACGAGATAATAGGTAGGGGTTTCTGTTTTGAGCACTTGTTTCTTATGCTTTGCTTCTAATTGCCCGTCACATATATTTAATTAATTAGTTCATATGATATATATTTGTTAATGAGGAATTGAATAATATCAACTATACTAACCTACCATTCCTTTGATGTTCGACTCTGTACAAAGAGTCGCCAAGTCTCCTCATCAATGGCCTTATATGTAGTACATGAAGACTTATTTTTTTTGCTTCCAAAAATATATCTCGAGGTCAACTTACTTTTAAAATTTCTGAAGTTTTCAGCAACAGTTGATAAACACTTATTTCTAAGTGTTGCGACATTTGGAATGTTAAATGTCAGCTAAAATAAACATAATAAAGTTGTATCAGTACAAAATTATCAATATAAAAAAACTGTAATTCAAATGATATTAACTAACTTACTAATATATCGTTCTATATAATGTTCCGATCAACCTCGGACACATGGTCAAAAGATGGAGTAAGAATACTAATCATGTCACGTGCCACTACTCCAAGGTATGATCGGAAGTCATCTGCATTGGGGCCAATTGCCACACCCGTGATCACGTTAACATTCACTGGTGTTCTTTCACCACAATTTTTTTTGATCAAAAGTTATTTCATCCTAGTGGGTCCTCTAGTGGATCTGGAAGGGGGAGCCTCATCCCCTAAAGAATGTGGATGATCAGCCATATATCTGTCAAAATAAAGAACAACATGTAATTTTAATAAAAGACTTATGTAATATCATATAATTTAACAAAACATGTAATAGTAATCATAGGAAATATTAATAAAAGACTTATGTAATATTAATAAAAAACTTATACACAAATTTGAAATTCATACATAAAGATATGGATTCATCATATGTATATTCCCTCATTATGATCTGACCGAATTGCATGTACATCGTCAACTAGAGGTTGGTCATCCAAATTTGTCGTAGTTTGAAATGAATGGTTGTCAGCAATATGAATATTAATCAGATTGTCTTCGTTAACTTCACTTTGTTTTTTGCCTTGAAGAGTGACATACCAATGGTCAAACGCAGGATCTTTGACATAAAAAATCTGAGACGCTTGATGTACCATGATAAACGGTTTGTCTCGATAACCCACCTTAAGAAAATCAATCAATGTCATACCTGATTCATCTATTTTCACACCACTTTTATTGTCAAATCACTTATATTTGAACAATGGAACAAAAAACTTGGTGTAATCAACCTCCCATATCTCTTTTATTATACCATAATATCTCATTGATCCAAGTACAGGAGATTGATCTTTGGATGTGGAAAATTGAAGCGACTCAGCCTCTAAACTGACTCCACTATTTTGTACTGTGTTTTTATCATCCAAAGTCTTCGTATAGAATGTGCAATTATTGAATTCATAACCTGTACAACATACGACATCAAACTTTAAACCATTTGCAAGCCATAACAAAGTTTGAGAAGAATGTGGCTCTTTGCCAATTTCAGATTTGAACCAAGACATAAATGTTTTGTTATGCTCCATCAATTGTCATTTCTCTGATTGTCTTGGATTTTTATTCTTCACAATGGCTTTGTGTGCTTCCAAGAAATGGATCACCTCATCTGTGTTGTTCAATATATAAAGATGTGCTGACGAAGCAGCCCGTCAATTTTTCTCTCATCTGCATGCCATCTAAGGTTTTTAGTATCTTTGGGATTCGCAAACAAACACTTAAGTCTGGGCACTATTGGAAGGTACCAAACTACTTTCAAAGCAGATCCATTTTTTTCCATCTGACCATTATCTTCACTATTTTTTTTGACTTGTATTGTGATAACCCACATTTTGGACACTTTGTCAAAAATTCAAACTCTTTCCTATATAAAATGCAGTCATTGGGACACACATGTATCCTTTTATACTCCATACCCATTGGACAAAGAATTTTCTTCACATCATAATTACGAGTGGGTAGTGTATTTCCATCTGGCAGCATTTCATTCAACAACGTCAACAATTTTGTAAAACTCTTATCAGTCCATCCATTGCTCGCCTTTAAATTCATGAGCCTTAATATCGTTGACAAACGTGTGAACTTAGTTGAACCGACATACAAAGGTGTTTCTGCATCAGTCGACATCGTCTCATACACATGAGCTTTGGCAAAATTTTCTACGCCAACATCGCGGATCATGTCCTCTAATTTGTCTTCATCCGGTCGATCTTCTTCCATGGTGGAATCAATAACATTTTCAGTTTGAGAGTCAGTTGGAAAGTGCATTTCTTCGCCGTACCATATCCATGTTGTATAGCATCTTAGGAAACCATCACATATAAGATGTTCTCTAATTTGGGTTGCGTTCAACTTTCTTCCATTCAAACAGTTCACACAAGGACATCTAAACTTCACTTCATCATCACTTGTACCCTCAAATTGTATAAATTCCTCTACCCCTCTCTCGTACTCAGCACTAATAGGTGGTAAATTAATTCAATTTCGATCCATTCCTAAATATTAAATAAAAAGATAAGGTACTGAAAATGAAACTTGCAATTTCATACATACCATTCAAACATTAATTTCACCTAATGATTACTCAAATATTATAAAGTTTAGGAATTCTATTAAGGATTAAATTCTAGTAATTCTAATAGTAATTGTTATTATGCAAATTCTAATAATTCTAAATTTTCTTTGTCTAAATTTTTTATGTCTACATATTTTCTATGTCTACATTACCAAAACAATATTATTATGCAAAAACGAATGAACAAGTCATGTTGAAGAAAGCAAAAATGACGAAGGGCATCAAAGGCAATACTTGGAATGGGTGCGGCATAGAGGAATGACACGGCGGAGAGGAATGACACGGCGAAAGTTGACGATTTCCAAGTGGAAGTTGACAATTTTGATCGGTCAAAACTCTTTCCCAACATTGAAAATGGTGATTGCACCGAATAAATTTGAGTTTAAACGGTGCAAAACGATTGAAAATGGAAGCAGAATGGCGTCGTCGACGGGAAGCAATGCTCTGAAACTGTTTGCGCGAAGGAGACGATACTGTTCCAGTGTGTTTTATTTTTTTAACCTAGAGGGGAATATGTCGCGGTTCAACACTTAACCGCAGTAATAAGGGGGAATATGTCGCGGTTCAAAACTTAACGGCGGCCTATTTTCCTGAAAAAAATAAATCAAAATGACATTTTTGAATTTTTTTTCAAACTATATGCCGCAGTTCAGCGCCCAACCGCGACCTATTCCCTTAAAGATTTAAAATTTATTCAGATCAGGGAATAGGCTGCGGTTCACCTCACAACCGCGGCCTATTCCTTGACGTTCTGAATCCTCCCAACTGCCTTTAGGGAAATGTCAGTACCATAATAAATTGCAGGGGGAATAGGTTGCGGTTGCTCTGAGAATCGCGACCTATTCCCCCTGCAATTTATTATGGTACTGACGTGGCGTCAAAGTAAAAAATTTGCCCGAGGAATAGGCGGTGGTTGCTTTGAGAACTGCGGCCTATATGTTTGATTTATTTTCAAAAAGGCCACCGCACAGTATTATGCTGCGGTTTCTGGTGAACTGATGCATAATGTGCACAATAAACACTCTATTTTTTACTAGTGTTTTGTGCAATTGTGGTCAGATTAATATATGTTGCTAATGTTTTTGTCCAAATACTGTAACATTGTGGTGGGATTATGTAGCCCTCTAAAATGCCAGTAATGTTGCATCTTTTCCATTGTTCTCATTTTTCATGTTCTTAGGTTTCTTTTATTATCTTGAAAATTTATTTTTAATATAAGCCTATAATTTTCTAAACTTAGTATCACTTTTGGTCTCTATATTCGTCAACTTTGTTCAATGTAAGACTCATTTTTTTAGTGTTTAATGTGGTTCCAAATTTCGTAAATTATATTTAATTTGGTCCTTTTTGCTGATGACGTCTAAATCGTTAATGGCTAAGTGTCCACATGAGCAATCGGTTAATTACGTGGTAGTTATTGGCTGACGTGACCACTTAAACACATAGTGATGTGGATTTATGATATTTGGAAGTGGTTTATGAAATTTAATCAAACGTTTCTAGGTTAATGGGTTGCAAAATAAGGGTTTTTTGAAGTGTGAATGTTTTATCGTGGTTTGGTGAGAAAATCTCCAAGAAATCAAACATCGTGTATTCGAAAATCTCTAAGAATTGTGTAATCATATATTGATGTGGATTTGTGGTATTTGGAAGCGATTTTTTGAAATTTATTCAGATGTTGAGGTTCTTTATAAGGTCTGGGTTGAAAAACTAGGGTTTTTTGGTTTTGAAGTTTGAATGTTTTCTTTTCATCATTTAGTGGGAACTTTCCTTAATTAAGCAATCTTCTTCCTAATCTTCGTGGTTGATGACGTAGGTCTACTTTCTAATATTCTTCGTCTTGTTTCAATACTTGGGGGCACCGAACTTGTCATTCCTCACATGGTGTTGTCTTTAGGTTGATGTGTTTAGGTGGCCATGATGTGGTTGGGTTTAGTGTTTTAGGGCAAGAAATTTAAATGAGGTTGAGGTTATGTAATGTTAATGTTTGGGCCACTTTCGTTTAGATAGGCAAGCTTATTCATTGAATTTTAATCCTCAATCCCTTATGTCATTTACAAAATTCAATAAAATCATGAAGAACAAATATTATCTTAATTGCAAACTAATTAGTTATGCCTAATTTCTCAATTACGACAACATCTAATATATTCTGTTTATAATCACAAACAACTCAATTATGGAACTGGCTAATTTGCATTTTGTTTCACTTGAAACAAATTCACAGATTGTGGAAATGTTCACAACTGAGTTGTGGAGCTCTCTGATTTTAACTCTGCATCTAGGAGAAAAATCCACAAGTTGTGGAAACGTTCACAACTAAGTTGTGGACTTCTCTAGTTTCAACTCCGCATCTTGGACATCAATTCTTCCCAACTCGTGATTTTATCACTTAGAAACACTTATCTACAAGAAAAACACAAAACAAAAATGTATGATCCGAAACAAAGATAATGCATGATGAAATCATTCAATTAATGCAATTAAGTATGCAAATGACCTAAACTAAGATATGAATGCAATTACATTTTATTCACACATCAATTAACTGTACAAATTCAAAACAATAACCAAATGAGCAAAATAAAACCAGATTCTCAATGTCGGAAGTCAAATCTGTTTGATGAAATGTGTTAAAGAAAATGCATTAATTGTAGATTTTTTGTATTTATGCTTTTGAGGTCCTTTTACGGCAATGCACAGGGTCTAACTGCCTTTTTCAATTGTTAAACATATTTTTCATTTTGTTTTACTCAATTTTACATACCCTAGGCTATTGCTACATGACAATATAATTCACAAAGCAACAAAACTTAAATTCCATCAAATGCTGGTTCAACTTACACAAACAAATAAGGCATGTATGGGTGGTTTTAGAGGCGATATTTCAAATTAGCTATATTGTTCCAATTCTAACCATTCCAACACTTTAAATTCATCATTTGAAACTTGCTTGAATGAACTTAGAGCGTGAAAACATATGCTAGAATGTAGAATGAAAAAAATTCTCTTTCAAACAGCCTTAAATTAGTGATTTCATAGGTGAATTTTCACATTAGTAGTGTTGCATCAGTTTGAACCATTCCAACAAAGTTTAATCTTCAAATATGACTTGTTTGAATTAGCATTTGACACAAAATCATTGCAATTCGAAAATTCACCTACTACATCCACTTATGCAATAAAATTCACTCAACCTCACCACCAATTTTTAGTCTTATAGAATTAAAGGACGAAAGCAAATAAAATGACTCTAAAATGTTAAAAGAAATTGAACTCAGCTAGACACTATAACTAAGTATGATTGGAACTCAGATTGAACTCTCAAAGCTTAATCAGTCTTAGTGAAACTGAGCAAATAACAAGCATAATGCACTAAACAACATAAACAGAAGCTTCACTAATCAAAATTACAAAATGACATGAACAAAATTGAAATTGAACAAAATCTTCAACAAAACAGAATGCTAAGGCTAATGGAAGTTTGCCATCAAGCTCCTCATCATTTTAAGAAAATAATGTTTACCAGACAAGTGCTTGTTTGTACAATACAAAAATACACCAAATGCCATTACAATAATATTCCAAATATTATGAAGCACATGGTCTCCTAATTTGTGACTTGTCCCTTCTCATTGGCTCACTTGATTGTTCTTTGGAATCCAGCGTTGCCTGTTGTGGTGCTTCAGATGGTTGTGTGATTTCCTGAGTTTCATGTGTAGGTGCATCTGATGTAAAACAATTCTTCAAAACATCACCCCATCAAAATGTAAAACAAACTATAACCAACACAATGCAACAAAAATCCTAAACCCTAGTACAAAACACGAAACATAGATTTGGAATGCAAACTTGACCTAGGCACGAATCAATCCTTCCAATTTGAACGATAAAGTAACCCGATGTTTGATTTATTGGAGATTTCTCACCAAACCACGATAAAACCTTCATACTTCAAAAAACCCTATTTTGCAACTCATTAACCTAGAAACGTGTGATTAAATTTCAGAAAACCACTTCCAAATATCACAAATCCATATCACTATGTGTTTAAGTGACCACGTCAGCCAATAACTGTCACATAATTTATTAATTGCTCACATGGACATTTAGTCGTTAATGATTTATACGTCGTTAGTAAAAAGACCAAATTAAACAGAAATTACGAAATTAAAGACCACATTGAACACTAAATAAAAATGAGTCCCACATTGAACAAAGTTGACAAATATAGAGACCAGAAGTGATATTAAGCCAATTTTCTTTTATGTTGTTGTATGTTTGATATGTGATTAATTATATGTTTAAATATATTGTTATGTTGAGTTAACCTTAGTTTCCCGTTTGAAATTCAATACAAAAATTATTTACAGTCTCCAAGCTTTTTGAAGAAATATATATTTTTTAAAATTAATATACAATCCTAATAATTTTTAAGTATTGAATCTTGAATTGTCTGGTTGGACAGTTTAAAAAGATTAATATTTTTTTCATAATTTATTAGTGCATATAATTTAATATACATGTCTTAAAATTTATGAATATTTGCTAACTATGTTTTGTATTGATATTCGAGTGCATATCTATTTGTGGTTTATAATTACTTTTATTTCGTAAGACCTGAAGACATGTACTAAATGTTGACAAAATTGTGTGAAGTTTAAGATATGTTTTTTTAAAATTAATATGTATAATAAACTAAAGAAAATGAATATTTTAAATGAGGCAGGGTTAAACCTTAAATACAAAAGTGATGGAGATAATAATTTATTTAAACAATTTCAAAATATACACATATTAATAAAATTAGATTAATTCACCTCCATAATAAAAAAAAAAGTAAAAAAATTTATACAATCTACATAACATATAACATAAAACATAGTAAAAGTAAAAGTGATGATGGAGTAAAATTTTGATGTCCTTTTGTTAATTTCTTTATTAAAGTTTAGTTATCCATCAAATAATACAGTACCAAAAAAATACAGAAAATAATAATTTAAATAAGCATTTTTATCTAACGTAGTTTTTAAGCACAAAGCAAAACACACTACTTTTCCAAAGAAACATATGAATACATTAATTACTTGCGTATTTGTTTGGTCCAACGTCTCATATCCGACGGATAAGAATGAAAAGCAATAATTGTTTGTCAAGATAGTCTTGATTCTAAGAATAATGCAATATCCCTTATCATATTCAACAAGTCTCATAAATGTTTTTCGAATTCTAAACTAAATTCATCTCTTTGATCCAAAAAGAAAGAATATTGTACATTAATTTAAAATAAAAATAACATTTGGCTAACTTTTATCATTTAATTAAATAGTTTTAATTTAATTAAAATATTATTTTATAAATATGAAATAATTTTTTAATATCTTAAATAAAATTATGTTAAACATTAATATAATTTTATATATTTTAAAAATACTTTTTAATAATTTATTAAAAAAGTAAAGTAAAATAGTCTTAAGATTTTTTAATTTATTGCAAGATTTTTCACATGTAGAATTAAAAGTGCGGCAATAAACCACAATCAAATCCAACTCTTTTTTTCCACTATTTAAATTTCTATTTAAAATGATTGCTTTTAAAATGGAAAATTGTACAAGTGATCTAATTAGGCTTAGTTGAAGAAAAAGTGAAGAAGTAGAAGTGTGAACTGTTGTGACACTTACAGCAAGATCTCTTTTGAGCCACACAACAATACAGAAAGAAAAACCTTTAAAAATAGTTCTATGTGATATAAACGTTATTGTACTCGTTATATGATATTTGATTTTTTAAATTAAATATGGATTTAAGAATGTATATTTTGTTTTCTTTCTATACTTATTTTAATATCTTTATATTTATCTTTAATTTTATAATTTAACTTGTCATCATAGTTAAGACTGATTTTTTTCCAATCATATTTTCTCATTTCCTTAGTCATTATTCTGAACACCTTCTATTTAATTCGATATAAAATTATTATAATCTATTCTATTTTCCTTAGTACCGTGAAAAGGTCACATTTGCACTGCAACTGCCTTACCTCAACAGAAACCATGTCATCCATGGCTTTTCTTTCACATCCTTATTTCTTTGCAGCTTTGACCCTTTTGGTGCTTCAATTTCTCTTCAGAAAACTGAGCAAAAGGGATGGGAAGAGGTATCACCCTGTTGCTGGCACTGTGTTTAATCAGATGATAAACTTCCACAGGTTGCACCATTACATGACTCGTCTTGCTGCCAAACACAGAACATACAGATTGCTCAACCTTTTCAGATATGAAGTTTACACTGCAGAACCAAGTAATGTTGAGTACATACTCAAAACCAATTTTGAGAATTATGGAAAGGTAACAACTTTATTAATTAATGGATGATTCTTTGAAAGATAGACCGAGTCTTTAGCTATCATTATCTCAATTCTTTACTTTTCCACTACTTGTTAGATAAAGAAAACATTGAATGTTTTAATTTTGTTGAGTCATTTCAACTTTAATTTTAGAAAATCTTGTAAGATCTATACAAAGATTTAGGGGAGAATATAAGATTACTCGTTTGTATAGAAAAGTGTTAAAGGGTCTGTTTTGTTTTAGAGTTGTTAAATGGAAGTGGTCAGTTGCCACTTACTCTCTGGGTAGGGTTCGAGGAACTGAAAAGGTTCTTGGATTTCATATTGTTGTCAAATCTGTTGAATTAAAAAGCTTGTTTTCCAGATAACATATATGAAAAACTGGAGCTCTCGGTTATAAGCATTGAAGATTTTTTTTTTTTTTTGAAAGCGATTTGCCTATGTGAAAAGTGACATGATGTGAAAAACTTCGGTGCTACAGTTCATGGTTCTGTTTATGACACCTTTTTCCTGGAATGATTGCAGTAGTTATATCCTGCTGAAATTGGTGATAGGTGTAAAAGTCAAAGTGAACTTTGTCTGTATGTTATGACAGAAAACCTTTCAATTGATGGTTAGGAAACTGAGGTTCAGAATCTGAGGCTTCTTCTTAGTGTAGAAGTTGCTTAAAAATGATAAATCAAATTCGAATTTGTCCTTTTAAATTTTGGCAATGGTAACTTATTCCATCTTCCTTCTGAAGGTAGACAAGATACTTTCCAATTTCCATGTTGTGGTTGTAACACTAGCTTTATTATTAGTATGGTAACATGTGGAGAATACTATAAAACAGAGCTTAAAGAGAGATTTATGGAAATAATACGTAGTATAAAGCTGGCTGGCTTGAGCCCAAACTGTTATTAGGACTTGAAAAGAGTTTATGTATATGAGAAAAAAAAAAATCTAATTCAATTGTAAACTAGTACTATTGGGTTCTTTCTAAACGATACATAGGGGATAATTGATACCAATGAATCATGAATCAATATGATACCACTTTCAATCCAAAACCATAAGACAATAGATCTGTAAGTTTTTTTTTTTTTTTTATGTTACTTAGTTTTCTCATTTTTACTTTGGATTCCTAACAAGTGCAAGAGGGTATACATAGTGCTTTACAACCCTGTAATATTGATTACAATATTTCTTTTAGTGTCCTCCAATATCTTAGATGTAAAATTTACAGAGGTACTAAGCATTAGGTATATAGATTTGTGATAGGCCTTAATGATTTATTTAATTAGGCATATAGGGGTTTGCTTGATTCTTAAAAGAGTTGGGCCAAATAGCTTCAATTTTATTTCTTTAAACATTTTGTGCAGGGCTTGTACAACTATCACAATTTGAAGGATTTACTAGGTGATGGGATTTTCACTGTTGATGGGGAGAAATGGCGGGAACAAAGGAAAATATCAAGTCATGAATTCTCTACGAAGATGTTAAGGGACTTCAGCGTTTCAGTATTCAGAAAGAATGCAGCAAAACTTGCAGACATAGTGTCTGAATCTTGCACTTCTAATAGTTCGTTGGAAATCCAAGTGGGTATATATATATATATATATATATATATATATATATATATATATATGTTTTGAAAGATGCTATCATATACCTTCTTTTATCTACTTCATAGGATACTAACTTACTCCAATAATTTGTATAGGACCTTTTCATGAGATCAACACTGGATTCAATTTTCCAAGTTGCATTTGGAACTGAACTTGACAGCATGTGTGGATCAAGTCAAGAAGGGAAGATTTTTGCTGATGCTTTTGATGCATCAAGTGCACTCACCCTCTATCGTTATGTTGATGTCTTCTGGAAGATCAAGAAATTTCTGAATATTGGATCAGAGGCAAAATTAAGAAAGACTACTAAAGTTTTAGATAAATTTGTTTTGAACCTAATCAACACTAGAATTCAGCAAATGCAGATTTCAAGGGGAGGTTCCGATGTAAGTTTATTACATGCAAGCTGTATTTATACATGATGAAAAGAGTAACCTTAGCTGTAGAATCATAAACGGAAGCTTGAGATTAAACTTACATAAAAGAATCATGGCCATTTATATATGAGTGCATGACCAAGATTAACTCTCTTAATCTCTCACTAGATGTGCCACCAATATATGATCCATTTTTCACTCTATATCTGTAGAGTAAACGTGAAGATATTCTGTCAAGGTTTCTGCAAGCGAAGGGATATGATTCAAAATACCTAAGAGATATAATTCTAAACTTTGTTATTGCTGGGAAAGACACAACAGCAGCCACACTTTCTTGGTTCATGTACTTGTTATGTAAGTACCCTGCAGTTCAAGAAAAAGCAGCAGAAGAAGTGAAAGAAGCAACAAACACAAAAACAATTAGCAGCTATACTGAATTTGCGTCAAGTGTAACAGATGAAGCTCTTGAAAAGATGAACTATCTTCATGCAGTAATTACAGAAACTCTCAGACTTTATCCTGCTGTACCTGTGGTAAGATTAAGTTTGAGGCTGAACTCTTCATTTTCATCACTGCATGCACTAGAAACAAGACTCCACTACTGCTCCTTCTTGCATTTATGGTTAGAACTAAAGATACCTCTTAAGGTGGGAGGACTTGGGGCTGTTTGATTTCCTTCTCACCTTCTGTTTTAAAATTGTATTTTCTTTCAAATAATTTCATGCTATTCAGCTCTCAAGTCCATCTAAAATTGATCACGTTTTGAAATCTTCTTAAACAAGTATATTGAAAACCAAAAACACAGATGTTTTGTCATTTTTGTCATGTTCTGTGGTCCTAGCTCAAGGGTGTGCTATAATGGTGAGGCATGTGCTTGGCATGGGTCTGTGTTTCCTTTGTTTTTTCTATAAACTACTAAGATTTTTGAAAATAGAAACCAAATGCACTCATGTTTTAAATTTGATTTCTAGACCAAGTACAAGATCCAGCTTTAAGATTTTCTCTCCTTAGACATGTCTCTTATTTTCACACATATTTCATCCTCTAATTTACTTGGTAAGGACTAAAGCTTATTGAGGAACTTGTCAAGTTTCTACAACCTCACAATTGATATATTATCATTGTAACTGAAAGACTAAAATAGCCTTTAGGTTCCTCATCTTATTTTTTCTTTAAATCTGGTATAACAGATACACTTTAACAGATCAAGGTGACTTTTTAAATTTAGAGAACCAAGTTGAAGCTAAAAATTAAGAGGACTAGAAACCTATTTTATGCTAATAAAAAATCAGCACTCTACCTTTCCTCACTGGCTTCCATGTAATAATATAACTTCCCAAGATTGATACATTGTTGTTACACATTTGACATGCTTGTAGATGAAATGCACTATAAGTACCAGACTCCTTAATTTGATGCAGGATGCAAAGATTTGTTTTTCTGATGATACATTACCAGATGGGTACAGTGTTAATAAGGGAGATATGGTATCTTACCAACCTTATGCAATGGGTCGGATGAAATTTATATGGGGTGATGATGCAGAGGATTTTAGACCAGAAAGATGGCTTGATGAGAATGGCATTTTTAAGCCAGAGAGCCCTTTCAAGTTTACAGCTTTTCAGGTTAGTAGAGTTTTGCTTAGAACATTTTTGAGAACTATGCTTGTTATGCACATGATCAAACTCCTATTTGTGTGTATTTTCTTTCAAGAAGCATTGGATTAATTTTGATTCATTTGCAGGCTGGTCCTCGGATTTGTCTAGGAAAAGAGTTTGCCTATAGACAAATGAAGATATTTTCAGCAGTTTTATTAGGCTGTTTCCGCTTCAGATTGAATGATGAGAAGAAAAATGTCACCTACAAGACGATGATAAATCTTCATATTGATGGAGGCCTTGAAATCAAGGCCTTGCACAGATAAGGGGATTAAAAGATTTTTGGAACAATCGTAACTCTATTCAAAAGTTAAGGTTTGTTCAGTCGAGTGGATTTGGGAGAGAGTGATTGAATGGATTTGAAAAAATTTGAAGGTAAATTTTTTTGTTATTTATTTGAGTGGATTTGGAGGTAAGTGAGAGTGGATTTAGAAGTAAAGTTTGTGAAAATTAATGTAGGATTTGATTGATGTGACAGATTAAAAAAATTTACTTTCAAATCTACTTTCACTTACTTCCAAATTTACTCAAATAAAAAAAAATTATCTTTTAAGTTCTTCAAATCTATTCAATCAGACTTCTTCAAATCTATTTAAGTGAATAAAGTGTAAAAGTAAAAGTGGTTCTACAAAAGATAATAAAAGTGTATTTTAGAATTGAAAGATATGTTGGTTTACAAGTTATTGTAAGTTATTGTATGAACATAATTTAATAATGTATACTATTATATGACTTTAAGTGTGCATCGAAGAAAATAAATCCAAACAATCCTATATATAACTTATGTAAGATTCATTAAAATATTTACTTTAATAAATAGTAATAATTTTATCTTATTATTATTAATTGTGAGAACCTGATAATTAATACACTAATCCATTCTCTGATCAACACTATTAATGCACCTGGACACGTCAAATTCCACTCACACTCCCACTGCATGTGTTTGCCAAATGGCACATTGATAGCACTCTGAGGACGTTAGTGGAAGACAAGTGGTGTGTGGAGAATGGGAGTTAGTTTCTGTACAGGAAGGAAGTGAATTTCAGAAAAACTCTTCTCATTCTCTGCATGCAATCACCTTCTTCCTCACGAAACTCTAACCTTCTCCATCTCTGCATTTTCTCTGCACCCTTTCATCTTCTCTCTAAAATACCTCACTATCAATTCCTCTGATCTAATTTCAGAGACCGTAGACACCTCCACTGCACTGTGAACATCAAGTTGATCCGAACAGAATTGAGAACTGAACTGGTAAGTTCTCATTCTGCATAATTGTCCATTTAGTTCATGCGAACCAAAATTCTGGTTGCATGCATGATTAGAAATCTGATCTGTGATGATTTTTGGTGTATTAGATTTAGTGGAAGTGGTTGAGTGAATTGCTGGATAGAAAGCCGTGAGTGCAAGAGTGAAATTCTAAGCAATTGGAAGTACACTGCAATAACAGGTAAGGGAAGCTTTAGTAATTTAATTTAATACTTGTTTGATTTGTATGACAGTAATGAAGTGTGCTGGATGTCTGAAATGTATGCAATATATGAATTTTGGGTGTGCATGAATCAGCAGAGTTGCAATGGATGTATATCAGGAATGTTGTTTGAGATTATGCAGAGAATGAGATGTATGATTTGAAATATGATTGAATTTCTGTATGGTTTGGAATGAAAATGATTTGAACTGTATGTTAATGATGAAATGTTGGAACTGGAAAATTCTGTATTGATGAGATGATAATATGAATTCTGGAATGTATGAGATTATGTTGGAGATAAATTCTAAGTTATGGATCGTATGAAAACTGTGAAGTTAATGTGAATGAAAAATCTGGAAAATCTGATCTTCTCTGATTGATTATGTACGCTCGTTATCGAACGGTCTTATACCGTTCGGTTTTCCTGGAAAAATCACTTAGAATAAGGATTCTTTCATTTGGAAAGGACCCTGATTAAGAACGAGCGTCATTGGTGTAAAGAGTTAGGTATGAGCGTTCGGCTTAGCCTAGCGTGTCCAACCATTGAAAATAAATTGAAGTATAGTTAGGACGCTCGGTTTTGGTTACCAGCGTTCGTCATAAGCAGCGCTTAGTATTATACTGAGCGTTCGTCCAAAAGAGCTCTCGGTCTTAGATTGAGCGTTCGTTCTAGATAGCGTTCGGTCTGATACCGAACGTTCGTTCAAGTGCACGTTCGTTCAAGTGCGCGTTCGTTCAAGTGCACGTTCGTTCAAGTGCGCGTTCGTTCTATTTGGTGCTCGGTCATTGACCTGGCGTTCGTCCTGAGCAGTGTTCGCTTTTATAACTGAACGCTCGTCTTTCATTGCTTCGTGAGCGAACGTATCTGGCGTGCGTCCAAATTATTAATTAACGTTCGGTCTTTGACTGACAGTGTTGCTTTTTGAATTCAATCATATTTGGTTGTTTATCTAAATATTTTCTTACTGGCTTTATTCTTTGGATTCCACCTGGAGTCTTTATACTTAAAATTTTTCTAAGTATTATCCAAAATTTCTAAGATCAAACCCTTCAAATTATTCAGTGTCATCACGTATCAAGTGGATAAATGGTTCGTTTCTTTTGTTCAGAAACGTGGGTGTATGATTACTGTAATATGTCCTTCCTATCTATTGAGTGGTGGACGTTCCTTAAAAGTAAGAGAGTGAATACAGAATGAAAAATTGATTAAGAGAAATTGTGAATATGTACGAATGGTGATTTGAATGGATTTATTGTATTGGATTGTGAATGAGCGTTCCAAGGAGGAACGTCTCCATGATGAGAATATGATAAGTAGTGTAGTATGACCATGGATTAAGCTACTGATGGCTGTTCATCCTGATATTCCGTGATTGCTCATCCTCATGTAGAGGAGAGTAGTTCATGCGTGGGAATGGCAGGAGGCCCTAGTCCTTATAGTACTTGGGCTGATAAGGGTTAACCTCGGGTGGCAGCTGTTGAGGGTATCCCAGTTACTACATCACCCGGGTGCAAGAACGCCTGTAGATACATGGATCATACAGTCCGGACAGTCTATAATTATGAGAATTTGGATGAGCTACTGTATGCGTGGATATGTGTTTAATGTTGTATGAAATGTATGATTGATTTTATATGTTAAATTATGATGATTGTATTGAATTAAATTGCCTAAGCTTACCCTTGCAATTTCCTTGTGTTGTCTATTGTTTCTGTATGTCCGTCTTGTCAATGCAATGATCATCCGTTGTGGATGTGAGCAGATGGTGATGCACCCCTTGAAACCATGCTAGAAGAAGAAAATTTGGAGGATGCCAATCTTGTGGAAGTTGAAGTTAAAGCTGAGCAGTAGAGGCTCGTCTCCGTAGCAGCATTAGTTAGTTTGCTGTGCTGTATTTTGGTAGTCTGTATATATAGTTCTGCAGAATTGTTCATGCAGATCTGTTTTGCATTTTTGCTGAAATTCTGAACATTTTATAGTGCTGTATGTTCAGTTTTAAATTTTGAGCAGCTACTGTAAATCTTAAGACTGCACTGAAATTTCTGTAAATGTGATTTGTTCTGATAAATGGTAATTATCAGTTATTGGGATGTTACATTTATTGGTATCAGAGCAGTTTTGTTCTATTAAGGGACACTGTAGGGTTATGAGTGCACTGTGTTTTGCTGTGTGCTTATTATATGTTTAATGAGTTATGATTGTTTTAACTCTTGAACATATCTAACGCTCGTTATATCTGTATCCAGAGAACCAATGGCACCTAGATTGCCTCCCCCTCCTCAACCGAATGAGCCTGATACTTCCAATAACACTAGACTGTTGGAGACGGTAATTGAAAGATTACAGCAACAAAATACCACGTTAATGGAGCAGAACACTGTTTTAATGCGTCAAAACCAAGAAGCCATGCAGGGCTTGGAAGCCTCTCGTGTTACTGCTGAGGACACACAAAGGCAACTAATGAATATCCTCGCTATTACCAGAGGTACTCCTGTAGCCTCTTCTTCTAATGCTGCACCTCATGCAGAATGGAGTTTGGAGAGCTTCCTACAACACCATCCCGCAAAATTTAATGGGAAAGGACTTCCAGATGAAGCGGATCAGTGGCTTAGAGATATGGAGCGGATTTATGATGCCAAGAGATGTCCAAATGAAAACCGTTTGGCATTTACAGAATATTTGTTAACAGGAGAAGCTAGCCATTGGTGGTCAAGTGTGAAGATGTTGTTGACCGAAGCCCAAAGTCCAATTTCTTGGGAGGTTTTCAGGGCTAAGTTCTATGAAGAATATTTCCCGGACAGTGTGCGCTTTGCTAAGGAGGTTGAGTTCCTTCAATTGGTTCAAGGTGGTATGTCCGTCTCGGAATACACCAATAAATTCAAGCACCTGGTCCGTTTTAATACCATGGCTACAAGTGAAGAATGGCAATGCAGGAAATTTGAGAATGGGCTTAGAAGTGATTTGAAAGTGTTGATATCCTGCCTGTGCATTCGGTCCTTCCCTGCCATGGTGGAGAGAGCTAAAGTTCTGGAGAAAAATGTTGCTGAGGCCGAGCAACAGAAGAAACAGCAAGCTAGTAGGGGGCCAGTCATGTCCAGAGGTGCAACGAACGTAAGAAGATCCCCATACGTTCGTCCAACTCAATCATCTGGCGGATCGCAAGCCTTGGTCACTGTTGGCCAAACTGGACAGCAGAGGAATTTGACGTGCTATCAGTGTGGGGGACCACATTTGAGATGGGCTTGTCCTCAACTGGCTGGAGTAAAGCATTGCAACAAATGTGGGAGGAATGGACACTCGGATCAGGAGTGTAATATGGGAGGACGTGCGGTGATGAGACCGCCAAATGCTGGAAGGACTTCACAAGGGAGAGGTGGACGTGCACAAGCCACAGGAAGGGTCTATGCTATTACTGGTGCTGAGGCTGCTCATTCAGGTACACTCATCACCAGCACCTGCTTACTGTTTGGAAAACCGTGTGGTGTATTGTATGATTCGGGGGCAACTCATTCCTTCATCTCGAAGGAGTGCGTTGAGAAACTGGGATTAGTGGAGAGTGAATTACAGTTTGACTTGGTGGTGTCAACCCCAGCAGCTGGTGGGATTAAGACATCTACAGTTTGTGTAAGATGTCCTATAGCAGTTGAGGGGCGTAGATATAAGGTCAATCTCATTTGCCTACCCCTTCAAGACTTAGAAGTGATTTTGGGGATGGATTGGTTGGCTACCAATCGGATCCTCATTGATTGTGGTAAGAAGGAGCTAGTCTTCCCAAATGAAGAGGAAGAAGAACTGTCAATCACTGTTGGGCAGTTTAAGGAGGACATCATGGAGGGGGCAAGCTGCTTTCTTATCATGACGTATGAAAGCAAGGAGATGGAGAGTTCATCCCATGTCGATAACAGTGGAGGACGAACAGTGGTAGATGAATTTCCAGATGTTTTTCCGGATGAAGTACCTGGTCTACC
The DNA here is from genome assembly GCA_027742785.1 of Vigna reflexopilosa. Lineage (NCBI taxonomy): Eukaryota > Viridiplantae > Streptophyta > Magnoliopsida > Fabales > Fabaceae > Vigna > Vigna reflexopilosa. The sequence goes on from CM050929.1 coordinate 21,360,431, forward strand.
TCCCATCCGTGAGGTAGAATTCACAATTGATCTGGTAACCACTGCTGCACCCATCTCGGTTCAACCTTACAGAATGGCACCAGCTGAATTAGTGGAACTTAAGAAGCAGATTGAGGAATTGATGGACAAGAGGTTCATCCGTCCAAGTGCTTCACCGTGGGGAGCACCTGTACTATTGGTAAAGAAGAAGGATGGCAGCTCTCGTCTCTGTATTGACTATAGGCAACTTAATAAGCTGACCATCAAGAACAAGTATCCCCTTCCAAGGATTGACGATCTGCTGGATCAATTGCAGGGTGCGTGTGTGTTTTCTAAAATAGATTTACGTTCGGGCTATCATCAAATTAGAGTGAAAGAGGAGGACATTCAGAAGACTGCATTTCGGTCTCGTTATGGCCATTATGAGTATGTGGTGATGCCCTTTGGAGTGACGAACGCACCTGCAATCTTCATGGATTATATGAACAGAATTTTCAGGCCGTACCTTGATAAGTTTGTGGTGGTGTTTATTGATGACATCCTCATATATTCCAAGAGCTTTGAAGAGCATGAAGACCACTTGAGGATTGTCTTGAGCGTGTTGAGGGAGAAAGAGCTGTATGCCAAGCGTTCAAAGTGTGAATTCTGGATGAAGGAGATCCAGTTTTTGGGGCACGTTGTGTCTGCTGGTGGTATTGCAGTGGATCCAGCCAAGGTGAAGGCAGTGCTGGATTGGGAGAGTCCACGTTCTGTCACGGAGGTTAGAAGCTTTGTGGGGCTTGCGGGCTACTATAGGCGATTCATTGAGGGATTTTCTAAGATAGTAGCTCCTCTGACTTACCTCACCAGGAAGGACCAGCCGTTTGCTTGGACAGATAGATGTGAGGAGAGCTTCCAGGAATTAAAGAAGAAATTAACGAGTGCTCCTGTGTTGGTCATTCCAGACACGGCCAAACCTTTTGAAGTATACTGTGATGCATCCTATCAAGGCTTGGGCTGTGTATTGATGCAGGAAAGAAGGGCAGTGGCATACGCTTCCAGGCAGTTAAAAATCCATGAGAAGAATTATCCCACGCATGACTTGGAGCTGGCAGCAGTGGTGTTTGCATTAAAAATATGGAGGCACTACCTGTATGGAGCAACGTTTCAAGTATTTAGTGATCACAAGAGTCTCAAGTACCTCTTTGATCAAAAGGAATTGAATATGAGGCAAAGGAGGTGGCTTGAATTCTTGAAAGATTATGAATTTGAACTGTTGTATCATCCTGGAAAAGCTAATGTGGTGGCTGATGCTCTGAGTAGGAAGGCTGTAAGGGTCTCGGCAATGATGGTGAAGGAGCTGAATTTGGTGGAAAGCTTTAGAGATCTAAGATTGCAGTTCGACTTGGGAGCGGACGTTATCAGATGCTGTAATCTTAGAATTTCCAGTGATGTGTTTGAAAGAATTTGGATGAAGCAACGGGAGGATGAAGAATTGGTGAAAATCTTGAACGTTCTCGGTACAGATCAGGCTAAGGAATTCAGTACCGGAACGGATGGTTTACTGCGCTATATGGGGAGAACGTGCGTTCCAAATGACAGTGAGCTGAAGAGGATTATAATGGAGGAGGGACATCACAGCCGTCTTAGCATGCATCCTGGCATGACTAAGATGTACCAAGACCTTCGTTTATCCTTCTGGTGGCCTGGTATGAAGAGTGACATTGCACGCTTTGTGTCCTCTTGCTTAACTTGTCAAAGAGCCAAAGCTGAACACCAAAGACCAGGAGGATTGCTGCAGCCATTGGAAATTCCAGAATGGAAGTGGGATAGCATCTCCATGGATTTCGTGACTCATCTGCCACGTACAGTCCGAAACCATGATTCAATTTGGGTAATTGTGGACAGATTAACTAAGAGTGCTCACTTCCTTGCTGTTAATTTGAAGATGTCTATGACAAACTTGGCAAAGCTGTACGTTAAGGAGATTGTTAGACTGCATGGAGTTCCTTCAAGCATTATATCAGATAGAGACACGAGATTCACATCTCGTTTTTGGCAGTCACTGCAAGGAGAATTGGGAAGCAAACTGCAAATGAGTTCTGCTTATCACCCTCAAACGGATGGCCAATCTGAACGAACCATCCAGACTCTTGAAGACTTGTTGAGAACCTGCGTTATAGATCATATGGGAGTATGGGATGAAGTTCTGCCGCTTGTTGAATTCACCTATAATAACAGTTATCAAGCAAGCATAGGAATGGCACCGTTTGAAGCTCTTTATGGAAGAAAATGTAGAACTCCTTTGTGTTGGTTCCAAGAAGGTGAAACTGCAGTAACTGGACCTGAATTAATCCAGCAAACAACAGAGAAAGTGAAACTGATTCAAGAACGTTTGAAGACTTCTCAAAGTAGGCAGAAATCGTATGCAGATAGGAGGAGAAGACCCTTAGAATTTGCTGCTGGAGATCATGTGTTTCTGAGGTTGAATCCAATCACTGGTGTGGGAAGAGTCCTTCGTCCAAAGAAGCTTTCTCCCAAGTACGTTGGACCTTATCAAATTCTGAAGAAGATTGGAGCAGTGGCGTATGAATTGGCTTTACCACCTCAACTGTCCAACCTACATCCAGTCTTTCATGTGTCTCAACTCCGTAAATACATAGCTGATCCATCACACGTATTGGAGTTAGAAGATATCCAACTTCGGCCAGATAGAACACTGGAGATGCAACCTGTATGTGTGGAAGACAGCCGCACCAGACTTTACAAAGGAAAGGATGTTCGTCTCGTGAAAGTGGTGTGGAATGCAAAGACTGGTGACTCAACATGGGAGGTTGAAGAGGCTGTGAGAGAATTGTATCCACATCTATTCCCTGGTAAGCTTTAGAATTTTCGAGGACGAAAATTTTTGTAGTTAGGGGGAATGTGAGAACCTGATAATTAATACACTAATCCATTCTCTGATCAACACTATTAATGCACCTGGACACGTCAAATTCCACTCACACTCCCACTGCATGCGTTTGCCAAATGGCACATTGATAGCACTCTGAGGACGTTAGTGGAAGACAAGTGGTGTGTGGAGAATGGGAGTTAGTTTCTGTACAGGAAGGAAGTGAATTTCAGAAAAACTCTTCTCATTCTCTGCATGCAATCACCTTCTTCCTCACGAAACTCTAACCTTCTCCATCTCTGCATTTTCTCTGCACCCTTTCATCTTCTCTCTAAAATACCTCACTATCAATTCCTCTGATCTAATTTCAGAGACCGTAGACACCTCCACTGCACTGTGAACATCAAGTTGATCCGAACAGAATTGAGAACTGAACTGGTAAGTTCTCATTCTGCATAATTGTCCATTTAGTTCATGCGAACCAAAATTCTGGTTGCATGCATGATTAGAAATCTGATCTGTGATGATTTTTGGTGTATTAGATTTAGTGGAAGTGGTTGAGTGAATTGCTGGATAGAAAGCCGTGAGTGCAAGAGTGAAATTCTAAGCAATTGGAAGTACACTGCAATAACAGGTAAGGGAAGCTTTAGTAATTTAATTTAATACTTGTTTGATTTGTATGACAGTAATGAAGTGTGCTGGATGTCTGAAATGTATGCAATATATGAATTTTGGGTGTGCATGAATCAGCAGAGTTGCAATGGATGTATATCAGGAATGTTGTTTGAGATTATGCAGAGAATGAGATGTATGATTTGAAATATGATTGAATTTCTGTATGGTTTGGAATGAAAATGATTTGAACTGTATGTTAATGATGAAATGTTGGAACTGGAAAATTCTGTATTGATGAGATGATAATATGAATTCTGGAATGTATGAGATTATGTTGGAGATAAATTCTAAGTTATGGATCGTATGAAAACTGTGAAGTTAATGTGAATGAAAAATCTGGAAAATCTGATCTTCTCTGATTGATTATGTACGCTCGTTATCGAACGGTCTTATACCGTTCGGTTTTCCTGGAAAAATCACTTAGAATAAGGATTCTTTCATTTGGAAAGGACCCTGATTAAGAACGAGCGTCATTGGTGTAAAGAGTTAGGTATGAGCGTTCGGCTTAGCCTAGCGTGTCCAACCATTGAAAATAAATTGAAGTATAGTTAGGACGCTCGGTTTTGGTTACCAGCGTTCGTCATAAGCAGCGCTTAGTATTATACTGAGCGTTCGTCCAAAAGAGCTCTCGGTCTTAGATTGAGCGTTCGTTCTAGATAGCGTTCGGTCTGATACCGAACGTTCGTTCAAGTGCACGTTCGTTCAAGTGCGCGTTCGTTCAAGTGCACGTTCGTTCAAGTGCGCGTTCGTTCTATTTGGTGCTCGGTCATTGACCTGGCGTTCGTCCTGAGCAGTGTTCGCTTTTATAACTGAACGCTCGTCTTTCATTGCTTCGTGAGCGAACGTATCTGGCGTGCGTCCAAATTATTAATTAACGTTCGGTCTTTGACTGACAGTGTTGCTTTTTGAATTCAATCATATTTGGTTGTTTATCTAAATATTTTCTTACTGGCTTTATTCTTTGGATTCCACCTGGAGTCTTTATACTTAAAATTTTTCTAAGTATTATCCAAAATTTCTAAGATCAAACCCTTCAAATTATTCAGTGTCATCACGTATCAAGTGGATAAATGGTTCGTTTCTTTTGTTCAGAAACGTGGGTGTATGATTACTGTAATATGTCCTTCCTATCTATTGAGTGGTGGACGTTCCTTAAAAGTAAGAGAGTGAATACAGAATGAAAAATTGATTAAGAGAAATTGTGAATATGTACGAATGGTGATTTGAATGGATTTATTGTATTGGATTGTGAATGAGCGTTCCAAGGAGGAACGTCTCCATGATGAGAATATGATAAGTAGTGTAGTATGACCATGGATTAAGCTACTGATGGCTGTTCATCCTGATATTCCGTGATTGCTCATCCTCATGTAGAGGAGAGTAGTTCATGCGTGGGAATGGCAGGAGGCCCTAGTCCTTATAGTACTTGGGCTGATAAGGGTTAACCTCGGGTGGCAGCTGTTGAGGGTATCCCAGTTACTACATCACCCGGGTGCAAGAACGCCTGTAGATACATGGATCATACAGTCCGGACAGTCTATAATTATGAGAATTTGGATGAGCTACTGTATGCGTGGATATGTGTTTAATGTTGTATGAAATGTATGATTGATTTTATATGTTAAATTATGATGATTGTATTGAATTAAATTACCTAAGCTTACCCTTGCAATTTCCTTGTGTTGTCTATTGTTTCTGTATGTCCGTCTTGTCAATGCAATGATCATCCGTTGTGGATGTGAGCAGATGGTGATGCACCCCTTGAAACCATGCTAGAAGAAGAAAATTTGGAGGATGCCAATCTTGTGGAAGTTGAAGTTAAAGCTGAGCAGTAGAGGCTCGTCTCCGTAGCAGCATTAGTTAGTTTGCTGTGCTGTATTTTGGTAGTCTGTATATATAGTTCTGCAGAATTGTTCATGCAGATCTGTTTTGCATTTTTGCTGAAATTCTGAACATTTTATAGTGCTGTATGTTCAGTTTTAAATTTTGAGCAGCTACTGTAAATCTTAAGACTGCACTGAAATTTCTGTAAATGTGATTTGTTCTGATAAATGGTAATTATCAGTTATTGGGATGTTACATTAATTCTTTTGAATGAAAACGTGAAAAATAGACTTAAATATTATAAAGATGATAAAATAAACAAATAAATGCGTTTGTTTAGATGACAATGGTCTTATTGACATCAGAAACATGGCTTTTAACCCTGGGGAAGGGATTTATGTTGAAAAATATTTTTATAAATATTTTAATAGCATAATTGAAACCTTGGATTGGAGCTTTCTATCAACATGTTTTCAAAAAATGAGACTGTTATGGACTAGCCAACTCATTGATGGAGGAAGGATGGGCTGTTTTGCAAAAAGCATGCCTTGAAAACCGAAATGTGGATAACCTTTCGGAACTTCTTGCACAAATTAAGGGTTTCGGGACCCGCATGCACAAAATTTTTGGTTATAAATTGGGGGAACCTTTAGCCAGTGTGGTAACTTGGAGCAAGAAAGGAAGGGAGACTTGGACTAACAGCAAAGAGGGTGGCTAGAAACGTATCTTTTGATCGCGAAAAAAAAAATTATGAGGAAAAAAAAGAAGGTAAGAGAATTTTTTTTTATGTATGATAAATGAATATTTTAGGTTCATGATTTTGATTACGAGATATACTTGATTACGAGATACAAGTATATTGGGTTTTAAGCTATTTATCCACTTGTGTGGGTTTTGATTTTTCTTGATTATTATTTTTCTTATTTATTATTTTTTGAGTTATCTTAGTAAAATCTTAATTTTTATTTTGTATATTATTAGATTAAGTTGAAATTTTGATATATGATTCTTGAGATATATTATTTTACTTTGATTGTTTAGATTTTTAATTTGAGGTCTGTATTATGAGGAATTAATTTTACAATTTTGAGTAAACTGATCACTTTATTTTTATCTTCAAGTTACTTCAGTAAAATCTCAATTCTCCTTTTAGATTAAGTTAAAATTTTGATAAGACATATTACTTCATTTTTACAACATGGAACATTAATTTAAACTTTGTGCTTAGAGAAATAAATTTTGCATTTTGGATGGAGTTGAAAACCACTTTATTTATGTCCTTGAGTTACTTCGACAAAAACCGTTAGGTTGACCTGAAATTTGGATATATGATTCATAAGACATACTAATTCATCTTGACCGCTTAGATTATTAATTGAAAAATTGTACTTAGACAAAATAATTTCGTATTTTGGATGGATCTGAAAACCACTTGAAAACAAGTTAATAGTTGAGTACCGAGACAACTTAATGACATAATTAAAGTGGTTTTCAAATCCATCCAAAATACGAAATTATTGGTCTAAGTACAGTTTTCCAATTAATAATCTGAACGGTCAAGATAAGTTTATATGTCTTATGAACCATATATCAAAATTTCAGGTCAATCTAACTATAAACAAAGTAAGAATTAAAGTTTTGCTGAGGTAACTTAAGGACATAAATAAAGTGGCTTTTAGCTCCATCCAAAATGATAAATTTATTTCTCTAAACACAAACTTCAAATTAATGTTCCAAGCGGTAAAAGTGAAATAATATGTCTTAGAAATTATGTATCAAAATTTCAACTTTCTAACTGTAAATGAAGCGAAGATTGAGACTTTATCGAGGTAAATTAGAGACAAAAATAAAGTGGTGATCAATTTACTCAAAATTGCAAAATTAATTCCTCTAAGTAGAGACCTCCAAGCGGCCAAAGTGGAGTAATATATCTCAGGAATCATATATCAAAATTTCAGCTTAATCTAGCAGTAAACTAAGTGGGAGTTCAGATCTTACCAAGGTAACTTAGAAAATATAAAACAAGGAAATCATTGTTAAGAAAAACTAAATCCCACACAAGTGGATAAATAGGTAACATTACTAAAGCCCTACATGTTCATATCTCATATCAGAATCATGAACGCTAAAGTATACATCTATCATCACAAAGAAAAGAGTTAGCTTTCCCTACCTATTTTTAAAATTTTTTTTTCTTAATTGAAAAATGTGTTTCTAGCATCCCTCTTTCCTATTACTCCAAGTGTCAATGAGACCATTTTCATCTTAACTACCACATTTATTTGTATATTTTACCATCTTTATAGTATTTAAGTCTATTCTTCACGTTTCTATAAAAAAAAAATTACTAATAATAATAAAAGAAAATTATTACTATTTATTAAGGTAAATATTTTCTTAAAGCATTCTCATCTTTTTTATTTGTAATAAAAATAAAAATATTTTTATCTAAATAACTTGTTTTTCACTGTACTCTTTAGTTAGTAAATATATACAACTATTCCAAATCTCTTTATAAGGTCTTGAATTTGTCGTAGGAAGCTTTTTTAGTGAAAATGTTTATTATTTAAAGTCTTATGGGGACATGGGCTGTAACCACTTGGGTCCTTGTCAATATAAACTTTGATAAAATGCCTTTTAATTTTATGGCTTAATATCACTTTTGGTTTGTATTTTTGTCCACTTTGTTTAATGTGGGATTTGACCTTTTTGAGTGTTCAATTTAGTCATAATTTTCATAATTTTTGTTCAATTTGGTCTCTTTTCATAACGATGTCTATATTGTTGATGACACAGTGTCTACATGAGCAATCAAGAAATGAGTTATTTCATTTTATGTGACATGGCCTGTCGCAACATCTCATCTTCTTCCCAACACACCCAGAAACCCTAGACAATCACCATGCCTTCCTCCACGTAGTCACGCCACCACGAAATCCAAACCACCTAACAAATGCCTCTCATTTGATTTTCCTTCACACCTCTCTCTCATTCCTAAGTCCACCTTCCCTAGGCCACCCCAGCAGGGTCACCACACCCAAGATCTCTTTGATTTCTCTCAACAAAATATTTCTACTTTGAATGAAAGCCAAGATGGAATATTTGTACAAAATGTCATGGGAATCGCTTAAAGCCGAAATTGCAACGTGGAATCAAGTCATTGCACCACCCTGCTTTTCAAGTTTGAATGAAAGCTTTATGAATCCATCTTCCCCATCAAAACCACGAATCTTGAATCACTCCCAAGATTTGGGTTTTTATGATGGTGCTGCTACGATTTGTGATTACGATTTTTGTATGATTTCTTTATAGGTTTTACTTGAGCAAAAATGGTGACAATAGTGATGCCATTTGGGTTTGGTTTTTCTACAGGTTTCACGTGAATGGTGACGATGATAACGTGATCTGGGTTTGGTTTCTCTATAGGTTTCACATGAACGAAGATGGTGATGATGGTGGTACGACCAATAGTGGTGTCGTGGTTGCTATATCTTGAAGAGATGGTTGAAGAGACACTCTGATTTGTTGTCGTTGATGGTGGCATGACGACAAGGAAGAATGAGATGATGTGGTGGGCCACGTCAGAAAAAATGGAACAACTAATTTATTGATAGCTCATGTGGACACTATGTTATTAACGATTTAAACACTGTCATGAAAAAAAAATGAACAAATTGAACAAAAATTACAAAAATTAAGACTATATTAAACACTCGAAAAGGTCGAGTCTCACATTAAATAAAGTGGACGAAAATAGGAACCAAAGTGGTATTAAATCTAACTTTAATGTTTTTGTGCTTATTATGTAGATGAAATTATAGACAATTTTCATCATTGACTTGTTATTATAATTTCAGCTATATCATTTAGAGTCAAAGTATTTTTCCTTTTATTAATAACTCCTTTCTTAAGCTTTGCTTAAAATATTAAAGAATTTTGCCAACTTGCATTCTAATTTTATTATCATGTTCACTAGTCATGATAACATCTCTTCACTATACAATTTTTTTTTTTTGTGATTAGAGCATAATGAACAACTCTACAAGATAGACATGACACGAGGAGAGTAGAGAGAACATCATATATATAATGAAAACTCAATAGGACTAACATTATTTAATATTTAGTGTGTAATCGGATGATGAGTTATGTAATAAAATCAACATAACTTTTCTTGAATAGGTTTTGTAAACATGCATATAGAAAGGGTTTTAGCTACTTTTAAAAGATGATAATTCTTTCTTTTCACAACTTTTTCTTGTGGAGTATTAACATATGTTATTTCATGAGTGATACCATTATGAGAAAAAAATTTGGAGAATTCCTTTTTCACACATTTGTTACTATTATCAAACCTAATTAAATTATACAAGTCAAATAGAAAATTACTTTTTTTTTTACTAAAGATGGGATAAGATATATGATAATGTTTTCACTGTTGACACATATCATGTTTAAAATACAAAACTAACTCTTTACTAAACAAATAAGAGAACAAGAATTTGATAAGATTAACTGAGGACCAAGTCTTCTACGATAAAGCCCTATTTGGAAACTTGTCCATATTTTTTATGTTACTTGTTGGCTACGATCTTATTTTATTTTGGTCCGTATATTTCAATACAGGCAAAGAAAAGAGAATAAGTTACTAAATGATTCAAATCATTTGTATGTTTTATAATAGATAAAACTATTAGTCACTTGTAGACTAATACATGAATGTAATTGAGATAACTCAAATCAAAGAAATGAAAATTTTATTTTAAAAGACTCTTCGTTATTTTATTTTATTAAGTGAATGTTTAATTGTTTATCTTCGTCTACATGCACAATGTACAAGTGTTTGGTACGTAGAGTATTTTGCAAAGCGATCAATCAACCTTTAATACTTATTTCGATGAATAGTTTTTAAAAACTATTTACCATTTAATGGATGATTTGAATAGGAACACAAATTTCAATAAATGTGTGTTAAGTTTATACAACATCATTTTCAACTAATTAGACATTGAACATTTAAATATGAATTGAGTTGTACAACTATATTTGAGGATTTTTGTTTAAGAAAAATTCTTCTTTCCCAATTTTCTTTACCCGAGAAACAATATGTTAAACATCAATTATTTATATTAAAAAAGGACATAGTTATGAATAAATTTACATAAATAATTAATACATCTCTTATGACTATTTTTTATAAATAGACAAAAGATTCAAAGGGTTTGTCCTATAATTGAATACCATCACTCTATAAACTTCATTGTCTATACTTAAAAGGGAAGTCTTATCCTTAGAGCAGTGATGATCATATTTTATATTTTGTTGAATATTGAGTTTTGTTGTTACATCTTTAGAATATTCTTGAAGATGTTCAGAGATCCATTTGATTGTGGATATGCAATCTTGATTATGTGATAATATTTAAGGAGCTTCATTCCTAAATGTTTCAACCTGCCATCAAATATTCACCACCTCAAAAAGTATATATATACTTAAAAATCAATTCACTTTATGATAAAAATTATAAAATACTTTATAACAATTACATTTTATGGTATTGATTTCACTAATAATAAATGAATGAGTAATTTTATGAATCATATCTAATCACACATTTTATAAAACTTTTACTATTAAATATATTTTTTACTTTATAAAAATTTAGAAATTTTGATTTTAGTTCTTGATGACTTTTTCTTTACTTTTTGTTCTTATAATTTTTCTTTTATAATTTATTATTTTTAATATATAATCTGAATTCATTTTATACATCAATAAAAACATATAAATTTTTATAAAAAATTAAAAAATATTTAGGGACTACATGTTTACGTCTAACTTTCATAATAAATATATTTGTTATGATTTTTCAAAACTTTAAATGTCTAAAATAAATATTTAATAGTGGCAAGTAATTTCCAATATGAGATATTTTTATTATTAATACTATAAAAAAAATAATAATAAAAACAGTTTTCATTGGGCGTTTGAGCAATCCTTGCAAAAAGAAGGAAAAGAAAAAAAATTCTCGATGACTGTTTACATTATAACCTTTTATAAAAATAATCAATTAAGATCAAATAGAAAGGGGATTGACTAAAAAATTGAGTCAGAACATATTAATTTAATTAAAATTAAAAATTATAATGGAAAGTAAGGTATAATAGAAAAATAATAATAGATGTTTTAAAGAATAAAAAATAAAGTATGAACATTAAAAGTATTGGAAGAAGAATAGTTAAAATAAAACCCTAATATATAGAGAGGAAACAAAATATTACAATCAATGGAGTAATTTGCCTCTTACAATTTGTTCTATGGTAAGCGAAACTAATGAGAACTAGAACACAAAGATTGAAATTACCTTGTAATAACAACTTTTAAATTATAAAACATAATATTAATATATAAAAATAAGAAAATTAACAAATCCTAATAAAAATGCAAGAGTATGAATGAAGAAACACGTACCTAAATTATGTTATTACTAAAGATCATAACTTTTATCTTTTTGTTATTTTAAAAGATCTTATAGTAATTCTATCTCTGTTTGTTTTAGTACTTTGCAAAACAATTCAGTACCTTTTATACTGTTTTGGTGAAGATTTTTGTGAAATTCAATTAATATATTTAATGAATATTGAATACATTCATAAAGTTTAATAAATTGAACGTTAAACATTTATTATACTCATTAAACTAAACACGAATACAAATATAAATAAAATAGAATATTTATACTTTTTGTCTTGTATATAACTATATTTATAGTGTATTTTAATAATGTTAGCAAACTAGTTTCTAACTTATTTGGTTAACTTATAAACTAGTTTAATTAACACCGAAAGTATTTGATAAGAACCTTAAAATAAACATATTTTAAGAGCTTTAGTTTATAAGTTATACATACTTCAACTAACTTATAGTTTATTTAATTATTCATTTCTATCGGTATAACTACTTGGTCAGCCAAGAATCGAACGGTCGACTATACGGCAAAGAACCTATCGGTTTAGAACAGTTATTAACTAGTAATTAATCTGGGCAATAATAGTTGTTAATGGACAGTTGATGAAAATAATTGACATTGATTGACAATTAATATGAATAATGTCATTTATTAGTAGTAAATGAGTCAGACCTAAGGGTAAACTCCCTATCATATCTATCAGAAAAAAGTAAAAGAGAGAATTCTGATAACTAATCTTTATTACGCAATGTCTTTTATAAGTACTCTCCTCCACGGCTAGGACAAGAAAAAAAGAGAATAGCACAACTGAAAAATAGAACGAACAACTTTAAATATTTTGAGTTACGAATCTCAATCCTATCAAAATATTTTAACACTCAGTATAGGGCCGAGCTACATCCTCTGTTATCACAGAACCAGACGAGAGTTCAGTCTCAAAATCACTACTTCGACCAGACTCCTGCCGATTAATCCTGATTAATGACAATAAAAGTTTTAACACCAATGTCAACCAACTTTGGCACGTGCGGGCACTGAACTTTATTCAATCTCGTGGGGGTGTGTATTCGGTATCACGGTTTCCTGGAAATTAACTATTGACATTTATAAAAAAAATAAAATAGAAAAAATTGCAGGGTCATATACTACACACCACACTCGACAAGACAGATTCACACCATGGTGCCATAATTTCTTCATGGTCAACGATTCCAGGAATTAGCCAACCAATATCTTTAAGATGGTTTTATTTATACAAAATAATAGTTTTTTCTCCCTTCTGATTTCTCAGTCAATTTCGAAGATAATTATATATTATATTTTGAAGAAATAAAACTTTTGAGAAAACATGGAAATTTATTATGGGTCCCGATATTTTGACAACAAAAATTTGACACACTTTTAACAACACCACGTGTCACCATGTCATTGATTGATTTTTTTTTTTAAAAAAAGACTTAAAATCTGACGTCACCATTGAGGAAGGATTCAGAAATTTTGGATTCTAAATATGCTCCTTGCCCTGTTTCATCTCTCTCCATTCTCTAATATTTCCCCTCTTCTCCCTCTCTTCAATTTTCGTTCTCTCTCTTTTCCTTTTCGATCTCCCTCCATTTTCGTCCTCGAAGCTTTGTTCAAGGTCATTTCTTTTGTTGACAGTGTTGTGTGTAATGGTAATGTCTAGTGACCATGGTCCTTCGAGCAAGGTAAATGGGTTTATCCATTTTTTTTATTGCGTTTTCGATTTGTATTTAGGTTTTCAATTTTTTTGATTGCGTTTTCGATTGACATGTGGTTTCTTGTTTGAGTTTTTGTATGTTATGATATATTCAGTGATCTTTGATGAGAATATGAATGGTTGTATACTATGATATATATTGTTAAATTTCAGGTTGATGATGATGTTGGTACTTCAAGCAAAGAAACTTTTTTTTCTTCTATGAAGACACCAGCTACTAAAGTTAGAGAGGATAAGAAGGAGAGGATTAGAAGGAGGACCAACCAACACAAAAAAGCATACAAAAAAGAAAACGTTGAGAAAGTTTTATGCGTGCTTTAGTGGATCACGAAAACGTTACAAGAGCAAAGCGCTTAGGACTCCATACACTGGAAATAGAGCGCTTAGAATCCGACATGAGTGATTTTTGTATTGATTTGCATAGAAAGTCATACAACATTGTATATAGATGACCAATAAGTGTAATGTACCCAATTTTGTTCAATGTTATAAAATATGCATCTTTGCTTCCATTAATTATTGTTAATGTTAATTGAATTGTTATTCCCTTCGTTATTGTCATTGTGAAATGAGGTGTTGTTTGGAATGTGAATGAAGAAAGTGGCCAATTTGATTGAGTAGTCATGTTTGTGATGGAGGAAAGAAACAATGTTTGTAATGCAGGCAAAAAACACACTGGTAAACGATTACAACTTACTCGTAAACGATTAAGTATAGGAACTTGTACTCCAGGAGCCAGCTGTGGGCACATAAGTAGCCAAAGGTAATTTGAGTGAGATAACATGCTGCCAACTTTGACCTTTGCTGGCTATTTTAATGATAACTTTTCCCACCGACCTCCAAATGATGTGATTCTTTTTTTTAAAAAAAAACTAGACTAAAAACGCTTTCCAATGAATACTAATTTTAACTTTTGGAAATCTGAGTACGTACAATTTATTCCTTAAAGTTAACGCTTTATACATTCCTGTCAACTCTGACCTTTGCAGGTTGTTTTGCTCTTAACTTTCTCCACCGAACTCCAAATGAGTTGATTCTTGTTTTGTTGGAATCTAGACTCAAATAGATTTCAAATGACTACCAACCCATAATTTTTAGACCATTGTACTAGATGCAGTTAATTTCCCAAAAAATACGTTTTTCTAAGCTTCCTAAATGAGTTTACTTTCAATTTATTTTTCATGTTTCTTATTTTAGATGGTAAATTATAAATTAGTAGTCACTTGAAATATTTTTGAGTCTATTTTCTAATAAAAATGGAATCAACTCATTTGGAGTTCGGTGGAGAAAGTTAAAAGAAAAACAACCAGCAAAGGTAAGAGGTGGTAGGAATAATAAAACATTAACTTTAAGGAATTAAATGTACCTACTCAGATGTCCAAAAATTACAAATTAGTAGGAATTGGAAATATTTTTGAGTCTATTTTCTAATAAAAAGAGAATCACGTCATTTGGAGGTCTGTTGGAAAAGTTATGATTAAAATAGTCAGCAAACGTCAAAGCCCGTATATGTTTTTGAACCAAGGTAGATGAAGTCTATGACCATTTTTGCCCAAGTTATGCCTTGGTAATCTAGTGTAGGCCATTTTTGCCATTGTAATCGATTACAAGGACCTTGTAAACGATTACACGAAAAAAATTCTGGTTTTGTACAAAAAATTGTGCTGCAGGAGCAAGCTGTGGACACCATAAGTAGCCAAAGAAATTTTACGTAAGTTTTTCATATTTTTTGAATGGATGAGACTTCTTTTTAGTGTGAGTACATGGTGGCGGAAAGACCCAATGTTGGTGTGATGATCATGTTAGCTAAGTGATGAACCCAGCTTTGAGAACATCACTCCCTAAAGGCAATTTGAGTGAGATAACATGATGTCAACTTTGATCTTTGTTGACTATTTTAATCATAACTTTTCCCACAGACCTTCAAATGATGTGATTGTTTTTTTACTAGAAAATAGACTAAAAACTCTTTCCAATGAATACTAATTTTTGATTTTTGGACATCTGAGTAGGTGTAGTTAATTTCTTAAAGTTAACGTTTTACACATTCCTGTCAACTCTGACCTTTGGAGGTTGTTTTGCTCTTAACTTTCTCCACCAAACTCCAAATGAGTTGATTCTTGTTTTGTTGGAATCTAGACTCAAATAGATTTCAAATGACTACCAACCCATAATTTTTAGACCACTTTACTAGAAGTAGTTAATTTCCCAAAAACAACGTTTTTCTAAGTGTGATTTTAGTGTGGGAAATCAAGTTTGGGCACCCCATGTTCGAGATAAGAAACAATTTTTTTCATTTGAACAAGTTAGTTGAAGTCCTGTAAGGTCTGGAGCAAAAAACAAAGTTGTAATCGTTTACAAGTACTTGGTAAATGATTACACGAACAAAAATTGGAATTTGTACATAAAGTTGTACTATAAGAGCCAACTGTGGTAACATAGGGGACTATAGTCTAAATTTTCGTATTTTTTGCATAAATGCAATGGTTTTTGTGTGATTTTTTTGTTTAAGTGTGATTTTAGTGTGGGAAATCAAGTTTGGGCACCCCATATTTGAGATAAGAAATTTTGTTTTTCATTTGAACAAGTTAGTTGAAGTCCTTCCAGGTCTGGAGCAAAAAATAAAGTTGTAATCGTTTACAAGTACTTGGTAAACGATTACATGAACAAAAATTGGAATTTGTATAGAAAGTTGTACTGCAGGAGCGAGCTATGATAACGTAGGGGACCATAGTCTAAAATTTTGTATTTTTTGCATAAATGCAATGATTTTTGTGTGATTTTGTTGTTTAAGTGTGATTTTAGTGTGGGAAATCAAGTTTGGGCACCCCATGTTCGAGATAAGAAACAATTTTTTTCATTTGAAAAAGTTAGTTGAAGTCCTGCAAGGTCTAGAGCAAAATAAAAGTTGTAATCGTTTACAACACCTCGGTAAACGATTACACGAACAAAATCTTGGATTTGTACAAAAAGTTGTACTGCATGAGCCAAATGTGGTAACCTAGGGGACCATAGTCTAAATTTTTGTATTTTTTGCATAAATGCAATGGTTTTTGTGTGGTTTTGTTGTTTAAGTGTGATTTTAGTGTGGGAAATCAAGTTTGAGCACCCCATGTTTGAGATAAGAAACAATTTTTTTCATTTGAACCTACGTCATTGAGACCAAGAAGTCATAAATATACTTTTATTCAAATATAAAAATTAAAGGACATGAACATAAATTGATGTTGTCTTTTGTGGTTCACACTGATATTGCGTGATTAACATTGCAATTACATCCATTAATGTGAACTTCAACTATAAGATCAATCCAATGGTGGTCAACCTCGAAGACAACAATGTCTCCTTCCTTTAAGCCATATTGGATGCAAAATTCTTTCCATCCTTTTCCAAACTTTGTTGAATTCCTAGTCTGTGAATCTAAAACTTTGCACATGATGTCATCCTTATATCCAAGAAGCATAACCTCTGTGAACCTATGTTCCTAACATTGTTTTTTGGGATGCCATTGGACCTGGAGTTATAACATAAACAAAACAACAATGACGACAACATGGTTAGGGTTCGCGAAATAAGAAAACGTCAATGCTGGAGAAGATGGTTAGAGTTCGCGCATTTCTACTTACCAAAAAAATACCACCATAGTGAGAAGGCACAAGACAAATATGGGAAAGGGCTTCAATGGTGCACAAGCCAGACGTCTAAGACAACGAGACAAACCAGATGAGAGAACGAAAAAGAGATGAGAGAACGCGAGAAAGATGAGAGAACACGAGAAAGATGAGAGAACACGAGAGACATGAGAGAACACGAGAGAGATGAGAGAACCAAAGAGAGATGAGAGAACGCGAAAGAGATGAGAGAGAAAACTGCGAATGAATGATGAATATGGAAACCGCGAAACAAAAATTCGTATTTTTCCCTTCCAATAATACCCTTGCCTAATGAAAAACCATTTCATTCTTTTTTTTTAAATATCAACCAATGGACAAACGTCACATGGCGTTGTCAAAACTGTGTCAAGAAAACGTTGTTAAAGAAGCGTTTTCAATTTATTATTTACTTCCATGTATGCATGTATCGTCTTTTTACCGACCCGCCATTGTGATAATCCCTTCTAGGATATTTTGTTTGATTTGCTTAAATAAAAGGTGATATTTATTAAGGCTTATGCCTCCATAATGAGCTTCACGCACTGGCCCAACACCGGTAGACGCCCTTCGACGCCCAGGCGGTTCTGGTGATGGGCCACCAGACGGACGACAAGAGCACCCTAGGGGAGGCCCTGATGGGGTTTCAGTTCCAATACATTGGAGACGGCACCAAAACCCTCTTACCAATAAGGAACATTGGTAAATCTTGAAGAAAATGGTTTTGATGATGCTGCAAGAAGTTTAACTTGAAGAAAATATTAGAAATAATTTTAAAAGCACTTTGTAGAATATAAATGTATTAGAAATGTCTTTAAATATGTAAATCTCGTATTGTTTGGTACTGTTACGTATTTAATCGATTATGAAGAACAATAATCGATTATCCTGAGCTTTTCTGAAAAACCATGTTGCTCTTGAATAATCGATTATCACTCCAAATAATCGATTATCACAGGTCTGTTTTGAAAACTGCCCAAGTTATTTTGAAAAACCTGTAACGGACTTAAATAATCGATTATCACTTACAATAATCGATTATTACTGGCAGTTGTAACATGAACCTTCATATTCAGACTAGCTGCCTATAAATAGGTGCTTTGAGAACTTCAGAAAATAACGTTGTTGAATAGAGAGTTTTTGGAGAATACTGTTTGTCAGAGGAAGTTCTCAAAAACTATAGTTCAGTTCCCTTGCTTGGTCTCGTGTGTCGATAGTTGGAGCGGTTCTCTTCGAGTTAGTAAGGTGCTATGCCTGGTCTCGTGAATAGGAGAAGCTCGTGTTTCGTGTGTCGATAGTCGGAGCGGTTCTCTTCGAGTGGGTAGAGTGTTCATCTTCCGGTTCGTTCGTCGAAGGAAGGTTCAATCTTCATATTTTATTCACTATTGTTGTAATCTATGAAACTCATTTTTAGTGAAACTGTTAATCACTATATGTTAATCACTTTTTATAGTGATTAACAACTGGACGTAGATTCTTTTGAATCGAACCAGTATAAAAATTACTTGTGTGATTTTTCTACTCCCTACGCTCTTTACTGTCTTACACTCACCAATTGTTCGATAAATTTTCCTTTAGAAAATTTAATTTTAAAACTGACCATTTTTATATTATTTGTGACCGAATACGCTTTCCGCTACTTTCAGTTTTATTCCGCTGCGTTATACTCTCTGGCTGATACCAACCAACAATTGGTATCAGAGCTTGCTTTGATAGTTTTTCAAATTTTTCGTAAATAGGCCGTCATAACCAAATGTATTTAGAGGGTGCTTCCATTGATAGACCTCCTTTGTTTACGGGGGAAAATTATGCGTTTTGGAAAATAAGAATGCAAATATTTTTAGAGTCAATTGATAGGGGTATTTGAGAAGTTGTTTTGAATGGTCCTTTTATTCCTACTGTAAATTTGAATGGTGTAGAGGAAGAAAAACCATATTTCCAATGGACTGCTGACGAAAATAGACGAGCCCAATTTGATATAAAAGCTCGCAATATAATATCCTCTGCTTTGGTATTAGATGAATTTTACAGGATTTCAGTGTGCAAAATAGTTCAGGAGATGTGGGAAGTTCTTCAAGTAACCCATGAAGGAACCGACGATGTGAAACATGCTAGGAAGAACACCCTGATAGAGGAGTATGAGATGTTCAGGATGCAACAGGGTGGAACCATCGCTGATGTGCAAAAACGCTTCACACATATCGTCAACCATCTTTTTGGTTTAGGTAAAAAATTTGACACTGACGAATTAAATGTTAAAATTTTGAAATCTTTGAACAGGATGTGGAAGCCAAAGGTTACTACGATAACTGAGTCTCAAGACTTGACATCCATGCCTATGGCTGTGCTTTTTGGAAAGTTGAGAGAGCACGAGCTCGAGTTGAATAGACTAAGTGTTGAGGAAGCCTAAGGAAAGAAGAAAACGTTGGCCTTCAAAACTGAAAATTCAAAAGGCATGAGTTCAGAAAAGGATGAGGAATCTGAAGATGAAGACTCAGACGACGAAAATATGATTCACATGTTCAGAAAATTCAACAAGTTCATGAAATTGAAAGGCAAGGAACAAATTAAAAAAGATCAAAAGAAGAAACAACGATCTTCTTCAAATTACAGGTGTTATGGTTGCGGAGAAAAAGGACACGTTAATGCGGATTGTCCAAATCTCAAAAAGGGTAAAGAAAAGAAGTCTTTCAAGAAGAAGAATGTTTACATTGTTTGGGAAGATAATGCATCAAGAACTTCTAGTTCAAGTAATTCTATTGAAGAAGCAAACTTATGTTTGACAGCTAATGCTGATGACACTGCAAGCCAAGTAAGTTGCTCTAGCCTTGACACTAGTGAATTTGATGTACAAAAAGCTTTTCTTGAATTGCTTGATGAATCTGAAAAATTAAATGCTGCTCATAAAAATTTGAAAAAGGAGTTTAAAGAATTACAAATTAAATATGAGAAGGCATTAGATGAGGAAGTAATTTTTAGAAATAAAATTTGCAACTTAGAAATGAAAGAGACTTCAAATGTTGAACATCCTGTTAAATGTATTTCATGTAAGAGTCATATGCTTGATATTGATATTCTTGAAAATCTTCTCTAAGTTGCAACTAGAAATAATGTTGAAATGCCTATACTTGTTAAAATGGTTTTTAAAAATAAGAACCAAATTAAAAGAACCCGTAGGGTATGGGTTGAAAAAGGAACTGTTTGTTATAGGAACCCAAATGTTGTCACATGTTTTTATTGTATGAAAAAGGGACACACTTCTAACAAATGTAGAATCAAACATTTTGATATTCCTAATGAAAAATATGCTTGGATTCCTATTATTAAGTAATCTGCCACTAACATCAAAGGACCCAAATGAGATTATGGGGACCAAAACTCTATTGATTTGTTTTGCAAGTCAAATTTTCTAAAGGAAAAGAAAGCTCTATGGTATCCTCGTATTTTTTTAAGAGCTTTGAAATAATTTATGAATGTTAGATGTATCTTAGGCTAAAAATTTGGCCTAAATTTGTGTTTTTTCAGAAATTAACATAAATAATCGATTACCAAGGGATGATAATCGATTATCTCGGCCTCAAAATTTGGATTTCGACAATTTGGCTCGTAAATAATCGATTATTTAAAGTAATAATCGATTATTTTAAGTCCCAGCGTAAAAAAAAAACTTTTTTTTAATTTTTTTTTGGGTCTGTTTTATCAAAGGGGATTATTACATTTAGGAGGAGTAATTTTAATAAATTAAAAGAACTTAAATTCTTTTTAAATTACCTATTTTAGGGGCTCATGAAGTTTAGATTATTTTTTGTAAATAGGGGGTGCAATTTTTAATTGAAATCTTTTGTGATAACTGGAATTTATTTTAGGGGGAGATATATGAGTTTGCTAGATATCTTGTTTTTTATATCTATTATGGATTAATTACTCTTATCTCCTTAGTTGTCAAATTAAGAACATCATATATCACAAAACCTTCAACTCTCTAATTATCCTCCAACCCCTCCTTTTTAAAGTCTGTTTGTATTTCTTAATTAGAGTTGAATTTCTATTTTTCTTATATTCCATGAGATATTTTGTTCATTCATGTTATAAAATTTAAATTTTTATTCCTGTTTTGAAATGCATCAATTGTTTTGTTGAGAGGGAGAAAAATTTGAGGGGGAGCTCATATTAGGGGGGAGCTTTTTACATTGATCTTTTCGCTTATGATCAAAAAGGGGGAGAAGTATTTTGTAAGGGAGAAGTATGATATAACAAATCAAATAGTGCTGGTATTGCAAACTTTTTGTTGTCTGTTAGCTTGTATGTTTTGCAGGAAAACCAAAGTTGCTTTTAAAACATGAATTTTTGATCATCATAAAAAATGGGGAGATTGTTACCAATAAGGAACATTGGTAAATCTTGAAGAAAATGGTTTTGATGATGCTGCAAGAAGTCTAACTTGAATAAGATATTAGAATAATTTTAAAAGCACTTTGTAGAATATAAATGTATTAGAAATGTTTTTAAATATGTAAATCTCGTATTGTTTTGTACTGTTACGTATTTAATCGATTATGAAGAGCAATAATCGATTATCCTGAGCTTTTCTGAAAAACCATGTTGCTATGGAATAATCGATTATCAGTCCAAATAATCGATTATCACAGGTCTGTTTTGAAAACTGCCCAAGTTATTTTGAAAAACCTGTAACGAACTTAAATAATCGATTATCACTTACAATAATCGATTATTACTGGAAGTTGTAACATGACCCTTCATATTCAGACTAGCTGCCTATAAATAGGTTCTTTGAGAACTTCAGAAAATAAAGTTGTTGAACAGAGAGTTTTTGGAGAATACTGTTTGTCAGAGGAAGTTCTCAAAAACTATAGTTCAGTTCCCCTGCTTGGTCTCGTGAACAGGAGAAACTCGTGTTTCGTGTGTCGATAGTCGGAGCGATTCTCTTCGAGTTAGCAAGGTGCTCTGCCTGGTCTCGTGAATAGGAGAAGCTCACGTTTTGTGTGTCGATAGTCGGAGCGGTTCTCTTCGAGTTGGCAGAGTGTTCATCTTCCAGTTCGTTCGTCGAAGGAAGGTTCAATCTTCATATTTTATTCACTATTGTTGTAATCTGTGAAACTCATTTTGAGTGAAACTGTTAATCACTTTTTATAGTGATTAACAACTGGACGTAAATTCTTTTGAATCGAACCAGTATAAAAATTACTTATGTGATTTTTCTACTCCCTACGCTCTTTACTGTCTTACACTCACCAACTGTTCGATAAATTTTCCTTTAGAAAATTTAATTTTAAAACTGACCATTTTTATATAATTTGTGACCGAACACGCTTTCCGTTACTTTCAGTTTTATTCCGCTGCGTTATGCTCTCTGGCTGATACCAACCAACAAACCCGTGGGCCTATCATCCTCCATGTGAACTGCGACCCCGGGAGTCCCATTCTTGCCACCGTTGCAAGGGTCATTCATTCGGTAGCCAATGAGATCCTTGTCGCCACACAGGATGAGTTTCGTTGCCTCTCTGTAATGGTTGCTAGGGTCAGGGCCAGGCACGGCGAGGAAGTGTGCGAGACCCGCGAGAAATCGCTGAAGGTGGTCGCGGAGGTGCCCGTCGTTGCCGTAGTGAGCGGCAATCTGCATCGGATGCGAGCGGACGTACAAGAGCTTGCGGCGGTGAAGAAGGGGCTTGCGGCGCAGTGGGTAGGGACCACAAAGGCACCGCACACTCAGACATTGGTCTTGTGGACCGACGAGTGTAGCGCCGCCACGTGCTCGGATAACACTATTGCAGACAACGTCGAGAGCCGCAATTTGAGCCAATACTCTTATTTACTCATATTGATCTCAGAAAAAAAAATGATGAGTGCTTATTTTCTAAAAACATTTTATGCTCTTCTACTGCTTTCTTTGCTTGCCTCAGGAATTACTGTGACATTCAACAACTCAAATGAGTGGTGAAGCAAAATGCATAGATTGAGAGAAGCAAGCACTCCTTAGCTTCAAACTGCAAGAGCTTCATCTTGTCTCAGATAACAAATTATAAGCAAACACATATTTCGGGCATTGGACTTATCTTATAACAAAATTACTGGCAAGATACCCGAGAAGCATTAGACAACTATCTGAGCTGGAGTTTCTATCATTGGAGGGAAATTCTTTAGAGGATATCTCATACGGAAACGTCATAACTGCAAACTTGGCCACTTTGGATTTATCAGATAATCAAATAAAGGGGCCACTTGCGTATTGTTGGAAATCTGAAAATCGATTAGTGTTTCTTGATTTAAGCAACAATCAAGAGTTAGGGAAGATTCCTATCTCCAAATTAAAAATGAAAATGGATCTTACAACAAACTGATTATAATATTGAAGCTTATTGAGGCCTTTGTTTATTTTGCTTTAACACATTTTTTGAAGCAGCTTTCGAAGTGATAAAAATAGTATTTTGGAGCATAGTCAAACGGGCTTATGGAAATGAAACAGAGGAAAAACTTTAACCGAGAGTTTACAAAGTGGTTCTCATAAACTCCAATCATAGTTGACCGACGTCGTTTTCTCATTTTGGCCTTCCAGCTATCTCGCTTGTTCAATTATCTAGCCTTATAGCTCAAACTAGCTTAATTTTATTGGTTATACTTTTCTAACAATTCAAATTCGAATTCTACTTCTTCATTGCAGATGACAGGATCTTGCGTACAAACCACTCGGCCAAGTGAATTAAATCAAATGGAAAAATACTCTTTTTATTACTAATAGGATAAGATGCACGATGGTGTTTTAAAAATTGACAAATATCACAATTAAAAGATTCAACAGATTCTTTGGTAAACAAGTGGGGAAATAAAGACTTGATAAGACTGAATGAAGGATGTCCAAGCCTTTGATGATGTAACCATATTTGGGATTTTGCCCACGTCTCAAATGTTGTTTGTTGGCTCATGATTTTCATGTTGCTTTGGTCATCAAACTCTAAAAAATACAACCCATCCTGCTCCTTAGCAGTTAAAATTGTCTTTCCCGTGGCAAGGTCCTAAAAAACACAATAAGTTGAAAAAAATGTTACTGCGGAATTTAAATCCTTTGTGAGTTTTTGCACAGAAATAAGATTGTTAGCTAATTGAGGAACATGTAAAATATCCTTCAATACAATATGAGTCTAAAATTATATTCCCAAAGCCGCATATAGGTATACCCTGACCATTCGCAACTGTAATAAGTTGTTCTTTATTTCTTTTACCATATGAGTTGAAGGACACACTAAACGATGTCATATGATCAATTCCACCCGAATCAAGGATCCAAATACCTTGAGACACATGATCAACAGTATTGAGGCAAATCTTACCTGTTATGGACAGAGTACATGATCCAGAGGGCTTACTCATTGATTCATCCATTGTTTTCAATGAAATAATTTTTACTTAAGACATTTCAAAGAACGCAACCAGGAGTCTCCAAGACGACAACGACATATGGGTCACACCAAGAAAAAAGGAGCAGAACTTAAAAGCTCAGATCTACTCAAGAAAAGGTCAAACGGGTCGTCAGAAACCCTAGGAACAGACTCAGGAGGCTCTGGTGACTCTGTCTGTGGCAGCGACAGCGAGTGGGTCACACTCAGAAAAAAAGAGCAGAACTTAAAACTTAGATCTACTCAAATATAGGCCAAACGGGTCGTCGCCGACCCTAGGAACTGACTCGGGAGTCTTCGGTGACCCTTTCTGTGGCAGCGGCGAGTGGGTCTCGCCGAAGGTGGGCGCGTGGGCTACACACGCCGACAACGGTGGAGGCGCGTGGCGGCTCCTCTCACGGAGCGACTTACGGCGTTGTGGTCGTTGGAGTTGGGTGCACCTTTCTACCCTATCAACGACCTCAACCGGCGACGGCGGCAACGATAGTGGTCGGACAGTGGTGGCGGCGCGACTGTGTAGCAACGTTTATGGTCACCGGAGTTGGGCACACCTTTCTGCCCTATCAACGACCCCAACCGGCGACGGCGACAACGATAGTACGACTGTGCAGCGGAACGGAGCTCCAAGATCAGAAGCTCTTGATACCAAGTTAGAAATTCACTTTAAGCCTAACTTCCATACCTTTTCCTTAGCCTTTCAGAGGCATTGACCTTGTGGTCCAAAATGGAAGACAGTGGTTGTTTATCTAATGTTATTAGTTTTGAAATAATCATTTCTGCTCTCTTCAAGAAGGACGAGACTGAAAAGGCCGAGAAATTTTTGCACGAAATGATCTCTAGAGAGTTGTTGAAATGAAGAAAGGTGACACCTTATTTGAATAACAAGTTACATTTATGTGTTTGTCATAGAATGTGCGTGAATGGTTAGTAAATTTTGTATTAGATGAGTTGGTTTAAGCTGTAACCTCTGTTGCTGATGTTTTCCTGGTCAAGGGTTGACACATTTTATTTTCTTCTCTGCATTTTGATTACTATTAAACTTGTGTTTCCTTTAACATCACATTTTATTTGTAGAATTTGTTTAACTGATCAGTACAAAGTTTGAAATCAATGATTTTATTGTCTTTCAAGACCAAACATGACCTCCCTCCCTATGTCTAAAATCTTGATGATTTTTTTATTTCCAACTGTTTGATATTCCCCATTCATGTTTGTCAGAGACCAAATATGTTTTTGCTTTACAACCTTAAGTGTTGCACTTCAGGGAACCATTCCCAAAGAATAAGCACACTTACGAAGCTTAGGGATCTTAACCTTGGCAATAATCATATTCATGATATGGCTATGCCTAAATAACTTTTAAGTTTTTCTGAATTCTTCCAATGGCAGAATCTCACATGTTTATTTCTTACTATCACTAGATTAATTGTTGGTTCAGTACCACCAGAACATGGTAATTTAGCAGAATTGGACACATTGTCCATCCATAATAATTGCCTAACTGGTTCAACCTATTCTACATTAGGTCTATTGAAGAATGTGGTCAGATTTCATCTTGATACAAACCAATTTGCAGATATATAAGTGGGAAATTTAACACAATTCATGGAATTACATTTATCAAATAATTTACTCACAAATTCAATCCCTTCTGCATTGGGCCAATAAGAGAAGTTGATAGAGGCAGGAAAGTTTATGAGAGAAGGAAGAAGAATAGAGCAAGTTAGGAGGAAAAGGGAGTGAGTTGGTTAGAAGTATATCTGTAAAACAATTATATTGGAGGGAAGGAGCTACTATGAATAGTGAAATTGTAATTCTATTGAGGGTGTGTAGTTTTCTTGTATTGTTAGGCCATTGACCTGAGGAGGGGGATTAGGCTCCCGTGGAACCATATACTTGTGCATTGATTTTTGTGCAATTGATTCTTTTGCTAATACAAAAATACTTTCTGCCTAATTTTTGACATTGAGCGGTTGTGAGGGAGTTTCTAGGTTTCTCGTGTTAGGTATCAGACTACTAAAATAAGACTCTCACAACTAAAATAAGATGAGAAAAATTTATAACTAACACAAGACCAAGGGTAAGGTCAAGAAAAATATTTACTAGATGGAAGAAATTACAACACCCTCTCTTTAGAGGAAGGATGATACAAGTAATGTTTGGTGCATTTTACACCTTCCCTTACACCTCTATTTATATGCAACATGAGGGAGGGAAGTCTTTGCCCACTTTAGATGTGGGACTTCTAACTTCTAACAATTCTCCCACTTGAAGATTTGATTGAATATCCTTTTATGTGGTCCGGGCAGTGGTGGTTTGTTTGACGAACTTGCCGTTCACCGCCCGGCTTAAGCGAAGTTCTTTGGGGATCCTCTTACATGTGTCGGGTGACAATGGTTCGTTTGACGCACTTGCCGTTCACCGCCCGACTTAAGCGGAGTTCTTTGCTTACTTATTCTGATCGAGCGGTCGTGGTTCTTTTAATGAACACGCCGTTCGCCACCTATTAGTAATGCGCTGGTACAAAATATGGTGAACATATTATGTGATTAAAGTCATATCACTGCATTAATATTTGAGAAAAAGAGTGAAGTACATCAATGACTTTAACTAAAATAAAATTTTAAGTGTGAAGCATTC
The DNA here is from genome assembly GCA_027742785.1 of Vigna reflexopilosa. Classification (NCBI taxonomy): domain Eukaryota; kingdom Viridiplantae; phylum Streptophyta; class Magnoliopsida; order Fabales; family Fabaceae; genus Vigna; species Vigna reflexopilosa. The sequence continues at coordinate 21,387,690 of CM050929.1, forward strand.
CAAGTGTTAGGAATAGGACGACCCTTTGGATATTCCAAGTAGTACGATCCATTTTCTTGGTATTCCGTTATTCTGAAAGGTCCCTCCCATTTGACAGCAAACTTTCCATGAGAGGCCGCTCGTCTCGCTTCTCCCATCTTTCTCCATACTATGTCTCCTTCTTTAAAGCTTCGAGGTCGTACCTTGGTGTTGTATATTCTCTCTGCTATTCGTCCAAAGTTTCTAATTCTACCTTGAGCTCTTCATTATTTATTCGAAGATCTTCCAGTTGTCGCCGTATGGAAGGTTCCCCTACTCGACTGGTAGCAGCTTTCGCCGTAGGGAAGGTTCCCCTAGCTCGACTGGTAGCATGGCATCAGTGCCATAAGTATGATTGAAGGGTGTGTCGTCGTTCGTCCCATTTGGAGTGCATCTATATGCTCATAAGACTTCCTGGAGTTTGTCCACCCATTCACCTTTCTTGTCCCTCAACCTCTTCTTTAGCTCAACCACAATTGTTTTGTTCACAGCTTCCGCCTAACCGTTCGTCTAGGGGTGTTTCACCGAACTCGTGACATGCTTTATCCTATCCCCAGTCCTTGGTAGAATGAACCCAACTTCTTGTCGAGAAATTGCCTACCGTTGTTTGTCACCACCGTTCGTGGGAGGCCAAATCAACATATTATTTTCCACATGAATTTTTGCACCCGCTGGGCCGTGATTGCCAAGAGGGCCTCGACCTCTACCCACTCTATGAAATAATCGATGGTGACTAGAATGAATTTCTTTTGCGCTCGTCCTGGAGGGAAGGGCCCTACAATATCCATTCCCCATTAGGCGAACGAGCATCGGGAGACCATAGCGTGCAACTTGCTTGGTCTGCCTTGGGGAATGCTTGTGTGGGCTTGGCGTCCTCCTCCATAGTTGGCCAGTAATAACCGGCCCGAACAGCCCGAGCCTTCAAGGTGTGTTAGCCGGTATGGAAGCCGCAAATGCCATTGTAGAGTTCGTCCAGTATGTATTGCGCTTCGTAGCCGGCTAGGCACTTGGGGAGAGGAGTGGAGAATCCTCTCCTATTGAGGTCGTCCTCGACAAGGACATACCGTGCGATCTTCCGGGTGTATGTGGTCGAATAGGGTGTCGACCTCTTGTTGTTGCATCAGTTTGCGAATCCCGATTCGCCAGTCATCTACGTCGACACCATTAACGATCATGCATTCCATTGAGGGCTCGCACAACACTTGTCGGATGACGATTGTGAGTCGTCCCTTTTCCTTCCCACTGTTGAGTTTGGACAGCATGTCCGCTCGAGAGTTATCTTCACGGGGAATGTGCCTAATGTCGACTCATTCAAATCCTTTGATTAGGGCACTGGCTTTGTGAAAGTATCTAAGGAGGTGGTCGTCCCTGACCTGGAAGTCGCCGTTCATTTTTCTCACAACCAGTTGTGAGTCTGTTCGGCAAGTTACCATTTGGGCTCCCATGTCGCGAGCCAGCTCTCTCTGCCACCGAAGCTTCATACTCTGCTTGGTTATTGGACGCTTTAAATTTGAATATCAGGGATAACTCTAGCAGGAAACCATCCGCTCCTTCTAAGACCACCCCGACACCTCCTCCCGTCCTCCCGTCCTCCCGGAAGCACCGTCCACGTACAGATTCCACTCATCGGCACAAGTGGTCCGTCCGTATGACCACTTGGTGACTCTGGAAGTACGGACGGAGCCTCCTAGTCGCGTTGAGGAGTGCCAACACAACCTTTTTCACCTGCTGATAGTGTGTTTCAGCATCTTGGAGTACCCAACTAACAAAGTAAATGAGCCGGGGTTCCAGCTTGTCTTGCACCAACGCGGCGCTGATGGCTTCGTTCGACACTCCTAAATAAACTTGCAGATCTTCGCTTGGTAATGGTCGATTCATGACTGGGGGATTAGTTAATACACCCTTAACTTCTTCAAACGCCCATTCATACTCCGCATCCCACACTTCTGCACTAGATCCCTTCTTCATCTACATGATAACTGGTCAGAAACGCTCTACGAACTGAGGTATAAACCGAGAAAGCGAGGTGAGCTGGCTGATCAACCGTTGTATTTCCTTCACGTTGGCCAAACTTCTCATTTCTAGGACGGTCACACATTTTTCGGGGTTCACCTCTATTCCACGGGCGGTCAACATGAAGCCCAAAAATGTTCCAGCCGCTACCCCAAAAGTACACTGTAGTGCCTAACCTGTGTAAAAACTTCCACCAAGTCCCTTATGTGTTCATTGCCAAATTTTGATCGGACAACCATGTCATCAACATACACATCCATGCAACGTCCGATCTGCTCTGCGAAGATCTTATCCATTAAGCGTTGGTAGGTTGCCCCAACGTTCTTGAGGTCGAACAACATGACATCGTAACAATAATTTGCCCTTTCGGTTGTAAAGGCTATTTTTTTATTGATCTGGGGCATACATCAGGATCTGTTTATAACCGGAGTATACGTCCAGGAAGCTGAGCATACAATGGCTGGACGCACCGTCAACCAGGCCATCGATGTTAGGAAGTGGGTGGGCGTCCTGTGGACATGCCTTGTTGAGGTCGGTGTAATCCGTGCACATTCGCCATTTCCTATTGGCTTTCTTGACCATGATCACATTCGCCAACCATGTGGTGTAAGTTGCTTCCCGGATAAAGTCGGCCTCCCTCAACTTCCTTACCTCTTCATCGACAGCCTCCCTATTCTCTGCCCCAATCCTTCTCTTCTTTTAGGCGACCGGCCTTGTTATCTTGAATAAAGCTAACATGTGGGACATTACTGCGGGGAGGATGTCGGGCATGTCAGTTGTTGTCTATGCGAAAAGATCGCGGTTGCCCTAGAGGACTGCTCGCAGCTCCCGCTCCATCTCGAGTTCCAGACCTTTTGCCATGCGGCTCGATTCGACGCAACTCCCCGAGTGGTCTATCATGGCCACTTCCGATCAGACTGTCTTTCGCCGGGTCAACCGGGGATAAAGTTTTAACGCAGCTGCATAGCATTCTCTGGTCGTCTTTTGATCGGCCGGACGGTGCACATCGTTCCCCTTTTTGATGGGTACTTCATGGTCAAGTGGGGGTGGACACTATTGCTCCAAATGCGTTCAAGCATGGGCAGCCTAAGAGGACATTGTACGATCTGTTACCTTCTACCAGCAAGTAACGAACCTTCCTCTCATCACCCTCTCGTCTAGTGCCGAGACGAGTGCGAAGGTCTACGTAGCCTTTCGTGTCCACCCATTCTCCAGCGAAGCCCACTATTTGTTCATTGTAAGGGACAATTAGGTCCTCCAATAACTCCATGCGTTGGAAAGTCTTCCAGTATAGAATATCGACAGAGATTTCCTAATCTTCGCTGTGATTACCATGGGGTCGTCCTGATCTGGGTCCCGCGCATGGAAGTCGTCATCTGTGAATGTGATGGGCGACATTAATCTCTTGGGTCGGTCAACAACATAGACCGATCAGAGAGATCTGATGTGGTGCTTCTTGGCTGACGACGACGACCCTCCCCTGGCGAATCCTCCGGAAATGGTATTTATGTGGTCGTGCAACGGGCGGTCGCTACTCCTGCTACGACTCTGACTACGTCGTCTTTCTGATCGAGGACGCTCGTTCCTGCCATATCTTGTACGACCTCAGTAGGTATGTCTTCCTGGAATCCTCCATGGTGGGTTGTACGACTGCTGCGATGAATCAGCCTGGCGATTGATTTTAACATATTTTTTCAATTGGCCGACCCTAATTAATTCCTCAATTCGGTCTTTAAGGTTTACATACTCCTCGGTAGTGTGACCCAAGTTCTTATGGTACAAGAAGTGCTTATTGCCATTAGTCCCGGGCGACTTTTAGATGCCTCTGTTGGAAAAAGAATGGCTTAGTTTCAACACCAAGAGGGGAGGTGAATTGGTGTAAATAAAAAATCAGAGTCTTTTCAAAATCTTTTTCGCAAAGTATAAAACTTTCAAAAGTTTCTTGAATCACAATGAAAAAGATAAATCAGTGCAGCGGAAAATAATTAACTATGCTAAAAATAAAGTCGACTTGAAAGTAAAGAGATCAGGGATAGAAAATTCAAACACAGTTTTTATATGTCCTAGGAGAGCAGCACCACAGCAGGAGCATGTACCTGCAGATGCACCGGCACAACACGCCGAGCCTTTCCAGATGAGGGACATGTATATGTCCATGATGGAGGCTAAGATGGAGGCTATTCGCAGAGGGCAGATAGCCACTGCTGAGATGATAATAGGGCTGTACGATCAGCCACCAGTGCACAGGTGGACCATGGACGAGTTTCATGGAGCTATGGATTGGCCTCAAGAGCAGGAACATGGCAGCGGTCTGGAGCAGCTGAAGCACCAGGCATGGATGAGGATGACGATGAAGATAACTTTGAAGATGCTGATGATGGAGACCAGGAGGACTCAGTAGAGGACATGGATTGAGAGGGCATTTACTGATGGATGCCCATGCTTTAGACATGGTTTTATCTTGCACTTTTGTATTTTGTTTAGAATAGGTTGAATTTTGATTGTTAGTGTCTATGCTTGGCTTGAACACTATTTCTAAAAAATGTTTGACTTGATGATATTGCATGATGAATCTATTTGATGATGATTGGATGTGGATGATGATTGAGTTGTGTTGATATTCAGGTGAAAAGTTCACTAGCTATGTGAATAGATGTGTGATGAATTATGATTGTGGTTATGATGCTAAGCAGGGTGTATGAATGGATGATGTGTGAGAAAGCATGTTGTGTGAGGTATTGAGCTCCAGAGTATTCATTGCTATATGTACTGTTCACAGGAAAACATGAATGATATTGCCTGAGTCTTGATAATTGAGTGAATTGAATGTTTATGTCATATGATCAAGGCCATTTTTGGAAGCCCTTACTTAGCCAAATTTTCACCCAAAGTGATTAAAATGTTATACCATTTTTGAACCTTGGCATTAAACAGGATGAAAACCCTTGATTTGAAATTATTTACCTTGAGTTGGGTTGAGAATAATTGTTGAAAAGGTTCAAGTTTGGGGTTGTTGGGAAAATTTGAATGGCAAAAAGAAAGGCATTGAGCTCAAGTGTTGAAAAAGAGAAATGCATGAAGAAAAGAAAAATCATGAAAGATGAGCTCAATGTAAAAATAAAAGGAAAGGGAAGAAGTTGGGAATGAGTGAGATTGGTTAAAGAAAGAGAGTTTGTGCTTGAATTTTAAATGTTAAAATAGCTCTCTTAACTCAAGGATTTTGTGATCCAGAAGAACCAATTTTTCTTGTTAGCCTAGCCTCATTATAAGCCTCGGAAAAGTCCTTGTGATGGCATTGGCATGTAAGAATGTTGATTGTATTAGATGAAGGGCAATTTTGTTTCATGTGACATGTGAATAGTAGAGAGTGGAGTGACTTCTAAAACACTTGAGTGATTGAGTGAAACACTTGCTTGGTGAGAATTGTTGAATTCTATGATTACATCTATGTTTAGTTGATTGATCATTCATAAAGAAAACATCTGTTGGGAAATATGTGATTATGTGAACTGAGTTGAATAGAAAGCATGTATACATCTTGATTTGATTTCACTGAAAATCTAAATTGAGTAGTTTTTGTCATAGGAAAAATGAATTTTAGGATTGTTGAACTATTTAATGAAAAAAGTGGAAAGCCAAGTTTTGTTTTGTTTGCTTGAGGACAAGCAAAGTTCTAAGTTTGGGGTTGTGATAACGGTCTAAAAACCGTTATTTTCATGCATAAATTGATATCAAAATACACCCTTTATGGCTTAGAATGAGCTTAAAATTAAGTAAAATACTTAAGTTGAGTCATTTGAGAGTCAAAAGCTGTTTTTAGAGATATTATGCTTGTTTTGCAGGGTTTTGATGAGAATTAAGGATGGAATTGAAGAAGGAAGGTCTTAGACTCAAGGAAGAAGAAGAAAAATAAAGAAAAGAAGAGTCTATGCACCGCTCAGCGTCAAAATGCACAGTTGAGCGCCATTATTCGAGGGAAAGCTGCTATTCTGGCGCCCAGGCGGTGACGCTGAGCGTCTAGAGCGATCAGAGGCAAACCGCTCAACGGTGAAACTGACCGCTGAGCGGTGGTGCGGCTTGAGGGAAACCGCTGAGCAGTAAAATTGGACGCTGAGCGGTTGTCTGCTGGGCTTGGGCTTAAATTTTGTTACTTTTATGCCCTATATATAGTCCCAGTGCGATTCAAATATTATTCTTTTGGCAGAAGAGGACGTCCAGAGCTATTTTACACTCCTTGGAGAAGATTTCTTGGATGCTTAGGCTCCATTTTATCATATCTAGGGTTTGCTTTTCCATTCTTTCATTGTATTTCATCTAGTTTCACCATGTCAATGGTGAACTAAACCCTTTGTTGTTGGGGAACAATGTAATCTTTTGAAACTCTCTTATATTGAAATTCTTGTTTTATTCATATGTTTGCATATGCTGTTATTATCAATTGTGAGTTCTTTATCTATGCTCTATGCTATTATCATTTAACTCATTTGATAAATAGATGTTTGCCTTTGTCGATACGGGGACGTACGGGGAAGTGATAAGGAATTCTTGATCAACAAATACCACCTAGGGATAGGGGAGTAGGACGATCAATTGTATTTTGCTTCTGTGGTACTTGCACTGCTAATTACTAGGGGAGACTAGGGATAGTAAGCCAGTAACTAGTAGTAGGCTCTTCTCGCCGAGGGATCGGGTTTAGGGTAGACTAAGAAAGTTTGCATGACAATTAGATAATAAAGCGAATTTAAAAAGAAGAGTAGATATAAGAGGGTGGATAAGATGAAATTGTAAACCCCAACAAATTCATTCATCCATACCTTTTTCTTGTCAATTGAATAAATTGCATTTGCATGTTTACTTTTTGTTTTTGCATTAAACCACAAATTAATTTTCTTTACAAGTCTTACAATATTGATTTACACAAAAGATAAGGCCTTTGAGTCCTTTGGGAGAACGATATTGGGTTTACCAATTATATTACTTGATAACGATCTGGTACACTTGCCAGGGGTTTAACACATTCAAACATAAGCGTTTCAAACTTTAAATTGTGGAATTGAAGAAGATATTATTTAAAATACTATTTATTTTATATTTAAAATAATAAAATGGTATATTTAAAGATATTGTTTTATATTTAAAATAATAAAATAAATAGTATTTGAAGAAGAATATCTATTTTATTTTTCCAATTTATACACTGTCTTAATTAGTGAGTAATTAAGATTATAAAAAAAAATTAATGTGAAACAGTGAACTTTTAACATTTGAATTTAAACACCAACTGAATTTATTAAGTAAATTAGCCTATAATTGAATTCCGAATTGAAACTGTAGTGTTTTGATCTTTATTAATATTTTTAATATTGTAAACACTAATTTAAGTTCATAACCTTTCGATACTTACAATAAGTTTATAAAATGCATAACAACCAATCGATACTTATAGTAAGTTTATAAAATGCATAACAACCAATAGAGTATGGGAAAACAACTATTTATGTAGTTGATAGCATGGTTAATCTTTTAATACAAAATTCTTCAGTTATTAGTTAATTAATATAATTTTAAAAACTAAACTCTTAAACCGTACCGTTTAAATATTATATTAAGTAGTTTTTTTTAATTTATTAAAAATATAGTTAACTATAGTTTAAAATACTATACCCAGTTCTAGAAATCATAATTGTGGGCACCCTTCATTATATAATATGTATTTGAATTTCCATTTGTCACATTTCAAAGACTAGCCCTCCTTAGCCAATGAAATTAATACATGGTATATAATTTGACTTTTGTTGTATATAAATCTAAAACAACAAAAGGAAAATGAACAATATTTTTTAATAGAAATGAGAGTGATAAGACATCACTATATTGTTTACCTTCCAACTGCGTTGCCATCACAATCAACATCAAGGAAAACTTATTAACTAACCACTGTTATATTTTTATTAATATGAACAAAAATATTTATGGCAGGTTGTTACAAGCGAAAAGTATTAGTCGAAAAAAGGGTTAACATATTTTCATTGACCATAATAAAAAGCAGAGAACAAAACTGTAATGACCCTAATCTCAGTCAAAGCTTGTCGGATACTAATATTTGAGCTCAAATGGGACAGCAAAAGAACACTGCTAAAACTAGTAACCTAACCACTATGGTGGTAACCGGTCAGAGTTGGTCGTTACATATGTTACAATATGTCTCTGAGAACATGCAACGATAACACTAACAAACAGGAATATTATAACAACATTCTATTTTCATAATAGTTATTACATATAAAAGATCATGTAATCCACATTTGTATGCCTTAGAAGCTTATCATTTTATGAGATGCTTAAGGCCATCACCTTCCCAACCAAGCTTGAGCATTTGATCGACCACTTTCAAGCTCAACTGCAAGAAGCAATGAGCAGCGAGAATTACCAACCATTTGGGTGCATTCAGTCCAACAGGCACATAAAAATATCAAAAACTATCATACCGAACAGGTGTAAATTGTAAAACTCCAAATAATGTGCAAATCTGATTATTTTTATGAAACTAGATTGCAGGTGAAACATCAACGTTTATGCTTTTATCCAATTTATAAGGAACATAAAAGAAAATCATTGCTTGGGATCGTGGAATATTTAGAAACAGGATTCACTAGTAAATCGTAAGCAATGATTGATATTTGACAATGATCCTTATTAAGAGTGATCTAACTTACAGTCGGATCAGTGAAGACAATCAACTGTTTATCCCAAGTTGAAACCAAAAGATTTGTGTTATCCTTATTTAGAGCAAGAGCTGTGATATCCTGTCCTTCTCTCAGCTTCAACACATGAAACACCTACACAAGTTAGTATGGTAGAGTGGTTAGTATTGATAAACAGTCCCAAGGATATGCATAGCAGGAAGGAAACGGACTCCTGATGTTTGAGAGAATCAGAATGCCGTTCTTACTGAGTATTTTCTTATAGTATGCGAATATTGAGGAAGTTTGAAGGCACATAAAGAAACAGTTTGATGAGAAATAAAAGATATGATGTTCTTTCGACAGCTCAATATAAACATCTTAATATTGTACCTCCAAAGTGTGCAAATCCAGGAAGCAAATTGAAGGTGATGGAGCATTTATTCTGTTGGTATCGTGAGTTTCTTCTGAGTCTGAATAAAAATCTTCATTACCTGACTTACTGGATTGCGAATTCCAACTGCTATTGAAGGCTTTACCATTTTCTTGAGAATTAATTCCAATCAAAGCACTCCATCCATCAAGAGAAATTTCCATGCAACAAATGCTGCTAGAGAAAGGTAATTCTGATTTTGCAATCAGAACACCATTGAGAGTAAAGGTACTGAGAATATGCTTTGATTCATTCCACACCACGACAACCCCTTCAGAGGAAAGGGAGACAGTGTGAGCCACCACACCATCCAGCCTTCTGACTAAACGTCCCTCTCTTATAGAGTGTAGGAGAACATCTGATGAGTGGGAGCATGAAACAACCATTCGAAGACCTGAGTTAACACAGCAACTGAGTATTTCACTGTGGTGCCCCCTAAGTACCTGTATAGGGCCCTCAATATGGCGTCTACGATTCTTTTCCATCAACAAATGTGATGAAGAACTACTGCCAGTTGAAGGCCGCATGCCAGTGCCATTCCCAGTAGAAGATTCTGATGTGACACTTGAATGCGATGCAAGTGCCCTATGTATTCTCCAGAGTAATACTGTTGTATCTCGGGATCCTGTCACCAGGTAGTCACTATTCGGTGAAAGACCAAGGCAAGTTACAGGAGCACAGTGAGCATAGGCTGTTTCCAAGGTTTTAGCTCCATCTGAGGATATTAACCTGATACTATTATCAGCATGCCCACCTAATCAGAAGTCCAATAGTAAAGTTAGATGTGAAAGACTCAGGCAGTTTAAAAAGTTGCTACTACAAATATAGGTCAAGTTTCTTAGATGAAGTTTAAGATCTGAGAGGGGGAAGAGAGAGTATTTTGAAAAAAACAAAAAGAACTACATTCTAGAAATAAGACTTCTCTTCTTCAGCCTAGATTTATAAGGGTTTTGGATATTATAACCATATGTTGAAGACCAGTCCCACTCACAAAGATCTGGCTTAATTGAAGTATATTATTAGAAGGCCTGCTTAATTGAAGTATATATGTAAAATCTGGCTAAATCAAATATACAGGTCGCTGCTATGATTTCTCTACATTGTTTCGCTACTGCTTCAAATAGTGATTATTTTCGAGCAAATACCTGAAGAAGTTGGAACTATTTAATTTTTACATCTATGTAGTTTTATTCTCCATGTTCTTATACCTAAATCTTTTCCAAGTAACAAATTTTCCCTTGGTGTTAATTCATAGCTGCAACGCCACATACAATTTTGTCTTTTCTAAGAAATACTAGAACATAGGATATATACCAAATGGCATATAAGTACTGCTAACGTTCCCCCTTTGTTAATCCCCTTGAGAAAAATTCCTTGAAATTGATTAATTGTATTACCTGTGTTTCCAGGAAAAAATATAAATCCATGCTAATGGCAATGGTTGTTATTTTAAGCTAACTTCTCATATATAAGAGGTTAATTACCAGAAATAACTTTTTCACATACTACTAGTGGCAGCATATTTTAATAATACTAGCTCGTCTAGATTTACCAGTAATAATTTCTTTGTCACATGTTATAGAGACAATAGCTTGGCTTCTAATTCCAGAAACAGGAAAAGCCAATGCTTGGGGATACTGCCACTCTTCACCAGTCCCAGCAGGACCTTTTAACATGCGTATAATCCCACCAGCGGAACCTGATGTAGCCTTTCCATGATGAAAGAGGAATGGTGTACCCTGCCCATCAGGTGTATTGGGTTGCCACTTGTGCTGTGCAACATGAGCTGCTGGTGCATTTAAATCAACAACCACAACCATATCTGAAGACGCATGGATGGCAGATGCTGGTAGATTGCAGTGTTCAGGGGATGGAATGGGATATGACTTGATTGCTTTTGGGTTGCGGAATATTGTCTGATAGACATAAATATATGCATTATCAATTTATCATTATAATCACATGAATTGATCATTGGCAGTTGAGCAAGCATAAAACAATAGGAGAGCACTTCGAAGCATTTCACCGCAGGTTTTAAACAATTCTTAAAACAAAGGAGACACCTTATATATACATAAAATCTACTGAGGAGCAACATAACATACTAATGAAAAAAGTAGTCAGAGGTACTCGAAACAGATAAATTGGGCTTTCTTTCTGACTAGGTAGGTAGTATCTAATCGAGGATCAATTTATTTTTTCTCTCTTTCTATTAGTTGGATACAATTTTTGGTCTGTTAGTTGGATACAATTTTTACTAAAATCTGTTTAATGAAACTTAAGTTATGCACATAATACATGATTTATAGTAGCTACCTTAAATCATTTAATCATAGTAACTTACGTAGTAAAAGATTTTCTTACGAGACAAATAATGAAACAGATGGAATATTTAACAAATAAAAATAAAACCCTTTTTGATGGAAATACTTAAGGGAATCAAAGTCAATGGTAAGTCAAATATAAGAAATGGGGACGAGTATGGGTTTTGGTCATGTTTGGGGTTTTTTCCTGTAAGAGTTTAGAATTAGTGAGTAATTTAGTAAAAAGAAATATACATTTTTCTCTTCATATAGGAACCAAAATAAAGAAAAACAACCATTATCCATGCATGGCTAATGGCTAATCATGAATTATTAGTTTGCTTGATGACTTTTGTATGTAAATCTAGACACATTACAGAAAGCCCAAATAAAATATGGGTAACAAGACAGGGAAGCACACATACATGCTTACTCAGAAAGAAGTAATCAATATCAAAGTTACCTGCAAATGAAGAACTTCTGATAGTGGCTTCTTCTTCAAGTGTGGAATAGTCAAAAGTTGGGATGGTGTTTGTCCAAAATAAGCAATCTGATCTTGCGTGGCATGCTGTTGCACCTTTGCATGTCATGCACAGTAGAAAGTACGAGTGTTAACAGAAAAAGTCAGTTTGGATAGTTTGTAGATGTATTACTCCTAATTTTGCTTTGTACAGCTGTAGATTTATTAGTAAATTACTTTATACAGATGTCAGTTCTTATGCAGTTGTTAGTATGTAGACTGTTGCTTCCCGTACCCTATCAATTTTCTTCCAGCTCCCCATCATAGTTACTGGAAATTTTTTTCCGAGTGGGTGAGTATTTTCTGGAAAAGTGGGTAACTGCCTTCTTGAAAAATGTTCCAGAATTGATTTAGTGTGTTCCGGAAAATAAAATCCAGAGTGATGAAGTGCAGGCAGAAATTTGATGGGATGCAGGAAGAAACAGCCTAATAAGTAATATCTATAAATATTTGCGTACTCATACTTTCAAATGTGATATACATAATAAAAATTCAGTTCATGTTCAGTTCTCTTTCTCTCTTTTAACCCTCAGTTCAATTCATCTAAGATGGCATCCAAAGCATTTTTTTTACGATCAAGCTTCTCCACTCAAGCTTCTTCACTGATTTCTTCATGATTCAGCTCGTTGTTACTCTCTTCAGTCAATTTAGTACTTTCTATTGGTGAATTGTTCTAGGTTCCTGATTTTGAGATTATCTCTTAGTCTCTTTGATGCTGTTCATAATTTTCTTCATTTGCATTTTGCAATGGTGAATTATGCATTCTGCTGCTGGTTCATTATCTGTTCATAATTGTCTGTTTTATTGTAATTGAGCTCTGTGAAAGTTAATTGGAAGTTGCAATCAGTGCATTTTTCTCATTGCTACTTTTTCTTTTGGTGATAGTGAATTGAGCTTTTTGAACAATGACTTGTTCTTAGATCCACTTTTCTTCTTTTCAATTGCACTTGGCGATAGTGAGTTTTGCTTTGCATAAGGTGAATTTCGCTTCGCAATCATTTCCAACAACTATTGTTGAGAAACTTGATTGTAATTAGTTGCACTAGCTTCAATATGTTGAACCAGAAATCAAATCGCACAAGTTATAATGATTTGTTGTGAATCCGATGGTTCCACCTTGCTTTCTAACTAATTGTGTTGCTGACAGTATCGATCGTGAGCATGAAGCTTGGGAAGTTCGGGATCAAACGGTACTGGTTTTGTACTCATTCATATGAAGTTTGGGAGAAAATTCATGAGTATTTCAGTCTTCAAACAAGTCTAGTACATGACAGCTGCATACTACAATGGTGCTATCAAACTTGGTTCCAAATCAATGGAAGAGTATTTGCTCAAGATTAAATATTATGTTGTGAGCTTGCTGGTGTTGGTGTTCTTGTGCGACATGAATATGTTGATACTATTTTAGAAGGTGTTCCAATTTGACTATGCTCCAGTTGTATTTGTTATTGAGAGTAAGAAATGCACACCTTTAATTACTGAGATTGAAGTTCTTTTGTATGGACATGAAACATGCCTTAATTGTTAAGCTCAAGAGACACAAACTTTAGTCCCACCACACTGCATTACACTCAAGCTCCTTACACTCATTGTGGCAGCCAATGTGGAGGCCTTCTCACTGGAGTATCCTCTCGTGGTGGTAGTTCTAGCAGAGGATGTGGTGGAAAATTAACCAATTTTCAGTACCAAATATGTCTCAAATTTGGACATACAACCAATGTTTGTTATTTCATATCTGATGCATCCTATCAGCCTCATGAATCACTGTTTTTCATTTATCGTGCTACACAACAGTCCATTCCTTATTCCACTGGTTCATATAAAACATCAAATACTTGGGAGAATCCTAATACTAGGCCTAAGAACAATGCTCAGCCGAGTGCAATGATGATGAAGTCTACTTCTCAAGGTAATGCCAATAGTTCTTGGATACCAGATTTTGGTGCAAGCTCCCATGTTACTGGTGAACCACAAAACATGAAATAGCTTCAACAATTTGATGGTCCAGATCAATTTTTCAGTGGAAATGGTGCAGGTTTGAGTATTTATGGTGTTGGTTCCTCCTCTTTTGTCACCTTATGAGTCACTTTTCAGCTAAATAATTTGTTGCATGTTCCTTCCATTACTAAAAATATGTTAAATATTAGTTAATTTGAAAAAGATAATTTAGTTTTCTTTGAGTTCCATTCTAACAAATTTCTTGTCAAATCATAGGGGAGGAATAAAGTTCTTCTTTAAGGAATTGATGGTGTTCATGGACTTTATTCGTTCAACAATGATCAGCTTCACAGTTAATCTTTTCAGCTGCATTCCTCTTCTAAGTCCATTGGCTATTCTGCTCAACATTCATTTTTAGTAAACTCTTTTCAACAATGTCAATAAGGCCAATCTTGTAGATAATAGTGTACATATGTGGCACAATTGACTTGGTCATCCAAATAATCATGTAATGCAAATTGTACTCAAACATTGTAAAACTCCAGTGTCTAATAAAGCTGATAGTCAATTTTTTTCATCTTGTTGTGTTGGAAAATAACATAGATTGCCTTCTCATGTCCCTAGTTCTGTATATTCCCCCTTAGAACTTACTTTTGTTGATCTTTGGGGACCTGCACATCTTATTTCTCAAGTAGAATTCAAATATTACGTTTTTTTTATTTGCTTACTCTAGATACACCTGGATTTTTCCAATAAAGTCTAAATTTGAAATGTTAATTGTATTTCAAACCTTTAAGACAATGGTTGAATCACAACTGAATTACAAAATCAAGTGTTTAGCTCAGTCTGATTGGGGTGGTGAATATCGTCCCTTTACCAAAGTTTTAGCTCGTCATGGTATAGTTCATAGCCTTATTAGTCCTCATACTCATAACAGTATTGTTAAATGTAAACATAGGCACATTGTTAATTTACCTTACACTGTTGCATCATGCTTCTCCTCCTTTACAAATTTGGGATCAAGCATTTATTACTGCAGTATATCTTATCAATAGGCTGCCTACAACATCTCTAGACTTTGCCATGCCTTATTCTGCTTTATCAAGTCCATGGTTTTGATTTTTCATGAAACCTTTCCTCCTGTCCTAAAACCTATTACAATCAAAATTCTTCTTAATATTGCTCTCTCTCATGGGTGGAAATTGTTTCAACTTGTTAAGAAGTAGACTTTAAACCTAACTAACCTTACAAAACCATCTTGTAAGATGAAGTTTGTACACACTTATATACTTTAAATTGACATTATCACTTGTTGATGTGGGGCTTCCAACATACTTTCCTCATGCCGAGGTATATACATCTCGTGCATGAGACTAGACATTAATGGACAGTCTGATAGTGATCCGATAGTAGATAAAATAATATGCCCAACAAACAACGAATTTTGCTAGGATAAACTCTAAACCTGACTCTAATACCATGTTAAGGATTGGACTTTAAGTCTAACTCAACCCTACAAAACCACCTTGTAAGATGAGATTTGCACCCACTATATACTCTAAACTGACCTTATCACTAGTCGATGTGGGACTTCTAACACAACTTGATGTCAATAATGCCTTTTTGAATGATTATCTTGATGAAGAAGTTTATATGCAACAATCACTTGGTTTTGAAGCAAGTGATAAGGCTCTTGTTTATAAGTTGAATAAAGCAGTCTATGGATTAAAATAAGCCCCGAGAAAGTGGTTCAATGATTTACAAACTACTCTTCATCAGTTTGGTTTTGTTAACCACACTTGTGATGCCTCTCTCTTCATCTACATAAAAGGAATTAGAAGTTGTGGTTTATGATGATATAATCATATCTAGAAGCTCTATTACTCTCATTCAGAATATTACAACTTGACTTCATGCACCTTTTTCCTTAAAACAACTTGGTCAACTAGACTATTTTCTTGGCTTTGAGATAAAATATTTGTCTGATTAGTCTATTCTCATGACTCAGACAAAGTATTTAAGAGACTTGCTTCATAAAACACATAGTTGAAGCTCATTCAATTTTATCCCCTATGATCTCCAATTGCAGGTTGTCTAAACATGGTATTGATCTTTTTTCAGATCCAATTTTATTTCGCTAAGTGGTTGGTGCTATGAAATATGCCACTCTTACTCGGCCAAAAGTTAGCTTTGTTGCAAACAAAGTTTCAGTTCATGGCTAACCCATTGGATTCTCATTGGGTTGTAGTTAAACGCATTTAGGGTTTAGGGCAAACTCAATGTGAAGAATTTTCTTCTGAAAAATCTTGTCCTTTTTTTTGTGAGGGGATGTTAGTAGAACCAAGTCAGTTTGTATAGTTTGTAGATGTTTTACATGTAAGTTTTCTTTGTACAGCTGTAGGTTTACTTGTAATCTACTTTGTACAGCTCAGTTATTTTACAGCTGTTGGTAAGCAATGCTAATAAATGCATCTTGTACACATACTTTCTGATGTAAGATACATAATAAAGATTCATTTCATATTCAGTCCTCTTCCTCTCTTTTCACTCTGGATAAGTTATTTGTTGAGGTCTGATGCTTTTATAATATTCAGAGGTGTTGCATATGATTGATATTGTTTGTGACACAAACGTAGTTGGGCGAAATGCCTCCTTAGCACTCTTTCTTAAAAGTTATGCAATCACATTAGTTGCTTTTGATTAAAAAAAGAGATAGTAATGCCACAAGGGATTCTTTTTCTAGCTCTAATTTTAACAAAAAAGATGAAAGCAATTTTTTCTCCATCTCATCTGTTATATTTTCCTCAGTTTCTCTGCATCTTGTATTGGTCACAAGGGAAATTTATCATGACAAACAAGAAAGCTAACCGACCAAAAAAGGATTGCATTGTTTATCAAGCTTAAGAAGTTAATTTCCTTACTAACAAAATTATGGAAACAAACACATATACAAGTGACAAACATAACTATAGCTAACATGTACTTTAGTCCTTTAACCAAAGAAGGTAGTTCTCATACAACAATTAATGTGGAAAATATGAAGATGCAACGGAGACATACTGGGTCAGATATTTTATCAATATCCACTGTCCCTTCATAAGTAATGTAAAAGAAAACATTATTTGCTGCAATAGCTTCTTTTCCCCGTTGCTTATACCTGCATGGTTAAATCCATTTAATCTAACCATATGCAAGTTTTCAAGGGACTAAAATAAAGTGAAAATTTAAAAAGGAATGCTATAGATATCTACATAAAAAATGATAGAAAAATAAAACTCACGAATAAACAAAAGGTTGTTAGGAATCCAAGTATGATTTGAATGTCTCACCTTGAGTAGAAATGAGAAAGTTGAGTGACATATAAGAAAATAAAGACCCTCAAACATTCACCCTTAAGGTTTTATGTTAAAGGTGGTATCAGGTCTTTTTTATGTGTAACTTATTGCTCATAGGTGGTAAATATGCTCGGTTTATCCCGTAAAAAGAAAATGGTAGGTTTATCTTGGTGTCCGACTCAAATGGAGACAAGTATGTCCTGTTGTGGTAGAAACCCAACAATAGTAAGGGTAAGGGGAAGTGTGTTGAGATAAATGGCTGGTATAAGCATGTCTTGTTGTGGAAGAAACCAGTGGTAAAATTCAAGTATGAGTTGAAAGTCCACACAAAGTAGATATAAGAAAGTTGAGTGTCATATAAGAAAATAAAGATCCACAAACGGTGAGTCTTAAGGTTTTGTATTGAAAGTGGTGTCAAATCTCTTATATGGGCAGCTCATACTTCGAAGGTGGTGAATATCCTCAGTCTATCCTAGTAAAAATATCTCAACAGCTTTGAACCAGGCTTGCAAGCCAAAAGAATATGGAGAAAATGAAAAACAAGAAGAAAACCTACCCAAATATGAGATCAATCCACTCATGCAAATGAGAAGATACATATTCACTCTCTAGAGCCATCCTATGCTTGTGCATAAAATCAACTGGGTTCTCAGCCCAAGCAGGAAGTTTTACAGTATCTGGTATGACAAAAGTAATTCTCATGAAGGGGTAATAACTTTAATATGCATATATATGTAGTCACAATTTCTTCTTAAAAAGGAAATGAGAAAATCTCAATGAGTATACCAAGCTTTCCTCCCAATTGTGTTGTGCCAAAATCAATTGAGTTTTCATTTGTGAGGACTTCAGGGAGGTAAAATAGCTCAGGAACCTATGTTGAGATTAAAATAGGAAAAAAAAAAAGAATGAAATATAAGTTTAAAGAAAACCATGGTAAACATTTAAAAATATAAGTACTAAAAACATTGAAGTCCTCCAAGAACAACTAGAAGTCTTTGATATGCAAGTACACAATTTTAATTAAAAGCATTCAAGGAAACCAATCGTTCTGTCATAAGTTAGTAAACATATACCAATTCCTTCACATCACTCATGTCCTCAAGAACTCCATTCCAAGTAGCAGAAATATCAGAAAACATTCGATCTGCATGATCAAATTTTCCACCTTGAAGTTTGATGGCAAGAGTAGTGAATGGTTCAACCCTAATAAGATAATACAAAACCTGTAAAAGATAATAACGATTAACTAATGCAAAATGAGCAACTAAAATGCAACCATATTAAATGCTGTCATTTGCATACTGGGTGATAGCTCCTGTTGCAACTTCAAAAGAACTGAGAAAAAGCATCGTGATTTGGATTTATTGTATGACTTAGCAAGGAAATGGGAAATTTAATGCAGAAGCCAAAAATAACTACAGATGCTAACAAGACCCTTCCGAAACAGCTTCTTTACATGTGTGTGTGTGTGTGTGGGTGGGTAGGGCTAGATACAATGACCCTTTCCTGAACTTTTTCATGCAATAAGCCTTTTAAAGTGCCCAAGTTTACACTAATCACATTTTGTGAGGTGTCTTTCTGTATCAGGACTTTGTTGACAATACTGAACGTAAACCAACCTTACTTTAATATCCTAAGCATTCATAATTTGATTGGTATGACATGGAAGCCATTTTGTTTGATCTTAACATGATTGACTAGTTAAAGCATCCTGGCAAAAATTCTACATCTTATTCCCTTTAAAAATCATCTAGCCCAAAATCAATAAATATTCTCTATCTCCCTTTTTTGTGAGCCCCATAAGTTCAGATGATTGTACATTTGATACTTCTAAGATACTGTTAGGTTCCTTTATTCAGGGATCGTAACAGATGACAATCTTCTCACACCCACTCAACAACAAAGAAGCAATTGTATGAATCTAAATGTTATTAATCCTGTAAAGTAAGAAAGAATAGAATAACAAGCAAGCATTTCCCCAAGGAAGCCTCCCTTCCTCCACTGGAACGATCCAGTCTTTACCCAAAGGCAAGAAAATTATCTGATATCCCCTCCCTCTATTCTGTTTGTTTATTTATACTCTCTCCTCTAACAAACTAGTCTCTCTCCTCTAATAGACTAATCTCTCTCCTCTAACAGACTTTTAATTGTCTAACATTACCCTCCTCCCCAACATCAACCTTATCCTCAAGGTTGAAGTCAGGAACTGCTGCCAGATGTAATGTTCCTCTTCCCAAATAGCACCATCCAAACCACCCTCTTGCTATTGTATTTAAAACTTGGGTATCTCCTTCCCTTACTGCCGCTGGTTCCTGCATTGTAATACTTTCAGAGGGTGTACATGGGTTTGTCATCCTGCAGTTCAGTTGGTAAAGCTCCCTCCACTTGATGGTCTCCTACAGCTACGATCCTTTTGCTATTATTCAAATCATGATATGCTCCTTCTTGGCAAAGTTGTTGCAATTTCTCCACTTCATCAGAAAAAATTTCATTTTTGTGGCTTTCCTTCTTCAAAAGCATCTGATAGTCCGCTAACTGGTTGTCTTTGGCAGCCTTTAGCGAAGCGAGCTCGACTCGCAAATCATTGACTTGTCCAAGAAGCTCTTCTTTCTCGATCTTCAAGTGCTTTATGACCTCTTCTGCAGTGGACAAACAATTGATGAATTTAAGTTGTTGTTTGCCGTTAAGGTATTCCAAATCAGATAGTTTCTTGGTCTTGACTTCGGTATATTTGTCATGGAGCTTCATGTACAGAACCTCCATTGCACGCACAAACTGTACTGAGTTAATTTGAATTTGAAGTCTATCTTCCTTTAATGGAATTCGATGGTCTATTTTCCTCTCAGGTGGCAGCCCCTGGGGTTCTTGAAACACCCCCTTGAATTTGCCAAAATCTGTTGCAATCCCACTTCCTGCACTGGTGCTACTCTCTCAGCTTCCCATTCTCCTTCAATCATTTCTACTTGGCTTAAGCCCCAACTTACACGCTTGGTTTCCATCTCTTTTTCTTTAATGAGTGCTTCTGGAGTCACCACTCTATGTGTCAAAGCTGGATCCCCTTTTATCTCCACTTCTTTTCCTCCATGCGCCACCTTCGTGATGAGCTGTCCCCAATCCACTTTAATCTCTCCTAGGGAAGCTAACCAAGTGATTCCTAATATCACATCCACACTGCCTAACTCAGAGAAATACAATTTGTCTTTAACTTCCAGACTATCTAATTTCACGGGGACTCCTGTGCAATACCCACCGGTCACTCTCTTTTGCCCATCTCCCAAACACACTTTATAAAGATGTGTGTCAGTGGTTTCCAAACCCAATTCTTTCACGAAACTGGTGCATATAAAACTATGACTAGCTTCGCTGTCAATTAATACGAGAACTTTCCTCCCTTCTATCCAGCCTTGCAACTTCATAGTATTAGATTGCGTGAGTCCTCCGGCAGACAACCCCGACAGGTCCATCGCCGTTTGTTCCATCTCGGCGTTCTCTGTTTTGTCTTCTCCATTCTCCTCACCCAATATCATGACACACATGCTTTTCTCTGCACAGCGATGGCCAGCACTGTAAGGTCCACCACAGTGGAAGCAACGTCCTTCTTCACGTCTCTTAATATATTCTGGATAGGGTAGAGTTCTTACCCCTCGGCTTTGGTTGTTTCCCCCTCCGCTGCTACCTACTTTGGAGCTCGTATTATTGGAGATGTCCTCCTTCTTTGAACCATGCCCTCTGCTAGCGTTCACGGATGCCTCCGATGATCCTTGATATGTTTCCACGATTGTCCCGGAACTCACGGAATATCTTTCCCCTATCGCCCCTCCTTTTCCTCCCGTTCCGCCACTCCCTCGCGATCCCGACCTAGCCTGTTCGACGTCTCGAGCTCGC
Source organism: Vigna reflexopilosa (assembly GCA_027742785.1). Classification (NCBI taxonomy): domain Eukaryota; kingdom Viridiplantae; phylum Streptophyta; class Magnoliopsida; order Fabales; family Fabaceae; genus Vigna; species Vigna reflexopilosa. The sequence goes on from CM050929.1 coordinate 21,408,818, forward strand.
TCCATCGCCGTCAACAGATCGCGTGGATCGTGCGGCCTCACCAGATTTCGCAATCCTTCCTGCAACCCAGCGAAAAAATATCCCAGTAATTGCTCCTCATTCACTCCCGCTGCTTGCGCCACCAAAAATTCGAACTCTTGGATGTATGCGTCGACGCTTCCTGTTTGTCGCACGGTGGCCAACTTCTCAAAAATGGTGCCCCCCGCCGAACCTCCGCGTCAGCGCCTCTGTAAACAGCTTCCACGTTGGGTGTTTGGTTTTCTTCCTCCAAAAGCGGAACCAGTAGCTCATGCCTCCTTCCATACATATATAAACCAACTTCATCTTCTCCTGCTCCGTTACGCTCTGGATGTCGAAAAACTTTTCAGCCTTTGTGACCTAACCCGTGGGGTCAGTACCTTCAAAAATGGGTAGCTCAACGCATTTCGTCCAGCTGCGTTGTACTTCACTTCGGTTGTCTTCCGATTCCTCCTCCGAACTCTCCGATGATTGTCGCTCTCGATCGGCATTGACAGAGTTTCGACTCCCTTTGGAGCACCGTTCTTGGTTCCTAGAGCGTCGTCCGAAAGCTCTTCGGAACACGAGAGTCATCGCTTTTATTTTCGCCTTCAACTCTTCCACCGTTGATTCCACAGCCACCATTTGTCCCTCCATTCTTCTCCGCTACAGCTCACTCCTCTTCCCTCCGAATAGATTCGGCAGGTCGGACCAAATCTGTTAGGTTCCTTTATTCAGGGACCGTAACAGATGACAATCTTCTCACACCCACTCAACAACAAAGAAGCAATTGTATGAATATGAATGTTATTAATCCTGTTAAAGTAAGAAAGAACAGAATAACAAGCAAGCATTTCCCCAAAGAAGCCTCCCTTCCTCCACTGGAACGATCCAGTCTTTACCCAAAGGCAAGAAAATTATCTGATATCCCCTCCCTCTATTCTGTTTGTTTATTTATACTCTCTCCTCTAACAAACTAGTCTCTCTCCTCTAATAGACTAATCTCTCTCCTCTAACAGACTTTTAATTGTCTAACAGATACTCACATAATGCAGCCAAAAATGATCCAAATTTTATTGAGTGTAATTCAGGATAGGTGAAACTTCGTATATTTCAAATTGGGAGTTCATGCAAAAAAATAAACTTGACATCAACTCAGTTAATCACTTAAGCTCCATCTGAATCAACCATGTAGAGGACACTAATTTCTTGATAGAATTAAACCAAAGACTGGCGTCAACAGTCTACGTACTAAATTACCAGAGGAAAATTCAAAGGAGGTGGAGAGTGGGACCTACTGTTCCTGCACTTGAGTAGTGTGATCCATAGTGGAATTTAGGTATTGCGGGGTCATCAAAGCTAGAGTATCTCTCTTGAAATTTTTTAAGACGATCTGGGTTCAGTGCTCCAATAGGCTGCATGATATAAAAAATTACAAATTTAAAATATGAAGTAATTTCTCTTGATTTCATCAAAGCAACATTCATTGTAACCTTTGAAAGATCCCGGTAAGAAGAAGGATTAGAAAGATCCAAGCTCTTTGAACTGTAATCAGAAAGAATCCAGGGGAAAACTGGATACTGCAAAAAATTCATAATGATAAAAAATATAACATGAAGATAGAGTTAGAGTTTAATTATAGAATGCAATAAGTTAATAGCGAAGATCACCTGGGTTATATCATTATAACTACGCCCAGCCAATGTATTTAGTTGCATTAGATACTCAAAATTACTGATCTGCATAAGGGCACCGCAAAATCAAAGTTAGTAAGCAAATTACATTCGAAACTAATTGTTTGTCTGGGTAGCTGTTACTAAAAAGTGTGATAAATTTTTTTCATATGTTTGTGTTAGAGATACCAGAGCACCTCTGCTGCTGCTAATCAATACAGTGGCATACACAATATTGCTATCTTAGTTCAGTTAGTTTTCGATAGACAGTTATATCAGTTACAATTAGGTTTGTTCACAGTGTCCTCTATCTGAGTTATGTACAGTATATATACAATGTATCCAATTCTATTTAAATCAATGAAAAATATGTTTGGCATTCCAGAAGAAAAATCAATGAAAAATATCACACTTTTCAGAAATTTAACAATTCTCTCATTCTGTGTTTCTCAACCTTGCATCATGAGCTTGAAAATCCATAGCTGTAGAAAATCCCTATTTTTTGGTTCCATCTCCTACTTGCAACAACCAATTCTCACCTCTCTTATTTAGTTCATGATTGAAAATTAATTTGATCATAAGTGTTAGATATAATGCGTTTTATGTTAATTAGGGAAACATAGTCTCTATGTAATTAGGAAAACATAGTCTCTTTGTTAATTATGTAATTTTTACATATTCATTTGTGTTTGGGCTTAGCTCACATTCTCATTATTAGAAATAAATTACCTATGTGTATTTTCTACACAAGGGAGATTAACCATAAACCTAGTTTTTCATTTGTATTTGGGCTTAGCCAACAATTTCATTATTAACTGTTAGAATATTTACTCTATTTATCGTCATTATATTGTGTCTAGGGTTACCCTATCTATCATCATTATATTGTGTCTAGGATTACTCTATTTATCATGTATTTTTGTATCAAAACTTTCTTATATATAGAATGAGAGTGAGAGGGATCTTTCAAGCCCTCTAGAATTATTTTCCAGTTTCAATCTGAAGTTGGTATCAGAGCAGGTTGTCTGAGTCTCTTCCTACTCACTCTGTCTTTGTTGCCACCGGTGCCTGGTGGCCACCGCCACTAGTGTCCTTAACAAAAAATTGTTTTTTCTGCAATCAGCAATCTTGTTCTTTTAGTCTCATCGTCTGCAGTAACCGTTTTTTTGCTATTATCAACTATTCGCTGCGGCTCTCCGCCATTGACGCTGGCCTCTACTGTTGTTCACCGTCACAGTTTCGTCCCGCGATCAGTGGATCTGGATCGCCTCCTCGACCGATGGCCAACCCCGCCAATGTTGAGGGCTAGTTCTCATCCAGGCATCGCCATGCGCGTCACATCTGTCTGACGTCCGCCGCCGCCGCCATCATGTTTTCTCCGGCAATGTCAGGGGTTTTGTGCGCCTCAAGGAGTGCGACGCATCCCTGGTGGGCACTGCCTCATTCTCCTCCACAAGTGTCGTCATGCACGACTTCTCTCATATCAGTTTCTGATGCGTGTTTGTCACGCACCACCTTCCCGGTGTCGGAATCACATCATGACACCCTTCCAAGCATCCATCGCAAGTGGATTGCGAATTCGCCCTTGCGACAACCCCTTGCGACCCAGGATGCATCAACCATGGAAATAATTGGGAAATCTAAATTTCTCTCCGAAACCCTAAAATAAACAATCCCCAAATCTCTTTCTATTTTCGTTCTGGAAGCCAATCTAGGGAGACCTCCGTCTTCGTTTTCTTGTTCTAACCCTATGAATGTTTCTAGGGTGGAAGAAAGTAATTTGGTTTGGATTCACTAGCAGGAAATGCAGTCCTCGCCAACTTCACATAATGTCTCTTAGGAAGTTCTCAGTTCTTCTTTACTCTCTTGCAGATTAACCCCTTTCCCTTCTATTTTAAGTTTCACTTTTTTTCGATTGGTGATGGAGAAAATTGGGGTTAATGGTGTTTTCTAAGTTGGATGAAGGATAACGATGATTAGGGAATTGATGATTGAATATGCCTCTGAGTGAAGGTATGGTGATTATGGAATTGAAGAGTCATGATCTCTTGGTGAATGGAAGTGAAGATGGGATGAGAGAAGTCTTCCAATGAACAAATAAATAAAAAAAAAGCTTTGTTTCAACATTGTACCTCTGTTTCAACATTGTTTCTTAGCCTCCTTTAATAATGTGTTTAGCTTTGCATATTGTAGCAGCAGTGATTTCCAATTGGCCGGTGTCATTTATTAGGATTCTCCAAGGAGAGTTGTGCTATCATCTGGTTAACACCAAGGAATTTCAACACCAAAGTCATGGGTTGAAGGTTGCTCATGGCATGAGGGGAGTTTATTTCTAGCAAGATTCAAAATCTTAGTCAACAATTTCACCAGTCCTTTGTCAAATCTGTTTTTGGGTGCTTTGATGAATAAAGGAGTCCATTATGATCTTCCACCTTCAAGATTTGTCATCGGCGCGTCGTCATTTCCGCTGTTCGCCGTGAAAGGGAGTATGTTTCCAACCACTACAGGCCCCATCAGTAGTGATAACAATCCTTGCAGTTTTGTCGCTTTCAGCCACTACAAGCCCCATCCTTACTTGATGGTAATCCAATCCCATCAATAGCGATGGCAATCCCTGCAGTTTTTTCGCTTTCAACCACTACAGGCCCCATACTTACTTGATGGCAATCCAGTCCCTATAGTTTGTTGTTGTCTACCACTACTGGCCGTCATCCACTCTTGATGGAAGTTTCCTTTGTCAAAGTCATCCTACTTGAAGTTTCATGGTGCTAGTTGAAGTTTTGCTGTTGTCCACCACTGTCCAATCCATAAGCTGTTGTGAGTTGTTCGTTGACTTGTGTTTTCAATTTTGCTATCTGTTGACTATTGTCATTTGGTTGCCACACACTCTTGAAGACGAATCATATATCTTAGGAGGAGTCTCTTTGGCTACGCTGGTTTGTAAGTCTAAGCTGGTTTATAGACATTCTCTATCAATGGTCTGAAGCATATGTGCATCTCGTTTGAAGCCAAAGTTACCACGTCTATTGCCTCATTCAAGACAAGTTGATTTTGTTGGATTGAGTTTATTTGTTCCAAGCTTGGTTCATACAATTTATTTGCTCTAGCTTGAGGGGGAGTGTTAGAATATTTACCCTATTTATCATCATTATATTGTGTCTAGGGTTACCCTATTTATCATCATTATATTGTGTCTAGGGTTACTCTATTTATCATGTACTTTTGTATCAAAACTTTCTTATATATAGAATGAGAGTGAGAGGGATCTTTCAAGCCCTCTAGAATTATTTTACAGTTTCAAAAAAAAAAATGTTGGAAGTCTCACATCGAATAGAGATAAGCCCAATTTATAATATAAGTCGGTGCAAACCTCACTTTACAAGCCAGTTTTGTGGGGTTGAGTTAGGCTTAAAGTCCACTTCTTAACATGGTATTAGAGCCAGGTTTGAGCCTATCCTAGCGATATTTGTTTGTTGGGCATATTATTCCACCCATTATCCAGCCGCTATCGGACCACCCATTAATGTCTAGTCTCATGCTCGAGATGTATATACCTCCGCGTGAGGGGGTGTGTTGGAAGCCCCACATCGACTAGAGATAAGGCCAATTTAGAGTATATAGGTGGTTGCAAACCTCACTTTACAAGCCCATTTTGTGAGATTGAGTTAGGCTTAAAGTCCACTTCTTAACATTAATCCCATACCAAGTTTTTCACTAAATTCAATAATAAGAAAATGTTTTTTATTGTAGAAAATATCACTTTATTGTACTAAATTATCAAACAATTTGGCTGAAGTGAAAATAATATTTAGCACTCAATATGTATCTATTTCCTAAACTCTTTCAAATTTCCCTTTTAGTCCCTAAACGTTAACGTGTTTTAATCATAGGTAATGATGTGATAGCCAAGTGAGTAGCCATGTCATAATCTAGTCTAATTTGACATTCATGTATAATTATTTTGGTAAACTATATTTTTAGTCCTTCATATTGTCACAAAAATTCACTTTTAGTCCCTAGAAAGTTTTTAAAAATCTTAATTCTTCAACTATGTTCTCAATGCTTTTGGTCCTTTCCTGTTGAGATATTTTAGGAAGTTTCAAATTTTATTCATATTGGTTTTAATTTTGTGTATCGGCAATATCTTGATTTTATTAGTAGCATATCAATCCTACAATCTCAAGGATTTGTTTCATAGATTAGGATGTGATTGTTTCCTAAATTATCCAATTAATGTATGTATATATATCAAATGTATGTAATGAGGCTGAATAGAGAGAAATTACTTTCTTCTAACTTTGAGATGGTATAAGAGCTTATGATCCTTGAGAACCTCTAATTGTGTGGTTTAATTGCAACCTTTCTTGTTGTGTAAACCTAATTGCAACCTTCATTGTTGCACGACCTCCATTGATATGCACATTTAAATAATTTATTTCTTTGTGCCTAAATTGCACATAATTGTAATTCTTGAAATGAAAAATGGTGACGAGCTTTACAATGTAGGAGAAACCTAAGGTGTTCATTCAGCCTATCCGTTGAATAGAAAAAATTATCTAATTGGTTTCCAATCATTAAGACCATCTTCAAAGGAAAAGGAAAGGTTTGCCATTTAACTTTATGATTATCTTGCTGAAGATGATCCTACAACTAGTTCATGGGACAAAGAAGACTCCATGATGATGGCTTGGTTATGGAACAAAATGATTCTAGAAATCAGTGACACATGTATGATTCTCAATTCAACAAAAGCCATATAGATTGCAATAGAGAAAATGATAAGATATAATGTGTATGATAGGAGGAAACTGATTAAGGAATAGTTGTTAGTTAGGTTGTTTGGGTGAGTGAGGTTTTCGTTATATAGTTGGGGGGTCCTAGTATGTTAGGCACTTTTGGATAATTTTGTAGATTGAGCTTTAGCTCTTTGTGAAGGGAAACCCTTGGAGGAGAGAGTGCTCTCCTATTTTTGTGTTCTTTTCAGTCTATACAATAAAGAATATTACTCTTCTTTCTTTTTTCAATTCTAGGTTCCTAACAAATTGGTCTGACCTGTCGGATATCAGAAAAAGGGGAAGATATAGAGGGAAGAATTAACACAATTGAGAGGTTGGTCAGCGAGTAGGGGAGGGCGACTAAGGAGCTAAGAGATGGGCAACTGAGGAGCTAAGAGATGGGCAACAAGAACTCAAGGAAATGATTGGAGTTCTTATAAAAAACACCAAGAAGTCAGACAAAAGTTCGGAGGGTAGCCAAGGGTCTGTGAATGAGGTAAAGATGGGTATGGTTGCTGAGAAAAATAGTCTGCAAGACATCAAGAAAGAAAAGAAACCCTTAGATGGAGGAGAAAATTCAATCAATTGGGAGGAGAAAAGAATACCATTAACAATAATGGAACTAGGAAGGGTGAGGAAGAACCACTTTTCCTATTGGTTGAAGGAGTGAATTGTCCACATTTGAAGGGAATGACACCCAAGGTCAAACAACAAGGGCAACAAGTGTTTTTGAAATTCAGAACATTAAAGGATCAACAAGGGTACACCCAACAGTCAATAACATGTTAGAAAATGCAGTCCAAGAGTCCAAGACCTGGCAACAAAAATCCAAGAACAATTCTTAGGAAGATCTTTTCTAAAGCCCTCTCTAGGAATTGTTGGGGCAGAGAATGCATCACCATAGCCATCGTGAGGCTTTTGTGTCTCATTGTTTTGTTTTAATTAAGCATGAAGACTCCAGTACAATGTTGATCTTTTAACTTTAGAGGTACATGCCACATGCACTACGTGCTGAAATTGAACATTTGAAATCTCTCATGGAGTCTATCACTAAGTCACCTTTTGGTACGTGCTTGGTAGCCGTGATTGGTAAGAACTCCAATTCCTCTTTTCATGTTTCTAAAACTTTATGTAAAGACTCTTGGGTTCCAAACTCTGGTGCGACAAACCATAAGAGCCCTAGAATCTACGCAATCATTCCAATATATTTTATTTCCTTTTTTTAGGAGAATGTATTTTGTCAAAATATATTTTGGGAAACTTCAGATATTATTCCCACGTATTTAATTTGTTATATTTTCTGTATCTGTTTATTATTATCTTGCTATTATTACTAGAATAACAATCCCACAATTTTAGGGATTTGTTCCGTAGAATAGGCTGCTCATTAAATGAGCTGTTGTATATATGTCCTATGAATGTAAGGAGACAAATAATAAAAAAATACATTCTCTCTCCTAAATTTAAGATGGTATCAGAGCTCCCGATCCTTGGGAGCCTCTGACCGTGTATTTTCATTGCAACCTTCATTGCTGCCTAACCTTAGAGTTCCATCACAGCCTTCATTGTTGCCCAACCCTAGAGTTCCATCACAGTCTTTGTTTTTGTGCCTTAATTGCACATTTTTGTAATGGCTGAAATGGAAAATGTAGACAAGTTCTAGAATAATGGAGAATTGCAGAATTTTCATTCGGCTTATCGATTGAATGGAAAAAATTATCTTAAATGGTCTCAACTCATTAAGACCATTCTAAAAGGGAAAGGAAAGGTTAGCCATCTCACTGATGATGCTCCTGCGGAAGAAGATGCCAGATTCAAGTCATGGGATGAAGAAGACTCCATGATTATGGCATGGCTATGGAACTCAGGGAGGATGATTGGACATGCTAGAGAATGGAATGGCCTTTACTATATGGAAGATTTGAGTCTGCCCATTGAGAGTCACTCTCAAATATCTGAATCCTACATGGCCAACAAAGAAAAAATCCAATTGTTTCATTGTCGTTTGGGACATCCTTCATTTCGGGTCATAAAGTTAATATTTCCTTTCTTGTTTAAAAACATAAATCTAGAGGATCTTCATTGTGAGGTGTGTGAGCTTGCCAAACACAAGCGTGTACCTTTTCCTATCAGCAATAAAGTAAGCAATTCTCCATTTTATCTTGTTCATACGGATGTGTGGGGTCCCTCTAATATTCCTAGTACTTCAGGGGCTAAATGGTTTATAACCTTTATAGATGATTGTACAAGGGTAACATGGCTTTTCCTTCTTAAACACAAATCTAAGGTCCAATCTGTTTTTCTACAGTTTGTTTCAATGATTAAAAATCAATTTGGTGTTAATATAAAAATAATTAGGTCTGATAATGCCAAAGATTACTTCAATCATACTCTAAATTCTTTTTGTCAAAAGGAAGAAATAATCCATGAATCCTCATGTGTACACACACCCCAACAAAATGGGATTGCAGAAAGGAAAAATGGGCACTTATTAGATCAAACTAGAGCACTTCTTTTTCAAAATAATGTTCCAAAAAGATTTTGGGGGGAAGCTATTCTCACTACTACTTACTTGATTAATAGATTACCTTCTACTGTGTTATCCTCAAAAGGCCTCATGGAAGTCTTAAACTCATTCTACCCACATATAATTCATACAAATAACCTTCAACCTAGAGTATTTGGGTGTGTCTCCTTTGTACATGTTCATAGTAATGGAAGAGGAAAACTTGACCCAAGGGCAATAAAATGTATTTTCTTGGGGTACTCAGCCACACAAAAAGGGTATAAGTGTTTTCATCCCCCATCCAAAAAATTCTTTATGTCAAGAGATGTTACTTTCAATGAATGAGTAAGCTACTTTGACCAATCTCATCTTCAAGGGGAGTCTTTAAGAGAGGAAGATGAACCTTTTATATTGCCAAATCTGTCTTTTGGACCAGAAACAAAAATTCAAAAGAATACTTACACTATATGTGAAGCTGAAGCTGAAAAGGTACAAGTAGAGGTGAATCAAATACCTCAATCTGCAGGACCAACAAGTAAACCACATGATAATACAAAGTTTGGGAAAAATTTGGTGTACACACGAAGAGGAAAGGCCATTCCATGATCTACTCATGTTCAAGAATCCAATCCTACAACATTACCTGAGGTAATTCCTTTTGATCCTATAAATTCTAACTCTATTGGTTGTGATGAAATTCCTTCTGAAAAACCAGTTGAACAGATAGATCATAATTTAGACCTCCCAATTGCTCTTAGAAAAGGAACCAGAACATGCACCAAACAACAACCTTACCCCTTGACAAATTATTTATCCTTTGAAAAATTCTCACCTACCCATAAAACCTTTCTCACAAGCTTAAACACCACAACTACACCTTCTTCTGTATCTGAGGCATTAATTGACAAAAAATGAAAACAAGCCATGGATTTGGAGATGGAGGCGTTGGAGAAAAACAATACTTGGCAGCTAGTCTCCCTACCACCTGGAAAAAGGAATATTGGGTGCAAATGGGTTTATACAGTGAAGTACAAGGCTGATAGGACTATTGAGAGGTATAAGGCAAGGTTAGTGGCCAAGGGATTCACCCAAACATGTGGAGTGGATTACTTAGAGACTTTTGCACCAGTTGCCAAAATGAACACGGTTAAAGTAATTTTGTCATTGGCAGCAAACTACAATTGGGAGCTGCAACAATTTGATGTAAAAAATGCATTCCTACATGGGGATCTTGAAGAAGAAATATACATGGAGATACCACCCGGGTATACGGGACAGATTGAGGCAAACACAGTTTGCAAATTAAAAAAGGCACTATATGGGTTTAAACAATCACCTAGAGCATGGTTTGGGAGATTCACCAAAGTTATGACAAGTCTTAAATATAAACAGAGCCAACGGGACCACACTTTATTCATCAAACATTCTGATTCAAGGGGAGTAACAATACTATTGGTCTATGTGGATGATATAATTATTACTGGGAATGATAAAGAGTAACAACAAAGGTTGAGCCAATGCCTTGCCAAGGAATTCGAAATCAAGACTTTAGGGAAGCTAAAATATTTTTTGGGGATTGAAGTAGCCCATTCCAGGAAAGGAATCTTCATATCCCAACAAAAATATATCATTGATTTGCTACAGGAAATAGGTAAAACAGCTTGCAAACCATCAAGTACACCTGTAGATCCAAATATAAAGTTGGGAAGTGCAGAGGAGGATGTATCTGTGGATAAAGAAATGTACCAAAGACTTGTGGGAAGACTCATTTACCTATCTAACACTAGGCCAGATATTGCATTTGCTGTGAGCTTAGTTAGCCAATTTATGCACCAACCAAAGGAAGCACATTTACAAGCTGCACTTAGAATTGTCCAATATTTAAAAGGGACTCCAGGAAGAGGAATTTTGTTCAAAAGAAATAAGAATGTCAGTCTTGAGGCATATACAGATGTTGATTATGCAGGTTCAGTTGTGGATAGGAGGTCAACTACTGGATATTGTACCTTTCTTAGTGGAAACCTAGTAACTTGGAAGAGCAAAAAGTATGGTAGCTAGATCTAGTGTTGAAGCAGAATTTCGAGCAATGGCCCAAGGAATATGTGAACTTCTATGGCTGAAGATTATATTGGAAGACTTAAGGATAAAGTGGGATGAACCAATGAGGTTATATTGTGATAATAAATCTGCAATTAGTATAGCACACAATCCAGTACAACATGATAAAACCAAACATATTGAAATGGATAGACATTTTATCAAAGAAAAGCTTGACAGTGGCTTGATTTCCACCCCATATGTGTCCACTCAAGGTCAACTTGCAGACATACTCACCAAAGGATTGAGCAACAGTAATTTTGAAAGAAATATATCCAAGCTGGGAATGGAAAACACTTATTCACCAGCTTGAGGGGGAGTGTCAAAATATATTTTGGGAAACTTTAGATATTATTCCCACGTATTTAATTTGTTATATTTTTTGTATCTGGTTATTATTATCTTGCCATTATTACTAGAATAACAATCCCACAATTTTAGGGATTTGTTCCGTAGAATAGGCTGCTCATTAAATGAGCTCTTGTATATATATCCTATGAATGTAAGGAGACAAATAATAAAAAAATACATTCTCTCTCCTAAATTTAAGATATTTAGTAAAATATTTCTTTTCTAACTCTCATTATTCAAGTATATGTTACATGCGATGTAATCCAATTGGATATGTGATACAAGTGTCACACATGCTATATCTAGTAAGGAATAAATGGTTAGTACAAAAACAAATCATCAACGTTTATGCTTGAATTTAAACATAATTTCTTTTGAATAAACCAGCTTAATATGTGAAAAATGCAAATCCAAACACACTAAGGTCTTTAGAGATAAGTAGCTTCTCACCTCCCACCTTGCCCAACGCTCCATAAGCTGGGTTCTTTTCAAAAGTACTCCAGGCCTCTGAAAAATAAATTATTTTTATCCTAATCTCATGCAAAGAAATTTATGAAGATGAAAATTAAGAAACAAAAATAATACCTGGGTAGCTAAATATATATTTTTTAAATACAGAGGTCGTGCATGAAGAATTGCTTGATATGCATTCCTTCGCCCATCTCTACTCTGCAGAGGAAATTTTGGTATGGAGAATCAGTTCTGGGATTGTAAGGTTGCATCAATTACCAATCATCCGCTCATCAGTATGAAGTTCAAAAAATATAATAAGATTAATTGTGGTTAAAAATCTGAGATTATATTGCTGAAATATGGAAGGAAAAAAAGCAGCACATTCTAGAATTAGTACCCCAAAGTCAAAGAAGAAGTTGGAACGGTCCACCATAAATATCTCTAGTGCACTTCTCCTAAGAAGATATCTGTAAAAGGCATCAATTAATGACATGCGTACAACATTAAGTTCAAAATGTTCACTCCATATGGACAACAACTTTGCACTATAAACTGTCAAAAAGAAAATATAAAGTAGCTAAGCAAAATGGAAGAAGGTGCAATTAGATAGGGAGATATTTACTCAATGGATTGCTGTTGTTTTCTGGCACCTACATCATTAGATTATTTATTATTGCACTATAGCTTCCCTCAATTTGAATAACCAATTTAGAAATATCCAAATGCATCTTGGGTGGGCTCATATACTCGATTTTGGAAAGAAATCTTTATTGTTCAACACTTCAATAGAAACATAGAGGGAAAAAAATTAGGAAATATAGTTTTAATAGTAATATGCAGTTTTTGTAGTAGTCCTTTTGATGCAGACTGCAATAACAAAAGAAAATAAGGACAGAAAAAGAATGCAAAAAATGGAATAGGAAAAGGGGAATATATTATGTATCCCTAAGAGGAAAGCAAAACATGCACTAGAAATGATAGACCTTTATAATATCCCAAAGCAATGACTCCTTCCAGGGAAGCATGAAAGCTACTCTATCCCACCATAACAAATTCACCCTTTCCATCTCACACTCTCATCCTGCTGAAGTTATGGGATTGTACTCTCTCTCTCTCTAGGCCTAATTCTGCCTGGTCAGCCTACCCTTTTGCTATCTCCAAAGTAATGGGATTGTACTCTGTCTATAACTAATTCTGCCAATTCAGCCTTTCCTCTTGTTATCTCCCTTGTTTTCCCTTTACTTTTCAAGAGAATCCACTCTATTGGCTGTGGCTACCTCTTGGACTATCATTTCTTCAGGCCCACCACTTCTTTCTTGACTCTCATCACTTTTGGTGTGTGTGGATGAAGTGTTTTTAAGTGTTTCTATTGTATGTAGGATATTAAATGCATTACTAGAAATTGGTAGAATATCAAATTTATTACTAGAAGCTAATATAAGTTTTTAAAAGATTCTAGAGATCTCCTTGTAATTATTACTTTAGCGTTAGAGTTCTCTATACATAGAGACTAATGTAATGTTTCAAATAAATAAATTGAATAGAAATCTTCTTTCTTTTATAATAATTCTTTCTAGTTGGTAAATGCTCCCAATCTTGGGAGCCCTCCTTCCGCATTTCTTCTTTATCGTCTTAGTTAAGATTCCTTTTAGGGTTGCCTAAAGTGCACCCATTTCCTTTACATATTGGGATTGCCTGAAGTGTACACAACTTCGTTCTATCCTTTCTCACACTCCGTTGTCCATTGGAGTTGCTACTGGACCTTCACCAGACCTTCGTTGGACCTTCATCAGACCTTTGCCGGAGCCATCGTCGAACCTTTGCTGGATTTGTCGCCTTAACCTCGCTGGTGTTGTTGTCGAAGTCATCATCAGGCTTTCTTGTGTGAGCTTCCGCCATTGCCATCATCAAAATTTTCGTTGTTGCCGCTGCACCATATCTAGAGCTTTTCTCTGTCTTATTATTCTCTTTAAATTGAGGGGATTCTATTATTTATTTAGCATGACAGTCCCACTAAACAATGTTGAGCTTCTAATTTCAAAGACACATGAACTATGTGCTGAAATTGAATGTTTGAAATCTCAGATGGAGTCTACCAGTAAGTCAGCTTCTGGTACTTGCTCTCTAGCTATGACTGGTAAAAACTTCACTTCATCTTTTAATGTTTCTAAAGCTTTATGTAAGGACTCTTAGGTTCTCGACTCTAGTGCCACAGACCATATGACCTCTTATTTGTCTCTTCTAATATTGTATGTTTCTCTTTTCGATAACCACATTATTGTTGCCAATGGAACTCATCCCAATAACTGGACATGGTAATGGTACACTTTTACCATCCCTCAACCTTAAAGATGTTCTTTATGTTTAAAACCTTTCTAATAATCTTATTTCCGTTAAAAAACTTACCCATGACCTAAAGTGTTATTTAACATTCTTTCCTACTCATTGTGTTTCCCAGGTTCTTGTCACGTGGGAGGACAATTGGGCCTATTATGGAACATGGAGGGTTGTATTGTTTTAACAACTTGGATCTAAAGATAATATTAGTACACAAATAGGTACCTTTGTCTCCAATCTTACCCTACTTTTGAGTCCTCTCAAATTTGGCTTCTCCATCATCGTCTAGGACATCTCTCGTTTTCGGTTCTAAAGTTCGTGTTCCCTTCTTTATTTTCCAAAGAGTTTGTTGAGTCATTTAAATGTGATGTATGTCAACTTGCAAAACGTCAACATGCCACATATCCTCCTAGTAATACAAAAAGAGTGTCCATCCTTTGTATTTAATTCATTCTGATGTTTGGGGGCCTGCATCAAACTGTAGTACTTTTGGTGCTAAATAGTTTGTCAGGTTTATTTATGATTGTACCCCTATTACATGGATTTTCCTCATGAAAGAAAAATCTTTAGTTTTTCCTTTATTTGTCAAATCCTTCCATATGGTAAAAAAACAATTTAGGAAGTCAATTAAACGTTTGTGCTTTGATATGGGAGGGAATATATAAATCATGACATGTCTAAATTGCATTCTGAAAATGGTGTTGTTCATGAATTTACTTGTGCATACACCCCAACAAAATGGCATTGTTGAAAAAAAAATAGACATCTTCTTGAGGTGGCACAAACACTTCTTGAACGTTATAAATTTGATGGCACATTAGAACGTTACAAAGCAAGGTTAGTTGCTAAAGGATTTACTTAGACTTATGGTAAAGATTATGAGGAGACATTTTGTTCTAGTTGCAAAGATGAATACAGTTAGAATCATTCTCTCATTGGCAGCTTATTTTGGTAGGGAATTGCAACATTTTGATGTGAAAAATGACTTCTTGCATTGATAATTATAGGAAGAAGTCTATATGGAAATTCCCCCAGGTTTTTGGCCTATTGGAGAAGGGAATAAAGTATGTAGGTTGAAGAAAGCCTTGTATGGACTTAAGCAGTCACCCAGTGCTTGGTTTGGTCGACTCATTCATGTTATG
Organism: Vigna reflexopilosa; assembly: GCA_027742785.1. Taxonomy (NCBI): domain Eukaryota; kingdom Viridiplantae; phylum Streptophyta; class Magnoliopsida; order Fabales; family Fabaceae; genus Vigna; species Vigna reflexopilosa. The sequence goes on from CM050929.1 coordinate 21,424,149, forward strand.
ATCTCCATGGGGTATCGACATAGTCAAGGTGATCATACCTTGTTCATCAAGCATTCCCCAAAAGGTAAACTTACACTGTTAGAGTTCTCTCTATATAGAGGCTAATGTATTGTTTCAAATGAATCAATTGAATAAAAATATTCTTTCTTTTATATTAATTCTTTCTAGTGTTTCCTTTGCCCCCACTTTGATTTAGTACAGAGTTATGTTTTTGGCTTTGCCATGTTCCACCCAACATTTAAGATAAAAACAAGAATGACATTTAACATACTTAGAGTTTTTCTCATATCTTAAAATATTTAAGATATATATATATATATATATATATATATATGTATATGTATGTATATTAAAATAAAAATGATTGCAAGTGCATATAATAAAACAATAAAATAATAAATAGTCAACAAAATGAATTCACCTTCGACTATAAATTTGATGAAGGGTAGATATTAACCAGCTGTGGTTCTTTTCTTGGTCTCGAATCTCATAACCAAATTTCAAACCATCCATCACAGTGCTCGTCTCATTATTTTCAACTATAAAATTGATCCTCCTACTAGTAACCTACAACAAGAGAATAGCATTTCACACTAATACAGTTGAACTATATTTAAGGCAAGAGAATAATTTGTATATTCTTCATCCATTTTTCTGACAATAGAAATAGCAACCCAAATCTTAACTAACTCATCTATAATTTTCCATGTATTTGATGATAGAAAGCAACCAAAAGCTACAAAACCAAGAATAATGGTAATAATAAGAGTACTAAGAGATAAGTATCACGGGCCAGAGTACATTCATCGTGATCTTATCATGTGTCCCATACTCCCCATGCATTGCTCAAAACCATCAATTCTATAATCCTTACACTGTTGTGATACTTCTTTTCTACAACCCTTTTGGTATTGAGTGTGTCCTCAACCCACGGACCAAATCTTTAAGATAGCTCTCATCCCTTAGAAAGAAGTAGGAAAGGAAAAATGTGGCGTGAGTCTTATATTACACATTTTGGTGATCATGCTACCACATTTTGGGTTTTGCTTCTCCATGTTAGTAAGTTCTCACCTAGGAAAGTATACTATCCAACTATTCATCTTTTATCAGCAAGAGAACCTGCATAATTGGGACATCAGTGTAGGCTTCAAGATGTAGTGTTCCATTTCTTTTGAACAATATTCCTTGTCAAAATTCCTTGATTTATGATTCATATTATTTGTACAATTTTAATTACATAATTAAGAAATTTAAATACATTTCATAATTAGGAAGATTAATATATTTATTGTACAGGATCATTGATCCTAAATTGTAGGGATAGATTATATCCATCATAAATTAGGATTTTTAATTATTATATCTATGTACTCTATTTAAGATAATGTGGACTAATCTGAGTGCATATCTTAGTTTGTAAACCAGCAAAGAAATACCCCAACAATTGTTCTTCAAAAATATGCGGAATTTGCAACACCAACAATTCAAAATTTTGGATTTAATCCTCTACTTTATCATTCTGCCTTATTGCTGCTAACCATTCAAACACTCTGTTGTGGTCCCGGCCTCCAAATCTCCTATTCACACTGCTGCCAGTTTTTCCCAACATGGGTTCTTGGTTTTTTATTTCCAAAATTTAAACCAGTGACTTGAATTCTCCTCCATAGTGATGAAGGCCAAGCGTAAATTTTCACTTGGAGTTGCACCTTAGAATTTTTCTGCCCTTGAAATGCACCCTAATGGATCACTCCCTTCAAATGTAGGTAATTCCTCCTGTTTCCTCAAATGTCTGCACTTCATCCCCTTCCTTGTTGGATTTGTTATATTATAATGTATAGATATTTCTTTCCTCTTTCCTTCATCATTAATAGAGTTTTCACCCCATTCCGACCTTTTCTCTGATTTCTTGCATACTATCTTTCATGATAGTTATGTCCATCTTTACCTCCGCCATTGCTTTCTCTTGATCGCTGGCCCATCTCTGTATATCATTCATTCTGTTCTCCATAATCCCTGTCACGGTCAGACCAAAACTCTTGCTTTCCTCGATTATGAGATCTAGGAAACAAGACCACACACGAATCTTTCCTGAATATTCCTTGTGTTATTACCCTCAGAGAGAGACAGACAAACAGAAACCAAGGTATATGTTTTACATGTTCCTCAATTAGCTAACAATCTTATCTCTGTGCAAAAACTCACAAAGGATTTAAATTGCTCAGTAACATTTTTCCAACTTATTGTGTTTTTCAGGACCTTGCCACGAGGAAGACAATTTTAACTGCTAAAGAGCAGAGTGGGTTGTATTTTTTAGAGTTTGATGACCAAAGCAACACGAAAATCATGACTCAAAAAGCAACATCTAAGACGTGGGCAAAATCCCAAATATGGTTACATCATCAAAGGCTTGGGCATCCTTCATTCAGTCTTATCAAGTCTTTATTTCCCCACTTATTTACCAAAGAATCTGTTGAGTCTTTTAATTGTGATATTTGTCAATTTTCAAAACACCATCGTGCATCTTATCCTATTAGTCATAAAAAGAGTATTTCTCCATTTGATTTAATTCATTCTGATGTTTGGGGTCCTATCATAGATTCTATTTCTGGAGCCAGATGGTTCGTTACTTTTATTGACGATTGTACCCGTGTCACATGGACATACCTTATGAAAAATAAATCCGAAGTTTTTCAAATTTTTGTTAATTTTTTCCATCTTGTCCAAAATCAATTTGGAAAAAATATCAAAAAAATTAGGTCTGATAATGGTACTGAATATGTGAATCATGAATTTCTTAATTTTTTGTCTCATAATGATACTGTTCATGAACTAACCTGTGTTAATACCCCTCAACAAAATGGGGTTGCAGAAAGAAAGAATCGTCATCTTCTTGAAGTAACTAGAGCTCTTCTTTTTCAAATGTCTGTTCCAAAAAATTACTGGGGAGAAGCTGTGTTAACTACCACATATCTCATCAACAGGTTACCCACTCGTATCTTAAATGGCATTAGTCCTATAGAGTTTCTATTGTCTTTTGTTCCTTCTTCTTCCCTACTAAAGAGTCTACCTAGTCGAGTCTTTGGATGTGGTGTTTTTGTTCACTCTCATCATCCTAATCGTGGTAAATTAGATCCCAGAGCTCTTAAATGTGTCTTTATTGGGTATCCTTCTAATAAAAAAAGGTACAAATGTTATCATCCTCAGAGTCGGCGCGTCTTTGTCACCATGGATGTCACCTTTCATGAAACACAATCCTTTTATGTCAGTCCACCACTTCAGGGGGAGAAAGCACTTGAAGTGGATGAACTCTCCTTCTTGTCATTACCATGTTTGTCTTTGCAGGATGCCCAAGACCTGAGCAATGAAGCTACCATAGTCCACAGAGAGGAAGAAGAGGAAGAAGAGGAAGAAGACAAATATTTTGGCAAAAAATATGAAAGAAGAGAACAACCAACTTCGACTCTCGAGCAAGAAAAATTGTCTAATCCGGAGGTGAGGATCCCTGAAGATATCAATGATGAGGAGGTAAGTATTACTGAGGATTTACCCATTGCATTGAGAAAGGGAAGAAGATCATGTGCTAAATATCCTATTTCTCAATATGTTTGCACTAACAATCTCTCTGATAAGCACAAAAGTTTTATTGCTTCCATTGATGCCACAAAAATTCCTACCTCAATCCAAGAGGCCATGAAACTTGAACATTGGAATCAAGCCATGAAAGAAGAGATGAATGCATTAGAAAGAAATTCAACTTGGGAGATTGTTGATAAGCCAAGAAACAAGAAGGCAGTAGGGTGTAGATGGATATTCACAGTGAAACATAAGGCAGATGGGACAATAGAAAGATATAAAGCTAGATTGGTGGCAAAAGGATATACCCAAACATATGGGATTGACTATGAGGAGACATTTGCCCGAGTGACAAAGATGAATACAGTTCGAGTTATTCTCGCTTTGGCTGCCCATTTTGGATGGGACTTACACCAGTTGGATGTGAAGAATGCCTTTCTTCATGGAAATCTGGATGACGAAGTGTACATGGAGATTCCCCGAGGTTTTGAAGTGAAAAATGAAAGAAACAAGGTATGCCTCCTGAAGAAAGCATTGTATGGTCTTAAGCAATCCCCTAGAGCATGGTTTGGAAGATTTACAAAAGCAATGGTTTCCTTGGGATACAAACAAAGCCAAGGAGATCATACTCTATTCATAAAACACTCTTCTACAGGTAAACTCACTCTATTACTTGTCTATGTGGATGATATGATTATTGCAGGAGATGATGAAACAGAAAAATTGGCATTAAAAGATAAATTGGCAGCTCAATTTGAAATGAAAGACCTAGGAAAACTCAAATATTTTCTTGGAATAGAGGTTGCCTACTCCAAGAAAGGAATTTTCATCTCCCAAAGGAAATATGTACTTGATCTCCTCAAAGAAACAGGAAAGTTGGGATGTAGAACCTCAACAGTTCCTATAAAACAGAATCACAAAATGGGATGTGAAGAAAGTGCTCCTGTAGAGAAAGCCCAATATCAGAGATTGGTAGGAAAATTGATTTATCTATCACACACAAGACCAGATATTGCTTATGCAGTTAGTGTTGTGAGTCAATTTATGCATGATCCAAGAGAGAGACACATGCAAGCAGTTGACAAAATTCTCCAATACTTGAAGTCAAGTCCAGGAAAGGGGCTATTATTCAAAAGGGAAGACACATTGACTATGAAGATATATACTGATGCTGACCATGCAGGTTCTATTACTGACAGAAAATCTACATCTAGGTATTGTGTGTTTCTTGGAGATAGTCTGGTAACATGGAGAAGCAAAAAGCATGATAGAGTTTCTCGTTCTAGTGCAGAAGCTGAATTTCGAGCTCTTGCTCAAGGAATGTGTGAAGGACTCTGGATGAAAATCATTTTGGATGATCTTAAAGTCAAAGTGGAGAACCCGGTGCAACTACACTGTGACAATAAGTCTGCCATGAGCATAGCCCATAATCCAGTACAGCATGATAGAACCAAACACATTGAGATTGACAGACATTTCATCAAAGATAATCTTGACAGAGGCTTTGTGATTACAACTCATGTTCCTACAGAACTTCAAATAGCAGATATTTTTACAAAAGGGCTTCCTCCGGGTAGATTTTAAGATCTTGTAGGCAAGTTGGGAATGATTGATATTCATTTACCAACTTGAGAGGGAGTGTTGTAATTAGAGAAGATATCTTTAGAATCTTCCTAATTAGAGAAAATAGATATACAATCTTTTATTTTATTTTGTTTTCCTAGTTTCTCTATTTCCCTTTTTAAGAGAATTAGATTGTTACAAATAGAAGACATGAGAATGTATTTTTAATCAATTCTGAATAATAAATTTTAGTATTATTTTCTACTGTTCACCATCTACTAAGTCTAGACCTATTCCTACTAATTGATCATCTACTAAATCTAGTCATGTTCCTGCTCCTAATCATTCTCCTTTTGTGCCAAACCCAAAGACAACTTGAGAACAACAAAGTGTTGCTATCCATTGCAAGTATACTCACGAAGGAGAAGGTCTATTGTTCATGTTGGGTCTATCAAGGAGGAGGTTCATAGGGAGACACAAACACCAATGAGATATGAGCCCAACTATATAAGGGATTAACACCACTGTCTACCCAAAACCTTAAGGCAATGGGTTAATGAGTCTTTCATCTTTATATAGTGCTCTACTTTCTCATTTCTATCCAATGTGGGACTTAGACTCACTTAGATTCCCAACAATCTCCCCTTCAAGGGTGAGTCCCTTCCACATAGGTACGCTCCCCCTCCAATGGAAGCATTCCCAACCAGCCACAACCACAAGTACCCCTTTCTAATTGTCGTTCATCTTAACGGGACTTGCTTACCTGAATACCTTTGTCAAGAAGACTTTCGGTATAGGGATCATTATACCCGCCTGAGCCGGTCACCAAGACAAACCATGGCTTTGATACCACTGTTGGGTCTATCGAGGAGGAGGTTCACCGGGGAGACACAAACACCAATGACATCTGAGCCCAACTATATAAGGGATTGACACCACTGTCTACCCAAAACCTTAAGGCAATGGGTTAATGGGTCTTTCATCTTTATATAGTGCTCTACTTTCTCATTTCTATCCAATGTGGGACTTAGACTCATACTTTGATTCCCAACAATTCAATCACCACAAGTCTATGAATTTGAACCCATACTTGAAATACCTAACATTAGTGAAGAACAAAATATGGCAGCCATTTAAGTTTGGATCTTCCAACTGCAGTAAGGAAAGATATTAGAGCATGTACTCTAAAGCCAAGGTACCCATTGTCACACTTTGTGTCTTTTGACAAACACTTGAGCTGACATCATTTGCCTTCAAATGCATGTGATTGATGAAATCCCATATATTCTTCATTGTATTCAGAATCATGCATGTGTCACGAATGTTGAGCTCCATGGAACCCCACAACCAGGACATTATCATGGAATATTTTTCATCCTAAGAAAACGTTGGATTCTCCTTACTTGGACACTTTTTAAGGATATGAGAAAGGCACCCCTTTTACCTTGAGATAGGTCCGCACAAATTGGGATATTTGAGAAAGTTTTTCCACTTAACCTGTATGAAACTCTAATGCCTTGGAGATCATGAGTCCTTTGTGAAAAACCAGAATATTGTCTCGTTGAGATTTTGGATCAGACATCATGGAGATGCAAATCAGCAATAATGTGTGATTTTACAAAGAAGAGATAAACAACAATAAACCCCTATGATGCACTTGTATTTGATAAGAAACATATTTAATATGTCAATATGGTTATTTTGAAAATAATAGGATATTATACATGATATATGCATATTGAAAAGTGTACAAAAGTTCTTAAAAATATGATAAATATATGATTGCTATTATGAAAATCCAAATTAAAATCAAACGTATTAAACGTTTCCAAAATAAAAAATTACAAATTATTGTCATCATAAAAATATTACTGCATTATAGATTTGATAAGTATATATAATGTTAAGAAGTTGACTTTAAATCTAACTCAACCCCATGCAACCAGTTTCTAAGATGAGGTTTGCACCCACTTATATACTATAAACTCAACCCCATAAAATTGGCTCTGATACCATGTTAAATATATTATAAATTGGTATTATCTCTATTCTATGTGAGATTTCCAACATATAATATATTCTAAAATATCAGACATAGATATATATCAGACATGGATACTATCGGACACGGATAACTGACAAATTAAAATATGAATGCATTACGCTCTTCAAGATAAACTAAGAATGAAGGCACAGATAGAAGCCAAGGCTCCATGAAAAACCTAAACCTCTAGGTACCATGTCAAAAAATGTGTAGGAAGTAAGCAATAATTGTTGAAATACTTCTTGATTTGAGAAAGAAACAATATATTGGAATTTAAAGGAAAAACAAATCCTAATAAAAGAAAATACGTTTTACTCACATAAAGACATTAAATCAGGAACAAATATACCAAATAAACTCTGAATTTGAATCCCTTAATTTTAAAGATTTCTTATATTCAAATCTATATTTATTATTCAATCAATCTATATTTATTGTATAGTAAACGTGCAATATTTACGCCCATATTAGTAACTACTATCAATTGCAAAATATGTTGGGCACACACGAAGCTAGTTTAAAACTCATATGAACCCATTTTGTAGGTTCTTGATTTTTTTTCGCATCAATTAATTGGAACTTTATCTAAACTACAGATGTCGACCAAAACCAAAATGTAAATAAATGTCAAAAGCCATTTAAAAAAATAATTTTTCAAGAATTGATTTACTTAATTAAGAAAAACAACTTATTTTATACTAATGTTATTTTTGTTAGCTACACAGAGCACAACCTGCACACACTGTTTATGAATTGATAATTCTCTGTTTATTTCAATTGAAAGAGCACGGTTTTTTATAAGCATTTGCAGATAAAACTGAATCTATGTAAATGCCTAAAAAATAGTCACGTACACCTATATACTAGCTAACAGACTTAGACTAGTTCAACCCTTAGAAATAGGGCTTTATTTAAAAAACAAATAATAATCTAACAATTCCTCCCTTAAGCTCTACCTTACTGTAGTAATATCAACTACTCCAAGCATTTGTCGAAGTTTCTCAAATTGTTTAAGCTTCACCGCCTTAGTCATTATATCTGCCACCTTTTCCTGAGTATTGCAATACTTCAATTGAACAACGTGATCATTTACAAGATCTCTAAGAAAATGAAATTTTACTGCAATGTGCTTACTGCGTCCATGAAAGACAGGATTTTTGGATAGCTGAATAGTAGAGTTGTTATCGCATAGAATTGTGATTGGTTCCTTTCTTTCGATCCCAATATGTTCTAAAATTTTGTGAAGCCAAATACATTGACAAGCACATGCTGCTGCAACTATATATTCTGCCTCTGTAGTTGATAAGCTAACTATTGACTGCTTTTTCGAAGCCTATGATACAGCCCCTGATCCTATTATGAATACTGCCCCAGAAGTGCTTCGTCTATCATCCAAATCCCCAGCATAGTTACTGTCACTATAGGCTGTGATTTCAGATTTTTTCCCCTTTTGGTATAGAATACCGTACTCAGTGGTACCTTTTACATACCTCAGAATACGCTTTGTGGCAGTCAAATGTGATGCCTTTGGAGTAGCCATGTACCTGCTAATTAGACTTACTGCGAACATTAGATCTGGTCGAGTGACAGTTAAGTACATGAGACTGCCAACAACTTGTTTAAATTTGGTGGCATCAACTAATGTTCCTTCATCATCTTTGGATAGTACAGTGCCTGGCACAATTGGATTGCAAACAGGATTGCATTCAGACATGTTGAACCGAGCTAACATCTCACGGGCATAACGTCTTTGGCAAATGAAAATTCCTGTATCACTTTGTATAACTTCAATTCCTAGGAAGTACCTCATTCTTCCCAAATCCGTCATGTCAAATTCTGATTGCATCGAACGCTTGAAGTCCTCACACATTTGACTACTATTACGAGTAAAAATTATGCCATCAACATATAAGCTAACAATTAGAATATTACCATCAAACCTTTTAATGAATAAGGTGTGTTCACTGGAGCACCGATCAAAGTGTTCTTTAGCAAAGTAAGCTTCAATCCTACTATACCAAGCTCGTGGAGCTTGTTTAAGCCCATATAGAGCTTTCTTAAGACGATACACTTGATTTTCTCTACCCTTTTTGATAAACCCTTCAGGTTGCTGGACAAACACCTCTTCTTGAAGTTCACCATGTAAAAATGCACTCTTTACATCAAGCTAGAAGACTTACCATGTTCCTTGGGCTGCCAAGGCTAGTAAGACTCGCACTGTATCAAGTCGAGCGACTGGGGCAAAAACTTCAGTATAGTCGATTCCGAATCTTTGAGCGTAACCTTTAGCAACCAATCTGGCCTTGTATTTCTCTATCAGACCTCTTTCATTGAGTTTGGTCTTAAATATCCACTTCACGCCAATAGGTGTAGCTTCTTTTGGAAGATCTACGAGTTCCCAAGTGTTATTTCTTTCTATTGCTTCGATTTCAGTGTTCATTGCATCTCTCCATTTTGGATTTGTATGGGCTTCTTCAAATGAGAGAGGATCTTTAGACTCGCACATCATCATGGCTAGTAAACTCTCTTCTTCTGCTATCAAGAGGTTCGTTTCATAATCGATCATCCATGCAGGTGGTCGCCTCTGTCTTGTTGCCCTCCCTTCAGTTGAAGGATGATGAGATTCTGAGTCTGAATCAGAATTAATTAGTGGATTTGAATTTTTGTCATGATTGACTGGAAGTTCGTGTGGGAAAGAGTCTACTGGTGTCTCTTCTAGGACCGGAGTTTCACTTGCTCAAGTATCATCCTTTGCATTGCCATGCCAATTCCAGCTTTTGTCCTCCTCAAACACCACATCCTTGCTTATGATGACTTTATTGTTAGCAGGATTATATAGTTTGTAAGCTTTTGATTCTTCACTTATCCCCAAGAGTATACACGGTTGACTTTTATCATCTAATTTGTTGCGCTTCTGATCTGGAATATGAACGTGACCAATGCAACCAAATATTCGAAAGTAGCCAACATGTGGTTTGACTCCACTCCAAAGTGCTTCTGGTGTTTGGTGATCTATTGCTGATGATGGACTTCGGTTCTGGACGTGAACACACCACCGGACAGCATCAGGCCAGTATGTCTTTGGAACACATTTCTCATGTAAGACTGCTCGAACTGCATTCAAAATAGTGCGATTTTTTCTTTCTGCAACTCCGTTTTGTTGCGGAGTGTAAGCTGTGGTCTTCTTGAAATTCCTTGATGATTGCAGTAATTTTCAAATTCCTCAGAGGTAAATTCACCACCTCTGTCAGTTCTTAGACAGATAATGGAAGCGTTGGCTTCTTTTTCCACTCGGGTTTTGAAGCTTTTGAATGCAGTAAATGTTTCAGATTTTGCATGTAGAAAGTAAACCCATGTTTTACGAGAGTAATCATCAATGAAACTTAGAATGTACTTCTTGTTGCTGTGAGACGAGGGTGAAATGGGACCACACACATCAGCATGAATTAGTTGGAGTTTCTTCGATGCTCTCCAAGGACTTTGTCTTGGTATGATGTCCTATGTTGTTTTCCAGTGAGACACGAGGTGCATGTTTCTTTGGACGCCTTTAGAGGTGGGAGGCCGGTTACCAATTGCTTGTTGGCAAGTGTGCAAAGTCCCTGAAAGTTCAGATGAGCAAACCTTTTATGCCAAAGTTGTACTTCTCGTTCAGAAGATTCATCTGCATGAAGACACTGTGATTCACGAGGATTCATTGAGGATGTTAAATAAAACATCCTATTTCCTTTCATGATAGAATGAAGAAGTAATCCGCGATCTGGATGGAAAATTTTACAAGTATCATTTTGAATCAATACAGCCAAACCTTTTTCTTGGAGTTGCCCTAAACTTAGAAGATTGGTTCTAAGTTCTGGAACATAATATACATCTGTGATGATATGTGAGAAGCCATTAATACAAACTCGAATGTCTCCTTTTGCTTCTACTGCCATAGTGTTGACATTACCGAGCTTGACGGTCTTGCATAGTCCCTGTTCGTGTATCTTGGTAAACTACTGTTTATTTCCGGTCATATGGTTACTACAACCAGAATCAAGAAACCAATTTTCTTGCTGCACGTTATTTGTTTCTTCATATGCTACCAATAATATTTCATCTTCTACCCCTGATGATTCCTCGTACAGTGCATAATATGCTTGTTTTTCAAGCCGTGGGCACTCATATTGGAAGTGTCCTAGTTTGTGACACCGAAAACACTCCACAAGTGCTTTATTCAATGATTGTCCTCCGCGACCTCTTCCACGACCACGTCCACCACCTCCTCGGCTGTATCTGCCACCTCCTCGGCTGTATCCTGTTTCAGATCTATTATGATGAGAAATTTTCAGCACTTGTTCGGGTTGCGAGTCCTGCATTCTCTGCTCATGAACCATTAAGCTTCCATGGAGTTCATCAAGACTTAGTTTACTCAAATCATTAGATTCTTCTATTGAACACACCACATAATTGAATTTTGGGGTGAGTGATCTGAGTATTTTGCTAACCACAGTACGTCCATCACCTCTCCATTCGACTTCATCTTGTTGACAGTACTAAGAGTACGTCCCAAATACTGTTCAATGGTTTCAGCATCTTTCATAGAGAGTAACTCAAACTCACGTCTCAAGGCTTGGAGCTGTGCTCGCTTGACCCTGGTTGAGCCTTGGAATTTTTGTTGCATGGATTGCCAAATCTTCTTGGACGTACTCTTGTCCAGAATAGTGTCTAATATCTCCCTGTCAATGGCCTGAAACAAGAAATTTTTCACCTTCAAGTCCTTCAACGTAGCGTCAGCTAAAACCTTTTCTTGAGCTTTAGTGGTGTGGGTACCAAAGAACGGTATCCCATCTTGAATAATCTGCCACATCTCCTTGCTACGTAAGAAATTTTCCATGGTCATAGACCAAAATTCATAGTGACCATCAAATTTGGGGATGGCAAGCTGAACAAATTTCTCCATATCGGACATCTTTCTTCCTTCTGTTTATGCACTTACACCGTTTCCCTTGTTCTGTATGTTCACTCCCCACACTTTTTTTTCAGTCCTTTCTGTGCACTCTCCCACACTCTTTTCACTCCTTTCACTCATGGTTTCTTTCTTCTATATGTGCACTCACACTGTTTTCTAGACTTCACACTCTTCTCTGCGTTACAGCTGTTCACACTTTATCACAGTTGTTCACTCCGTATCAGGCCCCGTATGGAGCTCTGATACCACTTGTTAGCTACACAGAGCACAACCTGCACACACTATTTATGAATTGATAATTCTCTATTTATTTCAATTGAAAGAGCACGGTCTTTTATAAGCCTTTGCAGATAAAACTGAATCTATGTAAATGCCTAAAAAATAGTCACGTACACCTATATACTAGCTAACAGACTTAGACTAGTTCAACCCTTAGAAATAGGGCTTTATTTAAAAAACAAATAATAATCTAACAATTTTTCCCGACTATATTTTCTTTTTCTAGATTTTACTATGTGTTTCTTATCTACCGATACCGCTCTTCATTCCACAAATAATCTCAAAATGGCTACAAAATGTAATAGGCAGAGTTCTCACAAAATTATCTTTTGGTATCTGCTATATCATCAGGATCATTATAAAATTACTTTAAAATTAGATCATGAAACTTACTTGGAATGTTCCCTGTACAACCCGAAGTGGCTGGACCATTGTTGACGGTAACTCAATAACAATTCTTTCATCAAGCTCACTTGGAACATAACCAGGTGCAAAGGCTGAAGAACTCTGAACAATGCCCTCGTCACTTTCAGGTTGAATTCCATTGGAATCTGAAGACTTTTGTACAGTTTTCTCAGCTCCTTTCGAAAATTTGGGCTGATTCTCTACTTCATCTCCTATATCATCAACTATAAGATCCAAATTTTCAGTTTCTATATGTTCTTCGTCTTCATTTATACCTTCTACTCTAATTGCTTCCGCAGATAAAACCTGAGTGCTCGGATCATTATTCTCCCTTGAATAATCCTCATAATTGGCGGCAGAACCTAAATGATCAGACCCTCGATAGTTTCTTCTCATACATCTTCTCATCCTAGAAGAACTTTCCGTAAAATCTAGCTTCCAGAAAACCTAGAAAAAAATACAAAATAATCACCATCGTGACTGAACCATTAAAAAATCGTACACAAAAATAAGAGCATCAGCTGAAAAGAGCTATCGAGCTCCTTTTCAAAGTCCAAAGCCCCCACACTAGTTCTTTTCGAATTCTAGGATTTTATTTTTTAGGCAGGTAGACCTAAGAACACAAGCAATATAGATCTTCCTAAAGGATTTTCATATACTCTGCAAAAGAGAATATATGGTCAGAAAAAGATGAGTGGCAACCAAGACTGCCAGTTGGTGGCAACAACGTGGAACATTGTATCATAACATACTCGAATTGGGTTGTACAAATAATCTGCGAAAGGCCCAAAAAGACTTCTCATCTCAATTAATTGTCGAATAAGTTTGCGCCATGCATGAATTCCAGTGCTGATACGATGCCGAGATATTATACATGCACGGACATGCCTGTCCATCTGGCAACAAAGAAATCTTTAACATATAGTATCTCAATATAATCTGAAAACCATAGTAACAATTAGCAGACAGACCTCAGATCGTTGCATATTCCTTGCTAGGGCAAAACTGGCAACAAGAACAGCTATAAATTTATACGACAGAGCATTGAAATCTTTCTCGTATATCGACTTTGTATCAACTGGCTGCAGACATTCCATCCAAGCAACTCCCATTGCTTCAGTAATATTCCACCTCTGAACCCGCTCCATATCACCAGCAGTCCTTCGCTGTGTAGATGTAGCCATCGCAACGGCACTCAGACCTCTTCCAGAACCAATTCTTGAAAAACGTTGAACATCACGAGCAGCTGCCAAAGCAGCATCTTTTGCTGCTGCTTTGTTCTTTGGTATGGGTGGTGTTTTGTTAGGAATCGTTGAAGGTTTTTGAAAGCTTGAAAATGTTTGAAGCCTAGCTTGTTTCCTTTCCAGTAATGAGGTTTCACGCCTAAGCTGGGGATTTGTTGAAGGCGCATGATTTTCGGTATCTGAAGTACCAGCTGCAATCATAGATAATGCCAATGCAGCAGGTGGAGATGCAAAAGCAGCAGCCCAGGCTGGAGATATCATATCAAGAGAAGCCTGAAAGAAATTCAGATGCATAATTAAGTTAATGCACTAAAATTCGTATAGATGAATATGATATTAGAGCCATGCAGGAGTTCTTGATTAATACATCACTTGAAATTTGTACAGGAGGTTTTACTGGAGTGACAACAAAGAAATACAACGAAACATAGACCAACCATTATGGATGTTTTGCATAGATATGGGAAGATCTCTGGTTAGACAATGAATAATAGCAAATCTATGCTCTACATTGTGAATACCTAATATATATATATATATATATATATATATATATATATATATATATATATATATATATATATATATAACAAATTTAAAATAAAATTAAAAACATTTTAAAAATATGGTTAGCGAGCCACTCTTCCGCATCAATGATGTGTGTGTTGCTCCATTGGCCTAAGTTAAGTTTTTGATGATGTCCAAGCTTAGCATGGTAAAGACTTTGAAAAGCTATTGATAGTTGGTTTTAGGATGTGTTGTCTCTAGAATTATTATAGGCCAAGCTACAAATTCTAAAAACCCATTTTAATCTTAATATATTCGATTAAGATTAGGTATGACACGAATTGAATCATTTTTAAATATATAACTCTAATAACTATCTTTTTTAATTAATTAGGTTAATAATGTAATCTCAGTTTTACGATGTTAACCTAATCAATTGAAAAGAGTCCAGAACTTGATTTTCAAGTTATGGATAGTACATTCCGGAAATGGGACGAACAACATTCCAGATCCTTAAAAGTGGGGAATGAATTGGTTGAAGTCCGCCATTCTTGAGTGCACATTCTGGAAAAGTGTTCATAAATGACCAATCCGGAATGCTGCACCTCTTTCAAATCTGATTTGTTTTTATTCTTATCTTCGTATTTATTCTGTAATCCAGGTTGTTGGAATCTTTTTAGCCATTTCTGTGTAAACAAATTCTTACAAAATTTGGATGATTGAAGAAAAAAAAAATTCTTCTCCTAAAATTATATGATACTAGAGCTTCAACTTTGATATATATTCTTAAATTGTACATCATCATTCTCTTGTAGCTCAAAAAAGTATTTCTGTTTCTACTGGTCTTCTTACTACCAAATAAAATTCCAAAGCTCATGTACCAATGATTCTAAAGCTACTAACCACAATAAGTATAGGTTAATTTATATGATTAGATTAGTACTTTTACTCTACATACTAAAATAATTTCAGAAACGTAGTTTACATGTAAAATTGTTTATGCATAATGAATGCAAACATATCTGTGAGTATTTAAGTTTGTGCACATATAAACTATGTAAATTGAATTACCTCAACTGAATCTTCATAAGCAGCTAGTTCATGATCATCCACCGTAAGAGGGTTAAAACCATCAGCAGCCGCAAGTTCATGAATTCCAGCCAAAAGAGGGCGCCATCTCCTTAGGACAGCAATAAATGGTGGTATGATAGCCTCAATGTACTTTTTGCGAAGAAGCTTTCGGTCTATGCTAACAGCATGGTATACCTACCAAAATATTGTATATATTATGGTGACTACAACGATTGTAGGCAAAAGAAAGACAATGATAAATATTGTGGATAACATAGTAACCAAGAATATAAATGTTAACCGGAGTCAATTCTAACCTCTGAATAAATCACACAACATGCTACCAAGACTCTTTGTTTCCTTGCATCAGAAATCGGCATGTTTAGAATAGGTGAGAGAACACTGTCATATAAGAATAAGTAATTAAATAAATAAGACAGCATTAACGGGTTGAAATTGTAGAGTTTAGGTAAGCAAGGAGCGGAGAATAGTATAGACTCAAAATAGAAGGATAATACATTAATATGGCACATCGTGTGATGATGTAATGGATAATTCACTAACGTTTATTTTTACACTACAAATAAATCTAAATACTATACTCCAAAGTCAATCAACAAGGAAACAATTAACTTACCAAAGATAAGACAAAATCCATTAGAATAAGATAATTATTACTGTAGGGAATAATTATAATTTCTTGGAGAGATTACTTCCTTATTTCATTGAGGATTTGTAAGTAGAGAGAGCATTTATTAATCCAAATGACATAACTAAATACTCCTACTTCTCTTTATGAGTTCCAAACATCGTTGTTTATTGAAAAATTTCCTTAATTGCAGTGACACCTAGATTGAGTTAGTGATGGTATCTTTGGGGTGCCTTAATTGTAGTCTCGAGGGTGTGCTTTAGGGTATGTTCAGACAAACTTCTACAGAACAAAACAACGTCTAGAAGAAAAAGAAAAAAATTACTGGAGTTTTTACCTAAGTTAAAATTAGCTTCTGAACAAATTAAAAAATTAAAGTTTGAAAAAGCTATGAGAGAGAGCTTTGATAAATTAGCTTATGCATATGCTAACATTAATTTATGAAGAAATTCATTTCATTTCTTTTCTTCATATTTTTCCTCTTTAGAAGTTCTTATGGAGAAGTTTGTCCAAACAAACCCTTCATCTCACATTAACTAGCTATAACATCCAAGTTAGTTTTGTAAGAATGAGTTTGGTCCTAAGCCTAAATTCCAAAATGGTCTTATTCTCTATTCTTGAACTGTTGCGTCATCTACATTTACACACTCCAAATTAGTAGCCTAAGGTGAGAAGGAGAGCGTTGAAAAGCCACCTCACTTGTAAAACCCGGTCATTTGCATTTGCTGTGACCTTTTCAAATCTTTCCTTAAATGTAATCACAAGATTAATTTTTATTTTCATATCAACTAGAGATATGAACTTTTGGAAATTCTCACCTTACAAGTCAATTATTAGAGATTGATGTCTAGGGTCCCTCAAATATCCCAAATGTATTTACTGCTCATTGGTTCATTACCTTCATAGATGATAGTACTGGGGTTACATGGGCATTCCTTCTAAAAGAAAAAATCGGAAAAGTCGACTCTTTTGTTCAAAGTTTTTTAAGTGTTAAAGATTAATTTAGTGTTAGGATCTGATTTGATAAGGCTAAAGATTGTTTTAATCAAGAACTTAATTCCTTTTGTAGTAAGGAGGGTATCATCTTGTGTCAAAACACTGGAAAAATGAACACTTACTTGACCAAACTCGAGCTTTTCTTTTTCAACATAAGGTTCCTTGTTCTTACTGGATTGATGCTCCAGCAACTTGTGATCTCTCACATTCAGTGGGTTGATGCTCTCACCAAACCACTTTCTTCCGCTCGTTTTCCATTTCAAACTCAGTGATTGTTAGGTTCCTGGGCTTGGAACCTAACAAGAACACACTCAAAAGATAGAAACAGTAATGGAAGAATGGGTTTTCCTATTATTCACAATAGTAGAACTCTCTTTAAAAGAATGGGTTTGGGAGCATAACCTCTCTGGTTGAGAGCATAACCTCTCTTTACAGGCTAAAGACCTGACTTTTCACAAAATACACTCAATGATCCTTTACAGTGTTACAGGAGGTTTATTTATAGGAGCTCTGACCCGCTCCCCTATTATAACAGAAACCTCTACCCCCTAACCATTCGTTCCTAAACCCAATCTATCCTATCATCCTAGATCCTAACATTACACCTCGCTGCCGAACAACCTTGTCCTCAAGGTTGGAAACGGGAACCCCTGGCTATGCCCTTCAATTCAAGTTAGGCGGCTTGGGTGGTGGCAAATCCTTCTCTTCATCGGCTCCCTCCTCGTCCTCCGCCAATAATACCACTCTCAAACTCCTCTCTAGACAATGGTGACCAGGACCGAACGGTCCACCACAACGAAAACATCGCTCCTCTTCTCTTCTCTTCAGGAACTCAGGATAGGGCAGGTTCCTCACCGTTCGGCTTCTGTTGTCGTTCCTCCAATACCGTTCAGTCCATCAATACCGTTCGGTCTAGTGCTGGCATTCGGTCCTCCAATACCGTTCGGTCTGCCAATACCGTTCGGTCTAGTGTTGGCATTCGGTCCTCTAATACCGTTCAGTCTGCCAATACCGTTCGGTCCTTCTCTTCTCACCGATCCTACGCTTTCTACCCTGCTCGGTCGACTCTGATTAGGGCTACTGATCTCGTTTCTTGTCACTGCCCCCACTGTCCCCAAGATTGCAAATTCTTGGTCACATTCCAACTTCCCCCTCTCGCTCCACGCATTGCGTCCTCCACGTCTCTCGCGATTCTCATCATCACTATCAGCTCTTGCGGAAGGTGAGTTTGAACCTGCCCTTTAATGTCCTCGCGCAATCCGGCGGGGAAGTATCCTAGCATCTGCTCCTCCGTCACGCCACGTGTTTGCCCCACCAATATCTCAAACTCTCGGACATAATCTTCCACGGAGTTCTCCTGTCGCAGCGTCGCCAGTCGTTCAAACACCGTCCCCCGGAATCCACCTCTAAACCGATCGATCATGGCTGCTTTAAGGCCCTCCCAAGAACGATTCTTGGCCTTTTCTTTCCAAAACTTGAACCAGTAACCCGCGTTGCCCTCCATGTTGATGTACGTGAGTTCCACCTTCTCTTCCTCCGCCACCTTCTAGATATCGAAAAACTGTTCCGCCGGATTGATCCAACTAAGAGGTTCCAGCCCTTCGAACGTGGGTAAGTCCACCCTCTTCCTCCAATTACTTTGTACCCCCTGATGATCGCCGCCCCCTCTTCCTCCATTTTCCTCATCGCGCCTCTGCAGATTCTCATTCACGGAAGTTTGACTCCCATTAGAGTTGCCGTCATGGTTGTTAGTCTGCGCCCCCATCATCCACATTAATTGTTGCAGGTCCCGTCGTACGGCGATGGACTCAGCCTTCATCCCCTCCATCGTAATCTCCAATGCCTCCAGTCTTCCCTCTGTGGTTCTCTCCATAACTCGTTCTCGCGCCCAATTTTGGATCTGGCAATTTCTTGGTAACGTCTTTATCCCTTCTTGATTCTCCAACACTCTTCTCCTAAGGATATTCGGCAGCGCTCCTAATGATCCGGCAGTTTCTTGATAATTCGGCAGCTTCTCGAAACGGTAGGTCGGACCAATTGTTAGGTTCCTGGGTTTGGAACCTAACAAGAACACACTCAAAAGATAGAAACAGTAATGAAAGAATGAGTTTTCCTATTATTCACAGTAGCAGAACTCTCTTTACAAGAATGGGTTTGGGAGCACAACCTCCCTGGTTGAGAGCATAACCTCTCTTTACAAGCTAAAGACCTAACTTTACACAAAATACACTCGATGATCCTCTAGAGTGTTACAAGAGCTCTATTTATAGCACCTCTAACGCGCTCCCCTATTATAACAGAAACCTCTACCCCCCAACCGTTCGGTCCTAAACCCAATCTATCCTATCATCCTAGATCCTAACACTAATGGATTTCATTCATCCCAATCCCTCACCTTTAGTTTGAGGGGGCTATTTTATATGTTTATTATTTGATTGTTATTTGTTTTTTCTTGTTTTCTAATGTAGTTTTATCCCGATTTCTGTTTTTTATTTTCTCTTTATTTTGTAATTTTCAGAGGTGACACTAGTTTGTAACCACCCATAACTGCTCATAACTTTTATCTTTCTTTCTATAAGTTTTGTCTGGCGAACTGCATTGTACAATAATCTTTCCAAAACTTAATGTTAAGCATTGATTTTACAATCGCATGACTGTTTCCTATGTTTATTAAAATCTATTAGTACATATTGCACATTTTCTATACAATAAATATAGATTAATTGAGTAATGAATTCAGATTTGTTTGGAAGAAATCCCTGAAATTAAGAGACTAGGATTAAGAGTTTATTTGGTAGATTAGGTCCTGATTTATAGGTTTTATGTTTGGAGATTTATTTGCTTTATTTAAGGAGATTTAATTCCTTTCATTAGGATTTCATTTTTCCATTAAATACCAATTTATTGTTTGTTTTTGAAATGGAGAAAATTCCATAATTTTTCTAATTTTCATAAAAAATAACAAACTAGAAATGAAAAAAGCACATCTTAAACACTATGAAGATAATAAATGTGGTGATCTTATGGCTAACATAGGGGTTGATAATAAATTAGACTACTTTTGGTTTGAATGTTTACCCCGTGGTAAACACTGACTTTTTTTTAGGAATTGTTCTAAGCTTCCTGAATTTAGTTTTTGTTAGGATTCTGAGTCGGTTTTCTTTTTTTGGGCACAGGTTCAGTTTAGCCTCCTTTTGATTTGTTTGTATCATTTCTTTTTTTCTTCTTTTATGGATTTTTGTGTGATGACAAATGATGTTTGAAGTTTTAGGGTGTCAACTTAGTTGGAATGCTAAAGCTTCATCATACTGATGTCTAACATAACTTTTTGTTTTCTTCAAAAAAAAGTATTGGGTGACCAAGAAGAAAATAAAGCTAATGTCAATGTACCAACCTTAATGGAACTTTTCCAGGTAATGATAAAATGTCATTGAAGAAGGAATAAGAGAGCTAGAAGTAATATGATTACAGAGGTTATTTTACCTCCACAAAAGTGCTGACTGCAGTTTCCTTCCTTCACCCATCTCATTGTCAATCCCATCATCATCTTCCCTCATCGATAGAAGAACCATCCGAAGCATGCACAAGAATGGCTGGTCACTGTCTAAAAGCTGGTATAACGCAGTCATTGCTCCCATTCCAGTACCTGACCCTCCACCTATACCAAGACCACCACCTTGCCCGGACTCATCTAGCAACAATGCTTGCAGCATTGCTACAGACTTCTTCACCAATGGAAGTTCAAGCCAATTTCCATTGTCATCTTTGTCCAGTAAGGACTTCCAAAATTCCCATCCACTCCCTCCGCCACCAAATGAAGCTGTATTTGATGAAAGGCCAACACCGTACCATAAACGGCTTCTATATTTCCACCCAATTGCTAAATCCTTGGCACAAGAACCATATGATACAAAAGCACTAGAAACAGACTCATACGGATCAGCTGCAGCTGCTGCGGCAAGCTTTTCAATAACTGCAGTAGATATCTGACCATTTGCATCAGCCATTGACGAAAGTACCTAAAAATTTGACAATACAAGTCACACCATTATAAAAACAAACACATGCATGACCATGAGTGAGTGAGTGAGTGAGTGAGAGAAAGAGAAGAGGATTATAAAAATTGAATCAACAAGACTGCAAATAAAATGGAAGTAGGGAAGGGAAGGGAACGGAAAACAAGAAAAAACTTAGTCCTAAGGGCCCTGCCAAATGTTAGTGGACATATTATAGTCAACTTGTATAAAGAGTCAAACTTGTACACTTGTAGGTTTCTTTCATTGTACAGCTGTCAGTTTATAATAGCGAGAAGCCATCTATCTCTATAAACACTTCTTGTACATAGCATTCAAATGTGAAAAACAGTTAATAAAAATATTCCCCAACTATATATAGAAAGTCTCACTCAACCTAACAACCCAACTAATAACTACTTTCTTTATACATTCCCTCCTAACATACACATTACATATCCTATCAAAAAGATTTTGGCAAAGCAACTCTTATTTTATCATATTCCTGCTCTTGATTAGTGGGCTGATGTTTTAATTAAGCCATTGCCTACAACTCGATTGGTGTTTCTTCGCAGCAAACTCAATATTAAAACTTTTTCTTTCGAAAATTCTTCTCCTTGAGTTTGAGGGGCCTGTTAGTGTAATATTATGGTTTGCATGTCAAACTTGTACAACGGCGGATTTTTTTCCATGTATGTGATCCGTTTCATTATACAGCTGTCAGTTTATAACAGCATGAAGCAATCTATGTCTATAAATACTTGTACATAATATTCTATTGTGAAAAACCAGTTAATAAAAATATTCTGTTCTTGTTAGTTTTTCCCTCTCTTTTCTCTGTTCAAATTCTCTATGACAAAAGATGGATATTTATGGAGAAAACAGATACAGCATTGCAAAAAAATAAAACAGAAATTGAAACTTTAATAAGCAATTTTATCAAATTATTGATTTTAGAAAAGGCTTATAGGAAAACAGGATGGTATGCAACCATTGTATGAATTTTGAAGGAATGACAAGAACAACAGTGGAGAGATAATGCAAATTAATGTATTTATGACACATAGCATGCATGCACGTCTATAAATTACTGTATGCATACGTCAAGAGAGACTCCCCCAGAGTTGCTAGATGCTGATGTGCGATCACCCCTAACATCTGTTGATTCTGAGCTTGTGAATGATGATGTTAAGTTATAATGCACTGGATAAAACAGAGATAGGGGAGATGGAGAGCCATCTGTAGCACGGGAAGAAGATGACTGCTTGCATTGTGACCGTATATGATCCTCAACAAGCATTAGTATCACAATGACATTCTCTACTAAAGCCACAGACAGGTGAGTAGCGTTCTCAGCCTCTGCCTTGGCAGCATCTGGAGACAAGCCCTCGGAAGCAACACCAGCAGCAGCCATAGCAATAATTTGAGTCTGCAGTAAGGAAAGACTGAGTGTAGACGTTATTTCTGTTTTTCTTCCACTCTTTTCAACAAAAGGAATATATATAATTGCAATTGTCCGTGTTCTTATAGATTCACACATTTCTGTGAGTAGTTGAGAAATTGTTTTCTAGATGAGCATACACATTAATAACCAAAACTATCAAGTAGGGAAAAAACGTCAGAAGATGAAAAGGAAAAAATATCTTGTAATGGGAAAAATGAAACTGTTCATTAGGAAAAATCAACAAAGGTTGGAAACAATATGTACCTGGATCTGCAACTCACTAGAAGCAAAGTCCAGCAAGCCACCAAAGAGTCTTCTCTTAAATGTAGGTAATGACTCTTCACGCCTTCAATACATGAACCAAGAAAGAATGGTCGCATAAACCATTATACCAAGGTAAAAAGAGCATCTCTTCAGTGTAAACTTTTTATCAAGACAAGGGAATTATAAGATAGTATAGAAAGAGCCTGTGAAAGATATGCCTAAAATTCTTCATAATAATTGAAAGTAGCCAATGTCGAACAATGTCGAACAATATAGCCAATGTCGAACAATAGCAAGTAGCAAAAGGAACATACTACCATGATGGAGCTGAATAGTAATAATAACGAGCTCCTAATGGATACAAACTTACCTAATTCGCTGCTCTCCTGTGCTAGATCCACCAATAATTGAAAGCCATTCTGCACAATGAATTGTTGCTTCAATATCCTACAAAAATTAAGCAACAGGAAGTATAATGAATGAATCTGATAAAAGCAGAAATCAGGATTAGCAAAGAAGACAGTCCTGTTTAATTTTACAGATACTTTGGCTTCAAAGTTTTATTGGTTTCAGAGTTCAAAACATCATGGCACCTGGCAGTATCTTTTAATGCCAAACTAAATTTATTTCAAATATATGTGTGTGTGTATGTGTGTGTTCAAAATAGAAAAATAAGGACATTTTTTGTATGTGATATGGAACTCAATATAACCAAACCTAAGATCACCAGGTGGGGTTAGCTCTATTGATCAAATAACACATTAGGCTCTATTAACAAACCAATGAAATTCAAGTAAACCAAAAATTATTTGCACTATATGTCGAGTCTCATCTAAAATTACGGCATTCATTATTTAGAACTCCAACCAAAGAAACAAAGAATTAATATAAAAATATTAAAAAATTAACTATGGCAAGATTAGACAGTAGCCGAATATAATGAACTGAATATAATGCAAATGAACCTTCCATCCGTCCTTTTGGCGCATTGAACGTTCTAGCATTATAACAAGGAATTTATATATTATGTCCTCTATGTCCCCAAGGCTTGTCAAATCTGATGATTTGCCTGGACCCAACTGTTCAAGCAAAAAGAAAAAAGCATGCTGCATAAATAATAACATTACACAAGAAGTTTACATGTATTCACACAAATCAATTTATTTTCAAACCACAATACTTTGAAAACATAGCCCTTTTGCACCCTTGTTGTATTAGTGTAGTATAAACCTAGTGCAGTTCATTATGCTGTGTTTTTCACCCTCTGTTTTAACTTACAGACGCGTGTCATATGTCTCAAATTTAGAAGGAATTGTATTCTTTCTTATTTTTATTTTTTTTTAAATTATGAGGTTACTGACCTCTATATATATACATGAGTCTGCAACATATTTTTAGGAAATATGGACGGCTAATTCTAAGGAACAGATCCCTATGATTACGGGATTAATCATACATAAATAGACCTAATAAAGACAGCACATAACTGTTACAGAAGTACAGCACATCAAATATAAAACTTCCTAAAATACAACACGTCAATCACTATCATGCCAATCACGGTTTTGAGACTCCTCCTCAAGCTGGTGAATAGGCGTTTTCAGTTCCCAGCTTGGATATAATTCCTTCAAAGTTACTGCAGTTCAGCCCCTTGGTGAGTATGTCTGCAAGTTGGTTCTGAGTGGATACATATGGTGTGCAAATCATACCATTGTCAAGTTTTTCTTTGATAAAGTGTCTATCAACTTCACTATGTTTAGTTCTATCATGCTGCACCGGGTTGTGGGCTATGCTATTTGCAGATTTGTCACAATATAACCTCATAGGTTCATCCCACTTTATCTTCAAGTCTTCCAATATAATCTTCAGCCATAGAAGTTCACATATTCCATGGGCCATTGCTCGAAACTCTGCTTCAGCACTTCATCTAGCCACTACACTTTGTTTTTTACTCTTCCAAGTCACTAAGTTTCCACCAAGGAAGGTGCAATATCCCGTGGTTGATCTCCTATTAACCACTGACCCCACATAGTCCGCATCCGTATATGCTTCAAGACTTACACTCTTGTTTTGTTTGAACAAAATCCCTCTTCCAGAGGTCCCTTTCAAGTACTGGACTATTCTAAGAGCAGCTTGTAAATGTGCTTCCTTTGGTTGGTGCATGAACTGGCTGACTAGACTCACAGCAAACGCAATGTCTGGTCTAGTTTGAGATAAGTAAATAAGCCTGCCCACAAGTTTTTGATACAATTCCTTGTCCACAACAATATCCTCCTCCATACTTCCCAATTTTATATTTGGATCAACTGGAGTACTTATTGGTTTGCAGCCTGTCTTTCTTGTTTCTTTAAGCAAGTCAATAATATACTTTTGTTGAGATATGAAGATTCTTTTCTTGGAATGAGCTACTTCAATTCCCAAAAAATATTTAAGCCTCCCTAGTGTCCTAATCTCAAATTCAGTGGCAAGGCATTCACTTAACACTTGCTGTTGCTTTTTGTCGGCCCCACTTACTATAATATCGTCTACATACACTAATAGAATTGTTACTCCCCCTAAAACTGAATGTTTGATAAATAATGTGTGATCCCCTTGGCTCTGTTTGTAGCCCAGACTTGTCATAACTTTGGTAAATCTTCCAAACCATGCTCTTGGGGAGTGTTTCAGCCCATATAGAGCCTTTCTTAATTTGCAAACAGTTCCAGCAGCAACCTGTCCATTGTAACCAGGGGGAAACTCCATGTTTATTTCTTCTTCAAGGTCTCCATGTAAAAATGCTTTCTTCACATCAAATTGCTGCAAATCCCAATCATTATTAGCTTCTAATGACAATATTACTCTGATCGTGTTCATCTTAGCAACCGGGGCAAATGTCTCCAAGTAATCAACTCCATAGGTTTGAGTGAACCCTTTGGCCACCAACCTTGCCTTATAACGTTCGATGGTCCCATCAGCCTTGTACTTTATTGCATATACCCACTTACATCCTACTCGTTTTTCCCAGTAGGTAGGGTGACAAGTTCCCAGCTCCTATTTTTGTTTAACGCCTCCATTTCCACATCCATGGCATGTTTCATTTCCTGTCAGACAATGCTTCAGATACAGAGGAAGGTGTGTGTGTGGAGTTGAGTTGGTGAGAAAAGTTTTATGGGTAGGAGAGAATTTTTCAAAGGATAAAAAATTTGATAGTGGGTAAAGTGGTTGCTGGGTGCAGGTTCTAGTTCCCTTTCTAAGGGCAATGGGTAGGTCAAGAGTTTGGTCCACCTGTGCTTCTAGATTTTCAGAAACAAACTTGTTAGAATCATTGGAATTTATAGGATTTGAAGGTGTTACGTCATGCAGTGATGGTGGGTTGGATTCTTGGACATTGCCAGATTCTAGAATGGCCTTTTCTCCTCTTGAATATACCAGATTTTTCCCAAATTTTCTGCCGCAATCAGGTGTAGGTCTCGCTGGTTCAGGTGCAGGTCTCGCTGGTTCAGGTGCAGGTTCAATCACCGAGTCAGGTGCAGGTTCAATTCTTCCCTCAATTTCAGGCCCAAATGTTATATTTGGGAACATGAGAGTCTCATCTTCCTCTCTTACATTCTCCCCCTGAAGATGAGGCTGTTTGAAGTAGCTCTCTTGTTCGTTGAAAGTGACATCTCTTGCCACATAGAATCTTTTTGAAAAGGGTTGAAAACATTTGTACCCCTTTTGTGTGGTAGAGTACCCTAAGAAAACATATTTGATAGACCTAGGATCCAATTTTCCCCTTTCATTACTATGAACATGTACAAAGGATACACACCCAAATATTCTAGGTTGGAGTTTATTTGTAGGGTAATCTGTTGATTAGATAGGTGGCAGTAAGAAGAGCTTCCCCCCAAAATCTCTTAGGAACATGGTTTTCAAAAAGTAGAGCTCTGGTTTGATCTAATAGGTGCCCATTTTTCCTTTCTGCAATCCCATTCTGTTGGGGTGTGTTCACACATGAAGACTCATGGATTATCCCTTCCTTTTGGCAAAAAGATTTTAGAACAACATTGAGTCCAAACAAAAGTGGAAACTTACCAGCATATGTCAAGGAGCACGTACTTGTGGCCTTCTCCAATTTACTAAGGATGGATCTTACCCGTTCTATCACTTCATGATTCAACTGGACAGATTCTTCACCTTGTCCCTTGCCCCCCTTTTTTTTGTGGACCTCCTTTCGGCCCCATTCTCGGCTTGGGGTTTTTCCCTCTTCTCCTTTCGACCCTCATTCTCTGCTTGAGGTCTTTCCATCTTTCAGCCCCCATTCTCAGCTTGGGGGCTTTCCATGTAATTTCCAGCACTTTTCCCTTGTGTGGCGCGGCTTGTTACAATGGGTACACCAAACCTCCTCATGTCTTCTCTCCATACTGGGAACCCAACTTTTCCTCTGGTTAGCAACCATGATTGTTCCTCCTTCAGCTATCATTGCAGAGCTTTCGGTGGTTGAGGTCTCTAGCATCATCCCTCTCCTACTTTCTTCACTCCAGATAATGGCTACCACTTCATTAAGCCCTGGGACTTTCTCTTTTCCCAGGATTTGAATTCGGACCTGGTCATACTCGGGATTTAGGCCTACCAAAAAATCATAGACCCTATCTTGTTCAATATATTCTTTTAGAATTGTTGAGTCTTCTGAACACTTTGCTTTTATAACTCGATAGTGGTCCAATTCCATCCATAGAGACTTGAGTTGATTGGCATATTCTGTAACTGATTTATTTCCCTGTTTGGCAGCCACGGTGTTTACTTTTACATCATAAATTTGAGCAGCATCCTTGGCCTTAGAGTAAGTTTGTTTGACTGCCTCCCAAATATCCTTTGCTGATTTCAGAAACATGCAGGTATCACTGATTTTTAGGACCATCGAATTCCACAGCCACGCCATGATCATGGAGTCTTCTTCATCCCATGATTTGAATTTTGGATCAGTCTCATCAGGTGCATTACCAGTCAGGTGACTGATCTTCCCTTTTCCTTTCAAAATGGTCCCAATGATTTGAGACCATTTGAGGTAATTCTTCCCATTTAACCGATAAGCGGAATGAACATTCTGCAGTTCTCCAG
Source organism: Vigna reflexopilosa (assembly GCA_027742785.1). NCBI lineage: Eukaryota > Viridiplantae > Streptophyta > Magnoliopsida > Fabales > Fabaceae > Vigna > Vigna reflexopilosa. The sequence goes on from CM050929.1 coordinate 21,452,228, forward strand.
CAGTCTGGAGTTTGTCCCAGTTTCTAGGTTCACGACTTCAGCCATAACCAAGTGCGATCAAGGTAGAGAGAGAGTTGCGTTGCAATGAAGGCTGCAATTTAGGTTAATGGTCGCCTAGCAATGAAGGCTACGGTTTAGGTTTAACGGCACGGTCAGAGACTCCCAAGGATCGGGAGCTCTGATACCATCTGATAGGTTTCCAATAGAGAAACCTAATCAAGAACGTTCCTCACACACGTAACAGGGAAACAAATCAGAGAAAAGAATCGAATCGTGTATTATTCACAAAGAATGGTTTACGTAACAATGATACAAGAGGCTTAACCCCCTCCACAAGACTGAACCTGTCAACACACTAACTGACAAAAAGGTACTTCTCCCAACTAACCAACTCCTATTTAAACTACCACATCCTCTGTTTCCACTTAACTGTTTGACAGTTAAGTTCTAACATTTAACCCGCCCTCTTATTTCTCCTCTCATACACAATCCATCCACCCTAGTTTATTCTTCTTAGGCCTATCACCATCTCAAATTTAGAAGGAATTGTATTCTTTCTTATTTTTATTTGTTTTTAAATTATGAGGTTACTGACCTCTATATATATACATGAGTCTGCAGCATATTTTTAGGAAATATGGATTGCTAATTCTAAGGAATAGATCCCTATGATTACGGGATCAATCATACATAAATAGATATAATAAAGACAACACATACTGTTACAGAAATACAACACATCAAATATAAAACTTCCTAAAATACACCACACCAATCACTACCACGCCAATCACAGTTTTGACAATATGCACATACTCTATAGGGTTCAAGCTCTATAGAGTTCCATGATCTTGTATTCTCTATCTAAAATCAGAAATTTTCTCTCTTCCTCTCTCTCTTAGATGTTCCTCTTCCGTTCCTCTTTCTTTGTATGGACTCTGGACCATCTTGAAGATTACAACCTCCACCACATTCCAAGGTAGATAACTTTCGATGAAAACAATCCAAAAGTTAAAATCTCAATCCTGGCTTAGGATCATATATGAGGTTTCTAATACAACATGATAATATTTTTCAAAGTTTATAAATTAAATCAGGTTTTTCTACTCTAAGAAAAAGCATTTTTAAATGAATTTTGAGACTTAAACCATTTAAAATCAAATTTATTAATACTACAATGATTCATAAAGTTCCTTGTGAATTATTTGCTTCAGACATTGTTTTCGAGCCACAATGTTGTGATAATCAGTCATGACCTTGCAATAATCCATCATAAGTTAAAACTTTTTTCTTGAAGTTTTGAAGGGGAGACATAAGTGTCTGTTAAATTTTATTGAAGAAAAATAAAGGATAGCAAAGAAAGGCAAAGATAAGAGCTTCATAAATTATTACCTCATAGTTTGATATTAGGACCTCGAGAATCCATTCAGGCCATTCCTCCATATTTGTCAGAATCCCTTTATTTTCTGGATGACTGCAAGCCAAAAATAGAAGATCCTGAAATCATACACAAACAGGGAGCTTAAAACTAGAGGGTCAGAAACAAGTTCTAAATTGGGAAGTACATGCACTGCTGGAACTTTTCATCGGACTCAATTCCATAAACGGACTTTCTGTATGGCAGCGGCATTTGCATGCACTGCAATACTTAACTATGTACTTAAAGCCAATACTTGCCGAAAAGCAAAAGTTTGCTCATATGATAAGAAAGAAATGGAGAGACTATAGAATTAAATGTGAGATATAACCAACATAGCTTAAATCTTTTTATCTATTTTTTCAATAACCTATGGATTGAAAACTAAGGAAGTCTCCTAGAGCATGATTTCACGTTCTATGAATTGAAACAGTCTCCTACTGTAATGAAGACCATGGGATACAAGCAAAGCCTAGGTGACCATATACTATTTATTAAGCATTTCGCTTCAAGGGGATATACTGTCTATTCAGATCATATAATTGTAATTGGAAATTATCAGGCAGGAATGGAAGCCTTAAAACAATGTTTGATAACTTTCAAAATCATGCTACTCACTATGTATGTCAGGAAGTTATGTGTTTAATCCTCGCTATACTTTTAATATTTATGACATGTGTATCTTGCTATTAAAACTAGGATTATGTATTTAAAAACATTCCTATAATTACAAAGGTTTGTTTCCTTGGACTGACCTGAGTTGATTCTTATACTACATTAGTAGAGGGGATTAGTTCAGTTTGTTTGGGATAGTTTAGGCGACAAAGTTGTCACCACTAAGGAATCCCTATTATTTACTTAAGCATGTCGTGTTACATGGATTTTTCTCATGAAAGAAAACTATGAAGTTTTATTTGAAAAATTCTTCCATATGGTAAAAACATAATTTGGGAAGTCAATTAAAAGTTTATGTTCTGATAATGAGTGGGAATATGTAAATTAAGACATGTCTAAATTTCTTTTTGAAAATGGAGTTGTTCATGAATTTACTTGTGTGAATACACCACAACAAAATGACATTGTTAAAAGAAAAAATAGACATCTTCTTGAGGTGACAAAGACACTTGTATGGAAAAAAAGGAAATAGGGTTACGTTACAAAATTAGTTACAAAACAATGTAAACAGAGGGTAAACTACCCTGTACCTTTTTTGTAGTAGAGAAAAGGTGCTTTGAAATCATAAACTTGTTTTGCTCTTGGTTAATACACTCAATAATAAACTCCAAGAGGTAGATTGTTTTTGTTTCTCTTGATTCAATTCCTTTTGTTGTTTAAACAGAACCCAGTTGAGCATATCACTTTCTTTTTATTAGTTTTAAACTTATTATCAGACTTATTCAATTCCTATTGTTGTTTAAACAGAACCTAGTTGAGCCTATCACTTTCTTTTTATTAGTTTTAAAGTTATTATCAGACTTAGCTACTCTCTTAAGGAAGTAAAGAAATTATTTCTATGTTACACCACAATCCTTTTGATCTTAAAATATTGGCAACATTCCCTTACAACACCCAAAAGAAAAAAGAAAAAGTGTCTAACAAGAAACTAAAATTCCTAAATTAAGAACTACTTCAATAAGTAAATTGCTATAAGAAAATCAAATGCATAAATCAAGAACATTAGAAAAGAATACACTAAGAAAACCTCGGCAAAGATAAGATATGATGCACAACTATTGCATGCATGTTGTGAAAAATTTGTTAATCCAATACCTGTAGTGCTCTGCTCAGCAAAGGCCTAGGTGCAAATGGAAGGGAATGCAAAAGCGCTATTAGCAGTTGTGAATGCTCAAAGCGATGGCCAGGATCATTGAAATCCAGCCCATTCTCTGTTGAAGAAGCATTTATCTGAAATTAAAAAAAAAAAAAGACCAGAAAAAACGTGGCAAATGAAAACGTGAGTTATCATAAAAAGATATCCAATGTGGCTTCAAGGCTTTGGTGTATTGGTGTTTTAACAATATAAGACGGAATTTTTCATTTATAATTGAGCATTACCTTCGTATTTCAATTAATATGCTTCCTATATAATGAGAAAAGACAAAACTTAGCCTATTCCTAAAAAGTGAATTTAAGTCTTGTTAAAATATGGCTATAAATACTGCACATTTACTGTATAATAAATATATATTTGTTTATAAGAAATCCCTAAATTAAGGGTTTAGGATTTGTTTACTGCACTGTGAGGCTTGTGAATTATATAAACACGCATGTATCTTTTCCCATTAGCAACAATAGAAGTTCACAACCTTTCCAATTAATCAGTAGTGATATATGGGAACAATCTACTATAACTAGTATCTCTTGGTCCCATTGGTTTGTAGTCTTTATTGATGATTGCACAAGAGTTATTTGGCTCCATTTGCTTCACAAAAATATGACGTGACCATTGTTATTTCCATCTTTCATTCAACGACTCAGCATCAATTTGAGGTCAACATAAAAAGATTTAGGTTTGACAATGCTAAGAATTATTTCAACAAAACTGCGTATACTTATTTTCAATACAAAGGGTCATTCATGATTCTTCATGTGTCTATACTCTCCAGCAAAATGGAGTGATAGAGACGAAAAATAGGCACTTGCTTAACACCACCAAAGCGCTTCTCTTTCTAAAGAAAGTTCCAAAAAATTATTAGGGAGAAGTTGTCCTCACTGCTACATATATGATAAATAGGTGTCCCTAACACATCCTAGAATACAAAAGTCCACTTGAAACCCTAAACAATTTTTCTCTCACTTAAAGATATCAGGTGGCCTTATTTCTAGAATATTTGGTTGCACAGCTTTTGTACACATCCACAATCAAAATAGGAACAAACTCTATCCCCAGGCTATTAGATGTGTCTGTCTTGGTTATTCAGTAACTCAAAAAGGTTACAAGTGTTATAACCCTTCATCTAAATAATTGTATATCTGCAATGATGTTACCTTCATTGAAACTATATTTTTTTTCTCCAATGCTCGCTCCCAAGAAGTTCTTTCAAAAGATTTTGATGACCACCTTGAACCCTTTGTTCTGTCGTATGCTCCAATTGAAACCTCCGAAAATGAACCTACCGCTGAGCAAATTAACTCTAGGCAGATTTAGAATCTAAAATTAATAATATTACTAATGCCACTGAATTGCAACCAGAAAATACTGGAACAGTCAGAGTATCAACCTCTAGAGTTAGTACCTACAACTTTACAAGATTCAACGATCTCTACACAAGAATGAAAGTGGCATTCCATACATCTGACATGTCCATGAATTCAATCGAAGTTTTGAACCAAAAACTATAGTAGACTTGAACCAGAAAATGAGAACACTTTAAACTCTCTAAATGACATTGATCTTCATAGCCATCACAAAGGGTACGAGAAACTATACAAAAAAACTTTCTACCTTCTACACAAATTAACCTTAAGAGGTCCCCTGTTAGTTTGAATTCTATTGTTGTCCCTAACATTGATACCGAAACTTTGACAAGGAAAGAATGGAAAGATGTCATGAAAGTCGAGATTGATGGATTGGAAAAATATAGTACTTGGGAAATTGTTGACAAACCCAAAGAAAAGAATATTTCTGGCAGCAAATGGATATTCACAGTAAAATATCAGGCCGGTGGGTATATTGAAAGGTACAAAACGAGATTGGATGCCAAGGGATAATTCAAGCTTATGGAATAGACTACCAGGACACTCTTGCACTGTAAGGATTTTTCTTTTTACCTTAGCTTCCCACATTGATTGAAACCTTATAATATGATGTTTAAAATACCTTTCTCCATGGAAACCTCAAAGCAAAAATCTACATGAATAGTTGACCTAGGTTTGAAGGAGACAAAATAAATAAGGTTTGCAGACTGCAAAAGGTTCTTTATGGACTGAAACAATCCCTTAGAGCTTGATTTGGAAGATTCACAAAAGCTATGAAGGAATTTGGCTACAAAGTCAAGGAGATCACACTTTTTTACTAAACATTCAGGAAAACAGGAGATAACAATCCTTCTGGTTTATGTTGCTTATATTATAGTGGCTAGAAATGATGAAAAAGAGAATGAATTGTAACAGAGACAAGTCCAAAAGTTTCAACTAAAAGAGCTAGGAAGACTGATATATTTTCTAAGGGTTGAAGTGGCCTACTCAAACCAAGGAATTTTCATATCTAGCACAAATATATAACTGCTTTGTTGGTAGAAACTTGAAAAACTAGGTGCAAACCAATAGATCTTAATCATAAGTTATGTAAGGCAGAAGAGGAACCAATAGTGCTCAAAAAGATGTATCAGAGACTGATTGGAAAATTCATATATCTGACTCACGGCCAAACATTGTTCATTCAGTGAATTTCATCAACCAACTTATGCATGGACCGAAGGAATCTCATCTTCAAACTGCTTAAAGAATTCTATTTTACTTCAAGAGCAGCCCAGGAAGGTGAATACTGTTCAGAAAAAATGGAAGACTAACTCTTGAAGCCCACATTAATGCAGATTATACAAGTTCGCTTGTTGATAGAAGATTAATGACTGAATATTGTACTTTCTTAAGTGTGAAATTAGTGAACAGGAGAAAAAAAAAGGGGGATGTGATGGCAAGATCATCGGCTGAATCAGAGTTCAGGCCTGCATAAGGGCTGTGAGTTATTATGACTAAAAATCATCTTAGACGAGTTGAAGGTTAATTTGGAGGGACCCATGAAGCTCTAATATAATAATAAGGTAGCAATAGACATCACACATATCCCATTCAGCATGACAGGACAAAACATGTTGAAATGGATAAACACACCATTAAGGAAAAATTAGAAGTTTAGTACACATGTCATACATTCCGTCCAGCCAACATGTGATGTGTTGACAAAAGGATTCAATACCTCAAACTTCAATAATCTCATAACCAAGCTGAAAATGGGGATATTTAATCCTCAACTTGAGACGGGGTGTTGATATATGACTGTAAATATTGCACATTTACTATACAATAAATACAAAATGGTTGAATAATAAATATATATTTGTTTGCAAGATAGTCCTAAACTTAGGGGATCGGGATTAGGAGTTTATTTGGTAGATTTGTTTCGAATTTGGAGTCTTTAGTTATGGAGATTTGTTTCCTTTATTTCAAGAGACTTATTTCCTTTTATTTGGATTTCATTTCTCCATTAAAATACCAATTATTGTTTCTTTATTGTATAAGAATTTCATAATTATTGCTTACCGACTACAAATTATTTCATGAGTCTAACTTGGTCTCACAAAACAAGCTAGTAAGTTGAAGTTTACACTTATTTACAAATTATAATTTGATCATATATCTAATCAATGTGCTCTCACCAAGGACAGGACATCTTAAGCAAGGAAATAGATATTTATGGGTAGTCTATAGCGATCCAAAAGCAAGTAACAAAATAGACCCAACAAACCTTGCTAAGATTAGCTCTCATACCATCTCAAAAGTGAATTTTAAACTTAACCTAACCTCGCAAAAATAGCTTTAAGGTGGGGTCTCTTGATACCAACTTGAATTAAGATGTGATAATAAAAGCAGTGGTTTATTGTGTTCAGTTGATGTATATTATATATACACACATGCATTTATATAGGAAAAGTATCCTATAACACTCAAGCTAGGAACATACACCCAAAACTGCAGTTTTACGAAACTTGTACAATAAAATAACAGTCATAATTTTAACATCATTATAGATATATCTAATTAGAATCAATTTATTGGAATCTGAATAAAACATATCACATTATGTATATTCATATAAAATTTCCTATAATTATCTGCATTAGTCGCAATTAATATGTATCTCTTGCAATCATGTAACGTATACACAGTTTCAACATCTCTTGCATCTATCTCTCTTTCAACAAAATCTTAAATAGATTTTGAACATTTTATCTCAAAGCGACATACAATGCAAATAACATGGATGGTGCACACACAAAGCAAAGAATGTAAGAACTATATCATATATAATTGAGTTGGAAGAATTATAATTTTTTCTCATATTGAAAGAAAAAACATATATTTTTACACACTTAGAAAGAAAGAAAAACCTATAAGATGATAATGGCCAAACAAAATAAACATATACTAAATAAAGCATGTCCATTTCAACAAACACAATATTTTCCATTTTTATACTGGCATAATAGTATCCTACAATTGGCAGGGACTAGGGACTGGGGATAAGGTAGAGAGAGTATGTCATACCGAGGCAGTCAATAAAGTTGTATAGACATTGTTTGTCAACAGCCTACACGGTGCTGCCTGGAATGCCTTTTGTAAGGCGTAAAAAAGAAAAGAAACCTTATCTTCAAACATTGTACTTCCACCATCTTGCAGTCCAACACCCAAAAGGTTGCTTGCTGTATCAAGACCAGAGCGGGAACCATGCCCCAGATGCCCAGAAACTATCAAAGCACCCAAGAGACCAACAATCCCAACAACAATGCCGTCACTTTTATCAGCATTATAAACATTTTTCCTAGCACTATCAGCACTGATGGATAGACTTATGCCTCCCAAATTCTTGACAGATGGAGTTTCTGAGGTACGTGTCATCCCTTCAATATACACATCAGGAGAACTAGGACCAATATTACTGCAACTATCAGCAGATTGAGAACCTTCATCATCCTGATATGTTTCTGTGATTTCACTGCTACCATCATTTTCATTTTTTTTAAATTCAGCATTCTTTGGTGCCGATTCAAGAGCATCACTTTCTCCAGCCTTAACTTCCCTTTGGAGAAGAACAAGAAGAGTTTCTATCCCCCCACATGCTAGGAATGCTTTTGCAAATGAGTGAGCTCTAGCTGTATTAGGCTGCACAACCAACCTGTAGAAGAGATGTAACACCCTAGCAATCTGGAAAAAAAAAAAAAATAAAGAGTAAAATTTCTTTAAATTTTGATAACAGAGATTTTAAAAATTAAACCAAAGCATAACAAATTTGTGTTACATTGTTCAAATTTCCAGCAAGCCACTAAGCTTGAGATTAGTAATAACCACAAAGAGAAGATGTGGATTACTTTTTTTCAGACAAAGAAGAATATAAAATATCAATAACCCTGAGTTTCTGCTAATTTAGTTATGCAACAATGTAAGGTATTTTACTAGTTAATGGCTAATAAAGTATATTTAGAGAATACAATGTTATACAGAAAATAGGGTTTAGTTTTGGGAAAATTCCAGAAGTGTCAAATATCCCACACACGACTGTTGGAGTCCATCCTCCCATATAAATTGTAAAAGCGTGGAGCAAGTTAGAAGCTCTAGTTACAGGGGACATGTCATAGCACTACTTAGTCATCTCCTTTGTAATCAAGTTTAAAAGGGAATGATTTCTTTCTTCTTATTATTTCTCATTACATATATCCGATATATATACATACATTTGTTGGATAATTTTGGAAATAAGAACAAACTATTCTAGGGAATAGCTAGTAATAAAAACAAGATACAATAACTATACAAAATTAAAAACAATAAGAATATTATCTAAAGCTTCCTAAAATATATTTGACACTCCCCTCAAGCTAGTAAATAAATGTTCTTCATTCCTAGCTTTAATATAATTCTCTCAAAGTTACTGTTGCTTAGCCCTTTGATGAGTATGTCTGCGAGTTGTCCCTAGGTAGACACATATTGAGTGCAAATCATTCCATGGTCAACCTTTTATTTGATAAAATGTTTATCCACTTCAATATGTTTAGTTCTATTATGTTGTACTAGATTGTGAGTTATGCTAATTGTGGATTTATTGTCACAATATAACCTCATAGGCTCATCGCTTTTCATGTTTAAGTCTTTCAATATACTCTTCAACTATAAGAGTTCACATTGCCTCCTACCTCCACTGCTTCTTAAGAACTAGAGCAATGATCAAATTTTTCCATTTTTATGGCCTTACATGGACTTCCTAATTATTATCCACATGTCTGTGATCAGTTTTAGAGTCCCCAATTGTACCTACCTTTACTTCCCCTTGTTCCAACCTATTTCTTTGTGTCAAGTAAGTTAACCACTAAATACCTTCTTCAGTCACTTCTGATGACTCTTCAGCATTGGTATCTTAGTGTGATGATCGCAATTGCCTTCACAAGCCAAGCAAAGGGAATCCCAAGTGTGAACATTGTCACAAGCTCAATCACAAAATTGACAGGTGTTATACCTTACATGATCATCCCCCTCAATTTGCTGTGATTGCCCAAGTTGCTTCCTCACAACCATTTGACTTAGGACCCACTTCATCTCATACTTTAGGACAAGTTGCTAACAAATGTAACATGGTAGTCATTGGAAATCCACTTCTTAATACAGTATCAAAGTCATGAGTTAGAGTCTATCCTAACAAAGTTTGTTGTTTGTTGGGTTGGGTCTATTATTCTACCTACTATCGGACCACCAATTAATGTCTAGTCTCATGCTCGAGATGTATATGTCTCAACGTGAGTGAGGTGTGTTGGAAGTGTCACAACAACTAGAGATAAGGTCAATTTACAATATATAATGGGTGCAAACCTTACCTTACAAGTCAATTTTGTGAAATTGAGTTAGGATTAAAATCCACTTCTTAACAAGAGTAATAGCTAACAACTATAACACACTATATACAAAATATAACTAAGTATTCACTCTAACAGTGTAGATTGAGAGTGATAGTACTAGTGTCGTTCATGCATTTACCACATTTACTATTATTTCTAGGATACTTTTGAATGGATGGTTAAATTGTATAGCTCTTGAGGAAAGTTTCACATGTATGTAAAGAGGGTAATAAATGTTTTGACTAACTTGGAGCACAAGGTAATTTTGATAGTTAGTGGGATGTTATGCCTTCTTTTATTAGTATTGGTCTCTTCAAGGATGATATCACTTACCTTTTTATAGGTTTGTTTAGATTTTGTTAATGGGTTTGGTTCGATCCCCTATCTTATGTATGTTTTTCACTCTTTTAATAATATCTAAGTATGTTGCAAATGGTTAATGTTGTAATGCTATGTGAACCTAGTTGGGATTGTTTTCATAGCATAGTGGTGCTAATGAATACTTTCTTTTAGCTATAACAAAAATTCACAGTTTGAGTCCACCAAAAAATCATACATTCGCATTGCACATTATAGTCCTTGAGTATGGCTATAAATCTACTCAACATTTAGTTTTTGTGTCCAAGTAATGTTCAGCTCCACCCATATTAGCTAATGAGCCCCTAACCCCTACCAAAAATGGAGGAAAGTGCTTAGGCAAAATAAGCATGATTAGGAGGGAGGTTTCTTCACCTTTTTTCTATTAGTTTCCTTAGTTTTTGTCTTAAATAAATTATAGACTCACGTTTGTTTCTTGTGTTTTGTAGGGTTGTTAGTGGCACCTCCCTTTTTTAGGTTGTCACCTTCTGGAGAAATGCAAGGCCATGGAAGTATTTAGCCCTAGGGAGTGTACTCACCACAACCCTAGTTTTGCCAAGAAGACCCCTTGGAAATGGAAACGGAGAGCATCTTGGATTGGAGCGGGAACCATTACGCACTTGGAGGAGAAAGAATGCACCTTTTTGATGATTTTGTAATGATAGGAAAATATTCTCCCTCTCCCTCACCATTAGGCTTCTAGAAAGATATTTTGTGATTTTGCTAGGTAGCTCTTCATCTTTGTATTATTGTTAGGAGGTCCTTCTGTTGGTCTATTTAAGAGGATCTCCTTGCCACTTGTAAAGGGTTGTTGAAAAAAGAAATAAAGTTATTATCCACTTTCGGTTGTGAGTTCCTCCCTTTGAGACTGGACTATCTCTGTCTTATCTTGACATTGGTGGCAACCACTACTCATCTTGGGTTATCCATCCCCCAAGTGGCGTGCCACTTTGCCATCCTCCTCAATTTCCTTACTTTCTTTTCCCTCTTTTGTTTCATTTTTCAACTTATGTTATACAAAGTGTTGTTATTGTGCTTTTGTTTTTTTTTTCTTGTCTTTTGTTATTTTGAATCCATCCTCTCTTCTTTCTTTAAAATCTCTATAAAGTGAACTTTTACATTTAGATAACATTATCATCTTAATATTCAGTACGAATCTTCCTAAAATTATCTTAAGCAACATAAACACAAAAGCCTGGTCCTCTAAAAACAACAAGATTAACTCTTATCATTAGCATACTCGCTCACAGTCCTTTTCCTTGATTTGTTTCCAAAGTATTGAACTTTACGTCATATATTTGAGCAACATCCATGGCTTTAGGATATGCCTCCTTTACCTCACTCCAAATCTCCCTTCCCAAGTAGAGAAACATAAATGTCACACTTTTCCGGGATCAGAGTTGCATAGCCAAGCCATGGTTGTAGAATCGTCTTTATCCCATGTTTTAAATTTGGGATCCTACATGTCACGAGCAACATCGGTCAAGGTATTCGTCCTCCCTTTTCCTCAGAATAGTGCGAATAAATTGGGATCATGAATTAGGACCATTTTATGTAGCTCTCCCCATTCAGTCCATAGGCAGAATGCATGTTCTTCAACTCTTCAAAAGTTTGGGATTTATTCTCCTCTGTTTCAGCCATAAGATATTGTGCGATGAGGGTACAAGATAAAGGAAAAAGAAAACGTGCCGCGGCAAAACAGCTTTTGTGCAAATGAAGGCTGTCTAGGGTTTCAATCGCATAGTCAGAGCCTCCCAGATTTCGAGAGTTATAATTTCAGTCTGTTCTGAAATCAGATCTCTAATTATGAGCATATTTCTTTATTTACTGAACATGGACTAATAAGAAATAAATACGAGATTTCCTAGCTATGGTACATGACCAATCCCACACAAATACATAACACTTTATTAAAGAAAAATTGTTCAGAAAATAATATAGTTAATGAGCTACATTAGGATATTAAGTGTACTATTAAAAGCTTAGAAGCTGTAAAAGATTCTAGAAATTTCTTTCTAATATTTACTTTCAAGATTAGTCTTCCTGTATATATATGGATCCTCTTTTATGTTATTGAATTGAATAAAAAGCTTCTCTTGTTGATATTAATCATTTTCAAGTTTTACCATCAAGTAAATGGTAGATGGTTCTATCGACAGAACGACTAAAGACTTCTCTCATACCTATGACAGAACCACTAATCAAGGTTTGGTAGGATTTCTCCAAGCAATTTCTGCCACGTCTAGTGTAACTTTGATCAATCAATAATAACAAAGATCGTTTTCTTTTCATAAAGTAACAAATTATCTTTGTAATAGATAGTTATTTAAAAAATAATTTATGAGTTGCTTTTTACTGCATAAAGTTTTAAAAATAGAAAGAAAAAAAATAAAAACAGAGTATAAAAAAAGTTTCTAAAAATTCTTAAAACATAAAACCAACGGTAAAAACTACCAGAAAAACCCATCGGAAGCATGAAATACACAAGCAAAGCCTTTCGGCTTACGGATAACCTCAACAAGAATGGCCTAAGAGGATGTTATTTATAATACAGTACTTCTGTATTGTATGACACGAACTGCAAAAACGTGACATCATAATACTTTGTTATAAGAAACATGAATTATAAGATGTTGCGTGCTTCATATTAGGGTATTGCTTACCTGACCAGGTTGTCGACAGTCAATCATGAACCCAAGTAAACATCGAACATCATCTGATGCTAATGTAGGAGATGCTGCCACTATTAGAAGTTCAATTACCACTAAGAGCTCGTCAACCAAAGCATTGACCTCACCAATCGGTCTTGTTGATCCAGTTAGATGAAAGTTATTTACTGAATCCTTTTCTGGAACAGTCCAATAGCTTCTTCTACAGCCATCAAGAAGCATTTGAATGGCATTGGCCTCTCGCATCACTACCGACTCAGTGAAAACCATGTCGGCAAGTGATGATAGAAGCTTCTTTTGTATGCCATAACTACATAAACTCCAAATTTTTAAATCCAGCAACAGTGTGGTGAAGAGACGCACTTTGAGAGTATGGTTGATATTTTGAGATAGACAAACTGAGACAACTGCAACAACAAGTTCCTCGTCACCTACACCATCATATGTTCCTTCACAAAGTGAAGCCAGGGTTTCGAGAAGGTGATTTAAAATCTTTGAAAGAATCTCGGGTCCTTTGCAACGAGCCAACTCCTCATTGTTCCTCGGATATTGAATGGCCATTGATATAATTCGAAATATTGGACCAGCAAGGGATGAAGTGGCTACAGACACAGAAATATTCCCCTTCCGTGGTTCTAGAGTATCCTCCTGCACATTGCTAATTGCTAAGGGAAGCAAAGATAATGGACCACCGTAAGCCAATGCCCACAAGGCCTCCACAGGTCGAATTCGTGTAGCAACGTGGACTTGCCCTAGAACCTCGGCTGGGCGCCGAAGCACTCCTGAATCACAATAAAGGAACCCATCGTAACAAGTACAGCAATGCATATTTTACATGCTTTGATAAAAGAAATTTTATAAAATGGTCTGATATACATGCAATTATTTCCCTAAACTTAACGATCTGGATTTTAAATACTAAAATATTGTACACAAAGTAGTTTCCTAAGAAGGATTTAAATACCAATACTTTGTCTATAGATATGATTTATGACATAATATTGTGGCGTCATTTAATCCATGTAACTGACCCTACCTTCCTTGTTCAAAACGACTTGGCTATTGTTGTTGTTGGACTTCCTTAGAACAAGCCATGGAATATCCAACAAATAATCAGTGATGTCATAATTAAGAACTGACGAAAGATGGAAAGAACCGGCGACCTCAAGGGGATTAGTCTACACTAAAACTAAAAATAATAAGAAAAGGAAGAGACTAGAAAGAAATAGAGACTAAAATTGTAACTCCTTCTACTAATCTGTAGTTAATTCGTAAACTCAAACCACATAACGGATAAAGTAACAGAATTCAGCTAATCAAGCGCACGAAAAGACAGTTATATCATGCCTGGTCAGCTAAGCATAAGTTACACATAAAAGAAATCCAGTATGTTACTCGATGACTCAAATATTGCATGGTAGAATATTCTATATTTTCATGCTCACGGTTCTCTATATAAATATGAAATTACAATATCTTCCAATAACACTGTTTTCTTAAAAGTGTTATTGTTCACTTTTATGCTAAAAACACTATACCTGTTAGAGAGTGGAAAGTGTATGAAAGGAGGAGAAAACATTAATTACCTAACTGTTTAGTAGTTAGGTACGGCGGGAAGTGTAACTGTGTATATAAGGTAGAGTTGTGGTGTTGTAGAGGACAATTGAGTATATTCTTTTGTTAGTTGCAGGACACATTGTCCTGGGAGGGGGATTAGGCTCCCTAGTTTCGGGCTGTACATGATTGTTGGAGATAATTCAATACAGAACTATTCTTTTCCTATACTCATACCTGTGATTACTGTGTGTGAGTGTGTCTTGAGTGGGTTTCTCTTCCAAGAAACCTAACAATACCACCTAGGTTTTTTTCAATGCATTTATAAATGAATTTCATGCTAATTCATAACAAGTGTGAATAAACAAGATATTAGAGAGTGGGTTTTAAGCCTAACTCAACCTCACAAAACCGGCTTATAAGGTGAGGTTTGTACCTCACTTATATATTATAAATTGGCCTTATCTTTAGTCGATGTGGGACTTCCAACACACCCCCTTCACGCCAAGGTATAGACATCTCGTGCGTGATAGTAGAAATTGGGTGGTCCAATAGCGGCCCGACAACGGGTGGAAACAGAAATACCCACTTAGAACTCGCTAGGATAGGCTCTAATCATAGCTCTGATACCATATTAGAGAGTGAGCTTTTAAGCCTAACTCAACCTCACAAAACCGGCTTATAAGGTGAGGTTTGCACCTCACTTATATATTATAAATTGGCCTTATCTCTAATTGATGTGGGACTTCCAACACACCCCCTTCACGCCGAGGTATAGACATTCAAGCCGGTTTTGTAGGGTTGAGTTAGGCTTAAAACTCACTTTCTAATATGGTATCAGAGCCATGGTTAAAGCCTACCCTAACGAGTTCTAAGTGGGCATTTCTGTTTCTATTCCACCCGTTGTCGGGCTGCTATTGGACCACCCAATTTCTACTATCACGCACGAGATGTCTATCCCTCGACGTGAAGGGGGTGTGTTGGAAGTCTCACATCGACTAGAGATAAGGCCAAATTATAATATATAAGTGAGGTGCAAACCTCACCTTACAAGCCGGTTTTGTGAGGTTGAGTTAGACATTAAAAACCCACTTTCTAATACAAGAAGCGTGCAATTTACAGGAAGAGTACAAAAAAAGAATAAATACATTGGAAAATATCCTCTTAATAATCAAACAATTGTTACCACTGAGTGAGAAAGGAAAACCCTCATGGTACTCATAAAAGATGTCAATTGCCAACGCAAAAAGGTTGTAAGAATTTTCTAGGTACATCATATAAATCTACAAATAAAACTGAATTGAAAGAATTAATATGAAAGAAAGAAATTCTTTATTCAAATTGATTAATTTGAAATAGTACAAAAGGATAATTTATATATAGAGAACTCCAACACTAAAGTAATAATTACAAAAGGATATCTAGAACCTTCTAACAACTTCTATCCACTTCTAACAAGTTCTAGTATAACATTTAATACCCTATTAACAACATTTCTCCCTTAAGATGATGAATAGATATCAATCATTCCAAGCTTGCATGTGAGATCATGAAATGCTTAATGAAAATACCTTTTTGTGAACAAATCTGCTAATTGATATCCAGATGGAACATATGAAGTAGTGATAAGACCACTATCCGAGTTTTTTTAATAAAGTCTCAATTTATCTCTATGTGTTTGGTCTTATCATGCTAGATTGGACTGTGAGTCATGATAATAGCTAACCTATTATCACAATCAAGAATAATAGGTTCTTTATATGCCACTTTAAGATCATTTAGAATAATTCTCAGCTATAACAATTCACACACCCCATGTGTCATAACTCGGTATTTAGCCTATGCACTAGACCTTGCAACAACATATTTTTTCTTACTTCTCCAAGTTACCAAATTTCCACCCAAGAACATACATTATCCTGAGGTGGATTTCCTATCAATGATAGACCTTGAATAATCTACATTAGTACACACTTCCATTCTTAATTTCTCATTCCTCTTGAGCAATAATCCCCTTCCTAGAATTATCCTGAGGTGGATTTCCTATCTATGATAGACCCTGAATAATCTATATTAGTATACACTTCCATTCTTAATTTCTCATTCTTCTTGAACAATAATCCCCTTCCTAGAATTTTCTTCAAATATTGAAGGATTTTGTTTACAACTTGTAAATGTCTCTCCCTTGGATCATGCATGAACTAACTAACTACACTCACAACATGGGCTATGTCAAGTCTGGTGAGAGCTAAGTAAATGAGCTTCTCAATAAGTCTTTGATATTGGCTTTTATTCACAGTAGAACTACTATTATCACTACCAATTCTATGATTTTATTCTACAAGAACTTCATTGGTCTTAAAGTCAATCTTACCTGTTTCTATGAGAAGATCAAGATCATACTTTTTTTAGGAGATAAAGATGTCTTTCTTTGAGTAACATACTTCTATCCCAAGGAAGTACTTAATTTTCCTAGATCCTTCATTTCAAACTGGGCAACAAGCTTTTCTTTCAAAATTTGTTTCTCATGTTCATCATCTCCTACAATAATCATATTATCAACATAAAACAAGAGTAGAGTAAGTTTTCCTTCCAAAAAATGTTTGATGAACAAGGTATAATTTCCTTGACTTTGTCGATACCCCATGGAGATCATAACCTGAGCGAGTCTACCAAACCAAGCATGGGGTGACTGCTTGAGTCCGTATAAGGCTTTCTTCAACCTACATACTTTATTCCCTTCTTTAATAGGCCTAAAATCTGAAGGAACATCCATGAAGGCTTCTTCATCTAATTGTCCATGCAAGAAAGCCTTTTTCATATCAAATTATTGTAATTTCCAACCCAAATAAGCTGCTAATAAGATTGTATCATACATTATGTATCCAATTCGATTTAAATCAATGAAATATATGTTTGGCCTTACAAAATAAAAATCAATGAAAAATATCAAACTTTCATAAATTTAGCATTTCTCTCATTCTTTTATTCTTAACCTTGCATCACGGGCTTGAAAATCCATAGCTGTAAAAAATCCCTATTTTTTGGTTCCATCTCCTACTTACTATAACCAATTATCACCTCTCCTATTTAGTTCATAATTGAAAGTTGATTTGATCATAAGAAAGTGTTTTTTACAATAAAAATATCACTTTATTGGATTAAATTACCAAACAATTTGGCTGAAGCGGAAACAATATTTAGCATTTAATATGTTTTGTTTATGCTAGACTTCTTTAATCAAGAAGTCAAGAAAGCAAGTAAATCACAGACACACTTCTCTGAATATACTCGTCTTATTCAAAGAAATCAAGAATACAATTGTATAGTAATCACCCCTAAGGAAGCCAGATCTCCCTCCACTGGACTAAGTTCCAACCAACAAACAATTTACAAATTTCATAATCCCGCCCTTTACCACTAACTCCTTATTTATACTGCCCTTTCCCTCTAACTAACTTCTAACAGAAACTCCGACCAAATTTCTAACAGACACTCTCTCCTTCCCGCCTTTATTTTTCCTCACATATACTTTTATTCCCCTATCAATACCCCCTCCATCTCAGCAACCTTGTCCTCAAGGTTGAAATTAGGAAACTGCTGCTGGATGTACATCTCCTCTTCCCAGAATTTGAGATACCTCCTCTCCTTGTTGATTTCTGTCTCTCCTCTGTAATACCTTTAAAGGTCTATACAATGGACCTTCCACCTGTAAATCCACTGGCAATTCCCCTTCCACTTTATTCTCCCCCACCACTTTCTTCAATTGTGACACATGAAAAACCGGGTGTATTCTGGCAGTCACTGGTAGCTGCAATTTAAAAGCCAATGGATCCACTTGTTTTTCAACCAAGAAAGGTCTGTAGTACCGAGCAGATAACTTGGGATGCAGCCTACTAGGCATCGACACTTGCCTATGGGGTCTTATCTTAAGAAAGACCCAATCCCCTTCTTTTATACTGGATTCCTTACTCTTTCTATTCGCAAACTGCACCATCCGCTCTAGAGCTCTAGTCAGATGATGTTGCAGCTGCTTGATAGCTTCATCCTGCGTCTACAAGTCATGTGCCACCGCTTCTACTAATGTTTCACCTGGGATAAATTGGGTTAATGCTGGTGGGGGTCTGCCATAAACCGTTTCAAAAGGAGTGCATTTCGGTGCCCCTTGATAACTGGTATTATACCAGTATTCAGCCCATGGTAACACAGTGCTCCAAGCCTTAGGTTGTTCTGAACAGAAACACCGTAAATAGGTTTCAAGTATCTTATTCAATACCTCAGTCTGACCATCCGTCTCTGGGTGGTATGCGGTGCTTATTCTTAATTTGGTGCCCTGGATTCTAAAAAGCTCCTTCCAGAATATACTAATAAAAAGGGGATCCCTGTCGCTAACAATTGACATTGGTATACCGTGCAGACACACCACTTCCCTTACGAAGATTTCTACAATGACCTTTGCTGTATAAGGATACTTTATGGGAATAAAGTGCCCATACTTGCTCAATCTATCCACCACCACCATTATCGTTTCAAACCCCTGAGATTTTGGCAACTTGACCACAAAATCCATGCTTACTTCTTCCCAGATTGCCCTGGGAATAGGCAATGGCCGCAGAAATCCCTAAAGAGATAATGCCATATATTTGTGTTGTTGGCAGACCAAACAGGAAGCTACATAATCTGTCATCCTCTTTGTTAGGGTATAAGGTGGGAGGTAATGTTAGGGGTTGGAACATATATGAGAGAAGAAAGTATAGAAGGAGAAGGGGTAGAAAGCGGGAAGCGACCAAGCCGAACGGTGGAAGGCGGGGAGTGATCAGGCCGAACGGTGGAAGGCGGGGAACGATCAGGCCGGGCAGTGGACAACGGGGACCGAGCAAGCCGAACGGTGGAAGGCGAGGAGCGAACAGGCCGAACGGTAAACAACGGGGAGCGAGCAGGCCGAATGGTGGTAGACTATGAGGAGTCAAGCCGAACGGTTGAAGGATTACCATCCTAACTGTCGCAGTAGTTAGGATGGGCGGGAACTAATTACAGTTAAAGGAGCCACATTCGAGAAGAATATTCAGTATAAGTTAATTAGAGTAAATAAATATATATGCTATGAAAATATTCAATATAAGATCATTATAGTTAAGGATAGGCTAAGATAATATACGGGGGATATTTATATTAAATATATGGATATTTATATTAAATATAGGGATATTTATATTAAATATAAGGATATTATTTATATTAAATGCAGATATATTCTAGCGAAATATTTAATAAGAGATGGACAGGAAATAATTAGTATAAATAAAGCTAGACTTTATTGTTAGGGTTATGTTTTGATCATTGAGTTTGTGACAAACATTATTGTCTTGTGAGGGAGGTTATGCTCCCAAAGTAATTGAATGAGGTTATGCTCTCAATTATTGTTTACTTTTGTTTATTCAGATATTACCATCAATAAAAGAAATTCATTCGTTCAATTCTATACTTTCATTTTTCTTTTGGTTTGTTGTGAGCGTTGAGAGTTCAGACATGTAACAATTGGTCCGACTTGCTAGATCGTCAGAGAGGAGAAAAAGCTGGAGAACATGGAATTGTCCATGAGGGGATTGGAGACGGAGATGGCGGCAGTTCGGAAGGATTTGCAAGAACTGCATGGGAGGACGAGCCCGACAATTAGATGGAAATTCGGATGGAAGCCAAGGATCTGTCAACGGGAAAAAGGAGGACCCACGAGAGGAAGAGGAGGGCGAGAGAGAGAATGGATGCCACGAGGAGCAACCAAATTGGAGGAAAAGGGTAGAGTTACCCAATTTTGATGGGGTTGATCCGTTGAATTGGATTAGTAAAGCTGATAATTTTTTTGAACTACAAGGGGTGTGAGAGGAAGAGAAGTTGCACCTAGCCTACATCAGTATGGAGGAAAAGGCTGGATACTGGTTCAGATTTTGGAATGGGAACGCCAATAATCGTTCTTGGGAAGGTTTAGAGGAGGCGATGGTGATCCGATTCGTAGAAAGAAACATCGGGTCAGTCTTCGAAAGACTGGCGGCCAGTAAGCAGTCGGGGATCGTGGAAGAATACGTCCAAGCTCTGAACGGGAAGGGACTGCTAGAACCGAACGGTAGCGGACTGACGAATTTGAACACGAGAGGACTGCCAGAACCGAACGGTAGCGAACTGACGAATTCGAACATGAGAGGACTGCCAGAACCGAACGGTAGCAGACTGCTGGATCCGAACATGACAGAGCGGGCGGAACCTAAAGAAAGAGGACCTATTTTGTCGAACGGGAGAGGACGGCCAGAACCGAACGTGAGAAAATTGCCGGAACCGAACGGGCTAGTACTAGAAGGAAGAATGAAAGTTTTGGAAGGAAGGGCAGATGGAAGAATCAATGCCCTAGAGAGAACAATGGGTTTTGTGAAGAGGTGGGCCAGCGAAAAGAACAGGGGGCTTACAGTTTTTGATACACCAGCAAAAGGGAGAGAGCGACGTGAAGTACTAAAAGACATTGAAGACCATTTCCTTAGGGCTTATGATTCGGGAAAAATGGTGACCAGAATGCTAGACGAAGAATGGAAGACATTCGAGGAGGTGTTACCACCATCCAAACCTCCAGACCTTAATTTGAGGGCAACAACCAGTGAGTACCCTTCATATAATAACACAATGATGAAGAGAAGCCAGGAGATCAAGTTTCATAGTTCCAACCTTGAGGACAAGGTTGTTTCGTTGTGGGGTGTAATGTTAGGGTATAAGGTGGGAGGTAATGTTAGGGGTTGGAAAGTATATGAGAGAAGAAAGTATAGAAGGAGAAGGGGACCGAACGGTGAGATAAGGGGACCGAACGGTGGAAGATGGGGAGAGACCAGGCTGAATGGTAGAAGGCGGGGAGCGACCAAGCTGAACGGCGGAAGGCGGGGAACGATAAGGCCGAGCAGTGGACAACGGGGACCGAGCAAGCCAAACGGTGAAAGGCAAGGAGCGAACAGGCCGAACGGTAAACAACGGGGAGCGAGCAGGCCGAACGGTGGTAGGCTGTAAGGAGTCAAGCCGAACGATTGAAGGATTACCATCCTAACTGTCGCAGTGGTTAGGATGGACGGGAACTAATTATAGTAAAAGGAGCCACATTCGAGGAGAATATTCAGTATAAGTTAATTAGAGTAAATAAATATATATCCTAGGGAAATATTCAATATAAGATATTTATAATTAAGGATATAGGCTAGGATAATATAAGGGGGGTATTTATATTAAATATAGGGATATTTATATTAAATGCAGATATATTCTATGGAAATATTTAGTAAGAGATAGAGAGGAAATAATTAATATAAATAAAGCTAGAGTCTGTTGTTAGAGTTATGTTTTGATCATTGAGTTTGTGACAGACATTATTGTTTTGTGAGGGAGGTTATGCTTCCAAAGTAATTGAAGGAGGTTATGCTCCCAATTATTGTTTATTTTTTTTTATTCAAATATTACCATCAATAAAAGAAATTTATTCGTTCAATTCCATTCTTTCGTCATTCTTTTGGTTTACTGTAAGTGTTGAGAGTTCAGACACGTAACACTCTTCTTCATAACCATCGTTCAGCCCTTAACTCCCTCTTCCCTTGCAACCACCGCTCGGCCTTTAACTCCCTCTTCCCTTACAACCACTGTTCGGCCCTTAACTCCCTCTTCCCTAGCAACCACTGTTCGACCCTTAACTCCCTCTTCCCTTGCAACAACCATTCGGCCCTTACTTTCCTCCTTCCTTTCTGCTACTGTTCGGTATTAGGTTAATTCTGTATTTTATTCCTAATAATGTGACATTCACATATTTCAGTAAACTATATTTTTAGTCCTTCATAATTTCACAAAATTCACTTTTACTCCCTAGAAAGTTTTTAATAGTCTTAATTCTTCAACTATTCGTCATTGTTTTTAGACCTTCCCTCTCGAGATATTTTAGGAAGTATTAGATTTTAGTCTGTCGAAATATTTTAGGAAGTTTCAAATTTTTTTTCCTATTGTATTTAATTCTATATATTGGTTATATATCAATAGCATAACAATCCCGCAATCTCAAGGATTTGTTTCATAGAGTAGGATGTGTTTGATACGTAAATTATCCAATTGATATATGAGGCTGAATATAGAGAAATTATTTTCTTATAACCTTGAGATGATATATACACTTTAGGTCATGAATGGGAAAGAAGGTTAGAGAACACTTTAGGTCACAGGTAAGCTTTTGAAACAAAATAAAATTATTAGAAACGTTTGAAATATAAAGGACATTTTTAAGGTTGAGTGATGGTAAAAGAGAAATATTACCATATCTAGTTATTGGGATACGAGTCCCATTAGCAATAGTAATGTTTTACCGAGAGAAAAAAAAAACATATGATGTTAAAAGAGGAGTAAGGGATCATCTGTCACACTGAATCTAGAATCCAAGAGTCTTTATATAAAGTTTTGAAGTTCTTACCAGTCACGACTACAAAGCCAGTACTAGACGGTGACTTACTATAGACTCATGAGAGATTTCAAATATTTAATTTCAGCACAGTGCATGTATCTCTAAAGTTAGAAATTCAACATAAAATAAATAATGGAGATTCCTTAACCCCTCTTAATTAAAGGAGAACAATAAAACAAAAAGTTCTGACAGAGATGATAAAATGATAATAACAATTCTGACTATGGCAATGGCAAAAGCTCCAGGAATGGCTCCAGCAAAGGTACGACAGATGGGGTGCAGTAACGGCACAGAACCACAAATTGGGTACATTTCAAGTAACCCCAATATTTAAAAGAAATGGGTGTATTTTAGACAATCTCAAAAGGAACCTAACTAAGACGGTAAAAAAAAAATGTAAGCAGACCTCCCAAGATTAGAGCTCTGGTACCAACTTGAAAGAATTAACATAAAATAAAGAATACTTTTATTTAAATTGATTCATTTCAAATAGTAACCACATCTATATATAGAAAACTCTAGCCCCAAAGTAAAAACTACAAAAAGATCTCTAGAACCTTCTATGAACTTCTAATAGCTTCTAGTAGAGCATTTAATACCCTATTAATAACACTTAGATTATTTATCGAGCATTTTTTTCATAAAAAATAACATAGTTAGGCAGTAGCAGAAAAATTTATATATTACCGTAAAATCAACACCCAGAAATTATCTGACCTGCAGCACCAGAAGGTGAAGCATCTGGACAGAAACGCCCACTGAGCAAACTAGGATGATAGAGTAGGTGAATGAAATCTCCAATTTCTGCATCCAAAAGAACACTTTCGTCTGCCTTGCTCTGCACATGGGCATTTGTTGCTAGCCATGGTAGCCCTGCTCCATTGCCAAAAGAAGGTACTATATCCCCTCCTCTAGAAGCCAAGCGTGCCATCCTTTCAGGGCCAATTGGTTCCTTGAAGATGTAAACAGGCCCCATTTCCGCAAACAACGGGCACTGACGGCGTCGACGTTGCAAACCGGCCATAGTAGGAGGAGGGTTAGTTCCTATGCAGCAAAATGCAAGGGGTTTGGAAATCCTGGGGAACTCAAAAGGACGAACTTCGTGTAAAGACCCATCTACATACAATCTAATTTCATTTTCTGCATTCCCAAGGATACCATTCTTGCTTGTATGTTCAAGACCAATGAAGTACCAGCATTGTGGTCTAAATGCATAAGTAAAATGTAAAGCAGATTTCTTTGCCTTTCCACAACCAATTTCAACAACCAAAAATTGAGCATGAAAGTAAGCCTCTATACCCTGATTATCAGCAGATAAAAAACTGAATAAACGTGGCATGTGCACCGTACCTTCACCAGCAAGAGCACTAGCTGCTGCAGCAGCTGACATAGCTGATGACTTACCTGATTTAGCAAATGCAGCCGCAGCAATTGCAGCGGCAACTGTTGCTGTATTTAGTGCGTCAGCAAATGATTCAATGTAGATCCATGTTGCAAATGCATACCCATGGATAAATGGCCAGCGACCCTCCCCTGGACCCAGCAAACCAGAACTTTCCCCATCAAACTCAAAAGTGCAAGCTGGTCCATTAGATTCCTTTTCACTAATGGCTTTTTCCAATGCAAGCATCAAGCGTGAAGCCCAAATTGTGGTGAGTGTTCTTGGAATGACTTGAAACCATCTATGAAGATCACTAACAGTAAGAGAATGCCCAGCCAAGTATTGTATGCAGCGGCACAAAGGAGTTCCATCCCACCTTATTTGCCCATTTAAGCCAACGTCTACAGTGAAAATTTTTTCTGCTGTTCTCAACAGTACTCCTAACAGACCAGCCATTGAGCACATTGCTCTGTTTCTGGTGCACGCCCTTAATATAGCAAGAAGTCCCCTTACCATTCGTGTCCTAGGTGACATAACAACATCAGAATCACCAACGTAAGGAAGCCAGGGAATCAGTTCACCTGACACAATAGCTGCCCGAGAGTTCAGCATTACACTAGGAGGATTATCACCGTCCTCTTCAAAACTTTCGACACCGCCCATTGTTGCAAGAAGTGAATCTACTATTAAGAAAGGCACACTGTCCATTTCTTCACCATTCCCAAAAATTTCTACTCCGCTTGCAATATTCTTCAGTTTCTCCATACCTTCAGGTTTCCCCATTATAGCAGAATCAATTAAATGCAATAATTCTGCAGACGAATTTTGCCCTGAATTTCTTTCCCAAGGCTTTTGTGGAGAACTAACAGAAGAATATGTAGGCGAACCAAAATTAGCTGATGAAGGATACTCATTGTCGGTGTGACCACAATGCCCCTCTGACCCAGGGCTAGAAGTAAGATGATCATGTGGCATGTCAGGAACTGGGTAAAGATTACCCTCTGTTGAGTACACCCCTGATAAATATTTTAAATTATCTCCATGTACATTTTCCTCCTGAGGACTCTTAACAACTCGCTCCATTCCCCTATTATTCACTTCATGACCATGCAATTCATTATCAGATATTTTTGTCTCTTTTGATTCTTCCTCTTCTTCCATTATACTATAACCAAAAAGCTAATAAATACTCATACAAATGACTAAACCAGCAATCCACCTGAAAATAACACAATTAAAAAATTATCCATTCAAAAAGTTTAAATTAGAAAAGGAAACCAATAACCGATATCAAGAGAATAGAAAAATATATAGTATAATATTTGCAATCGATAAACATTAAATTACAAAACTAAAAACAAACACCACTACAAAATTTCGTCAAAACTCAAACAATAAAACCGTTAAAAAGCGCCGGCTTAACTTAGTCACTCAGAAATGCGTTCTCAATCACCTACACTACTTGAAATTCGCTACCTGGTTATGATCATTCACTCACACTATCAGAAATCAGCTCGAATCCCTCACACATTGCGAGAACAAATCAATGCAGCAGAGATAGTTTCATCGCATAAAAAACGGAAACACTTTCATGCATACATTACACGAAGCCAAAAAAAAAAATTGATCGTGGTGACAAAATCGGCATTGTTTCGGTTACGTGAGATTCAAGAAAAAAAACAAATGGTTAGAAATGGATACCTCGGCGCCGATGAACGGAGCGTAAAGTAACGTTGAGACTTGACCGAAGCTCGGGAATGAAAATGAGAGGGAGAAAGAGAGAGAGGGCGAATTGGGCGCGAGAGTGAGGGTGGAATTGGGATTTGGCAAAGTGACTATAACTAACGGAGAGGCTATAAGTATTTTGCCGTTTCTGTCTGTGTGGTTTTGCCCAGTCAAACATGGAATTTTGAGAAACCAACGGTTAGCTCGATGGTGCCTTTTATTATGTATCCTATTATACCCTTTTGCTTTTCTCCTTATACATTTCTTTTAATACACAATAAATGTGTATTATTATATTATAATTAATTCATAAATATTAAAAATTGTAAAATCAGTTAAATATGCGTTGAGAACCAAAAAAGGAATATGAATCTGAACCCAACTCAAATTTTCTTAAGAAAATGTTTTACATGATTGAAAGATAAGATCAGCAGTTTTACATTAATGATAAGACTAAATGTGCATTAATTTATTAATTTATGTAAACAAGATATTCAATCTAGCTTTTGATACAAGAAATGAATGGATAAATATATTAAAAATTCATTTTATCTTTAATAAAATTAAATTTGTGATCTTAACTCTTATTAATGTTCAATTATGCATGTTAAAAGCTATAATCTTTAATTAGAATATAATTATAAGCTTTTTAAGAAGGTAATAGTTTGAGTTTGAACGTTATAATTCAATTATAACCTGATTTAATTTTAAAAATGCACTATATCTATAACTAATAGTGAAAAATAATTCTTTTTATTTAAATCTTAATTTATGTATTATAATTTAATTATAACTTAATTGACTTTTTTTCAAGATAAGTCAATTTTATAAAATTAGTTAAACATAAATTCAGGGAAAACACACACACATATATATATATATATATATATATATATATATATATATATATATATATATATATATATATATATATATATATATGTGAGGTTTGTTAATTTGCGTATGTTTGTTATTTAGTTAGTACATTTTAACAATGTGTACCGGGTTTTAGTAGACAAAAATACCTTAATATATCATGGATTCTAAGTTTTAAGGTTAAGGGTATTTTAATAATTTTCATTTACAAAACTAAAAAAAAAACCCAAACTCCTGCTCACCTCCTTCATTTCTCTCAACCATTTCTCTTTCATCTCTCTCACTCCAACATTTTCTCTGTCATCCCTACACTAGTCCCAACTGAAAAAACACTCGTTGTTAAACAATTTGCTTTTGTAAAGGGTTGAGTTATTGGCATATTCGCCTTCGGAAAAAAGGTTCATTCAAGATCTCTTCAATTTCATCATCTTCACTAACCTCTATAACAAAAATTATAAAATGAAAACTCATTATAAAGTCATTTTTTGTAAGAAATTGTTTAAGAGCGAGTGTTTCTAATTTTTTCCAGGACAATTACCAATTTCTTGGGATGTCATTATGCTTGTGAAAATTAGATAAAATTAGATAAGACAAAAATTATAAAATGATATATTAAGACATTTTTGTCTACTAAAACCCGACACACATTGCTAAAATGTACCAACAGAAAAACAAACGTACAATAATTAGCAAACCCATATATATATATATATATATATATATATATATATATATATATATATATATATATATATATATATATATATATATTATTTATTCCAACTTCAACTTAATTAACTAATAAATATTATTTTCAATGTCTTACACTTTGCTTTCTTCTTTCTTGTTACTTTTTATATTAATCGAGGCTATCAAAATTTGTAATATTTAAAAAAAAAATTGTTATGATTTTATCTTAGAATTTGATTTGTGATTGTAATTTATAATTATTTTGTGATTAGTGAACTGTTTATCTTGGTTTGAGATAAGCGACTAGACGTATGATTGGTAAGATCCGAACCAGTATAAAATTCATCTGTGCAAATTTCTCTCAACCTTACTCTTTTATTTATTATTATTATTTGCATAGTAAGATAAATTGAGAAGAAATTAAAAGGCATCAGAGCTCGATTTGATAGTTATTCAAATGGCAGGATCATATCAAACTTTTGCAGAGGGTGCTTCTATCAATAGACCACCTCTGTTCACAGGTGAAAACTATGCATTTTGGAAGGTTAGAATGCAAATTTTTATTGAGTCTATTGATTGTGAAATTTGGGATGTCATTGCTTCTGGTTCGCCTATTCCTACCGACGATTTGCAGGAACCAAAGCCCCGTACTAAGTGGACTACTGAAGAAAAGAAAAGATTTCAAAATGATGTAAAAGCCCGAAACATAATTGCATCTGCTCTAACTGTTGATGAGTTTTATAGGGTCTCCATTTGTAAAACCGCTCAAGAGATGTGGGAAGTACTGAGAGTAACTCACGAAGGAACAAATGATGTGAAGAGGGCGAGAAAGAATACCTTGATCCAGGAATACAAAATGTTCAGGATGAAGCAAGGAGAAACAATATCAGACGTTCAAAAACGCTTCACCAACATTGTTAATCATCTTATTGGACTAGGTAAGTCTTTTGAAAATGATGAACTTAATATTAAAATCTTGAAATCTTTAGACAGGTCGTGGCAACCAAAAGTGACTGCAATTTCTAAGTCACAAAACCTCAACACAATGACTATGGTGGCATTATTCGGAAAGTTGAGAGAGCATGAACTTGATCTTGGAAGACTAGATGAAGAAGAAGCCAAAGCAAAAACAAAGAAAAAGATTCTAGCCTTAAAATCTGAGGTAGAATTGGTCAACTCAACAAAGAGATTTGTATCCTCCGTTGAGAGAAAATTAAGGATGCTTACTTCTTGGTTTCACAAAATGGAAAATCAATAATATTTTAGAAAGGTTAAAAATAGGAAAACAAAGTGAATGAAGAATATTTCTTACGTGCACTTATAAATACATGTTGCTTATTTCTTTGTAATTCATTCCAACAAGTGGAGAAGAGACGTAGGCAAAAAATAAGTTATGAGAGACAAAGGTGAAATTATAATTTTTCTTTATCAATAATATATTTGCAGTATAATTTCAAGACTCTTATTTTAAGTTTTATTATTTTGTATTTATATTTTCTCTCACAAATCTGATTAAGATAAATTCTACATAATTACCTAACAATTGGTATCGAAGCCGGTTGCTATTATTGTAATCAACGATTCAAAGAGAGTTAGATTTAAGTGGGAGAAATGGCTGCAAATGAAGGAAAGATATTGAGAAGTTCGATGGTACAAACTTTGGCTTTCGGAAGATGCAGATTGAAGATTATTTGTATAAGAAAAAAGCTATATCAACCTTTCTTGGGGCATCAACTAGAAAACATGAAGGATGAAGATTGAACTCTTCTCGACCGACAAACTCTCGGAGTTATTCGATTGACATTATCCTAGAATTTTGCATTTAATATTCCAAAAGAAAAGATCACGTTGGGTCTTACGACAACTCTTTCATGCATGTATGAAAAGCTGTCAGCCTCAAACAAAGTTCATTTGATAAGGCAGTTATTTAATTTGTCGATGTTAGATGGCGCAATGGTAGCGCAACATCTTTACAAACTCAATATAGTCACAACTCAAATGAGTTCAATTGAAATTGTTTGTTGACGAAGTACGAGCCTTAATACTTTTTTCTTCTCTACCTGAAAGTTAGAACGATATAGTCACAACTATGAGTAGCTCATCAGGCAGTAATAAATTGAAGTTTGATGATGTTCGTGACCTGATTCTTAGTGAAGAGATTCAACGGAAAGAGTCAGGAGAATCTTCATCCTCCTCATTTTTTCATATAGAGTCAAGAGGAAGAAGTTCAAACAGAGGATATAGACGTGGAAAATCCAAGGAAAGGAGGTTTAATTCTAAGAATAATCATAGTTTCCAAAACTCAAAGGTAATTGAGTGATGGAATTGTGGAAAGGTGGGACACTACAAAAATCAATGCAAGAGTTCACGGAAGAATCACGAGGATAAAGCAGAAGAAAATGTTGCTTCAACCTCAAGAGGAGAAGATGTATTGATATGTTCTTTAGAGAACAAGGAAAAGTCTTGGGTGTTAGACTCTAGAGCATCCTTTCATGCCACCTCACAAAATGAATTCTTCGTGAATTATGTCCCTAGAAATCTTGGAAAAGTTTACCTTGGTAATGAGCAGTCTTGTGCGATTGCTGGTAAAGGTGTGGTGAAGTTTAAGTTAAATAGGTTTGTATGGGAATTGAAAAATGTTAGACATATTCCCAACCTAACAAAGAACTTAATCTCAGTAGGCTAGTTGGCCAATGATGGCTACACAACATTCTTCCTTGGTGATCATTAGATGATTTCAAAGGGTGCAATGACAATTGCTCGTGGTAACAAGTATGTTACTCTCTACAAGACAGAAGGAGCTTGTCATTTGATTGCAGTTACAATGAATGAAAATCCTAACCTATGGCACCAAAGGTTAGGTCATTGAGTGAGAAATGGATGAGGATCATGAACTTAATGGGGAAACTACCAAGTCTTCGGTTAATAAAAATTGACATCTGTGAAAACTGTATACATGGAAAACAAAAACGAGTAAGATTTCAGACAAGTGGAAGAATCCTGAAGAGAGAGAGACTTGATCTTGTTCATTTTAATGTTTGAGGTCCAACAACCGTCTCATCCATTAGTGGTAAGGGATGCTTTGTGACCTTTATTGACGACCACTCTAGGAAGGTATGAACATACTTTCTTAAAAATAAGTCTAAAGTATTTGAAATTTGGAAAACCATGGTAGAAATTAAGACAATATTAAAGATCAAAATGCTTAGATCGAATAATGGTGGTGAATATGAAGACACCAGATTTAAGAATTTTTGCTATGAGCACGAGATTAGATTGGAGAGGACTGTGCCAAGTACGCTTCAACACAATGGTGTGGCAGAGCGTATGGATCAAACAATGACAAAGAGAGCCAAAAGCTTGCATTTGTAGTCAAGCTTACCAAAGTAGTTCTGTGCAGAAATAGTCAACACAACAACTTACTTAATCAACCAAGGTCTGTCGGTTCCATTGGAGCACAAAATACCATAAGAGGTATGAAGTGGGAAAGAGCTAAAACTATCACATCTAAAAGTTTTCGATTCTGTAGCATATGTGCACATTAGTGATCAAGGTAGAAATAAGATTTAATCCTAAATCAAAGAAGTGCATTTTCATCGGTTATGGTGAAGATGAGTTTAATTATAAGTTATGGGATACCGAAAGATGATTCGTAATAGAGATGTGATATTCAACGAAAAGGTGATGTATAAGGACAAGGACAACACATGCAATAACAACTTAGAGCAGAGTAGACTAATGTATGTGGAGATGGATGATGTCCTAGAAACTCCTGTAATTAAGAATCCTCGGTCAGAGGAATCATGTGAAAATAATGATGAGGAAGAACTTGACACACCAGAACATTCTATTACAACTTTTGTTTTAAGAAGGTCTTCTAGGCCTCATGTACCTAATAGAAAATATCTAAATTATATATTGTTAATTGATGAAGGGGAACCTGAAAATTATGAGGAAGCATGTTAGATGACATATGCTAGTAAGTGGGAGCTTGCCATAAAAGATGAGATGAAGTCTTTAATGTCCAATCAGACACGGGAACTAATAGAGTTACCTACTGGGAAAAAGCAACTTCACAACAAATGGGTGTATCAAGTGACGGAGGATCATGATGGGTCCAACAGATACAAAGCCTGACTAGTTGTCAAAGGACCTCAGCAAAAAGAAGGAGTTGACGACATTGAAATATTTGCGCCAGTTATGAAACTCAACACCATCAGATCTATTTTAAGTATTGTTGCCAGTGAAGGATTATACCTTGAACAACTAGATGTGAAGACTGCATTTCTTCATGGAGACTTAGATAAGGAGATTTACATGCACAACCTGAAGGTTTCTTAGAAGAAAGAAAAAAGAACATGGTGTGTAGATTAAAGAAAGGCTTGTATGGTTTGAAACAAGTTCCAAGGCAGTACAAGAAGTTTGAAAGCTTCATGCACAAGGAAGGTTTCCATAAGTGTAATGGCGACTATTGTTGTTTCTTCAAGAGATATAAGTCAAGTTATATCATTTTGCTACTTTATGTTGATGATATGTTTGTCGCTAGTTTAGATAAGGACGAGATCAAAAGTTTAAAGCAACAATTATTGAAAGAATTTGACATAAAGGACTTGGGTCCAACAAAAAGGATCCTTGGAATGAAAATCACAAGAGATAATAAAAAATGTATTTTGCAGCTATCTTAGGCAGAGTACATTAACCGTGTTTTGTAGAGATTCAACATAAGAGACGCCAAAGTAATTAGCACACCTTTGGCCAGTCATTTTCGTCTATCCAAAGAATAGTCCCCTCAGACAAAGAAGGAAAAGGAGTCCATGGTTGAAATTCTATATGCCTCAGCTATTGGAAGTTTGATGTACACAATGGTTTATACAAGGCCTAACATTAGTCATGCAGTGGGAGTTGTTAGCAGGTTTATGTCAAATGCAGGTAAAACTCATTGGGAAGTTGTTAAATGAATTTTGAGATATTTACGAGGCACTACAAAGAAGTGTTTGAACTTTAGCAAAAGAGAGTTAAAAGTACAAGGTTACCTAGATGTAGACTTTGAAGGTGAAGTAGATCACCAAAGAAGTACAACTGGTTACATTTTCACTATTAGTACTACAACTGTTAGTTGGATGTCATAGGTGCAAAAGATTGTTGTTTTATCCACTACAAAAGCTGAGTATGTAGTAGTAACAGAAGCCAATAAATAATTAATATGGCTTCAACGATTGTTAACAGAGTTGGGATTCATCCAAGAGATGAGTGTTTTGCACAGTGATAGTTAGAGTGCAATACATTTGGCAAAGAATTCAGCATTTCACTCTAGGAAAAAACATATTGATGTTCGTTATTAGTTCATTAGGCTTAAAGATGGGGTGCTAACATTGCCAAAGATTCTTGGAAGTCGAATCCAGCAGACATGTTAACAAAAGTGGTAACCATTGACAAATTGAAATTATGCTCAACTTCAGTTGGCTTGCTACAATAAGATCCTTGCAATGATCAAGGTGTGAAGACAGATTGAAATCAGTCTTCAAGTGAGAGATTTTTAGAATTGGTCAACTCAACAAAGAGAATTGCATCCTCTGATGAGAGAAAATTAAGGATGCTTACTTCTTGGTTTCACAAAATGAAAAATCAATAATATTTTAGAAAGATTATGTTGAAAATAAAATGACTTAGTTTCAACACCAAGAGGGGGGTGAATTGGTGAAATATAAAAATCAAAGTCTTTTTAAAATCATTTTCGTAAAAGAGAGAACTTTCAAAAGTTTCTTGAAACTCAAGGAAAAAGATTATTCAAGTGCAGCAGAAAATAGTTGACTACGTTAAATGTAAAGTCGACTTGAAATGTAAAGAGTTCAGGGATATAAGATTCAAACGCAGTTTTTATACTGGTTCGGCCAAACTGCCTACATCCAGTGCCCTTCCTGTTCCCGGAAGCAAATGCACTATAATGGTCAAGGTTTTTACAACAAGGTTTCTATAGAGACCTCCACGTCAAAATATAAAACACCTATCTAACCCTCTAACCAAAATAAAGGCATACAACACACAACGAACAACAACAAGATATCCCCTCTCCTTAAGTTTTTAATAACTTTGAACAATCCTCAAAGTTTCCTAGAACGCAACACGTCTTCTTCCTGTAATCACAACAGGGCAACCACAAACTTCACAAGATTGAGAGAAGAATTTGATCACATATAAGAAAAAACTTCACTGTGCAGTATGATCAATTTGACTTTGAGCACAAACACTTGCTCTTTCTTGATGCGTTCTTGGAGCTTTAGCACGTTCTACAAATCTAAAAAGAATCAATGAAATCATTAAATTCACAAAAGTCTTTATAGAAATCAAACTTGAATCTATTTATAGTTTTTCATGAAACAGATGCTCCTCAAGTCGACTACACTACTAATAGAGTCGATTAACCATAGATAGTTATAACAAATTAGTAGCAGTCAAACCAACTTAATTGATTGCACATTTAATTCAGTTGACTAACTATTAACGCTTGGTCAAAGATGTAAAATATAGTCGTTATACTTCACAAGCATCAAGAGAAATTCAAAACATAACTAACTAAGTCGAGTAGCTTGTGCATACAGTCGACTTTGTCACTTCAATGCAGTTTTAAAATCTTTCTTTGCAAAAATACTCACAACACTGTTTGAGAAAATTTGTGCAAAGTCACGATTTTTAATCGACTTGCTTCATAATAAAGTCAACTTAAAACTTGCAGTTTTGCCACACGATATAAGTTCAACCAAACTACATGTGGTTTTCTTTTCTAAATCATATGTTATGCAATCACAAATGATATCTCATGTAGAACGTAGTAAATTTGCACACATAGACAGAATTAACACAAACATGTTCTCAAGAAATCATACACATTAAAGTAATGAACATGTAACACATATGAACATGTAACAACACATGTTGTTATTAATAATGTGTTGTCCTCATAAAAAATCAGAAGTTATCTGAGATTGTAAGCTTTAGCTAAACCAGTGCTTCCCTTCTCAACAATCTCCCCGTTTTTTGATGATGCACAACCATGATTAATATCAACCATGTTTGTACAACATATCAGTGAAATTGTATCAGAGTAAAAATATATATCAATCAATTTGTATCAAATTGTATCAGAGCAGATTTGTAAAAAAAAAATCGTATTTCAATCTTTATCAGAGCAAACATAATGTTGAAAGAGACTCCTCTTTGAAATATATCACTTCATATCAGTGCAAATCAGATTGTATAAGCAGTGTATCAGAGCAATATATCAGAGCAATCTTCCTAATGTATATAAGATCATAAGAACAAAAGAATATAACAGAACACTTGGTATTATTCTCCCCCTTTGTGCATTAGCAAAAAAGGTATGCTCTATGAAAATGATATGCAGTAAAACATTTTAAACAGAGATGCATCAGTATAAACATATTAATCAATCAATGATGCTCCCCTTGTCACAGATAATCACATGATAAAGAAATAATCTTCCCCTTAAGTGTAGGCATGTGAAATATCTAAAATATCATGCAATGCTCCCCCTGCCATTATGCATGTTTTATAATCAAAACCCAAATGCACAATGCAGTTATCACAGATTTCAGAGCATATAAAAGCATGTGTCAGAATTGTATCAAAATATTTGCATATAAATCAATTAAGCATAGATACAATCAATCAACAATCTCACAATATAATCTCACAATTAATTTCAATCAATCACAGAGATATATTGAATAAGAAACAATATATGAAAGATAATCAGAATAACCAAATTCCAATAAATGGAATTTATAACCCCTATAAACCAGTAGTCGATTGTTCTTCAGTTGCAATTGATTTCATTGCTATCCAATTGAATTGCATCTCTGGAAGTTTATCCAGAAGCAATGTTCCTGCAAAACCTTTCAAGATCTTTTCTAGATCAAGCAATTTAGAATCATAGTAATGCAAAAAATTATACAATTAAGAAGTGAATATGTAGAATTATTAATGTAACAGTAAACACATGCATAATCAACTTCATTCAACACACAATCGATTTTAATCTATTTTACACTACTGTCATTTAAGATTCCCAATTCATTTCGAATTAGTAAAATATCTTTCCTTGTTCAACGGCTTCTTAAAGATATTAGTCCATTGATGTAAGGTATCTACATATTCGACCTTAATTTCACCCTTAAGGATGT
Organism: Vigna reflexopilosa; assembly: GCA_027742785.1. Taxonomy (NCBI): domain Eukaryota; kingdom Viridiplantae; phylum Streptophyta; class Magnoliopsida; order Fabales; family Fabaceae; genus Vigna; species Vigna reflexopilosa. Next base: position 21,488,174 of record CM050929.1, read on the forward strand.
GGTCTCGTATGAAGTGATGCTTTATCTCAATATGCTTGGTTTTCGAATGAAGAACAAGATTTTTAGTCATATTGATAGCACTTGTGTTGTCACATTTTAAAGGAATATGATCTAATACAATGTCGTAATCTTCTAATTGACTCTTAATCCAAAGAGACTGTGCACAACAACTTCCAACTGCTATGTATTCAGCTTCTATGGTGGATAATGTCACACAATCCTGTTTCTTTGAATGCCAAGAAACCAAAGAAGATCCAAGTAAATGATAAGTGCCACTAGTGCTCTTTTTACCTAGCTTACAACCTCCAAATTCAGAATCACTATAACCTTCAAGGAAGATATTTGTACCATTTGGATACCACAGTCCTAGACTTTTGGTTCCTTTTAGATATTTCAAAATTCTTTTAACAACAGTTAAGTGTGATTCTTTGGGTGAAGACTGAAATCTAGCACAAAGACGTACATTGTGCATTATGTCAAGTCTACTGGCAGTTAGATATAGTAGAGATCCGATCATACCTCTATACATTTTTTGATCGACATCCTTACAAGCTTCATCAAGATCCAAGTAGCAGTTCGTTGCCATAGGAGTTGCAGCTTCCTTACAATCCATCATTTTGAATTTCTTCATCAGATCAATACAGTACTTGGATTGGTGAATGAAAATTCCATTTTTGGCTTGCTTGACTTGAAGACCAAGAAAATAAGTCAGCTATTTCATCATAGACATTTCAAACTCATCCTACATAGTCTTGGAAAGTTCTTTGCATAAAGCAGGATTAGTTGATCCAAAGATAATATCATCAACATAAATTTGAACATATAGTTTATCTTTGTTTAAGTTTCTGATAAAAAGAGTTGAGTATACTTTACCCCTGGAGAAACCTTTCTTTATCATGAATTCACTCAAGCACTCATACCATGACCTTGGTACTTGCTTCAACCCATATAAAGCCTTTTTGAGCTTGAAGACATGATCTGGATGTTCAAAATCATCAAATCCTGGTGGTTGTTCCACATAAACTTTCTCCTTAATATATTCATTTAAGAATGAACTCTTTACATCCATTTGATATAGCTTGAATTTCATCACTGAAGCAATACCAAGAAGAATCCTTATTGCCTCCATTCTAGCCACAGGTGCATATGTTTCATCATAATTGATTCCTTCCTCTTAGTAGTAGCCTTTTGCAACAAGTCTTGCTTTATTCTTTATAATCTCTCCTGAATCATCCATCTTATTTTTGAAGACCCATTTAGTGCCTATGACCTGTAGGTTATCTGTTCTAGGTACCAGTTCCCATACATTACTCCTTTGGAACTGGTTTAGTTCCTCTTGCATGGCCATCATCCAATTTTCATCTCCAAGTGCATCTTCAATCCTTTTTGGTCAATCTTGGACACTTATGCAACGTTCATGCAGAACTGATTTATTTTTCATCTTGTAGACATACCTCTTGAAATATCACCAATTATATTACCTGTAGAAACATTTTTGGGAACTTTCCATTCCTTAACCGATTCTGTTATAGGAGAGTCGATTACATCTTCAGAGTTCTCTTCTTCCGGAACTTCCACATTTTCTTCCTCCTCTCCAGCAAAATAATCAACTTCTATGGATTTTCTAGTCTGTTCAGGATTGCTAGCTGTTTCAACATAATCATCAAAAGCCACGTGAACTGATTCTTCAACACACATAGTTCTTTTGTTGTATACTTTGTACACTTTGCTTGTCAGTGAATAACCTATGAAGATTGCTTCATCAGCCTTGGATTCAAACTTGCCAAGGTTTTCCTTTCCATTGTTCAACACAAAACATTTACATATAAAGACTCTTAGATGAGAGATATTTGGTTTTCTTCCTTTGAGAAGCTCATATGGAGTTAACTTCAGCATTGATCTTATTACTGTTCTGTTTAACACATAGCAAGTTGTACTTACTACATCTGCCCAAAAATACTTAGGCATGTTTCTCTCATTCAACATGGTTATAGCTAGCTCTTCCAGGGCTATGTTCTTTCTTTCAACCACACAGTTTTGCTGAGGTGTTCTAGGTGCAGAGAAGTTATGTGATATTCCTATTTCAACACAATACTCATCAAAAGCCTCATTCTGAAATTCTTTGTCGTGGTAACTTCTAATCGATTTGACTCTAAGGTCCATCTCATTTTGAATGACAGCAGTGAACTTGTTAAATACTTTAAGTGTGTCACTCTTAGATGAAATGAAGAATGTCCAAGTGAAGCGAGAATAGTCATCAACGATTACAAGACATTAAGAATTTCCACCCAGACTTTTCACCCTTGAAGGACCAAATAACTCTATGTGCAAAAGCTGTAGAGGTCTGGAAGTTGACATTTCCCTTTTGTTCTTGAAGGACTGCTTTGCTTGTTTTCCCTTTTGGCATGCATCACATGGTCTCTCAGAAGCATAATTGGGAAGGCCAATGACAAGATCCTTGGATACTAGCTTGTTCAATTGACCAATTTTGATATGAGAAAGTCTCTTGTGCCAAAGCCAGACATCATCTTCTTTAGTCATTAGACAAACAACAGACTTGAATGACGTTTCTTTAAAATCTATTCTGTAGATGCTGTTATGCCTTTTTCCCACAAGTAGCAGCTCGTTGGTTGATCCATTGCTGATCAGACAATACTTGTGTTCAAAATTAATCTTTAATCCTCTTTCACACAGCTGACTGATGCTGAGCAGATTATGCTTTAACCCTTCAATAAGAAGTACATTTCTAATCTCATAAGAAGAGGGAGTTTTGATTTTACCTATACCGATGATCTTGCCTTTGTTGTTGTCACCGTATGTGACATGACCAGAAGTCTTGTAAGAAATGTTGGAAAATTTGGTAGGATCCCTTGTCATGTGTCTTAAGCATCCACTTTCCAGATACCACATGGAGCTTTTTGTTCCTTGTTTCAGATTCACTTCTGTAGTTTCAGATTTTGCCATCATGATAAGATCATTTTCAGATGTAGTCTTCTTGTTATCATTTTGAATCCTTTGACTTTTCTTTTCATTGAGAAATCTTGTAAATCTATCAGCATGCAGATTGATTCTTTGTGATCTGGGACCATACTTATCACCATAAGTTGCCTTGTCTCGCAAGATCCCTGTTTCAAAAGATTCATAGAATCCATTAGTAATAGAATTTAATTTTGCATTGCAAGTAGTTGATATCATTTCAAGTGTGGATTCACTTATCCTTCTTGTTTGAGAAACAGAAGCCATTTTCCAAGAATAGTCGACTCAAAGAAAAATGTAATCGACTAGTTTTTCAAATATCTTATGAAAACCAGCTCTGGTACCAATTGTTGAAAATAGAATGGCTTAGTTTCAACACCAAGAAGGGGGTGAATTGGTGAAATATAAAAATCAAAGTCTTTTTAAAATCTTATTTGTAAAAGAGAGAACTTTCAAAAGTTTCTTGAAACTCAAGGAAAAAGATTATTCAAGTGCAGCAGAAAATAGTTGACTACGTTAAATGTAAAGTCGACTTGAAATGTAAAGTCTTTAATAACTTTGAACAATCCTCAAAGTTTCCCAGAATACAGCACGTCCTCTTCCTGTAATCACAAAAGGGCAACCACAATCTTCACAAGATTGAGAGAAGAATTTGATCACGTATAAGAAAACACTTCACTGTGCAGTATGATCAATCTGACTTTGAGCACAAACACTTGCTCTTCAAGGAACCACCAAAGAATAACCACCATCGTCTTTCTTGATGCGTTCTTGGAGCTTTAGCATGTTCTACAAATCTAAAAAGAATCAATGAAATCATTAAATTCACAAAAGTCTCTATAGAAATCAAACTTGAATCTATTTATAGTTTTTCATGAAACAGATGCTCCTCAAGTCGACTACACTACTAATAGAGTCGATTAACCACAGACAGTTATAACATATTAGTAGAAGTCAAACCAACTTAATTGATTGCACATTTAATTCAGTTGACTAACAATTAATGCTTGGTCAAAGATGTAAAATATAGTCGTTATACTTCACAAGCATCAAGAGAAATTCAAAACATAACTAACTAAGTTGAGTAGCTTGCGCATACAGTCGACTTTGTCACTTCAATGCAGTTTTGAAAATCTTTCTTTGCAAAAATACTCACAACACTGTTTGAGAAAATTTGTTCAAAGTCACGAGTTTTAATCGACTTGCTTCATAATGAAGTCGACTTAAAACTTGCAGTTTTGCCACACAATATAAGTTCAACCAAAGTGCATGTGATTTTATTTTCTAAATCATATGTTATGCAATCACAAATGATATCTCATGTAGAACGCAATAAATTTGAACACATAGACAGATTAACACAAACATGTTCTCAGGAAATCATACACAATTAAAGTAATGAACATGTAACACATATGAACATGTAGCAACACATGTTGTTATTAATAATGTGTTGTCATCATAAAAAACCAGAAGCTATCTGAGATTGTAAGGTTTAGTTAAACCAGTGTTTCCTTTATCAACAATCTCAATAGCTTAAAAATAGGAAAACAAAGTAAATGGAGAATATTGTTTATGTGCACTTATAAATACATGTTGTTTATTTCTTTGTAATTCATTCCAACAAGTAGGGAAGAAATAAGTTAAGAGAGAGAAAGGTGAAATTGTAGCTTTTCTCTATCAATAATATATTTGTAGTATAATTTCAAGAGTTCTACTTTGAGTGTTATTATTTCGTATTTATATTTTCTCTCACAAATCTGATTAAGAGAAATTTTGCATAAATTACCTAATAGAGTTGGCTCCCATATCGACTTCGTAACCTTTTTAGGTAGGTAGTTAGACTCAGTTCTACATTGCAAAGATACAATGCTTTATCAAAACTTTGACAAAAGTAGCTTGTATGATTCTACAGAGTTTGAAGCTTTAAGGAAACAATTCCGAAATGTCTTCCTATCTCTTACTGTCTTTATCCTTCTTGTGTAGGAATTTCAATAAAGGTCTTGTAGTTTCATGATCTGCATAGATAAAGAGAACAAAACATACAAGCAAAGATGTGCTTTTTTGTACATGCAATAAATGTTTTAAACGTTAGTAAATGTTAAGGCATATTGCATGTTTAAAACATTTTGGCACACGTAAGCTTTTTGACAAAAACATCATTTACGAAGAAAAACATTTGATATATGATTTTTAGACAATGAAAAACGTTAGACGTTTATTTTATAAAACCTTGTAAGTTATATTACATCGTTTAAAGAGTTTTTCCTAGACGATTCTTTTCTTTAAACGTTTATCTGTTCAACACTGCTTAGATATAAAATTTTAAGGTTTAGTGTTTTGTTAAGCGTACACGTAAACATTTCTTTTTATTAGACATTGTTTGTAAAACATTGTCTATTAGACTTTATATGCTAAATAATGTTATTTTTACAAAACGTTATTTGAATAAACAATTTATTTATAGACATTTTTTTTTTCGTTTAACGTTGTTAGTTAAACTTCAAAACAGGAAATGTTAAATGATCACGTTTTTTTAGACAATCTTGTCTAACACGGAATTTTCAAAATTTCTACTATTTCTTTAATTATTTCATCTGAGCCAGGAGATTTGACTTCAATTATTAAACAACCGAAACCATATATATGTTCTGCTTTAGTTTTTAAAAAATCGAGACTGAATCGACGACAAAACTTTTCATTTATTTTTTCAAAATTTTCATTTTTTTAATTATTTTATCTAAGCGAGAGGATTTAGTTTCAATTTTTATTATAACCGAAGCATAAAGTGCTGGCTAAGGTAATTTTTAACAAAATTTTTACGAAGACATTTCTAACTTCCTCCGTTGTTCTAGTTCTCTGTGAACGCCATTTTTTCACCATCCTCCATTGTTTTCATCATCAAACGTCATCATGTTGTCATTTCACCGCTACTACCACTCATCCATTATCCTCTCTTTCCTTCCCTTCCATGTCCCCAACTCCATAACCTTACTTTGCTTCCAATTTGAAATTGTGAGAGAGAGGTTTGTTTAAGTTTTTTATTTATTTATTTTTATTTGAAAGGCTAATACAACTACTTTTTTGTCAGGTTCTTCACACTAGACACAATTTCCAACTTGACACTTTAAAGATTTACAAGGCTTTTGGTTCCAATTTTTTTTGTGCTCCTTTGTTCATGAAAAATTTCAATTTTGTATAAATATGTTTTTAATATTTTTTTTTTTGTATATTCATGTTCAATTAGTGTTTTTAGGTTTAATGTATTTGTTTTTTATGTTTGATATATGTTGCATTAGTATTTAGTATATTTACTTATGAGGATATCATATTCTTATACCTAGATTCTAACTTATTCTAGGTGTGATAAATATAATGTGTGATTTGTGTATTGGTTCCATGGTATTTTGTGCATGTTTAATATGTACGAAGCAGCAAAAACAAAAATAAGAATTGAAAAAAAAATGTATACATTAGGCTTAAGTTATAATCAAAACTAAAACATAAATTGATATTAGGCTTTAATTTTGATGATAACTGAATACTTTTAAGAAGAAAAAATATTCTAAAAAAAATGCTTATATTATAGACTTTAGTTATAACTGTAACCAAAACATAAAATTGTAGTTGGCTTTGACATCTAATACTCTTTCTTATTTAAGATATTATTTAATTTTTAAAGGTATTTGATCTCTTGTGGTAAGAAAGGAGGCCAAATACCCTTAATATTTTATAAATAAAAAAGTTTTGGTTTCAATTGCTATTTGAACTCAAACCTAATCCATAATTTTTTATATTTTTTATTATTTATTTATGATTTTATGCTTCAGTTGATAGTCGAAGTCAAAAAGTCATATTTTTTATATATGAATATGTTTTGATTAACTAAAATCTAATGTCTAAAATAGCTAGTGTCAAAACTCTTTTCTACACTAGTGTACAGTAAATCTTATTGTTTATACACAACGAAGGTAAGTTATCAATACTTGAACTTCATGTTTGATTACATATCTCCAAACAGTTTTTCCATCTTCCTCTAAGCGACCAAAGAACAACTTAAATATCCAAATACACCTTATATAATAAATATGAATAAGTTTCTAACCAAATTTTCTTATATCCAACCACCTTAGAGTGTTCGATACCCAAAGAAACCTTTATTATCTCAACATATAAAGACTTCTGCACCCAAAAAAAAAATGAAAAACTTATAATATATTCATCCTTACTACTTATAAACAACCCAACACAACGTCATTACCAAAACATCCATAAGTTGCCCCTTTTGTGTTCAGTTTAACCTAACCTATATTAGAAAATCTACCGTAGTTTCCCCCAATCTCCAAATCATTTAAACAATGTAAGTCATAGTTGCCAACTACACAAGTTTTATTATAGAATTAACAACAATGCATATTATAAAAATCCCCTGTAATAAAGACCGAAGATAAACAACAATGCCACACTCAAACGGTGATTGATTCTTATTTTTTTACATAGAAAATACATAGAACATAGATTTAAGTACAATATTTCCTCTATCATCGCTACTTGTGAAAACATTCTCAAACACTTATTTCTTCCTAGAAATATCTATATTCCCTGTGGTCTTATTTGAAGTATCTTAAAGTCATTATTCACAATAATGCCTATGAATATAGATTAAGAAAAAAATTACAATATAAGAAGTAATAGTCTCCTAACTTACATACAAATTAAAAAAAAAGAAAACATAAGTATTGATAGGATAAATTTACTTAGGATTCAAATTTATCACCAACTCTAAGCATGTTACATAAATACACAACTTATTACAAAAATTATTTGAATTATTAACAAAATTTAAAAAATAAAAATAAATTTGTCAACAAATTTAAATTAGTAACGAATTTTATTAACAATTTTTTTTTATTTTATTGATAAAATTCATCAGTAAATTGGTTTGTAATATATATAATTACCCATTTTAATAATATATAATATATATTAATATTTTAAATTAAAAAATAAAATTATTATTTAAATTATTAAGTAAATGTTTTTTTTAGTAAAATATTACCACCACATTATAGTCTAATAGAGTGCGTGAATGTGTATTCAACATTTTGCAAGATAAATCTTATTCATAAAATCTCACAAATTCTACGTCCCAAAAATAATTTTCTTTTGAAAACAATAATCCTTTTTACTAAGGTGTTGACTATAAATCAAAGCATAGTTTTTCTCTTGTAACAAGTCTAAATGCATATTCTCTTTAAGATAAAAAAAAAAAAAAACTATCCTTTCAATTAAGATTAGTCAATCTTTTCTCACCATATATACATCATTCAAAACAAAAGTCTTTGAAAAGTTGGACCTTACTAATAATGTGTAAAAGAAAGTCATTTAGTGTTAACAGTGAGAAGAATTTCAAAAATTTAAATTTCTTCATTGTCAGTATAATATATGTAAAATGTAAAATGTGTATCCATAACAATAATCAACTTCACATGTGAGAAATCATTAAAATGGTTAATATCACGAAGTGGTTCATTATGAGTTCCAAATAAATGAAATATCATCAACAATTATTAATCCCACTTCATTAATTATAAATGACATATTTCCTTCAATTTGAACGTATTAAAATATGGTCCAGTAACATTTCGATTAAGAAAAGGCCCAATACGTTTAGAGCCCGTGAGAGAGATAAAATATCTCTTAAGTAACGTTGTTGAAAGAATAACTGTCCTCGTGCCACACAATAGAAAAAGAGCTCGAAGCTCTTTTTTGGTGCTAGAGAGAGAAGAGAAGGGAAGCTCTCTACAATGCTTGGATCATGGCAACTAGGAGAGAGGAAGAAGATGATCTTGACAAGGGCTTCGTGAAAGGTAAGAAAAACGCAAGCTTTATTTATTCTCTATGATAATGTTTGTTTCATTATCTGTTCCTTACAAAATGAAAGGGGGAGAACTCTATATATAGAGTTCTTTGGGAAACACGGGAACCACTAACAGAACAAGTAAAACCTAACAAGCAAAAAGTCTTATTACTGTCTTTTGACAGTAATTTAACCGGTAGATATAATCTCAATAGCCTCCCCTCAAGTTGGATGGTGTATACTCACCAATTCGAGCTTGGGAACTATGGATCTGAACCGAACACGATGGGAAAATTTGGTGAAGATGTCGGCCAACTTATCATCGGATCAGACAGGAAGGAGACGCAGAAGATTCACCTGTATTTTTTCACGAACAACATGGCAATCAAGCTCTATGTGAAAGCTCTGGTTATGAGCTATGTGTCTTGCTGACTTGTTGTCCCAATATAGAGCAGGAGTCCCAGCTTCCTGTATTTGAAGGTCTTGTAGGAGATAGTGAATCCACTGTATTTCGCATACAGTGGCTGCTAGAGCACGATATTCTACTTCAATGGAGGATATGGAAACAGTGCTCTGCTTCTTAGACTTCCACGAAATGAGAGATGATCCAAGGAAGACACAAAAACCTGTAGTAGATTTTCTAGTATTCAGACACGTTGCCTAATCTGAGTCACTAAAGGCTTTTAGGTGTATTGGAGAGTCGGCTGCAAAGAATAATCCCTCCGAAGACTTATATACCTGAGAACATGTTGGACAGCCCGATAATGATAGTTAGTGGGAGATTGCATGAACTGACTTAATAGATTAATGGAAAAACACAAATCAGGTTTGGTATTGGTGAGATAAAGCAACTTACCTATCAATCTTCTATAGGAGCCATGATTATCTAAGTAGTTGTCCATCTTATATAGTGAACTTGTATCACTTAGAAAGGGGGTAGAAGATGGCTTGCACCCCAACATTCATGTTTCCTCAAGGATGTCCAGGGCATACTTTCTTTGACATACATGAATCCCCTTTTTAGATCTGGCCACCTCCAACACTAGGAAGTATTTAAGTTCTCCTAGATTCTTTATTTTGAACATGTTGTGCAAAAGAGCCTTTATGTGGTTGATTTTTGCCATGGAATTTCCTGTCAATACAATGTCTTCTACATAGACAAGTAAGGCAGTAAAATCTGTATATGTTCTTTTGATAAATAGTGAGTGATCAAATTTAGACTGAGCATAATCAACGGAGATGAGAAAAGAGGATAATTTTTCAAACCACTGCCTATTGGCTTATTTTAGGCCATATAGTGACTTGGTTAGCTTGCAAACCTGACCCTTTTCATGGACACCAAGACTAGGTGGTGGCTCCATGTAAACTTCTTCATTTAGGTCCCCATGTAGGAAGGCATTGTCCACATCAAGTTGATGTAGAAACCAGTTATTTGAGGCTGCAAGGGCAATAAGCAATCTAACATTAGTGAGCTTGGCCAGGGGAGAAGGTGTCCAGGTAGTCTATCCCTTCTTGTTGAGTGTATCCTTTTGCTACTAGATGATCCTTGTACCTTTCTATGGTACCATTAACTTTATATTTGGTTTTATACACCCATTTACAACCAATGAAGGTCTTTCCTAGGGGTAGTTATGTTAAGTACCATCTATCATTGTCTTGTAAGGCTTTAATTTCTCTCTGCATAGCTTCTGCCCATTCATACACGCCTTTTGCTTCATTATAAGATTGAGGTTCATTATTCCCAATGATAGCCATAGTATACTTCAAGTGTTTTTCTGACAAATTATTACAAGACAATAGATCATAAATGGGATAAGGTGTTTTAAAATTATTTTTGACAGATAAGGATTGATTAACCTGATGCACATAGTCACTTAGATATCCTGGAGTCCTTCTAACCCTGTTAGATCTCCTGTAGCTATGATTTTCTTCACTATTATCTATGCTGTCACTATTATTTCTGCCACCAACAGTTTGCTGCGTCTCTATTTGGTCATTGACATCTATCTCAGCAGGTCTCTCATCATCAATAGAAGTGTGATCACCTAGAAGGTCATTGAGAGAACCAGTTTTGTCTTCCTCTCTATTAGTGATTTCTCTTTTGCCTTGCTGATTTTTGTAGGGAAAGATGTCTTCATAAAAGACAACATTTCTTCTTATAAAAAGTTCTTTAGTGTTGATATCAAGAACAATGTAACCTTTGACACCACTCTTGTAACCAAGGAAAATTCCTTTTCTAGCTCTTGGGTCAAGTTTATTTCTGTTGTTCTCAAGAGTGGAAGCAAAGCACAAGCACCCAAAATTTTTGAGATTTAAATAAGTGGGGGAAGGTCATAGACCAGATCATGAGGATTCTTGTTATCAAGAATGGGGGAAGGCAACCTATTTATCAGGTAGACAACATGACTAACAACATAGGACCAATAGGAATTAGGCATATTAGATTGAAAAAGGAGACCACGGGTCACATTAAGTATGTGTTGGTGTTTTCGCTCCACAACAGAATTCTGTTTAGGAGTTTCAACGCAACTCTTTTGGTGATTGATGCCATACAAATCATACAAATTCACACAATTATATTCAGGTCCATTATCCGACCTAATAGTTTTAACCATTTTACTAAACTGATTTTTAACCTTAACTATAAAATTTTGCAATAAATCTCTGGTGTGGCTCTTATTGTTCATTAGAAAAACCCAAGTATGTCTACTATAGTCATCAACTATAGTGAGAAAATATCTATGACAATTAATAGAAGAAGTGGAAAGAGGACCCCATATATAATAGTGAACAATTTCGAAATATTCAGTAGATACATAAATACTTCTAGGAAAAGGTAGTTTGTGTTGTTTAGCATAGTAGCAGATAGCACAAACAATGTCAGGACCCATTTGCACATAAGGAAACTTTTCACATATCTGTTTTACAACTTTGTGTCCAGGATGGCCTAACCTATAGTGTCACAAATTTACATCAAGATTCTTAAAAGAAAAGGCGGACTTTGAAATAAAATTTTGCTCCGGATTAGGGAAAGCTTGTAGATAATAGAGACCTTTGCAAAAGTTAGCATACCCAATCCTCTTCAATGTAGAATTCTCCCTTATCTGACAAATCTCAGAAGAAAAGGTTAGACTGCAGTTCAAGTCTTTGATGAGACTTTGGACAAAGATTAGATTAAAGCAAAAATCAGGAATATATAAAACATTAAAATTAACAAAGTCTTTAGAAAATTGGATGGTTCCTGCATGTTCAGCAGTAAGGGCAGTGTTATTTGGCAGTCTGATATATAGAGATAGGCTTAATTTTATAAAAAGTGACAAAGTTTCTTTTATCATGTGTCACATGGTATGTGGCACCAGTGTCAATAATCCAAGAAGGAGTACCTTGTTTGTTTTCTGTGTTATCTCTCTATACTTGGTTGATCTTGTGAGTGGCTTCATCAACCTTCTCTATCATTTTGAGGAGTTTTTGCATCTGTTCTAGGGTAAGGGAGTTAAAAGCAGTATTGTTGTTGACTTGATGAGTATATTGAATAAGCTATGGTCTTGAACTGTTCTGGCAAGCATTGGCAGAATTCCAATCACTTTTCTTGTCTTGATTGTTGTTAGCTCTCTTATACCAAGGTGGGTAACTATGCTTGGAATAACACTCATCCACAGTGTGATTCATTTTGTTACAGTAGGAGCACTACTTTCCATAGTTAGGATTCCTCCCTTTTCCTCTTCCTTGACCACGTGATCCAGCACCACGCCCTTGACTTTTCCAGGTCTGGTCAGGTCTCTAGTTATTGCTTCTGTCAACAATATTAGCCAGAATTTTGGTTTCAGTAGTTTGACTATGTTGGACCATGCCTAAATCTTGTCTCTCTTGTCTCTCTTGTTGCATAATGAGTGAGAAAAATCAATTGATGTTGGGGAGAGGGTCCATCAAAAGGATTTGGGTCCTTACAATGTTTTAAGTATCATTTAGCCCCTTTAAGAAAAATATAACGTGCTCTATTTATCTGTACTTCAGAGAAATCTTTGAGAGCTCACAACTACATGGAATGTCAAACGTACAAGTGGGTATGGGTCTTAGGGATTCCAATTCTTCCCAGAGGATCTTTAAATATGTGAAAAACTGACTGACCCCTCTCTCTCCTTATTTGATTGAATGAATATCTTGGAGTAAGTAGGAGATTTTAAAGTAATCACCCTTACAGAACCTTTCCTTCAACTCATCCCATAGTTCCTTTGCTCTTCAACATATATCACACTTTCTGCAATCTGTGGAGAAAGTGTCTTTATTATCCAAGAAAGAACCATCAAATTGCATCTTTCTCAAGCATCGAATAAAGCCTCACTTCTTTGAAGTTTCTTGATTGACCCATCAATGAACTTGATTTTATTCTTGGAAAGCAGAGCCCTTCTCATGCTTCTGCTCCAAGAAGAGTAATTATTTTCGCTTAGAAGTTGTGTGATGAGAATGAGTCCTGGGTTCTCCCCTGGGTGTAGGTAGAAAGGGCTGGCAGGATTAACTGATTGATTCGTGTGATCCGTTGTAACAAGGAGCAAGAAAAGACCAAGAAACAATACAAGAAAGTACCAAGAATGAAAACAGAGGCAGCGAAAGCAAAACAGGTATTAAACCTGCTCTGATACCATATTAAAATATGGCCCAATAGCATTTCGGTTAAGAAAAGGCCCAATACGTTTCGAGGCCCGTGAGAGAAAGAGACAAGATTTCCTATGATAATTGCTTCATCCATAAAAGATTATGTAAACTCTTTTTTGTTTCAAATTGATTTAATTAATTTAAGTAACCTTTGTTTTATTTTGTGACATAATTTTTCCTCAAAACATTATGTAGGAAGAAGAATAAAACATTAGAGCTACGAGTGTTTTAAGATTGTATCTATTTTCGAAGTTGAATATCCTCTCTTAAGAATCATTATTCCTCCTTTTCAATAAGGAAAAAGTTCCTTTAACAACTCCTTTTTGATAACACATACATAGTAATTTGTGATTGGTCCGTTTCAAATATGTTTTTAAACATAAATTCAAACAACTCTTTCAATAAAGTGTTTGCATGTCCATGTCAGTGAGAAAAAAATGTTTAAGTTTGACTTTATTTGCATTCAATTCAACCATTGATTTAAATAAAATCAAACATCTATAATTGATATTTGAACATGCACTAATTTTATTCCGTAAATTCTTAATAAAATGGAATTTTACTCTATACTAAGAACTTCCAAAAAGTAAAAAAAAAAAAAATTCCAATTGACCATATGTTGTTTTTCACTCTTTTTATTCCTTTGTTTAATAAAACGGCATAAACCCACAAAGGATCATAACCAACTAACTTGTTTAACATCTTTTGGAAATAATTTACTTGAAACTTTTGATTAAAATTAGAAGAATTCAATATTAGAAAATTTTGATATTGTTGTTAACATTTTTTCACTCATAAAATTATTGAAAATAAAATATTATCTTTATTTAGAAGTAAATAAATAATAGAAAAAAAAACTATAATTAAAGGGAAGAAAAATACTAAAGGAAGGAAAAAAAATACAAATTATGCTTTGTCAAGCACTCCTTATAAACACCACTTCATATAATTTTCCCGTACTATACACCACTTCATCTAAATTGCTCTCAATTGATATATTCTTTATAAGTTATAATACTAAAGAAATTTAAAAATGTATCCCTCAAAGCTGCGACATTTTCTGTTTCTTATATTCGTTACCTATTTTGAGTTTTTAAATTATTGAAATAGCAGGAATTAGTACATATTTAAATATACAAACCTATTTGTGTTATATACAACCTTGACACTTCAAGAGCATTTCAGTGCATCATTGCAATGAAATTGGGCACACTAAATATTGTTGTTTTGAATGTCGGATATCCATAATAATAGGATCATGCTTCTTGAAAATAATAAGGTGATGCCCACAATTATTGTTGCTAAAATAAATAAATAATTAAATAAATAAATATTATTGAAGCAACTACTACGTTGGTAGTACCTAATGATCCTAATGTAATAGTTCTAATGATGTAATTGTTTAAGGAGCTACAAATTACAAATTATATGACAGTTGATTATGATTAGGTCACCACCCAATTAAACCAAACTTGTTGAAAAAGTAACTCTACCACGTAACAGGAACCAACCCCAATATTTGGAGAGAGAATATTTAAATCAAACTTCATCATTATTTGGTATCAAGTAGTTGTTAATTAAATTTATATTTTTTTATCGCTTTTGGTGAATAAGAAATTGTTTTATTTTTTGTAAAAAACAAAAGCGAAAAAAACTTAAAAGAGATTAAATGCAAAAGAGAATGAAAAACAAAACACGTACTGTTTGTTGTTCTATAAATTTATATTGTAATATATATATGTACATATATACATACATATATATATATATATATATATATATATATATATATATATAGTGGACCTAGTAAAAAATAATCAATTCAGCTTAATTGAGTGTCTTTATTCTAGTTTTAATTTGTCTATGTATTTTGTCTTGTTCGATAATTGTGTTCTGGTTCTCTTTAGTGTATAAGTGTCTTATTTGTTCCTTGGAAGTGAAATTGATCTTTACTACTCTTTTGTTGATGCTATATAATTTGTTTTAAACCTTTTTAGTACCACTTTTGAAAGCAACCTTTTGTTATAAATTATTTTATTTTTATTGGAAACTTAAATGAAGGGCAAGTGAAAAAAGACAAAGAATGTTTTATTATAAAAAAAGAGAGTCAATTTTGAGTGTAAATACGAGTAGAACCATTCATAAACGATAAAGATGTGACAAGATTGGTGATGTCTAATAAATTATCATTGAAACTATAAAAAGAGTTAAGTCAGTCCAAATCACCTCGAGATAAATTCGATAAAAGAACTTCCGTTAGAACAATAGAATTGTAACATCTCAATAAATCTATAACAAGAGCTATAATTTATTTAAGGAGTTAACATGAATAATAATAAAGATCAGTGGAGAAAGGACAAATAAAAAGAAGAGAACGAGAGATAACATATAAAATTTGAAACTGCACAAAGTATAGAAGTCTGATACAATTTACAGAACTAGACCGAACGGTCTTGGTACATTTCATGACCAAACGGTATTACAAAAAAGGGATATCTAGACCGAACGGTCCTACCAAAAATACTTAACCGAACAGTTATCTATACTAAGCGAAAGTAAAATCTAATCTAAGGATCGGACGGTCCTGCACATCTCTGCGACATTGCGTCTATAGGTAGTTCGGCCTACAGGGCATCCTCCAAGGTGTCTTCGTGATCGCCCTCTGCTCACACCCCAAAGGATGATCATTGTAGTGAAGAGAACAACCGAACGGATGAGACCGAACGGCACATGGACATGACAGGAAAATAAGGGTAATCTTATGTAAATTTAATTAATCATTTTCAGTACACTTTTAAAACGTACACATGAATCACATACATCAATATCTCAACCATAAATCATAAGTCTAGTATATCCATATAAAAAAAAAGAAACTGAACGGTAACATCATTATAATCAATCTCTCTAGACACTGTCCGGATGGTATGAATCATGTAGCTCGCCGCTCTCTGCACCCGGGTGGACCTGGCTGGGATACACTCAACAGACCGCCACCCGAGGTTAGTCCAGTGGAACCACCTCGGTATAGAAATACTCTGAGGCTAAAGGACCTCCTGCCATTCCCACGCATGAATTACCCTTCTCTACCTGAGAAGGTGTACTCACAAAATATCAGGATAGAGCAGAACCTGAGTCTGACCATAGTCATACTTTACCAAATAAATTTCCAATTCATGAGATATTCCTCCCTAGAATACTCTTAAAATCATAAGAAATTCAATAATTTACCGAACAAAGATAAGAAGACTAAGTGTCAAAAGAATTCAACAAGTGACCGAACGGTCGAAAACATATCAGAGACCGAATATAACAGGGGGCTTCCATCAGATGACCGAATGGTCGGATAAAGAAGAATACCGAACGCTATTTGAAAGCCGAAGAATATAAGTAATAACTGAGAAATAACGAACGGTCACTAACTAGTTGACCTTTTAAGAAATACCGAACACTTTATAATTTGAGCCGAATGCTTTAGAATAAGAAAAGTTCTCTTCAAGAAAGTGGGTGCTAGTACAAGACCGAACACTCCGTGAGAAAGTTAAGTGTCAGTGTAAGACCGAGCACTCTTTAAAATAAGTAATATTAATTTTAAACCGAGTACTTTCAACAAATATTATCAATATGTAAGACCGAACGCTCAGTGTATGACAAAACGTGCTTCCAATAAGTAATAGGGACCTGAAATCGAATGCTTCATAAGTTAAGTGTTAGTCTAAGACCGAACACTTTATTAGTCGAAGGCTATTATATGACCGAGCACTTCTCAAGGCCGAGCACTCTTCAAGACCGAGCATTTCTCAAGGCCGAACACTCTTCAATATCGAGCACTTAACTATGGATATCATATGTGTAAAACCGAACGCTATTCAAAGAAAAGAATTAATATAAATCCGAATACTTAGTCTATGGCCGAGTACCTTGAGTTATTGAACATTCAGTATGAGACCGAACGTTCTAAAATAGGGGATTCGTTTTGAATGACTAACTAAACAAGGTATTCAGGTTTCAATGCAATAGTACAAGACCGATCGGTCTTAAACTGACTCCTACAAATGGAATACAATCTAGACCGATCGTTTTTAGGGGAAACCGAACGGTCCTAATGACCTTTCGATTACAGATTCAGTATTCTCACTAAGTTACATAACCTTATAGACTAATTTCATACCAAAGATCAAACATGCAAATTCTCAACAGCAAGATCATACATTCAACAAACATATACTCATAAATCATGCATACAAAAATAACCATAATTAAATTTATAAGCTTCCCTTACCTCTAATTCGAGCTGGCTTCTAAGTCTCTAAAATCCAAGGTTGTCCAAATGGAATTCTAATCGGTGCAAAGTGAAGAGCTTGACACCGGGAGCACTTAATCTGGAAGAAGGTTGATGATAAGAGGAGAAGAAGTGGTTAGAAATCTAGAGAGAAGTTTGGAGATTCTAGAGAGAAGGAGGAGAAAATGGTGTTTCTGGAGGTTGAAGACGAAAAGTTTGCATGCAGAAAGTGGCACCATTTTCAAATTTCAACTTTAAATACAGTCTCCATTAAAACTGCTTGGTCCACTCTCTGTCTGCCACTTGTCTTCTACTTTCTAGAAACTCACCCTCTCTCTGCAGCCACACGGTTCATGATGGCGGGAAATTAAATGCAGCTGACACGTTGTCTCCCACTAACATGGAAGAACTCCAAAAACGTACCACCTGTTTCCCACTAAAGAGAGAAAATTAATGGGGTGTGACAAGAAGAGTTTGTAGAAAGAGATTAGAAATGTAAACAATAAAGAGAAAAGAGAGTTTCAAAACAATAAAAGAAATATAAAAAATATAAAAATAAATAAAAATAAAAAATAAGTTGATTCTCTAACTCTCATATTTGAATTCTTTACTGACTTTTCTATTAAATTTATAAACAAAGACTTTGAATTAACCAAATAAGTTTTAATTAATTTATTAAGACTCTAATTTATTTCATTTCAAGTGTATATGATTGATCTTCTAGTTACAAGTTTTTATTCCTAGTGTCTATAACTAAAAAGTAAAAATTTGTTTTTCTATCCTTTCAGTTAAAAAGTTTGAATTAGTTAAACAAATGTAAATGATTTCATCTAGTTTCTCACTTGTTCCAAGCGTATAGAAATGAAACCTATTAACACTTCTATTGTTTTAAGCATATACAAGCTAAGTGCTCTATTACTCAACACATGTTCTAAGCATATCCATGGGAAGATTACCTTTTTCACTTATATAAAAGATAACTAGAATTAAGCAAACTGATAGCAATCCTAATTAAAATTTAAGATTAAATTATCAACACATGTTCTAAGACAATCCTATAAGCAATAGTTAGAATTAAAGAAAAATAGATAAAAATAGACTTTTGATAAATAAATTAAAAGAACAAAATATTTAATTGCACGTAACCTTAGAGTCTGATATGAAATTACAAGACAATCCATAAAGAAGGATTAGTCTTCCACGTGGAAGACCACCCAAGACATGGATGAAAGTGATGGATGATGATGGTGAAAATGGTTGATGGATGAAGTACTAGTGAATGAAGTGAGTCCTGGAGACTACAGTGGAGCTCTCTATTTATAGAAGTTCTGGATGGGCTTCAATTGCCATTGGAGATCCATAATACGTACCCACTTTTAATATTGTTGGATTTTGTGTAGAGGTTTAATCGTTAGAGATTAAGTTTATAAAATTATATTATCTCTAAGATTACCCACAAGGAGGACATAATGTTAATGAGCATTTTAAATAGATGGAGATGTGCATGATATTAGAGTCATTTTGAAAAGAGGAAAATAACCATGGCTGGTTTTGTGCAAGGGTTTGACATTAGAGATACGTTGGAGTTGCACCTTTGTGTGTAGATGAAGTCATTAAGAAAAAATGGTGTAAAGAATTTTTCTAAATTAATTTCTTCAATAAGAGTATTCATGGATTATATTTTTCAAAATCTACTATAGATCCAATAAAATAGAATGAATCTATAATCCATATCCATATAAACTAGATCAATCAAAATTTGGATTTTTTTTTCATTTCAAAATTGGATTCAATCTACTTTGTTAATTAGACTAAATTCAATGAGACCGATCTAATATATTTGACTATTAGATACATTACACAAGTGCTGATTCAACTCAGCTTGACCTGGACCAAAGCTAATTTATGTTGACCTGGATCTAGTTCACTTGACTTGTATTAGAGCTAGGCTAACTTAACTTAACCTGGGTGTAGTTCACCTGGCTCGACCTACGATCAGGGTCGACTTGGTTCGAACTTTAGTCAGATTCAACTCGGTTCGACCTTTGATCGGGGCCGATCATGCTCGTCTTTTGGTCGGAGCCGACTCGGCTGGACTTTGGTCGAGGCCAACTCGACTCGACTTCAATCGGGGCCGACTCAACTCAACTTCGACAAGGGCCGACTTAGTTTAACTTTTAATTGGGACCGACCTAGCTCAACCTTTGATTAAGGCCGACTCGGGCTCGACCTTCGACTAAGGCCAACTCATCTCAACCTTCGACTAGGAAGACTGGACTCGAACTTCGGCCAGGATCGACTCAGAGTGAGCTTTCGGTTCGGGCTGACTTGGCTCGAATTTGGACCTCGGCTCGACCTTCGGCATGGGTCGACTTGACTCGAACTTTGAGTCAACTCAACTTGACCTTCAGCCCAGACCGAATATGTTTGACCTTTTGCCGTGACTAATTTGGTTCAGCCTTCAGTCTGAGCTAACTTAACTTGGCGAGCTCAAACTAACATTTGTTGACTTTTAGTTGAGACTAAGTCAATTTAACCTTTCAGTTCAAGACGACTTTGTTCGACCTTTAGCCCAAATCAACTCTACTTGACGTTAGACTTAGGCCAATTTAGCTCGATCTTGTCCTAAGTCATTGTGGCTTGATTTTGACACATCTTTATTTTGGATTTTTAAAATCCAAAGAATGATCTAAATCTAAATTTGATCCAAATCTAATTAAGTGAATTGGATTTAAATTCAAAAAATGTAGATTTGATTTGGGAAAACCATATTTAAATAAATGGTTAAATATGTTTTTGGTTCTTTAACTTTCAATGAAAAATGGAACTAGTCCCTTTCACAATGAAGCAATTGAGTTGTAATGTCAATTGACATAAAATTCATCAGCCATCCTAGAATGGCTTGATCCTGGGATTGCTAATCCTTAGAGTTAGGATTGACATTTGTTTTCGTATTCTCCGCAATAATGAATTGGTCTGAACATTCTATTGTTCCTAGTATATAGCCATCAAGTTTACATCCTCTAATCACTAGTAAGCATACAAATTCCATAGTGGATAATTGTCTCTGTCCAACTTGATAGAGATTATAAAAGGTAGGTCATTTTTCTGATTGGTAGCGGATGACATAATGGTTGTGGTTATGGATCAAGAATTATTTACTTGATAGCTCTGATACCAAGATAGAAAATTGTATTGAATGTGATGATTTGCATTGATAATGTATTCTTTTAATGCAAGTAGTAATGTACAATCAAAATCCTATAATTATGGTAATATAAACAAATACTTTCATAAATATGATGCTGATGAATAATTACAGTAATTAGTGTAATATTACACCATAAAAAAAATTAATATTCTGAATTGCTAAAATCAAGAGTCATGAATGATAAGACATTTGACAAAATATTTGATTCTGTCTAACCCTTTTATTAAAATAAAAATACTTATGTTGAAAGGATAATTTTTTCATCTTAAAGAAAAGGGAAATGCTTCTTTGACAATGTTATTTGACAACGACACGTGGCGTTGTCTCATTCGCTGTCTGAAATTATTATTTTGAAATTGTTTTTCAGATTTAACGAGGGCATTTTTGGAAGAATGAAATTTAGGGTAAACCTGTTGGCGCCTTCCAGAGTTACGAAAGAAAGTGTGTATCAGTGCTCTCTCTCCAAAACGCAACTCTTTGGAAAACGCTTTCTCTCAGAAACGAACTCTCTAAAAAATGATATCTCTCAAAGACGCAACGATCTCTCTCAAAAACGATGTCTCTCAAAAAGGTATCTCTCTATCCGCCATTTGTAGTCGTTGGTGGAAGTCTGGTTTTTTGGGCAATCGTCGAACGGAGAGGTTTCGAACGGAGAGATGTTTTCGATGTCTTTATTGTGCCTTTAGGTGTTGTGTTCGTTGCCTTTATTGTGCGTTTCTTTTGCCTTTAGGTGTTGGGTGCGGTGGTTCAGAAGTGTGAAAGGTTAGGTTTTTTCGCTGTTGCCGTTGCGGATTTGGTTATTGGATGTGCTGGTCAGTATCTCTGCATCGTGTTTTGGTTTTTTATCGAAAGGTAAAACATATTTTCACACTTTTTAGGTAGTTTGGTTATTTGACATTTAATCTCTGCATCGTGATTTGGTTATTTGACATTTGATCTCTGCTATAAATTTTATGACCGATACATTTCTTGTTAGCAACTGCATTGAAGTTAATATTATCCCCTTTTGTAATTTATGTTAGGTTAATATTTGATTGACGATATTAGTACAACTGAAAATGGTACCCTGTAAAAGCAATGTAAGTAGATTTTGAAGTTTTTTGTTTTGTTAGTTGTTTTGGAGCATTGTTTTATAAATTGATTGTGATAAATTTCAACTGTTGAATAGTGGCGCATGAGGGCTTGGATGGATACATCCTATATTACCCAAATGAATTCCTTACTACAATTGAGACATCAGAACCGCATTTTTGGAACTCCATTTAAGATGTGTTTACGAATTCAAGATCCTATGGAGCTTAACCTAAAATTGTTGAAACTCATGGTTCGTCGATGGATTCCCCACCATCAAGCGTTTAGAGTTAGGCAACAATTGGTTCCTTTGAATATGCAGGATATAGTCATGAGTTTAGGGTTTGGTACCTTTGGATGAATCAATTGTGGGTAAAGTAGGTCAACATTTTACTTATTGTAAAAAAACCTCATTGAAAGAGCTGATTAAGATGTTTAATGTCCTTGTACATAATGATGATGTTGATGTAGACGTTGTTTGCCATTTGTATATATTAATTTGTTTTGTGGTGTTATTTTTTCCTAGGAAGACAAAACATGTTTCTAACATGCCTTGTTTAATGTTAGATGAGGTAAATAATTTGTCTAATTATGATTGGAATAGTGCCGTACATACATATATTGTAAAAAGTCTAAATAGATGTAACAAGAAAATACTTACTGGAGACATTGTTGATTCTTTGAGCATAAGTGGTAGTGCTGTTGTTTTACAGGTATTACTAAATTTTGGTTCTTTGTTTTATTAAGTAAGGTTATTGTTAGAACTTTTTGTAATAGTTTTAATACTTTGATTGTAGCTTTGGGCGTACGAACGCCTTGGTTTGTATGCGCATTCTTCTCATAAGGTATTCTCGCGCATTTTGCGATTTCATTCGTTAAATTATGGGACTAAAGAAATTGATGTTTTGTTAAAGAGAGGCGAGGTAAGTAACTTTTTGAACATGTTATGTTGTTAATTTTGTGATTTATGGAGTAGTGATTTGCTTGAGGTAACGGTTTTCCAATGTTATAGGTACATTTTGATTGGTACCTTTCATCCGAAGATCGTTTAAATCCCATCACCCGTGCAGCTTTCAATTTGGATAGGGTTGGAAGGGCTGAAGGTAGCAGCTGTGAAGGAGAAGCACTTGAAAAAGAAGGAGTTGAAAGTTCCCAATTAGCAGCTGTGGATAAAATTAGAAGAAATAACTAGAGGATAAGAAGTGTAAGGAATGAAATAGCTGTTGTGCGGAAGGAACTAAGTGATCTTAGAAACTTGCGAAACTTTGGATATGTTGATAACGAATGTGTTGAGGGTGAGGGGAAAGAAGATTGTGCGGGTGAAGAAGTTCCAGGTGAAGCTCCTGATGAAGCTGCAGGTCAAGCAAATGAAGCAGCTGCAGATGAAGGACCTGCAGATGAAGTAGCTACAGATGAAGGACCTGCAAATCAAGGACCTGCAAATGAAGCAGGTGCAGATGAAGTAGTTGCAGATGAAGCACCTGTTGATGAAGAATGTGCAAGTGAAGGTCATGAAGAGGCTGCACATGAAGAAGCTGCACATGAAGCTTCTGAGGCACATGAAGAACGTGCATCTGAGGCACATGAAGAAGGTCCAGCTGACGTAGATGAAGAAGCTTCAGCTCATGCACATGCAAAAGGTGCAGATGAAGAACCTGTCGCGGAACCCCTTGTCCATCCACCTCCTTTCATTGACATAGGTGATGATGATGACGATGGTCATGTTGAACCCAATTTAGTAGTCGCGTTATAATGGTGATCCAAGAACAACCGTTGATTTGGATATGTTGTACAATGCAGTGACGCGAAGAGACATTGAAAGGAGGTAACATAACAATAATTTGTTAATGTTATTAGTGATGAATGATATTAGTACGTAATTTAATATTCTTGATATTTCAGCTATGTGTCCGAAATAATGGGTCAATTATTGACCACAGCTGATTGTAACACTTTAGGGCCTCGACAATGTGTTGACAACATGGTAATTATACACTTGATTCGAATTAATGTTTTAATTCAATTTTCGAAGGTCAACAAGTTGATGTTAAACTTGTTTATTGTTTTGTAGACGTTGATTTTTGCAGCAACAATATTTATGTATTTTGAGAAAAGATCCTCTAGAGTCATAAAGATGATGGTATGCAGTCCAAATTTTGCGGTAAAAGCTTGTAGTTTGCTAATTCTTTTGGATGGTATAATTTCATATTGACATGGTTGTTTATTGATGACTTTTATTTTATTGAAGACACATGTATTGATCGACTATAAGAGACGCCCAGGCAATCAACATGTGTGGGAACTTCTTGATTACCAACCATATTTCCGGAACGATCTCGTAAAAGTGCAAGACTTATTGACTACAGATTGGGTGAGTAAAGTGTACTTTGAAAAGTACATAGTTGTTTTTGTATGTGGTTGTTACTAGTTTTACATAGTTGAACCATTTTGTAGGTGTTCATCCCAGTTGTTAGCAGTGATCATTGGTGGTGTTATGCACTTAAGGTCTGCACCTTTCAACTTTTCGTCATTGATAGAAGCATTGTATGTTTTTGAATGGTTGCAGATTTTTTTGTTTATGAGTGCTTAAAATGTACTTATATTTAATTGAGAGGTATTTATTTTTGTACAATACAGAGTCAAAAGATTCAACGCCTTTGGGGTCTGTTGATGAATACACTTGAAGATTCTAAGTGTCCTTTATTAGTTCCACAAGCTAAAATCCCAGTGCAACCAAACACGTAAATATATATTATATTACTCATTTGTTCAAGTATTGGTATATTAGTGATTTGTTATAATATTGGTATTTGTTGAAATATTTTTGTTTTTATTAATAAAAGTAATGCATGGTTTTGATTTAATTGTAATCATGATGAAAGCTATTGAAATATGGGATGGAGAGGAGAAATGTGATGGCAAAAGCATGCCTGGCTACACAAATGTAGGGTAAATAATGAATTGGTATATATGTCATTATCTTTGTCATGACATTGTATTTAAATTACAAACTGTTCCTTTCAGGAGGAGTTGGCTGGTTTTAGGAAGAAATTTATATGGGACTAGATAATGGATGAGGACAACGTTAGAAGAATTGAAACGCTTCACGATCTTGGATTGATTTAGCACTAGGAATAAACTGTTGTTTTGGTTTAGATTGTTATTTAATTTGGAAACAATAGACATTGAAGACAACTGTGGCAAAATTGTAAATGATTCTTGTAATAAATATTGTTCAAACTGGTTAGAAGTTTTGTCCCTGTACTGATGAGGCATTGTAGTCCAAGAATAAGTATACTGAATTGGTTATTGATGACTTGTTGGAATTTGTGTTTGAATAAAAAAAATGTTTCCAACTATATGCGTGTGTAATCGATTACACATAGTCTGTAATCGTTTACCAGTTCAAGAACAGGATTTTGTACTGAAACTTTCCCTCTACTCCCATGTTTTGGAAGAATAGCTCCCCATAGAGCGTTTGGAGGTGAGTTAGTCAAATGTATTGAAAAATGTTGATTTTGGTTGATTTTATATTTTTTGAAGTGTGTGAAAGAGGTTGGAAAGAGGCTGTGATGTGCGTATGTAAGTGATTACACCCAGGTTGTAATCGCTTACAAAGTGGAAAAATGGATTTTGTACCAAAACTTCATGACTACTCCCACGTTTTGGATGCATGACTCCCCATGGAGGGGTTAGACCTGTTTGTGGTGAAATTTTTGGAAGAAAGTTGATAGTATTGGTTGATTCTTAGGTACAAGGAGGTGTAGGAGGACTTGTTAGTGGTTGGAAAGATATAAGTGTGAGCACATAATTGGGTGTTAGTGGGTTCATCCAATGGTGCTGTCAAGAGGTTGGAAAGAGGCTGTGATGTGCGTGTGTAAGCGATTACACCCAGGCTGTAATCGCTTACAAAGTGGAAAAATGGATTTTGTACCAAAACTTCATGACTGCTCCCACGTTTTCGATGCATGGCTCCCCATGGCGGGGGTGGACCTATTTGTGGTGAAATATTTGGAAGAAAGTTGATAGTGTTGGTTGATTCTAAGGTACAAGGAGGTGTGAGAGGACTTGTTAGGGGTTGGAAAGATATAAGTGTGTTCACATAATTGGGTGTTAGTGGGTTCATCCAATGGTGCTGTCAGGAGGTTGGAAAGAGGCTGTGATGTGCATTTATAAACGATTACACCCAGGCTGTAATCGCTTACAAAGTGGAAAAATGGATTTTGTACCAAAACTTCATCACTGCTCCCACGTTTTGGAAGCATGGCTCCCCATGGAGGGGTTTGACCTGTTTGTGGTGAAATTTTTGGAAGAAAGTTGACAGTGTTGGTTGATTCTTAGGTACAAGGAGGTGTGGGAGGACTTGTTAACGGTTGGAAGGATATAAGTGTGTGCAAATAATTGGGTTTTAGTGGGTTCATCCAATGGTGCTGTCAGGAGGTTGGAAAGAGGCTGTGATGGGCGTGTGTAAGCGATTACACCTGGGCTGTAATCGCTTACAAAGTGGAAAAATGGATTTTGTACCAAAACTACATCACTGCTCCCACATTTTGGATGCATGGCTCCCCATGGAAGGGTTAGACCTGTTTGTGGTGAAATTTTTGGAAGAAAGTTGACAGTGTTGGTTGATTCTTAGGTACAAGGAGGTGTGGGAGGACTTGTGAGTGGTAGGAAGAATATACGTGTGTGCACATAATTGGGTGTTATTGGGCTCATCCAATGGTGCGATCAGGAAGTTGGAAAGAGGCTGTGATGTGCGTGTGTAAGCGATTACACCCGGGCTGTAATCGCTTTCAAAGTGGAAAAATGGATATTGTACAAAAACTTTATCACTGCTCCCACGTTTTGGATACATTGTCCCCTTGGAGGGGTTGGACCAATTTGTGGTGAAATTTTTGGAAGAAAGTTGACAGGGTTGGTTCATTCTTTGGTACAAGGAAGTGTGGGAGGACTTGTTAGTGGTTGGAAGGATATAAGTGTGTGCACATAATTGGGTGTTAGTGGTTCATCTAATGGTGTTGTCAAGAGGTTGGAAAGAGGGTATGATGTGAGTCTGTAAGCGATTACACCCAGGCTGTAATCGCTTTCAAAGTGGAAAAATGGATTTTGTACCAAAACTTCATCATTGCTCCCACGTTTTAGATGAAGGGATCCCCTTGGATTGGGTGGACCTGTTTGGGGTGAAATTTTTGGAAGAAAGTATACAGTGTTGGTTGATTCTTAGGTACAAGGAGGTGTGGGAGGACATGTTAGCGGTTGAAAGGATATAAGTGTGTGCACATAATTGGGTGTTAGGGGGTTCATACAATGGTGTTGTCAACAGGTTGGAAAGAGGCTGTGATGTGCGTATGTAAGTGATTACACCCAGGTTGTAATCGCTTACAAAGTGGAAAAATGGATTTTGACTCAAAACTTCATCACTGTTCCCACGTTTTGGATGCATGGCTCCCCATGGAGGGGTTGGACCTGTTTATGGTGAAATTTTTGGAAGAAAGTTGACAGAGTTGGCTGATTCTAAGGTACAAGGAGGTGTGAGAGGACTTGTTAGTTTTTGGAAGGATATAACTGTGTGCACATAATTGGGTGTTAGTGGTTCATCCAATGGTGCTGTCAGGAGGTTGGAAAGAGGCTGTAATGTGTGTGTGTGTAAGTGATTAGACCTAGGCTGTAATAGCTTACAAAGTGGAAAAATGGATTTTGTACCAAAACTTCATCACTGCTCCCACGTTTTAGATGCATGGCTCCCTATGGAGGGCTTGAACCTGTTTGTGTTGATATTTTTGGAAGAAAGTTGACAGCGTTTATTGATTCTTAGGTAGAAGGAGATGTGTGAGGACTTGTTAGAGGTTGGAAGGATATAAGTGTGTGCACACAATTGGGTGTTAGTTGGTTGATCGAATGGTGCTGTTAGGAGGTTGGAAAAAAGTTGGAATGTGTGTGTGTAAGCGATTGCACCCAGGTTGTAATCGCTTACAAAGTAGAAAAATGGATTTTGTAACAAAACTTCATGACTGCTCCCACGTCTTCGATGCATGGCCCCCCATGGAGGGGTTGGACGTGTGTGTGATGAAATTTTTGGAAGAAATTTGACAGAGTTGGTTGATTATTAGGTACAAGGAGGTGTGGGAGGACTTGTTATTGGTTGGAAGGATATTCGTGTGTTCACATAATTGAGTGTTAGTGGGTTCATCCAATGGTGCTGTCAGGAGGTTCGAAAGAGGCTGTGATGTGCGTGTGTAAGCGATTACAGACAGGCTGTAATCATTTATAATGTGGAAATATGGATTTTGTTCAAAAACTTCATCACTGCTCCCACGTTTTGGATGCATCGCTCCTTTTATTGTGGTTGGACCTGTTTGTGGTGAAATTTTAGGAAGAAAGTTGACAGTGGTGGTTGATTCTTAGGTACAACGAGGTGTGGGAGGACTTATTAGTGGTTTGAAGCATATAAGTGTGTGCACATAATTGGGTGTTAATGGGATCATCCAAAGGTGCTGTCAGGAGGTTGGAAAGAGGCTGTGATGTGCGTGTGTAAGCGATTAAACCCAGGCTGCAATCGCTTACAAAGTGGAAAAAAGGATTTTGTACCAAAACTTCATCACTGCTCCCAGGTTTTAAATGCAAGGCTCCCCATGGAGGGGTTGGACCTGTTTGTGGTGAAATTTTTGGAAGAAAGTTGAATGTGTTGGTAGATTCTTAGGTACAAGGAGGTGTGGTGGACTTGTTAGTGGGGTGAAGGATATACGTGTGTGCACATAATTGGGTGTTATTGGGCTCGTCCAATGGTGCGATCAGGAGGTTGGAAAGAAGCTGTGATGTGCGTGTGTAAGCGATTACACCCGGGCTGTAACCGCTTTCAAAGTGGAAAAATGGATATTGTACAAAAACTATATCACTGCTCCCACGTTTTGGATACATGGCTCCCCATGGAGGGGTTGGAAAAATTTGTGGTGAAATTTTTGGAAGAATTTGACAGGGTTGGTTGATTCTTTGGTACAAGGAGGCGTGAGAGGACTTGTTAGTGGTTGGAAGGATATAAGTGTGTGCACATAATTGGGTGTTAGTGGATTCATCCAATTGTGCTGTCAGGAGGTTGGAAAGAGGCTGTGATGTGCGTGTGTAAGCGATTATACCCAGGATGTAATCGCTTACAAAGTGGAAAAATGGATTTTGTACCAAAACTTCATTACTCCTCCCACGTTTTGGATGCATGGCTCCCCATGGAGGGGTTTAACCTGTTTGTGGTGAAATTTTTGGAAGAAAGTTGACAGCATTTGTTGATTCTTTGGTACAAGGAGATGTGGGAGGACTTGTTAGAGGTTAGAAGGATATAAGTGTGTGCATATAATTGGGTGTTAGTTGGTTCATCGAATGGTGCTGTTAGGAGCTTTGAATGTGTATGTGTAAGCGATTACACCCAGGTTGTAATCGCTTACAAAGTGGAAAAATGGATTTTGTACCAAAACTTCATTACTGCTTCCACGTTTTGGATGCATGGCTCCCCATGGAGGGGTTTAACCTGTTTGTGGTGAAATTTTTGGAAGAAAGTTGACAACATTTGTTGATTCTTAGGTACAAGGAGATGTGGGAGGACTTGTTAGAGGTTGGAAGGATATAAGTGTGTGCATATAATTGGGTGTTAGTTGGTTCATCGAATGGTGCTGTTAGGAGGTTGGAATGTGTGTGTGTAAGCGATTACACCCAAGTTGTAATCGCTTACAAAGTGGAAAAACTGATTTTGTAAGAAAACTTCATGACTGCTCCCACGTTTTCCAAGATGTGAGAGCACTTGTTAGTGGTTGGAAGGATATAAGTGTGTGCACATAATTGAATGTTAGTGGGTTCATCCAATGGTGCTGTTAGGAGGTTGGAAAGAGGCTGTGATGTGCGTGTGTAAGCGATTACACCCAGGCTGTAATCACTTATAAAGTGGAAATATGGATTTTGTACCAAAACTTCATCACTGCTCCCACGTTTTGGATGCATGGCTCCCTTTGTTGGGGTTAGACCTGTTTGTAGATTAATTTTTGGAAGAAAGTTGACAGTGTTGGTTGATTCTTAGGTACAAGGAGGTATGGGAGGACTTGTTAGTGGTTGGAAGGATATAAGTGTGTGCACATAATTGGGTGTTAGTGGGTTCATCCAATTGTGCTGTCCGGAGGTTGGAAAGAGGCTGTGATGTGCGTGTGTAAGCGATTAGACGCAGCCTGTGATCGCTTACAAAGTGGAAAAAAGGATTTTGTACCAAAACTTCATCACTGCTCCCACGTTTTAAATGCAATGCTCCCCATGGAGGGGTTGGAACTGTTTGTGGTGAAATTTTTGGAAGAAAGTTGACATTGTTGGTTGATTCTTAGGTACAAGGAGGTTTGGGAGGACTTGTTAGTGGTTGGAAGGATATAAGTGTGTGCACATAATTGGGTGTTAGTGGGTTCATCCAAGGGTGCTGTCAGGAGGTTGGAAAGAGGCTTTGATGTGCGTGTGTAAGCAATTACACCCAGGCTGTAATCGCTTACAAAGTGGAAAAAAGGATTTTGTACCAAGACTTCATCACTGCTCCCTGGTTTTGGATGCATGGCTCCCCATGGAGGGGTTGGACCTGTTTGTGGTGAAATTTTTGGAAGAAAGTTGACAGTGTTGGTTGATTCTTAGGTACAAGGAGGTGTGGGAGGACTTGTTTGTGGTAGGAAGCATATAAGTGTGTGCACATAATTGGGTGTTATTGGGCTCATCCAATGGTGCGGTCAGGAGGTTGGAAAGAGGCTGTGATGTGCGTGTGTAAGCATTTACACCCAGGCTGTAATCGCTTACAAATTGGAAATATGGATTTTGTACCTAAACTTCATCACTGTACCGACGTTTTGGATGCATGGCTCCCTTTGTTGGGGTTAGACCTGTTTGTGGTTTAATTTTTGGAAGAAAGTTGACAGTGTTGGTTGATTCTTAGGTACAACGAGGTTTAGGAGGACTTGTTAGTGGTTGGAAGGATATAAGTGTGTGCACATAATTGGGTGTTAGTGGGTTCATCCAAGGGTGCTGTCAGGAGGTTTGAAAGAGGCTGTGATGTGCGTGTGTAAGCGATTACACGCAGGCTGTGATCGCTTACAAAGTGGAAAAAAGGATTTTGTACCAAAACTTCATCACTGCTCCCACGTTTTAAATGCAAGGCTCCCCATGGAGGGGTTGGACCTGTTTGTGGTGAAATTTTTGGAAGAAAGTTGACATTGTTGGTATATTCTTAGGTATAAGGAGGTGTGGGAGGACTTGTTAGTGGTTGGAAGGATATAAGTGTGTTCACATAATTGAGTGTTAGTGGGTTCATCCAATGGTGCTGTTACGAGGTTGGAAAGAGGCTGTGATGTGCGTGTGTAAGCGACCACACCTGGGCTGTAATCGCTTTCAAAGTGGAAAAATGGATTTTGTACAAAAACTTTATCACTGCTCCCACGTTTTGGATACATGGCTCCCCATGGAGGGGTTGGATCAGTTTGTGGTGAAATTTTTGGAAGAAAGTTGACAGGGTTTGTTGATTCTTAGGTACAAGGAGGTGTGGGAGCACTTGTTAGTGGTTGGAAGGATATAAGTGTGTGCACATAATTGGGTGTTAGTGGATTCGTCCAATTCTGCTGTCAGGAGGTTGGAAAGAGGCTGTGATGTGTGTGTGTAAGCGATTACACCCAGGCTGTAATCGCTTATAAAGTGGAAATATGAATTTTGTACCAAAACTTCATCACTGCTCCCACGTTTTGGATGCATGGCTCCCCTTGTTGGGGTTGGACCTGTTTGTGGTGAAATTTTTAGAAGAAAGTTGACAGTGTTGGTTGATTCTTAGGTAAAAGGAGGTGTGAGAGGACTTGTTAGTGGTTGGAGGGATATATGTGTGTGCACATAATTGGGTGTTAGTGGGTTCATCCAAGGGTGCTGTCAGGAGGTTGGAAAGAGGCTGTGATGTGCGTGTGTAAACGATTACACCCAGGCTGTAATCGCTTACGAAGTGGAAAAATGGATTTTGTACCAAAACTTCATCACTGCTCCCACGTTTTGGATGCATGGCTCCCCATGGAGGGGTTGGAGTTGTTTGTGGTGAATGTAAAATGGTAATAGCATAAAGAAAGCAAATTTAGTACAACACGCCAACAATTCTTTCATATTGATTTGTCCCTGGTGTGTACATTGATATGGCATAAAACCATATGAATAGAAATTACAATAGTCATCTTAAACGTTGTTAAAGTCATCCCAATAAATATTACAGTCATCCAAAATAAAAGTCGGAGTTATAGTAAACACTGGTACAATAATCAAGAAACGCTTAAAATTCACTTAAATAAGATAGTCAACATCGAATAATAAGACTAGAAAATATTATTACATTTCGTCAGAGTCTTTAGAGCGATCTCCCTTGTTCTTGTCTGCTACTTTTGATGTTGATGGTTGAAGATGTGGATTTCTCAATTTTCGCAAAATTTCTGCCATATTTGATTCTTCTAGTAGAAGGGGTCGAATAACTGGTTTGGGTGTCTCCATCACGAGTTCCTTTGTGGGAGGACATATGTCAGCGGAAAAGACTTTGATTACATTTCGAAGCACTATGTTAACGTAATAGGTTTGGAGAAATGCATTGAATGAACGAACCTAAATGAAAGTAAGCAAATAATTTGAGTAACAATACCAAAAGTTATCGAATATAAATAAACTATGAATAAGATGGGTTACAAGGTTAAGTATCAAAACGGAACCAAGACCGATATGTGGACCAAAATTTGGATCTTGAAGAACTTTCCTATGTAAGGATGCCTTCATAGTCGCAGTAGGGTCCTGGTTACAGTAAATGTCACATTACATTAAGTTAAAGAACCAAAGTGTATGTTATGGTTAATTATTACCTTCAGAGTCAGTTGCATATCTCCCAGTCCATTAGGGTTACATTCCTTAACAATACAAACAACAAGTGCCAACACTCACACTGATTTTGCTGTATCTAGGTGAGTGACGTTATTAATATCTCCATCTTTCACAAGATCTGCAAATGACTCTTAATTTTAGTAACATGTAAAAATAAAATTACAATGACAAAGTTTATAGAATTACTGACCATGGTGTTTGATGTACATCTCAGCCCATTTCCATGCATTCGAATTGAAATCTCTTTCATACGTTGCTTGAGCAACTTCCTTAGCAAATTGTTGGGTGGTACGTGGGTCATCACTTATCCTATTCATAATTGCTTCCTGGACATTCCCAGCCGGACCAGGAATCAATGATGATGAACTATCACATTTCTTCAAGAATGATTCAAGTACGTCCTCGACAAATTGAAGACCTTCCCAAGCATCCATAGTATTTGTAGCTAAAAGAAAAATAAATCATGTTAATAAACATATTAAATAAGACAAGGTAACCGTCTTAGAAATACACTTTACATGGAGCAACTTGAATGGAATGAAAGTGAGAGTGACTTCCTGCACTGTACACTTCGTTCATATATATAGAGGAAAATAAATTGTTTTAGTAGTTAACTTTTTCTTAAAATATTATTTTTAATTTCATTTATTATTGATATGACTAATGAAGGGTTAAATTATTATTGATAATTCTTATTTAGTAATTTTTCTTCACCTTTTTCATACATTTAATGTAGGACGCACCTTGAAAAGCAATCTGACGTTTACTTTTTCACACTCTCCCTTTATATAGGTAACCTTTATGACATGCATTAAATTTCTTTTGTCGTTTACTCCATCAAAAGTACAGTGCCTTTTACTCCACGTCTTGCCACATTTGCACCAAAATGATGACATCCATTGAATGCTCATTTCTTAAACAAAATAACCGAAGAAATTATTTCAATTTTGCTTCAAGTTCTTTGCATTAATTGCTTCCATAATAAAGAAATGAACTTTCAGGTACACCATTACTTCTGCTTCATCTTCTTGGATGTGCACTGTCATTGCTCTTTATTCCATCTTCATTAAAGAAGACATTAAGGTTACCTTTACCTGCTTATAACTTTCATTTATGATTTGTTTGTGTGTTCCTTTTTTTTTCTTCTATTACTATTACCATATGTTATAGGTTGTTAAATATATCTTAATTTTTGAATTTCTTTTTATATTTGTTTTCTTGTTTACTTAGATTGCAATATTTCCAGGTAATAGATTATTTTGATGGACACTTGTCCAGACAACGTCCATATGGTTGGTGAAAGCAATGAGGAATTTAATACTGTTGATGATAGTTGTTTGGAGTTGGTTCCCACCTTGAACATGTGTTTTGACACAATGGAAGAAGCAAATAAATTTTATTCGGACTATGCAAAAAGATGTGGTTTTGGTGTACGAACTAGAACTTCTAAAAAAGACGACAAGAATGAAGTCTACTATTTGAGATTGGTTTGTTCAAGGGAAGGTAAATATGTTTCTACCCTTCGTCCAGAAGTGAAAACTTTGCCTAGTCAGACTAATGAATGCCCTGCTGGAATAAGAATAGCCCGTAAAGATGACAAATGGTTTGTAAGGACTGTAGCTCTAGACCACAGTCATGAGCTTTGTCCACCAATCTCCAATCTAATACGTGCCAATAGAAAATTGAACATGCATGCGAAGCACACATTGGAAGTGAATGATGATGCCGGTGTGCGCATTAATAAGAGTTTCATGAGCATGGTTGGTGAAGCTGGTGGATATGAAAATATGCAATTTATAGAGCGAGATGCTAGGAACTTCATCGGTTCACATAGAAGGTCACTGTGTAAGGAGGGTGAGGGTCAAGCACTGTTACGGCACTTTTCAAAAATGAGAGACCTCAATAATGATTTCTTTTATGACATCGAAATGGATAAAGGTAATAGAATTACTAGTGTATTTTGGGCAGATGAGCTGCATGTGACAAATTCGGTGATGTCGTATCTTTTGACACAACATACTTAACAAACAAGTACAACATGCCTTTTGCTCCATTTGTATGCATTAACCATCATGGACAATCCATTCTACTTGGTTGTGGATTGCTCTCATCGGAGGACACATCATCATTTGTGTGGTTATTCAAATTTTGGCTAAGATGCATGGGAAGCAAGGCGCCTCACAGTATTGTAATTGATCAATGTAAGGCCATGGCAAATGCAATTGAAGAAGTCTTCCCGAATACAAAGCAAAGATGGTGTTTGTGGCACATAATGAAAAAGATACCTGAAAAATTGCAAGGGTATAAAAATTATGTTCGTATAAAGAGTGATATCAAAGTGCTTGTGTATGACTATAGTAGTACAATAGACTTTGACAGAGGTTGGGAAAAACTACTTTCCACACATGGCTTGGAAAATAATGAATGGCTATCAAATCTATATGAACAGAGAGAAAAATGGGTCCCTTGTTATTTGAAGAATCACTTTTGGGCTGGTATGTCGACAACTCAAAGAAGTGAGGGAATGAATGTTTTCTTTGATGGATTCATTAATTCCAGCACCACACTTCAACAATTTGTCATTCAGTACGATAATGCCCTTAAATTGAAGGCCCAAAAGGAAATAGAAGCAGACTTTTCCTCTTTGAATACCACGATTGCATGTGGTTCTCAATCACCAATTGAGAGACAATTTCAAGAAGAGTACACACATGCAAAATTTGAGGAAGTACAAATCGAGTTTCGGTCGAGGATGAATTGTTTCATCAAAGACACGGTGATGAACTGTATTTTGAAAAAGTACACTACAAAAGAAGAGTGCATGTGGGATGGAAAATGTGCGGCAAAATATTACCATGTTGAATTTGATCCTCTTACACATGATACAAGCTGCTCTTGCCTACTCTTTGAGTTTAGAGGCATCTTATGTCGCTATTCCCTATTGGTTCTCGGTCAGGAAGATGTACATAATGTCCCCTCCAAATATGTTCTTAGACGTTGGAGCAAAAATATCCGAAGGAAGCACACACTTATTAGAGGAGCTTACAGTTCTTTACAGCAGGAACCAAAGATGCAAAGATATCAGTCGTTGTGTAAGTGGTTCTATGATATAGCTAAGGTTGCATGTGAATTTGAATGTGCTTCAGCTGAGTTGGAAAAAGAATTGAAATGTCTTGCTAAGAAATTTTGTTTGATTTCGTCATTGAAAAATAATATCATAAATGAGGGAGGACAACTAAGGTATGAGAATCCCGTGGCCAATACTCCATCCTACAATACATGTGGAACTAGTGATGTACTTGTTCACAGTCCCGTTGCTTTCAAGCGAAAAGGAAGACCGAGAACTAACAGATTGAAGTCAACCGTTGAAACTAGAACTAAAAAAAGGAAAACGGCTTTAAGGAAAAATTCTGCTACAACAATTGTTCAACCAAATGTGAGTTGTTCACATGTTGTTTTACTATAAATATTAATTACTTTTCTTACATGTTTGTAATCTGTGTTCTATTCACTGTTTTAGAAATCCAAGAAGACGTGGAATTTTCAACACAAATGCATCAACCCTCCCAACTATCTCAAGTAGCTTCAATTGGATTTATGTCCTTGTTATCTGCTGTTCATAACAATTTTGATAATACACAATGTTGATTTATATGGTTATTAGATGATATGGTTCTGTTACTGCTGTATATGTTGATGTCCTTAATGTACAGGGATGAATTCTTCTAAATTTGGATTTGGCATTGCACTGCAGTAGTAATCGATTACACTCTTAAGGTAATCGATTACAAAACTGCTGACAGTTTCCATACCAGTCCACGTTTCACATCCTACTATCTGTTACAGAACACTACCACATGTTCGTTTCTGTTGTCACCCACTAACGTATTCATTTTATAAACAATTGTAACATACTCCCCTCTATCAAAAGCATAACTATAACCAACACACCATTTATATACCCCTAAGAAAGCCCTAATATCCCAAATATCCCCAAATGGCAGCTCGCGCCAATAAGAAAGTCAGGGCTTCGTCTTCCACAGGTGGAACCCGAAATCGACCACCGTCATCCCCTCCACTCTCGCAACCACTTACAAGTAATGAATTGTTCTCCAACGACGAGCAATATGAAAGATTTTGTACACATTTCTATGAGCATCCAATCCTCGAGGCAAATATCTTGATGACGCATTTTCTCAACCTGGAGAATTCAAATCCTACGAGATCTTGAAAAATGCTGGTCTAAGTGATTTTGTTGCTTATAAACGCCATTACTACCCCGAATTGGGGCGACTTTTCTACAGCAATATGCGGATTTCCGATTCAGGAGTTATTCGAACCGAGGTTAAGAAGGTGAAAATCACGATCAAACCTTCTCTTTTTCATAAACTAACTTCCATTCCTTGTGTTGGTGTTCCTTTTGAAGGAAATCTGGTTAACGAGTGGAAGGAGGAATACAATTTTGTTTGTGCTAGGTAATCGATTTGTAAACCAAGTCCAATCATACAAGGTAGATTATTGGCTGGGAAAATGAAGTTTGAATGTAGGATACTTCATTATGTACTTTGTCGGATCTTAGTTCCTCGTTCAACGAATGTTGCACAGGCAACCGAGGGGGACATTATGTTGATGTGGGCACTCATGAATTCGGTTCAGATTAACTGGGGGCATGTCCTTCGAAACAGGATGAAAAAAGGCTACAAGGGACAACGCCCAACTACCATATCCCCATCTAATTACCACATTCATGGAACACTTTGGTGTCCCTACAGAAACTGATCCTTCTGGGGGCTAAACAGAGGATTCGGTTCAGATTAACTAGGGGCTAAACAGAGGATTGGTTTGGAAGTTTTAACATCATTTGGTTATGAAAAAAATACTGAAGGAATATGGGTTTACAAAGAAGATGGTGACAATTCAGAATTAGAAGGTAATGAAGAACCCCATGATGGTAATGAAGAGCACGAAGAAAGACAACCTTCTGCAATTCCAGAACATTCTTCTTCTGCAACATTGAGTGAAGTAATCAAACAAATACAAGATCTCCGATCGTTTGTGGGTGATAGATTAGACAGAATTGAAAATCGAGTTGCAGTCGTAGAGCAAGAACTTATTAACTTCCGCAACCAGTTTGATCGACAACCGCCTTCTTAGTTTACATTTCATTGTCTAGTGTTATGTACCTTTTAATTTTTGAAGTTGTTGTTCCGTGAACCTTTGTTAAGTTTTTCTATTAATGTATATGCCTTTAATTATTGTTATCATTTTTCATTTCTCAATACACTTCATTATATATTTTCGTTTGTTTAATATTGAACTCATCCAACTACAAGTATTCCATTAATCATCCATTAACAAAACACTCAAAACACACTCCTGCAGACGGTGGGGAGTTGTTCAGCCAAAACTGGGTAGCGCCCCTGAACCTTTGGTACAAAAGGCCATTTTTTAAATGGTAAGCGATTACCAGGCCCATGTAAGCGATTACATATGCATCAGACATGTGTCAATGGTGAAGGGCCTCCCCCATCAACCTAGGATGACCGATACTTGGTCTTCCATCAACAAAGGACTGACCTAACTTGAGAATCCTTCTTCTCCACAACTTCATCCATGGCCAACATGGTTAACCAGTTCACAAAACACTCAAAACACACTCCTGTAGACGTTGGGGAGTTGTTAAGCCAAAACTGGGTAGCGCCCTTGAACTTTTTGTACAAAAGGACATTTTTTAAATGGTAAGCGATTACCATGCCCATGTAAGCGATTACATGTGCATTAACACACTATAAAGGGCTCATGGGGAGCGATTTACCTAGGCTTTGGTAGCACTCATGAGGTTTTTGTACAAAAATAGTTTCTCAAACAGGTAAACGATTACAACTTATCTGTAATCGATTATAATAGCTTCACGTCTATAAAAATTGTTCATCAAGTTAACTGTCAATTTACAAACACCCTTAATGGGTCTTCCCTACATATAGGGATCACAGAACTGGACATAATTGGACATTTGTTAAGAACAACTAAGGATGAAAATTAAACAACACTACTAATCAACAAATGGAATGAATATTACAATAACAAATCAAATAAGCATTTGCTAACAACCACTTTCTTTATTAACAAACCAAATCTTTGTTTCAAATACAAATATCCATAATTAAAGTTCTACAAAATACTACAGTAATACAACTATCCATAATTAAAGTTTGGGTCTATATCCGGTGTACGGAGTTTTACAAACTGCACTTTTGAATCGCTTTCGGCGCATGTAAAACTTCATAACAGTTTCATTGCTGCAATCTTCTCCATGACGTCCAAAGTTGTTGCCATTCTCATGTTGGTTACATGGGGTACTGTAACCACCATAATATTTATTTTTTTCCTCAAGCAACTCAGTCTTTAATGCATCCAACTCTTCTTCAAGTGCTTTAATTTCAACTTCTTGTTCCTCTAAAACACCATCTAAACCACCATCAATATCTTTTTTCTGTTTTTTATCAGTTGGTGCCTTTGAATGTGCTTTCTTCCTTTCTTCCTCTCCAGCTGGATTAAATGATGCTCTCACAGATTGCTGGCTCATTTCTGTCATTGATGCACCATAATCATCAAGCGTCTGCAAATTCATCAAAAACATCATTGTATAAATTAAATCATTAAAACAAATATGTTAATAAAACCACTGAGTACATACCACACATGTCTCCATTGCAGATTTTATGAAATTGTCACCTACATTCACATTCATCCAATGCAAAATTCTAGGGTATTTATGAACTAAATTATTAGAAGGAACGAAACGATCACAAAACCAAACCTGAAATACATTACACACACCATAATTAGTATACACAAAACGCTCACTCAAACATTTCAAGGAATGAAACAATCAATTAGTATACACAGTCCTTGCACCTTTTCCTCCATTCCAAGCTGTACAAGCTTTGCTGAAACTACTAAGTAGATATTGGTATACTATACGACCCCAACTAAACCTACCCAAATCATTTATTTTATCAACTTTTTCAAACAAAATTGGGAATATTGTTTTGGTATGATTGGGTAACAATATCTCAGAAATTCCTACCAAAATGTATAGCCTACAAATATCTACTGAATGCAACTTCTTGTGTTTTTTCAAAATAAAGTCATATATAACTTGCAATTCATATTTTCCATTTCCTTTTGCAAAGTGCTTCCGACAATCACTTTTCCCAACTGTTTTTTCATTCAAGTTAATCTGCTCACCAACTAAACCCAACCCTAAGCTTAACGCAACATCTAATTCCTTTAATTCCACAATTTTTTCTCCAAAACAAAAACCACCCCTCTCACCTCTCATTATCCCACCTTTCTAATAAATCGCTCAGAATATTCCTACCAAGCTTAATGTGATCATTTACATCTAAAAACCATTGAAATGGAGTTTATGAAATAATAGCATTCTGCTTGTCAGTCAAAAATTCATTCAAACCAGC
Organism: Vigna reflexopilosa; assembly: GCA_027742785.1. Lineage (NCBI taxonomy): Eukaryota > Viridiplantae > Streptophyta > Magnoliopsida > Fabales > Fabaceae > Vigna > Vigna reflexopilosa. Next base: position 21,528,613 of record CM050929.1, read on the forward strand.
AATAAACTTGGTTTTCATTGAATGTCGAACAAACAACTGCAGCTGAAAATAAAATTATATTTCATGTATTAAGTCGTGAAAATCCCAAAACCCATAAAATCCCACAACCCATAAAGACAGAGTTTCATAATAACCAACAAAACACTCAACAAATACCCCAAACGAATGAAGTACATACCTTGTTGGAAGAACCAATGTCAGGGGTCGAAGCCATTGCACAAAATAACGAAGAAAGAACCACAAACTTCAAACAACCCTTCCACGGGGACCGGTTAAAGCAGACCACGAACTCCACAAACAAACGAACACCACACCAACTCAAAGGGGCACACAGTTAACACAACAAACACACAAATTGAAATGAAAATAAAAAACCTGAGAATGGAATACGGAAAAGAGTGAGAACCAACTCCTCTGGACAGAGGATTGAGTGAAAAAATGAAGCGGGGCAGTTTCGGAAACTTAGTCTGCATCCATCCAAATCAGATTTTCATATTAAAAAAATTAATTCAAATACAACCAATTACAATGCGATACGTAGCGTTGTCAAAACCGTTGTTAAAAACGCGTTGTTAGAATATCGCGATCCTAAAGAAAATATGCATTTAGACTTATTACAAGAGAAAAATATGATAACTTACCCACGAATTACCAACAAAGTAAGGTTTGAAGTTGTTTTCTAAAACATATTGTCTTAATAAATAAACAGATATATGAAATTCTTATATAGGAAGATTCAAATAATTAGCACACCAAAAAGATTAAACCTTACAATTATGCATATTTTGATTTATAGTCAACACCTTGAAAAGGATTATTGTTTGCAAAAGAAAATTAATTGTATTGGAACGTAGAATTTGTGAGATTTTATGAATAAGATTTATCTTGCAAAACATTGAATATACATTCACGGTCTATTATAGTGTGATAATAAAGTTACTTGTAAAATTGTTTGTAATTTCATTAAACATGATTAAACAACAGGTGGTAATATTTTACCAAATAAAAAAAATTACTTAATAATTTAAAATAATAATTTTTAATTATATATTTTTTAATTTAAAATTCTAATATATATTATATATTATTAAAGTTGGCGACTATATTTTTTAGGTGTAAAAGCATTATTTTTCTTTAACAAAAATATGTTGAAATTGATAAATTCCTTTGTCATCATAACTCCTTTTCTCAACTTGACCTTTATTTTGTCTTTTTCTTTTTTTTTACTTTTGTAACTTTCACTCGTGTTCACCGACTCTTATTTGACGTTAAAACCTTTTAGTATTAACGTAATATTTTGCATGCGTTCACTTTTTTTATCATAATAAAAAATAATAAATTTTTATTATAGTGAAAAAAATAAATTTTATAATTTTAGTAATGTTTAATTTTTAAGATAATTTTTTATTATAAATATTTAGTTTTGCAAAAATAGTTAAGTCTAGAAAAACAAACTATTCAATAAAAAAATGTTAAATTTAAGAAAAACACTCTCACTTAAAGAATAAAATTTATCAAATAATTATTTTATTTAAGAAAATTCTTAAAAAATGTATTACTAAAATAGAAAATCTATTTTATATAATAATATAGATAAGGACATCAACATACATGTGGAAATTAATCAATTTAAATACTATTATAACTTTTTTTATCCACAGAAATTGAAAAGAATAATGGCAATGTAATATTAATTTACACTTTTTTAGCAAATAATTTAAGGTTTTGTGTGTTCATGAATCAAATCATATTACTGTTATATTCACCGTAACCATTATTTTGTGCTTATAAGGAAATTATCTGTTTTGTTTTAACAAATAAATTATTTGTTTTTATAGTAAATAGTCATTTCATTATCATAAACTTTATTATTAGTTTTACCTTCAGCTCTAAATATAATAATAATAAATACATAATCTACTCTTGAATTACAATTAAAATATTAAAGAAAATAGTATATTTAAAAAGTTAGAATTTTAAATAGTATATATTGATGACTTAAGGTAATATATATTTAAAAAAATGTAAATATTAAGAGATCGGTTGATAGCACATAGATTACAAATACATCAACAGAAAAGAAGGAAGAGAGGAAGAAATGACTAGTAAAAAAATAATATTATGTAAAAAGGAAGAAATTTTCCCACGTGCAAAGCCTGAAATTTTTTTAACAATATTATTAATGGAAAAGCACCTTAGTTAACAACTCCAACTTTGAGAATGGTACAATTAACATTTAAATTAAGGAAAAGCACTGTATATAACACCCCACACTTTTCATAATGGTATAGTTGTTTATATTATCATACGATTATATTAATGTATAAGATATTTAACAACCCTACTTTTAGTTGGCCCTATAACTCTTGCTTGGCGTAAATGCCAACCCTTTTGCCTTATAAGACACTCACCACACCAACCTTTTGCCTTGAGCAATTAGGTTTTAGGTCGTCTACCCTTCACAATAAGAGCTCTCTATAAAGGTTCATCTCATAATTATGTTAGTGCTTATTAATTATGTTAGTTTGATTTCTTAGAATGTGATGATCTCACTACTTCATTTCATTTTCCTTCAGTTACTTGCTGCAACAACATCAGCTAATTAAAACTCTTACCAAGTAAGTATGTTTCCATTGCAGTGAAAAAAAAGTTAAAAGTCCTTTTACTCTTAATATAGAAAAGAAAAATATCATTTGACACACCTATCTTTTTTACATTCATTTGACACTATTTTTATTTTTTTTACTTTTTATTCTCTTCTTTCTTAAAAAAATACAAAATTTTATACTTTTATAATCATTTTACTCTTATATTCTGTGACAAATGAATGTAAAAGTATGTCATGATACTATTGGTCTTAGTAAAATTACTAACAAATACATGGTTGAATATTTATCTTAAAAAATAATACATTATTTTTCCAATTTTAATGATAAAAATATTTGTTACTTGTGATAATTATAAAAACTATTTTAATTAACAATTTAAAAATCAATTATAATTTTTTATTTGTAATAATTTTTATGTTTTGTGTTGACCTAACAGAAATTATGTTGGAGGGACATCAAGTTTTTGGCTTTGGCTTTGTTGTAGTTGGTTTGTGGCACTTGTTCAACAACGTGAAGCTCCATGCACTTTGTTCCAAGTCCTTCACATCAACGCTATGGTTTCCCACCACAAAGTCAAGATATTTGGAGCTCTACTTTGTCATGGCAAGCAGCACAATCTTCATCTCCTTGGAGCTCTTCATTTCTCCAGCTCATCACCAACCATTTGGCCCTGATGGTACCATTCCAACCAACCATCTCCACAACTTTGAACACTCCTCCATGGCTATGTCCTTCTTGGTGTATGCCTTCTTTGCCCTAGTTCTTGATGCAAAATGCTCCAAATCTCAACATGAGTTAACTCATCTCTTAGGAGCCTTAGCTTTTGCACAAGAATACACACTCATCCACTTTCACTCAGCAAATCACATTGGACCAGAAAACCAATACCACTACTTCTTGCAACTTCTTATTCTTGTTTGTATTATCACAACCCTCATGGGAATTGGCTACCCTAAGAGCTTCTTGGTCAGCTTTGTTCGTTCTGTGAACATAGTTTTCCTCGGTGTGTGGCTTATTGTCACAGGGATTCTGCTTTATACACCAGGGTTTCAATCCAAAGGGTGCGTCACGCACCTCAAAGAATATAAGGTCACATGCAGTGATGATAAGGCCCGTCATCGTGCTGTTGCTCTGGTGAACATTCAATTCAGTTGGCTGTTGATTGGAATCACCATTTTCGCTATGTCTTTCTACTTGGTTTTGATTAGAATATATGGTGAAAACGTGGAGTATGTTTCGTTGAGCAAGGAGGAATATTACCTTGAAGAAGATGAGTCAAACACTGACATTGAATGCCAGAAGAAAAGCATAGAGGGGAAAGTTTAAAACACATTGAGAACAGTAAGCACAGCAATACACAATAGCACATGGTTTTGCCCCAAAGCTAAAAAAATTCATATTTAATTTCTCGTATTTGACCCTTTGTTGTTACTTTTTTTAAATGCTTTGGGGTTGCTGGTTTGATGTTATTTTATTTGATGTATAAAAAAATTGTTGTCCTCCATTCCTCCTGTAATAATATATTCGGAGCAGGCTTGGCTTTTTCTAATCTATTAGGATGAAACAATTTTTGAAAATATTAAATTGCCATTATTGCATATACAATTAAAAAATCTAACTTATCTCCAACTACCTATATCTCATTAATGAAGTCTGCATGATTTATATATATACATGCAGAAACACATAAACGGTAATAACAGAAAAGGGGAACAGTACTTGTAAAATACAAAAGTATATTTGACTTGAATTACAGTAGCTATTATTCTCCTTTAATTCAAATCTACAAGTGATATAACTCCAACTCTCTTTTGCATGACTTCAAACTTGTCTATAGCTAAAGACTTTGTAAACAGATCCGCCCATTGTTCTGCAGTCCTACAATAGAGCAACTCGATTTTTTCCTTGTTCACAATGTCTCGTAGGAAGTGATACTTCACTTCTATGTGCTTGCTTCGCCCATGACTCACTGGATTTTTGGCTAGATTGATTGCAGAGGTGTTGTCCATTCTCAGCTCTATTGGACTCTTTATTTTCACCTTTAGTTCAACAAGTAGTTCTTCAAGCCATACTCCTTGACAGACAGCATGACACCCTGCGACATACTCTGCTTCGCAACTTGATAGAGCGACGACTGACTGCTTCTTGGATGCCCACGACACTGGTGCCCCATTCATGAAGTAGATGAATCCTTAGGTGCTTTTCCTCTCTACTGTGTCACCTCCATAGTCTGAATCGCAAAACTCTATAAGATTCAGGCAAGTGCTCTGGCTTCCATATGGGAATAGGATTCCATAAGCTGATGTACCCTTGATGTATCTCAGAATGCGCTTCACAGAATCCATGTGACTCTTCTTAGGTTGCCACATAAATCTGCTCACCAGTCCAACACTAAACGCCAAATCAGGTCTACTGTTGCACAAAAACCTTAGAGATCCGACGATCTGCTTGAATCGGGTTTCATCTGCCTCCTCTTCAGCTTCATTCTTTTTCAGCTTTACATTTGCCTCCAAAGGACTTCGAGCAACATTACATTGGTGCATCTGAAATCTTTCAAGTAGCTCCTCTGCATATTTTTGTTGATGCATTATAAGCCCTTTTCCTAAACGTGTGAATTCCATTCCCTGGAAGTAGCAAAGTTTACCCAAGTCCGTCATCTCGAAATCAAATTTCATCATCTCCTTGAATTCATTTATGTCTTTGATAACGGTCTCAAAACCGTTATTTTCATGCATAAATTTGATATTAACTCACACCCTTTGTAGCTTAAAATGAGCTTAGAATCAAGTAAAACTCTTAAGTTGTGTCACATAAGAGTCAAAAGTTGTTTCTAGAGATATTATGCTTGTTTTGCATTGTTTTGCAGGGTTTTTGATGAAAATTGAAGATGGCAATGAAGTAGGAAGGTCATAAACTCAAGAATGAAGGAGAAAAAGGAAAAAAAGAAGAGTCTATGAACCGCTCAGTGGTAAATTCCACCGCTGAGTGTCTTAGTTCGAGGAAAAGTATTGTCTGGCGCCCAGGCGGTGACGCTGAGCGTCCAGAGCAATAAGAGGAAAACCGTTCAGCGGTTATTTTAGGCGCCTGGGCGGTGGCGTGTGTTGAGGCAAACCACTGAGCGGCCAATTTTGGTGCCTGGGCGGTTGTCTGTTTTTATACTTTGGATTTTGAGATCTTTCTGTTATCTTTTTGGGTTATATATAGCCCTAGTGCGAATCCAAATGTAAATCTTTTGGAAGAGAACAATGTCCACAACAGCTTTACACCTTTGGAGGAGATTTCTTGAATGCTTAGGCTCCACTTTATCAAATCTAGGGTTTGCTTTTCCATTCTTCCATTATATTTCATCTAGTTTCATCATGACTATGGTGAACTAAACCCTTTGTTGTTGGGCAACAATGTAATCTTTTGAAACTTTCATATATCCAAATTCTTGTTTACTTTATATGCTTGCATATGCTTGATTTATCAATTGTTGGGTTCTTTACCTGTATTTAATGCTTTTACCGTTTAACTCATTCGGTAGATGTTGTTTGTCTTTATTGATACGGGGACGTACACTAATGTCATGGACTGGGGAGAATTCCTTGATTATGTTAATACCGCCTAGGGATAGGGGTAGGACGATCAATTGTATTTTTTTTCCGCTTATCATGCATTATTAATTACTAGGGGAGGCTAGGGATAGCAAGCCGGTAATTAGTAATAGGCTCTTTTAACCAAGGGATTGGGTTAAGGGTAGACCAAGAAAGTTTGCATGGAAATATGATAAATAAGCAAAGTAAATAAGAAGAGTAGATATACGAGGGTGGATAAGATAAATTGTAAACCCCAACAACCTCATTCATTCATAGTTTCTCTTAGTCAATTGAATTCCTGCATTTGCATGTTTATTTCTGTTTTGCATTCAAACCATTTAAACTAATTTTCTTTTACTCAAGTCTTAAACAATTTGTTTACACGAAAGATGAGGCCTTAAGAGTCATCTGGGAAGAACAATATTGGGATTACCGATTTTTATTACTTGATACGATCTGATACACTTGCCAGGGTCTTAACAAGTTTTTGGCGCCGTTGTCGGGGACTCTTGGTTTAACTTTTTCGAGTAGTGTAAATTGATTAAATTCGACTTGATTTTTTTTTATGTTTGTTCTAATAAATTATTTCTACGATTTTGTGCCTAATGTTTACAGGATGCAGTATGTACAAGAATTTGGTTCTATGGGCACTCAATTCTATCAAAATAATTTCAACTACTGGTGGGAACCTCACTCAAGCATGGATCAGATTTGGAATGGAGAAGTAGGAGATCCACATCAACAATTACTATTAGGGCAACAAGTGTCTCCTTTGAAAGAGCAAATCAACAAAGTGGACGAGACATTGGAACGACTTATCCAAATTACTCTCTCCTCTACAAAAGAGAATGAAGCAAGGAATAAAAGGTTGGAGATACAGATTCGTCAATCCAATGAAATATTGAATTCTAGGGTTAATAATGAGGTTAACCCTAGGGAGGAATGTCAGGCCACTAGTTTTGAAAGTGATAGTGTTGATGAAGAGATAGAAGAGGAAAAGATAGAAGAAATAGTAACAGAAAAGGTTGTTGAGGAGGAAAGGATAGAGAAAAATGAGAAAAAAATAGAGAAGGAAAAGATAGAAACAGAAAGGTTGAGTGAGGGAGATAGAGATGATGATAAGGAAAAAGAAGTAGTTGAAAGAAAAGAAAAAAAGAGAAAAATGGTGAAAAGAAAGAAAAAAAGAAGAAAAGAGAAAAAGAGAAAGTTGAAGGGAAAGATTGAGAAAGAGAGGAAGAGAGGAAAGAAGAAAAGATCATATGAAAAACCCCTTCCTCATCAAAAGAAATATCATAGGAAGGAAAAGAAAGTGAAGTGCTTTATGGAGATCTTCAAGAGATTGAAGATCAAAGTTCCTATGATTGAAACATGGAAACATGTGCTTGGTGTTCTCAATTTTATGAAGGAATTCAGCAGGAAGAAGAAAAAGAAAAGAATATCAAGCAAGGAGGTTATCAACACCTACTGATGGGTGGGGATCATCCCAGTTGTTGTAATATATTAGTTTTATTTTAATTAGTTGGATATTTAAACAATTTTGGGAAGCATCTACTGAGGGATGCTAATTTTTATGTATCCACTAAAGGATATAGGAAGGTACACCTACTGATGGGTGTTGGAAGGATTTGCACTTACTGATAAGTGCTAAGCAGGTTCGGGTCAGGCTCGTGATGTTAAACAAGCGCTATTGGGAGGCAACTCAGGTTTCTTTTTCTTTTGTACTTTGAATTTGTAGAATAGGTTGAACTTTTATTTTGTGTCTATGCTTGGCCTGTACAATGGTTCTGATGGTAGTATTAAAATGCATGACAAGTATTTGATAATGATTGAATGTGGTTGACTGAGAATGTATGTGTGATGATATCTAGTTGAATGGTTCACTAACTATATGAACAGATGTATTGTGGTTTATGATTGTGATTGTGATGCTAAGCAAGATAAATGAATGATGTGTGAGAAAGCATGTTGTGTGAGGTCTTGAGCTCCAGAATTTTCACTGATATATGTATTGTTCACAGGGAATCATGAATGATATTGCCTTAGTCTTGATAATTGATTTGCATGCTTATGTTATATGATCAAGGCCATGTTTGGAAGCCCTTATTTAGACAAATTTTCACCAAAAAAAAAAGTTTAAAATTTTATACCCTTTTTGAACCTTGGCCTTAAATAGGATGAAAACCCTTGATTTGAAATTATTTATCTTGAGTAGGGTTGAGAATAATCTTATGTGATGAAAAGGTTCAAGTTTGGGATTGTATGGGGAAAATTGAAAGGCAAAAGAAGAGCATTGAGTTCAAGTATTGAAAAGAAAAATGCATGAGTAAAGAAGAAAAGGAAAAAGTAAAAGCATGGAAACGGAACTGAATGCAAAATTGATAAAAAGGGAAGAAGTTGGGAATAAAGGAGAGGGGTGATAGAGAGAGTTTAAACTTGAACCTTTTCAATGATGAAATAGCTCTCTTAATTCAAGGATTTTGCGATCCAGAAAAACCAAATTTTCTTGATAGCCCAACCTCATTACAAGCCTTGGAAAAGTCCTTGTGATGGTATTTGCATGTAAGGATTTTGATTGTTTTAGATAAATGGCAATATTGTTCTATGTGACATGTGAATAGTAAAGAGTGGAGTGTGTCCTTAAACACTTGAGTGATTGAGTGAAACACTTGCTTGGTAAGAATTGTTGAAATCCATGTTTACATCTATGCTTAGTGGATTGATCATTCATGAATAAAACATCTGTTGGGAAATATTTAAGTATGTGAACTAGATTGGATTGAAAGCATGCATGCATTTTGGTAGGATTCCATTGAAAATATGAATTGAAAAATAACTTGTCATGAAGAAAAGGATTTTGAAAAGTGTAGAACTATTTGATGAAAAATTGGAAGGCCAAGTTTTGTTTGGTTTTGCTTGAGGACAAACAAAGTTTTAAGTTTGGGGTTGTGATAACGGTCTCAAAACCGTTATTTTCATGCATAAATTTGATATTAAATCACACCCTTTGTAGCTTAAAATGAGCTTAGAATTAAGTAAAACTCTTAAGTTGTGCCACATGAGAGTCAAAAGTTCTTTCTAGAGATATTATGCTTGTTTTGCATTGTTTTGCAGGGTTTTTGATGAAAATTGAAGATGGCAATGAAGTAGGAAGGTCATAGACTCAAGAATGAAGGAGAAAAAGGAAGAAAAGAAGAGTCTGTGAACCGCTCAGTGGTAAATTCCACCGCTGAGCGTCTTAGTTCGAGGAAAAGTACTGTCTGGCGCCCAGGCGGTGATGCTGAGCGTCCACAGCGACAAAAGGCAAACCGCTCAGCGGTCATTTTAGGCGCCTGTGTGGTGGCGTGTGTTGAGGCAAACCACTGAGCGGCCAATTTTGGCTCCTGGGCGGTTGTCTGTTTGTATATTTTGGATTTTGAGATCTTTCTGTTATCTTTTTGGGTTATATATAGCCCTAGTGCGAATCCAAATGTAAATCTTTTGGAAGAGAACAATGTCCACATCAGCTTTACACCTTTGAAGGAGATTTCTTGAATGCTTAGGCTCCACTTTATCAAATCTAGGGTTTGCTTTTCCATTCTTCCATTATATTTCATCTAGTTTCATCATGACTATGGTGAACTAAACCCTTTGTTGTTGGGGAACAATGTAATCTTTTGAAACTCTCATATATCCAAATTCTTGTTTACTTTATATGCTTGCATATGCTTGATTTATCAATTGTTGGGTTCTTTACCTGTATTTAATGCTTTTACCGTTTAACTCATTCGGTAGATGTTGTTTGTCTTTATTGATACGGGGACGTACACTAATGTCATGGACTGGGGAGAATTCCTTGATTATGTTAATACCGCCTAGGGATAGGGGTAGGACGATCAATTGTATTTTTTTTCCGCTTATCATGCATTATTAATTACTAGGGGAGGCTAGGGATAGCAAGCCGGTAATTAGTAATAGGCTCTTTTAACCAAGGGATTGGGTTAAGGGTAGACCAAGAAAGTTTGCATGACAATATGATAAATAAGAAAAGTAAATAAGAAGAGTAGATATATGAGGGTGGATAAGATGAAATTGTAAACCCCAACAACCTCATTCATTCATAGTTTCTCTTAATCAATTGAATTCCTGCATTTGCATGTTTATTTCTGTTTTGCATTCAAACCATTTAAACTTATTTTCTTTTACTCAAGTCTTAAACAATTTGTTTCCACGAAAGATGAGGCCTTAAGAGTCCTCTAGGAAGAACGATATTGGGATTACCGATTTTTATTACTTGATACGATCTGGTACACTTGCCAGGGTCTTAACAGTCCTTTACGTTTGATCCTGTAACAAGAAGGTCATCTACATATAAGCAAACAAACAACAAATTACCTTATGCACTCTTCCTCACGTAGACCCCGTGCTCTACTTTGCACTTTTCAAACCCGTGTTGTATCAAGGATGAGTCGATCTTCTTATTCCAGGATATAGGTGCGTTACCCAAACCATAGAGTGCTTTCTGCAATCTATACACCTTGCCTTCCTTGTCTCTCTCCCTGAATCTAGGAGGTTGCTGAACATAAACCTCTTCCTCCAGCAATCCATGGAGAAACGCAGATTTGACATCCAACTGAAAAATTGGCCATCTTCGTGCACAAGCGATTGCCACCACTAGTCGTATGGTCTCCAGCCTTGCTACTTGTGCAAACACTTCATTAAAATCAACACCTTTCTTCTGCAAAAACCCTCTGGCGACGAGTCGCGCCTTGTGTTTTGACATGCTACAATTTGGGTTCAACTTCCTTTTGAACACCCACTTGACGCTTATACTACGCTTGCCAGGTGGAAGGTCCACTAGCTTCCACGTTTTATTTTTCTCGATTGATCGAATCTCCTCTATCATTGCATTTTTCCACACCCTTTGCTTTAGGGCATCGTCCTCATCCACAGGTTCTGCTCCGGCCATCAGAGCAATATGAATCAAGCTCCCTTCTTCATCAATTGCTGCGTCCGAGTACTCCTCGTAATCACCAAGTCTGGATGACCTTACGGTTTGTCTTCTTGGTCATTGAGTTTCATCGACAGGAACCACCTCCATTCTAGGAACAACCTTAGCTCTCTCCTGTTCTTCATCAATAACCCCATGCACCAAAGTTTTCTTTGATCTTGTATGCATGTGACTTCAATCCCATGATTCTTTCTCAAGAACAATTACATCCCTGCTGATGATCATTTTCTGCTTCATCAGATCATAAAGCTTGTACGCTCTAGTCGGATGGTAACCCACAAACACCATCGGTTCGCTGTTATCCTCAAGCTTGGTTCGCTTCTGATCTGCAACATGAACAAAAGCTAGTGATCCAAATACCTTTAGGTGCTTTACATATGGTGTTGTTCCTGTCCAAGCTTCTAGTGGAACCCTTCCTTCAAGACGCTTGGTAGGACATATGTTCAGTAGATAGACAACTCTCGTCACGGCTTCAGCCCAAAGATTTCATGGCAGGTTCTTCTCCTTGAGGAGACATCTGGCCGTGTTCATAATTGTCCGATTTCTCCTTTCCGCCAACGCATTATATTGAGGTGTATATGGTGTCGTGACCTCGTGGGTTATACCTTTTTCTTGAAAGAACTCTTCAAAAGCGTGTGAGGTAAACTCTCCCCCACCATCAGTTCTTAAAACCTTCAAAGTCTTTCCACTTTCTCTTTCTACACTCACTACATACCTCTTGAAAATCTCTAAAGCTTCGCATTTCGTTTTGATTACAAACACCCAGCTCATTCTGCTAAATTCATCTACAAAAGTAATGAAATACCTGTTTCCTGGCAATGGCGGTACGTCAAGTGGGCCACAAATATCCGAGTGCACCACGTCCAGACACCCTTCGATCTCATTTCTACCTTTGACTGGAAGGATTTCCTAGGTTGCTTGCCTACCAAACAAGATTTGCAAGCATCAACAGGTAAGGAAATGCGTGACATAGTTGACACCATGGACTTCTCCTCGAGTTTCTGCAAATCTCTAAAGTTTTAGTGGCCAAAACGTAAATGCCACATCCAACTTTCGTCGTTCTTCAATGCTGATAGACACTGCATGTTCTCCACTGCATCAAGACAAACTTGAAACATTCTATTCTTTGAAAGTTTGCTGGTCAAGATCAATCTGCCATTACTGTCATATAACTTCACCTAATTTTGATCACCCATGACCACTGTAAATCCCTTTTCAACTAGTTGTCTGATGCTCAGAAGATTACATTTCATATCAGTACGAACAACACATTGGAAATATTGCCCGTGACCATTTCTTCTGTTGATGACCACATCACCCATGCCTTCAACCTTTAATGTGCTATCATCAGCAAATTTTACCTTACTTTTCTTTGTATCATTGAAGTTGACCAGCCACCCTTTGTTGCATGTCATGTGATTCGAACAACCCGAATCAAGATATCAATTCTTGTTTACTGGTTTCACACATTCAATGGTTGTCATCACCATCAATGTCAGTGTTTCTTCATCCGATTCTTCTTGTGCGATATGAGCCTCTTTCTCCTTGCTTGAAGACTTTTTTTTTATTCACTTTTTCTGGAAAACATTCAGACGCGAAGTGCCCATATTTGTGACAATTGAAACACTCGATATTTCTTTTGTCTTTCTTCTTCGAGCCTTTTTTGAAGTGTTTCTTTTCTGTTGAGCCAGATCTTTCATCTGGTTCTTTTGTATCTTCCCTGCCTTCTTTCTTCCACTTTCCTTTTCTCTGTTTTCCTTCCCATTTCTTAGACTTCTTTTTCTCTTCACCTTAAATATGCTTGACCTTGAGTGCCTGATCATCGCGTTTTACAGAATTCCTTTCTTGCATCCTCATCTCATATGCTTCTAAAGAACTTTGAAGCTCCTCTCTCTTGAGTTTTCCCACGTCCCTAGATTCCTCAACGGCTACAACAATGTGTTCAAACATCGACGAAAACAACCTCATGATCTTTTCGATTATCATAGTATCTGTAACAGCTTCATCACAGGTTTTCATCTTATTCACAATCGTTAATATTTGGCTGAAGAAATCACTTACCCTATCACCTTCTTCCATCGTCAGATGCTCATACTGCCTCCTTAATGCTTGGAGTCTTACCTTCTTGATCTTTTCTCCTCCAGAATGACAACGCACCTGAATACTACGTGCTTCCCTGGTTGTAGTTGCGTTCTAGATTTTTTCAAAGTATGTATCATCCACACACTAATGAATAATCAGCAACGCCTTATCATCTTTCTGCTTGAACTCCTTTTTCTGTTCTTCTTTATTAGCCGCCGACTCTAATCCTTCAACAACACCGCTGACGCCTTGCACACGAAATACCACACGCATCTGGGTGCTCCAACGATTCCAGTTCTTGTCTGAAAGAATCGGGAAATGTAACGTAGAAAGATCAGCAATTATCACCTTACATTCTTGACCAAGAACAACCTTCTTGTTGTTCTCCAAATGCTTCAACCACCTTTCTCCACCACTGCAAAATATTCGTGAAGGATGAAGTAAGCGAACACACCCTAGGTTCTCGTAACCTTGGCTCTGGATACCACTATTGGAACAGAAGCAACACTAGCAAAATAAGAGCAAGGTACACACATAGAGTATTAAGACTAAGAAGGTGTATGAAGGAAAATGAAACCTATATCTCATTAATGAAGTCTGCATGATTTATATATATACATGCAGAAACACAGAAACGGTAATAACAAAAAATGGAAACAGTACTTGTAAAATACAAAAGTATATTTGACTTGAATTACAATAGCTATTACTACTCTGCATTTTATATTAAAAAATGATCATTCTTATACTCACTCAACATCTTAGATGTCACTAGATGTCACTTTCCTTTTATTATAACAGTCTTATATAAGCTTTTATCCTTATACAGGGGAAAAGGAAATATAATAAAAAGTATTCCAACAAATTTATTAGAGGTAGACTTCATCCTTTTGTATTTTTTGTTTATAAATGCATAATTTAATTTATATATATATATATATATATATATATATATATATATATATATATATATATATATATATATTAGTTTACGTTATTTATCATCTAAAGTTAAGGTTATTTATTGTCTCTTAAGTGAACTTACTATTCGTGATCAAAGAAATTTTCGGTATTTTTATTAGTTTGCAATGTCTTTAATTTACTATTTTAGTCAATTTGACTTGACTAAACTTGACTTGATTAAGCCTAATTTGATTAGTTTGGTTTCACTTAAACATAACTCAACTTATATACCTAAATTGGACCTGACTCTCTTGACTCAACATGGACTTAGCTTAATTCAATTAAATGTGATCCTATCAATTTGATTTGACTTGGACCTAAGTCTATTCAACTTAACTTAGCTTATGACCAATTCGACTAAACTTGAAATAGGACCAACTCAACTTAACCTAAACATGGCTTGACTTGGTCTTGAATAAGCTAGGTCTAACCAGTCTTTGATAGGACCCACTTCATTCTAACCTAACTCAATTAAACATGGGTTGGTCTCAACTTGAATGTGAACCTTCTTTGACTTAACTCAATTTAGTTTCAAGACGACTTGGCTCCACTCGGGTAGCTTAGGTTGATTTAACTCACATCCAAACTAAGCCTCGACTTAACCTGATTTAACTTGGTCTTGATCGAGCTAGGCTAAATATGGTTTTGATCAAATTAGTACAAAAAAATAAGTTGTATTATCAACGGATAAATGTTGTTGGTAACGTCGAAAATCCGTCTATATTTGATTTTTTTCAACGGATTACGGACGAGCTAAGATCCTTAGTAATTTCCTTGTCAGAAACAATAACCAACGAACATAATCAGCCAATAATTATTGACTACCATTAATATTAACTTCAACCTAGTCTAACTCGATTCGGCAACTTGGCTTGACAATAACCTATAACTGAGTATATAGAGTGGTGTCATATTGTAGTGGAGGATTCATTGTTGGTGAGGGAGAAAAGAGAACTCACCGTTATTCAAAAAATGTCCACACACTGGTCAAAAAGAAAGAAAATCATAATCAAAACATCTAAGAAATGTGCATTTGCGTTAAATGAAGCAAAAATCACCTTTGGGAAATGAAGCAAAGGCCTGAGAAGAGAGAGCGTGAAGAAAAAGTGAAAGGGAAATGCTCTCTCGCACTGTTTTTTCAATTCATAAAGCATCATATGTCGTTAGGCGCCCTAGAGGGCCGAAGTCATATTTCATTAAAAGTCGAACAAGTAGAGGGATCGATGTTTAATTGATAATAACAAATGTCTTTTGCGCTAAATTTTTAAATGATTTAAACAAAATTAGATGTCGCCCACTAACTATCCAAAGTCTAATGCGGTATGTCGTTGACCGCTGGACTTTTCAACGTCATATGTGTACGTGAAAAGGTTTTTTTAGTTCAGTTTTTTAATGATTTAAACAATATTATACATGTTAAGAAAATATCGTCTAAGCAAACCTAATTTTGAAATTTAACAAAGCATATAAACAAAATAGCGTTGAATGAGAACCGTCTAAGATAAAAATGAAAGTGGCAAACGTTATACATACAAATTATTCTAAATGTTATGTTTTACTCAAATAGACATGCCTAAACATTTACTCACATATTATGCCTAAACGACTAGAATTGTCTAATGCTTTATTGCATGTATGTAGTAGTACTCATTGGTTTGTTGTGTTGTGCTCTTTTTTTCTGTATAAATCATCCAGTACAATACATTTATTCAAGTGACTATATTAGGTTCAGAAGATTGTTTAGAGACATAAAGATATTCTAGGAATGTTTCCTTTATACCTTCTGCATGTCTCTTCCGTACACAACACGTTTGCCTCTATAAGATGTAACATAGCTTCTAACCTAGTATAAAAGGCTATATTCCTATGTGAAAGTTAAAGCTTTGAGTAATGGATCTTTTTTGAAGAAGTTTGTATAAAAAGGACTGCTTGAAGAGAATAAATAAAGAATTATTTGTGCATACACTCTTGCTACTGCTTTCTTTAAGCCTACATCGTCTGACACTTATTCTTTGAAAAATAAAAGTTTCTTTACAAGTTTTCAGATCTCTTTGAATTGATTTTATATCCTTTCTACGAGAGTTGTTTTCTGATCTTGTATCCTGCAAAACACTTTGTTGTTTTCATATT
The DNA here is from genome assembly GCA_027742785.1 of Vigna reflexopilosa. Lineage (NCBI taxonomy): Eukaryota > Viridiplantae > Streptophyta > Magnoliopsida > Fabales > Fabaceae > Vigna > Vigna reflexopilosa. The sequence continues at coordinate 21,544,962 of CM050929.1, forward strand.
TTCAAAAATGAATTTATACACTTGTAAGTTTAACTCAGTGGAGTTAAATGGTCTAATCATTTAGACTAATTCATATTAGGAGTGATTATACTCGTCCTAACCAGTTGGATTAATTGTATACCAAGAATGGTCAAACTCATGGTAATCTTTTGTTATTAGTGGAACCCTTTAAGAGTGGCTAAGGGAGAACTGGACGTAACTCAGTTTGGAGCAAACCAATATAAAAATAAACATATTGTCTAACCCGTACAAAAGTGATTAAACATTTTTTTGTGAAAAAATTTAAAACTCTATTCAAACCCTTTTCTAGAGTTTTCCTGTGCGACAGTTGGTATTAGAACTAACTTTAGGCATTAGTTCTTGATAGAAGGTAAGGAAAAGATCCTATCAATGATGGAAAACAAAGGCTATGTTGTTAACTGCCTTCTTCGGTTCAAGGGGAAAGTTGAACTACTAGAAGTAGAGAACTTGAGTCCTGTCATATAGACATGTAAGACATAATATAAGATGAAAACTATATGCCCCTTAACGAAGAGAGTGATTTACTAGCTAGATGCATATGGCGAATGAACAAAATCAAAAGTATCTTCTTAACTCCAAAGCTCGTGATTCACTAATGTGTGCTTTGTCTGAAGAAGAATATAGGGAAGTTCACACCTACACGGGTGTTAAGGAGATGTTGGACACCTTTTTCATCACATACGAATGATCTAATGAAGTTAAAAGGAACAAGTTAGTCTATTGAACATAAAATGAGTTGTTCTCCATGTTGGAATATAAGAACATCTAAGCTATGTTTAACAGACTAAAATCTTTGAATAAGTTCTATGATAATTTCGATAATATTGATAAAATTTTGCGTAGCCTCCCAAGACAGTAAAGATCGCAAGTGACAACTCTTAGAACCTCCAAAAACCTTGATGGTTTAAGTCTATAAGAGCTAGTTGGGATCTTAAAGGTTCATGAGCTTGAGCTACAATAAGATGGTATGTTGAGAAATGAAAAGAGCATCGCTCTTAAAGCTCAAAAGCCACTAATAAGGACTCATTCAAAACCCTTCAAAATTGAAGAACCTTCAAAAGAATCCAATGATGAAGAAGAATTAAATGAAGAAGAGGAAGAAGATGAACTATCATTCATCTCCAAGAAAATCCACTCCATTTGGAAGAAGAAGAAAAAATACTTTGTTTAGAGGAAAACACATCGATTCTGCATCAAGACAAGAGCTAAAAGACAAACGAAAAGATAGACCTGTCGTTTGTTATGAATGTAAAAAAGCCAAGGCATTTGTGATTAGAATCTCTTGATTTGGAAAAATCTAAGAAAAAGGTGGTTTGTCCCAAAAAGGAAAAGAAAAAGGTACTAATGAGTACATGAGAAGACCTAGACTCCTCAAAATTTGATGAAGAGTTGAAGGAAGAAGCCAATCTTGGCCTTATAGTAAAGAAAAGTTCTTTGAAAAAGAAAAGTTTCTTTACGAGTTTTCAAAATATCTTTTTATTGATTTCATATCCTCTTTACGAGAGTTGTTTTCTGATCTTGTATCTTGCCAAAAACTTTGTTGTTTTCATATTCAAAAGTGAATTCAAACATTTGTAAGTTTAACTTAGTGGAGTTAAACGGTCTAGTTAGTTAGTTAGACTAGTTCATACTTGTCCTAACTAATTGGGTTAGTTGTATACTAGGAGTGATCAAACTCGTTGTAATCTTTTGTGATTAGTGGAATACCTTAAGAGTGCTCAAAAAAGAATTAGATGTAGCTTAATTTGAAATGAATCACTATAAAAATAAGCATGCCTTATTGCTTTTAGTTTTCAACGATTTTTCCTAAACACTATTTTAAATATTTAAGTGTTTAATAAATATTGCACTGTTTAACCCATGTAAAAGAAATTAAACACTATTTTACGAAAAGACTTAAAACTCTATTCAACTCCCATCCACCTTTTCTAGAGTTTTTATGTGTTACAATACAGTGACCCCTTTAACCGTCTAGCATCATATGGTACATGTAAACTCTTTTCAGGAAAACTTTTTTTAATGATTTAAAATCATTAGACATCAACCACTTGACTATTTGACACCTGATGACGTTGATGCTTGAATTTCTAATGTCAAACTCTTCGAAAATATTCATTTCGTAGTCAAACAAAATTTGTTGTTTTGTAATATTTGTGTGAACACAGACATATAATGAATAATTTTTAATATATATATATATTTATTTATTTATTTATTTATTTATTTATTTACTAAGAGTACATGTATTTATCTATAGTGGTTGTTCATAATACTAAGGCAGAGTAGTGTTTGCTTCTAAGAAGGAACAGGACTTTAATGCTTGTTTATAAAGATTAAAACACAATTTTTAGTTCTTAATTTGAGAGCTATATTAGGCTCCTTATATGAAGATCCAAGCACTTTATTTAGTGCTACATTAATTAATTAGATGGTGCGTTTTAGTGTTTAACTAAGAACAAATAAATGTAAATTGTTTATTGCAATCGGTTAAATGTACAAAATAATAAATGTTAAACGCAAAGAGATTTGTGAAAAATATTTATTATTAGTTGATGAAGCAAATAATTTAGTTTTAAAAAGTAGAGTATTACAACAATTTTCTTAAATACTAACAAAACTTTTCTTATGAAAATAAATCTATCATTAAAATCAAATTTACATATTTAATCACGACATTTATGGATAAATTTTATGAACAATCAAAATTTGTTAATAATTATTAATATTTACTGAGAAATATTTATCAAGTATAATATGTTATTTTGAGTTTTTTAATTAAATTTAACAAATTCAAATTTTAAATCTATTAGTCAGAATACTTAAAATGTCTCTTGTTGTTTAATAAACTTAAAATTGAACGCAGATACATTTTATATATAAAAAAAGATAATGATATTTTTATAATATTTTTTTAACAATATTTCAATATCATTTATGTCATGTTATGAATAGTCTAAAATTATTTCAGAATCAATAATAATCATAACTATAATTAATGATCCTAGATGATGTTAAAATATTATGAAAAAAATATTATCATTATCTAAAAAACAATAAATTTAAGTTTGTGAGGAGCTCTTTCATTGTCACTAAACCCTTTTCCTCCGTTCATTGGATATTTTTTCTCACCTCGACACCACAACTATGTTTGTCCTCACCCAACCAAGGCCATCACACGAGCAAATGCTAGAGCTGGACAAAATTAGGCTAACTATATCTATACTATAAAAACTAAACTATTTTTATTAAAAACTGAACTATACTATTTTCCAGTTCAATTTAAAAGAATTGAACTTTTCTATTAGCAGTTAACTGTTTTAAACTAAAAACCATATACTAGCGACCAAAGTAAATTGTAATTACATCTGGTATCGCAAACCCACAACGAACCAGCTTGTTTTTCTTATTTTATAACACTCAAAACTTAAATAAAATTTAATTCATACGTTACAGTAAAAAAATTCATCAGAAAAACCTTAGTCTAAATCTATTCATGTATAAATTTTAATAATATAATAATTTTCAATAAAAATAAATACTTAAATGAATTATAATAATAAATTAGTATGATCTATAATTATGACAAGTACAAGTAGAGTATACAAATATAAATTAATACAAATCAGCAAGTTACATGTTTTATGAGAAAAAAAAATTTATACCAATTTGTAAATAATATTAAATGTGTCTTTTCTTTTTTGTCTTAAAACTATTTGTGAATAAGTTTCAAAAATTAATTTAAATTCTTGAAGTATTTTTTGTTGAACTAACACTTAAAACTGTTATTTTAGAAATTTAATTTAGGATTTTTGTTTATTTAAAATCACTTTTAAAAACAAATAGTTCATTTATTTGAATTGTTATAAAAGTGCATTGTCATTATATTTGCTTGAAACCGCACGTTTTATGTTCTTACAGTTTTGAAGCAGTTAACTTAACTGTTAATATAAGAGTTCAATTTTTTTAAATTGAACCATGATATAGTATAATTCAGTTTTTAATAAAAGTAGTTTAGTTTTTATAGTATAATATAGTATAAATAATCTATAGTTTAGTATAGATAGGTTAATTATGTCCAACCCTAGTAAACGCCACCACTGGAGCTCCAAAAGTAGGTTCACGATTCAAAGTCGTTGCTAGTCTCTCCTCTCTATTTTTCAAACGACACTGCCAACGCTTGACTTACCATCTCCTGCACTGCAACTCATGTCTTCACCACCACAGTTATTCAACTCTCTCGTGACTTGACGCATTGCCTCTCATCCATTGATTTAAGGGTTCTGAAATTAGGGTTATGAAAATTTTAAATGTGGAGTGTTATGAAATTTGAGGGTTATTAAATTTGAAGGTTCTAAAATTAGGGCAGTTTCAAGGGATTTGGATCCCATTCAGTACCGTTACATGTGTTTTATGTGAGGATTGGGTTGAAGGAAAGTGGGGTATAGGACATGGGTTTCTTATTTTTGATCTAAATTGTTTTGATGAACTAGATAATGGTGTTGAGTTAATGGATTACTATGGGGGTGGAGAATGTAAGAATAGAAGCAAAAAGAACCACAACGAGAACATCAAAATTTTTATATCAGTTTGGTTATGAGAAAAGAAAGGATAAAATATTGTATTTCTTATTCAATGATAAAGAGAGAGTACAATTGATATATATAATTGTTCAGAGCAATATAAAAAAGGAATATAAGTATAAAAATATATGAACATAAATGCACAAATATGAACAAAGAATAAAATAATTCCAATATCTCCCCTCAAGCTGCAACATAAATATCCTTAATGCGCTCAGCTTGGACAACAAAGATTGAAATTGTGCTGGATGCAAAGCTTTAGTATGAATGTCTGCAAGTTGTGATGAAGTAGAAATAGGCAGGAGCTTAATTACACCATCTTGAACTTTATCCCTTATGAGATGACAATCAATTTCAATGTGCTTTGTCCTCTCATGCATGGCTGGATTTTGTGCAATTCGTATAGCAGATTGATTGTCACAAAACAGAGGAACTGGTTTTGGTAGAGGCTGTTTCAAATCATGGAGCAAATACAAAAGCCAGTTGTGGAAGCTAAGGCTCTATATTCTGCTTCAGTTGATGATCTAGATATAGTACCTTGCTTCTTGGATTTCCAGCTGATTAAGGATGCACCATAGAACACATTAAAACCAGTCACATACCTTATAGTATCAGGGTAAACAGCCCAATCAGAATCACTAAAAGCCTTGAGTCCTTGTCTTGGATTTTTCTTGATATATCTCAGGATCCTTATGATAAGAAATAAAATGAGACAAAGAACTGGATATATGATCAGTAACACGTGTGTCTAGAATCCATTGGGAAGAGATATTACCTTAATCCTGAGAAGAAGTGAAAACATTATGAGAACTCACTAGACCAGTAGAATGTGTGACTATGGGATTAGATTGAGGAAGAAGTGACAATAGACCTTGAATTTGCTCTTGAGAAAGTCCTAAAGTTGAGGAATGTGACCGCGCCTGAGAATTATTAGAAGAAGAAACAACTGCAGAAGCCATTGAAGGAGAATAAATTGTAGGAAAGCCAAGAACGAGAGGTAGAAGATGAAGATATTGGTAGTAAGAGAATTGGTTGCGGAAAAACGTGATCAAGAATTAATTTTCTTCTGATACCATGTTATGAGAAAAGAAAGGATGAAATATTGTATTTCTTATTCAATGATAAGGAGAGAGTACAATTGATATATATAATTGTTCAGAGCAATATAAAAAAGAAATATAAGTATAAAAATATATGAACATAAATATAAAGATATAAACAGAGAATAAAATAATTCCAATAAGTTTGGAGTTGGAATTGGATTTCAAAACTAGGTATAGAAAGTATTTTTTATAAGTGATTTTAATTTATTTTGACATTATGTTACGAGTAAACTTTAAGTTTAATTTAAATTGACCTTTAATTTAAATTGATTTTATATATTATAAATTGATTTTATTAATGGTGGTGGACTTTTGTTAAATTATAGGACACTATTCTCACATTTTCATATATATACTATGTCAGGAGAAGTTAAGCTTTGAATATGTCAAGAAGAAGTGGGTGCTTCTCTTGCACCTCAAAGGCCTTCTCCTTACACCTCCAAATTTAAAAAAAAAAAATCTCAACATTAACATTCAGAAAGAGGGTAAGAACATTTTAACGTGGTAAATTTTTTCACTTTTCACTCTGATATTACAATGTAGTAAACCCACACACCCACCATATTTACTCTCAACTTTCAAATTTTGAAACGTTAACCGCACCACCTAGCACCCGTTTCCTCTCCATGAATTTGGTCTCCAAGAGGCTTCACCTGAAGCTTTGTTCCTAACTATATATATGAAACCAAGCCATTGTTGTTCTTCATACCTGCGACACCAAGGTACACATTTGTTTTCATTTTCGTTGAGATGTCTTAGTTTTCATTTCAATTTTTACAGTCTATATGTACGTAGAAGGGGATATGTGTGTTTCATTCAAAATTTAGTTATTGTGTTATCAGATTTCCAAAATCAGTTAAAGATTTTATGGATTTAGAAACAGATTCGAAATCGGTTGAGGGATCCGGATTTTGAAATGTGGTTTGTATATGCTTTTTTATTTATCTCTTTAGTGTTTTTATATTTTATCTTATTTGTAATATTTGATGAATTTGTTTGTTATAGGATAAGAACATAAGATGCATCGACATATTAATCTGAGAATTCTTCATAGGTGAATGAAGAAAAAGACTTACGATAGAAGTTTTGGTATTATAAGTTTTGGTATTATATGATGTTGATGTTCATGAGGAGCACGACAATCTTACAGAAGAGCATGATCATACTATGGAACAGTTAGATGATGTTGTTCAAAAACAAGACAAAGTAGGTAAATTTCTAAGAGGTCTACATGATACATCACTTTTGAAAAACAATGTAACAATGATGGAGAAGCAACACAAGAAAGAAGAGCAAGAGAGAGAGATGAGAGAGAGAGAGTGCACACTTACCGATAAGGGAGTGAAAAAAGATGAACAATAGGGATTGGTTTTCTTAAATGAATTTCTCAAAACTGCGAAACCATTTTTCATTGATTTAATGTCTTTTTAGGTCCTTATTTTTGTTCAGAATCTCAAATAGGTCCTCTCCTTTTCTGACGTCTCAATTGAGTCTTTGTTTTTGTAACATTAGAGGCCTTCCGTCAAATTAGACAGATGACCGTTTAAGTTTGGATTATGTGACATGATCAATGTATTGTTTTAAATGACATGACAATTTATACATGATTGATGTGTATTTTGTAATTTCAAAATTAGAAAATGAAGGACAAACTGGGAAAAAAAATTTAAAGACAGTCCCTTTCTCTCTACAATCAAGGAATGCGAAATTAAGATTCGTAGGGTTCATGAGCTAGACCACACTCAATTCCACGCGGGTGGCAAAATTCAGTGAGCAAAGTTTCTCTCCCAAGTCTGCATCCAACCAAAACAGTCCATTCATACTATTCATGAATGAAACACATAAACAGACTTAAAACACACATGATCAACCAAAAACTCTCAAAATACATCATGCAATTAACTATAAAACTACCACTATGGTTTAACATTTGGACATTTACAACATGGACATGCAGAGAGGAAAATGGGCATAGAAATAACATAGAAAGATGATAGTGAGATACATAGTTAAGACTAGAAAGATATTATTCTAAAATTAGTATCTTTGTACTTGAAACCAAATCGGAACAAGAAAACTGGATAGCAAAGATGACTTCCAGCAGCTTGCTTAAACACTTATAGCACCACCACGAAAAAAAAAAACAAGATTCACTTCCAAGAAAAAAAAAATCCTACACGTTCAGGACCTATAAAATACCTTCTAACCAAAAACTTTACTTCTTGTTCTAAGAAAAGAATAACCAATAACTTTACTTATATTCCTTCTGCAGACAATTAGTTATAAGAAATTAATAACATGTTACGATAAATGAACCAAAGAAATAAATTATCTGTGTAGAATATAAATAAAAGTTAACTTAGGTAAAATTCTAGACTAAAAAATGGAAAATATATAAGCATCCAAGTTCATGTACTTCATGATTCCAATTGAAACGTGAAGTTTTTGGTTGATTTGCGTGGCCATGATAAAGATAATGAAGGGTAGGAAGGGAACAAAGGCTGCCAGGGCTCTGATCAGACCAATATATCAGAGAGAGAGAAGAGACTCTGCCAGCCAAACAAAATAGTATTTTGCCTCATTATTCACCACTACCAACTTTTTTTTTTATTATTTGAATTTTCTTTGGATTTTTTTGTTATTATTCTTTCTTTTAATCAAAAGTAATGTATTTCAAATAATAATATCTCATCATAGTTAGAAATATAGAAATTAAATATTTGGGTGTATTGAAGAAGTGATTTGTTGAAGTGAGAAATATGCAGAGATTAATTTGAAGGGAGTGCATTTTTGTTGAGTCCATGAGATATCACTTTCTAAGGCTAAAATCCCCGTGAAGTTGTGCACCACATGTGAAAAGCAAGGTGGACCACTTAGTATCAATTACAATAATTAGTTTTAAATTGTAATAATTAATTTTTATTAGTTAATTTTGTATATTTATTTTTCTCTTTATTTAATTTGATTGTTAGTGTTAAATATCAATTATTATAATTAATATTATAATAATTGATATTAAATTGGTGGAGTTTATTCCCTTTTAACTCTTTCCAATTAGGTTATCAATTTGTATATTTATACTATTGTAATTCAATGATCAAATCAATTCATCCAAAATACTTTTCTATATGGTATCAGCCTAAAACGATCCTCTTCGTTTTATTTTTCTTCAACACAGGACGTCGCTCCTTCCTTTCTTTTTGCCTTCCATGGCCAACGACAACTCTTCATCTATTAACAACCCTCATGAGCCATCAAAACCATTCACTTGCATCACCCTTAGCAGTGTCACCAAGCTTCTACCCTCAAATTACCTCACTTCGAAACTTCAAGTTGAAGCTCTTCTTGATGGCTATGATCTTCTCAAATATCCAGATGGATCCTTTCCTGCGCCGCCGATGACGATCTCCACCACCGGTGTACCTCCAACTCCGAATCCTGCTTATCAAACGTGGCGTCAACAGGACCGTCTTATATATGGTGCTCTCCTCACCACTCTCTCCCCTAAAATGGCATCCCTGGTGTCTCAAACAACGACATCACATGATCTCTGGATTCTTCTCCAGCGCACTTATGCCAAGGCATCTCGCAGCCACCCCAAGCAGTTAAAGGAGCGTCTCCACACGATGTCCAAAGGTACCCAATCCATCACCACCTACAAGCATTCTCTGAAGCAAACTGCATATCTCCTTGCCTCACTTGGCTCTCCTGTCTCCATTGAAGACATGACTGACCATGTCTTGCGTGGCCTCGACGATGGTTATAGAGCTGTCATTGACGGCGTCAATGCAAGGGACACTCCCATTCTTTTTGATGACCTCCTCGAGAAGCTTCTCATTCAAGAACTCTCCCTTGTTGCTGCTCAACGACAGGTTCCTGCTCCCATGACAGCCTTGAATGCACAGACTCAACCCAACCGTTATGATAAAACTCGATCTGGTCAATTTTCTGCATCATCAACTTCACGCCCTGGCAATCGCAAACCATTTCTTGGTCGTTGTCAGTGGTGCAATGTCAAGGGCCATGTTCTGTCTCAGTGTCACACCTTCAAGTAGCAACACCATGGTGTCCCGATGCCTCCTCGTTCCTCTTCTGCTAACCCTCGACAAGTTCAGGTTCATACTGCAACTGCTGGCACTTCTCAAAATAATTTTCTGGTTGATAGTGGAGCGACGCATCACGTCACCAATGATCTTGACAATCTAGCACTTCATCATCCGTACACGGGTTCAGACTCATTGTTTATGGGCAATGGTTTAGGCTTAAACATCACTCATTCTGGAACACTTTTACTTAATGATTTATCCCTCTCCCACACTTTGTGTGTTCCTTCCATGCAACAGAAAATCCTTTTTGTCTCTCAACTCACCAAACAAACTAACTCTGTTGTTGTTTTCTTGCCAAACTCTTTTAATGTTAAGAACTTACAGACAAGTCAAATAACCCATAATGGCTCATGTGTGGATGGACTCTATCTCTGGTCAGCCAACTCTCCGTCAGTCCACTGTGTCCGCACAGACTCCTCTGCTTCATGGCACCATAGACTTGGGCATCCCTCCTCTTTTATCTTCACATTTATTCTGCAACATTTTTCTTTGGGTTCAAATAAATTCCAACAATCAGATTGCAACTCATGTCAAATTAATAAAAGTCATAAACTTCCTTTCAATGAATCCACTCTTAAATCATCTTATCCTTTGGAAATAATTTTCTCTGATGTATGGACTTCTCCTGTTTTATCCATTGATGGTCTTCACTACTATTGCATGTTTGTTGATCATTTTACTCGTTATATTTGGCTATATCCGATAAAACGTAAATCTGATGTACAAACCCTGTTTCCCAAATTTAAGTCGCTTGTTGAAAAAAATTTTCATCGCAACATCAAAATTCTTTACACGGATAATGGTGGTGAATATATTGGTCTTCGTCCGTTTTTAAGCACTCATGGAATAAGTCATCACACCACCCCATCTCATACACCTGAACACAATGGAATTTCCGAACGCTGAAATCGGCATATTGCCGAAACTGGTCTCTCTCTTCTCCACCACTCGGGTTTGCCCCTCACATATTGGCCTCACGCCATGACAACAGCTGCCTATCTCATAAATCGTCTCCCAACACCAATTCTTCAGTACCAGTCACCCTATTCCAAATTACTCAAAATTAGCCCGGATTATCATAAGTTAAAGTGTTTTGGTTGTTTGTGTTTTCCCTGGATTAAACCATATGCTAACCATAAACTTGCACCAAAGTCTGCTATGTGTGTTTTTGTAGGTTACTCGGCGGATCAACATGCATACTTGTGTCTCGATCCAACCACAGGAAGGATCTACACCTCTCGCCATGTCAAGTTCGTTGAATCTGAATCCCCGTATAGCTCCCTAGCACCTCAAGCCAGTCCGAGTGTAGAGCAACAACAAGGCCCACTTCAACTTTCCATACTTCATCCCATAAACCAACCCAGGGTCAGTACCACTCTAAACCCACCAGAGGAAACCTCAGCTGCCCCTTCATCTTCATATTTCCCCAACTCCCCGACTTCGGCCCAACCCTCTACTAGACACTCTAAATCCCCCTCATCACCTCAATCCTCACAATGTTCCATGCCACCATCCCAACCCAATGTCAACCCTAACAGGATACCCCAAACCAATGGAGGTGGCATCATCACTCGGTCCAAAAACAACATTGTCAAACCCCTCAAGAAGCTTAACCTCCATGTCCAACCCTCTTCCCCACTCGAGCCCAACACCATCACCCAAGCTCTTCGTAACCCTGATTGACGCTCAGCCATGCAAGCTGAGTTTGACGCCTTACACCGCAACAATACTTAGGAACTTGTCAGTCGTTCCTCTACTCAAAATTTGGTTGGCTGCAAATGGGTTTTCACCAACGCCCTGGTTGGGACTATATAGAGACATTCAGTCCGGTAGTTAAACCGGTCACCATTCGCATTGTCTTCACACTTGCAGTTCGTCAAGGATGGTCCATTCGCCAACTTGATGTCAACAATGCATTTCTTCAAGGGACGCTCAAAGAGGAAGCTTTCATGCTCCAGCCCCCTGGTTTTGTCAACAAAAGTTTCCCTGATCATGTTTGCCGCCTCAAAAAGACACTCTATGGGCTAAAGCAAGCACCTCGCGCCTGGTATATGGAGCTTCGAGTGTTTCTACTCTCTCTTGGCTTTGTCAATTCAATTGCAGATGCATCTCTCTTCATCTACCAAAAATCAGGTTCCACACTATATTTGTTAGTATATGTTGATGATATCATTATCACTAGGAGTTCCTCTACAAATTGTCCAACCTTATTTCCACCCTTGTTGCTCGATTTTCGCTGAAAGACCTTGGTTGTCTTAACTATTTCTTGGGCGTCGAAGTAATTCCTTCCGCTATAGGACTATTTCTTTCACAAAGGAAATACATCATTGATCTTCTCCATAAATCAGGCATGGCTAACACAAAACCAGCATCCACTCCCTTGTCCGCTAGTGCTCACCTACTCAAGGATTCTGGTGATCTCCTACCTTGCCCAACAGAGTATCGCGCACTCGTGGGAAGTCTTCAATACTTAAGTCTTACTTGCCCGGACATCGCCTTCAGCACCAACAAACTTGCGCAGTTCATGCAACATCCCAGAACAGCGCATTGGTCTGCCCTCAAACGGGTGCTCCGTTATTTGGCGGGCTCTTGCAACAAAGGTATCTTCATCTCGGCAACTGCTCCGCTAACCTTTCATGCTTACTCAGATGCAGATTGGGCGGGTGATAAGGATGATTATATCTCTACCACTGGTTATTTGTTGTATCTTGGTAGCACTCCCATCTCTTGGAGCTCCCGAAAACAACGCTCTGTTGCTCGTTCCTCAACTGAAGCAAAATACAAAGCCTTGGCTGACACGGCTAGTGAACTTCTATGGGTCCTTTCCTTGTTCACTGAACTTGGTCACATGCCCACAACAAATCCGGTTATTTATTGTGACAATCTTGGTGCCACAACTCTGAGTGTTAATCCTGTTTTTCACTCTCGGATGAAACATATAGCCTTAGCCTATCATTTTGTTCGTGAAAATGTCCAAAAGGGCAAGTTTTGGGTTTCCTTTGTGTCTACTGATGATCAACTTGCTGACATACTCACAAAGCCTCTGCTTCATCCTCGGTTTGACTCATTACTGTCCAAATTGCATCTCTCTTCCATATCATCCAACTTGCGGGAGGATATCAATTACAATAATTAGTTTTAAATTGTAATAATTAGTCTTTATTAGCTAATTTTTGTATATTTACTTTCCCTTTATTTAATTTGATTGTTAGTGTTAAATATCAATTATTATAATTGATATTATAATAATTGATATTAAATTGGTGGAGTTTATTCCCTTTTAACTCTTTCCAATTAGGTTATCAATTTGTATATTTATACTATTGTAATTCAAGGATCAAATCAATTCATCCAAAATACTTTTCTATAGTACTAACCCGTACTTACTCTCTGCTTCCTTTCTTCATTTTTTTGATTTTAATTACTCACTCCATTGCTATCAAATCTCACCAGTAAGACCTTTGGTATGCCTTTCATTGAATTTCTATGTACAATTTTTCCCTTCTTTTATTGCCAGATCATTTCAAAATCTTACTCTCCCACACCAACTTCGTAAGAGTTTCCAACAAAATTAAGAAACTAGAGATATGAACAAATCAAGTGATGACATTGATAATTTTAAGGTTGTGTTTGGTCATATGATTTGATTACAGGTACATGTATATTGAGTTTTTACCAAATGGGAGTTTGATTATGTGCTTAGTTATAAAACCTATTCTCCATATAGGATGAGAAAAACTTCTCTTCTCACCTGAGTTGGAGTGTGGGAAATGAAAGATTGATTTATACTGACGATTTGAAGAGAGACATGTTGGAAAGTGAAACAACTTGCTCTAAATTTTATCAGGTTAAAGATATATTTTTTTTTAACTTATTGACATAAAATATTTCCTGCATTCAGTTTGTGAAAGCCAAGGTTAAAGTTACTACAAGCAATGTTTCCTGCATTCAGTTTGTGAAAGCCAAGGTTACATCAAAGAATAAGACAAAAACTACTAAAAGGATGAAAAAACGAAAGCATACCTTGTGGTGAAGATCAGCAAGCTGGTCAAGCATGAAATGAGTGTGAAAAAATTGTGAAATATATGTTACAATATCCAAGAAATCTTAAGGTAAAAAAAAGGTAATGACAACAAAAAGAGCTTAAAGAAAAAAAAAGATCCAATATGAGATTTAAGACTAAAAACACAGGTACCAACAAGGTGCATTAATGCCATGAAATTTATTCTCATGTTAATTACCTTTGTGAAAGTTGCAAGACTTCTACCCTTGCTTTTAATCTCAAATATTATTGGTAGTTCTGTCAAATGACATATTTGTTGTTAGAAACTTCATATATCTATCACAAAATAGCTATTTTCCTTTTGCTAACAAAATTAGTAAGAAGGAAATAACCTAAAGGTTCAACAAGGTAACAAGTTAAAAGCAAGCAAAGGTTCAACCTAAAGAATTACCAGATAAACTTGAATCACTAGTGTCAAATTGAGTTGTCTTTTTTAGAAAAAGATTATTTCATATATCACAAATAGAAACAACAAAAGATTAATTATTTCCTCTACTCAAAAGAGGGCAAGCGAAACAGGAAAACATTTAAACAATAGACAGATCAAACTACAATTATGAAACACTACAATAAGATTTGTTATATTATTTTTTTAGTGTAGAAGCTTTGAGGGGGTAGTTTATAATATTTGAGAGCTTTTGATGATTCAACGCAATACCAGTTATCATAATAGTGAAGTATCAAGATTTAGAGTGGAAGTAATAATCCAGGTAAGGGGAAATATCTATGTTTTTCTCATGAGGTGTTGTTATTTTGTATTATTATCTTTGGGTGCTAAAACACGACCTAGTGAGGGATATATGGAGAGTTTATGTTTTACATGTGTTTAATGTTTATGTGATTTTAATGGATTTGGTGTAAGGGAAATTAATTAAGATTGCTCTAATTGAGCATGTTATGTTTAGTAATTTTATTTGCATATTGATGATTGAATAAGTAAATTGATAAATAGTGAAAAGGACTTAGTGAAAATGATGTTTAAAGGATGAATTTTCGGATTTGATAACACTCACTCTTAGTATTAACGTCAAACAATAATAAAATTCTCAGGAATTGATTTGTGTGTTAAGAGAATGACCGAATGTAGAAAAAAGTCTCTAAAGTCTCTAAAGTCTCTTGCTTTCAGTAGAGCACAAGATCCTTTTATATAGATGTTGATCAGGCATCTTTCAAATCCAAGAGATACCAAATTCTGATTAGTTACATTTCTTCATGAATAATTGTAACTTTTCATGAATGATAACTCTTCATGAATAATTGTAACCCTTCATGAATGGTTGTAACTCTTCATGAATAATTGTAACTCTTCATGAATAATTGTAACTCTTCATGAATAATTGTAACTCTTCATGAATCTGAAAACTGTCTCTAATACTCTTAAATTCCAACAATCCTCCACCATTTGAGAGTATTGTATAATTACTTAACACAAACATCAATTTAAAAATTACAATCTTACACATAAATGAAAGTGTACATAGACTTGAAATTTCACTTAGTAGAATACATATTTCAGGAATTCGAATTTTATTGGTGTCAAAACGATTGAACCAACATAATACATAATGAAATCTTGAAGATACTCTACACATAAGATAAATTACATATTCTTGTTATACTTGACACAATAGGGCCATACGTCCATATCTATTCATAAGTGCAACAAAGTCATGCCCCTTGACTTCTTGAAGCGGCCAAACTTCGCACTTACATAGGTTGATTTCTTAGGTAAACATGTTTCTGTGACAAAACATAAATTCAAGAAATCAATTAAGAATTAGTCAACCTCCTAAGCATCACAGATCTAAAGTACTCTTGAAATAATTATTTGTGCTTTCAATAATCAAATAAGAGATTTAATCTTATTGAACTTAAGACTCAATGTCATATTAAGCATTAAGTTAAGATTCCCTTACTTGTGATTAATCGTGGGCTCCATTCGTATTCCAATTTTCATTCTGTAAATGGAATCTTTAGCCAATGCCTTAGTAAATCCATCAGCCAAATTAAACTTTGTTCGTACAAAATCTATTGTAATAATTCCATCTTTGATGAGTCCTTGGACATAACTATGTCTCACACCAATATGTCTTGATTTGCCATTGTATACTTGACTATAAGCCTGTTGCAGCATTGTTACAATGTATTGCTATTGGTGATATTGGTTTCGGTAACAATAGTATTTCGAACATGAGATTCCTTAATCATTCGGATTCCTTTCCTGCCGAGGCTAGAGTTATAAACTCTGAAGCCATAGTAGAATCTTTAATGCAAGTTTTTTTCTTGGACTACCAAGAAATTGCACCTCCCCTAAGGAGTAACATCCAACCACTAGTTGAAGAGTGATCTTCTGCCTTTGTAATCCAACTTGCATCAGAATATCCTTCCAAAACTGAAGGATAACCACTATATGTTAATCCATAATTAATAGTTTTCTTTAAATACTTAAGTACTCGACGTACTGCTTGCCAATGTGATAGACTAGGGTTACTATTATATCTACTCAATTTGCTTACCACAAAAACAATATCTGGCCTTGTACTTGTTATTGCATACATTAAACATCCTATTGATATATGTCAAATAAAGGATCAGACATACCGTTCAGAATGTGACGACGACAAACATAATCGTCATTCTCCCATTTGCTCCTTTTTCGTTGTTCCTTCAATGTCTCAGTTTTGCTTTCTTTGGGTTGGGAAGAACTTAGAACATATGCCACGTTTAGAGTCGATAGAAGGAAATACATCTTCTTTTGCCATCATCGGAAACCAACGTCTTCAAACTTGTCTAATTTGTTAAAGTTTGCAGAAATCTCACGAATTGTTGTCATCTTAGAGAAGATATTGCTTTTAGACTGTTGGAAAAATTTTCCAAGAACTTAGGGAAACAAGATGAACAAAAATGTAGACTTGATATAATCTTCTAGGCGTGAATACACACTTTCCTAAAAGCAATATTTAGTCCCTTATAAGAGTGAAGGAGACCGCAAAATCCGCTTTTGAGATACAAACAAGAAATACAACGATAATACTCACTCTTAGTATTAACGTCAAACAAGAATAAAATTCTCAAGAATTGATTTGTGTGTTAAGAGAATGACTGAATGTAGAGAAAAATTCTCTGAAGTCTCTAAAGTCTCTTGCTTTCAATAGAGTACAGGATCCCTTTATATAGATGTTCATCATGCATCTTTCAAATCCAAGAGAAGATGGTTTCAGAAAGTTTTCGTTCCAAGTAGACCCTTGCCCTCTTTCATTCGAAATGAAGGTTCTCTCTCTTCGTTTTCATTAGAAAGTTGGTTCTTCGTTTGCGTCTTCGTTTTCCTTCTTCCTTATCGTCGTTGTTGGTTCTGGTTCTTGGTGTTCGAAATGGCAAGTTCCGGTGAGCATCTTCGTTTGACCAAGGTAAATGCATTTTTCCTCTATCTTCTTCTCGGTTTGGGTTTTGGGTTTTTCGTTTTGTGTTTACATTTGTGTTGTTTTCATTGAGCAGTTGACCGTTCGCACTCATTTTCGACAAAGTATGTTTGTACTTTGAATGAATGTTTGACAAAGGAGCAGCGGTCAGTCATTACGAAGACTCCATTTTGGTTTTAAGATGTGAGTCGTAAAGTTTTATTCAATAACAAAATTTTGAGGGACTTATTATTGAAATGGGTGGATTCGAGCAGTGCTTTTGTAATTGGAGACAAAGTTCTGAATATGAATGAAAATGATTTTTGTTTAGAACTGGGGTTGAGTTCAGACGGTGAAAAAATAAACTTAAAGGACTCAATGGGTATAAGTACATGTGTGAAATACTTAGGTAAAGGAACTAAAGATTTTAATTTCATTTACAAATTCTTGTTGAAAAAACATAGAAGAAATATACCCTGTGATCATTTTTGTAGCTTGTACATATTGGTTGGGATATGTGAGATGTTATTTCCAAATCGTAGTGGATGAGTGTTTCCTATAATGTTTGAAATTGTTGAAAAACTTAAGTGGTCTGAGTAATTACTGTTGGGGTAGTTTAATGTATCGTTATTTGTTAAAAAGTTTGAGCAAAGCTTCAGATGCTGTGAAGAAAGGCAAGGCTGCAATGAACATTTATATTGATGGTTGCATTTACATGTTGCAGGTAGTTATTATTTATTTGATTTGATTTAGAAGTAAAATTTTGAATATTTCTTATTTGATTATTAGTAATTTCTAACAAGAACATGTTATTTAGGTATGGTTTTCTGAGCATTTCATTCCTCCCAAAGGTGAAATAGAGAAATTTCCAAGAATATTGCATTGGATGAATAGAAATGTGAGAGACAACATCTTGAAACGTGTTATGGAGAAGGGTGTGGTATGTGATTTGTTTCTTGACTTGTGAATGTTATGATATAGTGACAGAAGTTTGATAACATGTTATATATTGTTAAGTTTCAGGTTCATGTTGTTGATGATCTTGGTGCTTCAATGAAGGCTAACAAGGATGACAATGAAAAAAAACCACCACCACAAAAAAGGAAGGGTGACCAACGATCAACAAAAAAATGCTTCAAAGAGAACGCAGAGAATGTTTGATGCGCACTGTAGAGGAGCAAGAAAATGTAATTGAAGAACTTAAAAGGAGGATCAATGTCCTGGAGGCAGAGTTGGCGGAAGAGAAGGCTAGAAGATCAACTAAAGACGATGGTCAACAAAGTGCGCCACGTGTAGAACCGTTCATTAACAGTGCGTTTGTTTCCTCGGGTGGAATGTCCAACAACGAATCGGGTGGAATGTCCAACAACCAACAAGGTGGAATGTCCAACAATGAACCGGGTGGAATGTCCAACACCCAACCTCATTTGAAGACGTATTTGAGGGTGGCATCAAGAAGGCGTTATAAGAGCCAAGCGCTTAGGACACCGTACACTGAAAATTTAGTACTTAGAATAAAAAATGAATTATTATTGTATTGAGTTTATAATACGCAAGTAATAGGACAATAATAGGACACTGTAATTAAACATATTTTGTTGACTTTAGACAAGATGCATGTTCGGTTCAATCAAGTAATGTAATTTATAATTGCAATTTAATTGCCTACGTTATTGAAGTGCATTACATTTTGATTTCTTAAATATTTTTAATAATAAAGTCGCAATTTTTAGGAATTGATAATGTAAGTGATACAAGAATGAAATAAGGTTTGTGACTTGATCAAGTTACCTGAATTGGTTAAGATTGTGCAGGGAAAACTGCCCTGTAATCGTTTATGAGTGGTTGAGAAACGATTACGTGAATGATTTCTCAATTTTGGACAAGCGGTTGAATTGAAGGAGCCACCTGTGGTAACATGGGTGACCACAGTTCAAGTGCAGTGTTTTTTCACACAACTTCATTGGTTTTAATTGGTTTAAGTTGTTTAAGTTTGTCTAGTGCCTTGAAGGTCAAATATTGGGTGGCCCAAGATGGTGTAAGGGACCACGTTTGATGGTAAGAGGCACAGAGGTCAAGTCCTATAAGCAGGGCACCAAAAAGTACCCTTGTAATCGTTTACGACTGGCTGGTAAACGATTACGCGAATGATTTCTCAATTTTAGATAACAGGTTGAACTGAAGGAGCCACCTGTGGTAACCTGGGTGACCACAGTTTTATGTAGTGATTTTTCACATACGTTCATTAGTTTTAATTGGTTTAAGTTGTTTAAGTGTGTCTAATGCCTTGAAGGTCAAATATTACGTGGCACATGATGGTGTAGGGCACCACCTTTGATGGTAAGAGGCACATAGGTCAAGTCCTATAAGAAGGGCACCAAAAAGTACCCTTGTAATGGTTTACTAGGCCTGGTAAATGATTACGCAAATATTTCTTAATTTCGGACAACCGGTTGAACTGAAGGAGCCACCTGTGGTAACCTGGGTGACCACAGTTCAAGTGCAGTGTTTTTTCACACAACTTCATTGGTTTTAATTGGTTTAAGTTGTTTAAGTGTGTCTCGTGCCTTGAAGGTCAAATATTGGGTGGCCCATGATGGTATAGGGGACCACCTTTGATGGTAAGAGGCACACACGTCAAGTCCTATACGGAGGGCACCAAAAAGTACCCTTGTAATCGTTTACCAGGCCTGGTAAACGATTACGTGAATGATTTCTCTATTTTAGATAACAGGTTGAACTGAAGGAACCACATGTGGTAACCTGGGTGACCACATTTCTATGTAGTGATTTTTCACATACGTTCATTGGTTTTAATTGGTTTAAGTTGTTTAAGTGTGTCTAATGCCTTGAAGGTCAAATATTGGGTGACCCATGATGGTATAGGGGACCACCTTTGATGGTTAGAGGCACAGAGGTCAAGTCCTATAAGCAGGGCACCAAAAAGTACCCTTGTAATCGTTTACGACTGGCTGGTAAACGATTACGCGAATGATTTCTCAATTTTGAACAACCGGTTGAACTGAAGGAGCCACCTGTGGTAAATTGGGTGACCAGAGTGTAATTGTAGTGTTTTTTCACACAACTTCATTGGTTTTAATTGGTTTAAGTTGTTTAAGTGTGTCTACTGCCTTGAAGGTCAAATATTGGGTGGCCCATGATGGTGTAGGGGACCACCATTAATGGTAAGTGGCACATAGGTTAAGTCCTATAAGTAGGGCACCAAAAAGTAGCCTTGTAATCGTTTACCAGGCCTGGTAAATTATTACGTGAATGATTTCTCAATTTTGGACAACGGGTTGAACTAAAGGAGCCACCTATGGTAACCTGGGTGACCACAGTTGAAGTGCAATGTTTTTTCCATAACTTCATTGGTTTTAATTGGTGTAAGTTGTTTAAGTGTGTCTAGTGCCTTGGAGGTCAAATTTGAGTACAATTTGAGTTCCATAAAAGTTACATAAAGGTACAATTTGAGAATTAAAAAGAGAACAATGTTGAAGTACCAAGGCAGTAATGAATAAACGTTCCTAATCAAAGCTAATACATGTGAACAACAAATTCTAACTACGAGGTTCGTTATGTAATGGGGTGTGGGAGTGCTGCAGTTGCTCCTCAATATTCCCAACTCGTGATTCCAACGCATCATATCTTGTACCAACAAAGGTCTGGAGTTCTTCAATGTGTTAGTGACATCATCTAATGTTGTAGAAGAACTTGATTGTTCATTACCCTGGACTTGTCCGCATTGACAATGTTGATTGGTTGTGTTGTCTTTCGGAATCCACACTCTGTCTTCATTTTGCACATAACCAAAGGAGGCTATAGACTCATATCTCACCCTTTGTTTGTCCATTATTTATGTAATAGGATCACAATTAAGAGGGACATGAAGGTGTTACAAGAATATGGTTATCAAATGAGGATATGGCAGTCTGACATTGTTCGATAAAGCCCTTTTCATCCTATAGTGGATTACATGTCCCCAATTAATCTCCTTTGATTTGAAAAGGGCCCATAACAGCATAATATCCTCTTGCGATGCTAGACTGATATTCGTTGCACGTGGAATTAATATTCTAGTTAGTACGTAATGGAGTATTCTTGGTTGAACCTTCAATCTCCTAGCAAGTATTCTGCTATTTATTTCAGCATCTTCCTTACAAAAAAATTGCCTTGCACCGATGGCATTGTAATGGTCTTTCCAGTCATCAACAATACCCCGTTCATAAAGAACTCCATTATATGGGAGGTAAGTGAGTTGTTGAAAAAGATTAGGCCTTACTTTCATTTTTACCCCTTTAACTTCTCTTCGAATAACACCGGTATCCGAAATTGCCATATTGTTGTAGAAGACTCTAACTAATTCTAGGTAGAATGGTCTTCTTAAACACACAAATTGGGTGAGTCCAGCGTCTCGCAAAAGGTCGTAGAAATCAAAATTTCTTACCTCAAAAAAATCCTCTTCGAGATATTTCCTTTCCAATATTTCACGATTGTAAGAATCCATAGAAAATTTCTCATATTATGCATCCGAAGAAAAGAGTTCATTGTGTGGTGATGGAGGGGATGATGGTGGGGATGGTTTTGGACTACGACGACAACGTCCACCACGAGAAGAAGATGTCCTTTGTTTCTTGCTTGCGCAATCAGCCATGGAAGGAATATGAGGGTTTCCAAAGACGAACAATAGTGTACGAAGGGTAGTTGATGACTGCGAGGAGTGGGTGGTTAAACCTAAAGAGGGTAACGTGGGGAGAAAGAACACAATTGTTGATATTTATATGAAGGCATCATGACATGTAATCGATTTCCCACTAATGGTAATTGATTACCATAAGTCTATTGAGCCCACTAAATCTAATTTTAGCAGTATCCCCTGTCCAATAATAGAAACCACAAAATGTTACAATTACCTACGTTATAGGGGTTCTCCACACTGGTCATCAAAATAATTGTTCATCAATAACTTCTTGTGTTCATTTAAGTAACATTTACACAACAATTTCAATTTAACAAAAACATCAAATGCATACAAAAAATAAGAACAAAGTTATATACATTAAAGAATGTTGTTATCGAAATTGTTATGTACAGCTGACAACAAAGACAAAAATCCAGAAGGAGGCCCTCTAGATTGTTCTGATAGTTGGTAAGATTAGGATGCAAATGTAATGACCTCAGCACTTTGTATAACATTAGGTATTGTTGTCTCCTGAATGAACAAAATTTCAATTAGAAAAGATATAAAAATAAAATGAAGTAAATGGAAAAACCATAGAATATAATCATTCACTGTGTCTTGTACGAATGGTGTTGATGTCTTTTTTGCCGATGATGTTTTTCCATTTCTCGTTCTTTTCTCGACGGTTGACTTTAATCTGTTCATAAGAAGTCGCCCTTTTCGCTTCACAGCTAAAGGGCTGCGGACTAGTACATCATCATTTGCCCCTGTAGTGTCAGATGTTGGACGACTGATCGGATTGTCATATCTTTGTTCACCTCAATCACTAATGATGTTATTTGTCATTGATGAACTGCAGCCAAATTTATTACCAAGTAAATCAAGCTGTTTTTCTAACTCATTTGAAACAACTTCTGACTCACAAGCGACCTTCGCTATATTGTAGAATTTTTTGCACAAAAATTGTTATCTTTGCATCTTGAGTTCAAGATTTGAAGTACTATATGCTGCTCTAATGAGTGTGTGCCTTCTATGGATATTTTTGTTCCACCGCCGAAGAACGTATTTGGATGGCACATTGTAAACATCTTCCTGACCAAATACCAATTGCGCATGCCGAAAAATTATGCCTCTAAACTCAAATAAGAGGCAAGAACATGTGGTATTCTTAGTTACTAGATCAAATTCCACTTTATAAAATTTATCTGCACATTTACCCTTGAACATGCGCTCCTCTTTTATTGTGTAAGTATTCAAAAAATTTTCCTTTACAATGTTTTTGATGAAACAATTCATCCTAGACCGAAACTCTGTTTGGACTTCCTCAAACTTTTCATGTGTGTACTCCACTTGAAATTGTCTCTTGATCAGTAACTGAGAGCCACAACCAATCGTGGTGTTCAGGGAGGAGAAGTCTACCTGTATTTCTTTTTGTGCCTTCACTCTAAGGTCATTATCGAATTGAACCACAAACTATTGAAGTGTCATACTGGAATTGATAAATCCATCAAAAAAGGCATTCATTCCCTCACTTCTTTGAGTAGTTGACATACCCGCCCATAAATCAGTCCTCAAGTAACAGGGTACCCATTTTTGTCTTTCCTCATAAAGATTACATAAATAATCATTCCCCTACAATGCATGCTTCGTAAGTAGTTCTTCCCATCCATTCTCAAAGTCCGTTGGCGAGCCACAGTCATACACAAGCGCGTGTAGATCTGTTTTGATGGCAACATAATTTTTGAAGCCTTGAAATATTCCTAGCAACTTCTTCATGATGTGCCATAAACACCACCTGTGCCTTGTATTTGGAAAGACCTCTTCAATGGCATTCGCCATTACCCTACATTGATTAGTTATAATCTCATTAGGGGTCTTATTACCCATGCATCTTAACGAATATTCAAACAACCACACAAATGAGCTCGTGTCTTCCCAAGAAAGCAATCCACAACCAAGTAAAATGGAGTGACCATGATGGTTAACTCTGACAAAAGGCGCAAATGGCATGTCATACTTATTTGTTAAGTAGGTGGTGTCGAATGACACAACATCACCAAATTCTTCACACACGGCTCGACTTCTTGCATCTACCCAAAACACACTACAAATTCTATTTTCTTCGTCCAATGCAATGTCATAGAAGAAGTCGTTGTTGAAATATTTCATTGATGAAAAGTGTCTTAGGAGGGCTTAACCATTATCATCCTTACATAAAGATATTTTGTGCTGCACAATGTAGTTTCACGCATCTCATTCCACGAATTCCATGTTTTCAAATCCACTAGCATTGCTAACGATGCTAAGGAAACTCTTATTAATCCAAACTCCTGCATCATCGTTCACCTCCAATGTGTGTTTAGAGGTATTCGGTCATAGGTCATGGTTGTGGTCTAGTACGACGGTCCTTATAAATCATTTATTTTCCTTCCTTGCAATGGTAATGCCAGCTAGACATTGATTAGTCTAACTAGGAAGTGTTTTGACCTCCAGTTTGATGGTAGATACATATTTCCCTTCGCTTGAACAAACTAATCGCAAGTAGTAGACATTGTTATTCTTATCTTTTTTAGAAGTTCTTGTGCATACAACAAATCCACATCTAATGGCGCAGTTTGTGTAGAATTTTTTGGCTTCTTCCATTGTATCAAAACACATATGCAATGTTGGCTCGTAGTCGGAACATGTATCATTAGGGTCAGAAATATTTGCATTACACTCAGGCATCTCATTCACATAACTTGTGCTTGTAGCCATCACAACCACCAAATCCCAGCCTAATGAAAGTGTAAATCAAATTAAATTTTTTTACATTCCTCAACTAGAAATAAATGTACTCAATAATGATTAAAATTAACAAAAATGCAAAACGAAACAATTAAAACATCAAACGAAATTGGGTTGAAATCAACACAATTAAATTAATTTAAGAAATATGAAAAATATTATTTAACAAGAAGTATAATGAAATGCCTTCTTAAATGAAACAAACAAATGCATACCTACACACAACGATTTTGAGTGCCCTTAAATGAAGCTGAAGTGGTCCTCACCAACCTCCTTTGAACGAATTAGTGTGTCCTCCTTAAATGAACTTAATGTCCTATTCACCAAACTTCACCCTTGGCCACTAAACACAGTGCCTTTAATGAAGATAGATGGTTGAAGGACGATACGGGAGAAAGAAGAAGTATTTTGGAGGGAAGAGGTGTCTCTTGCAAGGAGTACAACTAAAGTTCACATAGAAGAGGTGTTTCGTTTGATTTGCTTAAGGAACCTTGCATTAAATTTCCTTAACAAAAAGCTTTTCTCTCACCTTCCCCACATTTAATGCAGGTTACTTTTCCCTCCCCACATTTAATGCACTTTTATTCTAGCAAGTTATCAGAGCTTCTCTTTCATCATTTTGTGCCAAAAAGTATGTGGCTCGTTAATCAAGCAAAGAATCCTCATTAATTCCAACATCAAATCAGAAAACTCATTATATTATATTTTATTAATAAATATTGAAATTTAATTCAATATATTGGTACAGAGGTCTTTAAATATCTCGCTCATACCCATTCGTATTCCATGAAGTAGATGATTGTTTTTGTGAGAAATTTTTTAACTTTTTCAAATGTTATGTCATTATATTAGCTTTTTATTATTCTAATTTGCTTAACCTGGATTTGAAATTGTTCCAGCTTATCAAAGGATAATCATGGATGCATGGGAAGACCTTGTTTATGATGATGATGTCCTTGAATCATTTCTTAAAAAATGTGATGCTTCTTCATCGCTTATACCTGGTCCTGCCGGTAATGTTCAAGCAGCAATCGTTAATAGGAAAAATACAGAACAACCAAAATCGACTCAAGAATTTGCTAATCATGTTGCTCAGGCAACATATGAAAGAGATTTCAACTCCAATGCATGTAAGTGGGCTCAAATGTATATTGAACACCATGGTACAATTTGTTTTCAAATAATACAATTCAAATGTCAACTTTAACAATATGATTGATTTTTCATGTCATGTTCACAATTACAGGTCTACTTACTGAGGGAAAATTCGAGAACATCAATCCCCTTAAAGAAACCAAATCATTTTAGGTCCTTTAATTTGTTGCTTGCTTATTGAAGGAGTGCAAACCCAATGGTTTGGGAGACATGCAGTTGACTATAAAGGTATTATTTGTTTTTTTAAATAAAACATTTGTTGTTCATCTAAATTAATCAATGATTTAATCTGTGCAGGACCTAACAACTACCATGAAGGCATCATTGCACAAGAAGGTTGTTCAAGATGCTCAATTTGGAAATAATATTCGAGTTGGCTATGTCATGTTACTGAAAATCTTGTAAGCCATGCAAGCTGTACTTCATTTTAAATTTTAGTCAAAATTGGCTTTTCATGGTCTATGACATATTAATTGGATACTTAAATACTAATTAACTTTGATAGGGTTAAAATAGGTACAATCCTTCAGTGCATTTGGAAACACTTACTACCTAAATATAGTTCATCGCAATGTAGCGAAGGTTTTTCGAGTTGAAATTTGTCCTCCAACAATTGACTTGGTGAAGGAAAACCAAAACCTGTCATTCGACTACCTTTGTGGGCACAAAACAATGTCAATGTGGATGCCATCCTCCACAAATTTGTGCCGCCATCTGACCAAGCATCCTCATCCAAACAACCAGACCATAATTAGTTAAAATATGAAAGTGTTTCATATATGTCTTGTAATGCAGGTGAAATAATGACTTCAATGGATAACTGTAAGGTTACATTATGACCACTATAAGTAATTATGGAATTACAGTAATATTATTAAAAGAGACTCCAAGATGTTGTTATTGAGCACTTATTTAAATTTTTTAAATGAAATGTTATGATGTAACTCTAATCATTGTATTTAGCTTTATGAAATCATTCAGAGTTCTTTTCTCAACTAATAAGTATTTCTTTTTTCCATAACTAAGTTTCCAAAGAATTGACAAGCAGTCAACTTGTCTTAAAAAAAACAATTGAATTCAAATGTGGTCACCTAGGTTCACACAGCTGGCTCCTTTAGTGCAAGCACTTGTCCAAAACATAAATTTCACTCATGTAATCGTTTACAAGCCCCATGTAAACGATTACGAGCCTGTTTTTTGTGGCAGATGTCACAGGACTTCACCTAAGTGCCCCCTCTCAGCTTGGGTGGTCCCTACTCCATCACAGGCTTCCCCAAACATCACCTCCAAGCATACACTCACACTTAAACAACAAATACAATCATAAACCAGTGAACTTGTCTTAAAAAACATTTGAATTCAACTATGGTCACCCAGGTTGGCATTGGTGGCTCCTTGTTAAACCCCTGGCAAGTGTACCAGATCGTATCAAGTAATAATAAGGGGTAAGACCGAATATCGTTCTCCCAAAGGAATCTTAGGCCTTATCTTTCATGTAAATTGATCTTATAGGACTTGAAAAAGAAATAATTTTTGTGGTTGTATGCAAAACGAAAATAAACAAGCAAATGCAAGTGATTTAATTGGCAAAGAAAAGATATGAATTAATAGAGTTGTTGGGGTTTACAATTTCATCTTATCTGCCCTATTATATCTACTTTTCTTATTTAATTCGTTTTACTATCTAATTATCATGCAAACTTTCTTTGCCTCCTATCTCTCGGCAGAAAGAGCCTATCACTAACTACTAGTTTACTATCTCTAGTCTTCCTAAGTAATTAGCAATGCATATATCACAGAAGCAAATACAATTGATCGTCCTACCCCTATCTCTAGATAGTATTGCTTAATCAAGGAATTCCCTATCAGTTCATGACTTCCCCGTATGTCTCCGTATCGACAAAGGCAAATATCTTCTACCGAATGAGTTAAACGATAAAAGCATTGAGCATAGACAAGAAACCCAACAATTGATAATATAAGCATATGAATAAAATAAGAATTTCAATATAAGAGAGTCTCAAAAGATTTCATTGTTCCCCAACAACAAAGGGTTTAGTTCACCATAGACATGGTGAAACTAGATGGAATTAAATGAAAGAATGGAAGAGTAAACCCTAGATCTGATAAATTGGAGCCTAAGCATCCAAGAAACCGCCTCCAAGGAGTGTAGAACTGCTCTGGACGTCTCTGCCTGCCAAAAGAATTACTCTGAAGATCGCACTAGGGCTATTTATAATGCATAAAAGTAACAAAGTTTAAGCCCAAGCCCAGCATTCCACCGCTCAGCGCCTAATTTGGCCGCTCAGCGGTTTCCCTCTAATCGCAGGACCGCTCAGCGGTTTGCCTCTAATCGCCTGGATGCTCATTGGCACTGCTTGAGCAAGAGGTAGTGACTGCTCCCTCGAATCTGGCGCTCAGCGTTGGAAAATAACGCTGAGCGGTAACTTTGACTCTTCTTTTCTTCCTTTTTCTCCTTCTTTCTTGAGTCTAAGTCCTCCCTTTTTTACTTCCATCTTCAATTCTCATCATAACCCTGCAAAACAAGCATAATATCTCTAAAAACAACTTTTGACTCTCATGTGACTCAACTAAGTGTTTTACTTGATTCTAAGATCATTCTAAGCCATAAAGGGTGTCTTTTGATATCAAATTTAAGTATAAAAATAACGGTTATTAGACCGTTATCACTCCTTCAGTACAAGCACTTGTCCAAAACACAAATTTCACTCGCATAATCGTTTACAAGCGCCCAGTAAACGATTACGACCCTGTTTTTTGTGGTTGATGTTACAGGACTTCACCTAAGTGCCTCCTCTCAGCCTGGGTGGCCCCCTACTCCATCATGGGCTTCCCCAAACATCACCTCCAAGCATACACTCACACTTAAATAACAAATATAGTCATAAACCAGTCAACTTGACTTAAAAAAACACATAAATTCAATTGTGGTCACCCAGGTTGGCGCAGGTTGCTCCTTCAGTGCAAGCAATTGTCCAAAACACAAATTTCGCTCGCGTAATCGTTTACAAGCCCCCTATAAACATTTACAAGCCTTTTTTTTTGACAGATGTTACAGGACTTCAACTAAGTGCCCCCTCTAAACCTGGGTGATCCCCTACTCAATCATGGGCTTCCCCAAACATCACCTCCAAGCATACACTAACACTTAAACAACAAATACAATCATAAACTAGTGAACTTGTCTTAATAAAACACTTAAATTCAATTGTGGTTACCCAGGTTGGCACAGGTGGCTCCTTCAGTGCAAGCACTTGTCCAAAACACAAATTTTAGCCTCCTGTAAATGATTACGACCCTGTTTTCTGTGGATGATATTATAGGACTTCAACTAGGTGCCCCCTCTCAACCTCGGTGGTCCCCTACTCCATCATGGGCTTCCCCAAACATCACCTCCAAGCATACACTCACACTTAAACAACAATTACAATCATAAACCAATGAACTTGTCTTAATAAAACACGTAAATTGAAATATGCTCACCCAGGTTGGCATAGGTGGCTCCTTCAGTGCAACCACTTGTCTAAAACACAAATTTCACTCGCATAATCGTTTACAAGCCCCATGTAAATGATTACGAGCCTGTTTTTTGTGACAAATGTTACAAGACTTCACCTAAGTGCCCCCTCTCATCCTGGGTGGTCCCCTACTCCATCATGGGCTTCCCCAAACATCACCTCCAAGCATACACTCAAAGTTAAACAACAAATACAATCATAAACCAGTGAACTTGTATTAATAAAACACTTAAATTCAACTATGGTCACCCAGGTTGGCACAGGCGGCTCCTTTAGTGGAAGCACTTGTCAAAAACACAAATTTCACTCGCATAATCGTTTACAAGCCCTCTGTAAATGATTACGACCCTGTTTTTTGTGGCTGATGTTACACGACTTCACCTAAGTGCCCTCTTTCAGATTGGGTGGTCCCCTGCTCCATCATGGGCTTCCCCAAACATCAACTATAAGCATACACTCACACTTAAACAATAAATACAATCATAAACCAGTGAACTTGTCTTAAAAAATAATTAAATTCAAATGTGGTCACCCAGGTTGGCACAGGTGGCTCCTTCAGTGCAAGCACTTGTCCAAGACACAAATTTCACTCGCGTAATCGTTTACAAGCCCCCTGTAAACGATTACGTGGCTGTTTTATGTGACAGATGTTATAGGTCTTGACCTAAATTAGTAAGGCATAGTATCAAAACACACAAACACAACTTAAATAAATTATCATTGCACATAAACAATTCAAAAAATCAATCATCTTATTCCAATAAACATGTGTACATATATCAAAGTTTCTTACAATTTGTACATATAACAATTTATACAGTCTCTTCAAATATATGAAAAGTACAGTGTGTACGTCAAATAATTGGAAATAATCCATATTCCTTTCAAAACAATCCTAAAAAAATCCTAAAACAATTCTAAAACAATCCATACACTGCTAGCGCATCCATTCTTCTTATGTTCTCGTTGTCCAGGATCCAATCACGTACATATTGCTTTCTAATTCCAAGAAATTCCTCCTGAAATCAAGACATTGCAATTTCAAAATTAACCCAACCATTAATGAATACTAAAAATCATATTCTTACTTACATTCGTATATTGCGGCATGCTTTTCTCATTGTATTTCTCCTCTCCATCCCAAATCTCCATTGCTTTTAACATGATAACTCCACAGTCATGTCTGAAACAATAAAACCAAAAGATAAACCATTTATCAAATATATAAAGACAACGGTTATAACAACTTACAAGTTAGGTTGGGATGAGATATTTGCTTGTGCTACAAACAAAGGTCCAACACTCCCTTCTGGTCTATTGTACAAGATGCATAAAAATCGAGCAATGTTTTCAGCCTAGCAATTCAAAATAACAAAAACAAGTTAACAATACATCATTAATTGACAATAATCAAATTGTTCTTGGAGAAATAAATTGGCACACATACAACAGCGATGTCAATCCTTTTGCGGTCTCTTACACCATTCCCCAATGAGTCTATAACAAATATCTCTAATGTGCTAAGTTTGACTGAATGGCACCACCAGTGGTAATCATGGACAAATGGAAGAAACAACTACAAACAAACAAAAGGAAATGTCAATATATGAACAAAACAAATTGCCCAAATACCACCACCAACACAATCAAAATTAAACTTCACTCACAAAGTCAGCTGTTACAGTGTCTTGAAGTCCAAAGTGCTCAGAACGCAAACAACTGTTGTAATTATGATGAGTAAACAGACGACGATTCTGTGGACGTTTCCTATAATAAGCAAGTAAAAGGTCCTGTGGACAGTTTGAATATCATTAATCCAGAATGCCTAACACATAATTTCTACCATAAACTACACAATTTGATAAAAGTTTCAATTTACCGAAAATAATGAACTAAAATGCATCCTCTCACAACCCCGGTCGTCCTTTTCTCAAAGTGCATAAAAATAATACTAGCAAATAACACCAACTACACATTCACAGTTGAACAATTTATTAAAATGAATACCAACATTAAAATTAAACACATGTCACAAAATACTTACCATGTTATCAACATATTTGTAAGGCGCTAAAGTGTGAATAAAAGTAGTGCTCAAAGTCTGCCCAATAATTTCACATACAATCTTGAAAAAAAAGGTATTGTTCAATAAAAAACTATCACCTTACATGTACGAAAAACAAAATTATCAATAATTACCTTTGTGGTCTATCTCTTACGCTGACGACTATGTACAGTTGGTCAGCATCGACAGCAGTCGTTGGATCACCAACAAAACTGCGCAGCGGGGAATAGCCAATGGTGCCTCCACTTCATCATCATCACCACCACTACCATCATCATCAATTTCAATACAAACACATGTATGGTGAGATGCTCCAACTTTCTCAACTTCATTTCCAGGTTCTTCATCCCCTACAACTCCTTCATTAAATGCACCTGCAGGGTGTTCTTCAACTCCTCCACAAACTTCTTCATCAGCTCCACCCATAGGTGTTTGATGACCTCCAACAAATCCTTCTTCTTGACAAGAAAATCTAGGTTCTTCATTAAAGATTGGAGTTTGACGAATTTGAATTAACTCACTCGTCAACGAACCAATCTTTGCATTCAAGGTTATCATTTCTTTATTATTTTTCTTCAATCTCTCGTTAAGAGCTGCTTCCCATTTGCCATCATTGGAGGTATCATCATCTTATTCGTCAACTCTCGATTGTTTCGGCAATGGTCCTAAACCCATCCCTCCATCAAACAGTTCGAAAGCAGCTTCAATTTTAGTCTTATTACGATCATGCTTCCAAATATACTACTCCAAATTTAACTACAACAAACACAAACAAATAAATTAGTTGTTCAACACCATCAATAATAAAAAAATCATAGAACAAATAATGAAAGACTTACATCTCCAGTTCGAAACACATCTTCAAATTTTTGGAACCTACACTTATAGTGGAACCAACACAATATGCGAGGGAACCTCCTATGAGATGAATGACCATGTAAAGATAGTTTTTCTACCGCCCAAGCCTACAATATGATAATAAATATAGTTAGCTATATTTTACAATGTAGACCATTCCATTGAGTTAAACAACTATAAATCATTTTACCTGCAATATGGCCACATTACCACTAAGACTCAGTAAGTTGGCAATACGTCCGACCATTATTGTTATCATCGATTTATTCAAATTATCTACAACGTGTTTATGTACACCGCTACCCCAATCATATAAATACAAACTATCTATGTCATCTAACACTGCACAAGGCATGTTAGCAACAATCCTAGACTTCCTAGGAAAAAAAAACACAACCAAACACACTAATATATACAACCTACACAAAACATCAACCTCAATGTTTTCGTCCAAGACAATGACATTAAACCTGTCAACCAACTCCTTCAAAGTTGTGGTCTTTGAATCAAACATTTCCCCAACCAAACCAACTAAACATTCATCAAATGGGATTTCTAAACCACCTATGTCTAAACCAGTGCTCATGAAAACATCCAAAAAGGTAAAGGGGTCCAATTGATGACTAACCCTAAAGCCAACATCATGCCCAGCCCACCGACATACAATCACCTTCAATAATTCACAATTAATCTCCAAAGGCCTAAGTACACTCAAACACCACCTAAATGGTGTAATCCTAATTCGATGTACATGAACATCTCTTAGTAATCCATTCATTTGAACAATGGTTGATGAATCCATGGAGATTCAAACCCGCCACTACACAACAATAGAAAAACATTGCTATTAATTAACAATGCGAGGATATAAAATACACTAAACCAAAAAAAAAACTTTGTCTTACTTTTGGGTTTTGCGCTGCCATTCAAACCTACACTTATATGATAAACCAAAAACAATGGTAGACATTGTTAGGGGTGGCATAACACGATAAAAAAAAAGAGAAAACAAAAAAGACATGAGACCAAAACATTGAGGCAACACGATAAAAACATGGCTAGGGTTCGACAACTTCCCTTCCCAAAACAAGTGATAATGAGAAAAGAGAAAAGAGATGAGACCAATCGAATAATGAGAGCAAGAGAGTCGGCGACAAAGACGAAAGCGAAGCAAGCGAGAATGCGAAAATGAAAATGAATAGTGAAAACTTTAAAACACGAAACGATTTTTCATATGTTCTCAAATTCCAAATATGCCCTTCCGTGTATTGTTTTTACTTCTTAAAAAACAGCCAACGAACAACAGCCACGTGGCGTTGTCAAATAGTTGGAAAAAACGTTGTTGAACTAACATTTTCTTTTAAATTATTTCTTTTTGTCTTTGACCTGACTCCAATATAATAATAATAACTCATAAATTTGTAAATTTCTTACATAAATTTCAATTATAATTATATTATATTTTACATAGATATATTAAATAGATATATTACATTTATTTTTATTTTTTATGTTAGTTTACATTATACTAATTTACTGTTAAAAGTAATATAATAACTAAAAATGATACTTTGATGTACATAAATTTTTACATTCATTTGACATTATTCTTTCTTATTTTTTTATTCTCTTCTTTCTTGAAAAAATTCAAAAGTTTATATTTTTGTGACCATTTTATCCTTGTACTCAGTATCAAATGAATATAAAAGTATGTTATTACACATAATATATATATATATATATATATGTGTGTGTGTGTGTGTGTGTGTGTGTATGTGTGTGTGTGGGTTTATTAATTTACGTAAGGTTTTTTTAGTTGGTACATTTTAGCAAACTGTACCAAGTTTTAATGGACAAAAAGATCCCCACTTAGAAAAAAATATTTTAAACACAAGGGTATTTTATTAATTTTAAAATTTAATTTAAAATAAAAAAAATAAAAGATAGTTATTTACCATCCATGACTTAATAACTACCTTTTATTTTTTTATTTAAAATAAAAACTAATAACTACTAATACACATGACAACAATCACGGATGATATGGCAGCAATCACGGATGATGTGACCGCAAGAAGTTATTACTTTTATTATATATTTTTTAAAAGATAGTTTTTTTTTAAATAAAAAATAAAATAAAAGGTGGTTGTTTTTTAAAATAAAAAAAAATAAAAGGGAATAACTACATGACCAATTAGAATTGAAAAAGAACTACCTTTTATATTTTTATTTTAAATTAAATATTAAAATTATTAAAATATCCTTGAATTTAAAGTTGATTTTTATTCTAATAGACACTTTTTGGTAACCTAAAATTTATTACACTTTGCTAAAATATACCACCTTCTTTCTCTCTACGCGAGTGTGTGTGTGTGTCTGTCTGTCTGTATCTGTGTGTGTGTGTGTGTGTTAGTGTGTGTGTGTGTGTCTGTGTGTGTTAGTGTGTGTGTGTGTGTGTGTGTTAGTGTGTGTGTGTGTGTGTGTGTGTGTGTCTGTGTGTGTCTGTGTGTCTATGTGTGTGTGTGTGTGTTTGTGTGTGTGTGTGTGTGTCTGTGTCTGTGTGTGTTTGTGTGTGTGTGTCGGTGTGTGTCGGTGTGTGTCTGTGTGTGTGTCTGTGTGTGTGTGTGTGTGTGTGTGCGTGGAAGAGGTTTTTTACTGGAGGAGGTGCTGTTGTTTAGATTTTCTTCATGTCATTTTTGTAGATAGTTTTATTTAGATCATCTGTAAAGTTTAAAATTTATGGTTGTTTTTGGATGACTATAACTTGCACTTTATATATTATAGTTAACAACTATTCTATCATATTAAATTTGTGATTATTATATAGTTAATTGTTATATTTTTGGATGTTAGAATACAAGTGTGTGTGTGTGTGTGTGTGTGTGTCTGTGTGTGTCTGTGTGTGAGTGTCTGTGTGTGTGTGTGTGAGTGTCTGTGTGTGTGTGTGTGTGTGTGTCTGTGTGTGTGTGTCTGTGTCTGTGTGTGTGTCTGTGTGTGTGTCTGTGTGTGTGTGTGTGTCTGTGTGTCTGTGTGTATGTGTGTGTTTGTGTGTGTGTGTGTGTGCGTGTATCTGTGTGTGTGTGTGTCTGTGTGTGTGTCTGTGTGTGTTTATGTGTGTTCGTGGAAGAGGTTTTTTACTGGAGGAGGTGCTACTGTTTAGATTTTCTTCATGTCAGTTTTGTAGATAGTTTTGTTTAGATCATTTGTAAAGTTTAAAATTTATGGTTGTTTTTGGATTACTATAAGTTGAACTTTATATATTATAGTTAACAAATATTCTATCATATTAAATTTGTGATTATTATATAGTTAATTGTTATATTTTTGGATGTTAGAATACAAGTGTGTGTGTGTGTGTAGTTTTTATATTTTTATTATTTTGTATAACTATTTTAAATTATGAATTTAAACTAAAGTGGAATTTTCTTAATTAGAAGTTAAAACAAAAAATAAAACTACAAGTGAATGAACTTTATTATATTGAAAAAAATAACCACGTATTTTACAATTCTTTGCTTTTTATGAAAAGATAAAATAAAATGACATTTTTATATTTCAGATATAAAAAAAATATACAATTAAGTGAACCCTTCATATTTCAATGTCTAGATTCATTTTACATTATATATTTTTACAATATATG
The DNA here is from genome assembly GCA_027742785.1 of Vigna reflexopilosa. Classification (NCBI taxonomy): domain Eukaryota; kingdom Viridiplantae; phylum Streptophyta; class Magnoliopsida; order Fabales; family Fabaceae; genus Vigna; species Vigna reflexopilosa. Next base: position 21,580,961 of record CM050929.1, read on the forward strand.
TTGTGTTATATATATTGGTGTTGTAGTGTGAGAAGATGATCGGTCGATCGAGTCTGAGGAAAAAGACAATAAAAGATCAGTCGATCAGGAGCCGAAGAAGCGAGTACATGACTGAGTATTACGTAGAAGGTAATTAATTTAAATACAAGCGACTTCAACCTGTGTATTATAAATTTATTAATTCAACTTTTAATATTTTTATCAATGTTTATAGTTTAGTTATAGTTATACATTTTAAACATTTCTGTAAACGAAATTGAAATAAAAAAAAAATGAAATATTCTATAGATTAAAAATTTACTTTCCAAAAAATAATGAGTAGCACCACAAATTAATTCATTTAGAAATTATACCGAATAAACCTGATAAATAAATACATTACCTTACATATTAAAGCAGATTAAGTTCACAAATTCTTATGAAAATTTAAAATTATTTTGTATTTATTAAATAAATTTTATGCTTAATGTTACGGAAAATCATTAAATAATTTCAACTACATTACTCAAAGAGTAATTTAATCATTGTTAGTATAATTTTCTGTTTTCATTTTTAAATCATTTTCTTCCTTGGTTTTTAATTTAGCTTTTATCACCTAGCTATTTTCGTTTTATGATATATTTCACTTGTAGTAGGGAAAGGTGATCGATCAGTTGGGTATGAGGGGAAGGGAAATAACGGATCAATCGGTCGGGAGTCGAAGAAGTGAGTACATGGCTGAGTATTACATTGAAAGATAATTAATGGCCTTAATGGACGAATATTACATAAAAGGAAACAGAAGATACGATAGTTACAGGCAATTAATGTCAATTATTGGGCCTAATACCTATAAATACAGACTTATCAATCAGGTAAATTACTTTTGTTCTGATTACATTCCCTTTGATCTCCTTGTGACCTAGCTGACTTGAGCGTCGGAGTGTTTCTCTGCAGGTCACCACCGTTCGACATTTCAGTGGAAACCTTTGGCGTGCGTGTTAGAAGATCGGGAGATCGGAGAAAGCTTGGAGTGTTCAGTCTCGGATCCTGTAACCGAAACATTTGGCGCCCACCATGGGGCCCGAGAGCGTGTGAACAACCCAAGTAAGATCACAATGGCAGGAGAGATACACTTGTAGTTGCTTCAAGAGATGCAGAGGCAAATGTAGGAAATAAGGGCGGAGATGGCGGCCATGAGGGCCGAGCGGGGGAATGGAGGGGGAGGACAGTCGGAACATTCGGTAAATGGCGGGGCAACTCATCAAGAGCATGGGGGGAGAGCAGTCATACAAGATAGGAAGATGGGACGCGGGAGGCGACCAATATATCTAGGCGCAACGGGCAAGGTAGAGGTGGGAACGGACAAGGTGGAGGTGGAAATGGGCAAGGTGGAGGCGGAAACGGATAGGGTGGAGGAAGAAATATGAATGACCAAGGTGGTCAGGAGGGAGGGCATCAGGAAGTGTCTGAAGTGCAAAATCCACCAACGGTCGGTAACCTCGCACTCGTTGAACGACCCGACCAAGCGGAAGGACTCCATCCCTTCACTGCAGATGTTATAAGGGCACCTATGCCGGAAAACAAAGTGTTTCCGACTGTAGAGAAGTATGGAGGTTTCACGGATCCTGTGAAGCATCTCCGATCATTCGTAGATGCTATGGCGGTGTATTCTTCAGACGAGATGGTGTGGTGCAGGGTTTTTTCTTTGTCATTGAAAGATGAGGCGCTGGACTGGTTTCATTCGTTGCAGCCTGGGACGGTAGATGGATTTCCTACATTAAGGCAATTGTTTAGTGAATAATATGTGTCTAATAGAACTCAAGGTTTGACGTATACAACTTTAGTAAGAATAAGGCAAGGGAAAGATGAAACTCTTAAAATGTTCATGGATCTAAATGAGGAGCATCTTAGGAGCAACTTAGATGTGTTGGAAGAAAGAAGGAATGTGACAGTTGTAAGGAATGAAGCCCAAAAAAGATTCGCGGCCAGAAGATATAATACGAAAGTGCGACCTAGGAAATTTATTGAAGGAGACTTGGTGTGGCGCAAGACGATTGATGCTCGGAAGAAAATGTCGGAGGGAAAGCTAGCGGCGAATTGGGAAGGCCCATTCAGGGTACGGGAAAACTTGAGCAACAGTGCTTACCGACTTGAATACCTGACCGGAAAAATTATACCAAACATGTGGAACACCACACATTTGAAATTTTATTTTAGTTAAATGCTTATTGTAATCTCATTATCATTCAATCAATAAGATCAGGTGGTTTCCTTATATTTTCATTGTTTGAGATGTCAAAACGATTGGGGGGAAGGCGTGTTCGGGGAAAAATCAGGAAAATGACTTCATATAACCCCGCCCAACGCAGGAAGTCAGGAAATTGACTCCTGCCTCAAGACGATCGGAGGAGGTGTGTTCGGGGAGAAGTCAGGATGACTTCATATAACCCCACCCAACACAGGAAGTGAGGAAAATGACTCCTGCCTCAGGACGATCGGGGCAGGTATGTTCGGGGAGAAGTCAAGAAAATGATTTCGTATAACCCCGCCCAACGTAGGAAGTTAGGAAAATGACTTCTGCCTCAGGACGATCGTGGAAAGGTGTGTTCGGGGAGAAGTCAGGAAAATGACTCCTGCCTCAAGACGATAGGGGGAGGCGTGTTCGGGGAGAAGTCAGGAAAATGACTTCTTATAACCCCGCCCAATGCAGGAAGTGAGGAAAATAACTCCTGCCTCAGGATGATCGGGGGAGGCGTGTTCGGGGAGAAGTCAAGAAAATGACTTTAGATAACCTCGCCCAACGCAGGAAGTCAGGAAAATGACTCCTGCCTCAGAACGATCGGGGGAAGGTGTGTTCGGGGAGAAGTTAGGAAAATGACTTTAGATAACCCCTCCCAACGCAGGAAGTCAGGAAAATGACTCTTGCCACAGGACGATCGGGGGAATTTGTGTTTGGGGAGAAGTCAGGAAAATGACTTCATATAACCCCGCCTAACGCAGGAAGTCAGGAAAATGACTCCTGGCTCAGGACGATCAGGGGAGGTGTGTTCGGGGAGAAGTCGGATAACCCCGCCCAACATAGGAAGTCAAGAAAATGACTTCCAGCAGATTAGAAGACAAGAAAAAGACTTCAAAATACGAAGAGCAATATGCCTTTAACCGTTCAGGAGACAAAAGTTAGAAATATTTCGAAGTACGAAGAAAAAAAACTTTCAATCATGGCACAAAAAGTAAAGCATAAATAAAAAACGACAAATATCAAAGTCAAAAGATAAACTACTCGATTCGTCATTCAAAGGCGTCGTTCATATAACCGAAATTCAAAGATAATGTTTTGATAGCGAAGTATACCGATATAGTTACAGACCAAAACAAAATATACAAAGATCGAATATTGATTTAAATTGTTGTGTCTTGATTATCGGAAGGAAAGGGTATAGTCTCCTCGGTAACAATCGAGATACCAGAAGGGATGTTCTCGGTGTCGGTAGGGGCTTTCTCGTCACCGGCCGGCACTTGGGTTGAGAGGTCAACGAGTTGGTCGTCCACATGAACCTTCATGATGTCAAATCCTTCATGTTTCAGGGGAGTGTTGAAGAAGAAGTGACATTGGGCGATTCCTTGCTCGAAACCGATTTCACGTTCGTTGCAAACCTCATCACCCAGTGTTATGTTTTCGGCGGCCAGCCTATCCCGCTCGGCAATAGCAGAGTCTCTCTCTTTAATCAGTTCTTTGTTTTGGGAGGATCCTTTCTTCAGGTCCAGCTTCAGGGTATCGACCGATTCGGTAAGAGCGGTGGTAGCCTTCACCCGATCGTCTTCTGTAGTTTTCTCGACCTGTTCGAGACGGTTGGAAAGAGTGGTGTTCTCTTTCTTCGCTGCCAACAAATCTTTACGAGCAGCCTCCAATTCGGTCACCAACATGGGCTTGGTGGTCCCAGCGAAGTAATTCATGCAGACACTGGCCCGGGCAATCAGCTCGTATGCCATGTTGAGAGAGTCACTAGGAGACATCCCCTTGAAGGGTTTCCTCTCCTCAGGGGTAAGGTTGAACTCTAGGCGATCGACAACATGAACGTTCGGGTCGAGGGGGCCGGTAAGAAGAGGTGTGGTCATTTTTCTTTTCTTGGGAGGGGAAGGAGTTTTCTCATGGGGCAGCTTCCTCTTCACCTTGTTCTTGAAAGCTTCAACATCGGCAGGTTTGGTGTCAGCAGGCTGGGTGGATGAGTCAGATATTTTCAAAGTCGCGTTTACCGCACCGGTGGAGGTGGCGCCTGCGGTCACGGTCTTCCTTGCAAGAGAAGATGTACCTTCCCCGCTCTTCTCCATATTCTTCTTACGTGCCATCATACGCACAAAGATTGGTGTTTCTCCATTTTGCCAAAAATTTCTGAAATAATAATGTTACCAATAAGGAGTATTGGTAAATCTTGAAGAAAATTGTTTTGATGATGCTGTAAGAAGTTTTACTTGACGAAGATATTAGAATTATTTAAAAGAACTTTGTAGAATTTAAATGTAGTAGGAATGTCTTTAAATTATGTAAAACTTGTATTATTTTAGAAAATGTTCTGAAATAATCGATTATTGCATAATCGATTATCATGAGTATGACTGAGACAATTGATTATCACTTCAAATAATCGATTATCACAAGTCTGTTTTTGAAAAATTATTTTGAAAAATCCATAACGGACTTAGATAATCGATTATCACTTACAATAATCAATTATTACTGGCAGTTGGGACTTGACCTTTGATATTCATAGTAGCTGGATATATATTGGGTTTCTGTGAAGTTCAGAAGTAACGTTAGTGAATAGAAGCTTCGCAGAATACTGTTTGTCAGAGGAAGTTCTCAGAAGCTATAGTTCAAAGTTCCCTTCCTTGATCTCGTGAACAGGAGAGGCTCGCGTTTCGTGTGTCGATAGTCGGAGCAAGCTCTCTTCGAGTTAGCAAGGTGCTCTGCCTAGTCTCGTGAATAGGAGAAGCTCGCGAATCGTTGGTCGATTGTCGGAGCAGTTCTCTTCGAGTTGACAGAGTGTTCTTCTTCCGATTTGTTCGTCGAAGGAAGGTTTATTTATCTGTTTTTTATTCACTATTATTGTAATTTGTGAAACATCTTTTTAGTGGAACTGTTAATCACTTCTTATAGTGATTAACGACTGGACGTAGATTCTGTTGAATCGAACCAATATAAAAATACTTGTGTGATTTTTCTTATCCCTACACTCATTACGTTTTAACGCATATCAACTGTTCGATAAATTTTCTGAAAGAAAATTAATTTTCTAAAACGGACCATTTTAATTTAAATAGTGACCGAACACGCTTTCCGCTTACTCTAAGTTTTATTCCGCTACGCTTTACTCTTCAAACCATACCATTCTTGGTACCAACAAATAAGACATATTTAGACAAGTTAATATTGATCGAGCAACAACGAGAAGATAAAGGAAAACTTACCAAACACTCTAGAACGTAGAGTGTTTGTTCCATGAAGATCAATGAGCTTGCGGGAGGAAGTCTGGCGGTGTAGCTGATCGATCTGGGCAATTACGTCTAATTTGTCTTTGGTCATATCAGATTCATCCCAGGAATTCACCTTCTTGGGATCCTTTGTTCAGTAGAATGGAAATTTCGGATGGTCGTCGTCAAAATAAAACTTGGATCGACTGGGCTCTCTTATGGCTACTTTGAAAAAGTTGGATTTGAAGTCTTTATATGAAGAATTGAATGAATTAAATAGTTGTTTGTCTTTCACGCGAGTCAGAGAAACCCATGATTTATTCGGATGGGGAAGAGCTCGGAAAAAGTAAAGAAATGAAGCAGGAGTAGGGGTTAAGAGAAGACCAGTGCAGAGCACAACAAAGGCTTGCATGAACGCCTATCCGTTCGGGTGCAGCTGAGCGTGACAAATGTTCAACTCTCTCAAGACACCCATTTGAAATTCAGAAAAAGGGAGACGCATGCCCAAGTCACGAAACAAGGTGACATAAACATAGAAAAAATCTAATTCATATCCCTCCCGACCATGACAGGCCCGTTCGTTCGAACGACACACAACCAAAGAAAAATATACTGCGTCTCTAATGTTGACCAATAGATCTACCCGTTTTATTAAATGCCTTATAGAATTGGTGGTAATGAAGTAAGGAGGGTAATCACGAACCTCATAAGGAGCCCAGTTGTATCCCTGTACTGTAGGAAGTGCAACAAGATCAGACCATACCCGTGAATTGTCCACGTTCAACTCAATATCCTCATAGACGATTTCTCGCTGATCAGCTGAACCAGCGGTGACCGATGTAGAAGACATAGACGACGACGATGAAACCCCACCATCAGCGTACCCCCGACCCTCGCCACTAAGCTCATCGGACGACCAAGTACAAGAAGACATCACCTGAAGATAAGGGAAGATCGGTTAAGAGAATTCGGAGAGGGAAAGCGACGTGAATGAGGAGGGGGCCCTCCTACCTATTTATAGCCGACAAAAGTGGTTTCGTGGACTCATCGTAGCCGCTCATTAGCGCGAAATCCAACGGTGAGGGGAAAATGTCTCTTCAGATCCAGATTTGATGGACATATGATTCAATTTGGACCCTTCAAGAAAGGTTAATCGTACAACTGACAAATCATAACCTTTCAACTTCAACTGACACGACGAAGCAGGACAGTTGCAACGGTTCGAATGTGGGGGCTCATGAAACCCCTTCGTTTGCCATGCCGCTCGCGGCCTGGGGGGCTTATGTAGTATGGGGAGGTGATCGGTCGGTCGGGTCTGAGGGTAAGGGCAATAAAGGATCAGTCGGTCGGGAGTCGAAGAAGTGAGTACATGGCTGAGTATAACATTGAAAGGTAATTAATGGCCTTAATGGGCGAATATTACATAAAAGGAAACAAAAGATACAATAGTTACAGGCAGTTAATGCCAATTATTGGGCCTAATATCTATAAATACAGACTTATCAATCAGGTAAATTATTGTTGGTCTGATTACATTCACTTTGATCTCCTTGTGACCTAGCTGACTTGAGCGTCAGAGTGTTTCCCTGCAGGTCACCACCGTTCAGCATTTTAGTGGAAACCTTTGGCGTGCGTGTTAGATGATCGGGAGATCGGAGAAAGCTTGAAGTGTTCAGTCTCGGATTCTATAACCGAAATAGGTGTCATTTTATTTTATCTTTTCATATAAAAAGAACAATTGTAAAATATGTGGTTGATTTTTTTTAATATAATAATGTTCATTCACTTGTAGTTTTAGTTTGTGTTTTCACTTTCACTTGTAGTTTTATTTTTTGTTTTCACTTGTAATTAAAAACTTTCACATTAGTTATTTTGGAAAGAAGTTGAATGTTTGGAGTCTATTTTTGAATCATTTGTAACTTTTTTAGTCACTTAGATTAATGAAATCTAGCTGTAACATGCAGGATTTAAGTTGTGATTTTTAGAGTTGTTCGTTTGATCTCATAGATCTCATTCCTAACCAAATATGCAAATTGGTGCTCAATTTCAATTATAGACATGTTTTTTAATCAATTATAGTGTGAAGGATATCAATTTGGTCATTTGGATAGGTCTTGAGTGCATCTAGATCAAGTTTCTAAGTTTATGTCTCCTAGAATGGCGTCAGCAGTAGCCCAACAGTCCCCAAGCGGTAGAAAGTTAGGAGGTTTGATGCTCAGTGATATAAAGGTGGTGCTTAAGCACCAACTTTGCGTAAAGAACGACGCTCAATGGTAAGGATGTGTCGCTCACGGCAGGAGCCTTTTACCAAGCTTCTCTTTTTGCAATTCTTCTTGCTTCTATAGTCTTCCTATTTATTTATTTTTTTGACACAAGCTTCTTGTAAATGATCTAGATGTGCTGTGTGGATGTTTACATTATTTATATTGAAAATTCAATGAAGTTTAAATGGATGATATATATATATATATATATATATATATATATATATATATATATATACTCACACACACACTTCATCAGAAGATGAGGATACTTGTTAAGCTCATGGCATCATTTAGTTAAGTAAACGCTTCTTTAGCTTTTGTCTCTTTTTAGACAGATAGTGTTTAGCTTGCTTAAGCTTTCTTTCATATTTCAATTATTATGTCTTTTAATATGTTTTGTCAGAGACATTGTCTTGACTTGTTTCGTTTTCGAGCGAAGCTGAATACCTATTCCAGGTATTATAGGCATTGATCGTTTAACTCAACCTCTCTTAGACGCTTTATAACAGCGTTTAGCCATGCGTCTGGGTGTTCTAGCCTAGATGTTTTTCTATTTCCTAAGACCTAAGTGTTTACCAAAGTTTTTCTATGTTTGGGGTTCAAGCTCTAAGTTTTTTCTTTTCATTCTAAGTTATCTTCTGATTATTATCCTAAGTCGTTTTCTTGTTTTCCAGAGTCTTGAGTTGTTTGTCTTCAATTTATGTCTTAATTTTTCTTCTTGTATTTTATTGTTAATTAAGTTCCTTAGTCTAGTTTTTTGTTTTCGTTGTTTAATCCTTTCTCCTAGATGATCACCTACATCTTTTGGGTATATTCCTTTTGGCTAGAGTTCTATCCTATTTCCATCCAGAGTTTTATCCTATTGTTTCAAACCTTTTCTTTTCTACTCTGTGTAGTTGTAGTTTCATTTTCATTTCTTGGCTCATGCTTTTGTGTTCTTCTGTCCTAATCTAGGGTTTTCTAATTCTCATATTTCTTTTAGCTTAGAGTTGGTTTTCTAGGATGTTCTACCTTAGTGTCTGACTAAAGGTTGATTTCCTGATTTAGGTTTGGGGTTTTCTAACTTAGTGTTTCTATCTTAAGGTTGTTTGTTTCCTTAGCCTAGATGTTTTATCCAATTTGGTTTGCTAAGTGTGTTTCTAGTTTTGGAGTTATCTTTCCATATACAAAGACTTCTTTGTTTCATGTTTTTTAGTTAAACTTCAAAACCAAGGGTTATAAATTGGCCCAAAATCTCTCAAAGGTTAATAATTTTTAAAACTAAACTTGCTACTCTCTGTTATGCAAAAACTTCTCACTTGAATTGAACTAAAGTTGAAAAATAACTACTAGAACTACGTCTACTTAAATCTGAAGCTAAAGACACTATTGAATATTCTAACTAAAGGAAATAAAGCTAAGAAATCATTGGGTAGTTCTAAATCAAACAATATTGTTGCATTGTTGTTTACTTTGCAAACACAAAGTCCATGTAGATAATTTCCAAATCTTTTAAACATTTAAATTTACATGGTCGTTTCTTTTGTTGCATTTGATACATTAAAACTACACCAACAAAGCACTTTGTCGTTTTTGTGATTGTTGTTTTTCTTTTTCTTTCTCTATGATCTTGGAGCTTAGTTGTTTTTTTTTTGTGATTGAATGTTTGTATTCATAACACTTTCTATACGAATTGGGATCTCGGAAAGCAGGGGCTGATGACTTCAAATAATTGATGATAATGACATTTTCTATACGAATTATCATCTTAATCGGTATAAAAAGTGACATTTTTTTATACCGGTTCTAGAATCGGTGTAGAATGTTCAATACTTTTTGTACCCCCTATTCAGTTCGAGGATCGATATAAAATGTATTTTTTAACTGATATAAAAGGTATTTTTTCTGCATTAATTTCATTTAGATATTGTACGTGCATGACATGTTAATGGTATAATCCAACAAAATTCAAATTCAAAAATTGAAGGCACAATTTTGGTAAGAAATACTAAGGACCAACAAATAAGAATTACTTACTATAAATATGAGAGAAGTTTGGCTTTCTAAGAAGGACTAGTTACTAAAAGTCTTATGAATCTTTTACACTATTTCCCATCATTGTATGTTATCTTCAAGAACAAGTTCTAATAATGAAAACAATGAAAAGGAGGTTGTAAAAATGTCTTGAGTATTGTATGCATTAGTAACAGGAAGTCTTGTAAAACCCCAGAAAATGGTATTTTAGAACTGATGATAGTTTAAAATTAGTGAGACTCAATTATTTTAATATTAAATGGTGTAGTTATAAATAGTTTTGTTATAAACGAGTTTCATTATTTTAAAATGTAGCATCTCTCTAGAAACCACTTTTCTAGAATTCTCTACCTTCTTTCTAAGAGTTTTGTCTCCTGAGATTATTGAGTTAAATTATTGAGTTTTAAGCCTAAAAATAGGGGTTTGAAGGTGTGAGTTTGAGAATTTGGGGCTAATGTGAGGAAACTATTTTCTAGGTGTTTTCATGAGGTGAATTAGGACTTATAAGGAAGACTAGATGGTTGAAAAGTGTTTTGTAGCAAAAGGAGAGTTTCTAGTTGAAGTCTTCAAGTGTTTTTGGTATATAAAAAGGGAGTTTTGAGTGGTGAGATTTTAGACTACTGCGTATAAACTGTTTTGGCATGTTTGAGGTCTATTGATATACATATTAAGGCTTCTTTTGGAAGGTTAAAGGTCTCTTTGGACCCTTCCGGAGCTATTGGTGAGGGTTTCAAAGCTGTTTTCCTTACCTAAATATGAGTATCAAGATGCCATGAAGAAGTTGTGTTATTGTGTGATTTCTGATGACTTGTATAGGTGTTTTTATTTCCTTAATGTATGATTAGTAGTCTCATGTACTGGTGTACTATGTGAATGTGAAGTGATCTCAATGGTTTCAAAGGTACGAAAGAGAGTTCCAAGGAGGAACTTATCAGTGGTGGTTTCAAGTATCATTAGTATGAATGTAGGGAGCTCAGTCTTGGGGGTTATCCTGAAACTCTAATGGTCTTTCATTCTTAAGTAGAGAAGATTGACACATGTGGTGAGAGTAGAAGGAGGTATTAGTCTTGGGTGCTTCCAATATGATCCAAGGCATGGACCAGGCTAACCTTGTGAGTGTGGTAGGGTGAAACCCATTGCCAATGACTTTGTAAAACAGTAGAAACCACCAAAAGTGCACAACCCACCATAGCTCGACATTCATTCTAAGTCTGGATAGTCCAATTAAAGTATGGTCATGTGTAAGGTGTTTGTGTGTTTAAATTGTGTTATATGTATCATGTGTCGAATGTTTAAAATATTTAAGTATATTATGAAATGTTTTGTATCACTAACTTACCCTTGCTTTTGTGTTTTGTTTGTCCGTGTGTTGTTTTCTCTTTTACAATGATCACTTAAGTGGTGTGAGCTTAGGAAGGGGACATCTTTTCAGTTGAATCATCAACTTATTGAGAGAGAAGCAACCAGAAATATAATATTTTTTCTTCAAGGGTAGAATCTTTTGCTCTATTAGTCTCAGGTTCCTTGTAAGTTATCATGTATGTACATTTTTATCTTAGTAGTCTTACACTATTAAAATGAGATGTTACAAGTCTTATGTATGTCATGACTTGTGTAAAACCAAACATTGCACAAGCAACAAGATCGATTAGTAGATATATAAAAATCGTAATAAAAAGCATTTAAGTGCTATTAGGAGGATTCTATGATATCTCAAAGGAATCTTAATTGTTACATATTACAAAGTCAAAATTAATAGTTGAAGACTATGTTAATTCATATTTTATATGTGATTTTAATAAAAGAATATTCTTATAGGATGAACATTAGATTTTATATATATATATATATATATATATATATATATATATATATAACAATTAAGGTGTAAATGTATATATTGGAGGTGGCACTGTGGGCATATGAATCTGCTTCCCAATTCTCAGAGTGATGGCACTGACATTCTTCGAATTATGCACAGTTTGAGATCGTAATTTATCATAATTTTGAGACTGTGCCTGTTTAAGTTGTGTAGCCATCCGCCCCATCTGATTTGTCAAACTCTGGATGGAAGCTCTTGTCTCTTATTGGAATTGCATATTTTGTATTGTCATCTGCCTTAATAAATCCTCCAACCTTGGCTCAAAAGAAGTGGAAGGTTGAGGAATTGCTGGACTGGTGAAGGCACATATGGTCTACTCGGACCTGTAGCATTCTTATTCTGAAATGGTGGTGGTAGTGGTGGTTGTTGTTGTTGCTACTACTATTTTGGAGCATTGGACCATCTCAGATTTGGGTGATTCCTCCACCCTGGGTTGTATATGTTGCTGGATAGATCACAATTTTGTTATTGGTGTGGCTGCTTTTGTAGCTGCCTATTGTTGTAGCTGTTTGCAGCATAAGCTTGAGGAGCATCTTGGTCAACGTGTTGCTGCAAAGATGGACAAACATTTGTATAATGATCACTAGAAGGACAAATACCACATAGACGTGCAACATATGCAGATTTCTTATTGCTAGCCAACTGGGTTACCAAACTCACAGGAGCATCAAGCTTGCTCTCCAACTTCTTTTCTACAGATGAAGAAGAATGAGTAGCCACATCATGAACTCCCCTAACAACAATAACATCATTTCTCGCAATAAACTATTGGGAGTTTGAGGCCATCTTTTCAATCAAATGCCTGGCTTCAGTAGGCGTCATGTCACCAAGAGCTCCACCACTTGTAGCGTCAATCATACTCCTCTCCATGTTGTTCAGACCTTCATGAAAGTATTGGAGAAGGATTTGCTCAAAAAGCTTGTGGTATGAGCAACTTGCACATAACTTCTTAAATCTTTCCCAATTTTCATACTAGCTTTCACCACCAAGTTGCCTAATTCTAGATATATCCTTTCTTACAGTCGTGGTCCTTGATGTTGGGAAGAATTTCTCCAAAAACAATCTCTTAAGATCATCCCAGCTAGTGATAAACATGGGTGCAATGTAGTACAACCAATCCTTTGCCATATCCTCTAATGAATGAGGAAATTCCTTCAAGAAGATGTGATCTTCAGGGACATCTGGAGGCTTCATTGTGGAACAAACTATGTGGAACTCCTTTAGATGTTTATGTGGGCATTCACCTGTAAGACCATGAAACTTGGGTAACAAATGGATCAATCTAGTTTTGAGAACATATGGAACATCCTCATCAGGATACTGGATACACAAGCTTTCATAAGTGAATCAGGTGCAATCATCTCCCTAAGATTCCTTTTGCGAGGTAGAGGTTGAGCCATATTTTACTCGGTATGAAAAGCAATAAAATCAAAATCAGATGCAGATGCAGTATGCACGAAATAGGGAGCGGTAGACATAGAAGGAGACTGCTCAGAATTATGCAAACTAATGTTATCTAATGGGACTGACTCTAAAGACAAATTCCTAGAACGCCTAACTAATCTATGAAATGTCCTATCAATTTCAAGATCAAAGGATGGTCATGGTCCAGGATTTCCCCTATTCACTACGTCAACGCATACCATGAAAAGTCAACACAATCAAACATATCGCGGGTACAAGTGCAACTATATGCAAACCTTATCCAAATGAGCTAAAATTTTGTGAGCAACACCCTAAAATAATGAATAGATAGCACAAAACATTTCAAAGCAGAATTCAAAGGATAACTATTTTTACCAATAAAAGAAACTGTGGCAAAATAGGGCAATAAAACTTCAAAAACAAAAAACAAATAGAAACCGACCTCTTTTTTTAAAAAGTTTTATGAATTAAAATTAACACAACAATTAACTTGGACTAAACAAAGATTAAAAACAGTTGGTCACTAATTCGATTGCAATGTTTCCTATCCTTGATTAACAACAAGTAACACAACTCCTCTCACCCTAATCCAACATGAATTAACCAACTAAGCAAAGGTTAATCCGGTCTTCAAAATTGCGAGTTTAGCAAACACAATGCATATATTTAATCAATTTTGCACCACATAGGTTAATCAACTAAGCGAAGATTAAACACCAATTGGACCACTAAGTGTGTCCTAATTGCAAGGACCAAAACGGATTAAACATAATGCAAGGCAGCAGCAGCGGAATCAAATGACAGTACACCAATCTCATGGGTACAATGGCAATTTCTCTAGTCACCAACCAACATAAATTAAGTTCTCATTACAAGCAAAACTTAACAGAGAATTAAGCACAGAAAACGTAAACCTAGAGAAAAAAACGAGATTCCTAGTACAACATCAAAACGAAAGTTCAACCAGAAAACGAAGTTCAATGCAGAAACGAAATTGGAATATGTAACCAAACTAGAAAACGAAGCATGCAATCAAAACAAAAAATGCAAATGCATATACAAACGAAATGGGGGAAAACGTAATGGCAACACAACAAAGACAACAAGAACAGTAAAACGAAATTCAATTAATCTAAAAATGAATTCATAAACAAAAGGAATGAGCAAAAAGAGAAAACAAAAACCTAGTGGAGAGCTCTAGTCGAAGCACCAAAAACAAAAATGTAAAAGAATTTGTGTAGAATAAGTCATTAGGCATTAAACCCTAGGTCACTAGTCAACCCTCAATTTGGGGTTTTCCTAAATCGAACCCAAAAATTGGCCCAAAGTTAAATCTGGTCCAAAATGCATAGTCTAGCCAAAAATAAAAACAAAAATTAAAATACAATGTTGATGTGGAAAAAATAGAAAACGACGTGGCAACTCTTTTTATGTCCAAAAATATAATTCCTAAAATTTTCCTAAAAATAATAATGGAAATAATTAACCTCAGATAATTCAAATTAATTAAAATAAGAATTACTAGTCAAATTAAGCCCAAATATTAAATTCGGTGCGATAATCTAAGTGAATAGAACAAATTAATGATTCATCAATCATACTAGATACACTTGGGTTCCTTTAATGCGAACTAAATCTAAAATCCGTAACCACATTCTGCATTTCATATGTCACATTAAAAACAAGTTTCAAATAACCATTAAAGTAATTAAATCTGATAATGGGCCTGAATTTTCTATGCATGACTAGTTTAGCTCTCAAAGGGTCATTCATCAAACCTCCTATAATGAAACACCCCAACAAAATAGGATTGTTGAAAGAAAGCATCAACACCTTTTAAATGTTACTATGGTCTTGCTTTTTCATTTAAAGATCTTTACTCAATTCTGGACATATGCCCTCAATTATGCCATTCTTCTTATCAATATTATGCCCACTCCTCTTCTTAATAACAATTCCCCATATGAAAAACTTTATCACAAAGATTTGGATATTAATAGATTTAGAGTTTTCGGTTGTCTCTGTTATACCAGCACTCTTGAAGCTAATAGAAAGAAACTTGATCCATGTGTTACACCAAGCATTTTCCTTGGCTTAGATACCACTACAAAAGGGTACATAACTTATAGTCTTGATACTCATGACATACAAATTTCTAGAAATGTTATTTTCTGTGAAAATGAATTTCTTGATATAGCATCTACTTCATCTCATCATTCCGCTTTACCCCTCCCCTACATTTTTATGACATTTTTCATGATATTGATCAATCCAACCCCATTGTTCACAATCATCATTTTACTACTAATAATGAAGAGCACATAAACAATAACCTTGTCTCCCCTATGAGATCTACGAGAACTAGAAAAATACCTACATATCTAAAAGATTTCCAAATAGCCTCTTATAGTACCATTACAACTAAGCATCCTATTGAACAGGTGCTCATCTTTTATAGGCTATCTCATGCATATAGAAATTTTCTCCCCTCTATAGATAGTACAACTGATCCCACTAACTACAAAGAAATCATACAACATGAACATTGGTGTGCTGCTATGAAGGCAAAAATCACTATCCTCGAACAGAACCGAACTTGGACCATGACTGATCTCCCTCCCAACAAGTAAGCCATAGGCTATAAATGGGTCTATAAAACAAAGCACAAAGTTAATGGCAAGGTTGACAGGTTCAAGACTTGCCTTGTTGCTAAAGGGTATACACAATTGGAAGTCATTGATTACTTTAAGACTTTCTCACCAGTTGTCAAACTTACCACTGTCTGGTTATTTTTATCCCTAGCTACTGCAAAGAATTGAAATTTAAGGAAACTAGATGTCAACAATGCCTTCTTGCACGATGATTCACATAATGAAGTCTACATGCACCCACCAGCAGGAGTCGTTATCTCAGGTCACAATAAAGTATGTATCCTACACAAATCTCTTTATGTCTTGAAACAAGTCAGCTGACAATGGTATGACAAGCTATCTTCTTTCCTTCACTCTCACATGTTTACTCAAACATCCGATGATCATTCTTTATTTACTAAACACAGTGGTGATACAATCACCATCATGTTAATCTATGTTGATGATATAATTCTTACTGGTAATAGCATAAATGAAATTGATCATATCAGTAATCTGCTAAATGAACAATTCAAAATAAAAAACATGGGTAACTTGTCTTACTTTTTGGGTTTTGAGGTTGCTTGCAACTCTGTAGGAATCCACTTATCGCAGCGGAAATACGCAATGGACCTCCTCAGCGAAATAGGGATGTTCATCGCTCCCATTGTCGGTACCTCCATGAATTTCTCCACTAAAGTTTCCTCTGAAGGAGAACAACTTGTTGATCCTGCTGCCTTTCGATGACTGATTGTGAGACTCATTTATCTCACCAACACTCGTCCTGATATAACATACATGGTTCATCGTCTAAGTTAGTACGTTGCCTTTCCAACTCAAGCTCATGACCAAGTTGCTTTTAGAATTATTCGCTACATCAAACATAGTCCTGGTCCAGGTATATTTCTAAAAGCAACCAACAATGTTACCTTGAAGGCTTACAGTGATTTTGATTGGGCTGGTTGCCCTAACTCAAGAAAATCAACCATTGGCTACATCGTTTATCTCAGAGATTCACAAATTACATAGAAGTCCAAAAAGCAATCCATTGTTTCACGTAGCTCCTATAAAGTTGAGTATTGCACCCTTGCCCAAACTGTTTGTGAAATCCAATGGCTCAGCCATCTCATGAGTGACCTTTACCTTCCTTTCTCACACCCTACCACCATCTTATGTGATAATCATTCAGCCATCAAGGTCGCTACTAATCAAGTTTTCCACAAACACACAAAACATATAAAGATTGAATATCACCTCATTCGTGAGAAAGTACAACAAGGAACTGTCAAACTTCTTCCAGTTCATTCAACACTCTAACTTGCACACATTCTTACAAAGTCACTTCCTCCTTCTACCTTTCATAATATCAATTCCATGGTTGGCACCATCAACATATATGCCAAGCTTGAGGGGGTTGTCAGAATCCACAATCCTAACCTCCTTTTTCTGTCTTTTATTGCTTTCTATTATTGCCGTTATTCTCTTTTTCTTCTCTATATAAATTGATCTCCTTTTCTTGATGTAATATAACTTTCACATAATACATAAGAGAATCATTCAGAATTCTTCTATTCTTCTTCATGTTGATGTCTAATGTACTCTATTGTTTCAACATCCTTGCCTATGTGTCTAGCTATAGAGGTCGTGCATTATAAGCCATTACTGGAGCAAATCTATGAAAAATAAATATGATGATATTTTTATAAACAGTAAATCCTTATTTTTTATGAGTTTTCATTCTAATTCAGAATTTCTTGTACACCATTTTGTTTCTAATTAAGGTATAAAATTAGGTTTAAACCCTTAGTTGGTCCTCATATTTGTTGGTGAATCTCAAGTGGGTCATCGTTTTTTTTTTATTTCAATTGGGTTCATATATTTGAAAATTGAGCCAATTGCGTCCAAATATTTGAAAAATTGAGACAATTAAGTCATGCCCGTTAACTTTTCACAAACAGTGTTAAATAGATGTTGAGTTGTAATTTTTTTTCATGTTGTGGCATTGTGTATTAAATTGAATTAGTGATTTGTTGTACAATCAATAATTCCATGTAGACGCGTATTGAACCAAGGAGCAGAGATTGTGAAAAGTGTGTTGAAACCCTCCCAGCCCCACCAGTCGCGACGACCACTTCTCCTCCGATATCCGCGGACCTCGACTACCGAAAAGATTTCTCGACTAGATCTTGTCGGCGAAGTGTTCCAACAGCCCCAATCCATTCCATACTACAATACCCAACACTTGCACTTCTAGGTCCGTTAACACTGCCTTCAAGGATTCTTCCAGTTCGTCGATTGGCTTGGCAGAGAGATGCTTGAGATGAGATTGAGGTAATCGTAGCAGCATGGTTACATTCTCCCTCTTCATCTTTTGTTCCTTAATTCTCCTTGTCGATCCGTCTTTTTCCTCCACGCAGTCCCTCAATCTCGACCCTGACAGCATCGACCTCTCCGACGACACCCACGTTGTCACCAACAACGACGCCTCCCCCCATGTGCGCCTCACTAACCCCTCCCTTTCTTCCTCCGGTCTCCTCTATGTCCCCGAGCCCATCGTCTTCGTCGACGCCCCAACCACCCTCTCCACCGAATTCTCCTTCTCCATCTCCAACAATGGTGACGACGTTGACATCGATGTTGGAAGCCACTTGTCCCTGGTTGTTGCGAAATCTTCCTATGTGGGTCTGGTTCTCAATAATGGGGAAAAGTCGAATGCTTGGGTTGATTATGAAGGTGGGCCTAAGGTGTTGAAAGTTAGGTTATCGTTAGGAAGAAGAAGATGATGGGGAAGGGAATGAAGATGATGAAAAAGAGAAAACTCACTTGGGGGTAGTGATGATAGAGAACCACTCGAGGCCATCAGAGTAAGAAATCTTGGACACAACAAAAAACCTTGGCACAATGAACAAATTTCCAGCTTTCATAATGGACTTCAAAACCCTATGACCATCCAGTGAAGATTCCATTGGCACCAGTCAAAAAGAAAATCAGTGAATTCACTAGTCTTGTGGGCTTTTGATGTTTCACCCAAGAACATAACTACCAACTCAGTATCCTCCTTGTTATACCACCATGTCACTGCACCAAAAGGGAGTACCAAAGCATCATCCTTTTTTATTGCATCAACCTTCTCTTGTGATTCAGGGAGAACAATTCCTGCTTGGGAACCACTTTGATTTTAACTTTGTAACATGATTGTTGGCAGCTTATTATAGTTGCAGCTATGATATACCATATATTGATCATATATGTTTACTTCTTCATCTTCATTGTGTATTTGTTTTTGAGCTAGATTTCATTGAGATTTAGTAGATAAATTTTACATTTTATAGCAACAGAAAAAGATTGAAAAAAGGGATGTAGTTTCTTGAAAACTGAAAATAATTAAGTTGAAGGGGGTGTGATATCCTTCACAGGTCGCAATTAAAGACTAACGTATGAAGAGGAGTGACGGACCTGCTATGCGATTCGACGTTTCTACGAACAGAGGAGAGAAACACCAAGAGGGACCGACTACCTCTGGCAGCGAGGAGCGATGGTGACAGCGGTTGCTGGAATCAAGGCCTAAGGGGATCGACACGGTGACAGTGGCCTTGACAGGATATAATTAAATAATATAACATAAGACCACGTCATATAACATTTATACAAGACTTAATATTAAATTAAATAACAAATTCCACGTAATATAAGACAAAAAACTTGTTAATTCATTGGCAAGCGTACCAAATCGTTCTAAGTAATAAACCGGTAAGACCAGATATCGTATCCCAAGAGACTCGTATAACACTTTACAATCGTATAATTATCTAACTAATTTAGACTAAAGAATGATTCCATTTAATGTGAATTTAGTGCAATAAAAATAAACATAATAGCATAAGTGATAGATTGAATTTCTTCAGGTTAAAACACTTGGAAATGAAATGATTGAATAAGATATGGAATGGGAATGTTGGAGAATGATTTAACCTACTACACTCTCATGCAAATGCACATTACTTCTTCTTCAATTAATTGCTAATGTTAACCTACTAAGTTACTCAAACTTAATCCCTTGGTAGAGAAAGCCTAGATTTACTTATTAAATCCCAATCCTTTGGTACCTAACAAGTTCATCTGCATTAAGACTAGAGATTTAAGACAACTAAAGGTCCAAGCTCTATCCCTAGACACTATTTCCTTTAAGTGTTTAGTCTAGTTCAAGGTTCACACAATATTTCCCAATATCAAGCAAACCCTAAAATCATGCTATGGTTGATCAAGTCACAACAAGCTTTAAGAGAAGGAAATAAACACTCACAATAAATGAAAGAAGCTTATATTCATTAAACATAAGTGCATTTACAAGGAAGTTTCATAGCTACATCATTCCCCAACAAAATGAACTTAGCTCTCCAAAGTTATAGAGAGCTTGAGCTTACAATGGAAGAAAATGGAAGAGATGGAGACCCAAGGAGGAAGAATGGAGAGTTCCCACTGGTCAAAACCAGCTCCCAAAGGTCCAAAAATGTGTTTTCGTGCTTCAGCCGCTAAGAAGATGGCACCCTCGTTGCGTGGAAGCCTTAAATAGGTCTAGGGTGTCACATCAGCAAAAGTCGTGCCCAACCACCCTCTTCTGGGGCGCCCAGGCGCGAGGTTTGCACAAAGTCAGCGAAGCAAAGGGCGCCCAGCCCCCTTCTAGGGCGCCCAACCCCCTTCTAGGGCGCCCAACCCCCTTTTGGGTTAAACAACGAATTGAAGGGTGACCAGCCCCTTTCTGGGGCGCCTAGCCCCCTTTGACATCAAAATGGCGTGAAGTTTGCAGTGAACTTCGAATTGAAAGGGGCTTAACCCCCCTCCTGAGGCACCCAGTCGTGGGAAATCTTCATGATCCTTCAAGAACACTTGCTTTTGTAGCTTTTCCTGGGCTCCCACTCTTGGTAGTTTAGATGCTCTTCCAAAGCACACAATTTTCCTACAAAACGTGAGGAATTAGTGATGAAAACCCGTATGTGTAACCTAAGCTAAACTTATTCAGAAAGTTAGATAAAAGAGGGGTTTGCGCATGTTTCAAGCTTCAATAGAGTTGATTTGGTGAGAAAATTACACCACAGATAATGGTAAGAATTACTGTTATCAAAGATATACACAACGTCAACAAATTTTAACACCGTTACTGAAATCTTAACAGAGAGGACTTAATTGACTCAATTTTATAAGTATATGGACCCAATTGAGACAGAAAAAAAAACGATGACCTACTTGAGATTCACCAACAAATACGAGGACCAACAGAGAATTTATAAATATGATGATATTTTTATGAACAGTAAATCCTTTTTTTTTAGGCTTAAACCCTCCATTGGTCCTCATATTTGTGTGCAAATCTTAGTTTGGTCCTCAAGTTTTGAACTGTCTCAATTGGGTCATAATTTTTGTAAAATTGCACACATTTTACCCTAACCGTTAAGTTGTTTCAAACGACGTTAATTGATGCTGGGATGAATTTTTTATTTTAGGCTTATTCCCTCCCTTGGTCCTTATGTTTGTGTGAAAATCTCAGTTCAGTCCTCAAGTTTTTCCTCAAGTCCTTATGAAATGCAAACATTTTACAACATTTTACCCCCAACCGTTACGTGTATTGAGACGACGTTAACTTTGAACTGAGCTGTAATTTTTTTTTTTATGTTTTAAAATCATTAAATCCATGTGGCTATGGTCTTTCTTTTTCCTTCCAATCACTGATCACAATTCACTCATTCCTCCACCCTCAAACCCTCAAACCCCCCGACTCACACCTTTTCTCCCTCTCAAACTAAAAAATGCCGCCGTTGTCGACAGTTCAAAACTTGAGGACCGAACTGAGATTTTCACACAAACATAAGGACCAACGGAGGGATTAATCCTAAAATAAAAAAATTCATCTCAGCATCAATTAACGCCGTTTGAGACAACTTAACGGTTAGGGTAAAATGTGTGCATTTTTACAAAAATTATGACCCAATTGAGACAGTTCAAAACTTGAGGACCAAACTGAGATTTGCACACAAATATGAGGACCAATGGAGGGTTTAAGCCTTTTTTTTATCAGTTTTCATTCTAGTTCAGAATTTCTTGTACACCATTTTGTTTCTAATTAATGTATAAAATTACTATTAAATTGATTTCACCAACAATCAATAGATATTTTGTTACCACATTCATTTTCTATCACATAAAAATATTGTAAAATATTGTTAAAATTTTGATAAATAAAATAAATGTTGATTAAATTTTATGTACCAAATAATTGTAAAAGAGTGAAATTACTTAAATAAAATAAAGTCAAACTAAGCGAATTATTCAAGTATAAAACCATGTTTTTCTATTATTTAGTAATTTGATCAAAATTTGATGAACTAAAATTGAGTGTGAGATCTCAGCCTCAGACTATTGCAAAGGTTAGTTCTGAGTCAAATTCGAAGGTTGTGATTGGTGATTCGTCACCTTCGACATTTACAATTACGCCTCCACCGCCTCCTATACCACTGGGTAGTTTTAAATCAAACAATATTGTTGTATTGTCGTCTGCTTTGCAAACACAAAATCCATTTAGATAATATCTAAATTCGTAAAACATTAAAATCTAATAGGTCATTTTTTTTGTCGCATTTGATAAATTAAAACTACTCCAACAAAGCATTTTGTTATTTTTGAGTGGTGTTTTTTTTTTCTTTTTCTATGATCTTGGAGCTTAGTGGTTTTTGTTTACAATTGGGTGTTTGTATGTATTTATAATATCAAAGTAAGTGAAATGGGATTTGGAGAAGAGGGGTTGGTCGATTCAAATAAAAGATGATAATGATTCTTTCTATACCAATTATCATCTTAATCGATATAAAAAGTGACATTTTCTATACCGGTTAGAACAGGTATACCGGTTAGAACAGGTATAGAAAGTCCAATACTTTTTTTACCCCATTCAGTTTGAGAATCGATATAAAATGTCTCTCTTAACTACTATAAAAAGTATTTTCTACATTAGTGTCATTTAGATGTTGGATATAAATGAGATGTTAATGATTTTATCCAATAAAATTCAAATTCAAAGATTGAAGACACAGTTGACCGAGTTTGGTAAGAAATACTAGAACCAATAAATAAGAATTACTTACTATAAATGTGAGAGAGGTTTGGCTTTCTAAGAAGAATTAGTTACTTAGTGTTGTGAATCATGCAAGATTATTAGGAAATTTTTACTCTATTTCTGATCATAATGTTATCTTCAAGCATGAGTTGTAATACTGAAAACAATGAAACATAGATGATAAAAATGTCTCAAACATTATAAACATTATATGCATTACTAATAGGTAACCTTATGTATGTCATAATTTGTGTAAGACCAAACATTGTACAAATAACAAAATGGATTATTAGATCTATGAAAATCCTAATGAAAAGAATTTAAGTGCTATTAAGAGGATTCTTTAATATCTCCAAGGAATCTTAGATTTTACATATTAGAGGATAAGACTATGTTAATTTATATATTATATGTGATTTTGTTAAAGAATATCAACTATTACATTTTATTTTTGTAGATGAACAAAAAATTATATATATAATACATACGTACATATATAATACATACAAATATATATATATATATATATATATATATATATATATAAAAGTAATTACTTTAATGAAAATTTGTTGATACGTAGATAATATCTAAATAGACCGATTTCGTTAAGATCAAATAATAATAAAATATTGTATAATCAATAATCATATATAGTGTCTAATACACATTATACAAAAGTAAACATGTTAATCAATATAATATTAATTCTATTATCATATAAATTAATATTAATAAAATAACATATATAATTTTATTTAATTTATGTTTAGTTTTTAAAATATATAATGTGCATAAAATTAATGTGATGATAGAAATATTTCTAAACCTATATTTGAACAATAGAAAATTAAGTTTTAAATGTTAATTATTAATATTATTATTATTATTATAGTTTATTTTTTATATAAATATTATATGGAGATAGAATAGGAGAAAAAAACGCTCAGCCTCGTTATTTTGTGGTTAATAAGAAGAGAGAGATGGAGAGTGGGCCTTATTTTGTGGTTTACGGGTAACGCTCTGTGTAAGGACAATGTCAGATTATCAACAATAGTATTCAGATTTTATTGTTTTCCTAAGCGGATTGCTTTGGATAAGAGGATCAGAAGTAAGGGAACTAAAAATAATTTTTTTAATATATAAATAAAAGTGAATTTAAAATGAATACATTTATTTGTTATTAATATTTTACTTTATTTTCTATTTTTTAAATTATATCAACAGTATTAGAGTACGCTATTATTATTTAGAGTATGTTACTATTATTATTCATCTTTTAACTAAAATTATAATTTTGATAAACATTAAGACTAAAATTTGAGTTTCAACATGAGTTTCAAATTTTAAATTAACATGTTTTTTCATTATTTTTTGGAAGAAATTATATCAGAATCATGTCTCCATTGATAATATTGTGACAGTATAAATAATGATTTGGTGTTGAATCATGAAAAGATGTGATAAGCAAGAAAAAAGAAAAGATAAAAATAAAAATAAAGTAAATATATGCAAAACGCTTCGTTATCACAGGGAGAAAAGCAATCACGGAAAGATTTTTACACGTAAAAGAATATAGGTTTAATCATTCTCATATTTATGTTTGATTTAAAAAAAAAGTTTTTTATTTTATTTTTTTCTCAATTGGATTTTTAAAAGTGAGAATTTGAATTAATTATGTCAGTGCCGTTAAAATGGATTAACAAAGTTAAATTTTTGGTGACTTGTTACTGAGAACTAAAATTATTTAATGACATCACATATGTAAAGTCTTTTAGGTAAAAAATATATAATTAAAAAAAATGTTTTTGAAATGTGAAATTAAACATCACCAAATTAGGGTTGATGAAATCCAAATTGAGAACGAGAGTGTTGGACATTGTAGACGCAACAAATCACACGGTGTAGAGTGTTCATTATTGGAGAGGGTTGTTGTGCAATTAGGATATCGGTGGTTGGAATCCAACATTGTTTATTGGAATTGCGAGCTTGGACATGAAGCGCGAAGTCGTTCGACGTGTATTGCGAAGTGGTTGTGGAGGGGAATTGCGTGCAAGGTTAGTATATGTATTATTTGGGGTTTGAATTTATTATTCAATGTTTTTTTGTAGTGATCTATCAATGTTTTTTTGAATGTAGAGTTGGGGTTGTCCGACAAGTTATGTATGCTTATTACGATGTTGTCCCCCTTGTCCCCCACAGTTAAAGTTGTTGTGTTGTGTCATTTTCAGTGCGTATTGGTTTTAATATGTGGTGTGTTTTGTACTTATATGGTAGTTTATAGGTGTAAAATTTTGGTCATTGTCTTTGTGATGAAGGATGATATAGAGGTGATTATTCACCATGGGGTAAGTTCATGAACGAAGGGTGCCTCAAGTATGAAGGAGAAACTGATACTTTAACTTTTGACCCTAGAGTTACTTTGTTGTAGTCAGTGTAGTCAAAGGGCTTGGGTATGATGGATTCAAATATTTGTGGTACTCTATAGGATGTGGTTCTGTGTTAGATGACATGCTAAAACCTTTGTGTGATGACACTAGAGCCATGCATATGGTGAACTTAGCTAGGTTAAATGTTAAGGTTCATTTATTTGTTGTGCACAATGTGTCTGAACCTCATGTCATACACATGATTGAATATGATGGTGATGAAAGATGTGACAAAGTTGCACTAGTGTTGTATGAGGGTGGTGAGGGTCCACTGTTACATAAGGGTGGTAAGGGTATAGTTGACAGTGAAAGATAGGGAGATGGTGGTGTAAGTAAACAATTGGGTGAGAGGAGAGAAAAGGATGATGGTGATGTTGTATGTAGTAGATAAATTGAGGGAGATGGTGGTGTCACTGAACAATTGGGTGAGAGGAGAGAAAAAGATGATGGTGAGAGTGTATGTGGTACTCAAACCGAGGGAGATGGTGGTGTAAGTGAATAATTAGGTGAGAGGAGAGAAAAAGATGATTGTGAGGGTGTGTGTGGTAGCCGAGGGAAATGATGGGGTAAGTGAACAGTTGGGCAAGGGAAGAGAAAAAGATGATGGTGAGGGTGTATGTGGTATTCAATCTGAGGGAGATGTGGTGTAACTCAAAAGTTGGGTCAGAGGAGAGAAGTAGATGATGGTGAGGGTTTAGGTGGTAGTCAAAGACATGGAGATGGTGGTATAACAAAAGAGTTGGGGGACTTGGGTGACATAGAGGTGTAACAAATCCTATGATAGTTAAATATTATAAAAATTGGAATATTACAATACTCCTTTTAAAACAACTATAAATAAATTTAAATTCATTTCATACTCAATATATAATATAAAATATTTTTCAATTTATTTTAGATTTATTTAGTAATTTAGTTTTTATATTAAGTTTATAATTATTTTCACTTAATTGAATTTTTAATATTTTTTAATAAAGTCAATTTGATTCTTTTTTGAATTAACGTTAACATAGTTTGTTTTGAAAAGTTTTCATGTATAAAAATTTAAAAAGTCTAACGTGTCAGAATCTAAAAACTATTATATATCAAACTATTTCAAATATATTACGTGTAAAAATTTAAAAATTACTATCAAATCCAATCCTAAACTAAAAAATAATTCATCTTTTAATAAATGATACTTTCAAACATCATTCATGTCAATTTAATAAAAAAAATCAAATTCAATTTTATTTAAAACATATTTAAAGTTAAAAATATATTAGAATTAATATGAATAATAACATTAATACTTTTTTTATTAAAATTCCTTTTACTAAATTACTGATTAAACCTTTTTTATTAAGAGTTGTGAAATAATTCAATGCAGCTATGTTCAATGACAGCACTGATGAAAATCTAGATAATAGATATGAAATAATTAAGGAGGATATAATTATGATACATTTTTATAGTGATGTCAAAACGGGTTATCAGACCCATCTTGTCACATCCCAATAAATATAAAACAATAGCTATAATTTATTTAAGGAGTTAACATGAATAATAATAAAGAACAGTGGATAAAAGGTACACAAGGAGAAGGGAAACGGAAAAAAATAAGATACAAGAAGTCAAACTGCACAAGTCCAGTAGTCAGATACAAATTTTTACAACACTAGACCGAACGGTCTGGGTACAACTCAAGACCGAATGGTTTACACAGAAAGAATATCTATACTAAGCGGAAATAAAGACTAATCTAAGGACCGGACAGTCCTGCACAGTTCTCCAGCATGGCGTCTATGGGTAGCTCGGCCTGCAGAGCATCCTCCAAGGTATCTTCGAGATCGCCCTCTGCTCACAACCCAAAGGATGATCATTGCAAAGAAGAAAACGACCGATCGGTTAAGACCGAACGACACATAGGTAAAACAAGAAAATAAGGGTAAGCTTATGCAATTTAATTAATTATTTTCAATATACTTTTGAAGCATATATACAAATCACACACATCAATATCTCAACCCAAAATTCATAATTCACACATCCATAAATAAACCGAATCATAATAATCAAGTTCCTCAAGACACTGTCCGGAGGGTATGAACCATGTAGCTCGTCGCTCTTTGCACCCGGGTGGACCTGGCTGGGGTACACTCAACAGACCGCCACCCGAGGTTAGTCTAGTGGAACCACCTCGGTATAGAAATACCATGAGGCTAAAGGACCTCCTGTCATTCCCACGCATGAGTTACCCTCCTCTACATGAGAAGGCATAATCACGGAATATCAGGATAGAGCAGAACCTGAGTCTAGCCATAGTCATACCTTACCAAATCCAATTCCACTTCATGAGATATTCCTCCTTGGAATACTCTTAAAATTACAAGAAATCAAGTATAATATCGAATAAGGACGAGCAAATCAAGTATCAAAGAAGATTCAAAAGTGATCGAACGGTCGAATGAATAAGAATACCGAACATTTTATAGTGTTAGCCGAATGCTTTAGAATACGAGGGTCCCCTTTAGGCAAGTGGGTGTCGGTATTAGACAGAACACTCCGTAGTTAAGTTAAGTGTCAGTGTAAGACCAAGCATTCCATAAATAAAATATAAATTTTAAAACCGAATACTTTCAACGTATAAGGCCGAACGCTCAGTGTATGACCGAACGTACTTCCAACAAATAATAAGAATCTGAAGCCGAATGCTTCATAAGTTAAGTGTTAGTCTAAGACCGAACACTTTATTAGCCGAAGGCTAGTATATGACCGAGCACTTCTCAAGGCCGGGTATTCTTCAAGACCGAACACTTTTCTAGGGCCGAGTACTCTTCAAGACCGAGTACTTAAACCGAATGTTTTAATTAAGAGATAGAATTAATATAGAACCGAATACTTAGTCTATGACTGAGTACTTTCTCGAGCCTAGCTCTCGATCTATGACTGATCACTTTGAATTATGGATCATTCGGTATGAGACTGAACGTCCTAATAGTAAGGAAAACCGAACGGTCCTAATGACCCTTCGATTACAGATTCAGTATTTTCTACTAAGTTACAAAACTTTATAAACCAATTTCATACATAAGATCAAGCATGCAAAATTTCAATCAGCAAGACCATACACTTCACAAACATATACTCATAAAATCATGCATAAGAAAAATCACAATTAAATTTATAAGCTTCCCTTACCTGATAAATCCTAGCTGAACTTCTAAGTCTTCAAAAACCCAAGTTGTCCAAACGGAAATCTTATCGGTGCAAACTGTAGAGTTTGACACCAGGAACAATCAATCTGGAAGGAGGTTTAGGATTGAAGAAGAAGAAGTGGTTAGAAATCTAGAGTGAAGTTTCGAAGTTCTAGAGAGAAGGAGGATAAATGGTGTTTTTGAAGGTTGAAGATGAAGAGTTTGCATGCAGAAAGTGGTACCATTTTCGAGTTTTCAACCTTAAATACCGTCTCCAGTAAAAATCGTTCGGTCCACTCTCTGTCTGCCACTTGTCTTCCACTTTCTAGAAACTCACACTCTCCCTGCCGCCACACGATTTTCGATGGCGGGAAATTAAATGCAGTTGCCACTTTGTCTCCCACTATCATGGGAGAGCTCCAGGAAGTGACACCTGTTCCCCACTAAAGAGGGGAATTAATGGGGTGTGACACATCTCGGTTCGACTTACCACGGATTGATCATTTAGTGAGTCAATCTAATCTGGCTTATTTATTAGCGAGTTAAAAAAATTCAAACTCGGTCCGACCTAGTATGTGTTGGTGGGTAACTTAATTACAATTTTTTTTTAAAATAAAAAAAAATTACAAACTTACTATAATTCAAATCTAAACAAACTTCACTCCAGAACTTCACTCCCAACATCAAGTGTTTAATTAGTTTTGAAAATAGAAAAATTAAATAATTTTTTCAAGCAAAAAATAATAAATATTTTTTTATAAAATTAAAATTAAATTTTAATAAAATAAAATAAGGTAGGTGGGTTCGTGGGTCAACCCGACCCACTACGGGTTAAATCCAGATGAGCCGAATTTAAATGAACCGGGTTGAAATCTGATCCTTATAAAAAAATACAATTTTTTCAAATCCAACCGGGTTCGAAGCTGTAGTGGGTGTTGGCCGCGAGTTGTAACTTATTTTGACAGCTTTACATTTTTCGATTCATTTAATACAGAATATAATGATAAAATGGTTATAAATATAAATTTATGTATTTTTTTAAGAAAGAGGAGAGAATAAAAATAATGTTGAATGAATGTAAAAGAATTTAGATTTGTAAAATAATACTTTTCAACAATTAATATTTATTATCAGCAGACATTCTGTCCCCACTTTAATGGTCCAAGCAAAATTGTTTTTATGGGCAAGGACAATGTCACGTTCTCATCAAGAGTATTCAGCAGAGAATTCTTCAAATTTTATATAAAAAAGGTGTTTTAAACTGAGTAAATATGAAATCCTTTTCAAATTTTAAACAAACAAACGTATTTCCATATATATACTTTGTTGGGAGAAATTAGCCTTTCAATTTTACGATCGATTCTCTCATTTTCCAGGCTCCACAAGAGAAGCAAAACAATGGAGTACCTTCTTCCACTTCTTCTTCAAATCACCATAGTTTGTGTAACCATTTATGTACTCATCTCAACCTTCAAACCAATGAAAACGTCAAAGTACCCTCCAGGGCCTCACCCTTTTCCCATCATAGGAAACATCTTGGAGCTTGGAAATCAGCCTCACCAAGCACTTGCCAAGCTTTCTCAAATTTATGGTCCTATTATGAGTCTCAAGCTTGGTAGCACTACCACCATAGTCATTTCCTCTCCACATGTTGCCAGAGAAGTACTGCAAACAAAAGATCAAATCTTTTCCAACAGGACAATCCCAGATGCTGCTCGAGCTCTTGATCATCACACACTTTCAGTGGTGTGGTTGCCACCTTCAGCACCGTGGAGGACCCTTAGGAGAGTTTGTGCCACCAAAGTGTTCTCTTCCCAGCAACTTGAATCCACACAAGTTTGTCGACAAAGGAAGGTGAAAGAATTGATGGATTATGTCAAGGAAAGATGTCAGAAAGGTGAAGCCTTGGATATTGGTGAGGCTTCCTTCACAACTGTGCTTAATTCCATATCAAACACTTTCTTCTCAATGGATTTAGCTCATTACGCTTCTGACAAGTCTCAAGAGTTCAAGGACATCATTTGGGGCATCATGGAAGAAGCTGGAAGGCCTAATGTTGTTGACTTTTTTCCAATCTTTCGCATGCTTGATCTAAAGGGTGCTCGGAGAAGAATGAATGGTTACTCTGGAAAGTTACTTGCGTTTTTCGATGGACTCATAGAAGAAAGATTGCGTTTAAGGTCATTAGAAAATGAAGCCAAGGCATGCAAGGACGTGTTGGACTCTGTGTTGGAACTCATGCTTGAAAACAATTCACAAGTGACTCGCACTCATGTTCTGCATTTGTTTCTGGTGAGTGTGCGTGTGTGTGTAAAATTTTTATATGTGATGTATATTATTTTACTAATTGGCCACATATGTCAGGATTTATTTGTGGCTGGAATAGACACAACATCAGGCTCGATAGAATGGGCGATGGCTGAGTTGCTACGTCACCCAGAAAAGCTAGAAAAAGTGAGGGAAGAGCTTCACCAAGTCCTTGTCAAAGGTGAGCAACTAGAAGAATCACATATCTCAAAGCTTCCTTATCTACAAGCAGTGGTGAAGGAAACTTTCCGCTTGCATCCACCTGCCCCAATGTTAGTGCCACACAAGTCAGAAGTTGATGTTGAACTATGTGACTTCATGGTACCTAAAAGTTCCCAAATTCTGGTTAATGTATGGGCCATGGGTAGAGATTCAAGTATTTGGACAAACCCAAATGAATTCAGACCTGAAAGGTTCTTGCAAAGTGACCTTGATTTTAAGGGCCAAGATTTTGAACTAATACCCTTTGGAGCAGGAAGAAGGATCTGTCCTGGATTGCCATTGGCTTCCAGAACTGTGCATATTGTATTGGCCTCTCTTCTATGCAAGTATAATTGGAAGCTCAAAGATGGACAAAAGCCACAAGACATGGATATATCTGAGAAATATGGGATTACCTTGCACAAGGCACAACCTCTCCTAGTCATTCCAGTCCAAGCATAATACCTAGGAAGATTATATGTGTAGTGAAAATACTCTTGAAACCCTTTATTTAGCATGCAGATGAATTAAAATAAGTGAATGAGTAGTAAAACCTTGTTACTTTTATCCCTTTTACTTTTGCCTAACTTGGTTATGATAAAATTTTTGAAATTCTAGGATGACATCTTTTTTCACCTTATTTCCCTCCGTAGTTATGTGTCCTATTGTCACAAAAAACACAAGGTTAACGTATGCTAGTCGCAAATCTTTGATGAAAGTTGATAGTAAGATTCGGAAAAGCATTTTTAACACTAAATTGTGAGTACTACTGATATAAAAATAAGCTATGACAACTGCTCGCTGTAAAACTTGGAAATTTCTACATGGTTTTGGTTTTCATTAGCATTATATGTTTGTTAGTTGATGGTGTGATACCTAACTTCACCCTGGTGACAAATAAATTAAAACAATATCACAAGCTTATGGGAATCTTCAAATTGAGTCTGCAAAGAAGTTGGATAATCAACTTATGAGTGGTGACTTGAGGTATGTTAGGAAGACAACTTTCTTACATTTGGTAGCACGTATGTTTCAAGAAATATCTTTCACGAGCTACGCAAAGTAGCAACTGGGAGTAATAAAAAAGGTAGCCATCTGAGAGTAACAAAAGAAGGATGATTTTTCCGGACCAAAGTTTCGTATTGAAAGAATAGAGAGGTTAAAAGTATAGGTTAAAGTAAGTCTACCAAAGCCTCTTAGCATGCCTTCGTAAAGAGTTGGAGTTTTGGTGTTAATAACATGGTGACTATTGGATTATCTTTTGTTTTGTTTAACACACTTAGATCAAAATATCAGTACATCAAATCTTAATAGTACTTTCTATGATAAAAAAACCTATGGGTCATCTTATCCAAACTGTACAAGACAATTAAGACTAAACTATCAATAATAGAAGGCTAAGATTAAACTATCCAGGTCTAACAGCAGTGAGTTGTGTTTTGTTTAATGAATTGAGTTGAGATTCTGTTGCTTGCTTGGTGTTCAAAACTTGAGCTCTATCATGCACTTCATAAAAATTCTGGTATATAAATAAGAATATGTCTTTTTGCATAGTTCTTTTTCATGAAACTTCTCTTCTGCCTAAACATTTGGTAATTGAATTTGCATAGACTACAAATTAAGAACATTTAGAGTAAATGCTTGAAGTTGTCTAGTACTGACCCAAGAGATTAATCCTTAGTTTGAAGTTTGAACATTAGATGCATAAATATGTTAATGTTGCTGATTGAAAGTTGCCCACAGGTAGTAAGAACTATTGGCTTAAGTCAGACTGAAATAATCCTTTTCAGTTTTCAGACATCTGCATTTACTATTCTGTGGCTAAATGACTTAGATGTTCCTTTGTTTGGTTCTCTTTTTTGTCTCTCACAATGCAACTAGTGTGTTGTTACTCTGTCTTTGGATTATGTAATCTGTCTTTCTAATCATTTTTTTCCTGTATAGATTTTGTCCAATATATTAGAATGTTCTTTTCCTGTTTCTTGCAGCAATATGTTGCTTGGTAGATGGGCTTGTTCTTGCATTGAATTTATGTGGATTCATTGTTTGGAATGTATGAAGTATGAACCTCATTAGGGTTGCAATCCTAAATTATATATAGATGGAAGTAATTTGTTACTGAGTTTTGCTCAGAGAACAACTGAATGTCCAATATTTGCTGGTATACCTTCTGTTCTTCCTTGTGAGGCACATCAATCTCTTCATGAAGTAAAAAGGTTGTGATCCCTATTAAGCCTCAATCAAAATTTCAGAGATGGAGTAATTCCAATGATGGATTGCTCTGTTTTAAGCAATCTTATCAGCACATTAAAGGTGCCTCAGCAAGTATTGGATGGTAAAAATCTATTTACCATATTCTAGATTTTTTCATGTTGTGAAGGTTGATCTTTAGCAAGCTACCAACTAATGATATTTTATTCCGAATGAGAAGAGAGGGTTTATATAAGCCTACATAAAACAGAAAAACTAACACGTACTAACCCACGTGGTGACACCCAATGCTGCATGGGACAGACCGAAAATGAAATTTTACTATAATATTTTTGTTTCTACCATGAAAAGATTGGATCTTAGATAATTGACATAATATCATTGTGCTGCCAGTTCCTTCCTTTTCTACAGCACCGAGTTGACTTAGAATTTCTCTAATCCAAATATATTGATAGGCACATGATATTGCAGCAATATATTTTGTTTTAGTGTGAATAAACTTACAACGGATTGTTTCTTCGAAGCCCATGACAGACTTTCAGATTTATCAATTTCATCCATAGTTTGTAAACCAGTCCTTATCTATTTTTTAAAAACCTCATTTTAAGAAACCTCTTAAATAGAAGCTAAAAATAAGTTCTAACTCCCAAAACTTCCTCTGGGTTAGGTCAGAGTTAAGTGAGTTTAGCTTAACGTACTTTATTTATAATAAATATTTTCTTTTTTTTCAATATGATAAGGCATTTTTATTTGTTATAAAATAATTACTATTATTTATAATAAATGATAAGATATTTTATTTCGATTACTTATAGATTTAATTTTATTTAAATAAATATAATATGATATAGAATTGTGATATTTTTTAACACGCAGAATTAATCAGGAACACAAATAATTGACGTAAAGTTTGTTTATTTCTTGGAAAAAAATTGTTTTACATTTTCTTAAAAATACATTAATTCAAGATTCTTTTTAATAAGATAATATATATATATATATATATATATATATATTATGATTTTAAATTAATTTTATCTGATGTAAAGGTATGAGCATCCTTATTTGTTCATATATGAAGGCACATGGTACTTAGGAAGATAATAGTGTTTATTTGTTTGTGTGTAATAGAGAAAGACAGAAAAGCTGGTACTGCAGCATTAAGCTTTAACGATTTTTTCACCTACAAGATACAAGAAAGCAGAGAATGTATAAGCAAAGTTTGAACAGAGTTGTTGTTGTTACATTATAATTAAATAAAAATTATAATATGAAATGAAGAAATCTTTATATCAATGAATAAACTTCACCAAAATATTAAATAATAATAAGATATTAAAGTAAGTTTTTATAAGAGTCAAGAAAGGATCAGTTTGACATTATTAATCTTTCACGTCCATTTTTTTTACTTTCATTTTACAACCTATTTTAACAATAATACTATATTTAACTAATAAAAATAAATATAAATAAAATTTTAAACCTGTTTATAAACTATTCAATGATAAATATATAGTTTAATATGTTGTAATTTTATAATATGATGATAATTAATATATTGTAATTTAATTTATGTAATAGATTAATAGTTTAATATGTTGTAATTTCTTGTATTCAAAATGAGTATTTTTTTTTTCTAAAAGAAAAACCCATGAATTAGACCTGATCCACACGACTTTTGTAGATATTTTAACTCTGTAGGTTTTTTCTCTGGGAAGCTTTTTGGCCCTATGGGTTCTTCTAGCCCTAACAATGTGGGTCAGGGCCAAACCAAGACCAAATTGACAAATTTACCCATCATAAGTACCAAGCCAAAAGTGCTTCTACCATCATCCAAGTCTCTTACGTAGTTGTTGTCAGTATAAGCTATAAGACTTGTGTGTTTTCCTTTGGATTTATAGAAAATCATATATGCTCCATAGTTCCTTTCACATGTTGTAGAATCCTTTTTGTTGTTGCCCAGTGTGATTCTTTTGGGTTGGCCATGAACCTACTAATCAGACTAACCCCAAACATTAAGTCAGGACAAGTTTAAGTCAGGACAAGTTTAAGTCAGGACAAGTTACAGTCAAGATGAGTTACAGTCAGATACATAAGACATTATATTGCTTGTCTGAATTTTAGGGCATCTACTCTAGAGCCACTCTCATCCTTTGACAAATTGGTTCCTAAAACAATTGGATTTCTTACTAGATTATAATCTGTCAAGTTGAACTGTGTCAATAGTTCTTGAGCATATCTTTGTTAACAAATGAAAAATCCAACCTCCGAGAAAATGTTTCATTCTACCCAAATCAGTCATGTCAAACTCTAGTTTCATTGAACCTTTAAATTGTTCACACATGCTTTTATTATTTCTAGTGAAAATCAAAACATCCACATAAAGGCTAACTATATGAATGTTGCCTTCATTTTTCTTAGTGAACAAAGTGTGTTCATTATGGCACTTCTCAAAATTTTTTGGCAAAACATGTCTCAATTTTGTTGTACCAAACTTTTGGAGCTTGTTTAAGGCTATATAATGCCTCTTTTTAATCTACAGACTTTATCTTCCTTGACTTTTTGAACAAAACCTTCAAGTAATCCACTCCATACAATTGTGAATAGCATTTGTCACCAACCGTGTCTTGTGATTCTTAACATTCCCATGCTCATTAAGTTTGGTTTTAAAAATCCATTTGACTCTAATAGGTGTGACTCCTTTTGGAACATCAGTTAGTTCCCATGTTTTATTTCTTTCGAGTGTCTGGGTCTCCATATTCATTGTTTTTCTCCATTATGCCATTTGGATGCTTCCTTGTATGAGTGAGGGTCATTCCCATTTTCAGCCATCATTAGCACCATTAGGCTTGCTTCTTCAACAGAGAAGTGTGTATAATCTGCCATCTAAGTCGATTTTCTTTTGTTCCGTACTGCCCTCCCTTCAATTGGACAATCACCTTCATCGTCATTTACTAGTGGTTGGATCTTGTTTGGTTTGAGCTCACTTTGACGAACATTACTTGTTCTTTCATGTTATGTGTCTTCACTTTCAGTTTCAGTTATTTGTTCTGCCCAATCTAGTGCATCAGTTTTGCGTCCTTTTTCAATCCAGGCCAATTCCAACTCTTATCTTCTTCAAAGATAATATCTCGGCTCATAATGACTTTCTTTGCTACTGGATCAAATAATTTGTAGGCTTTAGATTCATCACTAAAACCTATGAAGACACATCGTTTGCTTTTGTCGTTCAGTTTGCTTCTCTTTTGATCGGGTATGTGAGCATGAACGACAATCCGAAGACCCTAAAATGATTCACTCTTGGTTTTTCACCACTCCATGCTTCCTCTGGGGTTTTTTGTTCGACTACTGAAGTTGGACTGTGGTTTTGCACGTGTACACACCATCTAACTACTTCAAGCCAAAAAGCTTTGGGAATTTGTCTCTCACTCAGAGTTCTCGTACTACGTTCATGAGTGTTTTCTTTTTTCGTTCAACGAATATATTTTGCTAAGACGTGTAGGTAGTTTTTAATTGCATAGATCCATGCAAAACTCTTCAAACTTTATTGAGGTAAATTCTCCTCCTCGATCGGTTCTTAGACAAGTAATGTTTGCACCAACTTCCTGTTAAGACAAAATCATCTATAAAACTAAATTATCTAAACGTCTTCATATGTTTTAAAAGTTTAATAAACAACAATAAACAAGATGAAGCATATGATAGAGTGTTATCTCTATGAAAAAGTAATATAGTTAAAAGATAAGCAGTTTATGAAAAAAATTTGTGAAATCTAAATACCTTGATAAAAGATTTAATAAATGTGCTAATGCTGAATAGACGCACTACTAAACGTTTTCTCTACTAAATGTGTCAATGAAAAGTTGGTTAAACACACTAGTACTATACTTTGCTAAACAAAACTAGATAAATTCTCATTATGATTTATAAAATAATGTTTTTGATAAACAATCTAGTCTATTTAGATCAATTAGCTTGACTAAATTGACCATGGTCATCTTTGTCAGCTCAACTACCACGTCTATTCCAGTCACCCAAGCCATGTCTTTTAAAAAAAAGTGTATAGGTGTCATGATATCATGCCGCATATTTTTAGTTTGTTCATTTTCCTGATATCCAAAATGTGATATTTTGACTTTTGATATTTCCTGACTCGGTTACTAGTTGATGTATTTAATTTAATGTAGAACTTTGCAGAGAGAGGAATTACGTGAAGATGAGATGAGAATAGAATAATGCAAGATAATAGAATAATGCAGATGGAAGAAGTGGCATGTTCCAAATTTTTAAAACAACTACTGTATCAAATCACAATACAAATGCAAATGACCAAAAAAATCATGATAATTCCTTAGGATTTTATTTTATCATATATATAGTTGATTGTCAATTAGATTGTTATATATATTTTTTAAAAATTCAAAATGTCACTTAAAATATTAACTTTAGTTTAAAAAAAAGAAAAAAGCAAAGTCAATGACTACTTTTTAATAATTGAATCGGAATTTAGCTTGTTATTTATCCAAAATTATAATATTTTGAACTTTCATTTACCTATTTTAATGATATTAGGGAACTTGTATTGGTTTTGTTGTTTAAATCTTGATATAAAGCGAATTCATTCTGGAGAAAAAAAAAACAAATCAAATCAAATCATTATTCCGTGTAAGAATGTTGATTCAGCTTTAGCTTCCTCCGCCTACAATTATTAACTGCACCTCCACAATAAGAAAATAAGACCCAAACATACCAGTGAACCACACTACCACTGTCACTGTCACCATCAAAATGAATTTAGTCTAATATTTGCTTTGTTCCATACGGTGGATTAACACAAGGAGGGGACCTACTCTGGGAATACTATGTAGGAGATCCAATTACAGCATATGCTTATGTCGACGAGCACTTGCAGCTGGAGTTTGATGCTTGTTAAGAAGTGGACTTCCAACAATGCTTAAAGTTCCTCATACAGGTTAAAGTGCAACATACCGGCCATCAACTTCAAACTACTTTTCTACCATTTTTTTTCAGGTTAATTTACATTTTCAGTTCTGGAGGAATACACCTAGGAGTGAAACATGAATCTCTCCAAAGATGCAAATAAACAAATAAGCAAATGTCATACTATTCTTCATCCGGGTGACAAACCATGAAAAGGCCATTAAATTGTTTATGGGAATCTTCAAATTGAGTCTGCAAAGAAGTTAGTTAATCAAGTCATCAATGGTGAGTTGAGATATGTTAAGGACGCACCTCTTTTCTCATATTTGGTAGCGTGCATGTTTCATGAAAATCTTTCATAAGCTACTCAAGGTAGCGTCTAAGAGTAATAAGAAAGCCTTCTACAAGTAACCGAATGTTAATGGAAAAGACATCCCTCCTACAGGTACACAACACAGACTCAAAAAACTGCCTAGTAGCCAAGTGCCACCAATTCATTCCCGGATAATTAGTAAACCTTCAAGAGTCACAAAACAAATTCCATGATGCCATCAACAAACGTCAATATTCAATCCCCAAAGCTGGCAGCCAGAAAACATATATTACTTTTCTTTGTGGTGCTATATTCTAGTATATAATTATAGCTTAAGAAGCTACAGAATTTATTCGACATCACCAGATCTACGATACGGCATGTATCTGTGGTCCTTAGCAGCATTCCTTCTCCTCCTTTTCTCAACAAATGCTTCAAGTTTGCCCGATGACTAAAAATGATGAACAGATAGATTTAGCAGAAAAGAGAGAGAGTAAACAAGTGGTATAATGGGGTGGGGACAGGGGTAAACACAAAAAGATGTTCTAAGATGTATACCTTGAGCTGATTATATTTCTCAATCAGCCTTTGTTTCCGTACTTCAGCTGCAAGGAATGGAAAAGGATGTCAGCATATATAGTGATGCTTCATTAAATTCATTTAACATGTATTGATCTGTTAGTGAATGGAAATGAGAGCATGGCAGGAAGGGTCACATTTCTTTAGATAAAAAGGACGTTTCCCCTGCTTTGCTGCTTCTCTCTCTTTCTTTTTATGATTCGCCAATATTTCTGTATCAATATTCTTCGTTGAATCAGACTTCATTTGTTTATCCTGAAAAAACATGAATACATCATGAGGAAATCAATAAATATCATACTTTTGGAGGTAGAAGACAAACTAGTAAAAGTGAAGTACGTACAATCCATGATATACGTTCTTCTATTTCACTTATGCGCTTCAGATCTTTATACTTTTTCAATTCCTTCTTCAGAGCCTGGTACAACAAGATGATGTAATCAGAGTTCATAGAGTAAGCTCTACAAAAAAAATTCTACACGTATAATCTGGAAGACTACCTGTCTTTCAGCAGGAAGATCGTTTTCATATAAGAAATTATACCTCTTCTTAAACCTGCAAGTCCAAGCACATATATTACAACAGAGTTCCCAGATTTAGTTGAAAGCATTGTTTAAAATGAAACTACTTGGTTAGGCACTAAGATACAGATCAACATAAGGACCCTTCAACATAGTAGAAGTATAATATGTTTAAGTAAGGATATCAGAAGCTTTTTATATCTAGAAAGATAATTATTTATGACAGTGAAAAGGTTATTATCTACAACAAGAACTATTTCAAACTTGACTGTTTAAAATTTCCTCACATTAAGAAAGTCATTCATTTCAAATTTACATGTTTCTCTTCACTGCTTTAACCGCTCTCATTAAGTTGACTCCTCTATAAGAACGGAACGAGCGTCTTCTTAAGGTATTTAGTGGCACTTCGCTAAACATGCTCTAAAACAGCAAAGGCAACCAGA
The DNA here is from genome assembly GCA_027742785.1 of Vigna reflexopilosa. NCBI lineage: Eukaryota > Viridiplantae > Streptophyta > Magnoliopsida > Fabales > Fabaceae > Vigna > Vigna reflexopilosa. The sequence goes on from CM050929.1 coordinate 21,620,858, forward strand.
ACTAACACAACTTAAAAGTAGCACAAAATTTCTTGAAGTTTATAATGATAACTGCATTGCAACTAAACAGGTGCACATGATGACAACATTAAAAAGGAAAAGAAGAATAAAGAGCACATGTCAAGAGGTGAACATACCCTTCAGGGTCAAGTGTACCACAAAGAGATTCAAATCTTGGATCACGTACAACCTGACATTATTAACCGTGTAGAAACTCAGAATAATAAACAGACACGGAAAATGATGAAAAAATCATTAACCATATCAGTTTTCAAATTTAACATAACTTCAACAACTCAACATCATAGCACCAGCACAAACATTTTAAAACTTATTCTTGATAAACATGTAAAACTAATATTGCTTTCTTACTTCCATATTACAACATACAACTAATTTTATAGGAGTAAAAGTTAGGCACCTCCTAAGTTAGGCACCCCTAAGTTAGGCACCTCCTATAAGTTAGGCACCTCCTATAAGTTAGGCTCCTCATACCTAACTTTCTCTAATTACAACACTCCCCCTCAAGTTGGTAAATGAATATCAATCATTCCCAACTTGCTTAAAAGATCCTGAAATCTTCCCTGAGGTAGTCCTTTCGTAAAAATATCTGCTATCTGAAGACCGGTTGGAACATGAGCTGTAATCATAAAACCTCTGTCTAGATTATCCTTTATAAAATGTTTGTCAATCTCAATGTGTTTTGTCCTGTCATGTTGTACTGGATTATGAGCAATGCTTATGGCAGACTTATTGTCACAGTATAGTTGTACAGGACTATCTATCTTGATTTTAAGATCATCCAAAATGATGTTCATCCAAAGTCCTTCACACATTCCTTGAGCAAGGGCTCGAAATTCAGCTTCTGCACTTGAGCGAGATACTCTGTCTTGCTTTTTGCTTCTCCAGGTTACCAGACTATCTCCAAGAAACACACAATACCCAGAAGTAGATTTTCTGTCAGTAATAGAACCTGCATAGTCAGCATCAGTATATATCTTCATAGTTAATGTGTCTTCCCTTTTGAATAATATCCCCTTTCCTGGACTTGACTTCAAGTATTGAAGAATTTTGTCAACTGCTTGCATGTGTCTCTCTCTTGGATCATGCATAAATTGGCTCACAATACTAACTGCATAAGCAATGTCTGGTCTTGTGTGTGATAGATAAATCAATTTACCTACCAATCTCTGATATTGGGCCTTCTCAATAGGAGCACTTTCTTCACTTCCAATTCTGTGATTCTGCTCTATAGGAACTGTTGAGGGTCTACATCCCAACTTTCCTGTTTCTTTGAGAAGATCAAGTACATATTTCCTTTGGGAGATGAATATTCCATCCTTGGAGTAAGCAACCTCTATTCCGAGAAAGTATTTAAGTTTTCCTAGGTCTTTCATTTCAAATTGAGCTGCCAATTTTCCTTTTAATGCTAATTTTTCTGCTTCATCATCTCCTGCAATAATCATGTCATCCACATAGACAAGCAATAGGGTGAGTTTACCTGTAGATGAATGTTTTATGAACAGAGTGTGGTCTCCTTGGCTTTGTCTGTATCCCAAGGAAATCATTGCTTTTGTAAATCTTCCAAACCATGCTCTAGGTGATTGCTTAAGACCATACAATGCTTTCTTTAGGAGACAAACCTTGTTTCGTTCATTTTTCACTTCAAAACCTGGAGGAATATCCATGTACACTTCCTCTTCTAGATCTCCGTGAAGAAAGGCATTCTTTACATCCAACTGGTGTAAATCCCATCCAAAATGAGCAGCCAAAGCCAGAATAACTCGAACTGTATTCATCTTTGCTACCGGAGCAAATGTCTCCTCATAGTCAATCCCATAGGTTTGAGTATAGCCTTTTGCCACAAGTCTAGCTTTATATCTTTCTATTGTTCCATCTGCCTTATGTTTCACTGTGAATATCCATCTACATCCCACTGTCTTCTTGTCTTTTGGGTTGTCAACTATCTCCCAAGTTGAATTTCTTTCTAATGCATTCATCTCTTCTTTCATGGCTTGAGTCCAATGTTCAAGTTTCATGGCTTCTTGGACTGATGTGGGAATTTCTGTTTCATCAATGCCAGCTATGAAGCTTTTATGCTTATCAGAGAGATTGTTAGTGCAAACATATTGAGAAATGGGATATTTAGCACACGATCTCCTTTCTTTTCTCAATGCAATGGGTAAATCATCAGTAATACTTACCTCTTCGATGTTGCCTTCAGGGATTCTTACCTCCGGATTAGACAATTTTTCTTGCTCTAGAGTCGAAGTGGGTTGTTTTCTTCTTTCATATTTTTGTCCGAAATATTTGTCTTCTTCTTCATCCTTAGTAGTTTCATTGCTCAGGTCTTGAACATCCTGTAAAGACGAACATGGTAATAACAAGAAGGAGAGTTCATCCATTTCGGGTATTTGCTCCCCCTGAAGTGGTGAACTAACATAAAAGGATTGTGTTTCATGAAATGTGACATCCATGCTGATAATGATGCGACGACTCTGAGGATGATAACATTTGTACCCTTTTTTATTAGACGGATACCCTATAAAGATACATTTAAGGGCTTTTGGATCTAATTTGCTACGATTAGGGTGATGAGAGTGAACAAAAGCGGTACATCCAAAGATTCTACTAGGTAGACTTGATATTAAAGGAGAAGAAGGAACAAACGACAATAAAGACTCTATGGGACTAATGCCATCCAAGATACGAGTAGGTAACCTATTGATGAGATATGTGGCAGTTAACACAGCTTCCCCCCAATAATTCTTTGGAACAGACATTTGAAAAAGAAGAGCTCTAGTGACTTCAAGAAGATGACGATTCTTTCTTTCTGCAATCCCATTTTGTTGCAGGGTGTTTACACATGTAAGTTCATGAACAATACCATTATGAGACAAAAAATTGAAAAATTCATGATTAACATATTCAGTACCATTATCAGACCTAATTCTTTTGATATTTTTTCCAAATTAATTTTGGACAAGACGGAAAAAATTAGAAAAGATTTGGAAAACTTCAGATTTATTGTTCATAAGGTATGTCCATGTGACACGAGTGCAATCGTCAATAAAGGTGACAAACCATTTTGCTCCAGAAATAGATGCTATGACTGGTCCCCAAACATCAGTGTGAATTAAATCAAAGGGAGAAGTACTCTTTGTATTACTAATAGGATAAGTTGCACGATGGTGTTTTGATAATTGACAAATATCACAACTAAAAGACTCAACAGACTCCTTGGTAAACAAATGGGGAAATAAAGACTTGATAATGTTAAAGGAAGGATGTCCAAGCCTTTTATGATGAAGCCATATTTGAGAGTTTGCCCACGTATCAGATGTAGCTTGTAGACTCGAAATATTTATTTTGCTTTGGTCATTAGTCTCTAACAGATACAACCCACTTTGCTCCTTAGCAGTTAAAATCGTCTTCCCCGTGGCAAGATCCTGAAAAACAGAATAAGTGGAGAAAAATGTTACTGAACAATTTAAATCCTTTGAGTTTTTGCACAGAGATAAGACTATTGGCTAATTGTGGAACATGCAAAACATCCTTTAATATAATGGATGATTCCAAAACTATATTCCCAGAGCCACATATAGGTATACCCTGACCATTTGCAACAGTAATAAGTTGTTCTTTATTTCTTTGATCGTACGAGTTGAAGGACACACGGAAAGGTGTCATATGATCAGTTGCTCCTGAATCAAGAATCCAATTACCTTGAGTCATAGGACCAATAGTGTTGAGACATGTCTTACCTTTCACGAAGAGAGTACATGATCCAGAGGGCTTACTCATTGATTCAACCATTGCTCTCAAGCGCTCGAGTTCCTCCTTATAAGCTTTCATGTCAAGATCTGGTGGTGGTGAAGCATTAGATTGATGGGTGGCTTCCTGTTCTGAGGCAGTGTGATTTACCCATTTTTGAGTAGGTCCTTTGTTGTTCCTCATACGCTCTAGAACATTACTTTTTCCATGGAGTTTGAAACATATTTCCTTGGTATGTCCAGATCTTCTACAAAATGAAAAATAATCTCCACGATTACCTCTTTCAAATGCCTTTCCTTCGGTGTTTGATCCCTTCTGGAATCCCTTTCTGGTTGTCATGGCAGAGCCTGTGTTGGAGATCCCCCCATCAAGCATGACAGCTCTTCGAGTTTCTTCTCCTCTTACCATGAAAAATACTTCTGATAAGGAAGATAATTTTTCTCTTCCTAAGATCTGTACCCTGATTGGGTCATACTCTTGATTCAGGCCATGGAGAAATTTAAAGATTCTTCCTCTTTCCACGACTTCAGCATGTGCGGCAGCATCTGTCTTACACATCTTGATTGTTTGGTATTGATCTAATTCAATCCAAAGACCATTCAAAATTCCATGATATTCTGATACAGAGAGTGAACCCTGCTTTGTATTAAATATCCTGCTTTCAATGTCATAACATGAAGCAAAATCCTTTTTCAAAGAGAAAGTATTCTGTAAATCATCCCATATTTCCTTGGCAGAAGAATGAAACATATAATTTCGACTTATCTCAGGAACCATCGAATGCCACATCCAAGTCATAATTAGTGAATCTTCATTGTCCCATATTGGGAAGTTAGAGTCATCTGGTTCTGGTCCTCCACCATCTATGTGGTCTAGTCTTGAGCGACCCTTGAGAATTCTTCGGATGTATTGACTCCATTGTAAGAAATTTCGTCCATCCAACTGATAGGCACCTATCATATTTGGAAGATCATTAGGACCCAAAGGAATAAATTTTACCTCGGACATCCTTAGGAACGCAATCTGGTGACGAAACCGCGTCCGGTACACAATAAAAAAAGGGAGCAGTACTTGAAAAACTCAGATTTACTCCGATCTGAGCCAAACGGGTTGTCACCGACCCTTGAAACGGACTGAGGAGGCTCTGGCGACTCCTTCTGTGTCGGCGGCGACGAGTGGGTCTCGCCGGAACTAGGCGAGTGGGTTACACGCGCCGGCGAGTGTGTTAATCCGTGGCGGCGCGTGGCGGCTCGTGGCGGTGTCTTCTCCGAAGCGATTTGCAGTGTTGTGTTTTGCTGAAGATAGGCGCACCCTTCTGTGCTATAAATGATTCAATGGTTGCTGCTGCAGTTGTAGTGGCCGGACCATGCTACAGTGTCGTGGCCAAGAGCTAGTGCAGCGGAAACAGAGCTCCCAAGGTCGGGAGCTCTGATACCATCTTGATAAACATGTAAAACTAATATTGCTTTCTTACTTCCATATTACAACATACAACTAATTTTATAGGAGTAAAAGTTAGGCACCTCCTAAGTTAGGCACCCCTAAGTTAGGCACCTCCTATAAGTTAGGCTCCTCATACCTAACTTTCTCTAATTACAACACTTCTAATAAACACTTACATAGCGAGAGGTATTGCAATAATTCACTTAACCCATCTCACATCCAAAGTCTACATACATGACACTCAGTCTTCAGATTATGTGAGAATGTGTGTGCATGTGTAAAGCAAACAAGATATAGACTGCAATTGGTCTTCCTACTCTACATAAGCTTGCAAATGGCCCTACAGGGTAGCAGCCTAGTAGGTCTAAAATATCAAAATGCTACGCAAGCTTCTACAGGACCTCATTAGACTTTGAGGAGCTAAACCTCACGAATTCAGTGACAGAGAGTAACATAAATTTAAAGAAAAAACTAATAGAAAGTTACACTCTTTACAAGGAACAATAAATCTACCTTCTTTGGAGCTTGGATGACCTCTCTAAATGCAGAAACTGGCTTCTTGCTACTGGCCTCCATCGGCCTAGTAAAACATTACAGATTTCTTTGCATGAGGTTTCATGGACAAAAGAATCAGAACTAAAAAAAAACTGTATTAAACTGTTAAAAATGCAATACCTATTCTTGTTAGCCCTTTTTAACTTTCTGTCTTCTTTGGGTTTCTGAAAAAAAGCATGTGCCCCATTCGAGCGTGCTTTCTGCAATTCCTCAAACGTTACATCTGCTAACTCCTTCTCTATCTCTTCCTCCTCCTGTAATCATCAAAATCAATCTCACTTCGCACTCACTATAAACCTAGTTTTGAAAAAATCCCAAAAAAAAACACAAAAATTATAACTTTATGAAATTTTGTCAAGTTACCCACATCTTCTGAGGAACTATCAGTAATAGGGTCTTCTCTCTCGAGTTTTTCATACTGCGTTTCCATGGATTCTGGGACTTTGGCTTCTTGCTTTACCCTTTTTACAAGAAAATGAAATCGGTTAGTCCCCAAGAAAAAAAAAAGTTATCAATTTTACGTGAAAAAAAAAGAATTTTGAAGTTGAAAATGCATAAATTAATTGTGGGAGGAGTACCTTAGTCAAGTATTTTAGGAGCAATGGCGAAGGAGACAGTTAAAAGGTTCAGATTTTGCGACGAAATTAAAAGGACTGTGGTATATGGTGGCTGAAACGAAAGGGAAATTAAGCACAGAATGAGAACGACGAGGGTTTGTGACCAGGAAACAGGAAAGACAATGACTTCTGCGCCCCAATCTTGCTACCTGCACCTCCTCCTTGTTGCAATCTAGAACTGTTATGTCAGCCCCTTTAATAAGATTTGGCCCTAGCCAATGTGGGTTGGGGCCAAAAAAGCTCACAGGGCCAAAAAGATGTTTTATTGAAAAAGTTCACAAGACTAAAAACTCCCAAAGTCCTATGGGTCAGGACCAGCTCATGGACTTTTCTTTTTACCAAATTTTATGTACAGAAATATAAAATCATCGTACCAAACTATACTAAACAGATCACTAGCATAAGGCATTATATGCAGGCACCAAAGAATAAAAAACCTAGTCAAACCAATCCTGCATTCTTTCATCCATCAAATAAATTTATGTCAAATCAATCATAAGTTACTACATGGATACCAGGAAGCAACCAGTTAGTACCAAGAGAAAAACACCACCATGTTTCATCCATCAAATTACTACTAAGATAAAAATAAACCATGTTCCATTTGTCAGACTCAGTACAAGACAACACCAGAGTCACTGTTCATTGACATCCGGAGATGTTTCTTCTCCACAAGCTTTATCAACACAACATAAGTCTACCAGTATACCATGCAATAGTCATGAACAGAGTAGAGTTCCAGTTCAAATCCTATGCCAACTTTCAATTTTATTCTTTTGCATTTTCAACTTCTTTGGAGATTTTTATGAGGGAATCATAAAATATAAATATTTGCATTAGCCATAGAATCTGAATCATACACCAAATGCTGGGATATCTTAGAGCCTTTAATCTCTTCCCCTGCATCAAATTTATATTTTATTCGTTTTCATTATCTACTTTAATTAAAGTTTTTTAGAGGATTGGGGTGTCATAAAATATATGTATTTACATCAACAATATAAGTTGAATCCTACACCGAATGCTAGGATATCTTCAACATTTATTTAGTATCTTCCCCTGTACCAAATTTCTATTGTATTATTTTTGCATTTTGTACTTCTCTGGTGTTTTTCGGAGGATGGGTTACTCTTAAAGCGGTCCATATTTAAGAGGCAAATTTAAGGCAGAAAACGAGGAAGATAAAAGATGCCCAAAATAGATCAAGGTCACAAAATCACTATTAAAATCATTATAGCTAACAACATAAAGCATAATATGAAAAGACAACAACATATTCAAATCATGATATTAAAATTATTTATCCATATATGAAAAGACAACAACATAAAGCATAATACCTAATATGAAAATTCAAACGAGAAAAAGAATGTTATATTAATCAGAAAAAAAGAATATCCCACCCATTCCATACACAGAATGCAGGCTGCAGGAGTTCAATAAAACAAAAAACAAAACAAAAGGCAGAAAAAACAAAATGATGGATCATTAGTAACATTTACCCGTTATGTTTTTATCCGTGGAGTATCAATCAAAAGTGCAAGACCTGTTAACAGAACAAGCAGTGTATTGGTTGTCCGCGTTTAAAACTTATAGGTAATCAACAAACACAGTATTTAAAAAACGAAACCAACCAAAGGAGAACAACAGCAAATTAACAATATAATAACATGAAGGAAAAATTATAATGCAGTGTTCACTCAAATGGTTATAATGCAGGTCGTATAACTCTTCCCTAATGAAAATGACACATCAACTTTTCATTTTAACCTATATTCTCTAGCCAATTTCAAGGTTAACGACTACTCACCCCCTCATAAAGTTATGTAAATATCATTATACAATCTGGTTTTCTGCCATCTGAAAATGATATTTGGATATCATCTAAGAGATTACCATCCTAAGATATCAAAAGTGTTCATCACTTCACAATTATAACATATCAAACCCATTTTACTGACAAGGATTAATAAGAACATTTAAGAGATTATATATGTACATTTCATGATCCGCCATATTGCGTTTCTGCCCGTCAAAGAAGGGAGCTGAGAAGAAAATTTTATTCACCAAAATCCTACGGGGGCAACTGAGATAATGTGGATCCATTTTTGTAGCTCTTTTTCACAGTAAAGTTCAATCCTTTTAGATCAAAAGAGGGGAAATGAATAACGGCTTATGCAACACCTAACTTACTGTTTTGGTAAGAAAATGTTGCCATGGATCTCATTGCAACCGTGTGGATCCTCATACACCCTCCTCACACTTGGTTTCCTAATATCCATGCACCAAAGTTGCAAATGAAGAATGCTACGCATACAAACAAATTTTTACATACTTTCCTTCAACAAAAAACAATTAAACCCTTGACCTTTGCCTACGAATACATTGGATAGCATTTTCTGCTATCAAACAAAATAAATATCCAAGAAAACTTTATGGGAACCAGTTAACAATTTTTATTTAAAAGCCACAATTTCTGACACCATTTGTTTGAAAATTCTCAAAACATAATCAACAATTAGCACTTTGATGGGAGAGACGATATATCTATATATCTACACATACAATTTTGTTACTTGCTTAGGTAAAAAAAGGGAAAACGAAATTCTCAGAAAAGGAATCTGCAAGAGTCTCCAGAATTGATTTGGTAGCTTATGAATCATAGATGAACTGGGTCACAACAATCTTTAGAAAAAACACGAAAAGTATTTGAAAGAAGCTAACCTTGATTGTTCTTCGCCGCCTGTACCACCGCTGTCGCCAAGTGCTGTCGTTGACTCTACTTTGTGCTGTAGTCCACTGTGTGCTGTCGTCCACCATGCGCCGCCGTCTGCCGTCGACCTATGCTGTGGTTGCTAGCTAGCTCTTAAGCAAGTGTATAATCAGAGAATAATTCAGGATCGAAAAAAGAAATAAGTTGTTAAAATAATACTATATAAAATTAAAAGTATCTTTTAAAAAATAATCCTATATAAAATTAAAAGTATATATATGCACACTCAACCTGTAAAAATAATACTATATAAAATTAAAAGTATCTTTTAATCTTTTATTTATTTTGATGACAAACTAAAAATAATTTTATGTAACATTAAAGAAATTAATAAAAATATTTTGTACAATTCTCCTTTTACAAAAGTTTTTATAATTTCAAATATAAATATTAATGGCATTTTTAAATTAATTTAGTTTTCGATATTATAAAAAAAACTGTTAATATACTACTCTATACATTTCTACACTAGTTGAAATTTAAATAATTAACAACGTTACTATGTGAGATATTAACAATTCAAAATATGTATATATAATATTATAACTATTTACCATATTTTTGGTAACAGTATTTATTTATGTTATATATTTTTTTTCATTCATCTAATAAACCTTAAATACAAGATATTAACATAACAGATATAATTCGATTCACTTATTCACTATTATATTCATATATTACACCAGGTGAGTATTTTATGTTTTTTTTAAGGAACTCAAACCTTTTTTAAGGAACTCAGAGCTTTATTACTACGCAATAACCGGAAAATTTTTCATGCAAACAGGGTAAGAATAGTAACAAAAAATAAACACTATCTTATCTATAAAGGTTAAATATCATTGTAATTTTTAAATTTGAGTTGAAATATAAACATTTTAAAGACTATATAATGATATTTTAAATTTGAAAATAAAATTATATCAAAATTTTGAATAATAAAAAATTTCAATTCTATATTAAAATTTAAAATTAAAAATATATTTAACCTTTATATAATTATAACGTTTACCCCTTAGTAATTTTATGGTGACTTTTATATATATATATATATAGAGATATATTATTTTATAGCTGATTTGATGACAAATTATTATATAAATGATACATATTAAAACTTGATCTATAATTGAGTTTATTCAATAATTTTATGCTTCGTAAATTTGAGATTATATTGCGATTTCGATAGGACGAAGAAGAACATGAAAATAAAGTAGATTGATCTATAATTTAATTTTATAACTTTTTTTTCTTTTTGATCCAATTAAACTTTACATGTAACATACTGTTAAAAATAACATAAAAATATTTAATTAATACAATAAAAAATAAACACACACGTATCCATCATTCGTATTTATATATACGTATAAAATTACGAAATTTGTAAATATATGAAATAAAAAAAATTAAAAAAATAACGGATAAAATTATTTAAAGAAATAAAAACTGAAATTTATAATATAAGAAATATTAATTTAATCTCTATTTTAGGAATTTATTCAATTTAGTCATATATTTTTTTCAATTTAATTATAATTTTTATCAATTTTGTTTAATTAAATTATTTATGCTAATACTATTTAAATGATTAATGTACATTATATAGTATATGTTATATTCGTGATTTTTTTTATTATTTATTTTATTTTTTTACTTTTAATATAAAAATATATTCACGTGTCAAATTAGCATGGTTTCACATATGGTTATGATCAAAGTCGATCTTTTATATTCAATTTAATTTTTATATTCGTTATTTCTATTTAATTTAATCTCAATTCTTTAAAACAATAGAACAATTTTGTTTATTTCCAGGTTGAAACCAAATTTAAATTTTATATAATAATATTTTATTAAAATTCACATTTGTACTTTTAATTTAATATTAGAGCAAAAATTTTAAAAGTAAGAAGTAACACCATTTGTTTAAACTTTTAATATTTTAAACAAAGGTGATTTGTTAGGATGTGATTTTTTTGTTTTCTTTAATATTGTTTTTATTTTTTTTAACTTTGAAAAATAATAAAAATTTGTTACGTGTTAACCTGACTTCATATCATGTCATAGTGTGATATGTGTGATAATTTAGAAAATTTTAGTCTTAAGAGTTTATATGATGTTTAAATAATGGGACCATGTTACTTTAGTATTAATATATGTGATATGTGTGATAAGCCAAAAAAATTTAGTCTTAAGAGTTGATATGGTGTTTAAATGATGAGATTATATTATTTTAATATTAAAATAATTAAAAGTATAAATAGAAATTTCATTAAATGTCTTATTACTTGAAACACAAATTATTTCTCTAAAACTTGTGCTTAGTTTTTATTATCTTATTTCTTCAAGTTCTAACTACAAAGTCATCTTTTTTTAAAATCAGAAGTGCCTGGGTGATCACGGTAGGAAAATCTTCATCCTTATCCGATTACTCTTCTTAAAAGAGTAAGCTAGTTTCTACTCATTTTTTGAGTTGTATTCTTTTCCATGCATATCAACATTCTTATGTTGTATGTATCTCCTTAGCTTTATAGTACTCTGTTTCTGGCCTTTTATGTTGTTTTCTAACTTTTAATCTCTTGTTTGGATTTAAGTTGGTTAATATAATGTTATGTGTAGTTTGTAGTATGTTATGAATGTCATGTGAATGATAATGGTGGATATGCATTTAATTTTAACTTTGTGATAAAAGGAATTCCATGGAGAAAATCTTGATGTTGTGTTTAGTGTAATGTATTATTGTAGGGGCTATGAAATGGAGAAATGTTTCTGACACTTCAATAGCCACCAATCTCAAGTGGAGAGGGATGGTTATGTGGTGAGGAGTAGTAGGAGATCCTTAGCCTAGGGTCAGTTTCACCATAGGTGTTTGATGGATTAACCTTATGTGATAGTTTGGGTGATTTGTTGTTTCACCATACATGCACAGGTCCCCTAAGAGTTTGGCATCAATACATGTATCTGAATGGTCAAGTATAGAATTTAGATATATGTATGTAAATTTGATTCTTTGATGGACTTTGGGAATGGAATTATTATATTTTGAATTGATTGAATTGCATGTTTGAGTCTTTTAAAATTAGCTTACCCTATTACTTGTGTTTGTTTGCTTTGTGTAAATCTTTCTCTTGGCACTGATCACCTATTTGGTGTGAATAAAGGAGAATATTTCAGTTGAGTAGGTGTTGGGTGATGCAAATATTGATGCTTAGATAAAGACATTTGGTTTATTTTCGATGTTTTGAAGAACCTTAATTATTTTGTAGATATTACTAGTAGTATATGATATCTTGTATATAGAGTTTTGATGTATGGCTATATTTTGAATAACTGTAATCATATTTTATATGTCTTCTCTAGTTGATTGTTCTTATTTATTAAAGATGTGATGATTCAGTAATAGTTTTAACATGTTAGATATATTATCTTTATCTTTTCTTTATCTTTTATCTTTAGCTAGTTTGTTATTATTTCTTATTTGTATTTTGGGCCTATCCTATATTTCTTCTATTATAAATAGAAGACCCTATGTGTATATTCAACATAAGGGAGATTAATCTCATACATAGTTCTCACTATATTCAACATGGTATCCAAAGCCTAATGTTCTTTGGAAAATGTTTGTTCCCCTTACCCACTACATTTGTCGTTGTCGTTATCGTTAGAGTCGTTGCAACTGTCGTCCCCGTCACTGTCACCTGAGCATTAGTTTCAACCGGTGACCACAAATTTTCTCGTCCCGACCAAGCATCCACAACGCCATCGAGATCACTACCATCGAAGTCTAGACACACTTTCACCCACTGATCACAGTTTGTTTCCGCTATACTTTCATGACAACACATGTGTCATTGTCTCCGGCACCGACTACCTACGTTGGACTCATCACGACTTCCTACCTTTGGATCTGGCTTTGTTGTGTTGATTGGGTCTCTTTTGAGTCTTAGGTTTTTACTCTTTCTTGTTTATCCATGGCTTCTGACCTCTCTTCGGTCACCAATACATCTGACCCGTCCATATATACTAATTATGTCAATGTACATTTATCTACTAATAAGTTAAATGGTACTATTTATGCAACTTAGGCATCAGACGTTAAACTTTGGCTTAAGAGTAAGGGGTATCTTGATCACATTACTCAGAACGTGACAACTATTGGTTTCGCTACGGTTACCCATTGGTTGAAAATTGATGTTCGGTTATGCATTGTTCTCAAGGGTATCCTTCATTCCTCTTTAAAAGAAATTTTTCGTTCCTACGAAACATGTTTTGAAATCTGGGAACACGTCAAATTATTATACATCAATGATACTCAACGTCTTTATGGTGCTTGTCATGATCTTCTCAATGTTGTTGCTCCTCGACATCAAGACTTTATGGCTTATTATATGGATAAAATTCATGCTCTTTTTCATGAATTTAATGAATTATTTCCTCCCGCCTCTACTCCTGCCCAAGAATAGAGCAACGATTATAGTTCTTCATGCTACTGGCCTTGTATGACCTTACTGATGAGTATTCTCATATTCGTGATCAAATTTTGGATTCACCTATTGTTCCCACTATGATTTCTACTTGTTTCATTCTTTTGTGTGTACTTAGTAAACCCATAAACGATAGACATGTTTCTACTTTGGCATCTCAACATCATTATCATAATCACTCTCGCAAACTAGGAAAAGGACGTCTCAAGTGTAACTAGTGTGGCAAGCTAGGTCACACGATTGATAGGTGTTATGCATTACATGATCGTCCTCTTAGATCTGCTGCTATTGTTCAAATTGTTCCTCCCCCAAAAACACCTACTAGGGATCCTCCTTCATCCAATATTATCGATGACTTTATTATTTCAGTAAATTTCTCAAATGGTATAAGGAACAACAACCTTTTAGTTCCACTGCATCTATAGTACACACATGTACATATTTTATTGGTTTAAGTCCATCTTCTTCTCTTGGCTCTTGGGTTCTTGACTCAAAAGCCACATATCACATTATTGGTAACAAATCTTTGTTTTTCTCTTTGTTCTCTCTGAATCCTTTACCTTTTGTTATAATGGCTAATGGATCTAGAGTTTTAGTTCAGGATGTTGGGACTGTTAACATTTTTTCTTATTTATCCATTGATAATGTTCTTTATGTCCTTGGGTTTCCTTTTTAACTTATTATTTGTTAGTCCCCTAACTCGTTCTCTTGATTATGATATTTCTTTTAACAAAGATTCTGTTTGTTTACAGGACTAGAGTTCGAGACATGTGATTGACATCAAATGTAAGTCTCATGGTCTTTATCATCTTTGCCCCTCTATACATGTTGGCGCAATTATGGAGTCTCCATATCTTCTTCACGTTCAGTTAGTTCATCTCAATCTTGTCAAATTGCAACAATTTGTTCCTAGTTTATCCAAATTGTCCAATTTGGTTTGTGAGTCATGTCAATTAGGAAAACATATTCATAGTTCCTTTCCTCGTAGTGTTTCACAATGTGTTTGGTCTCCTTTTGCCTTAGTCCATTATGCTTTTGGCGACCTAGTCGTGTTAAGTCTAATTTAGGTTTTCAAAATTTCTTTACTTTTATTGATGATTATTCTAGATGCACTTGGCTATTTTTAATGAAATATCGTTCTTATTTAATGCATATATTTCAAACCTTTTATAATGAAATTAAAACTCAGTTCGGTGTTTTATTCAAACTTTGTTCAGTGAAAATGGTCGTGAATATCTTTCTCATTCATTTAAACAATTTATGGCTTCTTGTTGTATTCTCCATCAAACTTCATGTGCTTATACACTTCAACAAAATTGGGTGGTTGAGCGTAAAAATAGACATCTTATTGAAACAACTCGTGCTATTTTAATTCATGGTAACATTCCTCAATATTTTTGAGGTGATGTTATTCTTACTGCATGTTATCTCATTAATCGCATGTCATTTTCTGTTTTAGATAATAAAATATCTCATTATATTTTATTTCCTCATGAACCCCTTCACCTCTTACCTCTAAAAGTTGTTGGGTCTACATGTTTTATTCATAATTTTAGTCATGTATTGATAAGTTAGCTCCTCGATCATACAAATATATTTTTTAGGCTTTACTAAATCAAAAAAAGGATACAAGTGTTTTTCTCCTTCTCTTAATCACTATTTTATATCTGCATATGTCACCTTCAATAAGTTTTCCTTTTATTTTAACGATCAGTATTCTTCTAATATGTTTTCTTCTAATACTATCAATATTTATGTTATTTGTACTCCTCAAGTTGTGCCTAGTTTACCAGATATTTCTCAACAACCATCAAGTGACTCAATTCAAGTGCCAACTACTTTGTCTCCTTCGGCTCCGACAATTGAGTCTACCCTTTCAATTACCCTTCGAAAAGGTATACGTTATACTTGTAATCCTTATCCATATTATATTGCTTTAAGTTACTATATATTGTCTTCACCTTTTTATACACGTCTTTCGTCTATTTCTTTTGTGACTATCCCAAAATTTGTTACTGATGCCTTAGCCCATCTTGATTACCGTTAGGCCATGCTAGATGAATGTTAAACTGATTTTTGTCGCCTAAAATCAGAACAAACTAGATTTCCCCACTAATGAAGTATAGGGACAACCTAGGTATCAATCCTCGGACTTAGTACAATTAAGTTCAAAGTGTTTGGTTAATTCTTGCTTTTATACTATTTACTAACTATTAACTAATGCAAGGTGGGGAAGAAATTAAATGAAAACAATGAAATCATTAGTAAAGAATTAAAGAAAATAAAACTCTAATATGAAACCTAAACTAGACTAAGGAACTACTGTAAAAGAAAGAACCTAAACTACTAAACATTGCTACTGCATAATAACAGAACCTAAAACTATAAATGCAAAATCTAAAAGATGCAACTAAACCTACAAATGAACAATATGCATATGCTACACTACAATATGAAACTGAAATACATTGAACTATGCTAAACTCTCAAAAGAAATCATAAATGAAATCAATCAGAATAAAGCAGTACCAAAAATTAAATCTAACCTAGTCTAACTATCATCATAAAGCAAATGAAGCAAAGTCAGTTCCTAAAGTAACTAATCAAAAGCAAGATAGTAATATCAAAGAAGAATTGAATTCATAGGTAAATGTACATTGATGTGAATAAAAGAGTGCTTAGAGTTTTCAGGAAGACATCCTGATAATGTGAATCCCAATCCAGGGTATTCTGTTTCATATTTCAGAACTTTGAATTGACTCTTTCCACAAATATGTTCAACCAATGTTCATTTGCCTATTCATCAATCTAAAATTCACAACCAAATCCAAAAAAAACACATAACATAATTTAAATGTGCAAATGATTGAGGATAAAGCTTCAATTACACTCAGAAAGACATTCTGACTAAAGTAAGCCCAATCCAGGGTTTTATAGTTCATATTTCAGAACTTGCAATGGCAATTTCCACTCATTCTCAAGCAATGCAAATCTAAATCTGATATACACTAAAGAAAAAGAGTAGAAACAAATGAATCTTTATGCATTGGACTCATGTCTGACTCGAGAAGACATCTCGATAAAAAATGCTCAGTATAGAGTCATTTAATTCCAGAAGTAATCATAAAATGCAGAGTGACAAAGTCCAATTCATTTTCAATTAATACAACAGTAGAAACATAGAAACATTGAAGAAGAACAATCAAAACAACAGAATCAAAATGCTCAAAACATAGAGAAACATCAAGAACAAAACGTATTATTAACGAGAAACGAAAATTACAAAAATGTACCGAACAAACGTGCAATCGGAGCCACCGCGGGCTGTCACCACCGTGATGTGCGCTCCAAATGCACGAAAACCAAAACCCTAAGCTAAAAAGTGAAAAATTGTATTCTTTGAAAGTGTGTTTGTTTAAGAGAGTTTTTACATGGGAGAAGCCCCCTTTTATAGGTTCTTAAAAAAAAAGGAACGAAAAGAAAAAAAAGAGGGAAAAGGAAGCTTGCTCATGATGCTTCTAGCTTTCCTCATTGGACGACCAACATTCTTTCCTCGCCAGCCATCCGATCAACTCTTCATTTCCCCCAGTCAGCTCCGGTCAAGACGTCGGTCAAGTCTCTGGTCAATGGCGCGCATCCAATCTTTCTCGTTCTTCTTCTCACTTTGCTCGAAGCCCTAGCTTTTTGGGTGCTTTTCTCTTCTTTCCAAAATATGAAGCATGTTTTCTCTCGTTTGCAAAATGAAGCACGCACACGAGACCCCTTACCAAACTACAATAGCTGCCCATCTCAAAACGCCCTGTTTCACTAATCAGCCAGCCCTATTCAAGCATAGAAGCCCAATTTCAATAACAGCGGCCCAATTTCAATTAAAGTATCAGTCACACCCTTGCAACAGCTTCAACACCAACTACAAGTGGCAGCAACAACGTTTAGCAGCCTAGTTAAAACGACCCAGTTCTCCAATTAACATTGCATCAACGTCAAATGCAGTAATGCAGAAAAACCAGCCCAATCTAGGCCCAATTCATTTTTGTTTAGGTCAGCACTTAATCTCAATGGTGGCTACAACGTCGTTTTGTTGTGAGTGCAGTAGACCAAGCACATCAACAACATTCTACTTTCAATGTATTAGCAGCCCATTTTAGAACCAAGGCCCAACCTACAATAAAGAAAAAAAATTCAAAATTATAGGAAGGAAAGGAAAAATCAAATGAAAGAAATTCTAAAAACATATTAATTTTCTAATTATTAACAAAAACTAAAAATTACACCTAAAAAGCTATTTTTAACTAAAATTTTACAAAACTAAAGAATTAAAAGAAAAACTAAAAATTATCCTAATTCTACACAATTAAAGCCTAAAAGAAACTAAGAAAGACTCCTAAACACTGAAAAATATGCAAAATTGGAGAGTTATCAATGAACTAAATGTTCTTCAGAATAAATGGAACTTGGGAGCTTGTCCCATTACCGTCTGGAAAATTTGTTGTTGGTTGGAGGTGGGCTTTTGCTATCAAAGTTGGTCCTAATGGAACTATTGATTGCTTCAAAACTCGTCTTGTGGCCAAAGGTTACACACAAATTTTTGGGTTGGATTTTGGTGACACTTTTTCTCCAATGGCAAAGATGACATTTGTTCGTTTATTTATAGTCATGACGACTCTTCAACAATGATCTCTTTATCAACTAGATGTCAAAAATGCATTTCTTAATGGAAATTTACAAAAAGAGATTTATATAGAGCAACCTCCAAGATTTGTTGCTCAGGGGAGTCTTATGGGTTTGTATGTCGTCTTTGCAAATCCTTATATGACCTAAAACAATCTCCTATGACTTGGTTTGAAAAATTTAGTTATTTTGTTCAACAATTTGGTATAACTTGGTATGAGGCAGATCACTTAGTCTTTTAGTGTCACTCGAGTGTTGGATGTGTCTACTTGATAATATATGTTGATGATATTGTTTTTATAGTTACTGATAGTCATGACATCTTTAAAATGAAACAATATCTTTACAACCATTTTTAGACTAAAAATCTAGATAAACTTATATATTTTGTGGGTATTAAAATGACACAATCCAACGATGTATTATTATAGCTCAAAGAAACTAAAAATTCAAAAACTAAATTAAAACTAAAATATTAAAACTTGGAGTGTTATACACATCATCATACATGTGACCATAAAAAAAATAGAAAAAAAAATTAAACAAAAATATTTAAAAAAATAAAAAATCACAACCATTGTTAGGACACTACTATAAGAAAACCTTTTTACGTCAAAATTTTCGTAATAAAAACTAAACTGAAACATAAAAATTCATAAAAAATATTGATTTAAGATTTTTCTAAAATAATAAAAATAAAAGAAATTATTTAACTTTATCTAGACGATAATAATAAATATGGATAAAATTGAATAAAATTGATGAAAATTAAAAATATTATAATTAAATTGAATAAATTAAATAAAAAGGAAAATTTGTATTTAAAAAAAGGTATTTTTTCACTTTAGTATAAAATGGTATAAGTCAAGTTTAAATAACGAAACCGCACAATAACTAGAACGAAACCGATGAACAATGAAATGACTTGCGCAGGCAAGGGGAGTAAGGTAGAGTTCTGTTGCATTTCTCACGAATTCTTTCGAACAGCGTACGCAAACCCTAGCAAAACCGCAGTGATTCATGCTACCGGCGGGGCGCACCTCAGCCGGGAGTTTCGCCGGGAAAATTCCACCACCACCGACTTCAACGGCGACATTGCTACCCTCTTAGAGAAGCACGTCGAGTCCATATCTCCGCCATTTTACGACGGGGACCGGTGCTTCACTTACTCTCATGTCTTGGATGCGGTTCGTTCCCTCAGCTCACGCCTCCGCTCTATCCTTCTTGGTGCGGATGACCCACACTTGATCACTGCACAATCTCCAGGTTAGTTATTCACTCGACGATGGAACGTTTTGGTACTTAGATTGTTAGCTAGTGTGTATAAAATTTTGAAGGAACACTTAAACAGAGAAAAATAAAACGAGTTAAAATTAGTTTATGCATATAAATTTTTTCGGTAAAGTTCTCTCGTATTAGCTTATTCATAAGCTGATTTGAGTTTCTGGAAAAAGGTCATTTCAGTTTTCGTCTTCTAGAATTGTTTATAGAGGAATTTATTCGAATATAGTGTTTCACTTAAATGCATTGTTTTAATTAGTTCACAACATTCAAAGTGTTTTCTGCTTTGCTTTAGTGGGTTCAGTGAGTTAAGATAGAAGGGTGATTAAAATCCTTGGCAACAAATACCTAGCACCTAATCAACGTGAGACTTTCGAGAGGGTTGCAACGGTTAGATAGGTTGTCAGTTTTCAGTTTCAAGAGCAAGCTACTTGCTTGTAAATGGCAGAATTGAGTGAAATTGCCGTGAATTTTTCTTGTGCTGTTTGATGTGCTTGGTTCAATGAAATTGAAGGGAGAGTAAGGGAGTAGTTTTTTTTCTTTTTATTTTATTTTTAGAATTGTGAAAATTATGAAAATGTTTATAAAAGTGAACAACGCACCAACATTACGTTGCTTGGAGTAGAACTGGACTCGAATTTCTTATTCAAGGTATTGTGTTTTAGTTTTGTAAATGGAAAAATGTGGTTGGAAGGGAAAACTTTGCTTAAGGTGGCCAATCAGGTCTTATAATCAAAATTAGTTATCGGCAAAATCAGTTATATTTCACACCTATTACATGGTAACAAAAAAAGTGAATAAGGAATTATTGGATGGTTAGTCCAGGTTAAGAAAATATGTGATTCCACTTCTCAAATGTCTGTATTTGAAAAGATTTTACATATGCCTGAATGTGGAAAAGTTTGTGTATGAATGAGGAAAAGTTTGTGTTTGCATCCTGTATTCTGCTGCAGGTAGCAATGGTGTCAACCGTGAAAAGAGAACTGTACAGAAACCCGAGTCCTTGGAAACTGTCATGCCCAGTGAAGAGGCGATAGCTGAATCAAGTGAAGAGTATAGCCCAAAGATAGTGGGGATTTATATGCCTCCTTCTGTTGAATATATTGTAGCTGTTCTTTCGGTACTTAGGTGTGGGGAAGCCTTCCTGCCTCTAGATCCTTTTTGGCCAAATGAAAGGATATTGTTTATTGCCTCTTCTTCAAACGTTGATCTGATTATAGGATCCCAATCTTCTTTTGGTAAAAGAAATTTGGAGAAGCTTGATGAATCACATTGGCTGGTAAAGTCAAGTAGTTGTCCAATTTTGAATTACTCCATTGACCAAAAACTACAAGATTGTAGTGGTCCAACAGATTTGGCATGGCCGTGTGTCAATGAAAAACAAAGATCATTCTGCTATGTGATGTACACATCTGGATCAACTGGAAAACCTAAGGGAGTGTGTGGCACTGAACAAGGTAATTTACTATAGTGGTTTGTTGTAGCTGTTATTGCATATAAAAGCAATATTTCCTTATTAAAATGTTACATTATTTCTTATCCTTGTTACACATGAGAAGAAGCATGTATTATTAACATCATTTGATTGTGTTTCCAAGTTTCTCCAATGTTTCGGTTGTTGACTCTGAAGCATAATGTATTATTGTTGCAAATTTCACATTGACTAGAAATATGGCTATATTATAGTATATGTTGGGTTCTTCAAATGGATATACCGGGGAGAGTTGGTACCTGTTAAATATATTATCTTTATCTTTTATTTTTATTAGTTAGTTTGTTGTTATTTGTATTTAGTTTGTTATTATTTCTTATTTGTATTTTGGGCTTAACCCATATTTGTTCTATTATAAATAAAGGACCCTATGTGTGTATTGAACACAAAGGAGTTTTCACTATATTCAACTTGGTATCAGAGCGGGTCGATCCTGCTCTGGTTTCTGTCTCGCATCTGTCCGGTGTTGCTGTCCGCCACTGTCCGCTGTCGGCTGCCACCTACCAACCACCGTCTCCGGCCATCGCCGCTGGCCGTCTGCCGTTATCGGCCACCATCGTCGGCCACCGTTGCCGGCTGTCCACAGTCGCTGGTATTGACCATCGTCGACCATCACAGTTTCAGTCATCTAAACCCTTAGGGTTTTCTTGTTCCTCGTTGGTGCACTTCATCTTCTTCAAAGATGGCGTCTAACAATACTCTTTCTTTCTCCGGAAGTCCATCAATTACCTCTGAGAAGCTAAATGGAAAAAATTATCTATCATGGTCTGCTGCCGTTGAAATGTGGTTCCTTGGCCAAGGACATTATGATCACTTTGAGCAAGATGCAAGCCATGTGCCTGTCGAAAAAGCTGATCAGTGGAAACAAGCAGATTTCCAGTTGTGTGCCCTATTATGGCAATCAGTGGAACCCAGACTTCTTATATCTCTGAGGGCTTTCAAAACTTGTCACTCCTTTTGGAAGAAAGTTCAAAGCATCTATGCGAACGATATTCAACGTCTCTATGACATCACAAACAAGCTTGCAACTCTTAAAATGACAAACCATGATATGGTGTCTTTCATGGCTGAAGCCCAATCTGCTGTTGAAGAACTCATGATGTTTTTGGAAGCGGATCCATTAGAGGATATCAAGAAGAAACTAGACAAATTTTACATGGTGTTGATTCTTCGTGCCCTGCATCCCGATTATAATCATCTTAGAGATCAACTTCTAACCAGTCATGAGGTCCCCTCCATGGAAACATTGACCACTCGCCTTCTGCGTGTCCCGGTATCTCAAACTCAGGAAGCATATGAACTAGTGGAGCCATCTGTCATGGTTGTCACACGAGGAAGAGGAGGACGTGGCACTAGAGGAGGAGGACGAGGAGGTCGGGGACGTCAATGCACATATTGCAAAAGGATGGGTCACACTCAAGAGAATTGCTACTCCTTACATGGTTTCCCTTCCAAAACTGCCAATATTTCAAAGAGTGAAACTTCCACTTCGAATTCGAAGAGTGAAATTTCCACTACTAAGTTCACTGAGGATGAATATCAAGAGTATCTAAGGTTAAAGTCTAACAACTTGTCACAACCATCTCAATCTCCAAGTACATCAACAACCTACGTTTATCAATCCATGGAAGGTCAAAATTCATGGGTAATTGACTCAGGTGCTTCTGATCACATTTCTGGTAATACCTCTTTGTTCTCATCTATTTCCTTTCGAGAAAAACCTCATTTTATAACCCATGCAAATGGTTCTAAAACTTCCTCCAAGGGAGTTGGTCATGTTTCCTTGTCTCCCTCCCTAAATCTCAACTCTGTCCTTTTTGTCCCTAATTGCCCTTTTAATTTAATTTCCCTAAGCCAGTTGATTAAAATGTTAAATTGGTCAATAACCTTTGATCACAAATCTTTTGTGATACAGGAGCGTGGGTTGGGGAGACAGATTGGAGAAGGATATGAAGCTGGTGGATTATACCATTTTGGATCTCGTCCAAGGGTGTCCTGTGTTGCTGCTCCTAATCCTAAAGCATCCAAGGCCATTATCGCTTTGCTAAGTTCGAATAAAAATCCCAAATTGAGTTTTAATTTCATTAAAAACAACCAAGTGCATCTGGAATAATCATCCATATAAGTAACAAAATACTAAAAACCTAAATTAGACTTGACATGACTAGGTGCCTAAATGTGAGTGTGGACTAATGCAAAAAGGTCACGCATCACATTGTGAGACACTATGTGAAAAGGAACTACGACTATGTTTTCCTAATTGACATGACTCACACAATAAATTAGATAATTGGGAAACAAACTGCTACAATTTGACAAGACTAGGATACCTTAACGGAGCATGAAAAAGAAATAGAGATTTTATAATGGTGCCAACATGTGCAGAAGGGCGAAGATGATAAAGGCCATGAGACTCACATCCGGTGCCAACTATCTGTCCAGAACTTTGATACTGTAAACAAACAAAATTTTTGATAAAAGAAATAACACAATCAAGAGAACATGTTAGACGACTAATGGATAATAAGTTAAAGGGGGACCTAGGGACATAAAAAAATTATCCATTGTTAAAGATGGAAAAAGATTAACAATACCAACACCATGAGATAAGATCCTAGACTCATAAGCCATTGTAACCATAAGTAAATTATTCGGAGAGGTTAAAGAAGAAAATATAGATTTGTTACCAGTAATGTTATCTGTGGTGCCTGAGTCAATTACCCAAGGTCCAAGAGATGAAGGTTGAATTAGGCCAACAAAAGTTATACTTGTGCGTGCAACAAAAACAATGGTTCTAGAGTTCTGGCGATCCTCATACATTTGAGAAATTCATTGAAAAGAACAAATTGGCCTGTCCTATCAGAAAAGGTAGTAGAAGAATTTATGGAGAGATAAAAACCGTAAAAGATTAACAGAACCAACACCATGAGATAAGATCCTAGACTCGTAGCCATTGTAACAATAAGTAAATTATTCGGAGAGGTTAAAGAAGAAAATATAGATTTGTTACTAGTAATGTGATTTGTGGTACCTGAGTCAATTACCCAGGTCCAAGAGATGAAGGTTGAGTTAGGCCAACAAAAGTTATACTTGTGCGTGCAACAAAAATAGTGGATCTAGAGTTCTGGTGATCCTCATACATGTGAGAAATTCATTGAAAAGAACAAATTGGCCTGTCCTATCAGAAGAGGTAGCAAAAGAAGCTATGGAGAGATAAAAACCCTAATAAACCAAGGTTCCCTAATCAAGGCATCAAGCATAGATCCTGAAAGAGGAGGAGGAGGCGACTTTTAGCGCAATTGATCGCTGCCCAGATGATACGATCCTAACAGTTAAAGAGTACGTTAATTTATGATGAATTTGATTCCTCCGGTAGCATAGACAAAGAAAATAAGAGAAGAACGCAAAAACAAGACAAAGATGGAGACACCATAATTTAGTAGATTGATGAGTCAATGAAGGTTTGCCATAAAAATCTCAATCTTTGATAAGAACCAGTGTTCTATGACAAGAACCAAGACAAATTTCTTTCAATGAATTCAAAATTCAAATATTGACTATCAAAAGCTTTAGGCTCTAGATACCATCTTGAATATAGTAGTATAAGATTAATTTTCCTTCTATAGAAAATACACATAGGGTAATGTATTTATAATAATGAGAATGTGAGTAAGCCCAGATACAAATGAATATGTAGAAACAAGATAATTAAATAGAGATTATGTTTCCCTAATTAACATAAAACACAATATATCTAACACTACTAATATTCTAAAATACAGTTTATAACCTATTTACAACTATTTCTATTTACTGCTATTATTATTTTAAAATCTGTGAGATGCAAAAAAATAGAAGCCTTAAAAAACAAAAGAAAATAGAAATCCATTTTATAGAGTGATTGTTGTATATATTAGTGGAATCTTATATCTAAGGCTACTTTTGGAAAAAAAGGGGTATTGGGACGTGTTGTATTCAACCTGGGTTATGAAGTCTTCTATTGGATCAAGGTTTAACCCTAAGGATGGTGCAAATTTATAAAATAGGATTATCGGTTGTATAAGCAAAAGTGTTAACTTCTAAGGACTCTTTCTACATATATTAAGCACTTTTTTTTTAAATAAAAATAAAATTCAGTTGCTGACACTTTACATACATGTACTTTAAGCTTATCTAAAAGTATGTGTCATATACGACATGAATACGCTGGCTTGATGAATGTAACTGAGGTAGACCAAGATAGGTAGTTTTTACCATTTACCTTCTCAAAAGTTATAGGACGAGTCCTTGAAAAAGAGGAGATAGTCCCTTAATGCAACAGAGAAAGAATAGAGGGCAACCCTAGGATTGCAAAAGAGAGAAACCATGAGCAACTCTGGACGACTCGCCAAATGGTACAGGAATAAAGAATAGATGGTTGAAATGAGCTCAGAAGACTTTGGCAAGTTGACCTGTGGTGGTCTAAAATGATTCTGACTATTGGAATATGGCACAGGAGACACTCGCTTTGGTCGGTTGATACAGTGATGGCACGTCAGCTAGAGTTTGGATACAACCATTGAGTCTGGCTGCAGACGGTAACTGGATGGCAATTTCTTTGATGTATAGAGACAATCAGAGTAGGATCAACATGCTCCGATACCAACTTCAGAAAAATACAAAAGAATAAGTTGTCTTAAATAAGATTTATTTAAGAACAGTTATTCTAACAATAATTTTTTATTATGTATATTATATATATTGTAATTGTAGTATATTACAATTTGTTTTACTTTTGTATTCTTACCAGGTCTTTCTAATCGCTTTTCATGGATGCAAGGAATGTATCCTCTGAATGGACAGGAACTGTTGTTGTTTAAGTCATCAGTTAGCTTCATTGATCACCTGCAAGAATTTCTCAGTGCTATTTTGACTGCTTGTGTGTTAGTTATTCCTCCTTTCAACGAGCTAAAAGAAAATTTGTATTCTATGATAGATTTCCTGCAGGTATGGTAGTTCTGACTGTGCTTTTCTGATTTATGTATTGCCAATATTATCCAACAATATTACAAATTTGTATTTTAAATATCACATGTTCGGAAAGCATTCTGTATTCTATTTTTCTCTCACAGTACCAGTTGGTACTTTGTAATAAAATTATATTTCTTTCAATTCCTTACTTTGCCCATTATATTAATTGCTTCTGTAGGCATATTTTGTTAATAGGCTCACAGCCGTTCCATCACTAATGAAAACTATTCTTCCTGGATTGAAAACCAATGCTAACATGCGAGTTGAAAATTCATTGAAATTGCTTGTGCTCAGCGGTGAAACTTTTTCGTTGACCTTGTGGGAGATGCTTTCAACTATATTACCTAAGACATCAATCTTGAATTTATATGGAAGCACTGAGGTTAGATCAATTTGAATATTATATTCTGTTTCAACAATGTTCATAATTTAAATTTGCTGTCTGGTTCCTGTTATGACATTCTTTCCCCCACAATTTAATATAGCATTGTTTTATTTGATGCATCAAGGTAATTTCAATTTTTTCCTGGCTGCTGTCTTGTTTTAGTGTTGCTTTGTTCCTGCTATTCAATGCTTATCTAGTCATGCATGTTGGATATTACAGATTAAGGTAATTAACTAGAAAGGAGTTGACATGGTGCTTGTCTTATTGCACTTTTGTAGTGTTTTTGTACAATTATCATTGGCTAATGCTTTTATGTTTCTTTTCCATTTTTTTAACTAAGGTCTCTGGTGACTGTACATATTTTGATTGCAAGAGAATGCCATTGATTTTTAAGGAAGAAAGGCTAACCAGTGTTCCAATAGGTTTACCCATTCCTAACTGTGATGTGATTCTTCTTAGTGAAAATGATGCATCAAATGAGGGAGAGCTATATGTTGGTGGTCATTGCATCTTTAGGGGTTACTACGATGAATCTAAGGAAATGTCATTTGCAAAGTTGCTTCCACATTACAGTTGTGGTGATTTTGTTAAAGGATGCCAAGATAAATTATACTTTAGAACAGGTGATTTAGTCAAACAGTTGCCTAGCGGTGACTTTGTATTTTTGGGAAGAAAAGATCGCATTATAAAAATCAACGGACAGCGTATTGCCCTAGAAGAGGTTGAAGATTTGTTAAGGGAGCATCCACATATAAACGATGCTGCTGTAGTTTGTCGAAATAATAAAGCAGAACTTGTGCTTGTTGAAGCCTTTATCATACTGAAGAAAAAAGAAAGCTTGGGTGAATCATTAATACCTGCAATCAGAAGTTGGATGATTAACAAACTTCCTTCTGTTGTACTTCCCAACCGTTACTTCTTTATAGAATCATTCCCCCTGTCTCCTAGTGGTAAGGTTAATTATGAATTGTTGTTTGGCTCAGAATTATTGACAAAGAATGTCAAAGATAAAGTTGGTGACATTGATTGCAGCAATCTTTTGCAACTTATTAAAAAGGTATGATTTCATTATTTTATAATGACATTATCATTTTGTCTCAGAACAGAAATCACAATTTTTTCGTGTACCATGTTGTACTGAACTGAATTGTGAATTCTATAGTCATAGTTGGTCTTGAACCATGGTGTAAGCTGTAAAGTATTTGACATTTACATTGTTTTAATTGAATTAGGAACGGATATTTTATAAGTCAGCTTGTTCAGTTTTTTTTTTTTTGTTTCATGAATGTTTATTTTGTTAAATACACATCTATGATTAGTTATTTTCCTTTAGTCTTTTTTGTTTGAAGAATTCTTCACCCTGTCCTCTCATAAAATTTCCTGAGAAAATTGCCTTTTCTGAATACGCATTTCTTTCCATTTTATGATCTATATGATGAGGACAAATCATGAATGAGTTTATGAACCTCTGATATGCATGTAACTTCTTGAACCCTAAACTATTTATGCAATAGCTTTGAGTCCTCTAAAGTCATGTTTCCTTCTTCAAATTCAGTCAATTATTATTGCTCAATTAATGTATTTTCTTAAGGTTAAGGGTTCTGATTTTGGTAAATGCTTTAACAGGCTTTTCATGATGCTTTGATAATTGAAAAGGTTTGTGATGATGATGATTTCTTTATGATGGGCGGTAACTCTCTTTCTGCTGCACATGTTGCTTACAGTTTGGGGATTGACATGAGATTTCTTTACTACTATCCAAGTGCTCTTAAGCTTTGTATGGCTCTTCTCCAGAAAAAAGGATCTTGCACTTTGCATAACAGTCTGGACTTTTGTTTGCAAATAAACACAGACAGACAAGATAACCATATTTCTATTAATCATACTGAAAATTCTAATCCTCCTGAGTCTAGGATGACTTCCAAAGATAACAATGATGTTCCTTTTCCTTCTAAACGTTTAAAGAGATGTTTGACAGATGTTACATCATGGGGTGATGAATCATTCCCATGGTATTCCCCTTCACTATTATCATTCTCATTGAACCGATGCAACAAGGTCTTGCATAAAGGGCAGCAGGAAGTAATTTTAATGCACCAAAATACTCGGTCTGCAGACATTCATAGAGGCAACAGAGGTCACATGAAAGACTCTTGGAAAGTTTACATGGAGTCTTGTGTTGATGCTTCACCATTGCTTGTGTTTAAAGGCACACACATTTATTTGTTCATTGGATCTCACTCTCATAAATTTCTCTGCATAAATGCTAGAAGGTAATTCTGTAGCTTCATGTTTCTCTTGTTATTGAACTAAAATTGATCGAAGTTGTGTTTGCTTTTTCATTTTATAGTTTAATCTCCAGGTTCTAACAAAAGTTTGCATACCAGCAATAACTCATTTTCTCATCTAATATTTGACAAATTTTTCATTTGGCATCATGATCATTTCCTGTACACTGAAGTTCTTTTTGTATAGATTGACGAATGATGTGGACCTGATTGAATTTGAGGTCCTAGTGGACTAGGAAGCATTTGTTGAACGATTTTAGGCAACTATTATAATGAGTGTATCTGAGAAAAAGTAATTTATTCTGTATCAGAAATTTTGCATTAATTATGTATTAGAATCTGCGTGATGGTGGCTATTAACTGAAAGTAACTAATGACAGTTATTATTTCTTAAAGTAGGGTACGTGGTTAGGCAATTATATTTTTATTTTATGTTTGTTGACTGAGAAGACTCCTTTTATGAGATTTTTGTTTTGGACAACATGTGTATGTGTATTGCTGCACTTTATGTTATTTGTGTCAGGTCACAAATAAAACAACTACAATCTTGAAGATATATAGCTTTTGTAACAAGCATCAATATGACAGAACAAAGTTGATATATCATATGTTTTCTTTCTACAATATCCTATAACATTGGAAGTTTTGATTACTACTCTCTAAAATTTAATTTGCACAATATCATAGTGTTATGCATGAATTGGAAAGAATACAGAAAACACCAGCACTGCTATAGTATAGTGTGTCACCTTGTTTGACACATTTCAAATACAACACCTGTCAGACAAGCCTTTGATACGTCCTGTGCTCCTCAACCATGTCATAATTAAAAAATAATTTTTTTTAGCTTAAACACTTCTTTGACACAACTTGAACACAAGAAAAGAGAGTGAGTTGACACTTATACTTGGCCAAACACTTTATGTGCACTGCTAACGTATAAAAATAATAAGAAATTAAAAGAAAAAAAAATTATACTATAAACATTGTGAGGCTCTTAACATTTTTTATGTTATGTTTGTTTTCATATGAATTAACGGGTTATTTTAACTATCAAGAGATATGTTTCTTAAAATTTTGTTGTGAAGGTCATTGTTATAGAAAACCAATAGAACATTGCAAATTTGTTTTTATAGTGAGTTATATAGGTGTTAACTCATTTGAAATTTTAGTCACATTAATTATACTTAAGACTACAAATATTAGAAAAGAGCTTAAGAGATTGATTATCTCTTAGCTGAACTTTGTTATTTATAGAAGAAGGTTGAGTTAGGCTAACAAAAGATATACCTCTGCATACAAAAGAAGCAATGGAACTAGACTTCTAGGGATTCTCAAACCATTTGAGAAATTCTTTGAATAGAGCAAATTGGCCTGCCCTATTAGAAGAGGCCGTGGAAGAAGCCTTGAAGAGAGAAAAACTCTAAAATACCAAGGTTCTCCAATCAAGGCCGAATCTTGAAAAAGGAGAAGAAGGCGACTTCAATGAAGTTGATCGTTGTCTAGATGATACAATCTTATCCAAGAAAGAATATGTTCTTTTCTAAATTTGATTCCTCCCATAGCATAAACAAAGAAAATAAGAGAAGACACGAAAAGAGGTTAATAATGTAAAATGCCTTCAAGTATAGCAGTCGTATCCACTATTGATGCTAGAACTATATTTTGGTTTCTGTTAAGATATTTATCCTATTTTATCATAATTATATTGTGTCTAGGGTTACTCTCATTATTATGATTATATTGTGTCTAGGGTTACTCTAATTATCATGATTATATTGTGTCTAGGATTACCCTAATTATCATGTACTCTTGTATCAATTTATTCTTATAAATAGAAGATTCTGAGAGGGATCAATCAAGCCCTCTAGAATTATTTTACAGTTTAATTCTCAAGTTGGTATCAGAGCGGGTCGATCCCGCTCTGGTTTCTGTCTCGTAACATCTGTCTGGTGCCATAGTTCGACCACCGTCTCCGACTGCCGGCCGCCGGCCACCGTCTCCGGCCACCGTCTCCGGTCGTCGTCCGCCGCCGCCGGCCATCGTCTATCACCAGCCACTGTCACAGATTTGTCCATCTAAACCCTTAGGGTTTTCTTTAGAGATGGCGTCTGGTAGTACTCTTTCCTTCTCCGGAAGTCCTTCAATTACCTATGAGAAACTAAATGGAAAAAATTATCTATCATGGTCTGCTGCCGTTGAAATGTGGTTCCTTGGCCAAGGGCATTATGACCACCTTGAGCGAGATGGAAGCCATGTGCCTATTGAAAAAGCGGATCAGTGGAAACAAGCAGATTTCCAGTTGTGTGCCCTGTCATGGCAATCAGTGGAACCCAAACTTCTTATATCTCTAAGGGCTTTCAAAACTTGTCACTCTTTTGGAAGAAAGCTCAAAGCATTTATGCCAACGATATTCAACGTCTCTATGACACTACAAACAAGCTTGCATCTCTTAAAATGGTAGACCATGATATGGTATCCTTCATGGCTGAAGCCCAATCTGTCGTCGAAGAACTCAGGATGTTTTTGGAAGTGGACCCAATAAAGGATATCAAAAAGAAACTAGACAAATTTTACATGGTGTTGATCCTTCGTGCCCTACATCCCGATTTTGATCATCTTAGAGATCAACTTCTGACCAGTCATGAGGTCCCCTCCATGGAAACATTGACCACTCGCCTTCTGTGTGTCCCGATACCTCAAACTTAGGAAGTACATGAACTAGTGGAACCATTTGTCATGGTTGCCACACGAGGAAGAGGAGGACGTGGCACTAGAGGAGGAGGACGAGGAGGTCCTCAATGCACATACTGTAAAAGGATGGGTCACACTCAAGAAAATTGTTATTCCTTACATGGTTTTCCTTCTAAAGCTGCCAATATTTCAAAGACTGAAACTTCCACTCCGAAGACTGAAACTTCCACTTCTAAGTTTACCGAGGATGAATATCAAGAGTATTTAAGGTTAAAGTCTAATAGCTTGACACAACCATCTCAATCTCACAGAACATAATCAGCCTGCATTTCTCAATCCATGGAAAGTCAAAATTCATGGGTAATTGACTCAGGTGTTTCTAATCACATTTCTGGTAATACCTCCTTGTTCTCATCTATTTCTTTTCAAGAAAAACCTCATTTCATAACCCCTGCAAATGGATCTAAAACTTCCTCCAAAGGAGTCGGTCATGTTTCCTTGTCTCCCTCCCTCAATCTCAACTCTGTCCTTTTTGTCCCTAATTGTCCTTTTAATTTAATTTCCCTAAGCCAGTTGACCAAAATGTTAAATTGTTCAATAACCTTTGATCATAAATCTTTTGTTATACATGAGCGTGGTTCGGGGAGACAAATTGGAAAAGGATATGAAGCTGGCAGATTATACCATTTTGGATCTCGTCCAAGGGTGTCCTGTGTTGCTGCTCCTAATCCTAAAGTGCTACATGATCGACTTGGCCATCCTCATTTGTCCAAATTAAAAAAGATGTGTCCTGAACTTAGTGGTCTCCAAACTTTAGAATGTGAGTTGTGTCAATTAGGAAAACATGTTAGATCTTCCTTTCCTAAAAGGTCTCAATCAATATGTAATTCTAGTTTTTCCATCATCCATTCTGATATATGGGGACCTAGTCGTATCTCCTCCTTTGGTTTTAGATATTTTGTTACTTTTATTGATGAATATTCAAGATGTACTTGGGTTTATCTTATGAAAAATCGTTCTGAATTATTAGCTATCTTTAATCCTTTTTGAATGAAATCAAGAATCAATTTGGTCAAGTAATCAAAATATTAAGAAGTGATAATGCAAAAGAGTATTTTTCATCCTCATTTTCTGCCATCTTGAGTTCCCATGGCATCTTACATCAATCTACCCATCCTCATACACCGCAGCAAAATGGTATAGCAGAACGAAAAAATAGACACTTGGTTGAAACTGCTCGTACCCTTTTGCTTGGTGCCCATATTCCTGTCCATTATTGGGGGGATGCCATCTTAATTGCATGTTATCTTATTAATAGAATGCCCTCCTCCTCTTTTGATAATAAAGTCCCTTTCTCCATTTTGTTTCCTAATGATCCCCTCTTTCACACATCTCCCCGAGTGTTTGGTTGTGTATGTTTTGTTCATGACATGTCTCCAGGTCTAGACAAACTCTCCACTCGCGCTCTCAAATGTGTCTTCTTAGGCTATTCTCGAATTCAAAAAGGATATCAGTGTTACTCTCCTGAAACTAAGAAGTATTACATGTCTGCCAATGTCACATTCTTTGAACAGACTCCTTACTTCTCTCCATCTGTTCAGGATGTTTCTATCCTCCAGCAGGTCCTTCCTATTCCAATGGCTGAGTCAAATAGCTCCACTGTCTTTGTCATTCCAAGTCTTGATCACCATCCTCCTGCACCCGTTTCTCCACATATTTAGATCACCCCACACAAGGCCCCAATGGATAGTCCACCTCCCCAAGACAATGGTGACTCTCCTACTTCAGATTCTTCTCCCTCGTCACCTCCTCCCACGCCTCCTGGTGAAAATGATTCTGCATGGCCTATTGCTCTCAGAAAAGGTACTCGTTCCACTCGAAACCCTCATCCCATTTATAATTTTCTTAGTTATCATTGATTGTCGCCCTCCTATTTTTCTCTTTTATCCTTAGTGTCCTCAGTTGTTATACCCAAGAATGTGAAGGAAGCACTTGATCATCCTGGATGGCGACAAACTATGATTGAAGAAATGCAGGCTCTTAACCACAGTAATACTTCGGAGCTGGTACCCCTTCCCTCAGGCAAAAAGGCGGTTGGTTGTCGATGGGTATATGCAGTTAAAGTCGGCCCTGATGGTGAAATTGATCGACTCAAAGCTCGGCTTGTTGCAAAAGGTTACACTCAGGTTTATGGTCTTAATTATTGTGACACTTTCTCTCCTGTAGCCAAGATGACTACTATTCGCCTCTTCTTTGCCACGGCAGCCATTCGTCACTGGCCACTTCATCAATTGGATATCAAGAATGCCTTCCTACATGGTGATCTTGAGGAAGAAGTTTATATGGTGCAACCTCCTGGGTTTGTTGCTCAGGGGGAGTCTGGTATGGCATGCAAATTGCATCGATCTCTATATGGCCTCAAGCAATCACCACGTGCTTGGTTTGGAAAGTTTAGCTCCATTGTTCAAAAATTTGGGCTAAAACGCAGTGTAGCAGACCACTCGATTTTTTACTGTCAATCTTCTCTTAGGAAATGTGTTTACTTAATAGTATATGTTGATGATATTGTTATTACAAGAAATGATGTTATTGGAATATCTCAACTGAAAGAGTACTTGTGTAGACATTTTCAAACCAAGGATCTTGGAAGTCTCAAATACTTCTTAGGCATTGAAGTAGCGCAATCAAAAGATGGAGTTGTAATCTCCCAAAGGAAGTATGCTCTTGATATATTACAAGAAATAAGCATGATTGATTGCAGACCGATAGACAGTCTCATGGACCCAAACCAGAAATTAAGGACAGAAGAAGGTGAATTATTCTCTGATCCAGAGAGGTATAGGAGGCTGGTTGGAAAACTGATTTATCTCACTATTACAAGGCCAGATCTATCCTTTGCAGTTGGAGTGGTTAGTCAATTTATGCAGGCTCCATGTGTTGACCATTGGAATGCTCTCATTCGCATTCTAAGGTATGTCAAAAAGACTCCCGGGCAAGGATTGTTATATGAAGATAAAGGAAGCATTCAGGTCTCTGGGTATTGTGATGCAGATTGAGCAGGTTTGCCTATTGATAGAAGGTCTACTACAGGAAATTGTGTTTTTCTGGGAGGAAACATTATTTCATGGAAAAGTAAGAAACAAAATGTTGTAGCTCGATCAACAGCTGAAGCCGAGTATAGGGCAATGGCCTCACTAACATGTGAACTTATATGGGTGAAACAATTCCTTCAAGAGCTTAAATTCTGTGACATTCATACTATGAAGATGTATTGCGACAATCAAGCTGCTCTCCACATTGCATCAAATCCAATGTTTCATGAGAGGACTAAACATATAGAAATTGATTGTCATTTTGTTCGTGAAAAGTTGTTGACGAAAGAAATATGTACTGAGTTTATTGGGTCAAACGATCAACTCGCAGATGTATTGACCAAGTTATTAAGGAGTCCTCGGATTGAGTTTATTTGTTCCAAGTTTGGTACATACAATTTGTATGCTCCAGCTTGAGGGGGAGTGTTAGGATATTTTTCCTATTTTATCATAATTATATTGTGTGTAGGGTTACTCTAATTATCATGATTATATTGTGTCTAGGGTTACTCTAATTATCATGATTATATTGTGTTTAGGATTACCCTAATTATTATGTACTCTTGTATCAATTTATTCTTATAAATAGAAGATTGTGAGAGGGATCAATCAAGTCCTCTAGAATTATTTTACAGTTTAATTCTCAAGTGTTTCTATTTCTTTTCTAGCACTACTGAAGCTTGTACCTAATCAACGTTTTTAGTGGTTCTGTCCAGTGGGAGATCAAACTAGAAGGGCGCGTTGAAAGTACAGCAGCAATTGTTTCTGATTTTTCCCAGGTTGATTTTCCTTTGCTGTTAATATGAAGTTACTTTAGTTATTAGATTCTATCCATCTATTCTAACATGTGACATTTCTCTAGGTTGTTGTTGGTTGTTACATGGGAAAAATATATTTTCTTGATTTTTTGAATGGACACATATGTTGGATTTTCCAAACTTCTGGAGAGGTATCTTCTTCTAATGCTCAAATTTTTTATCTTTTCTTGTTTGTGGTTTATGGTGTCTTTCTTTTATGTACGCTCTTTTTCTTTTTAATCACAATAGAAGAGGTTACTATGCTAAGGAGGCTTCAGTGTTAGAAACATCTGACACTTCGAATGTTAGTGTCCATGCTTCATTGCTTGTTTTAGATGTAGTAAAGTCATTATATATACCACTCACCTAACAGCATAAGCATTACTAAGCCTCCTTGTGACCCCATTCTTCTAAATAAAACTGAATTTCTCAGCATAATAAAAGTAGGTCATCAATTTCCATGTCTCCTTAGGGATCTTGTGAGAAGGGGTGTCCTAGAGATGCAAGCCATTTATGTAAATGGTAGGTTGTTCATGATTGTTAGATATTGTGTGTTTATGTTAATTAGGGAAACATAGTACCTATATGTTTATTAGGGAAATATAGTCCTTATGCTCATTATATTTTATTTTTACATATTCATTTGTATTTGGGCTTAGCCCACATTCTTATTATTATAAATACATTACCCTATGTGTATGCAAAGACACACAAGGGAGATTGATCCTAAATATAGTTTTTCATCATATTTAACATGGCATCTAGAGCTTAGGTTCGGTTCTACCTGTTCTACAGTCTCCGGTACGCATCACCGCCGCAGTCGCCGCAGCCCACCGCCGTCGCCGCCACCGCCGTCGCCGTCGCCGCCGTCGCCGGAGTTCCAGAATCGACCGGCGACCACTCCATCGGAAGCGCCTCGGCCGGGCGACCACCGCGGTTCAAAGATCGCGGCGATCGGAGCACCCACGCGCCTCCACGCGCCGCCACAGCAGTTCGCAGATCCGCCGCTTCCCGCCGCGCGTGCCGGCGCGTCGCCGGAGCCCACCGCCGCCGACCAGCATCGCCGTGATCGCCTCC
Organism: Vigna reflexopilosa; assembly: GCA_027742785.1. Classification (NCBI taxonomy): domain Eukaryota; kingdom Viridiplantae; phylum Streptophyta; class Magnoliopsida; order Fabales; family Fabaceae; genus Vigna; species Vigna reflexopilosa. The sequence continues at coordinate 21,657,294 of CM050929.1, forward strand.
TCGCCCTCTTTCTGGATCTGTGGTCGTTGCGTCAATCGGAGCACGTTGGATTTTTAGGGTTTCTCCCTCTCCATGGCATCTTCCGCGTCTACAAACACCTGTGCTAGTGCCCCATCTTCTTCTGCTGATTCCCCAATCTACACCAATTTTGTGAATGTACACTTGTCCATTGACAAGTTAGATGGCACGAATTATGCAACATGGGCATCTGACATCAAACTTTGGTTGAAGAGTCAGGGGTATGTAGATCACCTTACTAAAGATGTGACTAGTGCTACCACAGATGACACTTCTCGCTGGATGAAAATTGATGCCCAGTTATGCATCGTCATAAAGTCCACCATTCACTCCTCTCTGAAACAAATGTTTCGTTCCTATGAAACATGTTCAGAAGTATGGGCTCAAGCAAGGCTATTATACACAAATGACACCCAGCGTCTTTGTGGTGTTTGTCAGAACCTATTTACTGTCATTGGTCCACGCAGTCCTGGTCCCATGGCAGAATATTTGGGTAAAGTTCATGCCCTCCTTCATGATTTTAATGAGCTATTACCTCCTGCTTCCACTCCTGCTGAAGAACTGGAACAACGATCAAAGTTCTTCATGTTGTTGGCCTTATACGGACTCTCTGATGATTCCTCCCATGTTCGTGATCAGATTTTGGGTTCTCCTGTCATACCCAACTTTACTTCTACTTGTTCTTCTCTTTTGCGTATTCCGAGTAAACTAGTCGTTGAGACATCTCCTCATACTGATGATTCCTCAGTTATGGCTGTCCAACGTGATGATCGAAGTCGGTCTCGCAAGCCAGGTAAAGGACGACCTAAATGTGACCATTGTGGCAAGCTAGGCCACAAAATTGATAGGTGTTATTCGCTTCATGGACGTCCTCCTCGATCTGTAGCAATGGCTAATTCTGATCCACCTCCTCAACTACCGTCTGCAGACCATCCTACTTCATCAAATACTGTAGACAACCCTGCAGTCTTCAACGAATTTCTCCGATGGTATGAGGATCGTCAGCACTCTAGTTCCACTACATCTGTATCTGTTGCCCGCACAGGTACACCTTTTGTTGGTCTGACTCACTCCCTCGGATCTTGGGTCCTTGACTCAGGCGCCACCGATCATATAACTGGTAACAAGTCCTTGTTTTCTTCCTTGTCATGTCCAGATAATTTACCCTCGGTAACAATGGCTGATGGGTCTAGAGTCTCATCTCATGGTATTGGTACTGTTCATATTTTTCCGTCCATATCCATTGATAATGTACTCTATGTCCCTGGGTCTCCTTTCAACTTATTGTCCATAAGTCGTCTAACTCATTCCCTTAATTGTATTATTTCATTTACCAAAGATTCTGTTTGTTTGCAGGACCGGAGTTCGAAACACATGATTGGCACAGGATGTGAGTCTCATGGCCTATATCTTCTCCGCCCTTCTCCACATGCTGGCGTAATCATGGAGTCACCATCCCTTCTTCATGCTCAGTTAGGTCATCCCAGTCTTGCCAAATTGCAGCAACTTGTTCCGAGTTTGTCGAAGTTATCAAGTTTGTCATGTGAGTCTTGTCAGTTAGGAAAGCATACTCGTAGTTCCTTTCCTTGTAGTGTTTCACAAAGAGCGTCATCCCCTTTTTCATTAGTTCATTCTGATATTTGGGGACCTAGTCGTGTTAAGTCCACTTTAGGATCTCAGTATTTTGTTACCTTTATTGATGACTATTCCAGATGTACTTGGTTGTTTTTAATGAAGAATCGTTCTGAGTTGTTTTCTATTTTCCAATCTTTTTTCAATGAAATAAAAACACAGTTTGGGGTTTCTATTCGAATTTTACGCAGTGATAATGGCCGTGAATACCTTTCTCAACAGTTTAAACATTTTATGGCTTCTCATGGCATTCTTCACCAGACCTCATGTGCTTATACTCCTCAACAAAATGGGGTGGCTGAGCGCAAGAATAGACACCTTATTGAAACAACTCGTACTCTTCTCATCCATGGCCAAGTACCCTCGCGTTTTTGGGGTGATGCAGTTCTCACTGCATGTTATCTCATAAACCGCATGCCATCTTCTGTCCTAGATAACAAAATCCCTCATTCTGTCTTATTTCCTCAAGACCCTTTACATCCATTACCTCTTAGAGTTTTTGGGTCTACATGTTTTGTTCATGATTTTAGTCCTGGTCTTGATAAGTTATCTCCTAGATCTCACAAATGTGTCTTCTTAGGATTTCCACGGTCACAAAAGGGCTATAAGTGTTTTTCCCCTTCCCTCAATCGCCATTTTATCTCTGCTGACGTCACTTTTGATGAATCTTCGTTTTATTTTTCACCTCTATCTTCTAGTTCTGTACCTCCACCTATTACTGTTGATATTCCTATTGTCTGTGATCCTTCTCCTCCTTTAGCCTCTCAGGATCGTCCTTCAACTCCACCCCTTCAGGTTTATAGTCGCCGCCCTCGTCTCCCTCATGACTCACCTCCTGTGCCGCCTCCTGTGTCTCCTCCGGCTCCTGCAAATGAGTCTGACTTGCCTATTGCCCTCCGTAAAGGTATACGCTCTACTCGTAACCCTTCCCCCCATTATACTGTTCTTAGTTACCACAGGTTATCTCCATCTTTTTACACATGTCTCTCCTCCATTTCTTCTGTGTCCATTCCCAAGTCTGTGGGTGATGCCTTAACTCATCCTGGTTGGCGTCAAGCCATGCTGGATGAATTAAGTGCTTTACAGAAAAGTGGAACTTGGGAGCTTGTCCAATTACCATCTGGAAAGTCTGTTGTTGGTTGCAGGTGGGTTTATGCTATCAAAGTTGGCCCTGATGGTACAATTGATCGTTTGAAGGCTCGACTGGTTGCCAAAGGATACACACAGATTTTTGGTTTGGATTATGGTGATACTTTTTCTCCAGTGACGAAAATGACCTCTGTTCGCCTATTCATTGCCATGGCCGCTCTTCGACAATGGCCTCTTTACCAACTTGATGTAAAAAACGCTTTCCTTAATGGTGATTTGCATGAAGAAATTTATATGGAGCAACCGCCCGGCTTTGTTGCTCAGGGGGAGTCATCTGGATTGGTATGTCGTCTTCGCAAATCCTTATATGGCCTAAAACAGTCTCCTCGGGCCTGGTTTGGTAAGTTCAGCTGTGTTGTTCAACAATTTGGTATGTCTCGCAGTGAAGCGGATCATTCAGTGTTCTATCGCCACTCAAGTGCTGGATGTATCTACTTAATAATGTATGTTGATGACATTGTTCTCACAGGAAGCGACTATCTTGGCATCTCTCAGATGAAACAACACCTTTGTCACCATTTTCAAACCAAAGATCTTGGCAAACTCCGATACTTTTTGGGTATTGAAGTAGCACAATCCAATGATGGTATTGTCATATCTCAGAGGAAGTATGCGTTAGACATCTTGGAGGAAACAGGGTTAATGAACTGTAAGTCTGTTGAGACACCTATGGATCCTAACATCAAGCTTCTACCAAATCAGGGGGAGCCTTTCTCAGATCCTGAACGTTACAGAAGATTAGTTGGTAAATTAAACTATCTTACTGTTACGCGTCCTGACATTTCCTTCGCAGTAAGTGTGGTGAGTCAATTCCTTAACTCCCCATGTGAAGACCATTGGGATGCAGTTGTTCGCATACTGAAGTATATTAAAGGATCACCTGGAAAAGGTTTGCTATATGGTCCTAACAACGATACAAAAATCGTTTGCTATTCAGATGCTGATTGGGCTGGTTCCCCTTCTGATAGGAGGTCTACTTCTGGATATTGTGTCTCTATTGGTGGCAACTTGATATCTTGGAAAAGTAAGAAGCAAAGTGTTGTGGCTAGGTCCAGCGCAGAAGCAGAATATAGAGCTATGGCATCAGCTACTTGTGAGCTTGTGTGGCTTAAACAATTACTTAGTGAACTGAAATTTGGAGATGTCACTCACATGACACTTATATGTGATAATCAAGCTGCTCTTCATATTAGCTCTAACCCTGTCTTCCATGAGAGAACCAAGCACATTGAAGTTGATTGTCATTTTATTAGAGAAAAAATCATATCCGGAGATATCAAGACTGAGTTCGTTAACTCAAGCAACCAGTTGGCAGACATATTCACTAAGTCCTTGCGAGGACCTAGAATTGACTATCTTTGTGACAAGCTTGGAACATATGATTTATACGCTCCAGCTTGAGGGGGAGTGTTAGATATTGTGTGTTTATGTTAATTAGGGAAACATAGTACCTATATGTTTATTAGGGAAATATAGTCCTTATGCTCATTATATTTTATTTTTACATATTCATTTGTATTTGGGCTTAGCCCACATTCTTATTATTATAAATACATTACCCTATGTGTATGCAAAGACACACAAGGGAGATTGATCCTAAATATAGTTTTTCATCATATTTAACAATGATGATGACAACAATGTATGAAGTGCTAACTTTTGATTATCCAGTTAAAACCTTTCACTTTGACCAGACAAAACTCGAGTGAAATAACCAGATAGTATCTGATTCTTCAAAATTTTCATTGTGGGAGTATTTGTGTGGAAAAAATTGACTGAGTTTCTTCATTTCTTTAGATAAGTTGATGTATTATTTTGTTAACGAGCAGAATATTAACATATTCTGTTCATGGATTCATAAGGATGTTCTGCTTGTGTCTGTTTCAAGGGAGTTCCATTTCTGATATGCAGAGACACAACAGCATTGTGGCATTCTTTAATTTTTATAATTTTTTATTATATTTTGGAGGATGTGATGTGCTATTTGACTTCATTGTTCATACAGAGGAATAAGTCTATTGTTATTCTTTGTTTGTCATTTGACTTCATAGTCTCCTGCCCCTCTATTTTCTCTTCTTTTGTGGTCAATCTCTAATTATGTTTTTGAACTCCTGAAGGTAAAATCACAGCCGGTCGTAGACAAACGCAGACAATTGATCTGGTATTTTGTTTTCTGATTTTGCTTCTCTTTATATACTGTTATTATACATACTCTTCAGTGTGCATCCAAGTATTTTAGAGTTTGTGTTATGTTGATAAGGTTAGGATTATAGACAACATTGAGAGGACAGTTCACTGATTATCAAGGTAATATTCAGAAGGGGGGAAGGGGTTGTTTAGTTCCTCATCTACTAATGATGTAGCTAACATATAATGTAAAAATGAGGTGTAGTTTTTACAAGTCAGTATGGTAACAATAAATTAGACCCAATTCCAAATTCTAAGAAAAACAAATGAAAGAGACAAAAAACATTTTATCCTTGTGACTATAGCTAACATAATTATAAATGAGGTGCAATTTTACTTTACAAGTCAGTTTGGTAAGAATAAACTAGACACAATTCCAAATTCTAATAAAAACAAATGAAAGAGACAAAAATTTCTTATCCCTGTGATAATAGCCACTCACAAGTCATAGCTACCCAAATGATTGATTGCCTGCACGGTCGTTTTCCCTATCTTCTCTTATATACAACACAGACTCAATACCTCCCACAATTATTGCCATGTATGCAAGTTTGTTATATAGTCTATAATCTCACTTTTAGAACCCTTGTAGGTGGGCTGAATGAGCAATATACTTCCTTTAGAGGACTGCTGTTGGTTTGTACAAATCAATCTTCGAAAATGCTATTTTTGGCATTTTGTTTGTTGAGGAGTGGAATGAAAGACTAAAATTTATTAGGGTTATAGATTGATATATTTGTTTTTAGTTTGACCTCTTCTTAGTTTAATTTTATTGGAGATTCTGTATTGACTAGAAATATGACCAAATAATAATATATATGTGGGCAAGCTAGTTTTATTAAGTTGAGTTAGGTTTAAAAGTCAGCGGTCTAAAATAATATCAAAGGCTATCTTAATGAGAGGTTTATTAGGCCTATCTGTGATCTATTATCGGCTCCATTATTGGACCACTCATAAATATTTAGTCTCACTTTAGAGATGTATAGTCCTAAAGTGTGACAGGTGTGTGTTGGAAATGTCCAGTCCTTAGACGGGAGGCGATGTGATGGATATTGCACTCAATTAGAGATAGTAGATGACTTTTAATGGGATATATTAAATCCAATTTCCATCACATCCAAGTTGTTTTGCTAAGAAATTTACAACCTACATAATTACATTCAAACATGTCTTTTTTATTTTCAACTAAAATGTAATATATTTTGGAGATTATCTTAAAATGTAATATACTTTGGAGATTATCTGATGACCAACTAAGATTCCCATGGAAAAAATTGACACACCCTTTAGGACAATACAAGTTGTCAAACCTAGAAAATCATATGGGTGGAAGGATTCTCTATAAACATATGAAAATTAAGGATGTATGTTAGATATATTATCTTTATTTTACTTTTATTTTTTACCTTTAGTTAGTTTGTATTCTTCCTTATTTGTATTTTGGACTTAGTCTATATCTCTTCTACTATAATTAGAGTACCTTAAGTGTATATTTAACACAAGGGAAATTAATTCTAATATAGCTTTTACTATATTCAACATGGTATCAAAGTCAGGTTCTTTTAGGAAAAAACTTTCTGTAGCTTGCACCTATCGTTGTTAGTGGCGCTGCCGTCTGTAGCTATCGCTAGAATTCCAATTTTGACCAACAACCACACGATTATGATCGTCTCCGGAGTTCTACTTTTGATCAGCAACCACACGGTTATGATCATCTCAACTAGGTGACCACTGTGCCTTCAACGTCGCCTTTATCGGAACTCCCACGCGCTATTAGCGCCTTTCGAAGTTATGGGTTTGTTCCCTTTTTTTGTCCTGCGTGGTAGTGCATCGAGGTCGCTCTTTTTCCTGTTTCAAGTGCACCGTGCGTTCGCATGTCTCGTGTCCTCTCAAGCAGCTATTTAGAACGTCAATGTCGCTCTTTTCCCTCTTTCTGGTGTTTTGATTGGAAAATCTTCGATTTTTACGGTTTCTGTTAGGTTTCTCAGTATGAAAACCAAACAATAACACCCACTGACAGCAGATAAAAGAGTTGAAAGAAAGGATTCTCTTATTCACAGCAGTAGAATAGTCACTTTACAAAGAATAGTTGGCAGCATAATCTCCCTCACAGGAAAGAACCTGTCTGTACAACGAATGTTCAAAAAACTCCTCTACCCAACACAGCAGGGACTATTTATACAGTCCCTTTCCCGTCCTATCCTAAGTGTTAAAACAGTTAGGATATTTAATTCTTCTTTCTCCTCTCATACACTATCCATTTCCTAGCATTACCCACCGCCCCATGTTCAACCTTGTTCTCAAGATTGAAATCTGGGTACTGATCTCTGATGGTAAGTGTATCCTCCCATGTTGTTCCATCTCGACCCCCCTCTTGTCATTCGATTAACACTTGTTGCACCTTTTCTTCTCCTTGTTGGATCTGTCTCTTATCCAGAACCCTGGTAGGCCAGTAAGATGGCCCCTCCCCATGTAAGTCTGTAGGCAATTCTTTCTCTACACTTTTGTCACCCACTGCTTTCTTCAATTGCGATGCATGGAATACAGGGTGTATGCGAGCTGTATCTGGTAACTGAAGTCTATAAGCCACCTCCCCCACCTTTCTGTGCAACTTGGAAAGGCCCATAATATCTTGCTGCCAGGTTAGGGTGCAGTCTGGATGGCATAAAAGTCTATCTATGCTGCCTGATCTTCAAATGCACCCAATGTCGAACCTCAATGTTTGTTGCTCTCCTCTTTCTATTTGTCTGTTTCACCATCAACTCCTGAGCTCGCGCTAAATGGAACTTTAGTTGTTTCAATGCTTCCTCTCGCGTATGCAACTCCTGGGCCACGGCCTCTACTGGAGTCTCTCCTGGTATAAACCTATGCAACGATGGAAGCGACCTTCCATACACTATTTTGAAAGGAGTACACCTCGCAGCTCCTTGGAAGCTGGTATTGTACCAATACTCAGCCCATGGCAAAACAGAACTCCATCCCCTTGGTTGCTCTGAGCAAAAACACCTCAGATAACTCTCCAACACCCTGTTTAGCACTTCAGTTTGCCCATCTGACTCTGGGTGATAGGATGTACTCATCTACAGCTGGGTTCCTTGCCTTTTGAACAACTCGTTCCAAAAAACACTAAAAAACAGAGGATCCCTGTCATTTGCAATTGAAATTGGTACCCATGCAACCTGACAACTTCTTTAACAAAAACTTCAGCTATTGTGCAAGCTGAATAGGGATGTTTTAGAGGCAAGAAATGGCCATATTTACTTAGGTGATCTACCACCACTAGTACTGATCATACCCATTTGACTTGGGTAACTTCACTATAAAACCCATTCTTACTTCCTCCCAAATAGCATTAGGTATGGGCAATGGTTGCAGCAACCCCTGAGAAGAGGATGCTAGATACTTATGTTGTTGGCACACCAAGCAGCTGGCAACATAATTCGTAACCGCCTTCTTCATCCCTATCTAGTAAAGCGACTGGGCCACCTTCCTATAAGTTCTATACACCCCATAATGACCTCCAGTACGTGTCATATAAAATTCTGCTATCAGCTTAGGAACCCAGGCTGATTGAGCTGAGATCACCAACCTCCCTTTATAATGCAGCCTATCATGCTCCATAATAAAAAAATGGGAGAGAATTAGGATCCTTCTTAATGTCCATCACCTTCCTTAACGCCTCATCCTCAAAATCCTTTAAAATTTCCTCAAAATCCTACCAATAGGGCCTGGCCACTACCCTTAATTCCTTTAACCCATCCACCTGTTCCTCCTTCCTTCTAGACAAGGCATGTGCCACCCTGTTAGTAACTCCAGATCTGTACACAATCTCGAAGTCATACCCAAGAAGCTTGACAATCCAATTCTGCTGATTCTGGGTTGTGATTCGCTACTCCAACAAATATTTGAGACTTCTCTGGTTTGTATGGACCACAAACCTTTGCCCCAATAGGTAGGGTCTCTAATGTTGTATGGCCATAACTAAAGCCATGAGTTCCTTTTCATAAATTGACTTATTCAATGAGCCCTCTGATAAAGCTTTACTAAAAAAACGTTATGGGTCTTTTGCCTTGTGTCAAGACTGCCCCTACCCCTCCTCCTGAGGCATCACACTCTATATTAAACGGCTAGTCAAAATCTGGCAGAACCAGCACTGGACCAGTGGTGATAGCCTTCTTTAGCTTGGACATGGCCTCATTTGCACGTTCTGTCCATCTAAACTCCCCCTTCAACAACTCAGTAAGGGGCTTAACAATCTTCCCATAATCTTTGACAAAGCGTCTATAGTAGTCTGTCAAACCTAGAAACCCCCTCAATGCCTTCAGATTTCTTGGTTTCTCTCAATCCAGCACTGCCCTCACTTTTTCCTGGTCCATTTCCACCCCCTTTTTGAAATTAAGTGACCAAGATACCCTATTTGGACGCACCCAAAAGCACATTTCTTTCTATTGGCTACCCACTGATTTTGCTCCTTAACACCAATCCGACATGTTTCAAGTGTTCCTCCCAGGATTGACTGTAAATCAATATATCATAAAAAGAAACTAGCACGAATCTCCTCAAATAGGGCTGCAATAAGTCGTTCATAGCACTTTGGAAAGTTGCAGGAGCGATGGTGAGGCCAAATGGCATCACCATGAATTCGTAATGTCCTAAGTGAGTTCTAAATGTTGTCTTCTGAATATCCCGGTCTCCCATTCGAATTTGTGGTATCCTGCCTTTAGATCCACCTCGGAAAAGTACTTAGCTCCTCTCAATTCATCCAATAGGTCTTCTATTACGGGTATTGGAAATTTGTTATGCACTGTAGCACGATTTAAAGCCCTGTAATCTACACAGAACCTCTAGCTGCCATCTTTCTTTTTAACCAGTATGACTGGACTGGAATATGGGCTTGTGCTGGGTCTAATTACCCCTGTTTTTAGCATTTCTGCCACCTGCTTTTGTATTTCACTCTTCATCACATGTGGGTACCTATAAGGTCTCACATTCACTGGATCTACCCCCTCCTTAAGGAGAATATGATGCACCATACTCCTGCCAGGTGGCAACCCACTGGGTTCCTTGAATACCCCTGAATATTGGACCAGGATTTGCTCTCTATCTCCTGTTGCTGCTCTTTTGTAAGTCCCTGATAGTTCTCCTCCTCTTCACCTCTTCCCATCTCTCCCAATTCCCAAACTAACATCCAAGCCTCCACTTCTTTCCTTTTCAACAGTGCCTCTAGAGCCACCAACCTTCTTGCTAAAGTCGGATCCCCCATTATAGTCACCTTTCTCCCTTCTTGCCTGAAAGCCATAGTCAATTCCCCCTAATTCAAGGTCACCTCCCTAGTTTAGCAAGCCATTCTACACCCAATATTACATCAACTCCCACAAGCTCAAACAGGTGAAACCGATCTGTCACCCCAACTTCGCCCATGCGATTCTTAACCCCTTCACATCACCCCCTTGTCTTCTTTTTTTGCCCTTCTCCCAGACTAACCAGAGGGCGAGGTGTCTACGGTGGCCAATCCCAATTCCTTGACCAGATCCTTGCTTATGAAATTGTGCCTAGCGCCACTATCTATCAGGATTAACACCTGTTTCTCCCTTATCACCCCATGCAGTTTCATTGTTCTTGGTTGTGTAAGGCCCCTAACAGAAAATGCAGATAGCTCCATCTGCATTTGATCTAATTCTGTCTCCACTTCCTCCTTGTTTTCCTCCTCATCTTCTGCCATTATAACCATTCTCAAGCTTCTTTCTGGACAATGGTGGCCTGGGTTGAAGGCTCCCCCACACCTGAAACTCTATGTTTCACAAATTTAAAGTAGGGTAAATTCCTACTGTTTCTTTCTCTGTTATCGAAATTGGCTTTTGCTAGCCCACTCCCCCACGTCACCTCCTTTCGCACTGACCCAATGCTCTCTGCCGATCTCGCTCGGTTTAGGGTTTGTCTACTTGGCTCCATACGCGTCACTGCCCCTGTCGTCCTACCCTAAGTCGCCACATTCTTACCCATACTTCCTCCCCCTGCCTTTGCACCTCCGTGGAGCTCCTCCACATCCTGCGTGATCCTCATCGCAGTCATCAGTTCTTGTGGGTCGTGGGGACGCACCTGATTACATATCCCCTCCTGCAGATCAGGAAATATCCTAGAAGTTGTTCCTCCGGTACCCCTGACATTTGACCCACCAAGATTTCAAAATCTTGGATGTATTCTTCCACCGGACCGGTTTGCTTGCTGGTCACCAACCTCTCAAATACTGACCCTCAGCTTCTTCCCCCAAATCGCACCACCATCGCACTCTTCAACCCCTCCCACGAACGGTTCTTGGTCTTTTCCCTCCAAAATCTAAACCAATATCCCGCATTGCCTTCCATGCTTATGTAAGCAAGACGCACCTTATCCTCCTCTGACACCCCTTGTAACTCAAAAAAATATTCAGCTCTATTGATCCAATTGAGTGGATCCGCTCCTTCAAAAATGGGTAACTCCACCCTCTTCCTCCAATTGGGTTGGCTTTCTTGGCGTTCGCCCTCTCTTCCACCATCGTCTTCTTCATGTCTCCTTTTATTCTTGTTAACAGAAGTATGGCTACCTTCCGACTGCTGGCCCTCTTGATTTCAGTTGAATATAGTGAAAACTCCCTTGTGTTGAAATACACATAGGATCCTCTATTTATAATAGAAGAAATATGGACTAAGCCCAAAATACAAATAAGAAATATAAACAAACTAAAGATAAGAGATAAATATAAACTAAATATAATATCTCTAACATTCCCCCTCAAGATGGAGCATACAAATTGTATGAACCAAGCTTGGAATAAATAAACTCAATTTGAAATATATGATCTGTCTTCAAGGGTGTGCGGCAAACAGATGCGCAATCACATGTCGACGAACAACTAACAGCAATTTATGGACAGGAGTGAACAACTGCGAAACTTCAAATAGCACCATGAAACTTCAAGTAGGATGACTTTGACAAAGGAGGACAATGACAACCTCCAGGGACTGGATTGCCATAAGTAAGGATGGGGCTTGCATCCAAACTACAGGGACTGCCATCCCTGACTGATGGGGCTTGTAGTGGCTAAAAGCGACAAAACTACAGGGATTGTCATCACTGACTGATGGGGCCTATAGTGGCTAGAAGCGACAAAACTACAGGGACTGCCATCACTGACTGATGGGGCCTGTAGTGGCTAGAAGCAACAAAACTGCAAGGACTGCCATCATTGACTAGTGGAGTCTGAAAGCCTGAAACTTGAAAACTGAAACCTGGCTGGAAACATACTCCCCCTCACAACGAACGGCAGAAATGACGACGCGCCGATTATAGACCGTGAAAGTGGAAGATCATAATGAGCTCTTATTCATCAAAGCATCCAAAAAACAAATATGACAAATTTGACAAAGGGCTGGTGAAATTGTTTTAACCCATAACTTTGGTGTTGAAATTCCTTAGTGTTAACCACCGACTGTACTTGGAGACCTTTCAAAATAGAGAAGAAGATAGCGGAAGCAATAGAGGTAGGACTAGGTGTTGGTGCATCAGTGGCATAAGTGGTGGAGACGATGGCCGCGAAAGTGGTTGGCGACGGTGGCCGGAGACGGTGGATGGCCGGCAGCAGCGGTGGCCGGTGACGGCGGACGGCCGGTGGCGGCGGACGGCCGGTGACGGTGGCCGGCAGGTGGCGGCTGGTGGCGAGCAGCAACGGGCAGTGGCGAACAGCAACACCGGACAAATGCGAGACAGAAACCAGAGATTGCCCATTGAAGTATAAAGGCACAGGTTGAAAAAGAGACTTTTTAGGGGGGGCCGCCGGTGGCGGCGACAACAAAGACAAAGTAGAAAAAGATCAGAAAACCTGCTCTGATACTAAGTTGAATATAGTGAAAACTCCCTTGTGTTGAATATACACATAGGATCCTCTATTTATAATAGAAGAAATATGGGCTAAGCCCATAATACAAATAAGAAATATAAACAAACTAACTAAAGATAAGAGATAAATATAAACTAAATATAATATCTCTAACAATTTTGACCCCTTCCTCCCAATAATCTCATGATTTCTTGCAATTCTTGGTGTATTGCAGCAGAATCTTGACGCAACGCCACTGTCTCAGCCTTCATGCCGTCAACCGCAATCTCCATCGCTTCCCGCTGGCCCTCCATCACATTCAATCTCCCATCCACTCTCCCCTCCATTGATCCTCACGCTCCTCTCCACGTATCCGACAGGTCGGACCAAATTGTTAGGTTTCTTAGTATGAAACCCAAATAATAACATCCACTGACAGCAGATAAAGAAGTTGAAAGTATGAATTCTCTTATTCACAACAGTAGAATAATCACTTTACAAAGAATAGTTAGGAGCATAACCTCCCTTACAGGATTCAAAGAACCTGTCTGCACAACGAAGTTCAAAAAACTCCTCTACCCAACACAGCAAGAACTATTTATACAGTCCCTTTCCTGCCCTATCCTAACTGTTAAAATAGTTAGGATATTTAATTCTTCTTCCTCCTCTCATACACTATCCATTGCCTGTCAGTTTCTCTCTCCTGTTCATTCATGGCTTCTTTTGTTGTTGTCTGATCTCTCTTTTGTCACCGGTGTGTTTGACCCGTTCATATATGTTTTTTCTTCAGTGGCAAATATGGCTTTTGGCATATTTTTTATATACCTGGTGGCTCTTCAACAATGGTCCCTTTATCCATTAGATGTCAACAATGCATTTGTGAATAACGATTTGCAAGAAGAGATTTATATGGAACAACCTCTCAAATTTGTTGCTAAGGGGGAGTCTTCTGGGTTGATATTTTGTCTTCTATGTCGTATTTGCAAATCATTAACAATTTGGTGTCACTCGAGTACAGAAGCAGATATTTTCACTAAGTTTTTATTGACTATATTAGTAAAAAGCTTGGTTCATACGATTTGTATGCACCAGCGTGAGGGGAGTGTTAGATATATTTTCTTTATCTTATTTTTATTTTTTATTTTTAGTTAGTTTGTTATTATTCCTTATTTGTATTTTGAACTTAGTCTATATCTCTTCTATTATGAATAGAGAGTACCCTTAGTGTATATTTAACACAAGGAAGATTAATCTCATACATAATTTTTAGGGTGTATGGTTTAAGATTTCATTCAAGAGTCTCAGGTGTTGAGTTTCTTGGCCGTGGGAATAAATTCCCTTTGATGCCCTACACATTGTTGTTTGAAAGTGTTGTCATTTCTGATTGATAAACTGAATGCAATTTTCTGTGCTTTTTTTTTTTTTTCATGTTCTTGTTTCTTGACTTTTCTTTTTAGAAGAAATCATATACTCTTGTCTCATGTAATACTTTTATTTCCGCTTTAATAATTTTTTTCTGATAATATAAATAAAATTAGTAATTTTCCTAATAAGTACATGTTGGTAACCATATTTACAATCTAAACGCCATCACACACAAAAATGTTAATTATTAGACTAGAAGCAAAGATGGAACTTCTCTCTGTAGAGTTCATGTTCAAAGAATCTTTAATTGTATCAGAAGCCTCTCGTATGTGTTGAAAAGGTATTTAACATGTAGCTTGATTGGAAATTATTTAAGTTTCCAGCATGGTTTGATGTTTATATAGGTGTGGCTCACATGATCATAACTTATATGCTCTTGATTACGAAAAACATTGCTGCGTATTCAAGCTACCATGTGGAGGCAGTATATATGGGTCACCTGCAATTGATGAGGTGAATTTCCCTTGTCAATGAAATAACACATACATTTTGTTTATTTAAATATTACTATTGATCTCTTACTATTTTGTTTTGTGAAGGCTCGTGACTTGCTTTATGTGGCCTCCACTGGTGGTCGTTTAACAGCTATATCATTATCGGTATGTGAATTTATAAATGCATACATGTATTTCTTTAGCGGGGCTTCAATTCTGTATTTATATAGACTGCTTTGTTTCTAGATGTGCAAATTTCATCCTTTGGATTTAGTTTCTTATGGAAATATTTTGTAGAAATGGCCAATTCTTTCCTATAGATTCAAAGGTATCCATTTCATGGTAACTTGATAGGTACAAAGGGAAGGTTTACAGCAGAAGAAAAACTGTATTAGTTAGTTTTTTGTATGACAGACAGTTTTAACAACTGTCTGTAAGGTAGTTATTTGTCTGTAACAAGTTACATCTGACTTCTATAAAGTCAGAATGGACAGTTTTAGTAGTTTTTATCTTTTATTTTGTAACTTGTGAAAGTTAGGGAGGGAGAGTCTGGTTCTCTCTAATAACCAGAAACTTGTATGTTGTTTTGGGTCCTTTCTTTAGAGGAAGGTCAGTGAATGCTATATAATATTTTACTGTTTAGCCAAGTTGATTCCTATAAATCTGGAATACGTATCATTGGTATTCAGAGCCACTTTCTTGGTCCTGTGGTGGTTGTGAGGCATGGTCAATACAGGAATGGAGGCAAGATTGGATGGCTTGGAGCGCCTAGTACAAGAACAGGAACATGAAAATCAGAGAAGGTTCCACAGGTTGGAGGAAATGATTACAGGGTTGTCAGGGTTGGTGGAACGTTTCACATCCTCTGATAAACAAACAGCGGATAGTGCTTCTGTTGCTAAGGAAGGCAGTAATGAAGAAGGGACTGGAAGTGGACGTTCAAGAATGATTGGGAAAAAATGGCGGAAGCTAGATATTCCTGTTTTTGCAGGAGACAATGCTTATGGTGGACTAACAAGTTGGAGAGATATTTCCGGTTGAAAGAAGTCAATGAGGAGGAAAAAATGAGGGCTGTTATGGTAGCTTTGGAAGGCAAAGCCCTAAATTGGTTCCAGTGGTGGGAGACTTGTTATCCGAATCCCACATGGGAGGCTTTCAAAGAGAAAGTTGTTCATTGGTTCCAACCAACAATGCTTCAAAATCCTTTTGAAGTCTTGATTGGGCTTAGACAAATTGGGCAGGTGGGAGAGTATATTGCACAATTTGAGCAATATGCAGGGTTATTGAAAGGTATAAGGCAAGATTATTTGATTGGCAGTTTTCTAAATGGATTGAAGGACAAAATAAGGGCAGAGGTTAAGTTGTATGAGCTCAAGAGCCTTGCTGAGTTAATGATGAAGGCCCAAATGGTGGAGGAAAAGGTTAGAGTCACCACCAAGGGGGACTCTCTCACTGTGCAACTTCAAAGTAACACCTACAGACAATTGCCACCTACTTGCAATTACTCAAAGGTGGTAAGGGGAAATTCAGTGGGTTTTACCAACTCCAACAAAGGAAGTGGAGAGAGCAGTGGTTGTCTGAGCACCATCAATAGTTCTCCTGCTAGGGCTCAACAAGGAGGGGCACCATTTAGAAAATTGTTCCAAGAAGAATTGCAAGATAAGATAAAAAAGGGCTTATGCTTCAGGTGTGATGAAAAGTTTGGGCCTAATCATACTTGCAAAAATAAACAGCTCCATATGCTTCTTATTCCGGAAGAGGAAATTCAGGAGTTAGGGGAATCTATTGCCTGCATTCATAAAAAAGTTCCAAACTTTCACCTTGAGGATAAGGTGCACCTTCATGGAGGGGGTGTTGATAAGTTTGATACAGTTTACAAAATAAGGAAAAAAGAAGGTAGTTCATATAGTTGGAAACACCACCCACCCATTGGAAACAGCTAGGAAGATGCTACTGCCATCAATAAGGAAAAAGGTGTTTCCTTCTTTTCACTTTGAGGACAAGGTGAAACTTCATGGAGGGGGTATTGATAGGTACAAAGGGAAGGTTTACAGCAGAAGAAAAACTGTATTAGTTAGTTTTTTGTATGACAGACAGTTTTAACTGTCTGTAAGGTAGTTATTTGTCTGTAATAAATTACATCTGACTTCTATAAAGTCAGAATGGACAGTTTTAGCAGTTTTTATCTTTTATTTTGTAACTTGTGAAAGTTAGGGAGGGAGAGTCTGGTTCTCTCTAATAATCAGAAACTTGTATGTTGTTTTGGGTCCTTTCTTTAGAGGAAGGTCAGTGAATGCTATATAATATTTTACTGTTTAGCCAAGTTGATTCCTATAAATCTGGAATACCTATCATAACTCCATTAAATATGATACGGCAATCACTATATAATCATAGAAGAATGAACCTAAAAAGAATAAAAGGAACAAAGAGGAAGCAGAGAATTTTATACTTAATGTTTATCTTGCAAACTGACAATTATGGATGTTTCATAGAGGAAAGAACAAAGAGAAAAAGAAAAGAAACATGGATTTTTTCGTGATAGTATTATATTAGCAGATATAGAGGTCTTTTCAAGTGTCAACTAAAAGTACAGGCTAAATTAAGTCTACCAAATCCTCTTTGAGTGCCTCTGACAGGATGACAAGGAGTTAGACAGTTACACTGATATTTAACATTTGGAGTTATTATGAGTTAGGATTTGTTGCCTGCCTGCTGTTCACAACTTGAGCCATTTCATGCACCCAATTCATGACAAATCTGGTATAAATAGACACATGTTTGCTTTTTCATAGTTATATTTCGTGAAACTGCTTTTCTACCGACATCTTTGGTTATTGATTTAGCATGGGCGTGAAAAAGGTATAAAAAGTAAATGATTGAAGTTGCTCAGTATTGACCCAAGAGATCAATCCTTGGTTTGAAGTTTTAGCATTGAATGCATAAATCTGTTAGTGTTGCTGAATGACGAAATTGCCAACATGTTCAAGTCAATTATTGGCATAAGTCATACTTAAGTAATCCTTTTCTGAATTCAGGCTTCTCCTTTCACTATTTTGTGGCTAAATGAATTAGAAGTTCCTGTGTTTGGTTCTCTTGCAGTCGCCCACAATGGAACTGGTATATATTGTTATATTGCCTTTTGATTATGTGTTATATGCCCTTCTAACTATTTTTGTCCTGTATTTTTTCCTTATAGTAGTATTTTTTTTTTCCTCTTTCTTCTAGTGATATGTTGCTTGGTAGATGGTCATGTTGTTGCATTGAGTCCAAATGGATCCGTTGTTTGGAAGGTATGAATTATGGACCTCGTTAGGGTTGCAATCTTTAACTATGTCCCGGATGGAAGTAATTTTAACCTGATTTGTTACTGAATTTTGCTCAGAAAACAACCAATGGTCCAATATTTGCTGGGTCATGCATACCTTCTGTTCTTCCTGATGAGGTAGATCTATCTCTTCATGGATTTTACATAGTCATTTAATTAATTCTTTTTCCACTTGCCTTGTTACATCCTCTTTCAAGATCACTAAAAGATTGTGAAAGTTTATGCCGGTTTCTGTTTAAAACACACTATAGTAATTACTAATGTGGAAAGCTGTTCACTCAGTTTATCTGTAGTGCATCCAAGAAAACGACATTAGTATTTTTAAGAAGTCTCCTCCATATTAGTATACAAATATTAGAATTACAGGTGAAATATATTACTATCTCTCTTAATAACCAATGAAGGATTTATTTACATTGGTAATTGTTTTATTTATTCCACCTTAGGTGCTTGTATGCTCCAGAAGCGGAAGTGTATACTCATTCAAACTGGTGAGAACTGACAGATAACCTTGTTTCCTTTTTATTGCATTTTGGCGGGTTTTAATTTTTACTATATTAGATTCATGACCAGCTACTTTTTAACTTTACAATATTTATATTCCATATCTGGGATAAAAGTTAATTGCTGAATCTGTGTATCAGTTCATTGGCTGATTGCTCTTAGACATTTTTTCTCCCTCCCCTTTCCCTTCTGATAATACTCCCATTCGTTGCATTGTGTTTCATAGCTTGTATGCTTTGTTTGGTTAGGAGTGTGGAAAGCGGAGGATTGATTTGTAGTGTGATTTGAAGAGAAAGTAAATAGGAAGTTTATTGATATATGTGATTGATTTTATTGAAATAGTGAAGGTTGATAGGTTATTTTTAATGTAATGTCAAAATTGTTCTTAGGTGTATTTCTTAAAATTAAATATTTTTTTGTTGTAAAAATTAGTTGAGAAAATAAAAAATATTGTTTCTTAAAAATATTAATGATTTAAAAAATATTATTTATTAATTTCCAATAATATTAAAGAAAAGTTCAATTAATAGAATTGTTTTAAAAAAAACAAATATTAAATATAGTGGTAAATTAGTAATTTACCTAACAATTCCCACAAATCCACCACTTTATTCTCTCTTTTAAAACTTTTCCTACCAATCATCATAAATCCCCTCAAAACACGTAAATTAAATACACACAATCCTCATAAATCATCTCAAATCAATGGTCACAATCACTCCTACCAAACAAAGCATTAGTCTTACATATTAATACCCCTTGTGTTTTCGATCACCGAGAATTTTGTACTGCTAACAACTGTTGTGCATTCTAGTCCCTCCTCACAAAGTATTATAAGATGCCTTCAATGTGCGTGTTTAAAAGATGAAATTTTCAGTGTGTATTGGTAATACATCTATTCTATACCTACCTACACTTTAAAGCACTCACAAATTGTCCAAGTTTTGAATTTGCATTTTCTTATTTTCAATAATATTCTAAACTTTGTAAAAGTTTTCTTGTGTAAGACTTGAAATGAGATGAATTCCTTCTAGAAAAACAATATCAAATCATTTGTCCCATGTAAGAATCCGTGTTATTGTGTTAATGGGTATTCTGGGGAAAGTAGTTAATGGGTATTCTGGGGAAAGTAAGTATGTGCAGTGTTCAAAACGAATTGTTTAAATTAATATGTTTTGTTCCTTATGTTGGATTATCACCAGGAGGAGGGGGACCTACTATGGGAATACAATGTTGGACATCCAATTACAGCATCTGCTTATGTTGACGAGCACATGCTGGTGGAGTCTGATGCTTCCAATTCTTCAGACAGGTTAACTTGGTCTTCTTAGGGTCAATTTTGATAAATTTGTGCATTAGTACTTTTAGGAGAAAAAAATAATAAGAATTTCATAAATTAAAATTAATTTACATGGGAGTAAACTAACACAAGAAAACTTATATGATATTTTCATGTAAAAGTTAATCTTATATTTTATCAATTTTTTCAGGCTAACTTGCATTTGTTCCAGTTCTGGAGGCATACACCTTCTTCGAGTGAACATGAATCTTTCCAAAGATACTTATCAACAAAGAACCTATGTGCAAGAATTTGCAAGGCTAAACTTGGCAGGGGATATATTCTCTTCACCTTTAATGATTGGTGGTCGGATTTTTGTTGGTTGTCGGGATGACTACTTGCATTGTATTGCCCTTGAAATTCCAAAACAACAAGAAACTTAAAGTTTATATATTTTAAATTTGGTGCACTGTGTAGGTGGATTGATTCTGTGTGTAGTCTGAAATGTATTCAAAAGCTTTAACTGATGTTAGACTTGTTTAATCTTACAGTTCTCTAGTGATAAAAATGAAAGAATGAATAAAAATAGTTATTGAAGGCTGATTATGTTGGTATAAATACATTCAACATAAGACTTTATCCCATGATCAATTTTTCTTGCCTAATGTAAGAATATTGTTTACTTGACTTATGGATCAAATTGTTGCCATTTTAATTTAGAAAAAAAGTATAGATATTATAATGAAAAATACATGAATGGTAATTTCTAATTCTGGGTGAAAATTATGAACCAATTTTTATTCATATTTTAATAAATCTTATTATTGACATCTCTCTCTCTATTTTTTAAATATTTACTTTATTGTTTTAATCTATAACTATAAATACTTAGCTGCAATATAAAAGTTATTAAAATATCTTGTGTATGAATGGATATCGAGGAATTATATTACCATATCTTTTAATGTATCTGTCTGATATATTTTTTAAAGTTATATTTACAAAGGTCTCTTAAAATAACAACTTTATGAATATAAAGTCTATCATTTCCTATAAAAAAAAATTGTATTAGTGGAATAAAATATGTTTTATTATGAATAGTTATAAGATATTTATCATTAAGCATGGATAGTTAATATAATAAGAATTTTATTATTATAAATCTAGATGAACAGTATAATGTTTGATTTTTACCTGTTAACTTCTAAAAAATCAATTGATTATTTAAGGTAATATGAATAAGTGTGACAAGTTATTTTAAAATTGTGATAATAAACATAAAGTTAATAGAAACAAATGATAAACATGTTTCGATAAATTACTCCATAAAAATAAAAATAAAAAATTTAATAGTACAAATTAAGAAGAAAAACAAAATAAATTTATCGTATAATAAATTTTTTTGAATAAATTAATTTGTAAACATTTTATAATATATTCTATAAAATTATATTTTAAATTTTTATGTCAATTTTAACTTAGGGAAGAATTTATATTTTTTTTTCTACTTGTAACAGTGTCTTTTTCAAAAACTTGTTCAAATTAAATTTAGATCAGTATCCTTTTATTGACCATTGAATATATACTTGTTTTATATACTTTAGTTCCTATAATTAAATATAATATTATGTTTTATAAATAAAAGAGGTCTATATTCAAAAAAATTAATCAACATCTTTTGGTAAGAAAAATAATTTCTGATCCAATTCCTTCTTGAAAAGAAATATATCCTAGTGTGTGAGTTCCGCAGCGGGATCTGTTTTTGAATACTGACAGCGCAAACACTAACAGGAAACACTGGATTGTGTTGTCGGCGTCAGTTGGTTGGGAGGTTGTTCTGTTGTGTTGTGTTGTCAGAGAAATCACCCTCATTCCTTTAGGTTAGTTCCACTTCTTCTCTTTGATTTTACTTTCACTATTTGCTCTTTTCATCTTACTCTTTTGTTGTTTAAATTTTCTTTATTTTCCTTTATCCCATCATATTTTTTTTTTTCAACAAATAGTAGATCGAATCTATGGTGGGGTTTCCTGGGAATAGAAATCGTGGGTTGTACTTTTCCTGGAACTGGTTTTAAAACATGTTTGTTCAATTTAGGATTCAGTTCGACACTACTGTTCCTCTTTCTTCTTCAAATTCATCCGAATTCACTGTTCAAATTAGGCCTCTTTGTAAAATCTGCTTTGTTCTATTTTAATGATTTGTGATTGTTAAAGCAGGAAATATCTCTCTCTAGGGTTCTTGTTTTGGGGGAAGGGAATGCATTATGTAGGTAATTATGAATTTGTAATGCTGAACTCTGATGTGTTGGATTATCTGTACCTGTTAATGTATATTATAATTTAAAGTAAGTTTAATTGGAACAAACGGAAAAGGTTAAATTTTTTATATTTCCATTCAATCATGATGTTCATGAATTGTAAAATTGTTGATTTTAATAATAATGGTTTAATTACATGTTTGGTTTCTATGATTGTAAAATCTTTACTTTTTTTAGCTCCAATATTTAAGAAAAAAATCGTGGTTGTTTAGACACATGCAATTTTTAATCACTTTTAGTCTTTCTTTTTTTTTTTGTTCTAGGTACTAAAAGTTATATGAATAAAGACTAAAAATAGTTCTAAATAAGTGGTAAAGTTTTTATTACTATAGGAACTATATTGGGGTGATCTCTAATGTAGGTTGATTTTTAATTGTTTTAAGGGTAAAAGAAGTTAGTCTTACCATCTCTTAGAATTAAATTCTTTTTCTTATCATATGTAGGATAGTGACATTTGCTTCTGATATAATATATTTCTTTCCAAGGGAAGCACCAAAGCAAAATAATCAAATTTCTTAGTAAGTTAAAATTAACCAATTCACCTCAGATTTTAGAGAGATTGGGTTAAGAGCTTCTGGAAAAGTTGAAGAGCATAAATTAAATTTAGCTTATGAGAGAAACTTAATTCAGTTTACCTTTCTTTTCTTTTCAATATGTATTTATAGAAAAAAATCATCATAAAGTCTTTATCTTAACAGGAATATAGTACTTTGAGGTAGATGTTCTCATTGGTGTTAAGCTAGCTTTGTATGGCTATGTATATTTGAGTTTTAGTTCAATAACTACGGATTTTTTTTTCTCTTTTCCCTTTGCACCAATGTGATTCAAGTATTCAGTAACTATAAACTGTCGTCTAAAGGGGTTTTAGTTTACCAATTTGAAGGTTTTTAATGAGTGAGCTGAAACTCCTGTTTGAAAACATGGAAATTTAAGATCATTGTGGAAGGTTCTGGGTGATGGCCAGTTCAAAACCTGTAAGTGCTGAGGGAGAGACTATGGCTGTGGATGCTGCACCAAGGAGGCCCCGAATTCTGCTTGCTGCTAGTGGGAGTGTTGCTGCTGTCAAATTTGCAAATCTGTGTCATTGTTTCTCTGAATGGGCAGATGTAAGAGCAGTTGCCACAAATGCATCTTTGCATTTCATTGATAGAGCTTCAATACCAAAGGATGTAACTTTATACACTGATGACAATGAATGGTCTAGTTGGATGAAACTTGGTGATAATGTGCTTCACATTGAGCTTCGCAAATGGGCTGATATCATGGTCATTGCTCCATTATCAGCAAACACCCTTGGCAAGGTAAACAACTCATGTTCTTATTGAATAAATGCTTTGGTTGTTTCTACAATTGAAGAGAAAATGTGATTACTCTGTTGTCAGAAAAGTTATAACTTATAAACTGTTTTCAAAAGTTACTCTGCCTAATTATTAAGGGTTAAATATGTTTTTAGTTTCTTAACTTGGACATGAAATTAGAAGTAGTACCTATTCTAAACTTTGATATATTTTGATGTTCAAACTTTAAAAATGAATGGGTACAGTCATTTTAAATTAATGACAATAATTTTTTGGGATTTGTTAAACAGTGTTCCAGATTGATAAAACAGTGTAAACAACTCAAACGTCATACTAAAAGGTGTTTGATACATTAAAAAAATCTAACGCAATTGGATTAAAAGGACTATTAATTCATTTTTAAAGTTTGGAGACCAAAATGTATCAAAGTTTGGAGACCAAAATGTATCAAAGTTTGGATCAATGATGAATTCCAATTTCATATAGGAACTAAAAACATATTTAACCCAATTACTAAAATAAGCTATTTCATTTTCTCTAGTAGACATTTGCACAAGTGCTTATGTCATAAGATAAAGCCTAAATAAGTTATTCTAAACATATCTTTAGTATACAAAATGGTGGTACATTGTCTTTTTCTACATGGTCACGACAAGTTGAAATTATAGCTTATATTTCTCCACAATAGATTAAACAAACTAGCATGTCTATAACATACCTATTTTTACACAGTGTAGGCAAGTTCAACCAATGATATGTTTTCTGTCCATCTTTTGTGTGTACATCTTTTATAGGGTTCAAATGAGTTTCTGTTAAAGTAAGTTGAATATATGTTGTAGATTGCTGGAGGGTTGTGTGACAATCTACTGACATGCATTGTGCGAGCCTGGGACTACAGCAAGCCATTTTTTGTTGCACCAGCCATGAACACTCTAATGTGGAACAATCCTTTCACCGAGCGGCATCTCATCGCCATTGATGAGCTTGGAATTTCTCTCATCCCACCTGTTACAAAGAGGTTAGCTTGTGGAGATTATGGCAATGGTGCCATGGCTGAACCCTCTACCATTTACTCAACTGTAAGGCTCTTCTATGAGTCAAAGGCTCAGCAAGGTAATGGTGATATCTAACAGTGTTGACAATTGGAAACAAGTATGAATGGCTTCCTAGGACATGTCTTGGCCCCTTGTTTTATTGCATTTGTATTTCTCTTACATCTAGTCTGATCATAGGTGGTGTGTCTTATTTAGGACAAAACTTAGATGTTGATCTTTCGCTGCTTTTTAATGTTGTTCTCCAATTAGAAACAGAGTTTCATCTCAGTAATTTGGAAAACAAAAAAGTTTACATC
The DNA here is from genome assembly GCA_027742785.1 of Vigna reflexopilosa. Taxonomy (NCBI): domain Eukaryota; kingdom Viridiplantae; phylum Streptophyta; class Magnoliopsida; order Fabales; family Fabaceae; genus Vigna; species Vigna reflexopilosa. The sequence goes on from CM050929.1 coordinate 21,682,072, forward strand.
AAGTGTCAACATAGTTTATTGAGATAAATATCTAATTCTGATTAGAGAACAACATCAAATGCACATGAAAAACTGTATCAGAGTTTTGTCGTATTTTTTATTGCAGATGGATTGTGCTGCAGATTCCTTTATGTATCAATATTGATGCATGTGCATCTCCTTAATCAGAGGACCATGAAATGAACTTCTTTATGCAGAAAAAAAAAATCAGAACATTTTATGCAGATAATGTCCTTTTGATTACACATAATGCCAACCTTTTAATAACCAATGAGTTAGCATGAAATGTAACATCTATAAAAATCTCAGTGAATCCTGTTATCAGATGATCCTCTGCAGTTGTTTTCAAACCTAAACTCTAAATCTTTAAAATATTAAGTTCATATTACAAAGAATAATAAATAACATCGGTATTAATAAAAAAACGTTGAATTCTTGCACCAGGTTCAGTTTATATTTGGCCCTCTTGATAATAGAGTGGCATAGCAGGAACAAAGCAGAGGAACCTGAGAAGTTACGGGGTTCAAATAGTAAAGTGGTTTTTCAATAGCAATTATTGAAATTTCCTAAATGGGTAAAATATTTATTCTTGGAACATCATTGTTTGAGTTTTTTTTGGGTAAAATATTTTGCAAAATGTTATGTTTGTTTTCATCTTTATACTCCTTCACACACATTAGGTAAAATATGATGATATGTTAAGGTGTACTAGTTTATCAATTTTAATCAAACACAATATGCCACCAAATCTGGTAGCTCTATGGTTCAATATTTTTATATAAAAGATTATTGATGTAATTAATTATTATTTCTAAGCAATTCATACTATCTTAATTGCATGAATGATTCTTTTTATAGAATTATAATGTTAATTGAAAAAAAAATTGATGTTGATATTTGGTATACAATCATAAAGAAAATGTTCATGTTAATTGATGGAGAAATCAATTTTGTTTGTATTGCATCAATAGTTGCAATGCCATTTGTATGTGCATTATTCACACCTGAAGTCCCTCTCTTACACAATCACCACTCATTTTTAAATGACAATAATTTTTATCACGTTGGGTATCTACTATATAATTTGTTAAAAGTTTTTTATATTTTTTTTTTCAAGTGATAAATTATCTTGTGTATATATATAATTATTTTAAAATCGTAACTATGTATGATTTATTATACACAAGTTTATTGTCAATTTAAAAAAAAAACTTAGAAACACTAAACATTCATCAATGCATCATTAATTTTATTTTATCATTACTGACAAGCTAATTTATTGAGATTACTCTATAAAGCTTAATTTAAGGATCATCAAAAAACTGAGTTTAAGGAATTAACAGCGGAGAAAAAGTTGTTAAAAAATGTTTATCACACTTTCATATTTTTAATGTGTAACATCCCAATGGATAAAAAAGTTATAATTTATTTAGGAAGTCAACATAAACAATAATAAAGAACAGTGAGAATCAAACTCAAAATAGAGAAGAAATATGAAATTTCATATAAAACTAAAAAATACTCAAGAAGTACGAATCTGATTCAACTACAAACAAAAACCGAATGGTTTTACAAAATATTAACCGAACGGAAATACATACATTAAGTAAAGAGTAAAACCTAAACTAAGGAACAGACGGTCCAGCATAGCTCTCCGGAGTAGCTTTTATAGGATGTTCAGCCTGAGTGCGTCTTCCAACGTAATTCCATGATCACCCTCTGCTCACACCCAAAAGGATGATCATTGCAGTGAAGAGAACAAAACGAACGGTAGAGACCGAACGGTACATGAACAAGACAGGAAAATAAGGGTAAGCTTATGTAAATTTAATTAATCATTTTCAGTATACTTTTAAAACATACACATGAATCACATACATCAATATCTCAACCATAAATCATAAGTCAAGTATATCCATATAAAAATTGAACGGCAACATCATTATAACCAAATCTCTCTAGACACTGTCCGGACTGTATAAACCATGTAGCTCGCCACTCTCTGCACCCGGGTGGACCTGGCTGGGATACACTCAACAGACCGCCACCCGAGGTTAGTCCAGTGGAACCACCTCGGTATAGAAATACCCTGAGGCTAAAGGACCTCCTGCCATTCCCACGCATGAGTTACCCTTCTTTACCTAGGAAGGTGTACTCACGGAATATCAGGATAGAGCAGAACCTGAGTCTGTCCATAGTCATACTTTACCAAATAAGTTTCCAATTCATGAGATATTCCTCCATGGAATACTCTTAAAATCATAATAATTCATTCATAACTACTCGTTTCATACCATCCAAATCTCGTAATCTTTTTCAGAAAATAGTTCTTTCATATATAGAAAATACTGGAAAGAAATGAATGGACCGAACGGTCGGAATACTAATAGAAGACCAAATATATAAAAGAAACTCTAGCAGGTGGCCGAACGGTCAAGCAAAGAAGGAATTTGTTATAGAAGGTGTTGTAGGCAGAGACCGAACGATCTAAAACTAGGTAATTCGAACATCTTTTAAGACTGAGCAAAATCTCAAATAGATGATGTGTGAAAATGGCCGAACGTTCAATAATCGCTTATCTTTAATAAAACCGAACACTTAGCAATTTGGCTGAATGCCTTAACATATAGAAACCAGAGTTCTCTTCAATAAAGTCGAGCGTCAGTATAAGACCGAATACTCTCTGGGATCAAGTGTCAGTATAAGACTGAGCACTTTTCCAAATACATAAATTTTATAAACCAAGTACTTTAAAGATCAGGTGCTGGTATAAGACCGAGCTTGAATACTACCACCCAGACCGATCGGTCCATTCTCATGTCGCCCTTGTACTCCACTTTTTGAAGCCTCACACTCCCTCTCGGTGACACTTGGATTCCACTCTCTGAAATTCCTACCTTCCCTGCTGCCACACGGTTTACGATGAATGGGAAATTTAATGCATTGTACACTTTGTCCCCCACTATCCTAGGGAAAGCTAGAGGGGCTTGACACGTGTTCTCCACTAAAGTGGAGAATTAATGGGGTGTGACATTTCCCCCAACAAATAAAAGTTTTCGTCCTCGAAAATTAGAGTCTACCCAAGAACTCAGGGCTTGGTCGACCGAACGGTAAGACTAATCTTACCCAAAGATTAAGGCTGAAAGGTCAGAATACCTTTATGCTAAAAGCGTGATTATATGATTGGCACAACGGGATAACCCCACTATGAATCGAATACTTTAGACTTGGGCCAAGCACTTTGTCAAAGTATGAATTTCTTTGGAGTTGCTTAGGGTGGTCTTTCATTAATATTGATCAGTTGCACCTAGACCGAACGGTTGAGGTTGAGCGAATGCCGAACGGTCTTGAAAGGAATCAAGTGAACAACTGGAATTTCCAAATTGAATGACCAAATGATAAAGAAAGCTGAAGATTTTGAATTCAAAATTCAAGGATATAAAAACCCAAATGGAAAATGTTTAATTAAGGAGAACCAATATGTAATGGAGGTGTGACCGAACGGTATGGTGAAATACCGATCGGTGGAGGGTTGATGTTGGTCACAAGTCTTGTTTAGGAATCATCAAAATGGTGGAAAGTTTTCTAACGGTTTATGGTAAAAGACTGAACAGTTTGGTTTATTGGGTTCGATTTGGAAATCGAGCAACAGAAAACCCGAGAAGGAAGTTGTCTGAATATTAGTGGGAGTGAATTCCTGAACACACAGAATGACCGAACGATCATATAAGCAAAAGGCTGAAAACAGACCAAAGGTCTAGCCAACATACCGAATGGTAAACCAATTGGTTTGAAATGTTAAGGATATCAACCGAACGACTAAGTCCTATGCACCAAACGGTAAGAGGGTAAAGTTTAGGCAATCAAGTGCTCGTTATAGAAAGAAAACAAACGACAATGATCAATCGAAGAAAATAACCGAACGGTATTGACCACTATACTTCAAAACCGAACGGTATTGGGTCAAAGGAAAGGAATAAGAGAGAATGAAAGATAGTAGAGGAAGAGTTGTCACCTCCTAATTCTTCCCTTTGATAAGACCACATCAGAATTTCCCCAGGTTTTATTGTTCGAACCTGGAGGACAAGGTTGAGATTATTAACTCCATAAATCTTATTGAGTTAGGTGTCATCATACTCACAGATGAGGAGAGATCTAATTATCATCTCATGAGCATGAAGGAAAAAAGATCGAGCCACTAGAGAATCAAGGCACGACATAACAAGTTGATGATTTCAGCCAAATGTCGAACCATTGTAGTCAGGTTGCAAAGAAAACTTGATAGTAATGACTGAACAAAATAATAAAAGAACGATCGGTTACTAAGGTCTAGTATATAAGGTTCGAACGGTCTTCAGAAAAGATCAAGTTGAAAACCGCTTGGTTAATAACAAAGTTGGACTTACATGACCGAACGGTAACTGATAAAGGATGTTTGGTCACGAAGGATTTATGTGAGACCGAACAGCTCCTAAGACCTCTTCAGTGATACCTTCTCGAACTCGACCGAGCGTTAACGATAGCTTCTTTTCTTGACTCGGAAAAATAAATTTCTTCTTTCCGCAGTCAACAAGAAAATGGTTGATAGCTAACTAATCCATTCTCAAAAATTATCTCTAAACTCTCGAAAGGTAATCAAACGAGATTTACCCGAACTAGTTGCTTGAACTCCTGTTAGTGCATAAACTCGGCCTACGGTTGGTGTCCTACCATCACCTCTTTGAGGAATCCTTCCAGCAACTGGGGGTCTCATGACTGCTCGTCCTCCCATATTGCACTCGGCATCAGAGTGTCCATTCCTTCCACACTGAGAGCAATATTTGGATCTCCTTAGTTGTGGGCATGCAGATCTGTAATGTGGTCCTCCATAGTTGAAACACGAGACCGAGCTTTGCTGCCCTGACCGATCGGCAGATACAGATGCTTGTGAAGAGGAACCGAATCCTGATGAAAGAGGCCGAGAGTAAGGTGTCCTCCTTACACTGAGACCACTTGTGGATGGTGTTGGTCCTCGAACGACTTGTTGCTGCTTCTTATGTCGTTCGGCTTCTAACAGGTTACGCTCCAACACTTTAGCTCTTTCAACCAAAGCTGGAAAAGACTTTATGCATAAACTAGAAATCACCACCTTGAGATCTGGTCTAAGTCCATTCTCATATTTCCTACACTACCACTCTGCATTTACTCCCATTGTATAAAACCGAATGAGGTGCTTGAACCGATCGGTATACTCCGATACGGTCATCTCTCCTTGAGTCAACTGAAGGAATTCTACTTCCTTAGCAAACCGAACGCTGTCTGGAAAGTATTCTCCATAAAATTTGTCTTTGAATACTTCCCACGTGATAGGAACATGTTCGTCTTCCAACATCATCCGCATAACACTCCACCAATGACTTGCCTCACCAGTCAGCTAATACTCCGTGTATGCCAACCTATTCTCATTCGGGCATCTCTTGGCATTATAGATCTTCTCCATATCCCTTATCCAATGATCAGCTTCATTAGCACTGCACTTTCCATCAAACTTGGCCGGACGGTGTTGGAGAAAACTCTCCAAGCTCCATTCGGTTTGCACGGTCTCTACAGAACCGAACGGTCTCCCAGCTTGCATGTTAGTCAGCATCTCCATCATCTGCCTCTGAGTATTCTCGGCTTGTGCTCGAGAAGCCTCCAAATTTTGCAAGGCAATTGTATTTTACTGAGTTAATGAAGCGTTCTGTAGTTGGAGGGCTTGGATGACCGATTCCATCAAGTTGTTATTGCTTGAGGAATCTGGATCAGCTGGTTGAGGGGGAGGTCTCGGAGCCATCTTTTGCTTTCAATAGAAAGAAAGATCCATAAGTTTATTGGAAGAGATTAGAATAAAATCTAACCGAACGGTTGAGTACACAGCACAAGCATAGTGTACTCATAACCTACAAGCATTCTAAGGAATAAAACTACTCTGATACCATTAATGTAACATCCCAATAAATGTATAATAAAAGCTATAATTTATTTAGGAAGTTAACATAAATAATAATAAAGAACAGTGAGAATCAAACTCAAGATAGAGAGGAAATATGAAATTTCATATAAAACTAAAAACTGCTCAAGAAGTAAGAATCTGATTCAACTACAAACAAAAACCGAATGGTTTTACAAAATATTAACCGAACGGAAATACATACATTAAGTAAAGAGTAAAACCTAAACTAAGGAACAGACGGTCCAGCACAGCTCTCCGGAGTAACTTCTATAGGATGTTCAGCCTGCAGTGTGTCTTCCAACGTAACTCCATGATCACCCTCTGCTCACACCCACAAGGATGATCATTGCAGTGAAGAGAACAAACCGAACGGTAGAGACCGAACGGTACATGAACAAGACAGGAAAATAAGGGTAAGCTTATGTAAATTTAATTAACCATTTTCAGTATACTTTTAAAACATACACATGAATCACATACATCAATATCTCAACCATAAATCATAAGTCAAGTATATCCATATAAAAATCGAACGGTAACATCATTATAACCAAATCTCTCTAGACACTGTCCGGACTGTATGAACCATGTAGCTCGCCACTCTCTGCACCCGGGTGGACCTGGCTGGGATACACTCAACAGACCGCCACCCGAGATTAGTCCAATGGAACCACCTCGGTATAGAAATACCCTGAGACTAAAGGACCTCATGTCATTCCCACACATGAGTTACCCTTCTCTACCTGAGAAGGTGTACTCACGGAATATCAGGATAGAGCAGAACCTGAGTCTGACCATAGTCATATTTTACCAAATAAGTTTCCAATTTATGAGATATTCCTCCATGAAATACTCTTAAAATCATAATAATTCATTCATAACTACTCGTTTCATACCATCCAAATCTCATAATCTTTTTCAGAAAATAGTTCTTTCATATATAGAAAATACTGGAAAGAAATGAATTGACCGAACGGTTGGAATACTAATAGAAGACCGAATATATAAAAGAAACTTTAGCAGGTGGCCGAACGGTCAAGCAAAGAAGGAATTTGTTATAGAAGGTGTTGTAGGCAGAGACCGAACGGTCTAAAACTAGGTAACTCGAACATCTTTTAAGATTGAGCAAAATCTCAAATAGATGATGTGTGAAAATGGCTGAACGTTCAATAATAGCTTATCTTTAAGAAAACCGAACACTTAGCAATTTGGCCGAATGCCTTAACATATAGAAACCAGAGTTCTCTTCAATAAAGTCAAGCGCCAGTACAAGACCGAACACTCTCTGGGATCAAGTGTCAGTATAAGACCGAGCACTTTTCCAAATACATAAATTTTATAAACCGAGTACTTTAAAGATCAAGTGCTGGTATAAGACCGAGCACTGAAATAATCGAAGGCTAGTTTATGATCGAGTACTTCACATGACCGAACGTTTACTAGATGAATAAATAATAGTAATGTGAAACCAAACGTTTCTTAACTTGAGTGTCAGTCTAATACCACACACTTGTATGACCGAACGCTTGGTTTATGACCGAACGTTCTTAAACATATCATATATACTAAAACCGAGGGGGAAATGACTCCCTTGACTTAGTAAGAAACCAGATTAGTCAAAGTAGATAGCCAACGATGTAAGTCTCACAAGACCGACCGATCATCAACTGACCGAACAGTTTAAAGGGGAGGACCGAACGGTCCTAATGACCTTCGATCACAGATTTCAGATCTCTAAGTTTAATACATTTCACTAAGTACATAACTAATATCAAACGATTCATGCAACAACATACAATATTCCAACATACCAATTAAATCAACCAACATACATTAAATCATGCATCGAACCATACAAAGAAATCATAATTAAATTTTATAAGTTTCTCTTACCTCTAATTCCAGCTGGCTTCTAAGTCTCTAAAATCCAAGGTTGTCCAATTGGAATTCTGATCGGTGCAAACTGAAGAGCTTGACACCGGGAGCACTTAATCTGGAAGAAGGTTGATGATCGGAGGAGAAGAAGTGGTTAGAAATCTAGAGAGAAGTTTGGAGGATTTAGAGAGAAGGGGGAGGAAATGAAAGTTTCTGGAAAATGAGTTTCGAAGAAGAGGAAGGGTTGCATGCAGAAGTGGCTGGAGATTTGAAATCCCAGCTTGAATACTACCACCCAGACCGATCGGTCCATTCTCATGTCGCCACCTGTACTCTACTTTCTGAAGCCTCACACTCTCTCTCGGTGACACTTGGATTCCACTCTCTGAAATTCCTACCTTCCCTGCTGCCACACGGTTTACGATGAATGGGAAATTTAATGCACCGTACACTTTGTCCCCCACTATCCTAGAGAAAGCTAGAGGGGTTTGACACGTGTTCTCCACTAAAGTGGAGAATTAATGGGGTGTGACATTCCTCCCAACAAATAAAAATTTTCGTCCTCGAAAATTAGTCATGATTTACGTAATAGTAGACGGTTACGACATGTCACTAATGTTATAATGGTAGAGAGAAAATCATTAATATAAAAATACAACAATATTATTGTTTGTTGGTGCATAAGATGAGATTGAAGACTTTTCTTTAGCTCAAAGTGGTAGTGATGGAGTCTTTTATTGTACAACTTGTGGTACTTGCTCAATAGCCTTAATCTTGATAATAATTATGTTGTGAAATGAATATTTTCTTGTTAAAAATTTTGATAATGTTGAATCTAATTCCTTAATTGGTATATCTTTTTTAAAGGATTTTTCATTTTCAATAGTTTGTAATGTTTATAACAATTAGATTCAACTCATACTAGTTTAGTGACAATTCCTATTAGTTTGATATCTAAAGAGTAAGGGTTACAAAACGGATTAGTCCGACCTATTTTGGCTTATCTCGCCTTTGGCTTGCCAAAAATGGGTCGAGTGAGTTGACCATCCACCCAAAGACGAACCAAAATTTGCAACCTACCCCACCAAAACTTAAAGTAAATTTAACTATATAAATACTTCTAAGCTTTGAATTGATTAATTTATATTTTTAATTGAATAAATTAAAATGATTATTACCTTAACATGTTAAATTATTCTATTATAAGTATTTATTAAATCTTAATTTGTAAATATTAATGATTTAAATTATAATAGTATTAAATATATCTTTACACAAATATAATTAGTCTTTTTAATTATTTTAATTTTAATTTTTAATTTAAAAAATAAAATAAAAACAAAAACCAAAACGGATGAATGGATTAAGAACATGTTAGTTCGTCTTTAATCCATCAATTTGACACAATACAAATCGAGTTAAAACGAGTTAGCGGATTGAAATCTTAATCCGATCAGTCCTATTTTGACGATTGACGATTGAAGTGTTGCTTCCACCACCACCAAATTCTTTATGCACCACCCCATACCTAATTTGTCCTTGTTACAAAACGGATGTCAACATCCATTTCACCTTCAACGGATGTTGACATCCGTTTACATATTTTAACTCTTTTTATATTTTAGTTTATTATTTTTATTTTAGATTTTATTTTAATAATATTTTTTATTTACGTAATATATTATAAAAAACAAAAAAATTAAATACTTTATAAATTAATTTAAAATATAAAAAATTTTAAATAATATTTATATATTAATTTAAAATACAATAAATTAAAAAACTAAAAACTAAAAAAAGAAAAAGAAAAAAACGGATGTGGTAAATCCGTTTAAGTAATTATATAAAAAGTATTTAAATAATTAATTAAATAATAATACATAAATTAAATTAATAATAATTATTTTATTAAATAAAATAAAATTAATTTATATATAATTACATAATAAATTAATTTATTTCATTTAATTAAATAATATTAATTTAATTAAATTATAAAATTTTTTAATTAATTATAATTAACGGATGTATCACATCTGTTTAAGTTTTTTTCTTTTTTTAATTTTTAGTTTATTTAAATATTATATTTTAATTAATTTATAGATTTTTTTTTATATAATGTATTATGTAAATTAATTTTATTTTATTTAATTAAATAATTATTATTAATTTAATTAAATTATAATATTTTTTAATTAATTATAATTAATAGATGTGTCACATCCGTTTATGTTTTTTTTAATTTTAGTTTATTTAAATATTTTATTTTATTTAATTTGTAGATTATTTAATTTTTTTATAATATATTATGAAAATTAATTTTATTTTATTTAACTAAATAATTATTTTTAATACAATAAATTAATAAATTAAAAAAACATAATATCTGTTAACGGATGTGAGCATATCTATTAACAGATATGAGAGCGTCTGTTAACGGATATGACATTTTCATTGAAGAAAATTTCTTTAAAGGACGGCCACATTCATTGAAGAAAAGAAGTAGGGGTATATGATCTTTTAAAATATTAAAGTTAATTTTGGAATTTAAAAAATTTTGATAATGTAAAGAGCAATCTAGAGTGGTGTAAATAAGTGTATGTACATTCCGTATTGAATGTTTATACTTTTTTTTATTCTACTTTGTATTGTGTTTGTCAGCTGTACTTTTTTTGTTTGTTTTAAGTTTCGTGTAATTTAATTTTTCTTATTTTTACATATTTGTTTGCGTAAGTTCAGTTCAACTTTACATGGTTTTGTGTTTTTCTTTACCATTTAACTTAATCTTTTATAAGTAATTTGCTTTATTCTAATTATTTTAAAAATACTTATTTATTTGTAATTTGTTACCAACGATGTTACATTTTATTTATTTCCATTAAAATTATTTTAATTTTTAAGTACATCTTTATTTATGTCTATACATTTCTACTTTTAATCAAAGAGAATAATAAACTTCAGTGTTTCAATATGTTATCATGCCAACAAAAAACTCTTTTAATAATAATTGCAGCATCTAGTTTTTTTTTCTAAAATAAAAATAATATAATCTATTTATTTATTTATATTAACTAAAATTATTTAATTAGATTTAAAAAATAAAATAAAAGTGTTTTATAATAGTAAAATAAAATTGTGTTGTTGGAGAGAGTAGAAAAAAGAAAGATAGTTGTAACTTGTGTTTTATCTTTATATGCGAACTTAGAAAAGAATTTAAAGAGTCGTGGTAGTTTTAAAGAGATGATATTATATTATTTTAATAATAAAATATTCAAATTATAAAACAGATTCTAATTATATTATAATATTTTAATAATAAAATATTCAAATTATAGAACAGATTCAAATAATTGATGTTCATCTATTTTAAATTTTCTATTTTTTTTAGGATATTGATCTTTATCTTTTTTTCTTGTGTGAGATTTGAATATTAAGAATTATAAACCAATGGCGACGAGGAATTATACGCCTTTATTTGATTAAAGAGTTAAATAAAGTAAGTTTTGTTTTTTTCTATTTTTAAGAAATCTTTGAGTTGTATGTTGGTTTTAGGTTCATGCATGTGACTCAAATATATTTTTGGTGAATTTTTTGATGATATGCTTAGACTGTTAATTGGGATCTTTGTTATCAAGTTAGGTTATACTATGTTAGATAAAGTTCTAAGAAGCATCTTAGAGAGTAAGGGTTGTTTAATCAAAATAAGAGAAGTTAATTTTAATTTTTGTAAACTATGGATTATGTTTTGATTGGTGAGAAAATTGATAATTTGATCTAAATTGTTGAATTGGGTGAAGAATGTATGTGATAAGAAATATGTGATTTGTGTAAGATGGGATGTTGAGATGAATGTATGGATTTTAAATGGTGTAAATTGTTATCTTTGGCTAGATTTGAGTGTTTTTAATGAAATTAGTTTATTTGTGTTGTGAATGAGATACGAATTGAGATGATTGGTTGGTACATGGATGAAATGCATGTTTACTAATCTACATTATACAAACTCGATGAACGAGCCCTTTTCTTCCTAGGTGAGTGCTAAAAATTGGTTTGGTCAAGAGTGAGGAGATGTCTGCTCATTGGGCGAGTACAATTTTGTTGGACGAATAAACCTATATTTTGTTCCAATGCTGAACTCGTTGAGTGCGATTGTTAGTCGTTAAGCGAAGGTCTCTTTAGAGGAACTCATTAAGTGAGTATGTCAATTCTATGAAGGACTTTGTAATATTGAAAAGTGAAGATATTTTGGAGAATTTGGTTATATGGAATAGAGACGGGGCTTATGAATATAAAAGTGGAAAGATGAAATGAAAATGAATGAAGGTTTGGATTATATGATAATTGTTTGAGGTCTTGACTTTTAAGGAAGAAATACAAGTCCTTAATATTTTAGTGTTATGCATTAACTAAGGATATGTGTAGGTTAAAATCTATCTTATATCCCATTAAACTCACAAACTCGTCTGGAGTTATGTGGTCTAAGTAGTGAAAGTTGAAGAAGGTTCTTATGACGGAACCTCTAGTCTATCGATGTCATAGTTAACTTATCCTTTTTTAAGAAAATTAATAGGTTTGTTATGCTAAGTGAAGCCATGACCTTTACTATAATACACTTTTATGATAAGTGCAAGACTTTTTGTATCAAAATCAATGCATAAATTTAGATATTAAGTTTAGAATAATATATCATGTGAGTGGCTTGTTTGTATTATAGAAAGATGCAATATTTGGTATTTCAAGTAATATAAATTGTTTTACTTTATAATGTAGAATATGTGTATGTTTCAAATTATAATTAGCTTACCATTTTCTTGTCAATATTTTTGTTTATATTTCTCTTTTTGCAATTATTATCCATTAGTGTAGGGAAGAGATACTGTAACAATTATTTTGGATATTGAGTTTCAGCTCTACAACCAAAGCATCTCAAAGCGAGATAAAGAAGGATGTATTTTTAGTTTTAGTTATGAACTGAAACATAAAGTTCAATATTTTTCTTTGGTTTAATAAAAAATATGCACTAGATCATAGATAAGTAATAAAAAAAATGTGAATTTGACTTCGATTATGATTAGAACTGAGGTTAAATATCAAAAAATATTATTTAATTTTAGGTTTAATTACCTTTTTAGTCTCTAAGTTGGAGGCTGAATTGCTGTTTGATATCCGCTTTTAAAACTAATATAATTTGGTCCACAAATTACTGATTTTGCTTTTAATAGATCCCTCCGTTAAGTAGCTTACAACGACATTAACTTTACGTGTATTTTTCTTCGCTCTCCTATGTTATTCCTGACACTTTTTTCTCTCTCTTCTATTTCTCTCTCACCGTTATAACTAGCTCTCACATTTTTCTCTTTCTTCTATTTCTCTCTCTCACCATTATCTTTATTTATTCATGCAGTGAACACAGCCTATTATTTTCTTTCAAAAAAAAGCTTAATCTCACTCACACATATATACGCTCATTAGTATCAGATGCATTTCATTCTACTGAAGGAGAAGACGGGATTTGTTACATCCATCCTGAGAAACTTCCAGGTTTAAATACTCAAAATAGTAAATACAAGTACTATTAACAAATCCTCTAATGTATTCTTTTAGCATAACGAGAGTTCCTAAATTTCACTGGGTTCAGATTAACAAACCCGAAAAGACTAACTGGGTTATGCACCAGTACCATCTGGGCCAGCACGAGGAAGAAAAAGAAGGAGAGCTTGTGGTGTCAAAGATATTCTACCAGACACAACCGAGGCAGTGCAATTGGTCAGATAGAAGTGCCATAACTGGTGAAGCAAGTGTTGAACAACAACCCAACAATAATGGAAGAAGAGACAGCGGAAGTGGGAGTTGTTCTTCTAAGGAAGTTCTCACTCACAGAGATGAAATGTCTGCTATCATTGGACTCCCTCAAATAACAACCTTCAACACTTCCTTGGACATTCAACAACTCAAATCCGACCATTTTAGCTTCATTCCATTCAGAAAAAGCTTCGATGAGGTACACACCACTAGTAAAAAATTCGGTTTATACAGCGCACATTATGCCACGGTTAGGCAGAAACCGTTGCATAATGGTGCGCGGTGGCAGTTTTGTAAATAAATTTACACTATATGCCGCGGTTCACCTAGCAACCGCGACATATTCTCCTGCCACGTACTGACATTCCCCAATCGTCAGCCCTGCAATAAATTGGCAGGGGGTATATGTCGCGGTTCCAACAGAAACCGCGGCATATACCCCCTGCCAACTACAGACATTCCCCATGAGTCAGGCCATGCATTAAATTGGCAGGAAATATGTCGCGGTCCTGCTACGAACCGCGGCATATTCCCCTGCCAATTTAATCCATGAGTTGACTCCTCTGGAAAGTCAGTAGTTGGCAGTGGTTATATGCCGCGGTTCCCCAGGGGAACCGCGGCATATACCCCTGTATCTCCCAACTGCCTTTTGGGAAGACAGTTGGTATATTCTGAACGACAGAGTATAGGCCGCGGTTCTCATTGTAACCGCGACATATACATGTATATGCCGCGGTTCCGCGGGAACCGCGGCATATAGTTCAAAAAAAATTACAAAAGTGCCATTTTTATTATTTTTTAAGCCGTATATGCCGTGGTTATCTGATGAACCGCGGCATATGCGCTTTAGAAAATAGAATACAGAACAGTTTCTTCTCTGAACGACGAACGCCAAAACGCTGCTGCCGCCCATCCTCGTCGAAAAATCTTTGCCGCCGCGCCATTCCGCCGTCCGTCGATCCCCTGCCGCTGTCTCGCGTCCTTTGCCGTCGCGTCCTCTGCCGTCGCGCAAGCCTCTGCCGCCGTCAAGCCATCCTCGTCGAAAAATCTCTGCCGCCGCGCCATTCCGCCGTCAGTCGCGCCCCTGCCGTCGTCTCGCGTCCTTTGCCGTCGCTTCCTCTGCCGTCGCGCGTCCTCTGTCGTCGCGTCCTCTGCCGTCGCACAAGCCTCTGCCGCCGTCGAGCCATCCTCTCCGTCGCGCCATCTGCTACTCCGGGTACGTTCCATTCTCTGATAATAGTGTTGTTTTATATTGAAATGCACGGTTTGAATATGTTGTTGTGGCTTTGATGGTTTTTGAAAAATTTGTTGTGGTTTTGGTGGTCAAATAAGAGACAAAGTATGTTAACTTGTATGGGAAATGATTGGTCCAATAAGAGACAAATTTTATTTAATTTATTAATATGTTATGAAATTTTTTTAGTTGATTTCTTATAAAATCAAAATTATGTTTGAATGATTTCTATAGACAAGATATCGTATGTTTGAGTGATACAATGTGTGAATTGATCATTTCAATGATTATTAATTGTATGATTGTATGACTGAATTGATTGTATGATTGAATTGATAATCTTATATAGATATTCTATAATTTTTATTTTGTAAAATTTAGGAATGGATCGAAATTGGATTAATTTACCACGTATTAGTGCTGAGTACGAGAGAGGTGTAGAGGAATTTATACAAGTTGCTCAACGTAATGAGGGGAGAAGTGATGATGAACTGAAGTTTAGATGTCCTTGTGTGAACTGTTTGAATGGGAGAAAGTTGAACGCAACCCAAATTAGAGAACATCTTATCTGTGATGGTTTCCTAAGATGTTATACAACATGGATATGGCACGGCGAAGAAATGGACTTTCCGACTGACTCGCAAACTGAAAATGTTACTGATTCCACCATGGAAGAAGATCGACCGGATGAAGACAAATTGGAGGACATGATCCGCGATGTTGGCGCAGAAAATTTTTCCAAAACTCATGTGTATGAGACGATGTCGACTGATGCGGAAACACCTTTGTATGTCGGTTCAACTAAGTTCACACGTTTGTCAGCTGTGTTAAGACTCATGAATTTGAAGGCGAGCAATGGATGGACTGATAAGAGTTTTACAGAATTGTTGACGTTGTTGAATGAAATGTTGCCAGATGGAAATACACTACCCACTCGTAATTATGATGCGAAGAAAATTCTCTGTCCAATGGGTATGGAGTATAAAAGGATACATGCTTGTCCCAATGACTGCATTTTATATAGGAAAGAGTTTGAATTTTTGACAAAGTGTCCAAAATGTGGCTTATCACGCTACAAGTCAAAAAACAATACTGAAGATAATGGTCAGATACAAAAAAATGGATCTGCTTTGAAAGTAGTTTGGTACCTTCCAATAGTGCCCCGACTTAAGCGTTTGTTTGCGAATCCCAAAGATGCTAAAAACCTTAGATGGCATGCAGATGAGAGAAAAATTGACGGGCTGCTTCGTCATCCAGCTGATTCAAAGCAATGGAAAAATATTGATCAACAATTCCCCGAATTTGGTAAAGAGTGTAGAAATCTTAGGCTTGGTTTAGCCACTGATGGAATGAACCCATTTGGTAATCTGAGTACCAATCACAGTTGTTGGCCAGTTATATTGATAATTTACAACTTATCTCCTGCATTGTGCATGAAGAGGAAGTACATGATGTTGTCTATGATGATATCTGGTCCAAAGCAACCTGGAAATGACATAGATGTTTATCTAAGCCCACTAGTTGAAGACTTGAAGTTATTGTGGGTTGATGGGGTTGAAATATTTGATGCATTCGCTTCTGAGACTTTTGTGATGCGTGCAATGTTATTTTGCACCATTAATGACTTTCCTGCTTATGGTAATTTGTCAGGATACAGTGTCAAGGGTCATAAAGCATGTCCTATCTGTGAAGAAAACACTGCAGCTCATCAATTGAAACATGGAAAAAAGACGGTGTATCTGCGTCATCGGAGATTTCTAAAACGTAATCATCCATATCGAAAGTTGAAAAAAGTATTAGGAAACATTCATTTACAGGTCTCTCTCTTAGGAGAAATTAATGAGCACGATGCTTCACTTAAATCTTGTTTGTTTATGGGTATGAATAGGATTTATGTATTTGTTTTACTCTGATGTAAAATTAATGAGTATTTTACTGCATACAAAATTTGTCAGATTTAAACATGGGTTTGGTAAAATGAGAAAAAGGTGAAAGAACATGAAAGGGTTACGGGGAAGGCGTTGACATAAACCTTGCTTGCATAAACAGCATAAAATTGAGTGTACCTCGGCCTTTATTCAAATATTCACTTTATTATTTAGTCTATATAGATTTAAAAAAATATTATTAACTTTAGTCTTTAACGAAATCTTACAAAAGATAAACACTCATTTAGCCTTTCTATATCTACATTTTTTTAATATATATATTAGTCTTTACATTTAAAAATTACTTTAGTTTTAATACATACATTATTTAATTTTAGTTTGAGTTGTGCAAAGTTTAAAAACTTATAAAAAATTAAAAAAAAATGAAAACACACAACTTTTAATGATAAGGATAAGAATTAAACTGTGAAAGTTGTATAAATATAAAGATCAGATGAGTAAAGGATTTTATAAAATATGATACTTACTATATATCATACAACATATGTTTAAAACAGTACGAAAACGGAAATTGTAGTTTGGATATATGGTGCAATCAAAGGAGCACCCAAGTGTGTTGAATTAAGCTCAAATGTACTTGTTTTTGCGTGGTGTGTGTGTGTGGTGCACGAGGCTGATTCACTAAGCCTTTGTTCTTTTTAGGTGATTTGGAGGAGATGATTTGGGAGAAATGATTTGAATGGATTTGAGTAAATTTGAGGGTAATTTTTTTTTGTTGTTTTTTGGGTGGATTTGTGGGTAATTGAAAGTAGATTTGGAAGTAAAGTTTGTGAGAATTAGTGTAGAATTTGATTGATGTGACAGATTTAAAAAATTTGTTTAATTAGTAGAAATTAAAGATTACCAAAATGCTCCTAGTTATTAAAGTAATATAAAATATTATATGTTAATGTTATATTTAATTGTAAAAATGTTTAAAAATAATAAAAAATTAACATTAATTATTAAAATTAATTTTAATATTGTACAAAATTTTTATTCTAATAAAATGAATTTATTTTTAATTGTAATATTTTTGTAATATTATTTATTATGTATAATTTTATTTGTTATTAAGTAAAATTGAATATTTTTAAAGAAGTATATCAAAATGTATTAAACTTTTTTCGAGTCAATAGTTTATTTTCATTAATCCAATATATATGAATAAAATTTAATTTGTTGTTGTAATTTTTATAATTTAAAATAAAATAAAATATAAAAAAGTCTGAGTTTGACAAGTATGGTTAAAATAAAATAAGTCAAAATAACATGCAATAGTTTTAAACTTTAAAATACATGCTTTAAGAAGAATCAACCACTTAATTCTTTAAAATAATTTAAATATTTTTAAAAAGGTAAAAGTGTTTTTATTATATTTTGTTAAGTTGAGCTTGAATTTGGTTAAAGCTTGGAAATGAATATATGGTTATTTATAAATATGGTCAAATTCGTTTCTCGTACGTAAAAATAGCAAACAAAATCAAAGCCGAAACCGAATTATATACAAGGTTTGCACCATGTATCTTCTGCGTATGTTCTCTCCCAAGCTTCAAGGTCTGCACCATCATCATCATCATCCTTCCATTTAGTGGCCTTTCAGCAGCATTATTTATAATTTCTAAACCAAAATAGACACAGTTAATTAACCATTAACAACAGCAACGAAACAAAAATCCGCATTCTATACTGAAAGATCAGCACATCACAAAATTCGGTGTAACCAAACATGCAGAAATGAATCATTGTCAAACATCTTCCTCCTCTCCCTCCTCCACCCTTTCCCGCTCTCTCCCTCTTCCTCCACCTCCCCCTCAACTTCATCCTAGTCGTTCACTTCAAAATGGGAGGGGAGTCTCCGGCGTCGCCATAGTTATGGTATAGACCAACCTCAACCTATTCCTCTTTCTCTCCTCTTTCGTCAACTTCTCCGGTGTCTATAAAGACTCATGGATTCCACCCAGTTCCGACTGCCTCCATGGCTGGTCCTCCTTACTTGCACTTGCGGTTCCCACCTGGGTCTCTGTTTGCCTTGAATGGTGGTAGTAGGAACTCGTGATAATCCTCTGCGGCCTTCTCCTCAACCCCAAAGCCACCATTGCTTCCATGGGATGTACACGGTTGACAGCTACGCCAACAACCTTCCAAATGCTCAAGCAATCACTGCAGCTATGAAAGTCCAAATAACTCACCCACCAACCGGAACACAGACCACAACCGCAGAACCAGATACACAGCCATTAGAACCGAATAAACACGCGTGGAGTATGTTTCCTGGAACCGGATATGCAACTCTGTAATCGGATACGCCTCCCTTTGCAAGCTGTTCGAAAAGCTGTAACCGGATACACCAACCTTGTAAACGAATACGCATCCTTTCCAACTCTTTCCAGAAGTTTGAACTGGATACGCAATCGAACACACAACCATCAATGTCTCTTCTTCTACCACTGCTTCACGGTTTCGTCATCTTCATCCACTCGATCCTCATCATCAAGCGCATTCTTCCTCCTCCATTAACCACTGTCTTCCTTTTCAACTAAATGACACAGCTTCAACCTGCAACAAAGAGATCAAAATCGAAAGAAACATTACCTCTACTCCACATGTGCTCACTCTCAACACAATACTTCAGCACCCAGACACACTTCTCACTCGCGTAACTCTTCAAACTTCATTGTCTCTATGTAAACAGACGCATCGATTAATAACATAAGAATCGAATAACCTTTCAAACGTTAATATTATGCTTTATTTATATTATCCATGGCTGAATATAGTCTTGGGATTTTGATAATAGTACATGGCATATACGTCTTTTAAGCATAAATCAGCGCAAATCGCCTTAAAATAGCGAGATGCTCTAAACAGTATAATCTCGCAAATCTTCGCTTATCCGTCTGAGCAAATCATCGCAACCAAACAACGCTGCTCTCACAAATCCATCTTCGCTATTTCGCATAAATAGTAAATTCCTTTCATACGAACACAGCCTAACAGAGGAAGCTTTTATAAGTGCTTTCTAAATTACGAGCATGGAAGTGTCTTTTCACTTTTGGACTGCTGTTCAAACATGATGATTGAGATGTGTTCACTGCATGAATAAATAAAGATAACAGTGAGAGAGAAATAGAAGAAAGAGAAAGAAGTGTCGAGGAGAGAGAAGAAAAAAACCATCACGTGAAAGCTATTTAATTGAAAGGACCTATTAAAAGCAAAATCAGTAACCTGCGAACCAAATTATATCACTTTTAAAAATAAGTATCAAACAGAAATTTAACTTCCAACTTGGGGACTAAAAAGGTAATTAAGCCTTAATTTTAAGGATATTTGGATTTGGTAAACAAAATTTAATCTTTTATGAACTTGAGAGCACAAAACTAGTTTTAGTCGGGCTTCTAAATGCTTAAAGTATAAACTAAGGAACTAAAAACTGGAAAAAAAATGCATTATTTAATACCAAAAATTACAAAAAGAAAGTATCATACAAACCTTTCACTTTTGCATTAGAAAGAAAAGACAAAGATAAGAGTGGTGGGTGGCGGTAACAATGGCGGCGAGGAGATTGTGGAAAGGATTTAAGGGTAATAGAAAAGCATATAACAATGGCGGTAACAACAGAAAGTCGTGGCGGAATGCAAAACAAAAAAGGATTGTGAATAGTGATGAACAAAAAATGGGAAATGGAGAAGTGGAACGAAAAAGGGAAGGGAAAAGAGACAATGGTCGTTGCAAACAATGGTGAACAAAGTAGAGGATGCTCGAAAATGGCGTTGCAGAGATAGAATGATGATGATTTCGTAAATATTATGCCTACTTTTACCCTAAAAAGATTTTTGGCTTGGATTCTGACTGATTCTATAAAAAAAACTGAAGCTTAATGTTTGCGAATAAAATATAAAAATATGGATAATGATACTTAGACAACATTTTTTTTTACAATATTTGAACATCATTTATGTGTCATTCTGTGATTGGTCCATGATAGTATTTATAATTATTATTATTGATCATGGAATAATTTTGGACCAATCACAAAATGAACGATATTTAAATGTTGTCAAAAAAATGTTGTCTATGAATCATTATTCTAAAAAAATATATTAAAATATATGACAATTTTGAATTTTTATTTAATTTTTTGTCTCATTTGGAAAATCGAATCCTATAAATATATGGCCTAAGTTCTCTAGCAATCTAAGTCAAATATTCTTTCTCATTCTCAGATAAAATATTTAAATAAAATGAATGATAATTTTGGAATTTTATTCAACTTTTTAGTTTTTAGTTTCAAAAAATTAAAACCATAAAGTTATATAATCTTGATTCTCTAGCAACAGAGGTCAAATACCTTTTCGAGATCAAATATTTTTCAAATTAAATAATTAGAATAATAACAAAAATTTTAAAATTTTTAAAACACTTCTCAAACTTCAATTCTATAATAATGGAATTCAAAAAGAGATATATAACTTATTCTTTTTTAATCAAGATTTATGATTTTGAAAATTTTCAAAATTATCATCACATTTTTATCTATTTTATTTTCTTCAAAATCAAATTATGTTATCCGAATTAAAATGTGAAATCTGTGATCATTAATGTAAGCAGAGGAACCTGTGAAAGCGAGAAATAGATCCAAAGATGGATGATTCCCGTGAGAGTCTTGGATATTTTGTTTAAGATGTATACATATAGCAGTTGTTTCGTGTATTAGTCCAAATGTTGTAAACAAACCATTTCTTTTGAAAAACTATGTGAATATGAACTCTAACTGCACTCTTTGCTCTCTTTATTCATATATAAATGACTTAAATACTTATTTCGTCTCCAGAGGTGAATTTCTGTTTTGTATCCGATTTTTAAAATGAAGACATTGGATTTCTATGTTATGAAAAATTGTATGAATAAGGTTCTCTCCGTTAAGTTGACAGTAACAGTGTTAATTTCATGTTGATCTGGTGTACTTTTTCTCTTCTCTCCTCTGTTGTCCAGTTTTTTCTGTATACTATTCAGCCTTTTCTCTCTCTTCCAACTAAATTGACATGAGATATCATGATAAAATAATTCTACATACCACCGCCACCTAGTTTGACTTTGGAACCTTAACCATGAGCATGTTGAAGCTTCTCGGTGATGCCGATTTGAACACAACACCGTCAGCCTCACCAGCGACCTCGCCGTGCCAAACTCCGTTGTTGGCATAGCGCTTTAGGCATATGAAAATGTGTTGGTCTACACCAAATTATCACTTACTATTAGCAGTAGTTATCAGATAGAAAAAGGACCTGGTTAGGTGGCATCTATCTGAGTCTTTGCTTTTTGCAGTACCTAAAAAATATACATCCACTTACTGTTGGTGGGTTAGGAACAGTGCAAAGACCCTCATGAAGTGTTCGTCCAGAAGAACATTTTCTGGTTTGATGTTACAATGAACAATCTTCGAGTCACAATCTTCGTGTAGATAAGAAAGTCCTTTTATTGTTCCCAGAGCTATATTCTGTGAGATCCATCAGCACATAATCCCTTTAGCCTAACCAAATGGAGGTGATGAATGCTGCCAAAGATGTTAACTTCGGCCCTGAACTCTTTCTTTCCTTGTCCAATACTTTCCAATTTCTTCACTGTTATTTGAGTTCCATCTACTAGAACTCCCTCATACACTGACCTAAAACCCCCTTGCCCAAGCTTCACAGAAAAGTTATTGGTGGCAGTTTCAAGGTCCTTGTAGCTGTAACGGATTGGCATACCGGTTAAATTTTCCAAGAAATTGGCCTCTTCTGAGCCATCTGAAGGAGACTCGGGCACCCTTTGCTTTCTTCTTTGGTATATACCTCCCTAGAAGACAAGAGCACAAATGACAAAAAAAATTTACTAAGACAATTATCACAACAACTATGGTGTGCTTATTGCCACTTCCACCGCCCCCAGAATCCGAGCCAGAACCTCCTTCACTAGAGACCTTGATATAAGAATATCCAACTTTGCATGGCCTGCCTAGGTCAAAGTATTGTTTAATGAAAATAATGTATTGGAAAAGGAGAACAAAAGGTTACTGAGGCTATACAAGGAAAGGAACGTAAGAAGTAACGTCATATACTATTAGGATTTGGTTTGACGTTGAAGACTGGAAACTATCAAACACACATCCCTTAATCTTAATGCACAGTGAGTTTATGTCATGTATAAAGTAACAACAGTGTTTCTGATTTGGCAACTCTTATTTTAGTTTACATTTTATTACAAGCACAATTACTAACGAAATTTCATTTGCACTGTCATATAAAAAACTATTGATTTATATATACTAATCCATATATTGTGTGTTTGGAAAGTGTGAATTTGAATTGAATGTATTTCCTTTAATAAGCTAATAATTGCTAAGGTCCAGTTTAAGTCAATCATTTTCTAGATTTCCTATTTTGTAATTAATTTTATTTAAGGTACTCAAGAAGTTCATTCTTGCATTCTTCATTTTTTTCATCGGAATTTTTTTTAAATGTGTTCTTAATTAAAGAGTGATCAAGAAAATAGTAGTGTGCACACAAAACCCAATCGAACTTGTTCAAAATTTAATCGAACTATTTTGAGAGAAGAAAAAATAAAACTTGAATGAAGCTTGTTTATGAAGTTGATTTGGTTTGAATTCTTGAAGCGGTTTTGAAGTCTCTGATCCATAAGTAGACGAAAAATAAAATGTCCATTTTGTGAAAAAAAATGTAATTCATTTCACTTTATAAAAAATGTTCAATTAGTTGATTCTATATTACGAAGTATTTCAAAAGTGTAAACTATGCATAGCCCTCTTGTATAGGTAGTTTGAGGTTTGTTACTGAACCTTCATGGAAAAAACAATTAAATGAAAAAGGAGAGGATGGAAATGGAATATGGTGCATTAAAGTGAGAAGAGAAAGTGCAATTTATGGTATTTAATGATGGCAAGAAGAGCAGAAATTAATGGTGGAAGAGAGAGAAAAAGGTGGCAGGTAGTTAATAGTGAGAGAAATAGAAAAGAGAGAAAAAAGTGAGAGAACAGAGGAGAGAGAAAAAAAGTGCAGCCACTTAAGTGTGAAGTTAACCCTATTTCTACAACTTAACTGATAGGACTGAATTGACACAAATTTTAAAACTGGATACTAAACAGAAATTCATCTTTTAACATGAAGACGAAGTAAACATTTAAGCCTATATAAATAAAAGATAAGAAATATTATTTTTGTATCCAACTAAGATAATAAATGGATAAGAAGAGAAAATAATAAAACATTGGATAGAGAACTGATACTTTTATTAGATGTTTATATATATATATATATATATATATATATATATATTTTGGAAGTCTCATAATAACTAGAGATAAAAGTAAGTGTAAATATCATTTTATAAGTCAATTTTATGAGGTTGAGTTAGGCTTAAAATTCACTTCTTAATTTGATATCAGAATCATAGTTGACAGTTTTATATGATTGAATTAGACTTAAAGTCCACCTCTTTATTTATTTATATATATATATATATATATATATATAAAAGTAAGAGAAATTAAAATTATGTAATTCTTTAAAACTGTAGAAGATCTAAATGAAACAAAAAAAAGCTTTAGCTCGTAATAATAAAAAGAAAAAAAAAAGTAAGAAATAGTTATTTGAGGATGAAGGAAATGATTTGAAAGTAGAGAAAATGTAGTAACCTAAAATATATAGGGACTATGATTCCTTGTCTTTTGGAAAGTAGGGAATATGATATTCTCATTCTCATTCATCATCCAGCTAACACTAAGCTGGATATTTTTCTAATTTAAATAAATAAATTAATAAGACAAACAAAATCTACATAAACTTTTACATAATAAAACATCACCATAAACTATTTTAAAATGCATACCCTTTTATCTTAGTCAATTTTCCTCTCAAATAACACAATTCGATTTAAAAATTATCCAAATAATATATTATGTTAAATATATACATAAATACAGTGAGTTTTTTAATCAGACCAGGAAATTATATTCTAAGCTATATATGTAATTTTCTGCAATATCTTTTTTTGTTCAAAAATCTCTTCCTTCTGTTAAATGAAAAAGAAAAAGAAATTACGAAGTCTAGTTTAAAATTCCATTTAAAAAGAAATCAAATTATAACTTATTTTTTAATTATTTTTTTTTCAAACACAATTTGGAATTCAACTTTTTAGAATTAAAATTCTAACTTTCTATCTTGAAAAAAGAATAAACCGTATTATGTATTTAAATATTTCTCACAATATACTATTCAATTACTTTTTAGATTCATATATATTGTGTGAGAAAACCTATCATCTTAGCCAAAAATATATTAAAAGTACACAACCTTATTGTATCGAAGGAGTTTGAAAATTGAATTTTATATTTGCAAATAATGCATTCTGGACAAAATCTCATAAGAAAAATCAGAAATATAGATTAGGGATAATTTATATTTCTATTTATTTATTAAAACACTTTTTAGGAGAAAATGTATGGGAATTTTTTTAACTCTAAAAGTATAGTAACTGGTATTTTGAATATGATAATCCTGACAATATAGATTAATTTAACTCTAAATATTCTATACACCTTTTCAACTAAAACTCTGATGAACATTAAAATAGACATGATACTTTGAATGTGAAATCTTTAACTCAATTGAAGTTAAAACAAAAAGTACTTTTTAAGAATATAGATTAATATTAATTTATAAATATAGATTAATATTAATTTATAAATATTTTTATTTATTTATTTATTGAAACACTGTTTTAAGAGAAAATGTATTGGAATATTTTTAACTCTAAAAATATTTTGAATATGAAAATCCTAACAATATAGATTAATTTAAGAGTAGAACATTAATATTAAAAAGAAGAATCTACGCCATTTAAAGTATTCCATACACTTTTTCAACTAAAACTCTAATGATCATTAAAATATGGATAATTATAGTTTGACAATAGTTTTTTATAATATTTTAATACTATGTGATTCATTCGTATTAGTATTTATAATTATTATTATTGATTATAAAATAATAAATGATATTAAAATGTTATAAAAAAATATTTTCAAAGTATATTATTTTTAAAATAAATAAATATATATATATATATATATATATATATATATATATATATATATAACACTCACGATACTTTGAACGTGAAACCTTTAATTCAACAGAACGGAAGTTAAAACAAAAGTACTTTTAAATGATTTTTACTTGTATTTTTTTTTAAAGAACTGTTCCTTTTCATTAAAGAAAAACAGTTGAAAAATGACAATGATTACAAAATATCTTTGAATAAGGTACAATTAAAACTATTGAAAACTCTTTAAACTTGAAAAGAAATACTTTTGAATTTGTGTTATCTAATTTTGGACAACAATGAGAAGTTATAAAAGGGATTGCGAATTTATGAGTTATAATAAAAACAGAAAAAGGAGCATCTGAAAAGAAATGGAAATAACTGGTTCATAATGAATTGTAAAGGCAAATTTAGGTCCTCAAAACCCTATCCAGAAAACAACTTGGTCTGAAAAGTCAAGGAAACACATGATTTTTCCCCAAAAACTGGTAAGGCTGGTGGATATGATAGGACAAAGACATTGTGAGAGTAGCAAGAAAGAGACAAATTCCAAGTGTCATCAAATCACTGGAAATACCACCTTTCATTTTTCACTATCCTCAGATTTTTCTTTCCTTAACCAAATGGTCCAAATGGTCAACACCCACAAATCTAATTTTCTAAATTAACTTATAAAACACAAATTGTTTTGTCAAGTTTAAATTTTTATATGTATATAAAAAGATAAAACTTATTAAAAATTATGAAAGAGAAAATGACTTTTGCTCTCCCACCTTGTTTGTTGACTACATAAGAACAAAAAAATACTAGTATCACTCTCTTTTCATTTAGTTAGTCTGTCTTGAATTAAAGGAGGGATTCACCACAAATTGTAATGTTTAGGAAATGTAATGAAAGATAAGATTTTTATTATGATTACACCAACATGTGTCTAATTGGTGGATAGTGTAAAACAATTTTTGTTTTAGCATCAGACTTGTTATAAATCTGTGACATTTAACTTTTGAGTTAATAAACTTTAATTTTTATTAAGAATTTGAATGAAATGAAAATAATTTTAGAAGTGGTCAGAGAGATAAATATTTTTACAGTGATGGGAAATTATGAATAGATAAATAAATTTAGGAATGACAACAATGTTGAAGATGTGGAGACCCTACAAGTCAGCTACAATGCTTTTAATGCTTTTTTTATAATCTTGTGGAGGGAGAGAAGATGAACCCACAACACTGAAAGTAACGTTAGAAACGAGAAGGTTTGCATAATTTACAGTTTTGAAAACTCACTCACACGACACTGGAAGGAATCCCTGTCCATACATCCCACCATTACCACAAAAATTAACACTTTGGGATTTTCTTTTGCTTCCAACTTTTGGTCTCTCTGCAAAATCTCATTCCAATTGGCGTTGATCTTCTAAAGTGAGACCCTTTGGGTTGTTTTACTCGAATTTCACTGAAAGTTTTGTTTTTGGCTTGACTTGGGTTTTGTTTTGCGGTTTCGAGGGTTGAGTTTGTGTCTTTTTCTCATGTGGGTGTCTCTGGTTTGACTTTTGGGTTTGTGTTTTTGGTGTTGAAAGGGGAAAGGTGGTGTTTGGCATCTCGGAAGATGGGTTTGTTTTCTGGGATTTTTATGGGGTTGGTGTTCGGCATCGCATTGATGGCTGGATGGGCACGCATGATGAGGTACCGAAGCGCCAAAAGAATTGCAAAGGTATGGGTGATGATGGTTTTTGTTTTCAGTTCAATCATGCTTTGACTTTTGCTTTGTTGATTCGTGTTTTGAGAGATGGTGAGGATTTATAAACTAGGCTTTTGGGAAAAATGTTGATGAATAGAGAACACCACGGTGGGGGAATTTTTCAGTTTTGCAATCAATAGGGAATAATGTTGATGAATAGAGCATAAATTTGGGTAAGGATTGGGTTCAGGGGGTGTCAATAATCCACTTGTGGGTTATAATAGAGATTATCATATGGGTTTGGTGCAAGTAATCAATGTGAAAATGGA
Organism: Vigna reflexopilosa; assembly: GCA_027742785.1. Taxonomy (NCBI): domain Eukaryota; kingdom Viridiplantae; phylum Streptophyta; class Magnoliopsida; order Fabales; family Fabaceae; genus Vigna; species Vigna reflexopilosa. Next base: position 21,709,993 of record CM050929.1, read on the forward strand.
TCGTAGGGAAACGATACCTAGTTTGATTGATGAATACTAAAAGTTAGAGGATGAAACATCATGGCTCAAAAGGAGATGCTTCAACAATTTGCTGAATTTTCTGTTCAGTAAAATGCAGAAGCAAAACCTAATGAGTAGTAGTACTGGTTAGTTTTCTTTTGGGTAGTAAAATACAATCTTCCATGGCCTTTCACAACTGATGTGGAAATTAGGACGTCAAAATAATAACATGTGTTACACTAATTATGTTTATAACCGGTTGACCCTAATTAAAATTTTTCACTATAATTAGCTCTATGAGTTATGATTGAAATACTCAAATGCCCCTTTATATGAAAATGTTGCAATTAAACTCTATTACAACATTAAAGAAAACAAACGAGATTTGTGGAACTTTAAATTTGTGAATTCTATTATTTTTTCTACCTCTTTCATGAAGAAGAGTTTTGTTTTCTCATGTGGACTTGAGAAGTGAACAAGTCATAACGATGTTGCACTTACCAAGTAGACCTTACATTAGTTAGTGCCTCCTTTAGCTGCTGTCTCACCTTTATAATAGAGAAGTTAGTGAAGCACAACCTCTTATTCATGCTCAACTCAAATCTATCTTTTGCTTGTTCATAAGATGAGACAATTTGGACTTTGTATTTTTCAGGAAGATTTTCTTGTAGATCCTATTTTCGATTTCTAAACTCTATTTCTAGGAATCTAAGTTCCCAATATTGGCAAGTCCATTTTGAAGTCCAAATCTCCCTCAAAAGGTTAGGTTAGTGGTACTTAACAAGATTAATACTAACAACATGTTGCATATTCAGAGGCCTCATGTGGCCCTTTCTCCTGATATTTGTACTTGTGCAGAACCAGTTTAGAAACTGTATCCATCTTTCCTTGAATTGTAAATTAGCCACTTTCCATTGAAATAATCTTTAAGTATTCCTAGATAAGCATTATGTGAATGTGTTTCACAACTTTGGTTTGGAGCCCTTTTTGGTGGTTTAGAATAAAGGTTATGGTTATGGTAATAAGGAAGGAAGCTCAAAACTGTATAGCTGTTTATGCAACGTACAGTAGTGTGCTGTTTATTTATAGCCACTTTCCCTTGAAACAATCTTTATGGATTTTGCAGCCGTGTGCTGTTTATACAACATGCTTACACTTTAAGAGTGTTTCTTTGCCCTTGAACTTGTTGTGGGATAGGATTATGTCTGTGGCCTCTTTTTGGTGTTTCTCATGGTTGTTTCCTTCGGTAGCTTGCATTGACTTATATGAACTGCAGCTTTGCTGCATTCTTGAATCTTCAGATGTGTTGTTGTCTGCAGTATATCTCTGTTCCTAGTTGTATTATTCTATGCTCTCTAATAAAGTAATTTTTTATATTAAAAAAGTTAAGTTGTGGAAATTTAAACACGGTGGGGAGATCTCAAGAATGAGATTGCTCGAAATTTCAGGGTAATTGCTTGACTATTCTGTCACTTTAGATTGATTAAAAATTAAGACGAAATTTCATTATAAAAATGGCAAATGATATAGTAGGAAAGGGATACAGATTTCTATGTTAGTATTTTTGTGACTAAATGGAATGAAATGGTGGAAAGAAATGAGATGTGTGGAAATAAGTTCTCTTTTTCGATAGTTATAAAGGAGTTGATGTAGAATGCATGAAAAGTGTAAGTTGTCGGATGACAAATTTCCGTATGTGTGGTTCTGATTCTAAACCCCAGCCTTAATTTTTTTTTTTAACTAAATCTAAAAAGAAAATTTATAAATCAATAAATTAAATCAAAGGACCAAAAATTACTTGAAATGTTCCGGTTTGAACAGAGCACATCAGTTTTGAAATGTATGTAGGAATGAGAAATAAAGAGAAAGGAGAAAGTTGAAATTGTGTTCTAAGCTGTTCACATGTTCTGTTTAAACAAATATCTTGTTTAAACATTTCTTTTCTAGTCTTACCTTACATTTGGATAGGGAATTTCAAAATTTCTAAGACATTCAAATACATTAAATTGAATTGTTTTCATTTAAAATTGTACCGGATTTCAACTATTTTGCTTATATAAGGCAATTCAAATTTGTTGAAAATTTTCTCATTTGGATAAAGTATTTCAATTACCACCAAATGCAAAAAGAAAAAAAAATTAAATATCAAACAATTGTTAGTAATTCAAATATATCAATATTGATCATAGTTTTTAGTTGATACCGGTTGATGTTATTTTTTGGTCATAGTTTGTCAAGATTTTTTCAACTAATATTGATGAAGCTCTTTCTTGATTCCCAGTTAATGTTGACCACAAGTTTTCCTATTAAGCATTAGAAAAGAAATCCTGCCATACTATTGACAAAGAATAACATTGTTGTCAATGATAAGTGTTGAAATGTAATGAGTATTTTAAGATATAGGTTCAGTAGGAGTCTATAGTTTTTACTGTTGATTACTATTCCTCTTAAGTTGTATAAGTATGTTTAGTGATGTATTAGAAGTTAAGATGAAGATAATAAAACTCTAGAATTTTCTCTCTCTAAATTCTTCAAGTATAAGAAAGTAATTATGGCAAACATCAACAAAAAAATAGCCACGATAAATGTCATATGCTAGAAAATAGCCTCCTTGAAATTGGCTGATAAAACCCTGGCTGATATCGAGCGAGAAAATAACTGTGGTCTACAACAACAGTAATCCTAAAAATTTAAATAAGCATCGATAGAAAAACTTTAGTTGACATCAATATAAAAAAAGTCATCCCAATAATGTCTTGATCTTAGTCAAGACGATGTTCTAACCAAGAGTAGGGTAGAGAAGACAATTGAATTTGAAAATATGAAGAATTTCAAATTTTTACTTTCTAGGTTGAATTTGAAATTCTTTATTTTTAAGAAATCTAATTATTCATGAAATTTTAAAATTACAGTTTCTTTTAAAATTTCTTATCCAAAAAATATATAAAGTGTTCCAAATTCTCTATAAAATTGATATACCATCTTAAAATTCCATATCTAAACACACTATTAACGTTCATTATTTATTTGCTTTGCAGGCAGCTGACATTAAACTCCTTTCATCCCTTAGCAGAGATGATTTGAAGAAAATTTGTGGTGAAAGTTTGCCTGAGTGGATATCATTTCCTGTATATGAACAGGTGGGTTTGAAAGAACTTTATACATTGTACCTATTATTGTAATATGATTGTGTAGTGTGCTTGACTTTTCCTTGCATGGGCTCTTACAGGTGAAATGGCTAAACAAGAAACTGACCAAACTTTGGCCATTTGTGGCAGAAGTGAGTATGCTTGCACCCTGTAATGTAATTGTATAATGATTTACAACAATTTGGGCAGTTTACAAGATTTGCTTTATATGTTTGAACTTAAGAGCTCCTAAAATGTCTAGTTGCGATTGTTGTTTTATAAAAATATTGAGTAGTATAGATGTACAAAGGTTTGAAATCTAGTGTGTTGGTTATATTTTGATTTTAGTACATATTATTTTATTAAACATAGTGTCTAATGAAGTTTTAGGGTTTAATGTTATACTATTGCTTTACTCTCTGTATATATTTATTTAATTCATAATGATAGACAATTTACCAGGTTAATATTTTGTGACTTTGGCATTATATTTTTTATTTATTTTATAATTTGGTATGCCAAATTATGAATCATGCCTTTTTATAACTTTTTGTTTCAAATTTTGGTTGGTCAATCCTATCCAATCTGCAACCCACTAGATAGGGTGAAATTTTCAACCAATCTTAAAGTTGTCCAACCCCACCAATTTTTATGACGAGTTAACTGCAAGATTAAAAGCTCTTTAAAGTAGTCATATGCGTTTTCTTTTAATTTTTACCTTTTAAATAAAATCCAATGTCCCATATTTATAGTTCTAATTTCTTATTGAAGATACCTTATCAATTAGAGATATGATTGTGATATATATATATATATATATATATATATATATATGTAATCGATAATAATCTGTTAGAATTGATGTTATATTTAATAAATTATTATGTACTTCAAATACATATTATAAAATATACCTTAATTTAAGTTTGTTCTTTAACTAATCAAGATTTTTTGTCGGATAGAGGACAAAGACAAACTTGTCTCCACCAATTCCTTGCTAACCCCTTCGGAGATATATGATCAAAACAGAATATATAAGTGAACAATTGTCTGCTATTATTGACTTAATCTTTATGGTTGATTTATGTTCAAATCCAAATATTAAGATTTCCAACAAATATTCTCATTTTATGTATATTATTTATCTTTTTTTGAAAAGTTTTATGAAAAATTGTATTTAGTTACGTGCTGTTCAATATGAACCATGCCATGCTTAGACACAACCCCCTTCTCTTCGTTTTGGTTTAAATTTCCTTGCAAGTATCTGGAGTTGTATTCCTTCTTTGCTTTAAATACATAATTTGATATTGATGGGTTTTGTTTGCCCATAGGCTGCAACTTTGGTGATCAGAGAATCTGTTGAACCACTGCTAGAAGAGTACAGACCACCTGGAATTACTTCATTGAAGTTCAGCAAACTCTCACTTGGAAATGTGGCCCCAAAAATAGAAGGTAGCAATCAATAGTAATTCCTCCGCACACTCTTTCTCTAGTAAATTTACCAATTACAACTGGTTGCACTTAACAACTTAAGCTTTGGGAATTTTTTGTTCATGACAATTTGGTTAGAAGATTTCAGCTATTTTTCATGGGTATCTCTTTGCCCTTTGGGTTTAGGATTTATATTTTTTTGGGATTGGATTCTGTCCGCTGATTAGTATATTCTTCTATCAACAAATAATAATTTAATAGAGAAAAAAAAAATCTTGTTTGGATTCCATGAGATAAAAGAAAAATGTGCTCATATATTGCAATCCATAATTTGAAAGCAAAAATCTTGTTAGATCAGTGTTGGAGCCATGGCCAAAACTTTGGAGCTAATGATGTTTTTTAAGAAAACAGATTTTTTTAACTTGTAAATACACTGATACTGTGCATATGGTTTCTTGCTTCCTACCGAGGGATTGATGGGTGAGAAATCAAGATGATGGAAGCCAATTTGGAAGCTATTTAGAGGGAGGAAACCAGGATGTTCTTAACTAGTTACATAATATCTATAACATATATATACTGTTCCAATTTATCATTCTAAATTTGGGGAAACAAGTAATTTATTCAATTACCAGTTGGATCAATAATTTAACTGTTTTGGGCGATAGTTGAAAAATTGTTTTTGAATGGAATTGATTTTACAAAATTCATTTGAAGTGATGTGATCTATGTTTTTGGATGTAGTTTTTATTGCAAAGGGTACTAGCAAAAATTGTAATTTTTTTATCCAACATAAAAACTACCTAAAGTTGATTTAATTTATGATCAAATTTGGACTCAGAATTAATTCCTCAACATGAAGCCAAGGTTGACCTTGGGCACATTTGGTAGTGACAGCCGAGGGCCCACAAGATTAAAATAATGCTTATACTTGTGAAGTAAATGTTAACTATATCATTTTGTTATTTTCATGAACGAATGAAATTGTTGCTTTTTTTATTCAAACTGTAATATAACATGATTAGAACGTGTTTTAAATAGGGGATGATTATTAGGATAAAAATATCCAATATCTCCATAGTAGTTAGGAAAAACATATCCTAGAATCTTCACATATATTCCATCAGGTTTTTCTCCTTTTATAAGAGAAAGTGATTGTTACAAATAGAGTAGGTAAGAATTTATTTAGTATGATTTTCTTAATAATATTTTGCTTCATTCCCTCATTATTGAAGTGAAAGTATCACATATTGATTATCTTTTTTTAATTGAGAAATTTGAAGGAAAAAAATAGAAGCCTTGAACGTTATTCGAAATGTTTGTTGTATTCATTTTGGGATGTGTTCATCTTTAGTAAGAGGGGTATTATGAAGAGGAGAGAGTAAATGTGAGATGTATTAGGATACACAACGAGAGATATAAATAGAAAGAAAAAGAAAATGGAGGAAATTTAGGAAATAAGGTTGTATAAAATCTTTATAAAAGTGTTACATATACATATTGTGTGTGTATGTTTCTTTTCTTAGGGGCTGGCCATATGTATAAATATGTGTGCATGTAATTTTTTTGAGATGTCAAAAATCTTTTTGAGATTTGTTAGACTTATGTTATTTGCTAACTCTAATAATTTAATAAACCTTATCATTTTTTACATGTTTACTTTTTCGTGCAATATATATTTTACATTTTGAAATACTTATATAATTATATATAGGAAGCCTTTATCTATTATTCCACTATGGACCTATAAGGTGGAAGCAAACATATGAACATATATCAAAAATCATGTTAGTTAGTGTGTCAATGTGATTCTAGAGAATCCCACATGAAATTAAACGTACACTAATTTGATCATGAAATTCAAGATAATTTGTGTTTAGTCATCTGTATCTTATGCTTTTCTTCTTTTTTTTTTTTCACTAAAGAATTACTTTTTCATAGTTTTGAATGTATTTGTTTCTCTTAGAAAATGATTTAGGCATAACTCAGCCTTGCAAAATGAGTTTGAAAGATAAAGTTTACATCCATTTATATACTACAAGTTAACCACATCTTTAGTTGATGTGGATCTCTAACATACCTCATCTCGTCAAGGATTGAACATTGTGTGGGACCCGATATTTGTGGTGATTTGATAGTGGTCTAATAGTGAGTGACACCATAGGCCTAATGAACTTTGCTAGGATTGATTATAATACCATTTTATAAAGCAATTAAGAACTAATTCAACCTCACAAAATTAGTTTGCAAATTGGGGTTTGCATACACTTATGTACCATAATTTGGCTATATCTTAAATCAAATAGGGGATTTCCGACATTTTTATCTTTTCAAGATAATTAGAATCTTAAAAGAATCTAAAATCTTGTAAAAGTTCTGAAACTATGACTCAAATCTTATTTAAATCAGCTGTTTTTAGAAAGCGAGATTTTATGATTTTAAATCAACATAAATTAGTTATTTTTTTAATCTGAAAAATATCTAGACTATTTTATATCAGCATTACTGTTTTTTTTTATCTTTAACAAATTGATCCTGAAAGCAACTAGATGACATGGATAATAAAAGAAATCTTAAGTTTAATGTGGTTCAAGGATAAATGGAATCTTTCTTTTCATACTCGACATAAGTGATGAAAATGTTATTCTACTGCAGACTTAGGTGCATAGCATTCAATAAAACCGATTAAAATTATTTGTGTTTCTTTCCCCTTATCAAATTTTCCTCTCATTTCATAAATTAATAATCTTTATATGCATAATTCTTCATCCATACAGGGATTCGTGTTCAGAGTCTTACCAAAGGTCAAATCATAATGGATATTGATTTCCGTTGGGGTGGTGATCCTAGTATTATTTTGGCTGTTGAGGCTGCACTTGTTGCATCAATCCCTATTCAGGTAAGACTTAGCTTGGCAGTGTACTTTTCCCTTGAATTTCATCAGTTTCCTTGTACAATTTGTCAACATTAGAGTTTTATTATTGCCTTTGGTTTCAGTTGAAGGATCTACAGGTTTTCACCATTATCCGTGTTATATTCCAACTTTCTGAAGAGATCCCTTGCATTTCTGCTGTTGTTGTAGCTCTACTTGCTGAGGTAATCTTTACAAGGAGGGAAAGGAAAAGGATAAAATGATAAGGTTGATTAAGAAAAAAAAAACAAAAAAGGTAGATAAAGTGTCCCTTCATATCAAACGTGTTAAATGTATTTAGATATCAATTTAAGTGAATTGCCAGAGTGATTAAGTTAGGGACATTATTAGGATAATACACTTCTCAAAGATTGTGAATGGGGGAAACTACTGTTAATAACCAAAAACTGTTCTATTTTTGGCCTAAATGTGTATTTTAGTTGATTCTTTAAAACTTGTATCAGCCCTGCCACATGATCCCCACTAAACTTATTTTCACTCTCTGAATTCTGACTTTTCCATTTAAATATAATCAGCCAAAGCCGAGGATTGACTATACTCTGAAAGCTGTTGGTGGAAGTTTAACAGCTATTCCTGGGATCTCAGATATGATTGATGTGAGTCATTTATTTTGTCTACTGCATCTTTCCCTTGGGAGCGTCTTTGAAGTAGCATGTATAACTAACATTTACCCACCATTTTATAGGATACTGTGAATTCAATTGTTACTGACATGCTTCAATGGCCCCATAGGATTGTGGTTCCACTTGGTGGTATTCCTTGTGATCTAAGGTAAATGTGAATCATCAAGTTTTTTCTTTTGGATTTATTCTGTGACTGCAGATAAAAAAAACAATAGGTATGTTGTTATAACCTTCTAACAAAATTTTACATTTTTTTTGAAATTTGTGTGAGCAACAAAACAACAATATAGCCTTAAGAAAATCAATCTGCCACTATGAGATTCTCTCTTGTAAGTAAGCAGGTGTTTCTCCCACTTCTTTCCAGCAAATAACCTCTTCTAAACCCTACCTTTGAAGAAAATAAACTGGGAATGTCATTTCAATGTAGTGCTCAAATATGTTTACAACCACACAGCATAAACAGCACCTTTTTTGTTTTCTTGCAGTGAGCTGGAGCTTAAACCTCAAGGAAAACTTTCAGTGACTGTAGTGAAAGCGACTGCTTTGAAGAATATGGAAATGATTGGAAAGTCAGATCCTTATGTAGTTGTGCATATTCGACCATTGTTCAAGTATAAAACCAAAGTTGTTGATAACAACTTGAATCCTACTTGGAATGAGAGATTTGAGTTGATTGCAGAAGACAAGGAGACCCAATCACTCATTCTAGAGGTTTTACCATACCAATACTTTATCTCCTTTTTATTCTGAAGCCTCTGCCTCATTTCTTAGGGACATTCTGTGACATTTTTGTTTTCATATATATATGCCCTTAAATTATGCCAATTACTTACTGAAGAATTGGAAAGAATTATTTTCAAATATGCTCAATATGTGTGAAAATAAAAATCTGGTTAATTACCTGCTCTTGTTTCTGACATGGTGACTAGAAACATACTGCGTACTTTTTTCCAAGTATGATTACTTTTGTTTAACAGCTCAATTTGTTTGAACCTTGTTATTGTGATCATGTATCATTCTTTTTGTAACTAGAATTTCTTTAATACATAAATTCTGTTGGTATATCTTGTTGCCTCAAGTCACAACAAATTTTGGATCTTCCACCAGTGCCAGTTCTATATATCAGTGGTATATATTATAATCTATGTTTGATTACTGACTTCTCAAAATTTTGTGATTGTTTCTGTAATATTGACAGAAGTTGTGTCTTTGTTTAGCCTGGTTCAAGCCCAAGATTTTATCTATATTTACAGGGTTATAGCAGTTATTATTTTGATTTGAAATCTAATGTTTTTCTTCCTATAACTCAACATAAACTGTTTCTGTAGTTTGGTTTGTTTAAGACAAGTAACACAAATGATGTCCATGACTCCTCAAACAGGTTTTTGATAAAGACATTGGGCAAGATAAGCGATTGGGAATAGTAAAGGTACCCCTTAATGATCTGGACACACAAACTGAAAAGGAGATGGAGTTGAGGCTGCTGTCATCACTTGATACACTGAAGGTGAAAGATAAGAAGGATCGAGGAACCTTGACAATAAAGGTACTTCTAATAATCTGAAGTACTTGGCAGTGACAATATTATGGAGCTCTGCATGGTGTATATAAAGTTTTTTCTCTTCCCTTCATATGTTCTGATCTCACCATCATTTGGATAATTTAAGCCCTCCTATATGTTGGTCACTTGTAGCAATCTTGGTTGATTGAAAATCATAATCATGTTTCAATTTCAGGTCTTATACTATCAGTTTAACAAGGAAGAACAACTGGCTGCACTAGAAGAAGAGAAAAAGATACTAGAAGCAAGGAAGAAACTGAAAGAAGCAGGAATGATAGGAAGCACAATGGATGCACTAGACGGAGCAGCATCGGTGGTAGGGTCTGGTGTTGGACTGGTTGGTACTGGTGTTGTGGCCGGTGCCGGTCTTGTGGGAAGTGGCGTTGTGGCCGGTGCTGGGCTAGTTGGCAGTGGCATTGGTGCTGGAGCAGGGCTAGTTGGCAGTGGTTTTGGAGCCGTTAGCAGTGGATTGAGCAAGGCAGGGAAGTTCATGGGAAGGACAATCACAGGCCATAGTGGCTCTAAAAAGAGTGGCTCTTCAACTCCAGTCAATAATGCACAGGAGAATGGTGGTGGTGCAAAGCCTCTTTGATTCTTTTCTTTGTGTATTGTAAGACTAATGAATGAACCTTTGCAGCTTCAGGCTTTGATAATAGATAGATTACATGTGTATTTGTTGCTTTATTTTCTTACCATAATGTTTTCTCCATGGCTGTTATAATGTTTCCTCCATGGTTGTATCATCTTTGTCTGTGATTATGTTTACCTGAATTTGTATTTAAACTCAACAAATTGTAAGCATTCCTTATTCAGTTCACCTATTTGATGCAACAAATTGTTTGACGTACTTTAAAATGTAAAATATGCTTATAAAAACTTACTAGATTAAATTTTATGTGATTTTAAATATCAAGGATGATCTTGTTTATGAACAAAATAAGGATCATATTCAGGTCAAAATGTGCCACATCACATCAAGCAACAACAATCATGGAGTTTTATAGTGTTTTGGTTGTTTCAAATCAAATTAGAAATAAATTTTTATAATTCTAGTCTGTCGTAATTGAATATTCCATAATTGAGAGTTTTTGTTGGGAAATGAGAGATTGACAAATTGAGGAAAAAAAAACAGATTAATGATAAACAGTAGAAGATATATATAACATTAAAATTCTAAAACTCTGTTGAACCAGCTAAATTTAATTGACATTAGTTGGGTGTGAACAATTCCTATTATTAGTGGTTATAAAGTAATCCATAATTGAGAATAATTAATACAATACAACTATTTCTTTACCATTTTTAGTTATAATTTGTCCTTTCCCTTATAATTGAGGTGGGTCTAATGGAAGTCTAATTGGTTATCAAATATAGAAAAGAGGAAAGGATGATTTATTGGTAATGAAACAGGTCACAAAAGTGGTGAATGATGAGTTTATACACACATTATATAAACTATGCATGAGAATGAAAGGTCAGAGTCAAATATTTATAAATTTTTTGAGGTTCTTTTTTAATTTATTTGCATGTTTATAAATTTTTTGCACCATAGGAGTGTCAAAGTAACATGTCTAATAACAGTGTAAATATGCAAAAGAAATTGGGTGTGCTTTTTGGTGGAAGATGCATTTAACAAAACATCCAATTCAAAAGGTATTTACGTAAGATTCTAAAATTTATATATATTTTGAATTGTACAATCTAGAAAATATTTTTATTTTTGAAAATATCTTTTTGAAGTATAAACTTTAGAATTTAACTTTTTTTTCAAAAGTATAATATAGATTGTACAATAAAAAGTATTTTCAGATAGAAACATGTTTTCAAATTGAAGAAATGTATTTAAAAATATATTCCGGATTCACATCTTAGAATATCTTTCTAGATTTAGAAATGTCTTTCAGAATATATATATATATATATATATATATATATATTTTGAAATATAATTTTTTTAAAATATAATGTAATCTTAAAAAAAGAATACTTTTTTGATTATACTGTGAAATATAATTTTTTAAATAGATTTTGTACAGTACAATTCAAAACATGTTTCCGAATCCAAAAATATCTTTAGGATTTTATGTTATAAATATATTTAAAAAATAGGGTGCAGGGTATTTAATACAATTTTAATGAAATTTAGAAGGTATGTAAAAATGCAGAAAGAAAAAAAAAGGTGCAGAAAGAAACAGTGGGTAGTTGATTGTAATATGTGAATTGGACATTCAGAAGATTAAAAAAAAGGAAAATGATACTCAGACAACTAAATTTGACAACATTTGAACACGGTACACGTGTTCAAATATGATTGGTACACGTGGAAAATCATTTATAATTGATTGAGCGACTTATTTTGAATCTGAAATTTCCCAGCCACTTTCTACCGGAGCGTTGTTTGAGAGAGAAGCAGCCACCACGTCACCGACCTGGAGAACCGGCCCACCACCGCGACCATTTCCTTCCGACCGGCCACCATTGCCGCCGCACTGCCGTTGCCGGAGACCGCCCTGCCTTCCGCGCTCTTCCCTCCACTGAGAATCGCGGTTCGATTAGGTCGACTTTCTCGAACCAGCCACACCACCGCCTGTGACCATTCGTGCCCACCGGCCACCACTGCCGCCGCACTGCCGTTGCCGGAGACCCGCCGGCCTTCCTCGCTCTTCCCTCCACTGAGAATCGCGGTTCGATTAGGTCGACGTTCGGTTCGAGAACCAGCGACCACCGCCTGTGACCATTCGTGCCCACCGGCCACCACTGCCGCCGCACTGTCGTTGCCGGAGACCCGCCGGCCTTCCGCCCTCTTCCCTCCACTCAGAATCTCGGTTCGATTTGGTCGACGGCGCGTTCGACAAGCAGCCACCACCGCCTGTTCCCATCTCGTGCCCACCGGCCACCACTGCCGCCGCACCGCCGCACTGCCGGCCCACCGCCGCACTGCCGCCGCAGTAGACCCGCCGACCGTCCGCTATCTTCCATCCACGGCGGTTCCATTCTTGCTTTCTCTAATTTAATTTTCGAATTAAATTTTGTGATTTTTGTTTTGTTTCAATCCCTGTGATTTGAGGCTGTGTTGCATGCTTGTGGTGATTAGTTTTAGGACATTTGATTCAACCAAATCCATTCACCTTAGATGGTGAACATTGAAAAAATATAGGAGAACTGTTGATTTACATAATTTGACGATTTTGTTGGACAATCCGTTACATTTTGCCGTGTCATGGTCATGCGTTACCATCTGAAGCTTTGTTTGCTGCCATTACTGGCCCTCATGATCTTCACTTTGAAGAACATATATTGTCCCTGGAGTAAGTACATTTGCATGATACATTTGAGATAGATCCCACTTTAACTGATGAGATCCGTCGGGAATAAAACAAGGCAACAAAGTTAGTTAAATTGCTTAACATATGTACTTTTCAATTGGCCTTTGTTACCTTTTTACTAAAATTACTGCTAGTTAATAAAACATTAATTACTTAAGTGCAATGTTCAGAAACATTAATTCAAAAGCTTTTCTTTTTCATATAAGAACCGTATCAAGCATATACACATAATGACTATAGTAGAGGAAAAAATTAGTAAATATGAATATATAACTCATAATGCTAAACATATGTTTTACATACTACATTTTCAAACGAGCTTCAATGAAACAAAGTACAATCTGAGCAAAGGCTTTTATGAAAGGAAATACTTGATCTTTTTCAATCAATTACTTTAGTCCTTACCATCAGGTGCTACAATTGCAAGAGGCATAACATTGTTTTCCTCCAGTTCCATAGGTTTTAGATTTATTTGATTAAGTCCCTACAAAGGTGCAGAAGTGTGTATACATTCCATTAAGTGAACATGACATGCATTTATAGAAAACATTATTTCATAATCAACACATAATTCATTTGCACCATCCTCTATTCGTATGAAAGCCTTATTCTAACATTCAAAAAGAAGTTGTCTCAAGTGACAGAATCATTACTTGAGTACTGTTTTGTACAAAAGTTCCAAATTGTCCCCTAAGAAGTTCTCAATTAAGGTTTCATATAAAGTCCCCCAGTTTTGTATTTATTTTCTTTTCCTTTTATCAACAATGCAATATATGATTGATCTGTATGTAGAAGTTCAAGTATTCCCCTGAAACACGTAATGGATAGTAGTAGATAGGCAGTTAGATAGAGTTGTACTTGAAATGGACTAAATAAAATAAGGCACAGATATCAAGTAAGGCTAAAAAAGTTAAACAACCCATACATATTATGATAAAAATATAAGACTGAACTTGTTGTAAACAATAGATATTAGGATACTCAGTTAGGCATTTCGTTTATTTATGTTGTTTTCTTTGCATTAAGCCATTCATACACATCCATTTAAGGTTGTTTTCCAACTTTCATCATGGTTTGTTGAGTAAGTCAATTTACTTAATCAATTTCGTTGGATTCACAGTGATGGATTGCACAACATATCAAGGTTATAAAAATGTAAGTAGATTTAATGTTTTGAAAATTGATATCTTTGATTTAAAATAATTTGTTGATTCATGGTTTTTTGATTTGTTAATGCTCTGTAGTTGCGAGTGCGGGCATGGAGTGACACAAAAGCTATTGTCCACATTAATGGTTTATTACGACCCATTGATAGGCAACGCATCGAGGAGACTCCATTCAAGTGGTGTCTTCATATGAACAATACAATTAATTTCTGCACTCCTCTTTTCAAGGAAATGGTTATACGTTGGGTTGGGCGCAACGAATGTTTTCTTTTAAAGCAAACATTGGTACCATTTACGGTTGGTGATGTTTGCATGGGTTTAGGGTTAGGTGTTGGTGGGTTAGACGTGAATTTTGATGATTACTTAGTTGGTGTTCTGTGTCAACAATTTCCTTCGAAAACATTCACTCTAAAAGATGTTATTAGTAGGATAGAGTTGTTAATAGAAAATGACGACATGGATGTTGATTGTGTCAGTCGGTTGTATATTTTAGTTTGTTTTACTGTTTTTTACTTTCCCAGACATTCAAAGGCAATTACTAACATGCCTTTTACAGTATTGGATAACATTGATAATTTGTACCAATATAATTGGGCAAAAGCTGTGCACACGTATGTGGTAAATAGTTTAGAAAATGCTTCAAGGATGTTAAGGCAACGTGTCATAAAGGACTCCCTAAGCCTCAGTGGCAATGTTGCAGTGTTGCAGGTAAGAAAGTTAATAATTATTTACATTTTATGTTGATGGAATATGTTTATTATATAATTATCGTTTTGGTTATTTTATGTTTTTAGCTTTGGGCCGTTGAACGTTTGGGTTTAGCGGACAGTCCAGATCACATGGTTTTCCCAAGAATAATAAAATGGCCTACGCTTAAGATGAGGTCAACCAAAATAGAAGAGTTGTTTAAGAAGAAGGATGTAAGTAAATTGTTATTTTTTTGTACATTTTTTTGATAAGTAAGGCAGCCATTACATTTGGTTTGTGTTTTTTAATGATTACTTATATTTTGAGTTTTGTAGATATGTTGGGAGTGGTTTTTGCGGGATGAGGACCGTGCTAACCCAGCCATCCGTGCGGCCCTTAATTTGGATGAAGTGCCAATACCAGAACACGATGTGCATGAGTTTGGAATGAGTAGGGAAGAAGGGCTGAGGAAGACAATTGAAGACAACAAAAAAAAATGGTTGAAATGAATGAAGAGTTAAGAACTTTGGCTGCCATCGTACACGGTGGCAAGGAAGAAAGAAAGGTACCTAAATTTTCTGAAGATGGTGGTACATGTGGTGTTGATGACGATGGTCAACGTAATGAATGTGAAGGAGATGATGGTGAAGCATCTGAGGACGTTCAGGACGTTATGGAGGAACAGAACATGGATGTTGAGGACGTTTTAGATGTTTCACCTCTTGTAGGCATCGTGGCACAAAATCAGCATAATCAGGGTGGTCATACTTTGAACGTAAATGCAAAATACTTGTACAGCTTGGTTATTCCTTCTAACTTAACTTCGAGGTAATGAATTTTTGAATTTTTAATGTATGAAGATGTATTTTAACAGTTTCACGAAGGCACATGATGACATATGTGATTTCTTTGTTGTCAGGGTCGTTTCTGAAATTTGCGGTCAAATATTTACGACCCACGAATGTTCTTCTTTTGGACCCAGGATGCAGATTGGCAACATGGTAAAAATATTATTTGTTGTGGTTATCGTTGTTGTAGTATTTATGTTGGATTAATTATGAAGTATTAACAACTTGTTGGTTTTGTAGGGGATTTTGTTTGGCGCATCAGTGTTTATGTTTTTTGAAAGAAGGAGTACTGGAGTAGTGAAAAGGATATGTTTTAGTCCATTATATGCGGTTGGTTGAAATAGTATTCATTTCATTGAAACTTATTGTAGTGAGGGCTAACTATGTCATATCCTTGCAGACTCATGTTTTTATGGACTCAAGAAAGAAAAAGCCTAATCGCAAAGTTTGGACATTGAATGAATACTCAAAATACTTCCAGTCTGATATCATTGGATTTGATGACATTGTTAAGGCCGAATTTGTGAGTGCAATTACATTTCATATAATGTACTTTGAGAATTTGTTGATGCTCATTTGTTCATTTCATGAGAATTTTTTTTTTTGTAGTTGTTTATCCCAATTATTAATGACGGCCATTGGTGGTGCTACGCTGTCAAGATTTCATCACTGCAATTGTTTGCACTGGACTCTTTAGGGCACAAAAGAAAAGAACGAAAAAAAATTGACTTAGCCATTGTATGTGTATGTGTATTAATTGAAGTTTACTTTGAAAATATAAATTTAAATGTGGACTATGTTGTTTTCCAGGCAGAAAATGTTGCATTGCTTTTTGGACATTTGTTGAATTGTTCCGAAGACAACAAACCGTCGTTGGAGGTACAACACTTGCAAACTCCATCCCAACCAAACATGTAAGTTTGTAATTTATATTTTTGTTAAATATTTTGTTGAATATCCTTTAAGTTTGTTAAATATGTTACATATCATTATTTTGTTGGTGGACTTTGGTTTGTTGTAGATTTGATTGTGGAATCATTGTTTTAAAAATCATGGAGTTGTGGGATGGAATTGAGAAATACGATGGAAACACACTGCCCACTTATACAAATGTAAGTTGCAGAAATTACCATGTTGTAGACCTTTCATATAAATGTTGCATTTAATTCAAATGTTGTAAAATTTGGTTCTTGCAGAATGAACTCCAAGAGTTTAGGGAGCAATATGTTTGTCAATGGATTTTGGATGTCGCGAATGTGCGGAGGAATCAAGTGTTGCACGATTTTGGGATTTTGTAAATATTTTGGATAACAGTGATTTATTTTTTGGTCAGATGTTTTTGAATATGTAAACAACATTCATTATCTTACCAATGTTGAAGGAGAAGTACTTGTTACATTTATTGGTAACGAAATTTGAAGATGAAAGTTGTTGATGATTTAAATCTTTGCACTATAGTTGACAAATAAATTTGGATGTCAGGATTGATGAAATGTTTTCTAAAATATTTATTAAAATTTATTCATTTAATCTTTAATTATGATAAATTGTTTGGAAATTCGTTCCCAATTAAATTGATTTATTAAAAAAGGTTGACAAACAAATTAGGCAGTTCCAAAATGACCATCATGTTCACAGTCTACCCCTTCGTACAAAAACCTCAACTGAAGTACCCAGTTATTTAGCCTGGGGTACCACTTCTGTTCCAGCACCAAGGATTGATAAATCTTCATCTTTGGCCATGTATTTCTTGATAAATTTGTTGGAAATTCGTTCCCAATTAAATTGATTTAATAAAAAAGGTTGACAAACAAATTAGGCAGTTCCAAAATGACCATCATGTTCACAGTCTACCTCTTCGTACAAAAACCTCAACTGAAGTACCCAGTTATTTAGCCTGGGGTACCACTTCTGTTCCAGCACCAAGGATTGATAAATCTTCATCTTTGGCCATGTATTTCTTGATAAATTGTTTGGAAATTCGTTCCCAATTAAATTGATTTATTAAAAAGGTTGACAAACAAATTAGGCAGTTCCAAAATGACCATCATGTTCACAGTCTACCCCTTCGTACAAAAACCTCAACTGAAGTACCCAGTTATTTAGCCTGGGGTACCACTTCTGTTCCAGCACCAAGTATTGTGATAAATCTTCATCTTTGGCCATGTATTTCTTGATAAATTGTTTGGAAATTCGTTCCCAATTAAATTGATTTATTAAAAAAGGTTGACAAACAAATTAGGCAGTTCCAAAATGACCATCATGTTCACAGTCTACCCCTTCGTACAAAAACCTCAACTGAAGTACCCAGTTATTTAGCCTGGGGTACCACTTCTGTTCCAGCACCAAGGATTGTGATAAATCTTCATCTTTGGCCATGTATTTCTTGATAAATTGTTTGGAAATTCGTTCCCAATTAAATTGATTTATTAAAAAAGGTTGACAAACAAATTAGGCAGTTCCAAAATGACCATCATGTTCACAGTCTACCCCTTCGTACAAAAACCTCAACTGAAGTATCCAGTTATTTAGCCTGGGGTACCACTTCTGTTCCAGCACCAAGGATTGTGATAAATCTTCATCTTTGGCCATGTATTTCTTGATAAATTGTTTGGAAATTCGTTCCCAATTAAATTGATTTATTAAAAAAGGTTGACAAACAAATTAGGCAGTTCCAAAATGACCATCATGTTCACAGTCTACCCCTTCGTACAAAAACCTCAACTGAATTACCCAGTTATTTAGCCTGGGGTACCACTTCTGTTCCAACACCAAGGATTGTGATAAATCTTCATCTTTGGCCATGTATTTCTTGATAAATTGTTTGGAAATTCGTTCCCAATTAAATTGATTTATTAAAAAAGGTTGACAAACAAATTAGGCAGTTCCAAAATGACCATCATGTTCACAGTCTACCCCTTCGTACAAAAACCTCAACTGAAGTACCCAGTTATTTAGCCTGGGGTACCACTTCTGTTCCAGCACCAAGGATTGTGATAAATCTTCATCTTTGGCCATGTATTTCTTGATAAATTGTTTGGAAATTCGTTCCCAATTAAATTGATTTATTAAAAAAGGTTGACAAACAAATTAGGCAGTTCCAAAATGACCATCATGTTCACAGTCTACCCCTTCGTACAAAAACCTCAACTGAAGTACCCAGTTATTTAGCCTGGGGTACCACTTCTGTTCCAGCACCAAGGATTGTGATAACTCTTCATCTTTGGCCATGTATTTCTTGATAAATTGTTTGGAAATTCGTTCCCAATTAAATTGATTTATTAAAAAAGGTTGACAAACAAATTAGGCAGTTCCAAAATGACCATCATGTTCACAGTCTACCTCTTCGTACAAAACCCTCAACTGAAGTACCCAGTTATTTAGCCTGGGGTACCACTTCTGTTCCAGCACCAAGGATTGTGATAAATCTTCATCTTTGGCCATGTATTTCTTCATACATTGTTTGGAAATTCGTTCCCAATTAAAAGTCCATAAATATAACAACTTTGGTTAATTACAATGGTTTGAAAAAAAACGTTGATGTGTGTGAGGGATTGACAAGTTTCCTTAGTATGTCGTCTATTTTGTTGGCATCAATGGTGTACGATGGAATGAACGGTTTGTAATCAGTTCCTTTGACATGAAGGATTTGCGTTGAATCCAACTCCACATCCTGTAACCAAAGGAAGGTAAGGTGGATGAAAAATATTATCAACGATGGTGAATTGAAATTATTTTTGGCATCATTGATGGTGAATTTAAAACCCACTAATGGTGAGGCTGCACCGATTGTGATGATTGTTTACGTGCATAATAAATGTTCATTTGTTTGCATTGTGGATGAGGCAAACCACTTTACAACAGAATATTGGGCATTGTCACAAAATATGGTACCTTAATACATTCCATTGTAGTGCTTACAGTGCGTTAAAAACATTACTAATATTAATGAACGCTAATGATTGCAATAGGAACATAACACAATTTGCAGAAAAGGTCATTAATCTTCCATGGGGGTTGTGGATGCATTATTAGAGGCAGAAGTACAAGCCTTTTCGAATGGACCAACATGTATGTTGTTGTTGTTGTCTTCGACAGATGGATGGGGGCGAATCTCAGGTCTTGAGGAAGCGTTAAGGAGTTCCTCAGTTGGAGGACCTATGTTAGCTTTGAAGACCTACACATTGGTTAAGATAAGATATTATTGACTATCCACCACATACTTTACTAACAAAAAAAAGGATTTGTTCAACTGTAAACGGTAATACCTTTACAACGTTCCGGACGGTTATGTTCAAATAGTGAGCTGTTCCAAAAGGACTGAATGCAGCAACCTGTGTATAAATACATGTATAACATATTAAATCAATGTGTATATTAACGTGGTGCATGTTCGTTACAGGTTATTATTACAAGTTCAAGGTCGTTTACACTTTGCAATAACAACACAGCACCAACTCCTATATCCGGACCAAACTCAGGATGCAGAAGGACTTTCCTGTGCACCGAAGCAGACAATGTGGCACTTGGATCCTGGTTAAAGGAAAAATGACAAAGTTAACATTGACCCATTTCGAAAAAGTTAAACAATACATACAGCCTGACAGTTCGTTCCTGTTACTCCGTCACCTTAACAACAATTTTCATGTCACCCAATCCATTTGGGTTGCAATCTTTCACAATGCATGCTACAAATGGAAGGACATGCATTGACTTAACGCGTTCCAGCTGAGTGATGTTGTTAATGTTGCCATCTTCAACAAGTCCTGCAAAAAATATGTTTCCATTGTTCTTGTTAACGTTAAAAACATAAATTAATAAATACTTC
Source organism: Vigna reflexopilosa (assembly GCA_027742785.1). NCBI lineage: Eukaryota > Viridiplantae > Streptophyta > Magnoliopsida > Fabales > Fabaceae > Vigna > Vigna reflexopilosa. The sequence goes on from CM050929.1 coordinate 21,730,523, forward strand.
ATGAAATAAATGTAGTTAACCATGGTGTATAATAAATTTTTCCGCCCATATCCAAGGATTTGATGTGAAGTCCCGATCATATGTTGCCTTTGCAATTTCATTAACTAATTCCTGTGTTGATTTTGATTCATCCATCTCCCTGTTTAGCATGGCCGCTTGTACATTTCCAGCAGGTCCAGGTATCAACGTTTCACTTGAGTTGCACTTATGTAAAAAAGCTTTCAGATCAGTATCGTCTATATCTAGTCCCTCCCATGGCTCCATGCTTATAAACTGCGTAATTGAAAAGAACATTTGTAATGCATGGAGGAAGAAGGAATAACATACAACACAATACTAATAATTCAAGGAAAATAAAGTGTACCCGGTGTTAGAAATAAGTTTCATGAGGTATGCCTATAGGGATTATCGGGCAGTCATATATATAGGTCAAAATAATAATATAATATTTACTTACATTGGCATAAGAAGAAACGTTAAATAATATTATAATATAATACATTGATATAATTTCAAGCGGAGATATTTGTAGCAAACAATAAACATATAATAATATATTATTAAATAAATTTGAAATGACCTTTGCGTGTTTAAAACCCTTAATGGGCTTAAATTGCATTTAATGTGCAGTCCTTGTACCCGTTGCACGTTCCCTCCATCTCACCAACTTTCATTTAATGCAATTAAAAGGCAAACAGAAGTCCCCTTTTTCATTCATTCATTTCAACAGCTTCGTTCTATCTATGAACGTCTGTAAGGCATTGAAGAGCATTTAAGGTTGGACGGTGGACCTTTGTGGGTTATTCAATGACATTTATTTCATGAGTTGTGGAACAACCTAACATCTAAAGTAAGTTCATAATTCACTCATCTGAACTGTTAAACCGTTTATTATACATATTTATAGTTTATGATGTATGAATTTTTGTTTTTTTTTTAATAATATTTGCAACATGGAAATACACCCAACTTGTAATGTTTTGTTTTCGTTTCGTTGTGAACATTAGTGGCCCAGGAAAACAAGATTTATTCTTAATATGTGTTTTAATGTTATGTTTGCTTCCATTTACCTTTCAACTGTATTTGATTTTTGGAGTAGGTGTAAGAATTGGATGTCTTTGTCACAAAATATCCAGACAATGTCGTTGGAACAAGTTACTTGTGAGGTGAACAATGATTCCATTGACAATGTCAATGATCTAGTCCCTAAAATTCATATGTGGTTTGATACAATTGAAGAAGTTAAAGGTTTTTACACAAATTACGCTGTGAGGTGCGGTTTTGGTGTTCGGATAAGGACGTCTAGGAGAAATAACAAGAACGAGTTAAACTTCATGAAATTAGTGTGTTCTAGGGAAGGGAAATACCTATCTACCATTGCTCCAGAATTGAAAACCCAGCCAAGTCAAAAAAAAGAATGTCCTGCTGGAATCACTGTTGCTATGAAAGAAGGAAAATGGCAGGTGAGAACAGTTGTTAATGAACACAGCCATGACATGTGTCCGAATAACTCAAACCTCATATGTGGTAATCGAAGACTTAATATGCATGCGAAGCACACCCTTAATATGAATGATGATGATGGTGTCCGCATAAACAAAAGTTTTCTATCTTTGGTTAATGATGCAGGTGGATATGAAAATATACAATTCATGGAACGTGACGCACGTAATTATATTGGCCAACAGCGAAGGACTCTTTGTAAAGAAGGAGATGGCCAAGCACTTCTAAGGTACTTCTCAAGAATGAGACAATTAAACAATGATTTCTTCTATGATATGGAAATGGACGACCAGAACCGTATATGCCGTGTGTTTTGGGCCGACGCACGAAGTCGTGCAGCTTGTGCAGATTTTGGTGATGTTGTGTCGTTTGACACAACCTACCTAACCAACAAATACGACATGCCGTTTGCACCGTTTGTTGGGGTTAACCATCACGGTCATTCCATTTTACTTGGTTCTGCTTTGATTTCTGCAGAGGACACTTCCACATTCACATGGCTATTTTCATCTTGGCTTAGATGTATGTCAAACAAGGCTCCTCAAGGTATTGTGACTGACCAATGTAAGGCAATGTCCAATGCAATAGAAGTTGTGTTTCCAAACACAAGACACCGTTGGTGCTTGTGGCACATAATGAAAAAAATACCAGAGAAATTGCAAGCCTACAAACATTATCGTGCAATAAAAAACGAACTAAAAAGGCTTGTTTACGAGACAATTACTGATGAAGAGTTTGAGTTAGGATGGGGAAAATTAATTTCATGTAATGGGTTAGACAACAATGAATGGTTGAATTCATTGTATGCAGATAGACAAAGATGGGTTCCTTGTTATATGAAACATCACTTTTGGGCGGGAATGTCAAGTACACAACGAAGTGAGGGCATGAATGCATTCTTTGATGGATACATCAATTCAAGTACAACACTTCAACAATTTGTCCATCAATATGACAACGCCTTACGACACAAGGCGCAAAAAGAAAATGAGGCCGATTTTTCTTCAATGAATACAACCCTACCATGTGGATCTCAATCTCTTATTGAAAGACAATATCAAATGGAGTACACACAAGCAAAATTTATAGAAGTCCAAAAGGAATTTCGGTCACGCATGAATTGCTTTATTAAAAACATGAGAAAAGAAGGTACTAAAATTACGTACACTATTAAAGAAGAGTTCATTTGGGACGGTCAATGTGGTTCAAAATTTCATGTAGTAGATTTTGATTCTGTGACAACCGACACTCATTGCAGTTGCCAACTATTTGAGTTTAGAGGGATTTTGTGTTGACACTCCTTATTGGTCCTAGGGCAGGAAGATGTGCGTAATGTACCATCAAAATACATCTTGCGACGGTGGAGCAAAAACGTACGTCGAAGACATACTCTCATTAAAGCATCTTACACCAATAACATTGAAGAACCTAAGATGTAGAGGTACCAAGCTTTATGTAAACGTTTCTATGACATCGCTGAGGTTGCTTGTGATAGTGAGACTGCAACTCAAAAGTTGCTTAAGGATTTGAACTCTATTGGCAGAAATATCGGGTTATGTACATCAACAACATTGACGTTGGTGAATGATGAAGGATGTAATGCACATCCGAATTGTAGTGAACAGGTTGGACCAACATCTGAATTTGACGGCCTAATTGTTCACAGTCCAGTAGCTGTGAAACGTAAAGGCCGACCAAGGACAAAAAGATTGCAATCAACAGTTGAAAAAATAACAAAAAAGAAAAAATCTCATGGTACTAAAAACAAAGAAAAAAGAACTGATAATGTGAGTATTATTGATTTAATGTCATGTGCTTTTGGGTACTATTATTACTTATTATATTTTTCATTCAATAGTTAACTAATAGTATTATTTCAGGAACCAAGTAACTGTGACATAACGCACATCCATGAAGAACTTCCAAGTCAGGATATGTTTCAATCTCAAGTCACTCAATCGGATTTCATGTCTTTATTGACATGTGGAGAGTACACTGTTGATAGTCTTGATGTCTCACCAATTACTTATACACACCTTTAACTCAAGAAATTTTTCAAATAAAGAATTTTTGGAGGTATGTATGTTGTTCAATGTAATTTTGTCATTTAATTGCATATAATAGGTTTGATATTGATTATTTACTTGATTGGACTTTATCTTTTTGCTGAATATGTTACAATTACATATATTTTTAGCATGAAAATAATAATGGTTAAGGAAATAATTACTGTCAATGTAATGTTATTCACTATTATGTAAGTACGTGCCGATTTGATTTGTAAATCAATGAAAATCATATACCCTCAAAGGATGAATGATGCCCATATAAACTTCCAATCTGTGGCTAATAACAATTTGAATATGACAATATATTTTGGTACTTGCTCCAAAGAGAATAGGGAATCATCAAATTTTCATTGTACCACATATCTTGATACGTGTCTGTTTGCGGTGAAGTTGACAAAGTCACAGGCTTCGGGAAGTCATTTCGTACGTGGTGAAAAAATATTTTATGGTTTAACCAAATTATGACAAAATTCACAATGTCATTGACTTCATAATTGATATTGCACAGGACTTGCAAAGTGCATTTGGGAAATTCATTACCAACAAAGCCTTGACGGAGGTTTACATCTTTGGACACAGGGATGGGATCATGTGCAAAGTTTTAGTTTTGGATTATCGAATATGGCCTGAAGGATGAAGATGTTATCATGTTTGAGGTTGACAATCACCGAGATGAATTAGTAATTGAAGTTTATATTAATGGATGTCCTTGTAATGTTATACTTCCAATTTCAGTCCAAATCACATACTAGATAATCATTTTCATGTCATGTATTTCAATATTTATGTTTCAATGGAAATCAAATGATTACATCTTTGTCTCAATTACAAACGTATTTATACCATTGTTTTAGTCGAACTAAATTCTTTTAAACTTAACTTCATTTATTGTGTTTAAAAAAAATGAAATAAATATAACCCTTCCAATATAACATTTGTTATAATATTGAACAACAATAAAGTGGGACTTTAGTTGTAATAAGTGGGGTACTTGTGTTACAAGTTTTGCACAGACGGGTTCATTAAATTCTAAATTCATCTTTCAACCTCCAAAAAATTTCAAATCATGTCCAATAAAATTTTATTTTCACAAGGATGCATTGTCATCATGGTAACATTGAAACTTAGCCAACAACTTATCAAGTTAAACAACATTCCAAACTTTAAAAAATAAAGGGGGACTTTAGTTGTAATAAGTGGGTACTTGTGTTACAAGTTTTGCACAGACGGGTTCATTAAATTCTAAATTCATCTTTCAACCTCCAAAAAATTTCAAATCATGTCCAATAAAATTTTATTTTCACAAGGATGCATTGTCATCATGGTAACATTGAAACTTAGCCAACAACTTATCAAGTTAAACAACATTCCAAACTTTAAAAAATAAAGTGGGACTTTAGTTGTAATAAGTGGGTACTTGTGTTACAAGTTTTGCACAGACGGGTTCATTAAATTCTAAATTCATCTTTCAACCTCCAAAAAATTTCAAATCATGTCCAATAAAATTTTATTTTCACAAGGATGCATTGTCATCATGGTAACATTGAAACTTAGCCAACAACTTATCAAGTTAAACAACATTCCAAACTTTAAAAAATAAAGTGGGACTTTAGTTGTAATAAGTGGGTACTTGTGTTACAAGTTTTGCACAGACGGGTTCATTAAATTCTAAATTCATCTTTTAACCTCCAAAAAATTTCAAATCATGTCCAATAAAATTTTATTTTCACAAGGATGCATTGTCATCATGGTAACATTGAAACTTAGCCAACAACTTATCAAGTTAAACAACATTCCAAACTTTAAAAAATAAAGTGGGACTTTAGTTGTAATAAGTGGGTACTTGTGTTACAAGTTTTGCACAGACGGGTTCATTAAATTCTAAATTCATCTTTCAACCTCCAAAAAATTTCAAATCATGTCCAATAAAATTTTATTTTCACAAGGATGCATTGTCATCATGGTAACATTGAAACTTAGCCAACAACTTATCAAGTTAAACAACATTCCAAACTTTAAAAAATAAAGTGGGACTTTAGTTGTAATAAGTGGGTACTTGTGTTACAAGTTTTGCACAGACGGGTTCATTAAATTCTAAATTCATCTTTCAACCTCCAAAAAATTTCAAATCATGTCCAATAAAATTTTATTTTCACAAGGATGCATTGTCATCATGGTAACATTGAAACTTAGCCAACAACTTATCAAGTTAAACAACATTCCAAACTTTAAAAAATAAAGTGGGACTTTACTTGTAATAAGTGGGTACTTGTGTTATAAGTTTTGCACAGACGGGTTCATTAAATTCTAAATTCATATTTCAACTTCCAAAAATTTCAAATCATGTCCAATAAAATTTTATTTACACAAGGATGCATTGTCCTCATGGTAACATTGAAACTTAGCCAACAACTTATCAAGTTAAACAACATTCCAAACTTCAAAAATTTAAGTGGGACTTTACTTGTAATAAGTGGGTACTTGTGTTACAAGTTTTGCACAGACGGGTTCATTAAATTCTAAATTCATCTTTCAACCTCCAAAAAATTTCAAATCATGTCCAATAAAATTTTATTTACACAAGGATGCATTGTCCTCATGGTAACATTGAAACTTAGCCAACAACTTATCAAGTTAAACAACATTCCAAACTTTAAAAATTTAAGTGGGACTTTACTTGTAATAAGTGGGTACTTGTGTTACAAGTTTTGCACAGACGGGTTCATTAAATTCTAAATTCATCTTTCAACCTCCAAAAAATTTCAAATCATGTCCAATAAAATTTTATTTACACAAGGATGCATTGTCCTCATGGTAACATTCAACCTAACACACAAAGTTCTAAACTCAAACAACACTCCAAACTTTAAAATATTATGTGGGACTTTAGTTGGAATAACTGGGTACTTATGTCATAACTTTTGCACAACGGGGTTGATTGACTTTTAAAATCATCTTTCAACCTGCCAAATTTTGTGTACCAATTGAATATTGTTATCAGATTTGCACACACAACTGTTACAAATTTTAGAAGGCTACACTGCCTTTTTCATACAGTTGTTGAACTTCTTTTAATCATAATCACGTTCAAAATGTCTTCATTCCATCAATCATTCCAAAAAAATTAGAAAACATCACTCACATTATGACAATGGTTAAAGGATTCCAAATTTTTGTGATAATAAACAACAATTTTGAACAACATTCCGAACATGGTCATATAAAGTAAAATGTACATTTCCTATTCTAATACAAGTTATTCAAGCACTCATTTTTTTCTTCTAACATGATCAGTATACGGAGTTCTTGTTGCCACACTCTTAATCCGTTTTCGAGGAACAACTTTCATCCGGTCATACATCGTGCTTTGCTTCATTTCAAGGCCACCTTCAAACTTCGGGCTTTGGTGATGATATTGAACCGGTGTGCTTTGGAAATGACCTTCACTTCTTTGTTCCACAAAATCTTCACTCTTATATTCATTCTTGGCTTCAACCGACTTCTTTAATTCATCAATACTATTTCGCATGTCGGCAAGCACTCTTGTTTGTTCATCTACAACAGAAATTAATTTGTCCGTTTCTCCTCTATTCTGCTTGTTATATGGAAAACCATGTTTTTGAACAGCGTCTTTTACCACTCCATAAGAAAGCTCCTCTTTGGACACACAAACATCAACAACAACCTGCAATATCATTAACAAATATCATCTCATAAAACATTAAATATTAAATAAATAGCTATAACACACTCCTGTAATGAACGACTACTCACTGATCCCTTTGCCAATGCACTTCTTATAAACTTCTCCCCAATATTCATATCAATCCAGTTCAACAACCTTGGGAATTTTGTTACGCGGGTACTGTACATTGACTTTGATGTAACAAAATGATGACAGAACCAAACCTGGAAATTATAAATCAAACAACCTCCATATTTAAATTGATGGTAAACAATAACAAATCACTGTATTTTATTAAAAACTACAAAACAAACATGTACCTGCAACAAGTAAGCACATCCTTCAAGATGGAAATTACTTCTACTTCTTTCATTCTTCATTGTTGTTGATGCAGTACACACACTTTGAATAAAGTAATCAAAAACTAAACTGCCCCAACTGTACTTACCCAAAGAACCCAAATCCGAAACAAGGTCAAAAATAACTGGAAATACTATACCACTCCTATTAGGAAGCAAGAACTCTGATATCCCAACCAATATATACAAACTGCAAAATTGTTCTACAGAAACATTTTCATGTTCCTCTAACAGAAACTCATAAACCATTTTGACAAGTACTTTCCCGTCAGGGAAGTAGTCCCTACAAACACAACGATGCCCAACTTTATTTAAATCTATCATTTGACCAACAACAGGCAGCCCTAAGGACATACATACATCAAATTCAGTAAACCCAATAACTTTGTCTCCAATATAAAACCCTCCCATGTTCTCTACCCAACAACCACATATATGACCTAACAAATTCCTACCTATCTTTATACAATCTGGCAAAAATAACAACCAACTAAAAACAGTTTTGTGAATGTATGTCTTTTGTTCAGTATTCAAGCGTACATTCAAAGCACCTATGAACTTGGTCTTGCAAAAGTGTCTAAACACTAACTGCATAAAAAACAGACTTACTATTGAAATAAATTACAATACAACACTAAATGTATGCAAATCAAATGCAAATCAAATACAACAAACCTTCTTCCTAGTATCAGAAGCTTGACTGTCTTCACCCACTTCCTCCATGACACTGAACCAAAGCCAAACAATGATAACAACAACCAATTCCAAAATACAAAGCATACTGCAGTGTTTTTGCATCAATGAACTTAGAATTTTCTAACAATTATACATACTAACATTTGTCAGCAAAAAGGAAAAATCTTCACTTATTCTTTCTGAATACAAGACTAGATAATAATCGCTCAGACAAATTAAACACATTTTAAAATTACAAGCCACCCGTTTCCAAACCCCAACAAAATATGTCAGTGCATTGTTATATATTAAACCCCCTACGGTTGAAATGAACATCTTAATCAAACACAAGACATCATTAATCTCTCTCCTTCCCTTTCACATACAGCAATCCACTTGTGATGGAATAATCGCACGCAAATTATTGACTTTTCAATCAAATATAATCGCAGTGTTTACAACAATTTTATGCAGAATACTATTTCATTCAATCTATGGATACTTTACATGTTTGTTTTTTTCTGTCCAGAACATTGCTAAGGTTGGTGCAGTCAAATGTCCTGTTTTGGTTATACATGTAAGTGGCTTTTTCTGTCCCCTCACCCCCACCACCCCCTTCAATTCATTGTGTTCTTTTAAGGTTAGAAGTTCATCTTCTTTGCCTTTGTCGATGATGCATCTAGTTATTTTTTCAGGTTTCAGCTGTAAATTAAAGTCAAATTCTATAATTAATGATCTTATATGTTTCTGGAACATGCTTGATTAAGACAAGTCATTTGCTACTGTTGGATCTAAAAAAGCAAGGTTAATTTTTATATATGATTTGAATAATCAAATGTTTCTTTTAATCTGTGTTAAAGGCCAAACAACATGTAAAAAAATTGGGGAACATATTGCAACATATACTCACGCACCTTGTCAAAAAAATTGCCAACCATAGAGGATCCATTTGTCACTTAGTACATTTCCTTAAATATATTTTAATAATTAAAGAACAAAAAATAGAGGGAACAGATGAATAACATACCTTTCGGATGGTTAGTGGTGGGTGCAAGTATTTGAACCCGAGTAATGGACCACGATAACAACTGGTGACAAATTTAAGAAGCAGACAACGCTCTTGAGCTTCAAATCCTTTAATCACCTGTACACAATAGGCAGAAACCAAAAAATTAATATGAGTCCAAAGAAATATAATATGCACCATGTAACTAAATGAATTTTCTATTATTTCAAACTCATAATATTCCTTATTTTTTTCATTCCATACTTTTCCATTATGTTTTGCGTTACATGAAAATGAAGTTTAATGGTATTTCTCAGTTTAAAGGTAGTTCAAAAGTATTTGCACACATGGACTATGTATGTCTTTAGACATATTGGACCACTTTTTTTCCTTTTCTCATTGTGATGATTAATTCATGAAACATGCAATTCCATAAGTTCGAACAAGTGCGTCATGGCAAAATGTAACGGATTTAACTTGTAAAATTGTCCTATCACCCATGAACATGACACGGCAAAATGTAACGGATTGTCCAACAAAATCGTCAAATTATGTAAATCAACAGTTCTCCTATATTTTTTCAATGTTCACCATCTAAGGTGAATGGATTTGGTTGAATCAAATGTCCTAAAACTAATCACCACAAGCATGCAACACAGCCTCAAATCACAGGGATTGAAACAAAACAAAAATCACAACATTTAATTCGAAAATTAAATTAGAGAAAGCAAGAATGGAACCGCCGTGGATGGAAGATAGCGGACGGTCGGCGGGTCTACTGTGGCGGTGGGCCGGCAGTGCGGCGGTGCAGCGGCAGTGGTGGCCGGTGGGCACGAGATGGGAACAGGCGGTGGTGGCTGCTTGTCGAACGCGCCGTCGACCAAATCGAACCGAGATTCTGAGTGGAGGGAAGAGGGCGGAAGGCCGGCGGGTCTCCGGCAACGACAGTGTGGCGGCAGTGGTGGCCGGTGGGCACGAATGGTCACAGGCGGTGGTCGCTGGTTCTCGAACCGAACGTCGACCTAATCGAACCGCGATTCTCAGTGGAGGGAAGAGCGAGGAAGGCCGGCGGGTCTCCGGCAACGGCAGTGCGGCGGCAGTGGTGGCCGGTGGGCACGAATGGTCACAGGCGGTGGTGTGGCTGGTTCGAGAAAGTCGACCTAACCGAACCGCGATTCTCAGTGGAGGGAAGAGCGCGGAAGGCAGGGCGGTCTCCGGCAACGGCAGTGCGGCGGCAATGGTGGCCGGTCGGAAGGAAATGGTCGCGGTGGTGGGCCGGTTCTCCAAGTCGGTGACGTGGTGGCTGCTTCTCTCTCAAACAACGCTCCGGTAGAAAGTGGCTGGGAAATTTCAGATTCAAAATAAGTCACTCAATCAATTATAAATGATTTTCCACGTGTACCAATCATATTTGAACACGTGTACCGTGTTCAAATGTTGTCAAATTTAGTTGTCTGAGTATCATTTTCCTAAAAAAAAAAGAAGTTAATGATTGAAGTAAATGACGTATTAATAGTCTAAAATCATTCTAAAATAAAAAAATAAATTTAGAAATATATCATAATTTTTTGAAATATGTAATTTAAAATATTTTTTAGATTTAAAAGTATATTTAAATTTTTTTAATTTTACAACTTGAAAAATTTGATTTTGAATCCAAAAATATTATAAATTGTATAATTGAGAAATATATTTCACATTGTAAAATCCATAATCGATACTGTCTATTGTACTATATAGTGTAAATATATTATACACTGTACAAATTATAATGTAAATATATTATGCATTGTTTTGAGTTTATAATCTGTTGTCCGGATGTTACAAAATCCAAAATATGTTTGAGTAATCTGAAATATAGTTTTGAAATATAGTTTTGAAGTTTAGAGTGTATGATTGAAAATGTATTTTCACTAATATTTTTCTATCCATAAACAAAGGAAAAAAATAGATGGAAAAGTTATGGAAATAGTGAAAGAAAGAGCATGAATGTTGATACGAATATCTTTTCCGAAAAATAATTTTTTGATCAATCTAAATTTTTTACATTTTATATTTAATATCACTTTTGTTTATTTTTTATTTTCTTTTTTCTTAAAAGAAATATAAAAATTTATATTTTTATAACTATTTTAGTTTTACATTATATGTTAAAAAATGTAAAATTGTATTACGTAACATTACTGAATATATGGGACCCTGTTCATAAAAATTACGAGGAGAAATTAAAGGACGTGTCTCACGGGATTACTGTGATGCAGATGATGGTATGGTGAGTTTTGTCATTTAGTTTGGGTGCCATCACTCACAGGTAAGAAGCAATTTAAGGCTTACACAGACACCATTCTTAATTCCTTTGGCTTTTAATCTCAAATAGGCCTCAGATCACACGTCGCATCCTCCCATGCCCCTCTTATTTCAAAAATAAAGTCTTACTCTACCCTCTCTCTTCCACATTTATTGTATCTTTGAATTTTTGTAGATGGCTTGCCACCTCATAAAATACTTGTTTTTCATACAATTAAATAACTATATTCAAAATCCCAATTAATATTAAGATAAGAAAAGAAAGAAAAGAGAGTATACAATAAGATTGTTTAGATTGAGAGACATAAATACAATAAAACACACTTTTTATATATTTAGGCAACAATGGGTGGAATTTATATATAGGAAAAAAAAATTAAATTATGCATTTAGGTAGTCGTGAGGTTCAAACGATTTCGTATGAGAAAGTCATGTCATTCTGTACGACTTTATCCTGACACAACAGTAAAAAGTAAAGTTATGCACCTTTAAAACATTTTTAGGCTCTAGTAATCGATTACCAAGTTTTGTAATCGATTGCACATTGTTAAAGTCGTGCAAGGGGATACGAGTTCACCTGTAATCGATTACACCCCTTCTGTAATCAATTACAAGAAGTATAAATGGACATAAACTTTCTTATAATCGCTTACCAAGGATGTGTAATAGCAAAAATGACTCTAGTAATTAATTATAAGCCTCTGGTTACAAGCCTCTAGTAATGGATTACTAGAGGATTTGAGTGTTGAAACAATAAGTTTTTTAGTTGTTGACCATGTTTATGGTTCTTAATTACATTGAGAAACTTATAATTATGTTTCTAATTATAATTGATAGTAATTAATTGATATGGTGAATAAGTTTCTCAATGTAATCAAGAACCATAAACAACATACATGGTCAACAACTAAAAAAAATCATTGTTTCAACACTCAAACCCTCTATAATCGATTACCAAAGGTCTGTAATCGATTACCAAAGTCATTTTTGTTATTACACAACCTTGGTTAGCGATTACCAGAAAGTTTATGTCTATTTACACTTCTTGTAATCAATTACAAAAGGGGTGTAATCGATTACTAGTGAACTCGTGCCCCTCTGCATGACTTTAACAATGTGTAATCGATTACAAAGTCTGATAATTGATTACCAGGACCTAAAAACGTTTTGGGAGTGCACGACTTCACCTTTGACTATTGTGTCAGGATGAATTCGTGCAGGGGGCACGATTCCTCATATAAAGTCGTCTGGGCTCCTTATGACTTGCCTAAATGCGTAATTTAAATTGTTTTTGCCCATATATGTAAATCCCACCCCAATTTTGCCTAGATACTTAAAAAAACCATAAAACACGGAAGAAATTATTTCAAATAGCTTTATTATACAATAAGATGAAGGTATTCCTCTCTAATGCCTCAATGAATTGCCTTTGTTGAAATATTATTCTTAAGGTGTAAGAAATCTTAGTTAAAGCTTCAATGGAGAGTGTAACCATCATAAAATATCTTATAAAAGATATTAAATGTTAAGCATATTCCACTAGGGATTATAATTTATTTTCATATACTTATTTATTCAAATCAATACATGATTTACATGATAAAATGATTAGTGAAATCAACATATCTCATTTACTTAATAAATTGACATGCTTATTATTCTATCACATAAGTCACTCAGTGGTACCATTTTAGGTATTCACAAAATATCATAATACACACACACATACACACACATCTCAACAATGGTGTTACATGATAATTAGTTTAATAATCTATATATCATCAACTCTCATTGCAACTCATGCCAACATACATACATCTATATGTACATATATTGAAACATGTAGTTTGAGTGAGTTTATATAGCTTGGGAAACCTCTTTTATAATTGGGAACAAGCTTTCTCCATTGAGCTATTAATCATCACTTGAGTAACTTCTTGATCCATCACCCAACTTGTTACTTAAGTGTCAATCGTTTTAGCATCATGCTTATGTTTGAACAATATTCACCTATTATCGGAATTGTTCCAATAAATGTCATAACTTTTTTCTTATCTTCACTAGTGGGGATGGCAATGGGACAAGACAGTGTTGGTTTGACTATCTCATTTTCATTTAAATAAAAATCTATCATTATATCTAATGGATATATAATTTGCATATCATCCTCATTCACATCAAGAAAAAAAAATACTTATATTTGCATCCATATCTACCTTATTACTATTTCAAATATTAGTTAAAGATTTTTTACTAAAACTAAAAAATCACAAAAAATAAAACATGATATTATCAAGTATTTAATGTTAAAAGGATACACATTTTATTTTCTCCAATATCAAACATCAATAAGAAATTATAATAATATAAATATCAAATAAGATTATTCAATAATATAGAAAAAAATGAAACGATTAAATATGCGACTTAGAATAAGTCACGAAGTTAAACCAAAAAAGAGAGTTAATGAGTCTTTTAGATTAGCTAATAAAATGAAGATGTTTTAGTAATTTAAAATAAAAATGACACTTATGAAGACATGACAAATGGATATGAATATATTCATCCTCGTTTCCATGCCTAATTTAAAAAATAAGGTATTACTCATACTCATATTTATACTTATTCAATGCTAATATTCTTGGTCAAAATCAGAATGAGTTTATTTGTCATTCTTATTCACTAATACTTAAGCAACCTAACATCACTTAAGCACCTGCATGATACTTCGATTATCTATAACTTATGAACACTGCCAATTTCCTCGCCCAAGTGTTCAACAAACACTTGAACATTTAGCATATCACTTGAGCAATATGTCTCTAAAGGAGAAAGATTTATCTCAATCTCTCTCTTTCTCAAGCTTTATAATGGTTTGAGTTATACACTTCATCACTTGAGTGTCATATTTGTGTTTGAGGTGAGTGAAGAGTATAATTATTTACATAGTGATAACAGTTTAAAACACCATTATTTGGGATGTAATTTTGATACTAAAAACACCCTTTTTCACTTAGAAACTTGCTTGAACTCATGCTTTTTCATTAAGTTGTGTGAATAAGAGAGTTGAGGTTGATTTTAATTGATTTATGACTAATTCCCTTTTTTTTGAAAGAGATTGAGATAATACTGGAAGAAGAGATGAAAAGCCAAGAAGATGGAGCTCAGAAGGGCATAAAAAGTCACCTGAAGGAGGGAAAACACGAAGCTTAGGCGACTAGAACCGAAGCTTGGGCGATCAAAATCGACATCCACCGCATGGGCAGTGGCCTTCGACGCCCGGGCGGCGGAGCCTCGAAGCTTGGGCGGCCAAATCCAACGCCTGGGCCTTACATGAGCTATTCTGACCGCCCGGGCGTCCTCCTAGACCGCCCGGGCGTCAACTTTCGTGGACCGGACCCTGTTTTTGCACGCCTTTGACATTATTTACCGGACCCTGGGGCTCTAGGTTTTGCATCCCTGGAAAAGAAGAGCATTGAAATACACTCTTTTCCCAATTCTTAGGCTTTCATTCTTATTCTTTCTTCCATTGTTCATAGAGTTCCCCATGTCTATGGGGAACTAATTTCTATTTGTTGTTGGGGAATGATGTAACCTTGCAAACTCTCATGTATTTGAATTGATTCTTAATTCCATATGCTTTTTCATTAATTGTTAGAGTAATTCATTTGTTTCTATGTTTGCTTATACAATAGCATGATTTATGAATTGCATGAGTGACGGGAGGTTCCTTACAATTCAAGTTCTTGTTGAATTACTCCTAAGGGTTATATTTCTCAGGGATGAGGGTATGAGACTTGGTCGTCTTAATCTCTTGTTCTTCACATCTTTTAACCAAGAATGCTAGGAATTGTATGAAGTGGTAATTAGGGACAAACTTATTCACCAAGGGATCGGGTTTAGGTAATTTAGTGAGAGACATTAACATTAATGCATAAAGAATAATTCTTATATACATGAGAGAGAACTTGGTGAAATCTAACCCCAACAACATATCCATCTCATATAAATCAACCTCCGTTCATCTCTGTGTTCCTTTGCCATTGATCAATTGCATTTTTATTTTCTTTATTATTTTTGCACACAAACCCAATGATCTCTTTTTATTTTATTTAAGTCTTAATTAATCTTGTTATCACACGACTGTTTAGCGCCGAGTGTCCTCTGGGATACGATACTTGATCTTACCATTTTGTATTACTTGTGCGACTCGGTACACATGCCGATTCAACCCAACAAGTTTTTGGCGCCGTTGTCGGGGACTCACCACTTAAGCTATTCTATTTGTGTGATTCTTGATTAACTTTGACTTTACTTTTTTTTTATTTTTCTTATCTTTAATTTTTAATTTTTAATTTGGGTTCTATTCTTATTTTCTTTTTATTGTTGTGCTAAACAATATTCTCTAGGATTTTGTGTTTTGTTTATGCAGGATAGTGTCAGAACTAGAAGCAACAAAAATTCTGAACCTCTTCTCGAAGGACTTGAGACCAGCAAGAGGCCAAAAGGGAATAGATTATCTAGAGAACCTTCTCTAGAGAAAATTTCAATGGCTTCCCAAACTGGTGAAGGAGGTGCGGAAAACAATGCTAGTAGGCGCACCTTGGCAGATTATATAATAGTTGTTGGCCCTCATCATCTTAACAACATTGCAAAGCCAAGGGTCAACACTACAAATATGGAGATGAAGCCTGCTTTGATCCACCTTGTGAAGAGCAACCAATTTAATGGACTGTCTCATGAAAGTCCATATGAGCACCTGACCACCTTCAGATATGCAGCACTGTGAAAATAAATAGGGTACCAGATGAGGCTATAAAAATGAGCTTATTCCCCTTTTCTCTTGGAGGTAATGCTAAATCATGGTTGAACTCTTTTCCTGAAAACAATTTCACTAGGTAGGAAGATGTGGTTACAAAGTTCATGAACAAATACTTCCCACAATAAATAATCAACAAGAGAAAGCAGGAGATCTCTTCTTTTAGGCAAGGCATGGAGGAAACCTTGGGACAGGCATGGGATAAATACAAAAGCCTACTGAGAAAGACGCCTACCCATGGTTTTGATGAAGGAACGATAGTCATTCTTTTCCTTGGAGGTCTTGGGTCACAAACTATATTAATGTTGGATGCCTTAGCTAGAGGCAATATCAAATGCAAGACCCCTAATGAAGCCTATGAGTTGATTGAAAATATGGCTACCAATGATAATGAGATGCATAGTGAAAGAGGAACTCCATCCCAACCCAATGGAGTTCTAAAATTACAATCCTATGATGCCTTGCTTGCCCAGAACAAGATCATTACTCAACAATTGGAGATTTTGACAAACAGAATGTTGCAGCCACAAAAAGAACTTCAGATTGTGGCACAGGTTCATCAACAACTCTGTGAGCTATGTGGTAGTGACCATATTAATGGTCAATGTGCACGGCCTGAGAACCTTAATGAAGAAGTCAACTACATGGGCAACCAGTTCCGCCCCAATAATTACAACCAAGGGTGGAAATCTCACCCAAGCAATGGACAAGGTCAATTTGGGTAAACTGGTGGGCAATTCAATAGGCCACCACAACAGCAGCAACAACAGTGGCAACAACAACCCTCTTTGACCGAAAGAACCACAAGGCTTGAGGAGACCCTCCAACAATTCATGCAGGAAACTCTGTCCACCCAGAAAAGCACAGACGTTGTTATCAGGAACTTGGAGATACAGATTGGTCAGATAGCCAAACAGTTGAAGGAGATGCCTTTCAAAGACTTTGGGGCTAATACGGAAGTTAACCCCAAAGAAGAATGTAAGGTTATTGCAAGTGTGGAGAAAAAGAGAGAAAAAGAGGAGTGTTAGAGAAAAGAGGAGAAAAACAATGAAGAGAGGGAGAAAGAAAAAGAAAAGGAGGGAAGAGAAGAAAGAGAAAAAAAATTGAATTGGAAAAAGAAGAGAGAAAAGAAAAAAATGAGTTGATAGAGAAAAAATAGAAAGAAGAGAGAAAAAAAGAGGGAGAAGAGGTTGAGAGAGAAAAAGAAAAAAATAAAAAAACTGAGAAAAATTTCCACCACCCTGAGAAATATTCCATGCAACTAGGGTGTTTTGATAAGATCTCCAAGGAATTGGGGATAAAAATTCCTGTGACAGAGGCATTGCAACAAATCCATAAATATGCCAAGTTCTTGAAAAAGCTCCTCAAAAGGGAGAAATATCTAAAGGAGGAGATAATTGAGATATAGGGGGTGTAGTGTAATCTTGCAAAAAGCACTTCCTCCTAAGGGAGAAGATCTAGGAAGTTTCACTATCCCTTGCACCATTGGGAACCACAAAATAAGGAAAACCTTAATTGATTTGGGGTCCAGTATCAATTTAATGCCCTTAATTGTTCTTAAAAAGATTGGTGGGCTGGAAGTTAAGCCGACAAGGATGTCTCTTCTTATGGCAGATGGATCCCCCAAATAGCCCTATGGTGTGGTGGAAGATGTGATGGTGCGAATCAACAACTTGAGATTCCTAGTGGACTTTGTAGTACTAGAGATGAAGGAAAATGCAGACATCCCTATTATTCTTGGAAGGTCGTTCATAAAGACGGCCAAAGTAATCATCAATGTTTATGAGGGTACTATAAAACTCAAGGACCAAGAAGAGGAGGTGATTTTCAATGCCTTAGATACTGGGCAGCAAATCCAAGGGAAGAAAACTAGTCCCAAAGCTGCATTTAAAAATGCACCCGGGACTAGTACCAAGGCTGCCAAGTCAAAGAAGAAAGGTAAAAAGTGTTTTCTGTCACAGGTAAAAGATGAAGTAAAAGACAACAAAGGAGCATGTGTTCGCCAAGATCCTCTGAAGGAACATGAAGGGCTGAGACCAGGCTTGCCTGTGCAGTTCAACAAAAAGTTTTGGGTTGTGAAAGAACTCAGAGCTGATGGGCTAATAGAGATTGAATCTCCAACTTCAAGGAGAACCAAAAAGGTGTGCAGGAAGTTTCTAAAGACCAGTTAGTGTGTTGAAGGAAAGGATGACACCAAAATTAAAGATGTAACATGAACTTACTGGGTCAAGCTAGTGACGTTAAAGAAGCGTTTGCTGGGAGGCAACCCAATTCTCTGAACTTTTACTTTTTAATTTTTAATTTTGTTTTTGCTTTATTTTATTTTATTTTATTTTTATTGTGCTCTGCTTGAATAAACTGAACTGCTTTGATTCAACTATGCTCTGTTTTATGTGATGAGCTTTGCTTTATGAGATTCTAGTGTTTGATTGATGTTGAGATGATGCATGATTTGATTTAAGAGATGACTCACAATGTGTGAAACAGGTGCTTGAGATAAAATTTGATTGAGATACTGAGCAAGATGTTTTTCTGAATTATGGAACTTGTGAGTTTAACTGTGTGAGTTTTGGGCTTCAGAGTTGTTTGTAAATAATTGCTATTACTTTGAAAGCATGAATGATTTTTCCCAAATTTTCTATGATTGAACTGATTGCTTGCAGGTTTCATATGATCAAGGCCATTTTTTGTTATGCCTTATTCTTTTGGCCTTCACATAATTTTTGCCCACTGAAAAGAGAACAATTTGTTCTAACCTTTGAACCTTGAACCTTATGCATGTTTGAAAAAACCCTTTTGAAAAATCTCTACCGTGAGTTAAGTTGAGAACATTTGATGAGGTACTGATAAAGGTTCAAGTTTGGGGTTGGCAGGTAACAACCCACTTTTCTAGGCAGTGAGCAATCAAAAGAAAAAGCAAAAGCAAAAGAAAGAAAATAAAAGAAAAATAAAAGGAGAAGAAAAGAGCTCACTGGAAGGGAAGGCTGGGAAAAAGAAAGAGAGTTTGTTCTTAAATGTTAAATTCACAAATGTCTCTCTTAACCCAAGGAACTTTGTTGTCCAGAAAAACCAATGTCCTTCTTAGCCCAGCCAAGTTACAAGCCATAAAAAGCCCTTATGATGATTACCTGCTTGTGAATATGTTTGACTATGGTTAAATAAAAGGCAACATTAATTTGTGTGACATTGTGATAACAGAGTGAAACACCTCTCTATACACCTTTGAGTTGAGTGAAACACTTTTGAGTGCTTGAGTGATATACTTTTGAATGCTTGAGTAGAACACTTTCCTTGGTGAGGAGTGGTTCTTTGAATTTCTAATTGCATCTCAGCTTGGTTGGTTGATCATTCTTAAGGATAACACCTGTTGAAAATGTATGAGCATCACATTGACTTTGATTTAATTAAGGCATCTGCACATCTTGACTGAAATCTTTATGCTGAATTGATAAAAGTGATTTCTTGTCTGGAAAAGAAAAGTTTTTGAAAAATGTTTAGTCATTATAGTGATTGTTCTGAAGAGCTGAGTTACACTCTGTTTGCTTGAGGACAAGCAAAGTTCTAAGTTTGGGGATGTGATAACGGTTTAAAACATCATTATTTGGGATGTAATTTTGATACTAATCCACTTAGAAACTTGCTTGGACTCATGCTTTTTCATTAAGTTGTGTGAATAAGAGAGTTGAGGTTGATTTCAATGGATTTATGACTTATTCCCTTTTTTTGATAGAGATTGAGGTAATACTGGAAGAAGAGATGAAAAGCCAAGAAGATGGAGCTCAGGAGGGCATAAAAAGTCACCTGAAGGAGGCAAAACACGAAGCTTGGGCAATCAAAATCGACGTCCACCGCCGGGTGGTGGCCTTCGACGCCCGAGCAGCGGGGCCTCGAAGCATGGGTGGCCAAATTCGACGCCTGGGCCTTACATGAGCTATTCTGACCGCCCTGGCATCCTCCTAGACCGCCCGGGCGTCGACTTGCGTGGACCGAGCCCTGTTTTTGCTCTATTTTGATTCTTTTGGACCAGACCCTATTTTGGCACGCCTCTGACACTATTTAAAGGACCCGGAGGCTCTAGGTTTTGCATCCCTGGCAGAGAAGAGCATAGAAATACACTTTTTTCCCAATTCTTAGGCTTTCATTCTCATTCTTTCTTCCATTTTTCATAGAGTTCCCCCATGTCTATGGGGAACTAATTTCTATTTGTTGTTGGGGAATGATGTAACCTTGTAAACTCTCATGTATTTGAATTGATTCTTAATTCCATATGCTTTTTCATTAATTGTTAGAGTAATTCATTTGTATCTATGCTTGCTTATACAGTAACATGATTTATGAATTGCATGAGCGCTGAGAGGTTCCTTACAATTCAAGTTCTTGTTGAATTACTCCTAAGGGTTATATTTCTCAGGGATGAGGGTATGAGTCTTGGTCGTCTTAATCTCTTGTTCTTCACATCTTTTTACCAGGAATGCTAGGAATTGTATTAACTAGTAATTAAGGACAGGCTTATTCACCGAGGGATCGGGTTTAGGTAATTTAGTGAGAGACATTGACATTAATGCATAAAGAATAATTCTTATATACATGAGAGGGAACTTGGTGAAATCTAACCCTAACAACATATCCATCTCATATAAATCAACCTCCGTTCATATCTGTGGTCCTTTGTCATTGATCAATTGCATTTTTATTTTCTTTATTATTTTTGCACACAAACCCAATGATCTCTTTTTATTTTATTTAAGTCTTAATTAATCTTGTTATCACACAACTGTTTAGCACCGAAAGTCCTCTGGGATACGATACTTGTGCGATTCGGTACACTTGCCGATTCAACCCAACACATAGAGATATTTAGCTCAAGATCAATGTTTTTCAACTTAATAGAGAAATTAACTAAAAATAATTCTCATTTCATACTTCCAATTCATCAAAACACTAATTGCAACATACATTATCCTATTTTCACACTGCTGGATATATTATCTTTATCTTATCTTTATATTTTATCTTCAGTTAGTTTATTATTATTTCTTATTTGTATTTTTGGTTTAGCCCATATTTCATCTATTATAAATAGAATAACCTATATGTATATTCAACACAAGAGAGATTAATATCATACATAGTTTTTTGACTATATTCAGGATGGTATCAGAGTCAGGTTCTTTTGAGAATTTTTTTTTGTTGCCTCTGCCACTACACCCACCGCTGCCAATGACGGCACCACCTACCGCTGTTAACGACGCTATCATCTACCATTGCCACCATTGGAGTTCCAGTTTCGACCGACGATCACACGGTTTTGATCATCTTGGTCAGACGACCATTGTGTCGTCAATGACGCCTTCATCAAAACGCCTTTCGAATTTCTGGATCTACTCCCTTTTCTGTTGTAACACCCCTAAAAGTATAGCTATAAACTATACTTAAGAGACCTTACATTTATAATATAATAGAACAGTTACAAGGAAATAAAGTTAATTTACAGTTATCCTAAAATAACCATAAATTTAAAACTTTAAAGAACCTATACTAATAATGTTTAATAGTACAAACCGAACAGTCATACAAGTAACGTTTAAACCGAATGATGCTACACTATTACAAGAGAAAGGCAAGATCGAACGGTCTTACTCTTAACTTAAACTACCTTCTTCTTCCAGCTCCTGCTTCAGCGTACCTTCAGCACCCTCTACTCACACCCATAGGGTGATCATTGCAGTGACAAGGACGATCGAACGGACGACATGGTATGACAGGAAAATAAGGGTAGGCTAGTGTAATTTAATTAACTATGCAAACATACAATTCAGATGAGCATATAATAAAATCATACATACAGAAATCAACCAAACATGTTATAACCGACCACATTACTCTAACTGTCCGGACTGTATGAATATGTAGCTATGATCGTTCGTGCACTCTTGGGTGGTAACCTGGAATAACCCATCAGTATTACCGCAGCATGGAAAACCCTTGAGCTTGCCACACGAGGTTAGCCCGTTATACCACACCTTAGGTCAAGCTAATACATACCGCCCAAGCTAGGGCCTCCTACTATTCTCACCACGTGCATCACTATTCTCTACTTGAGACTCGGTGACCATTAGAATGTCAGGATGAACGTCAGCTTAGCATAACCACATTCATATTATTACCACATCACAACAAACCACTGAGACATTCCTCCTTGGAATTCTCATTCAGATTCATATTATAAATATCACATCATACTTTCACATTTCATCAGAATCATCAAGCCATACTTACTCATTCATAACATGTTTAATTAAAATCACACAACCAGTAAAATTACTCCCACCATTCAACAAGACCGAGAAGAAGAGATTACAGAATCTTTGTGCAATACCGAACGGGAGGACACTCCCTTAACTCAAGAACATGACCGAACGCCATGGAACAGGTTGGGCTCAAGTATGAGCCGAATATAGTCTAATACTGAATACTAAGGACTTAAATATAATACATATAACTTGTACCGAACACTTAAAGCTTAGGCCGAGCACTTAGAGCTTAGGCCGAACACTTGGAACTTTGGTCTAGACTTAGAGCTTAGGCCGAACACTTTGAGTCTTTTGCCGAGCACTTAGAGCTTAGGCCGAATACCTTGAGTCTTGGTCGAGCACTTAAAGCTTAGGCCGAACACTTTGAGTCTTGGCCGAGCACTTAGGGCTTAGGTCGAACACTTGACCATAGTACGAAGTTCTTCTTCAAGAGACCGAGTGCCAGTTGATAACGATAATTCTTACCATTATCTATGGTGCAACTTTCTTACCAAATCAACTCTCTTGAAGCTTGAAACATGTTTAATCCTCTCTTTTGTCTAACTTTGTGAATAACTTCAACTTAGGTTACATATACCAGTTTTCATCACTAATTCCTCAAATTTTGTAGGACCTTTGTGTGCTTTTGGAAGAGCATCCAAAATATCAAGAGTGGGGAGCCAAGGAAAAGCTACAAAAGCAAGATTTGAAGAAGTTTCACTGTAGACTCCACGCCTGGGCGCCCCTAAAGGGGGTTGGGTGCCCTTCAATGCGCTATTTAACCTTAATTCTGGGGCCTTGGCGCCCCTAGAGGGGGCTGGGTGCCCTTTGCCTGGCATTTTCAGCTTAAAGGTGGCGCCTGGGCGCCCCTGAAGAGGGCTGGGCGCCCTTTGCTTCACATTTTGCTTTTAATTTTGGCGCCCGGTAGCCCCGAAAGAGGGGGGTTGTGCGCGACTTTTGCTGACATGGCACCCTAGACCTATTTAAAGCTCCCATGCAACGAGGGAGCCATATTCTTGGCGGCTAAAGCTCGAAAATACCATTTTGGACCTCTAGGAGCTGGCTTTGGGCTGTGGAAACTCTCCATTCTTCCTCCTTGGGTCCCCATCTCTTCCATTTTCTTCCATTGTAAGCTCAAGCTCTCCATGACTATGGAGAGCTAAGTTCTTTTTGTTGGGGAATGATGTAAACTATGAAACTCTATTATAAATGCACTTGTTTTGAATGAATATAATCTTCTTTCATTATTTGCTAGTGTTTATTTCCTTTGCTTAAAGCTTGTTGTGACTTGATCAACCATAGCATGATTCTAGGGTTTGCTTAATGTTGGGAAATGTTGGGTGAACCTTGAACTAGACTAAACACCTAAAGGACATAGTGTCTAGGGATAGAGCTTGGACCTTTGGTTGTCTTAAACCTCTAGTCTTAATGCAGATGAACTTATTAGGTTGCCAAGGGATTGAGATTTAATGAGTAAGTCTAGGCTCTCTCACCAAGGGATTGGGTTTGAGTAACTTAGTAGGTTGACAAGAGCATTATAATGGAGAAGTAGTTATGTGCATTTGCATAAGAGTGTAATAGTTGAAATCATTCTCCAACATCTACATTCCATATCATCTCTAATCATTTCATCTCTTAGTGTTTTGACCCCAAGAAGTTCAATCTATTACTTAAGCATTATGTTTATTTTCATTGCACTAAATTCACATCAAAAGGGATTATTCTTTAGTCTAAATTAGTTAGATAAATATACGACTGTAAAGTGTTAACCGAGTCTCTTGGGATACGATATTCGGTCTTACTGGTTTATTACTTAAGACGATTTGGTACGCTTGCCAAAGAGTTAACACCAGTATAAGACCGAACAATCTTCGAAAGATCAAGTGCCAATGTAAGGTCGAACACTACTGATAGTGAGTACTGGCACAAGACCGAGCACTACCAAGACCGAATGCTATCAGGACAGTACATGACCGAGTACTATCAAGACAGTACATGACCGAGTACTATCAAGACAATGCATAACCGACTACTATCAAGACAGTTCATGACCGAGTACTATCAAGAAAATGCATGACCGAGTACTATCAAGACAGTACATGACCGAGTACTATCAAGACAGTACATGACCGAGTACTATCAAGACAGTACAAGACCGAGTACTATCAAGACAGTACATGACCGAGTACTATCAAGACAGTACATGACCGATCGGCCATTAATTAAAGTTCCATAATAGCAAAAATTCAGTTAAGACCGAGCACCAGGGAAAAGCCGAATAGTCCGTGAAGAACCCACATCGAACTACATAATTCTGTAGAATGACTGCAGAGTTATGATCAACACTAATCCTTACCAATTTCACTACATTCTCTCAACTTCTAATCCTCCAAACTTATATCATACATTCTTATACATTAATTAAGAGTATCTAAATCTTTCTAGCATCATTAAAAAAAGTTTGCTTCACAGATTTGAGGATCAAGTATGAAGAATCATGAACTCAATGACCGAGAACCAGATTTACTAGTTTTGGTACATTTCTAATTGTCTTAAGGATTCGGACAAGTTTCTAAATAACAGACCCAGATTTCCTATACATACCAATCTTAACGCAAACACAAATCCCTAGTTTCACTACCATATTTCCTTCCAATTTCACTCGGCCACTAAACCAGAAACATGCAGACATCCAATCATCACACACATCATCAATATAATTTACACCATCTATACAGAACACCAATTCATCAATTTCACATACATGCAGCATCATCAAAACACCACATCCACAGCTCAAAACAAATTAATTAAATTAACTAGCTTCCCTTACCTCGAATCCAAGAGACAACTTCTACACGTTCAAGCTTTTCCTAGCCCAAGAACTTCTAAAGCAACTACCAATTTTAGATCAGTGGAGTGAGACTAATCAAACAAGCCAAAACAGAAAGGACTTAGGTACAATGTGAGAACTCATGCAAGCCGATTAGTGCTTGCATGCAACAAAACAAAGAATTCCAAGCACAATGGGAGTTCAGACTTACCATCTCAAGAAGAGTTTTTGATCGGTGCAAAGTATAGCCCTTGGCACCAGGAAGACTCAGGTATGGTCTATTTGTTAATCGGATGAAGGAGAAGGAAGAAAATTTAGAGAGAAGGTGAAGAAACTAAGAGAAATTAAAGAGAAGGGAGAGAAAATGGAAGAATGCATAAGCATGGGAAAGAAGGTGCATGCAGGAAGTGGCAGAAATTTTAAAATCCCAACATTTATATTACCGTCAAAATTCTCACGGTCCACTCATCCATGCACACTTGGATCCCACTCAGCTGCTGCATTTAATGACTCTTAGCTTAATTTAATGACTCTTACATTCTCCCCAACTACAAAAATTTTCGTCTCCGAAAATTATAAGTACTAGAGAACATATGAGAGAACAATTCTCTCATGACACCTTCCAACTTTCAAGTAGAGTCACCTGTTCTCCTATCCTAAACAACCTTAAATAGACTGATAGATTTTCCTCTAAATTACTCAAGTAGGCTCTCCATGATGTTGACCAGCTGCATCTCTACCGAATAGTTATGTTGAGTAGAGGCCGAACGGTGTTAAGGAAATAAGAGGACCGAATGATAACTCTAAAATTAGGGATCGAATTGTAACATTTTAAAATAAGAAGGATGAAGTGTTGAACTGAAGACCGATCGGTAATGTGAATACCGAATGGTGAAGATTAACATTAGGGTCACAAGTCTATTATTGAAATAGCAGAAAAAGTTTGTGAGCTATTTAGGAGAATAAAATAGAGAAAATTGCTGAGTAGCTCGAGGATGGTCATCAAATATTCTAAGGTTGAGTAGAGACTGGACTGTTCATCTGGGGATGACTAAGCTGTTCACAACTTCAATTGGTTGCCCCACTTGTTCTACCATGATTGTTGAAACCGAAAGGTGAACCTGAATTCCTTGTCTTAGATGGTACTTCAAGTAACCGCACCACTTCTCTGATGTAGAGTTGAATTGACTT
Source organism: Vigna reflexopilosa (assembly GCA_027742785.1). Taxonomy (NCBI): domain Eukaryota; kingdom Viridiplantae; phylum Streptophyta; class Magnoliopsida; order Fabales; family Fabaceae; genus Vigna; species Vigna reflexopilosa. Next base: position 21,757,266 of record CM050929.1, read on the forward strand.
CTTAAACCGATAACCATAAGTAAGCACTTATGGTCAACCCTGCCCACAACAATCCAAATAGCATCATGGCCTTTTGACCGAACGGTTAAGCAAACGACGAAGTCTAAGGTAAAGCTATTCCATTTCCGTTCGATCTCTGAGACTCTACCTTCACCCATGACATATAAATCAAGCAACGTCTGCTTTCAACCCGACTACTAAAATGATTTCCTTGAGTTCCTGATATATTTTAACCATGCATTCCTTCTTCCTTACTAGCAAGACTGGCGTACTCCATGATGAGACGTTCGGTTCCGAAAACTACTTCTTCAGCGAATCCTAAAAAAAATTTGATTCTTCAAATCCACCAATTCTGCTGAAACCATTCCATAAGGCTATTGATATTGGACCAACACCTTACACCAGATCAAAAGAGACGCAACCTCATGCTGAAGAGGTAACCCAAGGCACCTCTTCATGAAACACGTCCCAAATGTCCCTCATTACTATTCGATATACACCACTTGCTACCGAACAGTCTACACCAATAAATACCGAGCGATTTACACACTAACTTGGAATAACTTCCAAGTGAGGCAACTCCAGAGATTAACGCACTCACTCAACTTCTATTTCACCTAAGCTTACTTGTTGGAATAGGAGAAGAACGAAGGTTTTGGACCGAGCACCTAACCACTTGGTTTGAGATGCCAAGCATATTAAACCGAACGGTCTAGGAGAGAAGAAGGGAAAGAAAAGTAAAAACTCAACTCCAAAAAAATTTTATATTTTACTGATATCCAATTCATTTTACAAGTACAAAGGTTTAGTATTTATAATACTGAAAATCAACTATCAAGAACAGTTGAGCAAATAACGGTCGGCTTAACTTTAGCATCATTATCTATAATCCTTACATAGCATTGATTCGGCAAGCAGTCTAAGATCTACCATCTCTCATTTGTTGAAATCCCCCAGCATGTAGCGATCGTGAACTAGCTTTCCTTCCCATTGGACAATCTTGATCATAATGGCCTCTCTTTTTACACCGCTTGCACTTCTTGTATTTCGCCAAGTTAGGACAAACCGACCTTAGGTGAGGTCCTCCACAGTTAAAACAACTTACTAAACCTTGTTGCCCAGATTGACCGAACGGTACCTGAAGTCTTGAAGACTGACCCTTTGATCCTGAAGAAGAAGACCGAGCATAATGAGTTCTTTAAGGGTCGAGACAAAACCTAGAGGAAGACGGTCTTCCAAACATGCAATTGTTGATTATGTTGGCTTTCTACTTCCTTCTTTCTCTTTTCTAATACTCTTGCTCTCTCCACCAGTACTGAAAATTCCCTGATACATAACCCCATGACCAACAACTTGATATCACTCCTCAGCCCATTCTCAATTTTCCTGCATTGCCATTGTATAAAATCTTAGAAGATGCTTAAACCGAGCGGTATAATCGGACACTGTCATGTTCCCTTGAATTAATTACAGAAATTTCACCTCCTTTGCAAACCGAAAGCTGTTAGGAAAGTACTCGACATAAAACTTTTTCCTAAATGCTTCCCGAGAGATAGGTGTACCACTTCCTTCCAACAGCATCCTCATGCTACTCCACCAATGGCTTGCTTCCCCAGTCAGCAAATACTCTGAATATATATACTTGCTCTCGTCCGAACACTTCTTAGCATTGAAATTCCTTTCCGTGTCTCTGAACCACTGGTCGGCCTCATCTGGACTGCACTTCCTACTAAACTTATCCAGATGATGTTTTAGGAAACACTCTAAGCTCCATTGTTGCTGATGAAGAGCAGAAGAAGTAGGCAGCCTAGCTACAGTTCTATCCTTCAACATCTAATCCACGTACTACCTCTGAGACGTCTCTACTAAAATCTGAGCGGCGTCAATTGATAACCAAGCGTCTACTAACTATTGTAGGGCTACAGTGTTCTGCTATATTAATGAGGCGTTTTGCTGTTGCATGGCCGTGATTATTGATTCCATCAATCTCGTGGAGTTAGGTGCATCCATACTTATAGGTGAGAAAGGAGGAGACCTAGATGCCATCTTTCTTGATTATGCAGGAGGAAAGAACTACTAGTCTAACTTAGGGAAGCAAGGACATTGTATAAACTGAACGCTGAATACAGCCAAAAGCCGAATCGGCATAGCCAAAGTAAAACAAAATCCAAAAGTACTTGACCGAACGGTCACAACTAAGAGAACGTTCGGTCACAAGGAGACCAGTATAAGACCGAACGATCACTATGAAACCGAGCGGTCTATAATTAATAAAATTAATGTAAGGGTCTAATTACATTCAGTGTTGAGAAAAGAAGATTATCTCAGGTAAAAGTCACGAGTGTGCACCCTCATTACTTCTATCAAGACATTCTCTGTTCTCAAAACGTTTAGTTATATCTTAAAGTTTGACCATCTAGACTTGGAGGAAATGGTATAATATACCATTTAGACTCATCTTTCCACAGGAAAGACATGACAAACCCATAACCCGTAGGTTATCCTAAGAACAAACTGCTTTGATACCATTAATTTAACACCCCTAAAAATATAGCTATAAACTATACTTAAGAGACCTTACATTTATAATATAATAGAATAGTTACAAGCAAATAAAGTTAATTTACAGTTATCCTAAAATAACCATAAATTTAAAACTTTAAAGAACCTATACTAATAATGTTTAATAGTACAAACCGAACGGTCATACAAGTAACATATAAACCGAACGATGCTACACTTTTACATGAGAAAGGCAAGATAGAACGACCTTACTCTTAACTTAAACGACCTTCTTCTTCCAGCTCCTGCTCCAACATACCTTCAGCATCCTCTGCTCACACCCACAGGGTGATCATTGCAGTGACAAGGACGACCGAATGACGACATGACATGACAGGAAAATAAGGGTAAGTTAATGTAATTTAATTAACTATGAAAACATACAATTCAGATGAGCATGTAATAAAATCATACATACAGAAATCAACCAAACATGTTATAACCAACCACATTACTCTAACTGTCCGGATTGTATGAATATGTAGCTACGGTCGTTCGTGCACTCATGGATGGTAACTTGGAATAACCGATAAGTATTACCGCAGCACGAAAAACCCTTGAGCTTGCCACATGAGGTTAGCCCGTTATACCACACCTTAGGTCAAGCTAATACATACCGCCCAGGCTAGGGCCTCTTGCTATTCTCACCACATGCATCACCATTCTCTACTTGAGACTTGGTGACCATTAGAATGTCAAGATAAACGCCAGCTTAGCATAACCACATTCATACTATTACCACATAACAACAAACCACCGAGACATTCCTCCTTGGAATTCTCATTCAGATTCATATTATAAATATCACATCATACTTTCACATTTCATCAGAATCATCAAGCCATACTTACTCATTCATAACATGTTTAACTAAAATCACACAACCAGTAAAACTACTCCCACCATTCAACAAGACCGAGAAGAAGAGATTACATAATCTCTATACAATCCCGAACGGGACGACACTCCCTTAACTCAAGAACATGACCGAACGACCATGTAATAGGTTGGGCTCAAGTATGAGCTGAATACAGTCTAATACTGAATACTAAGGACTTAGACATAATACATATAACTTGTACCGAACACTTAAAGCTTAGGCTGAGCACTTAGAGCTTAGGCCGAACACTTGGAGCTTTGGCCGAGACTTAGAGCTTAGGCCGAACACTTTGAGTCTTTGGCCGAGCACTTAGAGCTTAGGCTGAACACCTTGAGTCTTGGTCGAGCACTTAGAGCTTAGGCCGAACACTTTGAGTCATGGCCGAACACTTAGAGCTTAGGTCGAACACTTTGAGTCTTGACCGAGCACTTAAGGCATAGGCCAAACACTTGACCATAGTACGAAGTTCTTCTTCAAGAGACCGAGTGCCAGTACAAGACCGAACACTCTTCGAAAGACCGAGTGCAAGTGTAAGACCGAACACTACTGAGACTGAGTACTGGCACAAGACCGAGCATTACCAAGACCAAATGCTATCAAGACAGTACATGACCGAGTACTATCAAGACAGTACATGATCAAGTACTATCAAGACAGTACATGATTGAGTACTATCAAGACAGTACATGACCGAGTATTATCAAGACAATACATGACCGAGTACTATCAAGACAATACATGACTGAGTACTATCAATACAGTACATGACCGAATACTATCAAGACAGTACATGACCGATCGGTCATTAACTGAAGTTCCATAATAGTAAAAATTCAGTTAAGACCGAGCACCAGGGAAAAGCCGAACGGTCCGTGAAGGACCCACAACGAACTACATAATTTTGCAAAATGAATGCAGAGTTATGATCAACATTAATCCTTACCGATTTCACTACATTCTCTCAACTTCTAATCCTCCAAACTTATATCATACATTCTTATACATTAATTAAGAGTATCTAAATCTTTCTAGCATCATTAAAAAGAGTTTCATTCACAGATTTGAGGATCAAGTCTGCAGAATCACGAACTCAATGACCAAGAACCAGATTTATTTGTTTTGGTACATTTCTAATTGTCTTAAGGATTCTAACAAGTTTCTAAATAACAGACCCAAATTTACTATACATACCAATCTTAACCCAAACACAAATCCCCAATTTCATTACCATATTTCCTTCCAATTTCACTCAGCTACTGAACGAGAAACATGCAGACATCCAATCATCACACACATCATCAATATAATTTACACCATCTATACAAAACACCAATTCATCAATTTCACATACATGCAACATCATCAAAACAACACATCCACACCTCAGAACAAATTAATTAAATTAGCTGGCTTCCCTTACCTCGAATCCAAGAGACAACTTTTACACGTTCAAGCTTTTCCTAGCCCAAGAACTTCTAAAGCAACTACAAATTTTAAATCGGTGCAATGAGACTAATCAAAGAAGCCAAAACAGAAAGGACTCAGGTACAATGTGAGAACTCATGCAAGCCGATTAGTGCTTGCATGCAACAAAACACAGAATTCCAAGCACAATGGCGGTTCAGACTTACCAGCTCATGAAGAGTTTTTTATGGGTGCAAAGTGTAGCCCTTTGCACCAGGAAGACTCAGGTATGGTCTATTTGTTGATCGGATGAAGGAAAAAGAAGAAAATTTAGAGAGAAGGTGAAAAAACTAAGAGAGAAATTAGAGAGAAGGGAGAGAAAATGGAAGAATGCAGAAGCTTGGGAAAGAAGGTGCATGCAGGAAGTGGCAGAATTTTTAAAATCCCAGCATTTATATTACCGTCAAAATTCTCATGGTCCACCCATCCATGCACACTTGGATTCCACTCAGCTGCTGCATTTAATGACTCTGAGCTGAATTTAATGACTCTTACATCTGTCGTGCGTGGTGATACGTCTCATCTCCTATTAAGCAACGATTTAGAGTGTCGAGGTCACTCTTTTTTCTCTTTCAGGTTCGTCGTGCGTAATCGAACATCCTATTTTCTCTCAAGTAGCTATTTAGAGCGTCGAAGTCGCTCTTTTTCCTCTTTCAGATGCCTTGATCGGAAAATCTTGAGTTTTTAAGATTTCTCTCTTCTGTTCATCAATAACTTATTTTACTGTTGTCTCTTCTGACCTTTCTCCTGTCACCATTGCGTTTGACTCGTTCATATATATATATTGGCAAAGAGATTTTTATTAATTTATTTATAGCCGTGGTGGCTCTTCAACAATGACATCTTTATCCACTAGATGTCAACAATGCGTTCCTCAACGGCGATTTGTAAGAAGAGATTTATACAGCACAACCTCCCACATTTGTTGCTCAATGGAGTCTTCTAAGTTGGTATTTCGTTTTATATGTTGTCTTCGCAAAGCATTACCAATTTGGTGTCATCCAAATGCAAAAACAGATATTTTCACTAAGTTTTTATTGATTATATTAATAACAAACTTGGTATATATGATTTGTATGCTTTAACTTGAAGAAAAGTGTTAGATATATTATCTTTATTTTATCTTTAACTTTTATCTATAATTAGTTTATTATTTCTTATTTGTATTTTCAACTTAATCCATATTTCATTTACTATAAACAGAATATCATATATATATATATATATATATATATATATATATATATATAACAAATCTTAATTATAAACTAACTCATTAAAATAAGATATAATAAAACAAAAACAAATACCCAAACACGTCAACTTATAGATTGTCATAATCTTAACTAACAGTTTAAACAATTAATTACACCGCTAAGCTAAATATTTGTTATAACCTTTCTTTCTATATGTTTAGTTGTCATATAACATTTGAGTAATACATAAGTGTTCACTTTTATTTATGATAATGAAAATTAATAAAATTATTATTATAATTATAATTATAAAATAAAATGTAAATAATTTTTGTATGTAATTTTTCAATTAAAACATAATTAAATTTTAAAAAATGGTTAAATTTTAAAAAATAATCATTAAAAACAAAATTAATAAAATAACTATTTTAATTTAAAAAATTATTTAAAAGATAAAATTATAAACCAAATGTGATATTAAAAAGATAAACATTTTTTTATATTTTAAATTTTTATTTTGATAATATTTTTGAAAAAGGTGTAATAATTATCTAAACAGGGACCAATTGGGTTGCATCATAGGTCAATGATATGATGCAAGGCGACAAGATCCATAGGTTGCAAGAAGAGGATGAGGTTGTAATTATTAGTTATTTTTAAAATAATATAATTGTAACAACATTAATCTTAATCAATAGTTAATTTTTGCATGTCTAAGATTTAATCAAAGCAGAAGAAGCCAAGAAACTGTTTTCCATTTCCAAAAGGAGTGAAAATATCTCTTAAAGAATAGTTAATTAGCAAAAAGAAATCCAATAATTGACAAGTATATCAATTTAAGATCCTAACATGTTATTTCCATTTATAAACAAGTACTTTACAAAGAAAGTTATTTTTATTTATTTAAATAAAAAAAAAATAGTTGAGTGGTCCACTGAAATGAAAAAGAATGTCAAAGAATAAAGTGAGAGAGTAGAAAGAGTAATTTGAAGTTATGTGAGAAAGAAGAAGACAAGAATACAGAAGAGCATGTATTAATACTATAATGAACAAATGGATGAGTAGTGTTGAAATAACGTTAACACGACAACCACTGAGTTCTGATTTGAAGTTTCGTACAAATGCATTGAAGATACCCATGTTGCTCACACACTTACCTGCAAGATCTTTTCTATCAAGACAAACATAGTTGTCCCCTTACTTTTACCCAAATATTATCAAATATCTTTATTTTACAAAAAATAATTATGTATTATCATTACAAATTTATTGAATTTCAATATATCCCATTACCTTATTTGATGTTCTCTTTTTAAATATAAATTACCACAAAAACTATGAGAGTGGACAATATTTAGAATGTATTAATTGATTTTAATGATTTTGTATCTATTATATTTCATTTAATAGTATAAGATTATATTTTAATATTATAAATTATGATAATACATAACATATAGAGAGTAAATATATAAAATATTTGATATTCCAAAATACTTTTTAAATATAAAATTATGATAATATAAAAGTGGACAACATTTGCAACTTATTAATTGATTGTAATTATTTTATATTTATAAGATTTTATTTTAATAGTACAAGACTATTAAATAAAATATTATAAATTCTGATAATACATAATAAATAAATACTAAACATACAAAATATTAATATAATTATTGATGTAATACTTGTATTAACATAAAATATGTATAAAACAATTAAAACTAAAAATATTTCTATAATTAATATCTAAAATAAAATATTCTGAATCTCATCATTTTTGTCTTCCATCAAAGACATATTAGCACTTACTTTATTCTTTGTTTATAAAACAATATAAACATATATGTTATATTAGTTACTCACGCACTCACCAGCAAGATCTTTTCTGTGAAGACAAACATTGTTATCCCTTTACTTTTACCCAAATATTTATGTTACTATCATTACAAATTTATTGATTTTTAATATATCCTATTACCTTATTTGATATTCCAAAATACTTTTTAAATATAAAATTATGACAAAAAGTATGAAAATAGACGATATTTAGAATGTATTAATTGATTATAATAATTTTGTATTTGTGACATTTCATTTAATAGTATAAGATTATTAAATAAAATTTTATAAATTATGATAGTACATGGCAAATAGACAATAAACATACAAAATAGCATAACAGTATAATAACTATAATTTATATATATATATATATATATATACTCAAAGCACCATCACATACATGAGCATCACATATTATTTTTCATAATTACATTCATAAAAAATTAATTTTTAAACATAAATAAATAAAAAACACATAAGAAAAGTGGTGTTGGACTCTATTAATCTTGTTCTGCGAAACTATCTATTTGTTCAATGAATAATAGTTAAAAGTACTCTCATCCAGGGACTAGATAACTTGTTTACCAAGATCACCACTGGATCTCACAGGCTTAAAATATCACGAAATTCATCCAGCAAAACTGATAAGTATAAAAAATACATGTTTTCAGACTTATTAATTAACTCAAATTTGTATTTATTCATGAAATAATATGTTTCTTCATAGAAAAAGTTGTAATTAGAAGTAGGACAATGTGTAGTAAATTGTACAAGAATTTATACATCAAAGTGGAGTGCTGTTAGATGTTTCTTGCTAAGCCGACATTAAATCGCTCAAGAAAGAAACGAAAACATCTCAGGAACTTCAGGAGACTACTTCAAGGCATCAAGACACCATTTTTGCAAGGGATTACTTCAAATGTGTACGTTCTAGATGACTAGAAGTAGTTAAATTTATCTTTCGTTGGAATTGGATGTAATAAACACTGTGATGTGATTTTTCTATTCAATATATCATTGTTCGTTCATATTGTCTTTCTTGAATATACTATCATTGTATGGAAATATAATGTTATATGAATATCTCTTATTACTGGAAAGTAACTTTGCATGGACATAGATAGAGCACCTAAGTGATTTGGGATCTAGGGATAGACTCAATAACTTGGTCATTCTTAGCATTGGACTTAATGCAAATTGTATGTTAAATTGACTAAGGGAGGATTAGCAGTTTGATATATTAATTTTAGGACTAGTATGCCTTAATGTGAATATTTGAATGAAATAATGAAATATTGAACAGAGTTGTATATTCATATGATTTATGAAACTCAATTTCAACGAAGTTTATTTTAAATATAAATTCCTGGCAGACCAATTATTTGATAAAATACCAAAAAAAGTTTCTTGTGTTGTTTTGTGCATTTTGATATCTAATTGAGTTATAAAAGGAAAAATTGTCATGTATTGCACAAGTCCCTTGGGAGATAACGATATTTATAACTTGCTACGCTGCGACCAGTGTACTTGTCATTAGTTTTGCAGCCAACAAAAACTTGTCTCATCCAATCACTATCAAATTAGTGAGTTATCTGACTTTAGGTGTGCTCAGCGAGGGTATTCTTGTCCAACAACCACAAAGTCAATAAATCTTTGACTTTGAGCTCACCTAGGGACCATATTCTCGCTCAGCGAGTGCCAAGTCAGTGAGTCCCCTGACTTTGGTCTCAATCAGCAAGTTTACTCTCGTTCAACGACAACCAAGTCAATAGTTCTCTGAATTTAACCTCGCCCAACGAGTATATACTCGTCTAGTGAGTCTGTATAATTATGTAGAACATAATTCTTCATATTCATGTCATTCTAACCCTACAAAATCAGTTTAACACTCACCCTAGATGCCAAAACAACTAACCATCAATGTAAACTCAAATTCCATGATTCAATTCACTTCCAATGAAATCTCAACAATCAGATAATTGTTAAGGACAATTCATGAATTTCCAAACACAATTCAACAGGTCATACTTCATCAAACAACTCAATTACATAAATCAACTACCATTCAAGCATACATTTAACAATTATAACTTGTTCATTAATTTAAAACAATGTAACTAACTACCCATACCAATCAGATGACCAAACTACTCTAAGGTTATTATCTCAATTTGAGATAAAAATTTGAAACCAAACAATGTAACAATTATTTATAAAAATTTGAGATCTTTAGGACAATTTAAATACATATTTTTTTCAATGTTATTATCTCAATTTGAAATCGAAAAGCATCGCACATTTGATATATAATCTATTTTAGAATTTAAATTTGACTTTGTCGGAATTTTAATTTCAGAAAATATCTCAATTAAGGTGTAAGAAACTGTATGAACTAAAGTTAACTTCAACACAAATATAAATTTGAGTAGGGGAGTGAATGGTACTAATATACTTCACTTATTTTTACCCTTTTCAGTTTAAGTGTTTTTATAATAATTGCTCAATTTAATCACTTCGATAATAACTCTTTTCTTTCACTTCAGTTTTTTCGGTCTTAAATGGATTCCACCAAATATGCCCAAATATACATTTCATTAATATTTTGTGCCTAGATAGAAAATCACCAGTAGAAAAATTCTTAGATATTGACCTACTTATTCTATGATATTGTATATTATGGTAAAAATACTACATGAACCTATATAACTATATAAAAATATTTTCTAACGATCTCGAAATGTTAAGTTTAACAAATAAGTATAAGTATGAGTTAATAGAATAAAACATATTTATTAATATATTAAATACATTCATTATGTACATATTTTTAAATTTAAATTTATTCTAAACAAATACTTATGTATATATTAAAATTATATTTTTCTTTTTATAATTTATATACGTCTTTCAAACCTCATCTATACATTATTGAAGATACACATTTTATAAATTTTTTAAGTATATATCATAATCAAAAGTGCATAAATCTGATTAATTATCTATCATGTCATAAATCACAAACATAAATATCACTCATAATTATTTTATTTCTATAAGACATGTGTACCAAATTAGATTAAAAAAATTGGTACCTATAACATTGGCTAAGTTCTCTCCCAGAATAAAACTATATAGTAAGAATGCATCCATTCATATGAAAGGATAGATTTGTAATTTAATGGACACTTTTTTTTCACATCAAGTTTTAGGAACTTTCTTTAACTTTTATTACCTAATATTTTACTTTAAGTGTGCAATATTAATATAGTAAGCATATCTTATTCAGAATCCTAAATTCAGTACATTACTTAAATTTTTTAAACTTGTCAACACGGTATATTCTCTCTAAATAATTATATTTACAATAAATCACTCAAAATTCATCACATAAATTTATAACAAATATTCTATTTACATTTATATTTAACATTCAGATTCAATCACTCAAAGGAAAAAAAAAAATAGCTTGCGAGGAAATCTCTTCACTTGAGTGAAAATTTCTTAACTTAAGTGAAAATATAACCAACAATTATTGTATTCATGCTCTGATTTTCTTGAATGTAAATAAAGTCAAAATTAATTTCTATTACATTTTTCTTAAACAAAAATTGAGCCTAAACAAATGCTAATTTTTTACTATATTTTCGCTTAAAAATTTGTCGCTTTAGCAAAAGAGTACTAGAAAATCAACTTCATGCAACATATGATCAAACTTGTTTACTAAACATTATTCAAAATCAATGTAATAATTTGTAACTGTTATATAAATTCAAAATCAATATAATAATTTGTAACTGATATATAAACTTAAAATGGTAAACATAACCATAATTTACTTAAATATAACTTACACTTTCATTGAACTCATAAACAATCCATAATAATTATAAGAAATTAACCGCTTTCATCAAAACTCATATTTTTTAATCTTCACAATTTAACATGCAAACGTATATTAACGGTGTAACATGACATAATATAGTATTAAATTATAAAAGAATTATTACATAATTGATAAATAGAACAATAGATAAGAGTAGAAATAAAAAAATTTCATCATTGTTATACAAAACATAATTATAAATTAAGTTTCGTAAAGTCTACTTAAAAGTAAATTATAGACCTAGTTCTAGTCTATAAAAGACTAAATGTGGGTCGTCTCCCCATCTAAAGCATGCTCCACTGGCATCTCCTCATTCTCTATTCACACCCACTAGATGATCATAGTCAAAATCATAAAGCACAAGGATGTACAACCAAACCACAACAAAAGCAAGGGTAAGGTAGTGCAAACATAAACATCATGGAATATTTAAAACTTCAACATTAATCATCAAAATCCAAGCCAAGTAAACAAACATTCTATAAACAAATCATAATCATGGACTTGACCCATCAAGATATAGTATGATTGTAGAACTTTGGCGGTTTGTGCACTTGTAGTGGTACTACTACTGGTCCAACCCAAGCTACCATACAAGTCTAGTCCCCCACAAACGTCTTTGACCTTAACTAGACCCTTAGACTAGGACCTCATACTACTCTCCACGACATAACTATCCATCTCTACTTGAGGTTGAGTTATTGAGAGCTTTAGGATAAACCAGTACCAGCTCCAATACATTCATACTCACAACACTAAGCAACCATCAACAAAAGTCCCTCCATGGATTTACTCTTTCTAACCCCTAACTCAAAACACACATGCCAAAACCCCTTATTTTGACCCAATATATCTACTAATCCACTTTGTTTTATTCTCTTCCACTTTCAACCACATTCAACACAACCAAAACATCTAAACAACATCATTCATCATAAAATTGAAGTTTAACAAAAAATAATACAAGTCCACCAAACAATCATGTGATTATACACAATTTCACAAACAAACATTATACTATCAAAATATAATACTAGTTTCCCTTACCTCTTGAAGACCTCATTTGCAAACCTTAATTTTTTCTCCACGAATCTAGACACACTTTAGCCTCCTTACACTCCAAAATCTCTCAACTCACACTCTCTCACGAATTCTGCAGTGGAAACTAAGCCAAAAACCAAAGTGCAGAACTAACCCCCCCCCCTTCATCACTCCATTTGTAGATTTTCCAATGGGACAACCATGGTCCCTCTCTCCATAAACAAAACATCTCAAACTGTAAAGAGGGCTTAAACATACTCATTGTAGAGCCAAAAATCCAAGAAAGCTAGATTTAGGGAATATCCCACCTTTCCACAAAAGAAAATGTGTTTTAAGATGTCATGTTTCCATCTCTAATGTAAATAATCGATTATATGGGGGTGATAATCGATTATATTGAGTCCAGAGATCCAAACAAGTGATTTGCTCTCGGCAATAATCTATTATCAAGGCTAATAATTGATTATATCTAATCGATTATCATTAATGATAATCAATTATTTTAAGAACAAAGTTCTAAACCTTTCACAAATTTCCTTGATTTAATTGAGACTCTTGCCGAGGTCAAAAAGACGCTTATAAGTAGTCAAATTAAAGAAATTTTAGTCTAGTTTTCAATTAAAAATAATAATAAACTCACTTGGAAATTTGTACAAGAAGGAGTTATGGGTAAAATAGTAAACAAAGGTTAGAGTTGACAACATTCTATTTTACACAAGAATTTAGACTTTGATACAACTTGGTATTTCTTGAGTTTGCTTGGGTCTTACACACGGTATCATTAATCAAACACTCAAATGAAATTCTTCTTTAGTTCAAACACTAGCATATTTCCAAACAAAAACACAAAACTTGTGTAACATAAAATAAAATAATTGTAATTAAGTCACATTTACATCCAAATTATTTAACCTAAAGTATTAAACTTTCATGTTGATTACTCTTGTAGGAAAGTTAAATTTATAAATTTAAACAATTTTGATAACAATTTAAAAATACTCTCGTACACATGAACTAACATAATTTCATCATTACTCGAATAACCAAACATGTAAAGATAAAATAATAAAGAAAAACTTGCTCAGAAAGGATTATTGGAGAAAAGTGCTCTACTCCCCACCATCTAAGTTGTGTTTTGATAAAAAAAGATGGACAACTTCTTCAAGATTTTACAAATAAGTTTGAGAGAGAAAAATTAGAAGAATAGTAATTTTTGTATAATAAAGTTTGAATAATTATATATTTTTTTCATTTATAAATCTTTTAACTCAAAAAATAAAATATTTATATTTCATCTCATCTAAATCATTAATTCTCTTACATAATTAATGTGCACATTTTTTTTCCTAATTTTTCCATATTTCAATAATGCCAATATAAGCATTCCATATATTCAAAGTCATCTTCAAAATAAACAACTTATTCTATTTTAAAAGATAAAAAAAGTTAATTATACACACAATAAATATATATATATATATATATATATATATAATTTAATCTTATGTGTCAACCACCCCATATAATATTCCATGTTTTATAAGTAATTAGATTCTTAAAGACATTAACTAAAAGTACTAAAGATACTTTATTATAACTATAAGAGACTTAAAATTATTGTGCTGAGTAATTTTTGTATTATTTTATATCCATTGTATACATACATAATGAGATAATGAGTAGTGTTACAAAAATGTCGTAATATGTCATTTTAATAGTATAAAACTATTAAAATAAAACATTATATAGATGTTAAAAGAACAATTAGGTAAAACAAATCTCTTTCAAAACTGAGATTTATTTTTGTAGATATATCTAACAACTCACTTGTTTCTCCCCACCTCTAGCTAAAACTCAAAAGGTGAATCCCCACTAGTACAAAAATTGCTTACTACGTCACGCGTTCAACGTCCAATAACAGAAAAGACAATGTTAATAATGATCGGTGGCATTTTTTTAAATAAATACAATCGCTCCACGTCTTTTACGAAAACATTTTGTTGTCTAAAATGTATTAACGTCAAGACAAGGCTCAGAGCGACGTAAAACAATGACCTTAGAATCACATAATGTCATCTTAAGAAACATCTGACGTTCAATTAAAAAAAAAAATACCGAAATAGTGGTTTGTTTCCACAGTGTTACTCCCACCCACATTTGACATCCAACATAACAAATATTGGACGTTTTATATGTCAGCCAAAAGCCAAAGGGTGAATCCCTTTTTTATTCTATTTTTTTCTTTTAAACTAAACAACACGTCTAACAAGTTGGCGTTTGACATTTAAATCAATATATAACGTTAAACAATTTAGGGTTCAACGTGATGTCTAAATCCCAGTTTTTTTTTTCTTTTAAACCAATCCATAATAAAACCTCCATTTTTTTATAAATACAGTTTCAGATCATTGGGTAACCTCTACACCTCCATTTATAAAATTTCTCGTAAGAACTCCTTGAAGGTTTCTCGTAACAGTTTCATATGGTGGTTTATTTTTTAAATTTCTTGAAGATTTTTTTCGCAAAAGGAAATCATATGATTTGATATCTGATGGCAAAAAAAATCTTCAAGAAAATTTAAAAAATTTATCATCCAAATATGATCAACATATTTGATGGGAATAAGAATTTGAACAATAGAAATCTAGAGGAAAGAAAAATAGTAAGAAGAGAAATGCCTAATGAAAAATTTGTAGAACCCTTCGAGGGGCAAAACTGCTTTTATAGCTCTCAATTACCCTCTAACCTAAGGCATTTAACGTTCATGCCCCATAGAGGTTGACGTGAATAACAGAACACGTTCAACGTCCAATAACAGAAAAGACAATGTCAACAATGATCGATCGCATTGTTGTAAATAAATTCATTCATTACACGTCGAATTGATAAGGGGTTCGACGTTTTACTATGCGGTTGAAGCCAAAGGGTCACCCATATCACGTCAAACTCTTTGGGGATTGGACGTGAATTGCTCCCAACAGTTATTCTTTTTTTCTTCTATAAATACAGTTTTGGAGCATTCCATAACCTCTAAACCTCCATTTATAAAATTTCTCATAACCTCTACAGTTATTCTCTTTTTGTGTTAACTTTTTTGTGCTACTATTAGCTCCTTCAAGGTCACATTAACGAGTCATATTTTTGTGGTTTGGTTCTTTGTCATGTTGAAAAGCTTGAAGGAATGATAGTAACACAAAGAAAAAGGTTGATACATTTGGATTTCGCACCCTTTCAAAACGCTACAACCTTCATTCACCAAAATCCTTTTACATTTTAACTATCTCATGGATCTTTTCGTGGTTTGATTTTCATTTTTTTCTTATGTTTAGTGTTGTTATGTATTTGTTTTGGTTTTGTTTCAATTTATGAACCTATGGTCTGTAAAAATGGATATCTTTTAGAAATCCTTCAAGGAATATTACGTCGAATACTTAAATCACTCGACATCCCATTGTAAAGTTTCTTGAAGTTGTTTACTAAATAATCAGTGGATCTGATTTCGGGAGAAAACAACTCCAGGAAAACTTAATAAATGAATCATTCAAAAATGATCAAACTGTGCAATTGTATATTTGGATGAGAGAAATAGTTAAGCATTATATTTATAGAGTCAATTAACTAAGTGAATGATCAAAACCTCTAGTAACAACACAAAATTAATGCTTACAACCATTCCAATGTCGTTCACGTCAAAGCCTCCTAGAGTTTGACGTTCTATGGGAGGTTAAAAAGGAAAAAGAAAAAAAGGGAGTGACCTTTGCTTCTGGATAATGAATAATACGTCAATACCCAAGGAATTCGACGTTTATTGTTTGATTAAAAGAAAAAAGAATTAAAAAGGGAGTAACCCTTTGGCTTCTAGCTAACAATAATATGTCAAAGTCTGAAGAATTGGACGTATTATTGGTGGTTTAAAAGAAAAAAGAATTTAACAAAGGCGCGCTTGTTTAAATATTTACCACCATAGAATGTCCAATTGTATGGGTCTTGACGTGAATATTTTCGTTTCTAACACAACATTTATCATACGCATCAAGATGTTTTTTCCCATATAAAGTAGACAATGAGTGGTTGCAATGTTCGACGTGAACCTCTTCGTTTCTAAGCAAACTGTCTTTTCCCATATATCATTTAAGTAGATTGTCTTTTATTATGCCCATGAAGCCAAGGGTCACCCCATATCAAGTCGAACACTTGGGGTCTTCGACATGATGGGCATTGGCATAGGCATTAATTAATGCTCCCAAGAGTCATTCTTTTTTTCAATAAATACAATTTCAGAGCCTTAGATAACCTGTACACATCCATTTATAAAATTTCTCCTATGAACTCCCTCTGTTAATTTTTTTCATTGGGTTTTCTGTTATCTCCTTCAAGGACACAAAAAAAGCGAGTCATTTCTTTGTGGTTTGACTCTCTATCATGGTTAAAAAGCTTGAAGGAATGATAGAAATCCAAAGAAAAAGGTGGATAGATTTGGATTTCGCAAAAGATGAATATTGTGAATAAAAGAATATTGTGAATATATGAATTGGTAAACTGGGTTTTTTTTTTTTTTATGATATCATTTGCGTCTTTTAGTTTTACTATTCAATTGAAATTGATGAATTGATGATAATATGGTTTAAATTAATTAATTTTGTGAATATATGAGTTGGAAAACCGGTTTCTGCATTTCAAGTTTGGTTAAATGAACAAAAACGAACCAAATTTAAAAAAATAAAAACACTGAAGGTTAACGTTGAACTATGCATTGTTCGACATTCATATTGTATGTTAACGTCGAACTATACACTGACGATGTTCATATATTACAATAGATTACCATAAAAATGCAACGGTGAACGAGCTTTCATATGACTAAATGAAGGTGAGGTCATGCATCAATAAAATAAAAAAATAACAATAATAAAGTAAACTAAAAACAGTCAAATTTATAAATTAATTAAAATTTAACTAAATTTATTTTTTATTTAAAGAGTTCAAAAGATTAAGTTTCTTTTCTTTATTTTGATTATAATGAAAAGAAAGTATAAAGTAGAATGTGGAACATAATTATGAGTTAGGCCTTGGAAATATCGCTCTCACGGGTCAGCTCTGACCCCCGACAACCATGCTTTTCAACATTTTTTAACTAACCAAGTGGACTCACTCGAAATATTCCCATTTTTAATAAATAATATTTTATTATTATTATTGCTATTAACACAAATATTATAATAAAAGAATCACTACAACCTCATTATAATATGAATAGAATTGTACAAAAAAAATGTTCATCCAAAATAATTATAAAAATGTTTTCATTTTAATACATATTAGTATAGATTTCACCAAACATCATCACTATTTTAAATAGGATAAACTTTTGGTATGTTTAATATTGACGAAACGAAACTGGTTATTCTCAAAAACATTTAATATCCTGAATATTTAATTAATATAATTTTATCGGTAATTTTATTTGAATATAATCCTGTCAAATATTTATTAAAACAAGAGTAAGGGGAACCAGTCTGTATTTTGGTATTAGAAATATAATTTAAACTTAACCATACTCTAAATAATCGGTTTGTAAATGAGGTTTTCACTCTAATTATATATTATAATTTAATGTTACTTTAATTATATATTATAATTTAATGTTACTCTAATTATATATTATAATTATAATTTAATGTTATTTGTAGTTGACATGAGACTTCTAATATTAAAAAGATAAATTCTGAATCAATTAAAAATAAAATGTTTATGGATTTAGATTTTGAGAACTTAAATGAATCTGGTTGATCTGATTTTGAAATATATTTTTATTAATCATTAATTACTTTTTTAAAACCGTAGTTTAGTCATATATTTAAGCAATGTTCTACTTTTTACTGAGTTTTTTCTTTTATATTTTGTGGTTTTCGAAAACTTTTAGATTCCTCCTACGAAGCTGCAAAAGTCAAAGGCTGTGTTTGAGCATCTGGCACAGTACCTTTCAAATTAATGTGATTTTGGATTATGTGTTGGCCTTTTTCCTCCCAAACTTGTCCCAACATTCTTCAATCTACACTTTTTTTATTTATATATTTAAGATAATAATAGTTGGAAGTAATTATTTATGTTGTGTATGATTTGTTATTTTACTAGGTTTTTCTTTTTCATTATTTTATTTCTTACATAAAATCTGTCAAATTTAATTCCACTAGGATCAATGCTGTATTGATAAACGATAAGACTGTTTAATTCAAAGTGTTACTTCAATATTGTTAAAGTTTGTCCAGGATCATAATGTAAACACATTAGTTATGCTTTTAAAAGTTGTTTTCTTAATGTGTTGTTAGGAAGAAAAATATTTTATTTGGTGTTAAATATAATAAAATAGTTGTGGTCACATCTCAAATGTAAACGAATTTTAATTAATTTTATCTCTACGGAATTTATAATATATATTTTGTGTTAAAGTTTTTCTATGACAAGAAAATATCATATGAAATGTCTTGTGCATTTGAATATGTGATTCTAAATTGTGACATTACTATTATTATTATTAAATAAGTTATATTAAATGTTTTTCTTTTAATTTAGATTTGATTATTGTATACAATATTGTTTTTTTACTACGTTTAATAGTCTTCTATTGATTAAGAGTTAAGGAGGTTTAAGTTAGTTTAAATACTTCTTCTTATTTTATCGTCATGTCTTTTAAAAATAAAATTATGAAAGAGTTGTATGTTCAAATACGAATAATATCACTTGATCTTAACTATATCATTTAAAAAATATTTTAAAATAGATAACATCTCATATGTATAGTAATTAACTCTAAAAATATCATTCAATCAAAATAGTTTTAATAAATAAAATAATTATTTTAATAGTTGAGTTATTTGAAAAAAAGTAATTAAAAAAACATTTTATACAACTTTGGAATGTGATGTAGAGCCATTTCAGTACCTCTATCTCCTAAGATGATATATTTATAACTAACCTACCTCGTTAATTGTTTTTTATTATATTTTTCATATATTTTTAGCAACGAAAATACCTAAAAGACAATTGAAGTTTTTGTGGCAGTTGATGAGTGTTACCAAATGACCCTACTCCACCTAAGTTTCATCACTTCATATAATCTTTTCTTTTCTCAAATCATTGTTCACTTCCACTCTCATTATTGGACAACACTTCTTACTTATTATCATCATTACTATATATAATATTTAAACTTATAAAGTAACTTAAATGGGAAGTGTAATTAAGACTTCAAATGAAAACCACATAAAGATATATTAGGTAACGGTAAAAAAAATTAGCTTCCTTATTTAGATATTTGTTTACAAAAATATTAGGGTTTCTTCTTTAGTGTACATTTTTTAATCTTTAAAGTCATATTTTTTTGTATTTTATAACTTCTAATTTTCTATGCACTCATATCTCATA
Source organism: Vigna reflexopilosa (assembly GCA_027742785.1). Classification (NCBI taxonomy): domain Eukaryota; kingdom Viridiplantae; phylum Streptophyta; class Magnoliopsida; order Fabales; family Fabaceae; genus Vigna; species Vigna reflexopilosa. The sequence continues at coordinate 21,777,565 of CM050929.1, forward strand.
TGTTTTCTAAAAGATATACAAGAATAATAGGTATTTTTACTATAGTAAATTTTTGAAATATTTAAACTAATATTATATATATAATTTTTTTTACTAAACATAAGTATTGAAGTTACTTTTAAAAACGCTTTTTAATTATATGATAAAATTAGATAAATAAAATATATCTATTTTTCATATGAAACAGTCTAAATTTCAGTTCAATTCTTAAAAATAAGTTTGTAGTATAACTGAAATTTGAATTATTCCAAATGAAAAATAAATACGTAACTGAGATTCTTTGCGTTATAAATACTGAAACTGTTGTTGGAGCGATTTCTTTAATGGTTGAACATAGTACACACTAGAAAACAGTCAATGGAGATTTAATAATAAAAATAAAAAATGGTTATCATATTTATTTATTTATTTATTTAGTATTGATGATACCAGTGGACTTTATGTCCACACATGAAAGAGATTGCTTGTTGTATTATTAAATTAAATATATTCATAAATTTGTCTTGAAATTAGATAATTTAACAGTGAGTGAAGTGAAAAGGGTGTCAAGAAAAGTCAACCTTTTTTTCTGATCTGAGTCTGGTTCACACAGTGAATGAGTGAAGCCATGGACATTGCTTTCTGCTGAAGCATTCCAGTTTCATAATTCAAGAAATCTATATTTCTTTTTTATTTTATTGTTCTTTTGTTGAATTTTTAAATGTATTGTTGTTGATAATATTAAAAAAGATAAAAAATTTATGTCTTTTAATGTATTTTGAAGATATAGAAGAAAGACAACAAAAATAATTCAGAAAAATATTCAAACTCTAACTTTACGAAAAAAATTAGATATAAACATTAATCCATTTGTGTAGAGTATCATAATGTAAGTGAACTATACAAAACATGTGAAAGAAAATATGTTATGGATATCCAAAAATATTCATCAATAACTCGTATGCTTTTTAGAGAGAAAAAAATAAAAGCAAAATTTAAAAAATTAATGTAAGCAAATCTTTAATTTTTTAATTAAATGAAAATAACACACACGATTTTTCAATTAATATAATTTAACATTTAAAAGCAAGATAGAGGTGTTAGAAAGTGTTTAGGGTGGAGGTGTTGGAAAGTGAAATTTAATGCCTAATTCAATCCCACAAATTGACTTGTAAGATGAGATTTGCACCTCACTTATATATTATTATAAATTGGTTTTATTTCTAGTCGATGTGGGACTTCCAATTTCCATTGGACTTGGACGTATAAGTGGGGAGATCTTTCCACGTGAAGATGAAGGTGGAGGGCACTAGCAATGCACGACGCTTTCCATCAGACTTGGACGCAAAGGTGGAGAGATCTCTCTACGCGAAGATGAAGGTGGACGGCGCGAGTAGTGCTGGTGTTGGGATGCCATGCACGAAGACCAACAAAATGAACAAAAGCTCGTTGAGGTTGAACATGAGCAAGAATAGAGGGAGGAAGAAGTTCTTCACGCGTGGGAGAAAATGGAGAAAGTCTTAGGGTTTTGTGTTTTAAGATTAGATGAAGAAACCAATGTTATGTTTTGTGAAAGGAGAAAAAAATAAATTTGGGTCTATTGTAAAATTTAACAGATACAAAATTTAAGTCTATTTGTATTCTAAGAAACTTAAAATATAAATTTAGGTGTGTTGAAAAACTCAACAAATACAAAATATAAGTATTTTTATATTCTAATAGACTTAAAGCATAAATTTAAGTCATTTATGAGATTAACATATTTAAAGTATGAGTTTTTATTTATAAATTGTTATCAAACGTATTATTTTTGGAACAGACTTAGATTAAGAGATTTAAAAAACTATTTTTATACATATAATTGTGTGTAATGAAATTATCAAATTCAAATCACAATAGATTATATTTGTGAGATGAAATTTTACTTGTGAGGTTATATAACGAGTTCTAAAATCTATATTCAATTAATCAAACCAATTCAATTTCATGATATGATAACAATGTTATTTATTTTTTAATTTTATTATAAAAATATTTTATTTTTCAAATAGATAATAATTATATAGTATAGATATTAGTGTTTTATCTTATTAATATTTAATATTTTTACTTTTATTTATTTAAAGAAATATATATAGGATTATAAGTTTACCAGATAAGTTTTACAATACTTCTTCGTAAAAAGTATGAATTAATGGCATCAAATTAAAGACTATGACTCGCAAATAAACAAATTAGTTAGTTGATTTTTATATTTAAATTTTTATTCGTTTATATGTATATTTATTTCTATTTAATGGAGTCTTAATATTTGTTAAATAAAATAAATGTAGTTATTTTTTTAGTATTAATGTTGTTTGATGTGAAGACCTATAAAATGATATTTTAGAAATAGCAGTGGTTTTAAATTAATGAGACTCGATTATTTTAATGATAAAATGGTCATAATATAAATAGTTTCATCATAAACGAGTTTCATTATTTTAAAACACAAAATTTCTTTAAAAGTCACTTTTGTAGAGGCATTTGTCCTCTCTCTAAGGGTTATAGCACACTATTTATCTGTTTGAAGATCGGAGACCGCCTGTATGATCCTCCCAATGAGATCTTCAACTCTACCTGATCAATTTCTCAAATAGAGTAAGTCAGTTTTCTACTCTTTTCTCTGGTTTCACATTTTCAATTACATATGATTTTTGGCTTTGTTGTGTGTAAGGTTTGAGTATTTTTTTTAGGTTCTTTACTAATATGTGGTTCTAACGATGTACTTTGATCATGATTTTGTTGTTTGTAAGTGCAGATAGAGCTCTTTGAACTATGAAAGCAGTATAAGATCTTCTAGAACAATTTGTTCTTCTAAAAATGTAAGGGAAGCTAATATTTATTTTATTTTGTGTTAAGAAGTATGTAATTATGCATGGTTGAGTGTGAGATGTATTTTTAATTGAATCTGTTACAAATTCAAATGATTGTTGAGTGATGTTTGTATCTTGATGAGTGAATATTTTCCTATTGATGAATGTTTTTGTGAATGGTTGTGAATTTGTTGCTTAATCATTTGATGTTGATGTTTTAGAGTTTAATTAGGTACAAAGCTGATGTAGAATTGAAAGTGGTTAAAAGGGAGTGTTGTTGGGTTGGTTTATGGTCCAAATTGGGGTTTTGGTATGTGAATTTCTAGAGAAATGACTTTGGATGGGATCTGTTTTAGGATCATGTAAAACTTGTTTAAAACCTTAGTTAACCAAAAATATGATGTTGAATTGGAAAGTAGTAACTAAGTAGAGTTATAAGGTAGTTTTAGTCTAAAAAAGGAGGTTTTGATAGTTGAAATTTTGAGATAAGGGTTGGATGGAGAAACTTGAGGTTTAAGATCTGTTTTTAGTTCATTTAGAACTTGTTTGAACACTTAGTTTACCAAAATGTGACTATAAATTGGTAGAATTGAGTTGTGAGTTTTTAAATGTTGATTTTGGTTTGTGAGTCTAAATTATGGTGAAATAATCATAGTGGTGCTTAAGTTGAATCATAAATATTGTTGGTGAGTTACATCTAAGGTCTAGAATATCAATTTGGTTCGTATATGTATTGAAGGTATGGTTGAAGTAAGAAAGTTTGAGGTTGGCAGGTCTAGATTTTGCATAACTCTTATTCTACAGAATTTTGTAGAATCGTTGGGCAAGTATGGTCGTTGTAACTGTTTTTGGATTTGCATAGCGAGTCTATGGTGGCTAGCTGACTTTTAGGATATTTTAAATATGTAAGTTTCAGTGGTTTTCTCGCTGAGCGAGCAGTTTGGTCGTTGGGCGAGTGCACTGTATAACTCTTTTAGTTGGCCAAGCATATCTGGTGGTTGAGCGATTGGGCTTTCACTGAGCAAGCAGATCTGTCGACTGAGCGAGTGGGTCGCCATAAACTTTTAGTTGAGCTAACAGATTTGATGGCTAAGCGAAAATACTAGAATTTTAACTAAGTTTACTTATGTCCTTTATGATGTGTTTAATGTGTGTGATTATGTGAGTGATGAAACAATGGTTGGTTAATAACATGATGGTGAACATGTATGATGTTTATTTAAATATGAGTTGTGATGAGAATAAGTGTGTGTTAATGAATATGATATGTTGGTTTGGACGTAATTCCATGACTCTCGTGGAGAGATTCCATGGTGGTGCCCTATAGTGTAGGTGTTGATGTAGGAGCTCAGTCTTGAGGGTTATCCTGACGTTCCAATAATTGTTTCATCTCAAGTAGAGAAGGGGATTGTGTGGTGAGGAGTAGCAGAAGGTCTTAGTTTGAGGGACCTTTCTCCATTTGGCAAAAGGACGCTTTAAGGGACTAATCTTGTGTGTGATATGGTGAAACCCATTGGCAATGACTCTGAAGAGCAGTAGAGGTCACTACAAGTGCATAACCCACCATAGCTCAACATCAATACCTGTATCCAAATAGTCAGTCTAGAACTGTATGCTTAGGATTGTTTGATTCTTTTGTGGTGTGTAATATTTACCTTTAATTATATGTATGCTCTTTGATATATTAGCTTACCATTGTTTTTATCTTTGTTTGTTTGTGTGTGTTTTCTCTTTTGCAATAATCACCTTAAATTATATGAACTTAGGGAGGGGACATCTTTCCAGTTGTTTCAGCATGAGATTGAAGATGAAACAATAACATAGATAGGTTTTTGTTCTCCAGGTGTAAAATCTTATTCTTCAAAAACCTATAGTTTTCCTTAATAGTTATCATCTTTGTAACTCTTATTTTAATGATTTTATGCTATTAAAATACGACATTACATTTGAGACACAATCACATGTTAGAATAATAGAAAACTTAATTCATAATTTAATTTTCATATTTACGTCTATAATTTATTTTTGTTCTTATATTTTGTTTTTTAAACATAATTGATTTTCTATATTATTTAAATAAAGATAATATTATCCATTTTATAAAATGTTATCCATTTCTAAACTTTATTTTTTGATAACATAATTCTATTAATATAGTCTTTTTCAAAAATTGTCTTTTTCATATTTCATATCACAAATTCTCAAAAATAATTATATGAGGTGTTACAAAATTCACACAATGTTACAAGTTTGAGATTAAATCTTCTTAAAATTTCATTATTTCATTATTAAAATATCTTAAGAAAATATAAAATTTAGGACTAAATGTAACTGTTAAACAACATACCTTAAATTTAATTTAATTTTCTAAAATTGGTTTATAAAATAAAGTTTACATCCATTTATATATTATAAATTTGTTTGATCTCTAATTAATGTAAGACTTTTAACATTCCATGGTAGCATTTGAGTTAGTTATACTCTTTGACATATTTTTACTTTAGGTTTAATACATCATTTAGTCCATATTTTTAGGGGTTTGGTTCAAAGTGATCCTACCTTTTAAAAAAGTTCAGTACGGCCCCATATTTCGTTAAAAAATGTTCAATTTGGTCCTTTTCGCTTACGCCGTTAAAAACATAATTGTGCAAATGCCACTGTGGCGTTTGATGAATACGTGACACGTTTGAAGAGGTTGCACTGTGTAAATATTTTTAAAAAAATAAAATGACGTAAGTTAGGTGCAAATCCCAACAGGCACACCATATGCAAATCCTTTAACTTGGTCCAAAATTACTCTCTAATCATGATGGAATGACAACGCCATTGCATTTACATCAGAGGGCTCCACCCCTATAATCCTCACCTTTAGATTAACCCTCTTCACATAACAATCACCGACAGAGCAGATAACTCCTTTTTCCAACAACTTCCTAGGAAGCTTTGCCATAATCTTATAGGCTCCATGAATCTTAAATGAGAATCCGGTGAGTACTGGAGGGAATCCAGCGAGACACGGGGGCGCGAGGGAGCTAATACCTAGGTATCCTCAATGACGGCGGCAACGGGGGAGGAAGAACGCGCGGCCTTCGACGGCTTGTGTGTGAAATAAGAAGCAACCCTAAGCTACATTCCAGAACAACTTGAGAGAGTGCGCAAGAGAGAAACCACCACTTTTTGTCCTCCACCATGTGCGTAATGAGTAATAGGGAGAAGATTGTGAGTACCAAGAAGTTGTGCAGGGGCCCTTGTTGCAGTCACAGGATTTTCTAGGAACCAAGGGGCCTTTAAAGAATTCACTCGAAAACCCAGGTAAGGAGAGTTAACTTTTTGATGTATTGATTGAGCATGATGTTCCTTTGAAACTTGTTAATCTTGAGAAACGGTGTGGATAGATAGTATACCCAATTGGAAGGTTGTGGGTTCCTAAGGAAAAAAAATGGTTTGGGACGTTATTCCCAGAATATGAATGCACGGGTTGAAGGATTATAGTGCATGTGGTTTTGTAGTAAGGGATAAGTGCATATCGTGAATCTTTGAAGGGTAGTCGTGGGTTGGCTAGGTTAAGAATGTAAATAAGAGTAAGAAGTGTTAACGTGTTGTATGAGTGAAATATGACAATAGAGTGCATTGGTGATGGGTTGTGTTCTCAATAGAGATACCAACATGGGTTTATGGGTATAATAAATTATTATTTTGTAATTGCATGGAATGTTTGATGGGTATTAAATGTATGGAAGTGGTATAAATGTTGAGTAATGTATTATCATCACATAATGGTATGAGTGCGTTGGGTAAACTTTAAATATTTGTTTGGACCCATGCACTAGGAAATGTTTTGTTTGTATGTAATTATGTGAGCACCAAAAGTGAGCACTAAAACACTCACCATATTTGGATGTTTGTGCTTTTGTTTATGATAAATGGGCACCTTGTGGCAAGAGAAGAAGCGTAACACACTTGTAAGTGTGTGCACCATGGGATTGGGTAGTAAAATGCAAAGAAGAGAGAAACCTCACAATTTTGTGAGAGAAAGAAAGGAGAGGGTCTTCAATAGTGTGTGCAACAAAGTCATGATGTTTTATGAGAGTTATTTGTGTGAGAAAGAGAGAAAGGTTCACCACGGTGAGAAACCAGAGAAAGAGTGAAGTTGCTGCATGTATTATTGAGTCGTGTGTTTGTTTGTGAGTTGTGCATCACCGTGAGAGAAAGAGAGAAAATGGGTTGTACTTTGTGAGTTGTGGGTTGTACTTTGTGAGTTGTATGTTGTGTAAGTTTGAGAGTTTAAAGTGTTGTCTGTGTATTTGTGTGTTCTGGAAAGTAATCCAGAAAAAAATACAAAGAGTATATTTCCCAGATATTATACTACAAGTTGATACCATGAGAACATATATTTATTGTTCAAAAATTTCTACAGAGTGCATGTTTTCTTTTTGCAAGTGAAGAGTTTCAATGCATGTGGGGGCCATGGTAAGGTGAAGAGAAATATTATATTTTCTTCCTATATAGTGTAGACGTTGGAATCTAGAGAGTTAGAAGGGGTTCTTGATATTGGCATTTAATGGTTTTCGTGGTACCTACCTTGGGAGGAAAATCATAATATGGTTAATACCAAGTGCATGAAATTGTTGTTGTGCATGTGTTGCTACGTCCCTTGTTGATAGGTAAAGTACGTAAATGATATTCTGGGGTTGCATGGGTGGATTATAAGAATGGTGAACGGTTACAAACTAAGGTTTTCGTTGTGCAGGTTTTAAATTTTGGGTCTATAAAATAGGTCTAGGGAAGCTAAAGGAGTTTTCTTTGAAGATATAAAGATTGATGAGAGAGGTGCAGAGGTTATCTAATGGTCACGATTTTGTTGTTAATAAGCAAGGATTATTTGTTTTAGTTATATTGATGTCGTCCTAACAGTGAAATATCTAGTTTTATGGGTTTTGAAAATTATATCATTTTTGAGTTATTATTGAGTGGAATAGTATATAGGGTGATATAGGGTGGAATCTAGAGGTGGGTGTATAAAACTTGCGCATTGTTGGGTGATATAGAGTGGAATAGTATATAAGGTGATAAAGCCATTTATGTTTCTATCTCTGCATTTAATTATTCAAACAACCATTTATGTTTCTCTTTCTGCATTTAATTCTTTCACGCAACTCACTCAAGTTTGGCCACGGTAATATTTGTACCGTTATGTTTTTAACGGCGTGAGTGAAAATAACCGAATTTTTTTAATGAAATATGGGACTTTACTGAACTTTTTTAAAAGATAAGATCACTTTGAACCAAACTCCTAAAAGTAGGAACCAAATGATGTATTAAACATTTTCTTTAATATTAGTTAAAAAAACGTATTTAAAACTTTAAATAAATTAAACAAAATTTGATTAAAAAAACTAAATTTACATTATTATAAAAATAAGAGACTAAATTAATACAAATTTTTAAAAAGATCAATTTTAAAAAAGAACATATTTAATTCTAAAATTTAAAATCTAATAAATAATTAATACTTCTATATTAAAAACATATTTAAGTCTCCAACCAAATAAAACATTAATTAGAGGATAATACGTTTACATTGAAATACAAATCTCAAAAAATAACTTAAAAAATGTGATAGAGTGAAATTAAAACATCATAGAACAACATGTACAATGGATATAACATAATTAAAAAAGTTTATAAATTCAATTTTTTTTTTACAAAATTTACACTTTTAATTTGTGTTTTATTTAACTGTTGATATTTTCAAGACACACAGACATTTTTTTTTTCATTTCTATGGTCCAATATTTTATTTAAGATCAAAATTTTAATTTCTTTTTCCCTGTCCATATACATTAATAAAATAAGACTCAATTTTTAGATTTCTAATCTAATATATAATCTATGCAACATAAATTAAAATATACATCTCAGTCATAAATAGAAAGATTTCGTGGGGAAAGAAACCATTTATCACATAAAGAATATTAAGCATAGTAATAAATACCATCTCACGCATTACCTGCAATTAAAGGTTATTGCATATTTATTTAAATAATGTTAATTTTCTGAACAGTTTTGTTAAAATAGTTTATTGCCCTCTAAATATACTATTTTTAATAATGAAAAATAATTGATACATCATAAGTTATTTCAGAATAAACGTAGTGATTTAAAAAAACAACTTTTTTAGTAATATTATTTAGACTACTTTTTCTTTAAAAAAAATATTAGATAGATTTACAATACCACTTGATGACAATATATGCAAAAGATAGTTCATTTGGTGTACATATAAAATATTTTAATCTTATAACATTCTTCCAATAAAGCATACCATAAATCACCTAAGTTGCTCCAACACTAAAGCATACCATAAATAAATTAATAAGGATGTGTTTATTTTGGAGAGGTGATTTGGTGGAAAGTGAGTAGATGAATTTTAAAAGATTTAGAGAGTAAATTTTTTGTTGTTTATTTGAGTGGATTTAGAGGTGAGTGAGAGTGGATTTAGAAATAAAGTTTGTAAGAATTGATTTAAAATTTGACCGATGTGACAGATAACAAGTAAAAGTTGAAAATTATCAAAATATCCTTAATAGTAAAAGTAATATAAAAGGATAATTATTAATATTATATATAATTGTAAAAATTATTATAAATTAAAAAAAATTAAAAGTTAATTTTTAAAATTTCATTATTATTACTATTAATAGTAATAATAATAATAACAATAATAATATTATTATTATTATTATAATTATTATTATTATTATTTTTCAGTTGCATTAAAAAGGATTGGAAAGCAAATTCTCCTCAACAAATCTTCTCCATCACCGAAATGAGCATCTCGCAAATCAATGCTTGGAATTAATCTCAAATCTTTAGAAGTGAACACACTAAATATGGGCAAATCTAGAGTTGTCAAAACAGGTAACTCGGTTCCACCCGATCTGACCCATTATAGGTTGATCACTTAGTGAGTCAACTCAATTCGACTCATTTATTAACGAGTCAGAAAAATCTGAACCCGGCTCGATCCACCACGGATTGGTGGATAAACAGGTTGGCTCACTAGCCTATTAAATTATAATTTTTTTAAAATAAAAAAAAATTACAAATTTTCTATATTCAGATTTAAACAAATTTCACTATCAAAAAATGATGTTAAACTGAAGAAAATTCAAAATAATAATAAAAAGTACAATTTGGTATACACAGTGAGTGAGGTATTTTATTTTTTAGGATTTCATAAATAAAATAATAAATTAAAAAAAAATTGGTAGGTGGATTGGCGGGTCAATCCGATCCACCACGAGTTCAACCTACATGAACCGGATTTAAATGAGCCGGGTTGAAATCTGACCCGCATAAAAAAAATTCAATTTTTTTAAACCCAACCCGACCCAAACCCATAGTGGACCGGATTAATTTACGAATTGTGACTTATTTTGACGACTCTATACAAATCAATATGCTTAAAGAGTAAATTAATTGAAACGAACACAACATAAATAACCTATTAACTTTTTTTAAATATAAAGACATATAATATTTTTTTCACACATTTAAACATACTATTTTTGTTGAAATAATTAATAATATATATTAAACAGAGTTTAATATTTATACACTCCGTATAAAATCAATCAGAAATTTAGGATTTTAAAATTATTAGGAAATTAAACATGTAATATACTTATTACATAAAATAATCCGAGATTAGGTAAAATCTACACTTATAATTTATTTTTTTCTATGGTTTTTAACAAAATACAGTATTTGTTTTATTTTTAATTAATTAATATCTTAGCGAATGAATAGGGGTGTGTGTGGAACATGGTTGGTGTGCATGAAGCACGTGACAAGAGGTCACGTTCGCCACGCCCACGCGCACTTCCTGTGCTCGTGTTTACACTCCAAACGAGATTTACTCGCTTTTCAACGGGATTTTCTCGTTGACTTTTCTTCTGTCATCAAAACCAACACAAGTTCCAGTAACATCATCATTCAACATTATTTTTTTTTATTCTTTTTACCACTATAAATATTTACGTAATCATTTTATTTATTTATATTTTAATTTCTCACAACTATAACACTAAATTAAATTAAGGCGTTTAAATCCTCTATTGGTCCTCATATTTGTGTATGTAAATTTTAGTTTGATTTTCAAGTTTTGAACTGTTTCAATTGGATCATAATTTTTGTAAAAATGCACACATTTTATCCTAACCGTTAAGTTGTCTCAAACGGCGTTAATTAATACTGTGATGAATTTTTTATTTTAGGCTTAATCCCTATCTTATGTTTGTGTGAAAATCTCAGTTCGGTCTTCAAGTTTTTCCTTAAGTCCTTATGAAATGCAAACATTTTATAACATTTTACCCAAACCTTTAAGTGTATTGAGACGATGTTAACTTTGAACTGAGCTGTAATTATTTTTTTATGTTTTAAAATCATTAAATCCACGTGGCTATAGTTTTTCTTTTTCCTTACAATTACTGATCACAGTTCACTCATTCCTCCACCCTCAAACCCTCCGACTCACACCTTTTCTCCCTCTCAAACTACAAAATGCCGCCGTCAACAGTTCAAAAATTATGTCCCAATTGAGACAGTTCAAAACTTGAAGACCACCAATGGAGGGTTTAATGCAATGTAAAAAATATTCAAATTAAAAAACATCAGAATAATAAAAAAGGTTGGGACATGTGTCATTTCATTATTTAAAAAATTTAGTAAAAAATGTATTTAAAAAAAATCTATTTAAATCTATTATATGAAGTTCAACGTAATTACTGTGTGGTTTCCTAATAATATATTTTTAATGATAAAATTGATGAGTGGTATTTCTTTCTCTAGAACATAATGTGAATAATTTAAAACATTTAATAGAAAAATAAAGATATTATTAATCACTCATAATCTCAAATAACAGTTGATAGTTTTATCTCTTAATTAAGCATTAATATAAAGTTCCCTATCTTTAATTATGACACTAACACACCAACTAAGGATATTAAAATAACATATTTATCGTATAATTTAAAAAATAATAATAACTTAATCAAGAGAGAGAGGAAAAGTACTTCAAAAGGACAAAAACACACCCATTTTAAGTTAAATTATTTAAAAATTAATTAGTAATTATTTCTTTTCAATTTTTTACAATTTATTGCATAATGTAACATGTTGGACAGATGGTTAATTAAAGGTCCAACCTAAAAGTTTGTACATTTAAAAAAAAAAACATCAATTGCATATGAAAAAAGATTTATTAAGAAAGATAAACACAAATTAATGATTTGGTTGTATGAAGGAACAGCAAAAATATTTTGAGTAGTGTTTGTTTAGATTTTTACCAATTTTGGTAAAATATGTCTACAGAATTTTTTAATAGGCAGGTCCACAAGCACAGTGGCACAGTCAGTGCAACTCCCTCCAAACAGAGCACTAATGAAAAGTTTGAACTTTTTTTCTCCAACTTTCTTCAATAGTTTAACTATCACCCTCACTCACCTTCTAATACTTTATTAATATTAGGAAAAAGGAAAAGAAAAGGGAATCTCAAGATAATTTTATTTTTTATTATTATTCTTCAAAAGCAATCCTTTATTTATGATTTGTTTATTTAAATATTAATTTATTTATTTCATTTATTTATCACAATTGGTTGGCCAAGGGAACAAAATTAGTCACTCCTCACTCCTCACTCCTCACTCCTCACTGCTACTTCTTCTTCTCAACACAAAAGAAAATTTATCTGTTCACTTTCTCTTTCTCTTTTTCTCATGAATGGTTAACGTCAAAATTAACATTTTCATTTCCTTCTCTTCATTGTTACAGCCATGCCATCGCGTCCGCCGCCACCCTCGCCTCACGCGGCGGTTTCCGCCATCTCGCACCGTCGAGAGATGATTCTCTGCGGGGTAATCGGCGGGGCGCTCTTCTTCACGGCGCTTATCGTCTCTGTCACGGTCTTTCTCTACCGGAAACTTTCTTACAACCGAACGGCGCCGTTTGAGCACAACCAGCGACGTTTCTCTTACTCTGTTCTACGCCGCGCGACGAACTCGTTCTCGCCGTCGACGAAGCTTGGCCACGGCGGGTTCGGTTCGGTTCACAAAGCGACTCTGCCTTCCGGCCAGACCGTGGCGTTGAAGGTTATGGACTCGCCCGGGTCAATCCAGGGGGAGAGAGAGTTTCACAACGAGTTGACGCTGTGTTCGAATCTGAAGTCTCCGTTTGTTATTTCGTTGCTCGGTTTTTCTTCGGACCGGCGCGGTCGGAAGCTGGTTCTGGTTTACGAGCTGATGCCGAACCGGAGTTTGCAGGACGCGTTGCTGGACCGGCGGTGTCCGGAGCTGATGTGTTGGGGGAAGAGGTTTGACATCGCCGTTTCGGTGGCGATGGGGTTGGAGTATTTGCACCACGCGTGTGAGCCTCCGGTGATTCATGGGGATATAAAGCCGAGTAATGTGTTGCTGGATGAGGATTTTGGAGCGAAGATTGGGGATTTTGGGCTTGCTAGGGTTAAGGCGGTGGAGGATCTGGGAATGGTGGAGGAGAAGAAGGAAGGGGTTGTGGAAATTGGGGTCGAGGAGTTTGGGGTGATGGAGGAGGGGGAGAGTGTGAGTGTGGTGGATGTTGACCGGTCGCCAGAGAGTTGTCCTGTGAGGGTTGTCGATTACTCGGACGCGTCGCCGGTGGGGGGTGATAAGTTGAGTGTGGTGTCTGATGGGTGCTTTGAGAGTGTTGATAGTGAGAATGTGAATTTGAATAAGAAGAAGGGTGGTGGTGGTGGTTCAGGGAGGGATTGGTGGTGGAGGCAAGAGAGTGGGGGAGGTGGGGAATCGGGGAGAGTGAAGGATTATGTGATGGAGTGGATCGGGAGTGAGATTAAGAAAGAGAGGCCGAAGAGTGAATGGGTCGATTCCTGTTCATCTTCTTCTCCTAAAGTGGAGAATGAGAATGGGAATGTTAATGGGAATGAGAAAAGTAAAAAGAAGGAGAGGAAGAGGTTGGATTGGTGGGCCTCTCTTGATGAGGAGAAAGTTAAGAGTAAGGTGAAGAAGAATCGGAAGCCTAGGGAGTGGTGGAAGGAAGAATTTTGTGAGGAGTTGTCTAAGAAGAGTAAGAAGAAGAAGAGGGGTTTGGAGTGGTGGCAGAGGGAGGAGGAAGGGGTGGAGCAGAAGAAGAAGAGGAAGAGTAAGGGAAGTAGAGGGAGTATTGATTGGTGGTTGGATGGGTTGAGTGGGGAGATAAGGAACAATGGGAGGAGGAACAGCCAGGATTGGGGGATTAGTGGGGATGTGCCGAAGAGTGGTGGGATCAGTAGCACTCCTAGTATGAGGGGGACTGTGTGTTACATTGCTCCTGAGTATGGTGGAGGAGGGCAATTGTCTGAAAAGTGTGATGTGTACAGTTTTGGGGTTCTGCTTTTGGTTCTGGTGGCGGGGAGGCGGCCGCTGCAGGTGACCGCATCGCCGATTTCTGAGTTTGAGAGGGCCAATTTGATTTCCTGGGCCAGGCAGCTTGCTCACAATGGGAGGCTTTTAGATCTTGTTGACACTTCTATTCATTCATTGGATAAGGAGCAGGCGCTGCTCTGCATCACTATAGCCTTGTTGTGTTTGCAGAGGTGCCCAGGGAAGAGGCCTTCCATGAAGGAGGTTGTGGGAATGCTCAATGGGGAAGCTGATCCGCCACATTTACCGTTCGAATTCTCACCGTCACCACCGTCAAATTTCCTGTTCAAGGGACGGAAGAAGGCTCGGTGAGTGTGTGTTTATCTGTGAATCAGTGGGTCTTCGGTTGTTCTTGTCATGATCATTAACATGATCATTAACTTGTAAGAGTGTATGGTTTTAGTTTTAGGTAAACTCTAATTGAATTTCTTGATCACCATCTGTAGAGACTAATGCAGAAATGAAAGGGAGAAAATAGCCAGTTACAACCCTTGTTGCATAAATCCATCTCGTCCCTTTCTGCTTTTAGTTTTGTTCTGGGTTCATTCTGTTGCTTTTTAATCTGAAATAACTTTTTGGGAGCATGATTCTGGCATGGCACGAATACGTGTCTTTCCTTATACAAAGTTGATGAATTTCAAGAAATTTGGGGTCTCTTAAAAGTTGAGGGAACATTTCCTTTACTTTTGAAGCCATTTAGCTTGGCCCCTTTTTAGAGAATATATTTGTCTAGTGCCTACTGACTGTAACTATGTAACATTTTCAATTTTCATGACCTTAGTGCCCATAAAGGACCCAAGGAGATTTATTTATCATTTTTGTTGTTCGAACTTTATAAAGTTGAATGCACATTTTGTCATTGTTGGTAGTATCGGTTTCAGTTGCTGAGCGAACACATCCTAGCCCCATTGGCGTCTTTTACAAGTAATCATGATGTTACTTTGAGCTAAGTGGAGGCTCCACCGTCCCTGGAAATGAAAGAAGAAGAATATCATTTTATCATCAGTGCATGGGCCTACGGCTAGCTTTTCACTCACAAGCTTTAATCCCTTTGGAAGATTTTTATTGAGAAAAGACGTGAAAAAAAATTACATATTAGAAGCAAAGAAATGCATTTTTTTGTTATTGTTAATATTCCATAGCATTTTCTTCTTCCCAGTTCCCTAAGCTACAGTAGAGTTCAAATTTGTCTGAAGTTTCGGGAAAGTTTGCACCCTCTAATTCCATTTCTGAATGGACTGTTCTCACTCTCTTTTCTGGGACGACCTGGGATTAAGGATTTAGATACCTGAAATTGCTGCACAATTTGGATAGCACAGTTTTCATATGGTAAATAGTTATTGTGCAATAAATTATCAGTCATATTGCATAATATATGGAAATTATTTAAATTTAGTGTAGTTAATTGAAGAATCAATGAGAACAAATTTAGGAAGATATAAAGTTCTACTTTTTAGTTTTTCTATACTTAAAGTTCTTATCAATATCAGTTCTCTTTTAGTTTCTTACATGTTAGTTTTAATATTTTATAGTCTTTATTGTCTAAAGTCAAAGGAACTAAATAAGAAAATAGTGTGGATAAAGACTAAAGTAAATCATTTGTAAGTGTAAAGAAAAAGGTAACTTTTGTTTAATAATGGTGACCGAACCAGAAATTTTACCATTTAGGATTGATGATGTGAAATCCATCCAGAAAAAGGAACTGGAATGGTGCTTTAAATTGGACTGGCTTTTCTTTTCACTACAATTGGCAGGCAGAGAATTTGGAATTTTTATGATTACTACAAAATGCATCTTCTTTTTCTTCTTGATAAACTTTCAATCTAACATTTAACAATCCGTTCCATGTAGCTTTTTTGAATAGTCTGATTTAACCTTTCAAAGAACATCTTCTATTCTTAAGTTATTGTTACTTGTGGATCAAATATGTTGTAGCTATGAGTGTAATGATATTGGTATTGACATGATAACTGCAAATTTTGTACTTTGGTTTCAACAAAACCATGTGGTGAAGAGGGAAAATGGTGGGAAGATGACAGATAAAGAGGTCCTATCTTCTGCCTTTTGGATTTATATCTTTGGATTCCCCACTTGAGGAGCCTAACTTGCATTCCTTCTAAACCTTGACTTCTGTCATGTTGAGAGCCATTAAGCCATTGGTAATCATAGTGAAGTAGTAGACGTGACTAACAGAGCCTCCAAGTATTCATTAAAGGATAACAAAAAAACAATTTAATGAAAATTAGTAATCTAGCTCTATAAGGTATGTGATAAATGCAATTTTAATATAATTGGAATTTATAATAAATAATTTTTTCTAAACATATATATTATATAGTCAATAAAATTACAAGAAATAAATATGTTTTTGATATATATGAATAGGGATAACAATCAAATGGGTATTTTCTAAATCCATTTATGCTTTGACAGATAATCTTCATATTGACGGGCTATATAATATGTATAAGATGATGTGTATGTAAATAATTGCCCAATTTTCATTTTCATACTCGTTTTAATATTTATTCTCTTTTTTGTTTTTATTCTAGTTTAAATTACTAAAATATTTATTTTATATATATATATATATATATATATATATATATATACATATGTATGTATACATATATACATATGTATGTATACATATACATATGTATGTATACATATACATATTATATCATCATGCAAAAGAGAAAACAAGCACTCACACTAATAGACAAAAGTAAAAGGGTAAGTTAAAGTACCAAAAGAACATACATACATTTTAAAACAAAAATATCACATTTATAATATAAATCAAGCAATACAGAAATAATCATATTAACCTTAAACTTCGACTATCCAGATACATGTATTGATGTCAAACTCATAGAGGACCTGTCCTGTGTGTGGGGAAATAACTTGCCTAAATCATACCACCATTCCATTAAACTTTCACACACCAAAGTTAATCCATCAAACATCTATGGTCATAGACTATGAACTCTTGTTATTCTTCACGACATAACTCATCCCTCTTTACTTTGAGACTTAATGGTTATTGGAATGTCAACATCATCCCCCAACCCTAAAGTCCTTATTTCAATACATAACACAACATAACAACCATAAAGATTTCTCCATTGAATCCTTTAAATATCATACTTAATTCATACACACATTCGTGTTTACCCTTTATAAAGCATTCATATGTATTAAAATTATACATATCATCATAACCACCATATCACGTGAACAACTATCATACATTAATATTCAAATTCATTTAATGAAGCATCCATCATATATATATATATATGTGTATATATGTGTATATATATATATATATATATATATATATAATATATATATATATATATATATATATATATATATATGTGTCTATATGTGTGATATATATATATATATATATGTCTGTATATATATATGTGTATATATATATATATATGTGTATATATATATATATATATATATGTATATATATATATGTGTATATATGTATATATATATGTGTATATATGTATATATATACATGTATATATATATATATACATATATATATATATATATAAAAACATATTCAAAAATTATTCATTTTCTTATTAGATAATTGATTATTCTAGAAAAATTTTAAGCATAGACAACAATACCTATTGAAATAATCAATTATCATATCGAATAATTAATTATCTCAGAATACCTACTACAATAATTAATTATCAAATTTGATAATAGACTATTATAGAGAGTTTTTTAGGAAAGATGCAATTCTGACTGAAATAATCGATTATCAGGTCTGGTAATCGATTATTCTTGTCAGTTTGACAACATGATTTTTCTAATTTGGTTACCCCCAATACCCATCCAAATGATCAAAATGACATCCTAGACACTTGAATTGATCAACAAACAAATTTATAACTTAAATTAGATACTAATTTGGTGATTTGGTAAGGAATCAAGGTTCAACCAATCAACATACAACCCATAACTCATATATCAGAATTCAAATGCTTTAAACCAAATGTTTAAAGTACTAACTAGCCAACTATGTCCTAAATGACCTCAAGGTAAACATCAAATAACAAATTTACCCACAAAACCATTCTTCCATATTTCACTTGTCAAAACCCCTTCTTTCTTGACTAAAACTAATCCCTACACCGACCTATTGACTAAAATCAAAACTCTAAAACTCATATATCAGATTATAAGCATTTCACCCCAAATTTAGTTGGACTAAAAAGGCTACACAAGTCTTAAATGACCTAGACACCAACCCTAAACATCAAGTTTCTCTCCAAAACCACTCCTCTAGAAATTCATATATTAAAACCCCCAAATAAGACCCAAAAACTAGCCAAGACTCTCATTTTTCACTGCATCAAGATTTAACAATATTTTTCCCACCAATTATAACACCAAATCCACCATTTTAATCAATCAAAAGAGATACATTCAACAAGTAATCTCAGCAAGGTTCTTTAAATATCAGATAAGGCATATTCTAATCAAATTCATGCAATCATGCTACAATACAACAAAAAATCAACAAGCTCATTCCATTTAATTCAACTTAAACATACCAACTCATATTATCCAGTAGTGCAAAAACAACGTATAACGTCATGTGTTCAACGTCCAACCACTGAATAGTCAACGTTAAAAATGACCTGTGGCATTTTTGTAAATAAATGCAATTGTAGAACGTCAAATTGTATGGAATTCGACGTTATATTATGGTAATTATTTAAATCAGCGCGGCATTCTCTTTCTTCTTTCTTTTAAACCACCAATAGTACATCGATCTATAAGGGCTTCGACGTATTATTTGTCAGCCATAAGCCGAAAAGTAACCTCTTTTAATTCTTCTTTTCTTTTTTCTTTTCAACCACATGTAATAAGTCGAATTTTGTAGGGGCTTTGACGTATTATTTTTTAGCCATAAGCCAAAGAGTTACCCCTTTTTAATTCTTTTTTCTTTTAAACCACCAATTATACTTCGAATCTGTAGGGACTTCGACGTATTATTTGTCAACCAAAAGTTTCCCCTTTTTATTTT
The DNA here is from genome assembly GCA_027742785.1 of Vigna reflexopilosa. Taxonomy (NCBI): domain Eukaryota; kingdom Viridiplantae; phylum Streptophyta; class Magnoliopsida; order Fabales; family Fabaceae; genus Vigna; species Vigna reflexopilosa. The sequence continues at coordinate 21,796,926 of CM050929.1, forward strand.
GAGCGAAAAATTGAAAATTCATTTACTTTATCTTAGCGCGTGAGACCTTCTTCTCTTCTCAGACTTTTCTCTAACGAAGTTTGACGACCATCACATGTAATCTTTCTTTCATTTGATACAAATGCATGTTAATTAACTACTTTATGTGTGATTTTCGTTTGTTTTGTCTGATTATTTTCGTGTTCTTGTCCTTCATAGGCGCATTCTGCTTTCTCTCTCACTGGTGGAAACACTTTATGCTGACAAACCCACTGAAGGTTACTTTTCGTTTTCGTTTTCATTTTAAAGAACTTATTTGTTGAACTTGTTTGTTGTTTTTTCTTTAACTTGTTTGTTGTTGTTATTTGGTTGAATTTGTTTGTTGTTGTTGTTTGATTAAACTTGTTTGTTGTTTGTTGTTGATATTATACTACACGTTCATAGTTCATTCTTTATAAAATGCCAAAAACTAAAATTGGTTGCTTTTCTACTTTTCAGGTCTCGTAGAGTTGTAAAAAATGATCACAATTAATTAAAAAAAACAAAAAAAATGTTTAACGTTGAATATTGACAAAATTCGACGTCAATTTGATTAACGTCGAATTTTTTAAATTTGACGTCAATTTAACGTCTCCCGATATGACGTTGACCTCGAATTCGACGTGAAAGACCAAAAAACAACAACGTTATACGATATTTTTGTACTAGTGATCAAAGTACTTAAAACTTAAAACAAGGTATTAAACGGCCAAACGATCCTATAAAGAACTTAAAATCGCTTCCTCAATTTAGAGAACTCTATCTGCACCTACAAACCACATAATCATGATCAAGGTACGCGGTTATAACCACTGATCAACAAAGAACCTAAAGGAAAGCTTAGATGACACATGCAGTGAAAAACTGCTCATATGCATTGGAAAACATGAAAACTAAAGAGAAAAAAAGAGTAGAAAGTAACTTCCTTTTTTGCAAGAACGATTCGGCTAGACTGGAAGACCTTATCGCAATGATCACTTTGGCAACCTATGATCTTCAAACAGATGACCCAGCAGGTAAAACACCTAGAGAAGGAAGAATTCTAAATGAAATTGTTTTTTGAGAGATTGTGTGACTTGAAATAATGAAACTCGTCTTATAAAATTTCTATTTATACTTTGAATTTTTAACATTAAAATATTCGAGTCACATTACTTAGGCCACATTATCTGTTTTAAAAAAAAGGATTTCATGGGTTCTTACACTTTCCATGAAATCAATGTACATTTTTAAAATATTTTTTTTATCTTATTAGAACCTTTATGCTCAAATGATAGTTATGTTCAAATTATGTATGTAAATTAAAGATTTATTGGAATATTTTTAATCTTTTTTAATACTTTTATTTATTGTTTACTTTTGTTGTATGAGAATGTTTAACTCTCAATTTAAGTGCTTAATATCATAAACCCTTATTTACTAGATAATATAAAAAATTATCTCTTTTATTCTTTGATTCTTAATAATTTTTGTTTCATTTGAAAAATTATTTTTCTTTTGTTAAAACAATTTTCATTATCTTTAAACAGCTTAATTAGTTTCTGTACGGTACGATATTCTTAACGGACGGTTATACCGACCGGGTACGACTAACAGACGATCGGTTACGCAAAGAAAGCAAATTAGTCATCACGTTAGACCGTAAGCGGCCCAATTCTTATTGGGCTCATGGTTCACCAATTTAAAGGGCATCTTAAAAATACCACGGGTAATTCGTTGAGAATCAAATAATATCTGATTGAAGATATAGATGAAGCTGTTTATATGTAACCAGGTAAGTTTGTTTATATTCTGTTCTGTTTATATTTTATTGATCTTATATCAGTTTAAGGTCTATAAATAAAGAGTCAGGGACACAGACCAGGTACGCTTTTGATACAATCCACTCATACTACAATCATACAGAGACTTTGCTCTCTCACACTAAGAATCCTTCCATTAAGAACTGAGGTTCTTTCATCATAACTTGAGCGTCAGAGTGCCATTGCAGGTACCTCCCCCCCTCGGTCGGAGTTTGAAGATCACCGGACGATCAAGGTTAAAGCAGAGCGAGCGGTCAGAATACAGAAAAGGGGAGCAATCCAGTCCATCCAAGTGTCAGAAATCAGTGAAGCCACGTCATCCAGGTCAGTGTCTCGGTCCCACAAAATTTATACCGAAATAGTTTCATATCTAAAAAGTTTTTTTTCTCTTGGATTTCTAAAGTATTTTCATCTTGTCCTATCTTTAATTACACATTTTTTTGTGCAATTTTATTCCATGGTGTTTCAAATTGTTTTTAACACACAATTATTTTTAATATTTTTATTTGTTGTTATTTTTATCAAGCAGAATATTGTTTTGATAATTTTTATATAATTATTTTTATTTTTTATTTTATTATCATAAGTGTAATTCTATTATTAGAATTATATAATTCTTTTACTATAGTATAGTAATGTCATTGCTGTGAAATCTTTTTTATCACCATCAACATACATTAAAGTTCAAAATATGACATTTTTATGTTAAATTTCAATTATTAGTTTAATTTTTATTTTTCTTTGTGTGATTTCATTCAATAGGTGTATTATAATATTTATTAGTTATATAAAAGAGAGATTTAATTAGAATTTAAAGAATAAGAGTAAATAAATATTTTAAAATATTTTTAAATTTGAATATATGTTTTTTTGTAATCTTTTTAAAAAAGATTTAGATTTATCAACTTTTTTAGTATTTGTAAATTGAATAAATGTTTTGATTTTCATGGAAATTTATTTGATACTCAAATTTGAAATGTACACAGTTTTAATTTCTTACATATTTGATATTAAAGAAATAAAAATAATTTTTTTTGATATTGAATATTTGATAATATTATATTTCTTATTAAGAATTTTTATGTTCTGAAAATTGAATTTAAGAATGACGAAATTAGGGTTCTTGATTGGGAACGAGATTTCTGAAAACCAACTTAGGGTTCTTGAAACATTTTATTTATTTGGTTTTTTGAAAACCAAATCAGGCGTTGATCCATTTTCTTTATGGGTTTCACGTTCAGGTAGCCCTTTGCGGAGGTGGAACTATAATTCAGTGGTGGTCTAGTCCTGTTTTTCATTTGTAGGTTGAAGGTTGTGCGAGGGTTGCTTGCGCTGCGAAGGAGTTTTCACAATAAGGATGTTTACTGGCGGCAGCACTACGATTCTAGTTTTGTGATTTGGGGCTTTTTATGTTTCTGGACTTTCTCTTTGCAGTTTCGCGAAGAACAAGGATTTGGTTTTTCATGGAGTCCGGGATTTGCATGTTTGAATTAGAGAACACGATTACGGTTCATGGTTTCGCTTTCTAGTGTGTTTTGCTGGCTAGCGTGCGTCGCAATGAAGTGCAAGTTGCTCGTGGTGGAGAATGGATGAGGCTCGTGGAGGTGCCTACGCTCACGGTTGCATCATGGTGGCTTGAGTTTTGGACTCTAGGGTTCTCCATGGTTGTTGCGAGTGGTTCGATCTTGTGCAATGATTAGAGGTGTCAATTTAAACCATGGCCCTAGGGCTAGCTCCAACCCATTATTGAAAAAGCCCTATTTTAAGAAGCCCCTCAAGTAGGGGGCCAGAAAAAAGCCTCAATCCCCAAAACCCCCTCTCAAGTGGGTTAGGGTCAGAGTTAAAGTGGGTTTAGCCCCAATGCAAAACTTTAATTAAATTTTAGAAACAATATAATTTTTATATACATCATTTATTGTAATTTACTCTCTCTCTCTCTTTCTCTCTCTCTCTTTCTCTCTCATATTTTTTTTGTATTTTTTTTAAGAAAGAAAAGAGTAAAAAATAGGAAAGGATAGTATTAAATGAATGTAAAAAAGTGAGGTAGGTGAAAGAATATTTTTCTTTTCATTAATAACTACTGAGTTTTTTTCAATTTCTTTTAATTTACTTTTTTTATTTTTTATTTAATGATAATAATAATAATAAATTACAAAATAAAATTTAATATTTTAAATTAAAAAACAAAAATTAAAAACATATTAAATTAAAAATTTATTTGACTTAATTCAATAATAAATAAACATTTTTTATTTAATAAATATTTAATTAAATTAATATTTTTCATATAATTAAGTACATATTAATATTTTAATTTATAAAATATTATTTATTAAATAAAAATAAATAAACATATTAAAAGATTTAAATAAATATTAAATTTTATGTGATTTAAAACATATTAAATTTAAATAAATTTTTTTTTTAATTTACAATATTAAATTTTTAATATGTTTTATTATTATTATTATTATTATTAATATTAATATTATTATTAAAGTAAAAAAAGTAAATTAAAAAAATTCTTAATCGACGTTTAAACGCGTAAAAAAAATTCTTAACTAGTGAGTGTCGATTAAGTAAAAAAAAAAATTATGTGCGTTCGATGGTGATTATTAATAAAAAAAGTAGAATAAAAATATTTGGAATTCCTGCTCCAATTTCGTTTTTATATACCTCGCTCCATCCAAATTTATTGTAATTCTGCTTCCATTTATTATATAATTTATATATAATAAATATTTATAAAATTTTAAGTACCAAAAGTAAATATTTATTTTATATAATAAAAAAGATAATTAGATAATTTTGATCTATTAAATATAATTGGAACAAATTAGAATTAATTACACTTTTTTTATGTATTTAAAATAAAAAAATTTAAAAAAGAAAATTCATGAATTGGTTCTAATTCACATAATTTTTATAAATATTTAGGTTGTATGAACTTTTTGGTCATGTGAACTTTTTTGGTCGAACCCACATAAATCAAGGCCAAACCATATTAAAGGAGTCATTGACGTGTCTACCTAACAATGATGGATAATAAACCTAATTGAGTGGTGATAGACGTTTAATTTTTCTCCTTTTGTGATGTGTGAACACAACAAAAAAATTTATAATGAGTTGGTGGAGTTGATCTTTTGTGCCAAAACCTCATAAAAATAGTTTGGGTTGCTTTGTAGCAATGGCATGATGGCATGTATGAGATGAATGATATGTTTAGATTTTGGAGTAGGGTTGTTGTGTGAAATAAATGAGGTGAGAGTGGTCCATGTTGTTGTAGGTATGAAGTGGTAGAATTTATACCTATTATTTAGTTGTTGCACTGCACACTCATTAATGCAAAACCATTTCAAATCTGTCAAATCCTCAGGAGTAACATATTAATTTTTGTACTCTATGTTTTAAACATTTATTATTTTAAAAACCACATCCTTTTATAAATAAAATTAAATATAATATTATTTTTATTAAAATACCAGTTTTATATTCATGTGCATAGCACGATGGTATTTGTTTGTATATTTTTTTTATGTTAATAAATGTATATTATATTATCAAAATTTAGAAGTTAAGAAAAAATAATATATTTTTTTAAATTTATAATTAAGTTTTGAATAAAATTAATATAAAAAGGATTTATAGATTTTAAAAGTTAATATGTGTGTAAAAATATAAAGAGTAGATTTTGTAAAAATAAAAAAAAAAGATTGAATATGTATAAAAGTAAAAAATAGATTCTCTAAAAATAGACATGAGAGATTATACAAAAACAAATAGAGTAGACTTACCCGAACTACAAAAAAAAGTTGTTTTTTAAATTTGTTTATCAAGTATATCAACAAACTCATTTTTTTTTTAATATGTTTTATTAGATTGGTTTAATATGTAGTTATTTATCTAATGTGTACTGTTACACTCATTTAATCAATGTATTAATATATTTAATGTGTATTATTGAAAAGATCTTTTAATTAGAGAATGAATAAAAAATTGTCTATTGTGTATATTAATATGTGTGTGAACACCTAGTATATATTGTTAGACTTATTTAATTTTTTTATTATACTCGTCTAATCCGTGTATGTATAAAATCGTTTAATTTGTATGACTAGACTTGTCTAATAATTTTTGCTATATAAGTCTAATTAATGTATGAACAAAGTTGTCTAAGTTACATTGCCAAATTCATTTAACAATAAAAGGACAAATTCGTCCAATATGTATTAATAGATTTATCTAATCTATGTAAAAACAAATTTGTCCAATGTATATTGCTAAACATGTATAATTAATATATGAATGACTTGTCTAATGTGTATTGTTAGACTTGTATAATAAATGGATCAACATACTTGTGTAATATTTTTTTGCTATACTCATCTAATTAATATATTTATAGGTCTATCTAATTAATGTACATAATGACTCATGTAATAGGTTTAATATACTTGTTTAACTAATGTATGATAGTCATGTATTTTTTTTTACTATACTCACGAGGGACATCAAACACGGTCAATTCTTAAACTTATTTTTATCATTATCAAAATTTACTCTTGAAGAAGATTTTCATCATCTTTCTTTTTGCCAACATATTTTATTATACCTTTCTCAACGATTATAAAACTTATTTATTTGTAAAAAATAATTGAAACTATGAACGTATAAAAATTTTACTTGAAATTTTGAATTCATATAATCAATCCTAATCCATTTCTAAATGTAAAGTAACTAAATAATAAAATTATTGGTGAGGAAGGAAGTGCATTAAACTTTAAAGATTGTTGTTATATACAATATAAAATAGATTATGTTAACAAAATGCTGATATAAGCGAAATTGACATGTTATAATTTCTTTTATAGAAGACTTGTTTTCAATATCTATTTAAAAGAAATTATCTGTATTGTGATAAAAAAAAATTAAAATTTTCTTCTAACCTAAATACTTCTTAAGTCTATTTAGTTACGCGGGACATTAAATACAGTAAATTCTTAAACTTATTTTTATCATCTCCAAAATTTACTATTGAAGAATGATTTTCATCATCTTCTTTTACCAATATATTTTATTATATATTTCTCAACAATTTTAAAAACTTATTTATTTGTAAGAGATAATTGAAACTATTAACGTATAAAAATTTTACTTGAAATTTTGAATCCCTATAATCCATCTTAATCTATTTCTAAATCTAAAATAACTAAATAATACAATTAGTGGTGAAGAAGCAAGTGCATTACACTTTTAAGGTTTTTGTTATATACAATATAAAATAAATTATGTTAAAAAAATTTTGATATAAGGGGAACTGTTATGTTATAATTCCTTCTATAGAAGACTTGTTTTGAATATCTCCTTAAAATAAACTAATCGTACGTATTGTGATAAAAAAAAATAAAAACTTTCTTCTAACCTAAATATTTCTACAATCCATTTAGTTACGAGGGACATCAAACCCTATAAATTCTTAAACTTATTTTTATCATCATTTCTTGAAGAATGAATTTCATTATCTTCTTCTTTTGCTAACATATTTTATTATATCTTTCTCAACAGCTTATTTATTTGTAAAAAATAGTTGAAACTATGAACGTATAAACTTTTACTTGAAAGTTTGAGTCCCTATAATCAATCCTAATCAATTTCTAAATCTAAAGTATCTAAATAATAATAAAGTAACTTAATAAAAATATAAATTAATTTTTTATTTTAATTATTTTAGTAGATAATAAATATTTTATGGATATGAATAGTATGATATTCACATTTAACTCATTTATAAACAAGTACTAAAATATCTTTCCATTATATATAAATAATAAATACTCACAAATATCACTTATCTCTTGTGAATTTTATTTACAAGGTATTTTTTGTCATTTTTAACTTCTATACTCATTTGTAACTTTAATACTTTATTTCTTACTCTTCTGTTATAAAAAAGAGAAATGATTCTAACACATAAATTTTTATATTTATTTAACATTACTTTTTTTTATTTTTTATTTTTTAAAAAAATTATAAAAATCATGTTAAGTAAATGTAAATGCACCCACTTGATACTTATTCGTTAATTTTTCTCATACCATATGCACTTTTTCAATTATATATCCTGATATTCATATGAGATGCAAATTAAATATTTTATTATTTTATTTTAACATGAAATCCCTTAAATTGGATGGTTAGAGTTACGTTGGGAATTTGGATGTTGCGTAGTTTAGAGTTGCAGTCGCGATTCTTAAATGTTAGGTGAAAAATAAAAATATATAAAATTAGATTAAATAATTAGGTGAATATTTAGTATGTATTCGCTGTTGCTATATTATTTCCAAATCATTACTGTATTGTTTAAATATATATTCGTACTCTTAGCTTAAGCTGTGACGAAGTTAAATGTGATGAGTTTTTGAAAGAAGAGGAATGTCTATAGAAAATTAGACTGTAATGTGTGAAAAAATAAAATAAAAAAATAGCGTCTGTTTTTGTTTTCAAAAGAATAAAAAGATGTATGGCCGATTTGACAAATATAAAGCCAAAATGAACGCATCAAACACAAATATCAAAATAATATATATATATATATATATATATATATATATATATATATTATTAATATAATAAAAATGAGTATATGAATGTATTGTATGTGTCAGACACATATAAATGCAAATGTGCTAATTGATTGTATATCAATGGAAATGTCATAATTGATTGTTTAACGTTGAAGGAGATCGATTGTTTATTATCAAAATCAGTTAATCATTTAAATTATATGTTAATAAAAATTTAAATAAAATTGGATCGTGATTAAATGAACTAAGAAATCCATAAAAATATTATAAATATAGGTAAAAAATAATGTTATAAAATATATTTTGTTTAAATATTTGTAGAAATTTAATATATTAATGACATTTAAAATATCTATAAATACTTTTTAAACATATATCTGAAAAATATCCAAACGGATATAGGTATTATACTTGCTGACGTTGTCATCATAATAAAAAAGTGTCAACATATTTTATTAGTTTGGAAGATTTGTATCTAATATTACTGCTGAAAATGAATTAATATTTTTGTATCATGATATTTTAAGCATATTTTTTTACAACTTTTTTTATAATAAAATATGTAATATCATTTCATTTTTTTGTTTGAATTTATTTTAAAAAAAATATTTAAAACGAATAAATCATTAACTATTATATATACGTGTTACAAAAGTTGTTAAAAAAAATTATTAAAAAGACTTTTTCCAATATTTTTACGTCACTGCCCTGATATTTAAGATCAACCCAATAAAACACTCAAAACTTACCTTGTTAAGCAATTCTCAAATTTTCCAACTATTACATAAATTATTACTTGCAATTGCTTCCAAAAAAATAGAACAAAAGTCGAAATCTTTTCTTAATAAAACCAAAACATAATAAAATTTAAAATGTCATCAACATCAAATATAATTGCGACCGTAACCTAATAAATGACTAATAACAAATCCTGTGCCCAACTTCCACAAACCTGCAACCATCTATTTATATATATATATATATATATATATATATATATATATATATATATATATCAAACTCCAAATCATGATTGTCAAAATTGTATCTTATATGTGAAACATAAATATAAAATATAAATATTTATATAAATTCCAAACTCTCTTCACCTTCAAGTTTAATAACCATCCCATATAATTCGTACTCAAACACTCTTCTTTTAGAAACCAAATGTTAGGTCCACATTGTTATCTAATAACCAATCAAAACAATTTCGAAGAATTTAAACTATTCATACATCAAACCACTTTATCGATCATCATTCACGATACTTAAATCCAGCTTTTTCCCAACATCATACTCAGTATAATAGCATTAATAAACACAGCACGTTAGTTTTGTTAGAATGATCATTAGATGTGTGTAAGTTTCACCCTTGTTGTTTTGCAGTGAGTTACTATGATGTCAGCTTTCCTCTCTAGCGAATCATAGTTGTTTGCAAGCAGGTTGGAAATTTGCCAGATCTTTGTTACATCAGCTGTTTATGTACCTATATATCTTCTTTGCTATGACTGCTAGCAATGCACTCAACTGACCGCAATTCTGTTTGGAGGTTTGAGAAGGCCTCTTGAGAATATATTCTCTCATACTTCCAAGTTTGCATATTAGCCGACCTCTTTCTGTCATCATCGGTTTGAGGAAATACAACTTCAGATAGTATCTTGGCTGCCAACTCAAGGGCAGCTGCATGTGCAGGGTGCTCCAACAACTGAAACAATCTCTGCAAAGGTACATCTCTGCAGTATAATAAGGTTCTTATTGATGTGTACTTTTCTAAAGGTTCTTATTCGTTTACATTGACCTGCCTTTGATCTTTAGCTTCTATTCCCTATAGTTGAACATAGAGACGCAAGTATCTTTTCAATACAAAAGCAATATACATTTTTTTTTTCTATTCAGTACAAAGGGGTTCAAATTTATCCTTCAGTACTTCATAAATGTTATATTTTTGTATGTATTGTATATTAGAATGTTTTAGAACGATACGTAGTTAAGCCAAACTAGTAAAGCTGTTACATTTGGCAGCTGTCCCACTATTGTTTTTCCATAGCTTTTGGTTTCAGTTTTATACTTTGTATATACTGGTTGACCCTTATATAAATAAGGATGTTTCTTTGTTTTAAGTGATACAGAAAACATATACACAGTTACTTTTTCTTCTTGTGCCGGAATCCTTTATTGTAGATGGAAGCACAAAGCTCTCAGCAAATGGAAATTATTGAGATGAGTGGAGATTTTGCTCACGGCGGAAGAAAGATTTGTGAGGATACACAAAGCTCTCATCAAAAGAAAGTTATTGAGATGAGTGGAGATTTTCCTGATGGCGGAAGAAGGATTTGTGGGGAAGCACCATGTGGGTTTGCAGATGCTGGATCCATCTCCAAGGATTCTGAAGAAAGATCAACTTCTATGAGGAAACTCCTTATGGCAGTGATTCTTTGTATTATTTTTATGATCGGTGAAGTGGTTGGTGGTATCAAAGCTGATAGTCTTGCTATATTGATTGATGCAGCACATTTGCTTTCTGATGTTGCAGCCTCTGCCATCTCCTTATTTTCTTTGTGGGCTGCTGGATGGGAAGCTACACCTCGCCACTCTTATGGATTTTTCCGAATAGAAATTCTTGGTGCATTGGTTTCTATTCAGTTAATATGGTTGCTTGCTGGTATTTTGATATATGAAGCCATTAATAGAATCATTTGCTGGTCCAAAAAGCGTGAATGGTTTCTTAATGTTTTTAGTTTCCGCATTTGCTCTTGTGATTAATATCATCATGGCTGTGTTATTAGGGCATGATCATGGTCACAAACATGGACATGGTCAAAATCATGATGATAATGAGCACCATCACGATGATAATCATTCAGAAACTAAGAAGAAGAAGGAATCGAACATAAATGTACAGGGGGCTTATCTCCATGTCCTTGGAGATTCTATCCAGAGTATTGGAGTAATGATCGGAGGTGTAAGACCTTGTAAAAATATCACTTAAGTGGGGCACATGTGACAGCAAATCATTGGGCCAAAGTTAAATGCAAACAAATAAACTTTTGTCAAAACATTGCCCTCAAATGTTTCTGTCACGATACTTCATCACCAAAGCACAACTCCTCTTCCTCTTTCCTTCATTGCTCCACTTTCCATCCATTCCAACTCAAAATCTAACCGTTGGTTTCTCGAATTGAAGCTACATAGACATTCAGGACTTCAAGAGGAGCGTTTCTACCGATTGAATATTCGTTTCCTCCAACCGGTAAGAAAACCCCTTTTTCTCGTTTGCCCTAGGGTTGTAAGCATGCGATTCCTTGTTGCATGCAGCCCATTTTGTTTTCTTCCATTATCTAGCTTCTATTTGGTTCTAAAATTCATTCTCCATCATCAATTGATGATTTATAGGTGATTCTCACACTTTGGGATTGCAAGCAAGTGGTCTAGGGTTCTTTCTTGAGTTTGGTTGTCCACACTAGAGGTAAGGGGAGCTAGTTTTACTTGTCATGTTGGTTGTGTGATTCTCACACTTTGGGGTTGCAAGCAAGTGGTCTAGGGTTCTTTCTTGAGTTTGGTTGTCCACACTAGAGGTAAGGGGAGCTAGTTTTACTTGTCATGTTGGTTGTGTGATGTGAATGCATGATAATTTTGAAGTGGTATGTTGTTGGAAGCATGAAATTGGTTTTAGTGACTTGAAATGCATGTATGGAGGTGTTTGATATGTGAATTTGGTGATTAATGACTATGAACAGGTTTTGGAATGATTTGGAATGCTAGAATCATGTATGTTGGAACTGTTTTATATGAAATTTCTGTGGTAGTACTGTTAGATAGGAAATCAAGTGTCTTTAGAGCCAATTTTAGGTTATTTTAGAGGAAGTGAGGCAGTGATTTTGAGCAAATGAGGTCTGCAGCATTTTTGGACTGTTGGGGCAGTTTTATCCACTGTTTTGTGACTTGTTTGAGTCACTAAATTGGTCAAAATAGGTGCAAAGTGGTAAGATTAGGTTTTGGGTCCCTAAGTTTGGAAAATTGGTGTTTTAGAGTTAGAATGAAGTGTAAATCACTTTAAAAAGGTAATAGAAAGGCTTAGAATCATTGAGATGGGTTTAATTATATCTAAAACAAGAATTAAAGGTGTTAGAAGTTGGTAAAAGTTGTTAGAAATGTCACAAGGGTGTTGTCCAGATTCTGCATAATTTGACCGTTCGGTCTTATGGGTCACAGTCAGAGAAGGGTTGGTCCTTCTCATGACCGTTCGGTCTTAGGGGTCTCGGTCAGAGAAGGATTGTTCCTTCTCATGACCGTTCGGTATTGTGAGGATTGGTTAGAGAAGGATTTGGTCCTTTTCGTGACCGTTCGGCCTTGTATTGCTCACGGTCATGTATGGTTTTCGTTCTTAGATGCTCTTTGCCTTATTTTTGTTCTCGGTCAGAGAAGATTGGTCCTTCTCATGACTGTTCGGCCTTGCGTGTCTTGGTCAGAGAGGGGTTGGTTCTTCTCATGGTCGTTCGGTCTTATGGGTCTCGGCCAGAGAAGGATTTGGTTCTTCTCATAGTTGTTCGGTCTGGTGTTGCTCTCGGTCATAAATTGGTTTGCCCCACTCGAGTTTTGCTAGTGGTAACCGTTCGGTCTAGTATTGCTCTCGGCCTTATGATGTTCTCGGCCTTATGTTGCTCTCGGCCTTGTGATGTTCTCGGCCTTATGTATTACTCTCGGTCTTAGGTACTCTCGGCCATGTATTGCTCTCGGTCTTAGGTACTCTCGGCCATGTATTACTCTCGGCCTTAGGTGTTCTCGACCATGTATTTCTCTCAGTCTTGTAATGGTTCTCGGCCTTGTATTGCTCTCGGTCATACATGGGTTCCTCCCTCTTTGGTTAGTGCCAGTTCATGACCGTTCGGTCTATCAAAGGGTGTATTGCTTTTATTGCAAAGTAAGAATGGTTGATGTTGTATGATGTGTATATGACTTAATATGGTATTGGAGGTATATTATTGATTCAAGAGGAATATCATGTGATTTAAAATGGTGAATTATAGTTTGAAAGCATGTATGTACAAAGTATGGTTGATGGACGTAATTCCATGATCCTCAAGGGAGGTTACATGGTGGTGCCCTGTAGTTGGTTGTGATTGACCGTATGAATGGCCGGAGTTCCTGATGGGGTTTATCCTGACATTCTAATGATCATCCAAGCTCAAGTAGAGAGTGATGAGTCATGTGGTGAGAATAGCAGGAGGTCCTAGGATAGGCGCTTTCACTGTAGGCCTATACCTCTGTAAAGGGCTTACACTTGTGTGTGGTCGGGTGAAACCCCTCGACAATGGCTTTGCAAAGCAGTAGGCACTAGTGGAAAAATTGTTTTTTATGACGGGTAAAAATGACCTATTATGACGGATAACTTAGCATCATAGTTCTAGGCATCATAATAGGTCCTGCGCATTTTATGACGGACACAAAAATCCATCATAATAGGTCCAGTGTATTATGACAGACTTTCTGTCACCTATCATAATAGATCCAGTGTATTATGACATATTTTCACTTATGAGTCATAATATAGCGAATTTACCTATCATAATATGTAGCATTTTATGACTATGATTCTTTCACCTATCATAATTTGTAGAACATATTATGACAAGTAATTGTTCACCTATCATAATATGTACTTTTCAGACATAATCTTTTATTACATACATTGTTCACCTATCATAAAAACTTGTTTCACACAAAAAAAATTCATTATTACATTTGAAATATTCATTCAATTTTCAATTAATTTCCTGTATTATAATCTCATCAATCAATTTATAATCAATATAACATGAAATGAACATATTCAATTAAACTACCATAATGATCAAACCATAATCCAAATATAACATCAATCTACACTACATTGTAATCAAGTTTCTACAATTTACTAACACTTAAAATAAAAGAAGCCCACTTAGTTCTAATGTCTTCAATGTCTGGAGCTTCCATTGGAGATGAATCATTAAAGATCTACAAATAAAATAATTAAGTTAGAACAATTTTGTGATGAATAGTTAAATAAGTATTTAGTTAGTTTTAATACCTTATCCCATGAATCAGTAATGTTTGTACAAATAATGGTGTGCATGTGCTTCATTACGTAATACCCACACTCATAGCTGCCCAATTGACATCGACACTGCAAATTAAACACAAATAATCAAAACTCATTCAAACTAAGGACACAAAAGATCATATTATACTCTAGCTATAGCCCTTGTACCATGTACCTTTGATCAATTTTGGTAAACCAACAAGCCAATTCCTCATAAAAATAGCAAAATCATAAAATACAGAACGAAGGTCAACTTCTCTTACATTAGGTGTAACTATTTGCATCTTCTTCCTAGATACAGATGGAATGCCCCGCAACCTTGAATGAGCTTCCAAAGACCTACAAAAGATAGACATTCATTATATCATTATAATCATATAGGAAGGAAACAAAATAGAAAGGAAAACTTACGCATCTAAAATTTTTTTGATGGACAATGTGTTAGCTTTCTTATGCAAGGAACATAAGAGAACTACAAGATAACGATCCGGAACAATTACTAGCAATTGCCAATGACCCCTACAAGTGACAATAATATTAATTACAAATAAATTTTAAATCAGTTACCAATAATTCAAAATTTGTGTACTCACTTATGCAAGTAAGGTGCTAAATAAACCTCTTTATTAGCTTTTTCAAACATCTCTGTTAAGTATTTTTGCACCTCCTCTGATTTATTTCCTACACTTTGAATGATAACAGGGTCAAGAAATCCATAGATAGTAGCATTCTTTCTCTCGATGCTAAGGTGATGCAGATACCTTCAATATGAACAAATAATGTTAGAATCAATACATGAATGCAATGTGAGAGTATTTTCATGGTTTGTCAAGGTTGAACTTACAAATTCCAAACTTGTAGAACTGTTGTAGAGAGAAGATCATTACCAATGACAATCTCACAAATATCCCTATGACATACAAATAAAGTGGTGGTAGCAATCTTGCATGTCAATTCAGGAGGCATATCTATCTCAATAGTTTTATTCCCCATTGTCACTACCGCTGCACCAAGTTGTTGTAGAGGAGAAAATTGTGGTTGTGGAGGTATAACAATGTTTGTCTTATTAGAAATGTCCTACATTTGACCATAAAATAAGTCTAATATATGCATCAAAATACAAGAAATACATAAGTAATTAAGGTAAGTATGAATAACAATACTTACTAAAATTGGCTTTGCCAATCTGGATGGCCAAATGACAAAATTCCCTGGTGCTTGTCCCACTGTTTGAACCTCCTCACTAGGCACAGGAACACGAGCAGAACCATCTTTAATATCTACAATCACCACTCGCAACATATCATCTTTAATAGTCTCATGGTGGATGGTGCTTCCCAAATTATATATTTTACCTAAGACACAAAAGTAGATGACAATTGTTGAGTACAACTAGATAGAGAACTTATTTTAAGGTCAATGCTGCACAACCAAGAATTAACATGTACACAAGATCCAATGCAATAGAACTAATAATATACGTAGATATGAATCTATGAAATCCTATACTAAACTCAAAGCATCAGTACTTACTGTGCAAATGGCTTTAAGGGCAATTGCTTCCCTTAAAGCAATTGTTAAAGAAACTCAAATGATAGAAATTAACTTCAGGCAATAATAAAAAGAAATGTATTAAAATAATCAGAAATCTATAAGCAATTTGCATAAATTAATGAAATATGTTGAAGTTAAAAATTATATATATTGTGTGACATGCATAGGAATTCATATGAGGAAGATCTACTTGGCAGAAGAAATCTCTGCTACGTGACCTTAATTTCAACCATGTTTGTATTTCTGCATAAAATGCTTCTTATTTCTCATGGCAGCTGCATATTTTCCCAGAAGGAAAGGTGAATCAAGAAAAGGAACCTATAAGGCGATTGAAATGGGGAACTATTAGTCTAAGTGATTGTTGTGTTGTGGTGGTGGGGTCATCGAATAACTCAAATGGTAAAGTTACGAACATAGTTTGAACTATTGTTGAAAAGTGAGCATAAAACTCATGATGATAGCTACGTTCCACAGACTCAATTAGCATCATAACATGAGTACAAAAACTATAAAGTTTTCAACACAATTGACAACTTACATGCTTACATATAAAGGGTGATTTTTTTTATTTATTTTTTTTTACCACAAAAGGAAAATCAATAGAATTTTCAAAAGGGTTGTTAGAGAAGATACTGAAATAATGAAGGCATGCATAAACTGTTCTTGATGTTTCTAAATTGAAGTGTAATAATGCAGAGCGTTGAAAGAGTAAAATGAAATGATATTTTGATAGGATCTAGATGTAGTGATCACATGAAGTGTAATTCATTCACATTTGAACTTTGTGCATAAAGTAGTGTCAGAAGAAAATGAGTATTATTATCTTCATAGGAAGATTAAAGAAAAAAGAGTGGAAACGAGGCTCTTTGTAATTGTCAGATTCTAAATCAATGGTACCAACGAGGCTCTTTGTAAACTCCACCAAAATATATACATATTATTATAATAACAATTCATTGGTTGTTCATGAAACTCCAGGCTTGTCTTTTGGAAGATTCCAACTCTAACACCTATTTGTCTTCTTCTCCCTGTTCTCTTCCTCCCCAACATTCAGTACATATATTCCAACCCATTAAACATCAAATTTTAATCAACAATCAAAGCATCTTTTCGAAATTAAACCACTACCAACATTTCACAAAACATAGTCATTTTGTTCCTTTCCACTCTGTCTGTCTTAAACTTCACAAAATGTTATTTTGGAGACCAAATTCACCAATTAACTTCAGAAAATGCAAAAGGGTTGTTAATTTTCAGGTTTACAACATCATCAAGTCCTTATTTTTATAAATATAAATATAAATATCATAACGAATGGAGGGTTTCGATACTAACTTTTATAATGGAAAAAGTGGTGTTAAGAACCGTTTATACAAAGACAGAGAGAATAGGGTTGGGTTGCAGCTTTCAGGAAAATGGGAAAGAAACAAAAAGAGTTGCAAGTGTTTGATTTGCAGCGTATACACATACTGAGAGATAAAGAGAGAGAGAGAGTTGAAGGGAAGTTATAGAGAAGTAGCAGAGAGACAAAAGATAGTGACTTTCTCTCTTTTCTTTGTGTGATAGAAACAACCATACCTTGAAATCAATACACGAGAAGCAATCCTCTACAGTCAATCAAATTGCTAGCTATCCAGCTGACTGAAATTCACAATTAATACCCCTGCAAACACTTGGAAATAAGAGAAGTCATGATATTGCACCAGAGATGTACATGAAAAACTAAGAAAATTTATGAAGTGAGAGAAACAACCAAATTCTCAACATATTTAATAAGATCAATACAAGCCAACAATATTAAAAACTAAGGCTCAAGATAAACAAATATTTTTCTCGTCAATTTTCAATTTTCTTCTGGTTACAAACTATTTTCTTTCTATTCCTGCTTTCTCTTAAAATATAGTAATCAGTAACCTTCAGAAAAACAAAATCAGATTTCTTATTAAAAGGCTATGATACATCAGAATAATACAATGGATTAATTGTACAATCAGATTTCAATCATACACAAGTTTTCAATAATGTTATTATAGAAAATCTTAAACAAATGCAATTATATTATTTTTTGTCTATCTGTATATTGTTGCAGCATATTAATTGTACACAACAAAAATATAGGTTCAGAGTTTCAATATCTCACCTACTGTGTCTTATACTACATCAAACTTTTCTTCCAGCTCTTCAAGCAGCCCCTTTGTGTAATCAATGGCTAAGTCTGCTCCCAAGTTCCTTAACAAGTCCAGTTTCCCAGTACTAACTGTGGCTGCAACCTTTGATGCTCCAAAAACGTGTTTCACTAGCTGCATCATCAAACACATACACAACAAATCATTTGGCATGTTCTGAATCGATTTATGTTGATAATGAAAATTTTCAATTTTAGAAGTATTTAAGAGTGCTCCATAAACACATTATCTTAATGACAGTGTTATCAGTTCTCTTACTTATACATACTTATAAATCTTATTTAGAAAAATCTTGTTCTTGAATCAATCTTAAAAGTGTTGAATCGGTACTCACCACAGCTTTAAACCTGAATTAGGAAAATTAATATTATCAAGGTGCTACTTCAAAATTTAACTACCATATCAAATGCACATTCAACAGAGTCTAAAAAACAAAGTACATTTGAAGCAAACATACAGAACATTGTTTCCCTATTTGACATTGGTTGTAACCCCCAAAAAACGAAAGTCATAAATTAAGCTAAAACATAGCTGTGGTTGATATTGATAGTGTGTGGTACGTAAAGTTTGGGAATCCTAAGTGAAACCCAACACGTCTAATAGAAGAAAAATAGCAAACAATTAATAGAAGAAAATCATAAAAAATTAGGAAAAAACAAATTAATAAAACCTACTTCGTCAGACTTCGGAGATTTCGATGAACAGCGGAGGCAGAAGCACAACCACAGTGCTTTCAGTTCGCGCGGAGATATCGACGAACACGTCTTCCCCTAACCTAGCTCTCCTTCTCTGTATAGCCTAAACCACAACCACGGAGGGAGTGTTCTCGGAGTGTTCAGAGGGAGGAGTGCCGAGAAATTAGAGATGCGTGGTGTG
Organism: Vigna reflexopilosa; assembly: GCA_027742785.1. NCBI lineage: Eukaryota > Viridiplantae > Streptophyta > Magnoliopsida > Fabales > Fabaceae > Vigna > Vigna reflexopilosa. The sequence goes on from CM050929.1 coordinate 21,816,031, forward strand.
GGAGTGTCGAGAAATTAGAGATGCGTGGTGTTGTTGCGGAATTAGGGAACATTGAAATGAAATGAGGAACGAAGGAAGAGGAGAAGAGAGGAGTGTTCAGAGTTTAGTCACGAAGTGCGGGAGAGGAACGAAATGAGGAAACGTTGAAATGAAATTAGGGAAATGTGGAAAATTAGAAAGGAGGAGATATTATAACGGATTTTTATAACTCCGTTATAATAGGTTATGAACTTATCCCACCGCTTTTCATATTATAACGGATTTAGAAAAGTACGTTATAATAAGTCTTACACTTATTTACAAATTTGTCATCGCGTATCATATTATAACTGATTTACAAAACTACGTTATAATATCAACCTATTATAACGAATAATTTTTATCCGTTATAATAGGATCGTTATAATAAGCTATTTTTCCACTAGTGAGGGCCACTACAAGTGCACAAATCCCTGGAACTTGACATTTCATACTAGTCCGAATGGTCAAATCACGTGGTCGGTCTTTGGTATCAATAAAATGCATTTGGTTATAGTTGGTATTGTTTATGGTCCTTGTATGCCTGAAATACTTGATTGATAACATGCTTTTATACCTAGCTCACCCTTGCATTGTATGTGTTGCATGTGTTTGCCTTCCTCCTTGCGATGATCATCCAATCCTTTGGATGTGAGCAGTAGGTGATGACGTACCATTAGAGCAAGCGTTGGAGACTGAGGAAGACCTAACCCCTAGTACTTAGGACTTCTATTAGCTTTTAGTTGGATAACTTGTTATTTTGAAAACCTCTAGCTTTTATTTTACCATGTTCGGTATATTTCGGAAAACACACTCTAGTCCTCTTTAAAGTTTAGTTAGCTTAACATTTTGGAAAACTTTGGAAACTTGTACTCAAGTTTTATTTCGTTTTAATTTCCTCTACTTTTTGGATGATTGTATATATTTAAATACGGTTATCTCTATCTCTCAACTGCTTTTACATATTATAATAGTTGAATCCTATTATATTATATGTATATATGATATTTTGGGATGTCACAGGAGGAGGGGTAATATGATATAAACCCGAGTGGCAAATAGTTGATATAATTTGCAGTCTAATATTTTCAGTAATAGTTTTGGTAACAACCATCAGAATGCTGCGAAATATTTTGGAAGTCTTGATGGAAAGCACTCCTCGTGGGATAGATGCCACTGAGTTAGAAAGGGGGCTGTTAGACATGGAAGACGTGGTGGCTGTTCATGAACTACATATATGGAGCATTACAGTAAAAAAAGGTTTTATTATCTTGTCATATTAAAATCAGACGTGAAGCAGATGTAGACATGATGCTGGACAAATTTATAGATTATATCAAACGAGTCTATAACATCAGTCATGTAACCATACAGATAGAACACTAGATTTCATCTTCTATTGAATATTTCGTGATAGTAAAAAATTAGAGGAGAATGATTTACTAGTTAGACTTGGGAAATTATCCTTCTCAATAATAAATTTCCTTTTCTATTAAGTTTTAAGTTCTTAAATCTCAATTTCTATTAATTTTTATGTTTTTAAATTTATTTATGTAAAACTTAATTCTATTTTATAGTAGATGTTTGGTAAAACCAATAAATTAATTATTAAGTTATTTAACTAGTTTTTAAATTAATTTTATCAACGCAAAGAGTGTTTGCAAAAATACATTAAAATAGTTTATTTAACTTTCTTTCATAATTATTTTTTAATTATATTTATATTAATTTCACATGTTATTTATCATCTAAATTTTATAAATATAATCAACTATCACACTATTTTTAATTTTCATTATTTTACTTTTTATTTTAATAATAATGATAATAATAATAATAATAAACTTGAATATATGTTTTTTTTAACCTTTTAAAAATATTTTTATATTTTATCAATTTTTTCATTAATATTTATAAATTAAATAAATATTTTGGTTCTAATAAAAATTTATTTGATATTTAAATTTGAAATGTATACCATTATAATTTCTACTAATAATATAAATTTAGATGGAACCTCTGTTGTAATATAAGAACCCGCATGTCTCAACAGGTCATGTTGCGTAAATGGGTATCCTCTGAAGAAAAGGGTACTAATGATATTGATAAAATATCTGTCAAAAGCATAGGAACCAGTGAGAAAAAATTACTGTTTTTGTTATTTAATAGCTGGCAAAAATTGTCCTTAATTAACTTCTGTTGTAAAACATAAACAAAGTTCTACACAACAATAACCGTTTATATTGTTATTCAATTCAAGATCATTGCAGACTTTTATAACAATTATTCTCAACATAGTTCTATTATTGATTGTATAATATTTTTTAATGACATTATGAGACCATTACACACAAAAATGTTTACATTTTTAAAAAAAATTATAATATTCATTATTCCAACCAGGAATTGATATTTGGGGTATATTCTAACCTTTGAATTTGAGTTGAAAACTGATTCCAAACTGACTAAACATTTTTTCCCCATCGACATTATTAAAATTAGTTATGATTACTTAAAATTATTGTATTATTTAAAAATTATCAGCCAAGAAAATTGTTTAATTTAATTTATTAATTGAGTGATAAACTATTTTTAAATTGACTTGTTTATCATCAATAGTTAAACCCTGTATTATAAATTACTAATCTTATAGCTAATAAGAAAATGGACCTGATTGGGTATATGGGTTGGGAACAAGGAACTGTATTTGGGCTTGGGCTCAATAGTTTTCAGGACTATTGGGCTGTTCATCTACTATGGCCGACTAGTTAGAATTCATAAGCCATGGATATTCCATAATATTACAACTTGCAATGTAAAATACTATAAAAAAATATAAAGACAAATGACTATTAAATAATACAAATATCAAATAACAATGTAATAAATATGAAGTATAATCTCTCTCTTTTTTCTTCTATTCTTTAATGCATACGTAATAATGCTTTTGCTGTGTAAATTGTTTTATTATTATTACTGTTATATCATTATTTTTTCCACATAGTATACAATTTTGGCAATTATGATTTGGAATTTGAAATATATATAAATAAATGGTTGCAGGTTTGTGGAAGTTGGAAAGAGGATTTGTTATTAGTTAAGTTACGGAATATTAGCAATTATTTTTGGTGTCGATGAAATTTTAAGTTTTATTATGTTTTGGCTTTTAAGAGAAATTTTTGGGCTTGCAATTTATTTTTATTGAAGAAATTTTAAGTGATAATTTATGTAGTAGTTGGAAAATTTGAGAATTGGTTAATCAAGTGAGCGTTGAGTGTTTTATTTAGTTGATTAACAAAGTAATGGTTATTTTTTAAGCAGGTCACAACTTTAGCTAATTTTCAAGTGCAAATCTTCTAAACTAATATGCCATTGTGATACGTGAAATTTAAATATTATTTTCGAGAATATATGCTTTAAAACATTTTTTCTGGGGTTGGGTCAAAAGTACTTTATTTGCAACTCGATTTCCAATAAAAAAAAATTCATTAGTCTTGTTATCTGTTATATGTGATGTTATATGTGAGTATTCACACATGCCAACTATTTACCATGAATTTTATTTATGAATATTAATGAATAAAAGTATTTTTGTCATTCTTAACTTCTATATTTATCAGACACTATATTTCTTACCCTCCTATTATAAAAACAGAAATGATTATTTGATATATAAATTTTTTATATTTAATTGATACTACCCTTTTTTTTATTTTTTATTTTTTTTTAAATTATAAAAATCATGTTAAATAAATGTAAATATATTAACTTCCCACTACATAGATTTGCATTGGAAGACAACCTTGTCTACTTACTTATTCATTCGTCACGTTAGTTTTTCTCATATTATACATATAAACTTTTTTAATTATATGTCTTATCCAGATTATAGCAAACATCCCTTAAATGGGATGATTAGAGTTCCGGTGGGAATTCAAATGTTAAGTGAATTAAAGTTGCAATCAGGATTCTTAAATGTTTGGTGAAAAATAATAAATATATAAAATTAAGTTAATTAATTACGTAAATATTTAGTATGTATTCTAATAGTTGCTATATTATTTCTAGATTATTAGTATATTATTTAGGTGTTGTATCATTGAAATAGACTAATGAGGGACAATCAACACACACTTATACACATACCAAAACAAAATAGGGGACCATAACGCACAACAAGACACAAACGAGGGACCACAACTTTTACACATAAAACCTATTTTCCATCTAAAACGTAAACGAAACATTCAAGCACCAAAGAAATGAAACTAAAACCTCAACTGTCGTGAACCTTCGTGCCCTAGGTGTTTCGAAACATTGCATTTGTCTTTTGTTCTCTTCCTCTCCAAATCGTTGGTCTTCAAATCGTTGATCAAACAAATGAAATGTCATCGTCTTTTGTTTTCTTCCTTTTGAAATCACTGATGAAAATCCCCAATATGTATTCATGTTTAAGTTGGGGTATACGGAATTGTGTTGATGTGTCAGTGAAGCAAACACTTTATAAAGCTCAGTGTTTACCACCCGACCATATCCAAAAAATGAAACAAGCTAAAAACTTAACTAAAGTGAGCAAAAAATTCCCCCCAAAAAACAAAAGCAAAAAAGAAAGTTATTGATCATTGACCTCCTGGTCACCCTCAACCTTCGCCTGCACCTCCTACTGCCGTCTGTCCCATCGTCGACTTCTAGCTCGTCCAGCCCAAGATTACCCGGCGGCATCTCTTCTAATGGAACCGGGTACCCCTCATGGACGTCCTTCATGACGTTGAAACCTTTGGCCCCCGGATCGACCCCCAAGAGAAGAACTGCTTGGCGGAAGGCCTTGTTAAAGCCTTCTTCGTGCTCAGTCACGACGGACTTATTAAGGTCTTTCAGTTGCCCGTCCACCGCCACCAGCCTAGTAGTGAGGCTTTTATTCGCTATGTTCAATTCAGCCCTTTTCGTGAGTAGCCTTTGGTGCTCCTCGGCTAGCTCATCCATCTTCCCTTTGAGCTTCTTGTATTCCTCAACCATCTGGTCACCCTTCAGCTGGGTGATCCGGACCTTCTCCACCGCTTCTTTCCACTCCCGACGTGCCTCTTCTAATTTGGCCTAAAGGTTCGCCTAATGTTTCTCATACCCTGCATAGGCAGTTGTCGCCTCTTCTAGTTGAAGGCGAAGCTCAGCAAAAGTCTTTTTCTCCTAAGTTAGCTCAGCTTACACCTCTTCGGCACCCCTCCGGTCGGCAAATTCGACCAGATACCAATTCAGCATGGTTGCATGGGACAACAGCTCCAAGGCAGCGTTTGTTATGTCTTTTTCATACATATGCTCAATGATCGTGTGCTCGGTCGAGTTCATATGGAAATTGGCCTTCTGGCCAATATGAATCTCAGTTCCAAAGATGTCGCCCAGTAGTTGTCGAAGGGTATCGCCTTCTCGTCGACTTCTCTTAGAAGAAGTTCTCTCTCCTTCCTTGTGAGGCCTCTTCTTCTTCTCCCGAGGAGAGATGGTAGCGGCAACAACAACCACGAAGGCTGCTCGAGATCCACCATAAGAGCAGGTTGAGAGATGTTGGCCTTTGGCGTCGTCTGAATGGGGGTCGGACGATTCTTTAAAGGTTGAGCCGCCTGACTAGAGGAGCTCGATCAGGGTTCTTGAGCCTTAGACGACGAGGTACCCATCTTCTTCTTGGATGCAAAGAAGGCACTCTTCTTGGGAGTACGAGCGAACATGATGTCTGAAATGAAAACACAAATTTAGCCATAATCACAAAGTAAAACGATAAAGGAAAATACCATACCAAACGCCAGTTTGTTGAATTCCTCGTGACCAAGGCATTCAATGAGACCATAGGCAGAGAGGCAGTGGTGCAAACCATTTATGACCTTGACTGCTTCAACTTTAGCCGGAGTCATAAAACCGAGCGGCTAAGACGCTAGCTTGTAAGGGGTCCTTGTCCAATAAAAAGGAAACAGAGGGAGGCTTACCTCGTCAAAAAACTCCGAGCGACTAGATTCCTTTATTACGACTTTGAAATACTTAGTCTTAAACCCCTTGAAAGAATCAGAAAAAAGGTTTAAACAACCATTTCTTCTCAACAGAAATCAAGGACACCCATCCCCGTTTAGCATTCGGCCAGACGTTGAAGAAGTGGAGGAAAATGGGGGTCGTAGGGGTTATTCCTAGAGCGGAGCATACCACCGGAAAGGCTTGCATATATTAATTAAAATTAATGAAGATAATCATTCTTTGTTATATGAAGCTACTGATAACACTTTCCTATATATATCATTTTCTTCCTTCTTTTTCTTCACTCCAGTATACTTTTCTCTCCCTTCTTTTTCTTCGTTTAGCTCTATTTTTTTCTTTTCTTCTATTTTAATCTTTTTGGTTATACTTCTTACATTAGTTATAGCATAATGTATTTGTAACGAGGAAGATGAAGATCGTGACAGAGAAGAAGCCTTGAGGTACAAAATAACAGCTCGTAATTCTGGCCATTAGGTTCATCAATGTGTTAGTCGATGTTTTTGAGACTATGCTCTGGAATGAGAGAAAAAAATGCTCTGGGATGTGAGAAAAAAATTGGAAGAAAGGTGAAGAGAAAGAAAAGTTGTGTGGCGAAACGGTGAAGGAGAAAGAAAAGCGGTGTGCGCGGGACAAAGTGGAAGAAATGAAATACTCGGGCGAGATTCCTCAAGGGTATTGAATCTATTATGATAGGTTTTTAAATATCTATCATAATAATATGGTTTTCTCATTACGATCTTGTTACCGAGTCTAATTTATTATGATAGGTGGTTTTTTTATTTGTTATAATATATTTAACTTTTATTACGAAAATGTCACCGTTATACTTATTATGATAGGTTTTTTTAAAATACATTATAATATATCTTAGTTTTATTACAAAATCGTCATTGATCAATATATTATGATAGATGGATTTCACCTGTCATAGTATCCCGTCATAAAATCCAAATTTTCCACTAGTGAGAGAATAAAATAATTCCAATATCCTCTCAAGCTGTAACATATATATCCTTAATGCTCAGCTTGGACAACAAGGATTGAAATTGTGTTGGATGTAAAGCTTTAGTATGAATGTCTGCAAGTTATGCTGAAGTAGAAATGGGCAGGAGCTTAATTACACCAGCTTGAACTTTATCCCTTATGAGATGACAATCAATTTCAATATGCTTTGTTCTCTCATGCATGGCTGGATTCTGTGCAATTTGTATAGCAGATTGATTGTCACAAAACAAAGGAACTAGTTGTAGTAGAGGTTGTTTCAAATCATGGAGCAAATATAGAAGCTAAGGCTCTATATTCTGCTTCAGTTGATGATCTAGATATGGTACCTTGTTTCTTGGATTTCCAGCTGATTAAGAATGCACCATAAAACACATTAAAACCAGTCACAGACCTTCTAGTGTCAAGGCAAGCAGCCTAGTCAGAATCACTAAAAGCCTTGAGAACATGTTATGTTTTGGAGGGAAAGAATAATCCTTGTCCTGGATTGTTCTTGATATATCTCAGGATCTTTATTGCTGCTGCATAGTGATCTTCCAAAGGATTTGAAAGAAATTGACTCAGAGTACTAACAACAAAACATAAATCTGGTCTTGTGTTGGTTAGATATAATAACCTGCCAAGAAGTCTTCTATAGGCATGCACATCTGAATAGGGTTTCCCTTCTGTCTTGGAAAATTTTGTACATGGCTGTATAGGAGTAGAAACAGGTTGGCATCCCAACAATCCTGCATCTTCTAGTAACTCTAGAGCATACTTCCTTTGTGACAAATTAATGCCCTGTTAAGATCTTGCAATTTCTAAGCCCAGAAAATATTTGAGTTGGCCTAGGTCTTTAATCTTGAATTTTGTATTCAATAAAGCCTTCACAGTCTGGATTTCCTGAATGTCATCACATGCCAAGACTATATCATCTACATAAACAAATAAGATGGTGATATAAGCAGAATCACTTTTGACAAAAAGTGAATAATCTGATTTTGATTGTATGTAGCCCAAAAAAAGTAAAGTAGTTGTCAACTTGTAATTCCATTATCTTGAGGCTTGCTTGAGTCCATATAAAGACTTCAACAACTTGCAAACTTTCCCTGATTTTTCTGTTTTATAGCCAAGTGGAAGAGACAAGTATACTTCTTCATCTAGGTCCCCATGTAAAAAGGCATTATTTACATCTAGTTGATGTAAATACCAATGTTTGGAAGCTGCTAAAGCCAGAACCAATCTTACTGTTGTGAGTTTGACAACAGGTGAAAAAGTCTCAAAGTAATCTAAGCCTTGTTGTTGTGTGTAGCCTTTGGCTACTAACCTTGCCTTGTATCGTTCAATACTCCCATCAGCATGCCTCTTTATTTTGTATACCCATTTACATCTCATAGGTTGTTTTCCATAAGGTAGATCAGTCAAAACCCAAGTTTTGGCATTTTCTAAAGCTGCAATTTCTTGATCATGGCATTTATCCAACAATCATGTTTGATGGCTTGGTTATAGGTTTTAGGTTCACTGACTTGGGAAAGATTAAAGACATATGATTTATGAAGAGACGATAATGCATCATACGAGAGATATGAAGAGATAGGATATAAGGTACCTCTGGATTACTGAGTAGCGGAAGAAGTAGATAACATGTTGCAATGATAGTCCTGCAAATAAGATGGTTTATGTTTTGGCCTGATTGATTTTCTTTGTGGAGTAGCAGTGGCAGGTTCAACAGAAACAGGTTGAGAAGAAAAACTATCAGGGTTTGGAACAATAGAAGGAGGAGATGTAGGTGGTAAAGAGGGTTGGTCAGTAACTTCTGAGAAAAGAGGTGATGGAGATGAATTGATTTTGGTGACATAATCCAAGGAATTTTGTGTATCAGGTGTGTGCTTGTCACTAGTAAGAAAAGTAAATATGTCTTCATAAAATACTACATTCCTTGATATAAAAATTTCCCTAGAGTTGAAATCTAAGAAAATGTAGCCTTTCACTCCTTTTTTAAAACCAAGTAAAACACATTTTCTTGCACGAGGTTGAAATTTTGTTCTCTGTGCTTGAAGAGTTGAAGCATAGCAAAGTGAGCCAAAAACTCGCAAGTAAGTAATGTCAGGTTTAACATTGTGTAACAGCTGAGATGGAGAAAAATATGCCAAAACTTTGGAAGGTAAAATATTAATGAGTTGCACAGCATAACGAACAGCAAAAGACCAGAAAATTATTGGCAAATGAGATTGAAACATTAAAGATCTAGCAACATTGGGAATGTGTTGATGTTTTCTCTCAACAACTCCATTTTATTGAGGTGTTTCAACACAAGATAATTGATGTTGTATCCCTTTTTGTCTATAAAAATCTGTCATTGCAAACTCATTACCATTATCCAATCTAACAGTTTTTACATCAATGCTAAATTGTGTTTTTATATAAGAAACAAAACCAATAAGTTGTGATCTTGTATCTGAATTACTTGCCATCAATTTAATCCATGTGTATCTAGACATATCATCCACTATAGTTAAGAAATATTTGAAACCATCAACAAAAGAAGTACAATAGGGCCCCCAAATATCAACATGAATTAAATCAAAAGGAGCTTTTGAAACAGTAGTACTTAATTGAAAGGGCAATTTCCTTTGCTTAGAATAATAACAAGCATCACAATGAGTGTATTTTGTATCTGGTAAAGTGGCATACATGTTACGTAATTTGGTATAACAAGAAAAAGAAGGATGTCCTAGTCTATAGTGCCAAATATCCATAGAGTTCTGTCTTATTGTAGAACAAGCAATAGAATTCTCAGTGGTAGTAGTAACTGGTGAACCGAGGGGTGTGGGTGCTGGAACTATCATGACATATAAGCCATCTCTTTCTTTAGCCTTCCCAATCATCTGCAAGGTTGACTTGTCGTGTATTTCACAGGAAAATTCAGAAATGTTAAGTATACAAGATAAAGATTTAGTTAACTTTGTGACCGAAATAATATTGACTGAAAAATTGGGAACAAACAAGACATTATGTAACGTAAGGTGTGGGCTAAGTGAAACTGTGCTAGAAAAATGAGCAAATGAAGAATTATTGTTGGGTAGTGATACTATAATTGGTGAGATTCTATGATAAGAAATAAAATGAGACAAAGAATTGGATATATGATCAGTAGCACTTGTGTCTAGAATCCATTGGGAATAGATATTACCTTGAGCCTGAGAACAAGTGGAAACATTATGAGAGCTCTCTAGATTGGTAGAATGTGGGGCTGTGGGATTAGATTGAGGGAGAAGTGCCAATAGACCATGAATTTGCTCTTGAGAAAGTCCTAGAGTTGAGGAATGTGATTGTGCCTGAGAATTATTATAAGGAACTGTTGTAGAAGAATCTGTGGTAACATTGTGGACTTTTTTTGATTTGAAATCAGGTGGTAATCCATGTATCAAAAAACATGTATCAATAGTGTTATTTGTCCTACCACAGTGAGTGCATTGTCGAGGTGCACCAAACCTTCCCCCTGAGGAACGAGCCTGAGAACCTTGATATGAAGATTTTCCCCGACCAAAATCATTGGTAGGAGAGGGTTTACCTCTGCCATTGAAGGTAGAAAAAGAAGGTTTAGATTGAGAAACTTGTGCCGCCATGACTGGAGGCTGAGAAAGAATTCCTGATTGTAATTGTCGCTCATGTTGAATTATCATCGAAAAATTTTTGGGTAAAGAAGGCAAGGGATCCATGAGAAGGTCTAAGAGCGGACAACAGAGTAATTATCATTCAAGCCTCTAAGAAAGCAAAGAACACAATCATTTTCACGATATTCCTTTATTGTCTTAGAAACAACACAACAAGAAGCAGAAGATTAGCATTCAAGAATTGGACGAAAATTGCAAAGTTCATCCCAGAGAATCTTCATTTTAGTGTAATATGTAGTAACACTTAGGTCAGATTGATGCATTGAATAAAGATCTTGATGCAATTGTGAAATTCGAACAGAATCACCTTGGGAGAACCGATCTTTGAGATCCTTCCATGCCGCAGTGGCAGAATCAACCCAGATAATACTTGTAGTAATCTCATCAGAAACAAAATGATTGATCCAAGATAAAACCAGATTATTGCAATGCTTCCATGCGTGAACCATGGGATCTTTATAAGTTGGACAAGGAATGGAACCTGTCGCAACCGGAATCACGACGGGATGACGATCCAAAAAAAAGAAAGCGGTTCTTGAAAAGAGATTTTGGAGTCGCCACCATAGTTTATTCTGCAAAACTACGGAAAAACCATAAAATGATAAGACATGGTCCACGAAAACCAGATTCTGGGTTCGGGAGTAGGTTACGTGTAGGGAAGGTATTAGCACCCTACAACGTCTGCCCTAAGGCAGTACCTTTAACTAAATACGCGAATAGGATGTGGTTTTTAAAATGTGTAAATTCCACCTAAAAAGTAAAAATCTAAAGAAACAAAATATGTATTTTTATTTTTGTGCCCGAAAAGGATTGACCTTGCTCCTACGTATCCTCAGCCAGACTGAGAAATCAAGGCTACGTAGTTCTAGCTAAAAGATTGTTTGTTTATTTGAAAAAAAGATATTTTGTGTTTTAGTATTTTTATATAAGAAAGGGGGAAGGTTTTTAGCACAAGGCCGACGCGAACGGTCGCACGTGTGCTTTAACCTTTTAAAACATATTTTTATTATTTTTGTAAAAGAAAGGAAAAAGGTTTTTAGCACAAGGCCTACGCGAACGGTCGCACGTGTGCTTTAACCTTCTAAAACATTTTTTAATTATTTTTGTAAAAGAAAGGAAAAAGGTTTTTAGCACAAGGCCTACGCGAACGGTCGCACATGCGCTTTATCTTTTAAAACATATTTTATTATTTTTGTAAAAGAAAGGAAAAAGGTTTCCAGCATAAGGACGACGCGTGCGGTCACACGTGTTCTAGACCCTTTTAAAATATATTTTTGTTGTTTTTGACATTTATATATTTAAAAAGTAGATAAATATTTAAAATAAAAAAGAAAAAAAAAATAAAAAAAAAATAAAAATAGAATCAAAAGATAAATAAATAAAAATGAAAATAAAATAAAATAAAAGTAAAAGGATAAAATAAAATAAATAACAAAGTTGAAAAGGTGCTTAAATAAAAAAAAAACGAACTGGGCCTAAGCCTAGGCGGAGAGAGGTGCGAAAATGAGAATAAGGGAGCGTAGGGAAGAAATTCGCTTTTTTTTGTTTTTTTAGGAACAGAACGGGCCTAAGCCCAAGACAAGGAATGCATGTAGGGGTGTAAAGGTGAGAAATGGGGGGTGCGCGTAGGAGAGAAAAGGTTTTATTTTTATTTGTTTTTTGTAAGCTGGATCAGAAGGCCTAAGGCCCTTTTCGCTTCTCAGATCTGGAAAACCCTTAGGGGTTCTCACATCTTAACTCATTTCAAACACTGATGCACCCCAAAAACTCAAGTTTCTCCCCATGAACGAGAAACCCTAGAGGCACTCACCACTCACTCTGCCTCAGCCTCCGTTCAAACGGTCGGCCACCGTGACGGACCCCCGCTCAGTCCAAGGCGTCACTGGCGACCAGGCGCCACCAGAGCCGCCGCCAACTCTTTCCCTCTTCCTCTTCGTGCGCGGGAAGTTGTTTCCCTCCTCCGTCGAACACCGCCTGAGCGAGCCCAAACGTCTCGAACCAATACACCACCAGCGTCGCACGTCACGGCCAAGGTTGCCGCCGGACATCGCCTCCACCAAAACTGGCCACCGTCGCCTCCGGATCACGAACCAGGGTCGCGCTGGTGATGCAACTCACTGCCGACGCACATAACTCTTTTCTCCCTCTTCTCCTACGATGGTCGCCGCCACCATAGAGGCGGAAACTGCAGCCACCGAGGCCACCACTAGTGTTGTTCCACGGTTTATATATCAGACAAAACAGCCACTGAGGCTTTTGGAGACAATGTTTGGGGGTTTGGGATTTTTGTTCTGATGCTGTAATTTGTATGTGATTGGTGGGTGAATATGGACTGTAAAGGATGGGTTACTGGGATTTAGGTTGCGATGCAAAACATTGATTTGCAGGTTCAGGTTTGTGATTAAAGGTGTGAAGATTTCTTGCACCGCGAAACTGGGAATTGGGGGAAATGGTCGATGGTTATCCCAAGAAGTTGAATGATGGTGGTTTGCTCGAGAGGACAAATTGTGAATGAAATGGCAGGGGGTTTGTAATTTGGTCTGTTGAATTTGTTTGATGCAGGTGGAAGATGGTCTTGAAGATAGGTATAACGTATACCGGTATACCCAGATTGAGAGGAACCTATGGAAGAACCTATGGTCTACTAGGAATTTGGGGAAATGGTCGATGGTTATCCCAAGAAACACAGAGACCTTTTTTCACGCTGACCCCGTATAAGCATATTCTAAGCATTCTTTTGTATTTCCTGAGCACGGTTGGGAACAGAGTTGACCTTGGAATTTTACTTTTTTCTTTACATTTTCTTTCACTTTTTTTCATTTTTCATTTTTTCTTTTTTTTTGTGAGCAGTTCAGTGAAAATAATTATATAAAAAGTATCCCAACTTAAAACATAAAAAATGAATTAAAAGGGAACATAAAACAAAATAAAAGAGAAAATAAAAATAAAAATAAGACAAAAATGAAATAACATAAAACAAAATAGAATAGAATAAAATAAATTAAAATAAAATGAAATAAGATAAAACAAAAAAGAAATAAGATAAATAAAATAAAATAAGATAACATAAAATAAAATAAAATAAATAAAATAAAACAAAATGAAATAAAATAAAGTTAAGTAAAATAAAGTAAAATAAAACAAAATAAAATCAAACCAAATAAAGTAAAAAAATAAAAATAAAAAAAATTAAAATAAAATCAAAAATAAAATATAATAAAGGGTTAAATATGTTTTTAGTCCCTATACTTTTGGGCGATTTTGGTTTTAGTCCATTTTCAAACTAAGGTACAATTTAATCCTTCAACTTTAGAAAACTCTGGTTTTAGTCATTTTTACCAAATTTTTTTAACTTTATTTGTTGTTTCAAGCACGTTTCATTATAGCATTTGGATTGTTTACACTGTTTGACACATTTTTGCTTCAATGTTAACTGAGAAACGCGTTTGAAACAACAAATAAAGTTAAAAAAATTTGGTAAAAAGGACTAAAACTAGAGTTTTTTAAAGTTGAAGGACTAAATTGTACCTTAGTTTGAAAATGGACTAAAACCAAAATCGCCCAAAAGTATAGGAACTAAAAACATATTTAACCCTATAATAAAATATAAACACGATATAAAATAAATAAAAACGAAACGAACTAAAATCAGAGGATAAAAATAAAAGAAAAGAAAACAAACAAAAATCATTTTTTTTTGAAAATTTATACGAAAACTATCTTTGTCCTTCTTTTTATTTTATTACTTCTTATTAACGCTAAATACTTTTTTAACTACCCGAACAAAATTGGGTATTAACAACCGTCCCTCTTTACTTAGATTTTACTAGATAATATGACAAACAAAGTTTTTATATTATCAGAGTAAAAGATATGTAAAGATAGAAATACTAATTTCGTCTGGGTTTCAAAATGAACAAGGAACAACATGAAATTTTAAACAAAAAATGACAGGGCTAAAAGAATTGTGGTATGCAAACCTCATGGAGGGTGTAACAACCCTATGAATAATTGAATGAGGTGTAACAACCTCGTGGAGGGTGTAACAACCCTATGGATGATTGAATGAGGTGTAATAACCTCGTGAAGGGTGTAACAACCCTATGGATGAATGAATGAGGTGTAATAACCTCGTGGAGGGTGTAACAACCCTATGGATGAATGAATGAGGTATAATAACCTCGTGGAGGGTGTAACAACCCTATGGATAATGAATGAGGTGTAACAACCTTGTGGAGGGTGTAACAACCCTATGGATGAATGAAATGAGGTGTAATAACCTCGTGGAGGGTGTCAACCCTATGGATGATTGAATGAGGTGTAATAACCTGGTGGAGGGTGTAATAACCCTATGGATGAATGAGTGAGGTGTAATAACCTCGTGGAGGGTTTAACAACCCTATGGATGATTGAATGAGGTGTAATAACCTCGTGGAGGGTGTAACAACCCTATGGATGAATGAATGAGGTGTAATAACCTCGTGGAGGGTGTAACAACACTATGGATGAATGAATGATTGTCCCGTAGAGGGTCGCTATAGTAGAAGAAACACTAAAAAATCGACCATTGCCAAGCAGAGGGCCGATAGCAAAACTAAAACCTAGATTTGACCATTGCTTTGCAGAGGGCCAAAATTAGAGAACCAAAACTTGGATTTGACACTTTTGAAAAGTTGGTAAATACCGAGTAGACCATAAGGATTTTTCGAACAATTCCTTGCTTCTTTTGAGATGTATGATGTAATGTCATGATGATGCATGAATGCACAAACACATGAGAAATTTGTTTCGCTCTTTTCTTTTGCTCTCGCTTTCTCTTTTCGTTTCTTTCTTTTTTTCACCTTTTTTTTTTACCTCTTTTTTTGTTAAAAAAAATTCAATGCTTGGAATCCGTTGTCAATATTCTCGCCAAACACGTCCATTGAAAACAACGTCGAGAGATAGAGAGCCCTCTGATGAAAAGGAAGAAAGAGTAACCATGAGTTAAAATTTCCTTTACTGCTTTTGCCATCCAAACCAGCCTGAACCCTAGAATGTATGGGAAATGGGTATGAAAGATAGATGGCTAAACGATTATCTGTGAGCAATATTAACGTTTATGCGTCTCTCGTCTGGGGGAAGAGCTGTTGACATGCTGGGCTCACAAGACTGCTCCAATTTTGCACAGTAAGTATGCTTTGGAGAGGTGGAAAGGTTTGGGTAGGAAGAATTGCCCCTATTTGGCGATTCTCGATTGACGGGGAGACTTCACATCTTTTTTATCTTTTCTTTTTTTGATGCTTTTTCTTTCTTCAATTCTTCTTTTTCTTCTTTTTTCGAGTGATTATGTCATTCACCACATCATTTCGTTCCAGAGTTAAATTCGTGAGAAAGATCAGGACAAACATTCTTCAGTCGGCGTGGTCTTTAATTGGTTTGTATCGTGGCTAAAAGGCAAGGGGTTACGAAAGAAATGGATAATGAAGGCCCAAGTAAATGCTTAAGGGTTAAATTATTTTAACAGGAATCATTTGCAAAGTGTCGAGTCAACTGTCTCTAGAGTTTGGAACTTTTGGCATCCTTTTATTATTATCTTTGCTTTTGTTTGTTTGTTTGTTTTTTCACTTTCTTTCCCTTTAGATCACTCGTTTTGTTGCCCCTGTTGTGGCCTCTTTTGAAACTTTCTTTTCATTTCTTTTTTCAGAAATTATCTCCTTGATTTTGGATGCCATTGATGTACCCTTTAGGCTGACATTGATATGCCAATGATTCTTGTCCAGGGTGATGAAAACAATTATGACTTTTGGCTCAAAGAGGGTGCAATTGGATAAATTTTCTTTTATTATTTGGGTGAAAGAGACAAAATAGCCACACGTCACTCAAAAGCTTGCTTGCCTTACTTTCTCACGACCTTAACCCTAAGACGAAGCTCGATGGCAGTTGACACATCGACTTCAATTTTTTTTTGTCTCTTTTTTTCTTTTTCTTTTTATTTACCTTTTTTATCTCCCCGATCAACGGATCATTGGGCACACGAACCATGATGGAAACTGCCCCAGTATTATATTCATGACAGTCCTTTGTTTTAACGGGAAATGAGAAGGCTAAGGGTTCAAGTAATATGAATGCAGATGCTTTATCAGGAAAAGAACACTGGTTACCCCCAAAACCTTGAATCAGGAAAAGACTCAACACTGGTATTTTTCAAAACTTTGTTTGCTTTTGCTTTTCGAAAGTACTATGCCCTTGACAACTGTATTGACAACGAATTCAACATGTGTCTTTTCTTTTCATTTCATCATTTTTTGTTTTTCATGACATCCTCCAGGACTGAGCTTGCCGATCAAATATACCCGTGATGCTTTTGTTAACAGTTCATTTAATTATTTTCATATTCATTCCCCCCCCTTTTTTTTACCTAAAAGCTCAGCGCAACATACAGTATTTCAGAAAGTATGTGAACAACATTATAAATGAGAACTTGTGATATTTATTGAATGAAATAACACAGAGTACAACAAGCTTTAAAGACAATGTCAATATCCCTTAACAACATCCCCTATCACGGAATCATCATGCATAAAACTTTTTTACCGCATCAGAATTAACTGGCAACGCCCCACCAGAGAATGCCTTCTTCACCACAAACGGCCCTTCATAATTGGGAGTCCACTTGCCTCTATGATCCTTTTGAATGGGCAAAATCTTCTTCAACATCAGTTCGCCTTCATGAAACTCTCTCGGGTGCACCCTTTTGTCAAATGCCTTTTTCATTCTCCTTTGATACAACTGTCCATGACACACTACTGTTACCCTTTTTTCTTTAATGAGATTGAGTTGGTCGAATCGGACTTGAACCCACTCAGCTTCCTCTAACTGAGTTTCCATTAACACCCGTAAGGATGGGATTTCCACCTCAAATGGAAGTACTGCTTCCATCCCATACACAAGCAAGAAAGGTGTTGCCCTAGTTGACGTTCGTACTGATGTGCGATATCCATGTAAAGCGAAAGGAAGCATTTCATGCCAATCTTTGTATGTGACCACCATCTTCTGCACAATTTTCTTGATATTCTTATTAGCAGCCTCTACTGCCCCATTCATCTTTGGACGGTAAGGAGAAGAATTAAGATGATGAATTTTGAACTCCTCACATAACTCTGCCATCATCTGGTTGTTTAGGTTGGTGGCATTATCAGTGATAATCTTGTTAGGTAGCCCATATCTGCAGATCAACTCCTTTTTTATGAATCTAGTCACCACCTTTCTAGTCACGTTATCATAAGAAGCAGCCTCAACCCACTTGGTGAAATAATCGATGGCGACTAGTATGAAACGATGTCCGTTTGACGCCTTTGGCTCTATAGCTCCAATAACATCTATCCCCCACATCGAAAATGGCAACGGTGCAGATAACACGTTCAGGGTCGTGGGTGGCACATTGATATTATCTGCATACATCTGACATTTCTCACACTTTCTCACGTGTGTGCAACAATCATTTTCCATGGTCAACCAAAAATAACCAGCCCTCAATATCTTCCTGGCCATTGAGTGCCCATTCATGTGCGTGCCAAATATACCTTCGTGCACTTCTTTCAGTTGCATCCACGCATCTGAGGAGAACCATGTCATGATTTCTCTTGTATAAAATATCCCCACTTAAAATAAAACTGCCAGCCAGCCTCCTCAGCGATCTTCTATCGTTTTTAGACGCCTTCTCGGGATATTCTCGAGTTTTAAGATAACACTTGATATCAAAATACCAAGGTTTACCATCTAATTCCTCCTCGATGAAATGGCAATATGTTGGCCCTACATGACTCTTCATTTCGATCATTGGTAATTCTGCATCTTGGTCAACTTCGAACATTGATGACAAGGTAGCCAACGCGTCTGCCAATTGATTATCTTCCCACGATATATGACTAAACGTGATGGAGTCGAAATACTCCATTAATCCCTTGATGTAAGCTTGGTAGGGAATTAATTTTGTATCCCTAGTCTCTCATTCTCCCTTCAACTGATGGATGACCAAAGCTGAATCGCCATATACATCCAGGATTTTTGCTTTAAACTCGATTGCCGCTCGAATACCCATAGCATAGGCCTCATATTCCGCGATGTTATTTATGCAATTAAAACACAACCTTGCTGTCATTGGTATGTACTGATGCTCTGGAGAGATAAGCACTACCCCTATTCCGTGTCCCATCACATTCGAGGCTCCATCGAATAATACCGTCCATGCCCCTTCATCTTGGTCTTTCTTATTCTCTTCAAAAAGATCCATGATATCTTCATCGGGAAATTCAGGTTGCATCGGTTGATAATCGCTGATGGGTTGATGAGCCAGGTATTCCTTTAAAGCACTACCCTTGACGAATTTCGAAGTGACGTATACGATGTCATATTCTGACAATAGCATCTGCCACCGAGCTATCCTTCCAGTGAGAGTGGGCTTTTCAAAAATATACTTGATGGGATCCATCTTAGATATCAACCAGGTAGAGTGACTCAACATGTATTGCCTTAGGCGATGAGCAGCCCACGCTAGTGTACAACAAGTTCGCTCTAACGACGAATACCGTTGTTCGCAATCCGTGAATTTCTTACTCATGTAATATATAGCATTCTCTCTTTTCCCATCTTCATCATGCTGACCCAATACACAACCCATTGACTTATCCAATACAATCAAATACAAAATAAGTGGTCTTCCTGGTTCAGGTGGACGCAATACAGGAGGGTCTTGCAGGTATTGTTTGACTTTTTCAAAAGCTACTTGACAATCCTCATTCCAAACCACAGCCTGATTCTTTCGTAACAGCTTGAACATTGGTTCGCAAGTAGCGGTTAATTGGGAAATGAACCTAGCAATGTAGTTCAATCTGCCCAGAAAACCTCGAACCTCCTTCTCCGTTCTAGGCCCAGGCATTTCCATTATCGCACGCACTTTGTCAGGATCAACTTCTATCCCCTTTTGGCTAACAATAAAACCCAACAATTTTCCAGATTTCACTCCAAACGTGCATTTGGCGGGATTTAGCCTGAGTTTATACTTTCTCAATCTTTCAAATAATTTCCTCAAATTGAGAATGTGTTCTTCTTCTGATTCAGACTTCGCAATCATGTCATCCACATAAACTTTAATCTCCTTGTGCATCATATCATGAAAAAGTGTCACTATCGCTCTTTGATACGTTGCCCCAGCATTCTTGAGTCCAAAAGACATCACCTTATAACAAAATGTTCCCTACAACGTAATAAACGTAGTCTTTTTCATATCCTCAGGTGCCATCTTAATCTGGTTATACCCCGAGAAACATCCATAAATGAAAATAGCGAAAACTTGGTTGTATTATCGACTAAATTGTCGATATGCGGTAATGGGAAATTGTCTTTCGGACTCCCACGATTCAAATCACGGTAGTCAACGCACATTCGAACTTTACCATCTTTCTTAGGCATTGGTACGATGTTAGCCACCCATTGCGAGTATTTTGCCACAGCCAAAAATCCTGCATCAAATTGTTTCTGCACCTCTTCCTTGATTTTCAGGGACATTTCTGGCTTCATTCTTCTCAGTTTCTGTTTGACCGGGAGGCATTCCGACTTAAGAGGGAGCTTATGCTGCACGATATCGGTATCCAAACCAGGCATATCATTGTACGATCATGCGAACCCGTCCTTAAACTCCTTCAAAAGGACTCGTAACCTCTCTCTCACTTCCTTTTTCAAGCTCGTACCGATCTTTACTTCTTTTACCTCATCTTCCTCACCCAAATTGAGTATTTCAACATCTTCCTGATGGGGTTTTATTTCCTGAGACTCTTGCTCCAATAATCTCATTAGTTCTGGAGAGGGTTCCGAACCATCTTCATAATCATCTTCCGTATTATCGACAGGGTGCTCAAAATTAGGAATATCAACATTGTTATTTTCAAAACATTCATTGTCACATCTGCATTATTTAAGTTTATGAAAAAGAATAAATAAACAAGAAAAACGATGAAGAAGGTCAAATGATGATAAAAACGCAAAAAGACACGATTCAATTATCACACTGAAAGTAAAGTAAAATAAAAGCATCAACTCGCAAGTCATGAATCCTAAAGCTCCGGGTAAAGCAATAAGATTAATGAAAATATTACATTTCATTTAAATTAAGCATCACGGGTAAATCCAAAGTCTTCCAATTGTTGAGCTGCGCATCTGGGGAGCAAGCCCATATGAAGTTCGAGCCTTTAGATCCAGATTCGCCTTCCACGACTGCTATCTGGCTAGCGTTTACCCACCCGGCGCTGCGAAAACTCTCCCTGATATCACAAATGTGGATCTTTCTCATCCTTGGTTCCCGTCTCTCCACATGAGCCATACTGCGCTCTCTTTTTTCCTTAATCAGTCTCTTCTTATCCTCTTTGGTGGGCTTGTAACCCAGGCCATACCTGCTTTTGTTCTCAAACACCTCCAATGGGAATGCCCGCCCTTGCACGTACTTGCCTAAACCGTTCCCGTACTTATAGCCTTCTTTTAGCATGACTTTGGCCACCATGATACAGGCGCATGACAAATGCGGGTTTACGGGGAATGGCTCCACATAGGCGTTTCCCACGACCTCCAATGATTGGAAAGTTGTCTCGAGAGCTTCCTCGGTTGCCTCAATATAGCGCGTTGATGATGGTCCGCTCACCAGGAGATCTTCCTCTCCTGATATTATCACCAACTTATCCCCCATGACATATTTCAGCTTCTGGTGCAGTGTGGAAGTCACAACTCCTGTAGAATGGATCCATGGGCGACCTAACAGACAACTATAGGCCGGGAGGATATCCATGACTTGGAATGCCACTTGAAAAACGCACGGACCGACTTGGACCGACAGTTCTATTTCTCCCATCACTTCCCTCTTACTGCGGTCAAATGCCCTCACAATCATGGAGCTTGACTTCATGTGCATTCCGTCAGAGGGTAGCTTCTCTAAAGTTACTTTTGGCATGACGTGCTATAACGTGATCCAAACATTTCACAGAGACGGGAAGAACCCTGTTATGCCCTCTCCCCTCAGTAGGTATCTCTTCATCAGTAAATGTGAGGTAATTATTAGCAATGATGTTGCTAACAATGCCCTCAAACTTGTTCAGAGAAATACCTTGTTCCACATGAGCTTCATTGAGTATCTTCATCAACAACTTTCGGTGGGAGGTAGAATGCATGAGCAATTCTAATAAGGAAATCTAGGCGGGCATGCGGTTCAACTGTTCCACCACCATGTACTCACTTTGTTGTATGAACTTTAAAAATTCGCAAGCCTCTTCTTCAGATATTTCTTTCCTCTCTTCTTGGTCAGGGGTTTCTTCGGACTGCACACTCTTCCCTTTCAAGAACCCCTTAGCTTTGGCGATCGTTGTTGTTTCCTTATCATTGGTTCTTTCTCTTGCCAACTCTGGTGGTGTAAAGATTCGACCGCTTCTCGTCATTCCATCAATGTCCGATATATTTTCAACGATCGAATCTGCATATTTTCCTTCATCTAACATAAGTTACCCATATCTCCAAGGGACGACCTTCTCATTTTTGTAAGGAAAGGGGGATGGCACCCGGATGACGACGGATGGTTTTCCTTCAGCTACCGGTGTAGGGGTGGTCCTAGTGAAATGGATCACCAACAGTTCTGGCAGGGTTACATCAGATTCTCCACCAGTTTGTGCAAACACTTCCTCCTCCTTATCCTCGTGGCATACTTGCATAGATTTCTGTCAAGTAGGTCTTGCAGAATATTCTCGAATTCCACACATTCCTCAATAGAGTGCTTAGCGTCCGGATGGAGTGCATATGCGATACCCACATCATAATCGCCCTTCACTAGGCCCACCTTCAACAAAGCTTCAAAAATAAACCTCCTAGAACTCCGGATTTCGCACACATCTCTTATCAGATCATGTTTTTCAACCTCGATGGCATTCGTCGAGGTACTCCCATGCTCGGACAATGGATTAGCCTCGATGCTAGGCTTGTCTTCTTGAAACTTTAACCATCCAGAGTCGATCAGAGCCTTACTTTATATTTGGAAGCTACGCATCGCTCAGTTGAGTGACCCATGCCTCCCCCATGATAACTACACTTGGCCTCTGCATCATAACCCTTTGGGTACGGAGGCTATACAGGCTTCATCGGGCAAATGGCAACCAGACCCCTTTTGACCAGGTTAGGTAACAACTCTGTGTAAGTCATAGGGATGGGAGTGAAGTTAACAAACTGATTCCTTCTGGGGTTGGCGTTTTGACCCGCATTCAGATTCGGGTTCGCGTTTGCCCTAACCTCCAAGCTTTAGTTGGGATACGCTGCGGTGGATAATACCCTTGTTGTTGAGGCTTGGTTTGATGAGCAAACTAGGCGTTAGCATCATAGGGAGGTTGGCTTAAGTATGGTCGATAACTAGGAGTAGGAGCTTGACCTTTCCACACAGGCATTACCGATGCTGCATGCACCTCCCCCTCCTTCTTCTTTCCCGGATTGAAGCTGGGTTTTTTGTAGTTTGCAGTCGTGGACGGGCCATATGCAATTTTCCTGTTTTTCAACCCGATCTCAATCCTTTCGCCAATTATGATGATATCAGCAAAATTGACAGATACATTCCCCACCATGTGTTCATAAATTGGTGGCTGGAGTGTATTTACGAACATCGCCACCATCTCTCTGTCAAACAAAGGCGGCTCAACTTGCACGGCCAACTCCCTCCAGTGTTGGGCATACTCCTTGAAAGTCTCCTTGTCTTTCTTAGCTATATTTTGCAGTTCTAGACGGTCCAATGCAACATGCATGTTTTATACGTACTGTTTCACAAAGGCGTCAACCAGATCCGCCCAACAACAAATTCGAGATGGCTCTAGGTGCGTATACCAGTTCAACGCCACCCCAGCCAAACTGTCTTGGAAAACATGGATGAGTAGTTGCTCATCATAAGCATATGCAGCCATCTTTTTGCAATACATGGTCAAATGGCTTTTAGGACAAGTACTACCTTTATACTTCTCAAACTCCAGCGCCTTGAACTTATGCGGTATTTTCACGCCAGGAACCAAACTCAATCTGGCAACATCTCTAAACCCATAGCTCTCAACTCACTCAATAGCCCTCAATCTCTCCTCTAGGATCTCCAACCTATTTTTAGCTCCAATGAGGCTGCTAATTCCCCCAACCACCGTGGTGTGTGGTGCAGCCCTGGCTGAAGTGTCCTCCTTAGCAACCACATGTGGCATTACGGTTACCCGTGTTCCTTCAACTGTGTTTGTTTCATTCATCACTGTACTCGCCATGGGAGCAGACACTAAGACAGGTCCCTGAGTGCCAATTGGCGGTACATTAACAATCGTGGGAAATGAGAACGAAGCGTGTTCTGCTTCTGAGTACTCTCCTACGGGAGGAGTGTAACCCGGGGGTAGCCCATATAGCGAGAAAGGAATCGATTGGCTCACAGTGTTGAACATCGGGGGGTAAAAGTGGGCATTCCCCTCAACTTGTGCAGACGAAGACTCTCCAGTAGTCTTCAGGGATTCTAGGGCAGCAAGGATTTGGCCGATCTGGTCCTTCAGCTGCCCGATATCAGCTTTAACAACTTCGTACGCTTCTTCCCAGTCTTCCATAATTCTTGAATTAGCCCGGGTCCTGTAAGGATGTCGTGGAAGTTTTGCCGTTGTTTTTTCCTTACTTTTACACTGCTTTATTATTTTAATTAATTCAATTAGATGAAAATGAAATATGTTAAGCAAAAGAAAAACGAGATGCATGCTAATGATAGGCGGAAATCACGGGGTCACAATAACATTACTGATGGAAATTAATACAAATCGGTACCATACAAAATATCCCGAGTCTTTCATATAAAGAACCTTAATTCATTACATTTCCCCGAAGGAACAAGACATGAATAACTGATTTTTACATCAATCCCTAGCTCGAGCGGTGAAAGCCTTCATTTCGTCCACTAGCCATTTACAATGATTAATAAAAAGTTTTATCTCTTCTGGCTGGTTAGAAAAGTGGGTCATCGCTTCGGCGTCCGACACCATCTTTGGAATGTCCTCAATCGCTCCATTTGCTAAGGCAGCCAGTTGGGAGAAACTTTCCTTCGAATGATCCACAACCCTTTCTTGTTCTATGATGTGATCCTCCATCTGCTTTATCAAGGCTTGATGCCTTTCTTCGAACTCCATCGACCTCCATCGCTCCTCTTGCTCCTCAATATAATCCTCCATCTGTTTTAACATGGCCTAATGCTCTCCTTCAGCTTCTGCCAGCTTCCACCGTTCCTGGTTCAAATCTGCTTCAAACGACGTAGCCATTTCCTTCATCTGATGCCCCACTTCTTCTATTTGAATTTGCGCTTCTCTTAGTCTTTTCAGGGCTTCTCACTTATCTCTTTTGGCTTCTTCGTAGAGGTGTTTCCATTGTTTTCTTTCTTCCAAAGCCGCATTCTTCTCTTTCACTCTCATGGCTAGTTCTTTGCTTGCGGCTGCAAGATCCTGCTTCAATCGGAACGTGTAGTCTCTTTCGGCCTTTTGGCTTCTAACCATTTCTTCGTAGGCTCGTGTCTTATCCTCTTTATCATTCCTCATATCCACAAAATCGTTGCACGCCCTTTGTAATTCTTTTTCTAACCTAGCATTCCTCTCTTTAAGTTTTTTCATCTCCGCTTTCAATTGCTTCACCTCTTCACTCTCTAGGTCTTGAGGTTGCCCTTCATTAGCCGGATGATCATTGATTGGCTTGAAAGGGAGTTTGACTTCCTTTACTCTTTCCAGAATCGAAGTGCGATAACTGACCTTGGTATTCACCACTCCCATCCTTAGATCCTTTTCTGCCCGCACGACACTTTCCCACGCACTTCTGACCTTCCTTAACATTTCAGTGAAATGCCCATCCTCATAGTAGATAAACAGTGTAGTGAGATAGTCTAGTAAAGGTGCCCCCTCTCGTGGGATGCCCGAATTGCCTTTGTACCAAAACAGGGTTGTAATTGACACAATATCGGGCACCTATGAGGGGTACATTGGGAAAGCTGCCACAATGATGGATAGAGGGTTTAAGCCCAAGCCAAGGAAGACGCCACTTCACATTGCCTCCACTCAAACCAGCGAAGAAACAGGCCTACTCATTTCCTCCTTCGTCTTTAAGCCCTTGGTGCGACAGATCTTCTAACGGACGCTTGACACCAACCGACCCCTTAAACATGCGCGCAGTCATCCACGTATACAATGCTGGCAAGCAACAAAGAATCTTCTTCCCTTTTCTCTCATGGCAAAAGCTCATGGTTCCATAAACATCTGCGAGGACTGCTGTTACGGGATTCTTTAATCTCGTCTTTCTTGCCACGAAGACGTCTATCGCAGTATAGTCCACAAAGTCTTCTATCTTGGGGAATAAGACAATGCCATACACGGTGGGGCTAGTACATCCATGAAGGTCTCCCACTCTTCTTTATCAGCTAGGTGATGCAAATATTGCTCCAAATATCCTTGCGTCAGCCCTCGCACTTGATTCCTCGTTATCAATTTGTCTTCGAGTTCTTTGGGGTGTAACTTCATTATGGCGGCAATGGTAGGGATAAAGGAGTGGTGCTCCAAGTGCTGATACGGAATAGTACCCTCTAGTGGTAATCCCAAGATGTGCTCAAACTCTTCTATAGTCGGTGCTAGCTGGAAGTCTTGAAAGGTGAAGCATCTTAGCGGAGAGTCATAATATTATGCTAGGCCTGTGATAGCAGGCAAATGTACCTCCACTTCCATTAGGCTCAACAGGTTTCCATACTTCTTCTTGAAAGTTTCTCATTTTATGGTCTTTAGTCGTTTGCCTAAACTTATCAGCCCTGTCAGGGTTCCACCCTGAGTCCTTAGGCGAGGCTTCCTTCTTAATATGGCGGAATCGGTCTGTTGTGTAGCACCAGATCTCACATCAACTTCCATCTTGAATATGATCAAGTGAATACCTGTGATTTTCCCTAAAACCAGCATGTTACCAACATGATGCATGATAATATGACAAAATATCACAATATGACTGACAAAAATGCATGCATGGTATGAAAATGCAAAGTCATTATTTTCGCAAAAAGAACAACAGTGTGAGGGTTACAGGAATATGCATTTCTCCCTTTGTGCCCTAATAGAGGTTCAATGCTTCGAATTCAAGGTCAAATATATGCAATCTCACAAGGATGGTTCCCTGAACATAAAGGTCAAAGGTCACTAGAGCTATGGCCCCCTTCATAGTATCTCCACAACAGTCGAGTAATCAACTAGGTGTGAAGGCACAAATGAAGAGAACAGACTCTAGTTGGGGTTCTCACGATAGCCAAACAGGAAGTATGTCCCAAGTGGCACCGCTACACAACCCCTCTATTTCTAAGCTACACTCAAACCCGGGTATACGGCCCCACTCAATAGATGCACAATGTGTGTGTGTGAAGGGAGAATGCAATGTATACCCAAACCCTCACTTGCAAAACAAGCAGAAAAATTCTCAGGCAGATATAAACATGTTTTCTACTCTAGGGTTCAATATACAACAATTATTTCAAACATCAAACATAGATAAGAATAAACAAATACGAAAAAGAAAAAGGGAAGAAAAACACAAAGCAAAACCACATCAAATTCACGTATTTAATTAAATGGCTTGACTCTCGAACTCCCCAGTGGAGTCGCCATCTGTCGCAACTGGAATCGCGACGGGACGACGATCCAAAAAAAAGAAAGCAGTTCTTGAAAAGAGATTTTGGAGTCGCCACCATAGTTTATTCTGGAAAACTACTGAAATGCCATAAAATGATAAGACACGGTCCACGAAAACCAGATTATGGGTTCGGGAGTCGGTTACGTTTAGGGAAGGTATTAGCACCCTACAACGCCTGCCCTAAGGCAGTACCTTTAACTAAATACGCGAATAGGATGTGGTTTTCAAAATGTGTAAATTCCACCTAAAAAGTAAAAATCTAAAGAAACAAAATATGTATTTTTATTTTTGTGCCCGACAAGGATTGACCTTGATCCTATGTATCCTCAGTCAGACTGAGAAATCAAGGCTACGTAGTTCTAGCTAAAAGATTGTTTGTTTGTTTGAAAAAAAGATATTTTGTGATTTGGTATTTTTATATAAGAAAGGGGCAAGGTTTTTAGCAATAGGCCGACGCGAACGGTCGCACGTGTGCTTTAACCTTTTAAAACATATTTTTATTATTTTTGTAAAAGAAAGGAAAAAGGTTTTTAGCACAAGGCACACACGAACGGTCGCATGTGTGCTTTAACCTTTTCAAACATATTTTCATTATTTTTTGTAAAAGAAAGGAAAAAGGTTTTTAGCACAAGGCTTACGCGAACGGTCGCACGTGTGCTTTAACTTTCTAAAACATATTTCCATTATTTTTGTAAAAGAAAGGAAAAAGCTTTTTAGCATAAGGCCTACGCGAACGGTCGCATGTGTGTTTTAACCTTTTAAAACATATTTTATTATTTTTGTAAAAGAAAGGAAAAAGGTTTCCAGCACAAGGACGATGTGTGCGGTCACACGTGTGCTAGACCCTTTTAAAAAATATTTTTGTTGTTTTTGACATTTATATATTTAAAAAGTAGATAAATATTTAAAATAAAAAAGAAAAATAAATAAAAATAAAAATAGAATCAAAAGATAAATAAATAAAAATGAAAATAAAATAAAATAAAAGTAAAAGGATAAAATAAAATAAATAACAAAGTCGCAAAGGTGCTTAAATAAAAAAAAAATGAACTGGGCCTAAGCCCAGGCGGAGAGGGGTGCGAAAATGAGAATAAGGGGGCGCAGGGAAGAAATTCGTTTTTTTTTTAGGAACAGAACGGGCCTGAGCCCAAGGCAAGGAATGGACGTAGGAGTGTAAATGTGAGAAATAGGGGGTGCGCATAGGAGAGAAAAGGTTTTATTTTTATTTATTTTTTGTAAGCTGGATCAGAAGGCCCAAGGCCCTTTTCGCTTCTCAGATCTGGAAAACCTTTAGGGGTTCTCACATCCTAACTCATTTCAAACACTAATGCACCCTAGAGACTCAAGTTTCTCCCCATGAACGAGAAACCCTAGAGGCACTCACCACTCACTGTGCCTAAGCCTCCGTTCAAACGGCCGACCACCGTGACGGACCCCCGCTCAGTCCAAGGCGTCACCGGCGACCAGGCGCCACCGGAGCCGCCGCCAACTCTTTCCCTCTTCCTCTTCGCGCGCGGGAAGTTCTCTCCCTCCTCCGTCGAACACCGCCTGAGTGAGCCCAAACGTCTCAAACCAAGACACCACCAGCGTTGCACGTCACGACCAAGGTTGCCGCCGGACATCGCCTCCACCGAAACTGGCCGCCGCCGCCTCCGGATCACGAACTAGGGTCGCGCTGGTGATGCAACTCGCTGCTGGTGCACGTAACTCTTTTCTCCCTCTTCTCCTACCATGGTCACCGCCACCATAGAGGTGGAAAGTACTGCCACCGAGGCCACCATTAGTGTGGTTCCACGGTTTGTATATCAGACAAAACAACCACTGAGACTTGTGGAGACAATGTTTGGGGGTTTGGGATTTTTGTTCTGATGTTGTGATTTGTATGTGATTGGTGGGTGAATATGGACTGTAAAGAATGGGTTACTGGGATTTAGGTCGCGATGCAAAACATTGATTTGCAGGTTCAGGTTTGTGATTAAAGGTGTGAAGATTTCTTGCACCGCGAAACTGGGAATTGGGGGAAATGGTCGATGTTTATCCCAAGAAGTTGAATGGTGGTGGTTTGCTTGAGAGGACAAATTGTGAATAAAATGGTAGGGGGTTTGTAATTTGGTCTGTTGATGCTGTTTGATGCAGGTGGAAGATGGTCTTGAAGATAGCTATAACGTATACCAGTATACCCAGATTGAGAGGAACCTATGGAGGAACCTATGGTCTACTAGGAATTGGGGGAAATGGTCGATGGTTATCCCAAGAAGTTGAATGGTGGTGGTTTGCTCGAGAGGAAAAATTGTGAATAAAATGGCAGGGGGTTTCTAATTTGGTCTGTTGATGCTGTTTGATGCAGGTGAAAGATGGTCTTGAAGATAGCTATAACGTATACTAGTATACCCAGATTGAGAGGAACCTATGGTCTACTAGAAGAACAAAATCGCTTCTATTCTTTCAGTTTTTTATAAGAACTGATATGGAAATGTATCAGTTTTTGCTTTGCTTTTTGTTATGTGTTTTCTGGGTAATGGACATTGAAGTCATGCTAGGGGAATATATACTTATCTCCTATTGTCATTTATATCTGATGTTGCAGGCATTGAAATTACATATTGCGTGTATTTTGATTAATAGGTGAAGTCACAAAAGAGGCAAACGACTATGTACTGATCAAACATCCTTCATGCATATCTAGACAACATCATTCATTCATACCCAACATCATTCATTCATATCTAGACACATAACAGAGGGCATGCATTCACATAAGACAAGACCAAGAGCTTAGACAAAGAAACTTACCTTTTCAGCTTCAAAGGAAACTCTTCCTTTTGGTTCTAGCTCCTTCTGCCCTCTTCGAGTGATCTTCCTTTTTGGTTGTCTCACGTTCTTACAAGTGTAAGAAGGTTGAAGGCAAATGGGTTTCAAATGACCGTGAGGTCTTCTCTTGATTACCAAGTGGCGGTGATAGGCGATGGGGGTATGTCTCCAATGTTCTCTGATGGTGAGGTATCTGAAAAAATGTTTTCCCTCTTTTTTTTTGGTTTTCTGTGATGACGCCCTACCCTCAAAACCAAAGCACACTCCTTCCTGTTGTACTGCTTCATGGGAACTCTGGGATATCCTCTGGCGCGGGATTTTCTTTGTCTCTTTTCTTTCTTCATGTTTCCACTTTGCAGTTGGCAGATACTCATTCAAGACTATTTTCTTATTCGATGTATGACTGCTGCTACTTAAGAATTTTCAACAAGAAACACAGAGACCTTTTTCACGCTGCCCCCATATAAGCATATTCTAAGCATTTCTTTTGTATCGCCTGAGCACTCCAACGGTTGGGAACAGAGTTGACCTTGGAATTTTACTTTTTCCTTTTCATTTTCTTTCACTTTTTTTCATTTTTCATTTTTTTTTTGTCAGCAGTGCAGTGAAAATAATTATATAAAAAGTATCCCTTTCTTGGAATTAAAACATAAAAAACGAATTAAAAGGGAACAATAAAATATGAAAGTAAAATACATAAAAGTAAACCGAAAAAAAAAAAACAGAGAAAATAAAAATAAAAATAAGACAAAAATGAAATAACATAAAACAAAATAGAATACAATAAAATAAATTAAAATAAAATAAAATAAGATAAAAAAAAAGAAATAAGATAAATAAAATAAGATAAGATAAAATAAAATAAAATAAATAAAATAAAACAAAATGAAATAAAATAAAGTTAAGTAAAATAAAACAAAATGAAATAAAACAAAATAAAATAAAACCAAATAAAGTAAAAAAATAAAAATTAAAAAAAATTAAAAATAAAATAAAATATAATAAAATATAAACACGAGAGAAAATAAATAAAAAACGAACTAAAATCAGAGGATAAAAATAAAAGAAAAGAAAACAAACAAAAATCATTTTTTTGTGGAAAATTTATAAGAAAACTATCTTTGTCCTTTTTATTTTATTACTTCTTATTAACACTAAATATTTTTTTTAACTATCCGGACGAAATTGGGTATTAACAGAACCATCAACAAAGCCAAACTTATTTTTCATTTGTAGTGCCATAGACATCGAGCAAGCCCATCCATGATAATTGTGACCTTCAAGAATCGGAGAAACAAGCACCAGTGAAGGATTCCGTTAGGGTGAATGTAATAGTAGTGTGTTGTATCTTGCAATGATGCGAGAGTAACAGAGAGTAGTCATAGAAGGAGAAGAAAAAGGCAGGAAAGCCAAGAACGAAAGGTAGAGGATGCAGATCTGAGCAAGAACAAAATTGGTTGCGGAAGAACGTGATGCAGAATTAATTTTCTTCTGATATCATGTTATGAGAAAAGAAATGATGAAATATTATTATTTCTTATTCAATGATAAGGAGAGAGTACAATTGATATATATAATTGTTTAGAATAATATAAAAAAGGAATATAAGTATAAAAACAGAATATAAATATATGAACATAAATGCACAGATATGAACAGAGAATAAAATAATTCCAATAGAAGAAACAATAGAACATAAATGTACAGGGGGCTTATCTCCATGTCCTTGCACATTTTATCCAGAGTATTGGAATAATGATTGGGGGAGCGGTAATATGGTGTAAACACAAACCCAAGTGACAAATAGTTTTGCACTCTAATATTTTCAATAATAGTTTTGGTGACAACCATCAATATGCTACGAAATATTTTGAAAGTCGGAGAGCACGCCTCGTGGGGTAGATGCTACTAAGCTAGAAAGGGGTTGTTGGATAGGGAAGATGTGGTGGTTGTTCATGAACTACACATATGGGCCATTACAGTCGAAAATATTTTACTATCTTGTCATGTTAAAATCAAACGTGAAACAAATGTAGACGTGGTGCTGAACAAGGTTATATATTATATCAAGAAATGACGTCGGAATGGGAAGCCATGGAAGAGAATTCTCTCAACGAGAGCACCAAAAGAAAGGTGTCACAACATAAAATTAATTGTAAAGAAGCAAGCTCATTCAAATTTAACCTCAGTGCAGGATGCTCTTTCAAGCAATGTGAGGTTAGATTCTCAAAAGAAACGGGTAACATGGAGGAACCCAGTGATGAGAATAACCCCTGCAGCAAAAATATTTATTAAGAAGAAAATATTTTTATCGAGACTCAACACAAACACAAGTATAACCTTGCCTAGGAGAGAAACACACACCATAGTGCACTTGAAATTAAAATTGATGCAAAAGCTGTTATTTTGTATCTCACAACTTATTCTCTACACAATTTTCATTTTATTCTTACAAATACATTTTACAGTAACTAACGTGGGAAGTATAACTAAAATTTTAAATGAAAAATGGAGAGGGAGTGTTGGAAAGAGGAGTTTTGTGAGGAGTTGTCTAAGAAGAGTAAGAAGAAGAAAAAGGGTTTGGAGTGGTAGTAGAGGGAGGAGGAAGGGGTGGAGCAGAAGAAGAAGGAAAGAGTAAGAGGAGTATTGATTGGTGGTTGGATGGGTTGAATGGGAGATAAGGAACAATGGGAATGTTAAACTAATCTCACGCACTAAAAATATTTTACTCTTAAGTATACTGTGTTATTTTTCATTAATTTAATAAGGCCATTAAAATAATCGTACAAAAACAGAATAAAAACAGTTACGTACAAAAATATAAAAACTAAACAACAGAAAATATCTCCATCCTCAAAAAAAATTAGAATATAAACGAAGAAAACAATAACAATTGAGCCATAAATCTTTAAACAAAAAAGAACGAAAAGAAAAGTTACACAAAATGGAGAAAAAGAAAGTAAAAGAAGGAAGAGAAAAAAAATTTATACAGGAAAGAGTTATGAGTAGGTCAGATAACAACTGCATTTTCTTAATTAATTTTAATTGATATATAATCTGTATGATGATAGATGGATAACTCTTTTTGCAGGAAAGAGAGAGAATGACGTAAATGATATCTGGAAAAAGAGAAAGAAACAAATAGTTAAGTCTAACATTGTTATTTAATAACTAATGAAAAAAAAGCTAGAAATAATTTAAATGTGTAGAGTGTTTGAGAGAAGTAAAATAATGTTTCTTTGAATAGAAATTAAACGGTTTTGATGTGCGCAGATTGTGCGTTGTGGTCCTCCTTTCCTTAAGTGTTGTACTACTGAAATATGCTACTGGGAGACAATCAACACACAATGTATACACATCAAAATGAAACAGGGGGCCCACAACGCCCAAATAGGGGTACCAATACAATATTAAACATATTACCTTTGGTCCACAATTCTACACATATCAAAATGAAACATGGGACCACAACGCACAAAAAGAGAACCACAACTTTTATTACTTGTCTTCCGTTATATGTGAGTAATAAATAATTACAAATACTAACTATCCACTACGGATTTTATTCATGAATACCAAGAAATAAAGGTATTTTTGTTATCCTAACTTCAATCATGTCATCCACGTAAACCTCAATCTCCTTGTGCATCATATCATGAAAAAGTGCCACCATTGCTCTTTGATATGTTGCCCCAGCGTTCTTGAGCCCAAAAGACATCACTTTATAACAGAAAGTCCCCCACAAAGTGATGAAGGTTGTCTTTTCCATATCCTCAGGTGCCATCTTGCACTGATTATATCCCGAGAAACCATCCATAAATGAAAATAGTGAAAACTTGGCCGTATTATCCACTAAAGTGTCGATGTGTGGTAACGGGAAATTATCTTTTGGGCTTGCATGATTCAAATCACGATAATCGACACACATTCGAGCTTTTCCATCCTTCTTAGGCACCGACACAACGTTTGCTACCCATTGTGGGTATCTCGCCACAGCTAGAAACCCTACATTGAATTGCTTTTGTACCTCCTCTTTGATCTTCAAGGACATTTCTGGTTTCAATCTTCTTAGCTTTTGCTTCACCGGTGGGCATTCCGGCTTGAGTGGGAGCTTGTGCTGCACAATATCTGTGTCTAGACCTCGCATGTCGTTGTAAGACCAAGCAAACACATCTCTAAACTCCTTTAGTAAGACACACAACTTTTCTCTCACTTCTGCTTTCATGCTTGTACCGATCTTCACTTCCTTTACCTCATCCTCCTCTCCCAAATTAAGTACTTCAACATCTTCCTGGTGAGGTTTTATCTCTTTAGACTCTTGTTCCACCAATCTCAACAATTCAGGAGAGGGTTCCGGGTCATCATCACAATCATCTTTTGTATTATTGATAGGGTGCTCAAAATTAGGAACATCGACATGGTTATTTTAAAAACATTCATTGTCATATCTGCATTATTTAAGTTTATGAAAAGGAAATAAATAAATAGGAAAACGATGAAGAATGCAAAATGATGATAAAAACACAAACAAACACGATTTGATTATCACGCTGGGCATAAAACTACAAATGTCAACCTATAAGTCACGAATCCTAAAGCCTTGGGTAAAGCTATAGGATTAGTTAAAACTATTACATCTTGTTCAAATTAAGCATCACGGGTAAATCGCGCGTCTCCCAATTGTCGAGTTGTGCATCTGGAGAGCAGGCCTGCACGAAACTTGAGCTTTCCGCTCCATCTTCATTCTCCACAGCTGCTATCTGGCCAGTGTTAACCCATCCAACACTGTGAAAGCTCTCCTTGAGGTTACAGATACGAATCTTTCCCACCTTGGGCTCCCGTCTTTCCGCCCGAGCCAGACTGCGCTCTCTCCTCTCTTCCATCATCCTTTTCCTATCCTATTTGGTGGGCTTGTATCCCAGGCCATACCTATTCTTGTTTTCGACGACCTCCAGAGGGAATGTTCGCCCTTGTCCATACTTGCCCAAACCTTTCCCATGCGTATAACCTTCTTTCAGCATGACCTTGGCCATCATGATAGAGGCACGCGACAGATGCGGGTTTACCGGGAATGGCTCCACGTAGGTATTTCCCACGATCTCCAGAGTTTGGAATGCTATCTCGAGAGCTTCCTCGGCTGCCTCAATATAGCGTGTGGATGATGGCCCGCTCACTAGGAGATCCTCCTCTCCTGTCACTATCACCAATTTATCTCCCATGACATACTTCAGCTTCTGGTGCAGTGTGGAAGGCACAACCCCCGCAGAATGGATCCATGGGCGACCCAACAAACAACTATAGGCCGGGAGGATGTCCATGACCTGGAATGTCACTTGAAAGACACACGGACCAACTTGGACCGGCAGTTCCACCTCTCTCATCACTTCCATTTTACTACCATCAAAAGCTCTCACAATCATAGAGCTCGGCTTCATACACATTCCATCACTGGGTAGCTTCTCCAATGTTGCTTTTGGCATGACGTTTAGGGAGGAGCCATTGTCCACTAAGACACGCGCTATTACATGATCCAGGCATTTCACCGAGACATGAAGAGCTTTGTTATGTCCTCTTCCTTCAATAGGTATCTCCTCATCAGTAAAGGTGAGGTAATTATTAGCAACGATATTGCCAACAATGCCCTCGAACTTGTTCAGAGAAATACCTTGCTCCACATGAGCCTCACTGAGTATCTTCATTAACAGCTTACGGTGAGAAGCAGAATGCATAAGCAATTCCAGCAAGGAGATCCGGGCGGGCATACGATTCAGCTGTTCCACCACTTTATATTCACTTTGTTGTATGAATTTTAGGAATTCACCAACCTCTTCTTCGGATATCTCCTTCTTTTCCTCCTTGTCAGGGGTCTCTTTGGCCTGCACACTCTTCCCTTTCAAGAACTCCTTTGCTTTTGCAGCCATTGTTGCTTCTTTATCATTGGTTCTTTCTCTCGCCAACTCTAGTGGTGTAAAGAGTCGTCCACTTCTGGTCATTCCACCAATGCCTGATATGTTTTCAACGGCCGGATCTGCATCATTTCTCTCATCTAACGCAATTGCACCATATCTCCACGGGACGACCTTCTCGTTCTTGTAAGGAAAGGGAGATGGCACTCGGATGACAACAGACGGATTTTCTTCAGTTACCGGTACAGGGGTGGTCCTAGTGAAATGGATCACCAACGGTTCTGGAAGAGTTACATCAGATTCTCCACCAGTTTGTGCAAACACTTCTTCCTCTCTGACCTTGTGGCATACTTGCATCAGATTTCTGTCAAGTAAATCTTGCAGAAAATTCTCGAATTCCACACATTCCTCAATAGAGTGCCCAACATCCGGATGGAGTGCGCATGTTATACCCAAATCATAATCGCCCTTCACTAGGCCCACCTTCAACAAAGCTGCTAAGATAAACTTCCTAGAACTTCGGATTTCGCCTACGTCTCTTATCAGGTCAGGCTTTTCAACCTCGACGACATTCGTCGAGGAACTCCCATGCCCGGACAATGGATTAGCCTCGACACTGGGCTTATCTTCTTGAAACTTTAACCAACCCGAGTCGATCAGAGCTTGTACTTTATATTTGAAAGCTACACATCGCTCAGTTGAGTGACCCACGCCTCCCCCATGATAATTACACCTGGCCTCTGCATCATAACCCCTAGGGCACGGAGGTTGTACAGGCTTCATCGAGCAAATGGCAACCAGACCCTTTTTCACCAGGTTAGGTAACAACTCTGTGTAAGTCATAGGAATAGGGGTGAAGTTAATAAACTGATTCCTTCTGGGGTTGGTGTTTTGACCCGCATTCAGATTCGGGCTCGCGTTTGCCCCTGCTCTCCAAGCTTCAGTTGGGATACGCTGCGATGGATAATACACTTGTTGTTGTTGAGGCCTAGTTTGTTGAGCAAACGAGGCGTTAGCAGCATAGGGCGGTGGGCTCAAGTATGGTCGGTAATTGAGAGTGGGGGCTTGACCTCTCCACACAGGCATTACCGACGCTGCATGTATATCCCCTTCTTTCTTCTTCCCCAGATTGAAACTGGGCTTTTTGTGGCTTGTAGCTGCAGGTGGGCCATATGCTATCTTCCCGTTTTTCAACCCGATTTCTATCCTCTCGCCGATTATGATGGTGTCAGCAAAATTGACAGATACATTCCCAACCATATGCTCACAAAAGGGTGGTTGGAGTGTATTTACGAACATCGCCACCATCTCCTTGTCGAACATCGGCGGCTCAACTTGCGTAGCCAACTCTCTCCATCATTGGGCATATTCTTTGAAGGTTCCATTGTCCTTCTTTGTCATATTCTGCAGCCGCAGACGGTCGGGTGCGACATGCGTGTTGTACACGTACTGTTTCACAAAGGCATCAGCCAGATCCGCCCAGCAATGAATTCGAGATGGCTCTAGGTGGGTATACCAGTTCAACGCTACCCCAGCCAAGCTTTCCTGGAAGACGTGGATGAGTAGCTGCTCTTCATGAGCATACGCAACCATCTTTCTACAGTACATGGTCACATGGCTCTTAGGGCAAGTGTTACCCTTATACTTCTCAAACTCCGGCGCCTTGAATTTAGGTGGTATTTTCACACTCGGAACCAAACTCAACCTTGCGATATCTCCAAACCCATAGCTTTCAACCCCCTCAACAGCCCTCAATCTCGCCTCCAGACTCTCCAGTGTACCCTTAGCTCCAATGAGGCTACTAAACCCCCCAACCACCGTGGCGTGCGGCACGGCTCCGGCTGAAGAATCCTCCTTAGCAACCACATGTGGTACTGGGGTCACCCGTATTCCTTCAGTTGTGTTTGTCTCATTCATTCCCGTTCCCCCCATGGGAGCCGACACTGAGACAAGTCCCTGAGTGCCGATTGACGGTATATTAACAGTCGTGGGAAATGAGAATGTGGCATGCTCTACCCTTGAGTATTCTCCTACGGGAGGTGTATAACCTGGGGGCAACCCATACAGTGGGAAAGGACCCGACTGGCTCGCAATATTGAACATTGGGGGATAAAGGTGGGCATTCCCCTCAACGTGTGCAGATGAAGACTCTCCAGTAGTCTTCATGGATTCAAGAGCTGCCAAGATCTGGCCGACCTGGTCTTTCAACTGGCCAACATCCGCTTTGAGAGATTCTTGTGACTCCTCCCAGCTTTCCATGGCTCTTGAATTGGCTCGAGTCCTATATGGATGTCGTGGAAATTTGGCCGTTGTTTTTTTCTCACTCGTACTGTTGTATTATTTTAATTGATTAGATGAAAATGAAACATGCTAAACACAAGGAAAGATGATGCATGCTAGTAATAGGGGGGAAATCACAGGATGACAAAGGCATAACTGATGGAAATTAACACAAGCAGATACTAAACAAACATCCCACATCTTTCATTTAAAAGGAAACCAGTTAATTACATTTCCTATGGGAAACAAAATACAAAGAACTCCAAATACATTATGCCCTAGCCCGAGTGATGAGGGATTTCATCTCGCCTACCAACCATTTACAATGATTGATAAAAAGCTCTATCTCCACTGGCGGGCTACAAAAGTGAGTACTTGCTTCAGCTTCCAACACCATTTGGGGGATGTCTTCAATTGCTCCATTTGCCAAAGCATCCAACTAAGAGAAGCTTTCCTTCCAATGCTTTACAGTTGTTTCTTGCTCTGCGATGTGCTCTTCCATTCTCTTTACTAAGGCCTGATGCCTTTCTTCAAATTCCATTGACCTCCATCGCTCCTCTCGCTCTTCGATGTAATCCTCCATCTGTTTTAGCATGGCTCGATATTCTTCTTCAGCTTCTGCTAGCTTCCAACGCTCTTGATTCAACTCCGCCTCAAATGATGTACCGATTTCCTTCATCTGATGCCCCACTTCTTGTACCTGAACTTGCACTACTCTTAGTCTTTTCAGGGCTTCCCGCTTATCTCTTTTGGCTTCTTCGTAGAGTTGTTTCCACTGTCTGCCTTCTTCTAAAGCCACATTCTTCTCACTCACTCTCATGGCTAACTCTTTACTAGCAGTTGCAAGATCCTGCTTCACTCGGAATGTATAATCTCTCTCAGCCCTCTGGCTTTTAACAATGTTTTCATAAGCCCATGACTTTTCTTCATTATCATTCCTCATATCTACAAAATCGTTGCGCGCACTCTACAATTCTTTTTCCAACCTAACGTTTCTCTCCCTTAGCTTTTCCATCTCTATCTTCACCTGTTTCACCTCTTCACTCTCTAGGACTTGGGATGGTCCTTCACTAGCTGGTTGATCATTGATTGGCTTGAAAGGGAGTTTGACTTCTTTTACTCTCTCCAGAATCCAAGTGTGATAACTGACCCGGCTATCCACCACTTCAATCCTCAAATCCTTTTCTGCTCGCACCACATTTACCCAGGCACTTCTGACTCTCCTCAACATTTCAGTGCAATGTCCATCCTCATAGTAGATGAAGAAAGCTATGAGATAGTCTGGTGAAGGTGCTTCCTTCATAGGATGTTCGAATTGTCTTTGAACCAAAACGGGATTGTAGTTGATACAGTATCTAGCACCTATGAGAGGTACATTAGGAAAACTGCCACAATGTTGGATAGACGTTTTAATCCCAAGCCAAGGAAGACGCCACTTTACTTTCCCTCCATTCAACCCAGCCAAGAATTAGGCTCACTCATTGCCCCCTTTGTCTTTAAGCCCCTGGTGCGACGGATCCTCCGATGGACACCTGACATCAACTGCCTCTTTAAACATGCGTGCGGTCATCCAGGCATACAATGCCGGCAAGCAACATAGGATTTTCTTCCCTTTTCTCTCATGGCAAAAACTCATGGTTCCATACACATCTGCGAGGACTACTGTTACGGGGTTCTCTGACCTCGTCTTCCTTGCCACGAAGACATCAATAGCGGTGTAATCCACAAAGTATTCTATCCTGGGAAACAAAACGATGCCATACACGGTGAGAGCTAACACATCCATAAAAGCCTCCCACTCTTCCCTATCGGCCAGATGATGCAAATGTTGTTCAAGATATCCTTGCGTCAGTCCACGCACCTGATTCCTCATTACCAACTTGTCTTCTAGTTCTTTGGGATGCAATTTCATTATGGCGGCAATGGTAGGGATGGAGGCGTGATGCTCCAAGTGCTGATACAGCGTGGTACCCTCTAGTGGCAAAACCCAAGATGTGCTCAAATTCTTCTATAGTCGGCGC
The DNA here is from genome assembly GCA_027742785.1 of Vigna reflexopilosa. NCBI lineage: Eukaryota > Viridiplantae > Streptophyta > Magnoliopsida > Fabales > Fabaceae > Vigna > Vigna reflexopilosa. The sequence goes on from CM050929.1 coordinate 21,856,453, forward strand.
CAACTGGAAGTCTTGAAAGGTAAAACATCTTAGCGGAGAGTCATAATATCGGGCTAGGGCTGTGATAGCAGGCAATTGTACTTCCATTTCCAATAGGCTCAAAAGATTTCCATACCTCTTTTGAAAGTTTCCCTCTTTATGGTCTTGAGTCTCTTGCCTAAATTTATCAGTCCTGTTAGATTTCCCCCATGAGTCCTTAGGCAAGGTTTCTTCCTTAAAATGGCAGAACTGGTCTGTTGTGTAGCACCAGATCTTGCATCAACTTCCATCTTGTATATGATCAGGCAAATACCTGTGATTTCCCCTAAAACCAGCATGTTACCAAATGATGTATGAACAAGATGCATGACGATAGAACAAAGTAGAAATAACATGACCAACACAAATGCATGTATAGTATGAAGATGCAATGACATTATTATTATTTTTCTTAAAAAAAACAAACAGCGTGGGGGTTATAGGAATGCACATGTCTCACTTTGTGCCCTAATATAGGTTCAATGTTTCAGATTGAAAGTTAAGTATATGCAACCTCACAAGGATGGTCTCCTGAACCTAGAGGTCAATGGTCACTAGAGCTATGGCTCCCAACATAGTACCTCCACAACAATCGAGTAATCAACTATGTGTGAAGACACAAGTGAAGGGAACAAACTCTAGCTGGGGTTCTCACGATAGCCAAACAGGAAGTATATCCCAAGCGGCACCGCTACACAACCCCTCTATTTCTAAACTACACTCAGACTCGGGTATAGGGCCCCACTCAACAGATGCATAAAGTGTGTGTGTGTGAAGGGAGAATGCAAATGCATACCCAAACCCTCACCTGCAAAACAACCAGAAAATTTTCCCAGGCAGATATAAGCATGTCATCTATCCTAGGGTTCAATATCCAACAATCAAAGTTATTCACACGCGATTATTCAAATATCAAACATAGATAAAGAAAAGGGGGAGAAAAACATAAAGAAAAACCATATTGAATTCGCGCATATAATTAAATGGCTTGACTCTCTAGCGTCCCCAGTGGAGTCGCCATCTGTCGCAACCGGAAATCGCGAAAGGACGACGATCCAAAAAGAAAATGGGTTTGAAAAAGTTTCGGAGTCGCCACTATAGTTTATTTTGGAAAACTATAGAAAAAACCATAAAAAGGATAAGGCTTAGTCTATGAAAATCAGATTCTGGGTTCGGGAGTCGGTTACGTGTAGGGAAGGTATTAGCACCCTACAACGCCTGCCCGAAGGCAGTACCTTTAATCAAATACGCGAATGTGATGTGGTTTACAAAATGTTTAATTTCCCCTCAAAAAATAAAACTTTAAAGAAAACAAATTTTTTTTGTGTTTTTGTGCCCGACAAGGATTGACCTTGCTCCTACGTATTCTCAGTCAAACTGAGAAATCATGGTTACGTAGTTCTAGCTGAAAGATTGTTTGTTGTTTGAAAAAAGATGTTTTGTATTTTGGAATTTTTGTGTGAGAAAGAGAAAAAGGTTTTTTTTTTTAACACAAGGCCTACGCGAACGGTCGCACGTGTGCTTTAACCTTTTAAAACATATTTTTATTATTTTTGTGAAAGAAGGAGAAAAGGATTTTAGCACAAGGCCTACGCAAATGGTCACACGTGTGCTATTAACCTTTTAAAATATATTCTTGATTATTTTTATAAAAGAAGGAAAAAAGTTTTTTAGCACAAGGCCAACACGAACGATCGCACGTGTGCTATTAACCTTTTAAAATAATTTTTTGATTATTTATATAAAAGAAGGAAAAATGTTTTTAGCACAAGGCCTACGCGAACGGTCGCACGTGTGCTATTAACCTTTTAAAATATATTTTTTATTATTTTTATAAAAGAAGGAAAAAGATTTTTTAGCACAAGGCCTACGCGAACGGTCGCACGTGTGCTATTAACCTTTTAAAACATATTTTTGTATATATTTTTTTGATTATTTTTGAAAGAAAAGAAAAGAAAAGAAAATAAAATAAAAGGATAAATAAATAATGAAAATAAAGGAAAAAGTAAAAAGATAAAATAAATAAATAAAAGTAAAATAGTAAGTAAATAAAAAAAGGAGTGCCTAAATAAGAGAAAGAGGTGTCCAAACTATTTTTTTCTTTTATAAACAGATTGGACTTAAGCCCAAACTGGATGAGAGTAAGATATAGCAGAAATAGGGGTGTGGAGGTAAAGAAAGGGTTTTTATACAGAGTAGGCTTAAGCCGAAACAAAATGGGTGCGCCTGGAAAATGATTCTTTTTTTTTATATTTATTATTATTATTATTATTTTTTAAATGAACCAAGGGCTCAGGCCCAAGGCTCTACAGCAGAAAGGCTAGGGGTTTTGTTTCCCCTAACTCATTTCAATATTACACGCTCCAGAGACTTAGGAGAGACCCTATAGGTCTCACCTCCGCCATCCACATTTCCTCTTCCTCAACCAACCGCTGTGACGTCGTTCAAGCTCCATCGGAGGTGCTGCCGGCGATGCGGGTCGCCACCGCATGAACGTTGCCGCCTCAGCCACCACTCGAACAGCCACCGTGCCGCTACCCAAGTCGTCGCCAGCTGTGCCGCCCACCGTCGAAGCCATCTCCGACCGCCGCTCCAATTCTCCCCTCTTCCTTTCTTTCGGACGGAGAAGCTCTCTCCCTCCGTCGTCGATCCCCGCCTGGAGCAAGCCCAGCCGTCCGAGATGCAAGCTATCGCCCCGCCAACGACCCAAATCACGGCCACCACGAGTCACCAGCAACGAAAATCCTCTTCTCTTCTCCGCATGCGAGGGAGGAACTCCCCTTGTTCGAAAACGACGCCGGCCACCACAAGTCGCAGGTAAGGGCGCCACCAGGACCACCGTTCGCCGTCGAGACCGTCGCAGGTCATTATCCTAACTCACGGCCACCGTGAGTCACCAGCAATGAGAACCCTTTTCTTCTCTTCGGTTTGATGCGGGAAGCTCTGCCCTTCCTCCGCCGAACGCCGCCGACGAAACCGACCACCGCCAGCCACTTGAAGAGTCACCCTCCTCTCAAACACGATTTCCTTCTTCACCCCTCTCTTCCTTTCTCTTACTCTCAGACCCTCAACTAAGTGAGGTAAAACACTCAGCTACAACTAACTATCGCCCATGGCAGAAACAAAGTTGTTTATCTGCTATCATTAACCTCGATGGTGGGAATCTGGAATGTGGTACGCTAAATACTGGTTTGCAGGTTTGGGTTCGTGATTAAAGGTGTGAACGCTCCCAACTTGCATCATTTCCCCTTTGTAGGTTCAGATAAAGTGCGACTAGTATAACAGTAATCAGCAGCCCAACGGCTATCAACTCATTCGAGAAGAAACTATGGATTGGGGAAACGGTTGACGTTTACTCCAGAAAGAGGAATGTGGTGGTTTGCTCGAGAGGACAAACCTTGAATAAAATGGCAGACTTGTTATTTGGTTTGTTTGTTTCAGGTGGAAGGCGGTCTCGAGATTGAGGGTAGTTGTAGCGTGTGCTGTTACCCAAATTGAAGGAGACCCATAGTTTGTTAGCGGGAACAACTGCTTTTGTTTTCCATGTTTTCTATTCTGGAAATGCATCTGCCTTTGTTTCCTTTTGCTGCATTTTTCTATGGTGTTTTGTGGGTGCAGGTAGAAGGGTATTCAGGTCTTGATGTTGGGGAGTATGCACTATGTCCTATTGTTAGTTAAATATGGTGGGTTTTGCAAACTGCATTTTGGGTGCAGTTTTCTGATTGACAGAGGATATCACAAAGTAAACGAACATAACCACATACACGCATATTTCATTCATATTCTAGACATGTAACAGAGACATATAACAGGGGCATGTAACAGAGCAACAGGCATTCACATATGACCAAGAGCCTAGAGAAGACAACTTACCTCCGCCGCTCCAAAGAACTAGTGAAGTCAAATGGTTCTCCTCTTCTCTGGTCATGAGGTGTTCCTTCTTCCCAAATGGTGATGATCAGTAATGGCAATGGTAGTGGGTCTCCAATGTTTTTGTAAGGGTCCCGTGTTTCTTCGACCGTGAGGTTGATAATGAGGTGTTGGATATGAATGATGTTCTTTTTGTTATGATAGTGTTTTTTTTTACTCTTGTTGTGATAATGCTTTTTTTCTAGTGCTCTCCTCTAGACTGTGTATGAATAATGCTCCCTCTTACTCTTTTCTCAACAGCGTGGTCAAAAACCGATCCCCTCTCTCTGTCCCTGCTGTCTTCTCCTGCTTCTTGAATCACTAGGGGCATATCCCTCGTCTTTTTCCTTTTTTTTGCGTTTAAATTGGATTAATTAGCCAGAGGGATTCAAATTTTCATCCCTCTTTGATGTAAGATTGCGGCTCTGCACAAGGAAGATTTTGGCTCGTACATAGTGAGCAGGAGGAGGGCAGCAGTAGGGAAAGTGTAACATGGAAAGCCTTGCAGGAGGGAAAGCTCGACTGGTATTTGCGTAGGCTGAAAACAGGAAAGCACAAGACCCATATTCCTTAAAGGGCTAGTTGAGTAAAGTGCTTTTTCTTTTCTTGTTTTTTTATTTATTTTTATATTATTATTATTTTATTTTTTTTATATTTTTTTTTGTTTTGTCTGTACAACAATGTTTTAACCTATATCTAAGAACACCTTTTTTTTTTGAATTTAAACTATAAGACGAAAGAAAATAAAAATTAAAAACATAACAAACAAAAATGGATAAAATAAAATAAAAATGATGAAGGCATCAAATAAAAATAATCGAAAAAGAAAGAAAAATAAAAACCTTTCTTTTAAAAAAAAAAAACAATAAACTAAAATGAAATTGGTTTTTTTTTTCTTCTTATTATTATTCCTTATCGACTTTAAACATTTTTATTTGACTACCCGGACGAAATTGGGTATTGACATTGACAAAATTCGACGTTAAATTAACGTCATATATTGACAAAATTTGACGTCAATTTAACGTCTCCTGATATGATGTCGTTCTCGAATTCGACATTAATTTAAGGTTAAATTTTTAAAATTTGACATCAATTTAACGTCTCCCGATATGATGTCGTTCTCGAATTAGACATGAATTTAACGTCAAATTTTTAAAATTCGACGTCAATTTAACGTCTCCCGATATGACGTCATTCTCGAATTCGACGTGAAAGACCAAAACTATTCGACGTTGTACGCTGTTTTTGTACTAATGACAATAAACAAAGCATTGAAAAAAAAAAGTTGGAACATGCCATGTTTCTAAAATGACCCAGTATAGACATCCAACACCTAGTTATACTCATGCACACATCATAACTTAATATCTTAACACATTCAATCTATATGAAATCCAACACCATCATTTAATTCAAACTTTAGTACAATATATTATCTAGCACAACAACACTTAAAACTCCTATCAATTCATTCCCCAATTTTTAACCTTTGAAAACCCTCTCCCAAAAGTCCAATGCATTACATACTTAGATATATTTTACCATAACCATTTTGCACTAACAAACCAAACCGTATGTATTTTAATGAATCCAATGAACCAAATTTATTACCTCATACTAGATTCTAGACAATAAACCTAAATAGTATAACCCATCATATATCAAATCACTATATTCATCACCATTTATAATACTTACATCCAGCTTTTTCCTAACATCATACTCAATATAATAGCATTAATAAACAAATGCCAAAACCTAAATAACATGTAATAGTCCACCCCGACACTGCACATTAGGTTTAACCATACAATTAAAACAACCCTTAAATGTTCATCCTCATTCAGTTTTATTCTAAATTCCCAAACCCACTTCCATTAACCATTTCCCTCTTAAATTCTAAATTATTATGTAACCACTTTAATCTATTCAAAGTTCCTTCACGTATTCAACCCAGAGCATAACCAAACCCGAACAACAAGATTATAATATTATTAACTTCATGTCCCTCCTATCCAACTTATTTTAATTTCCACATTCCCATCTTATATAACTTCAATCCCAATGCCATTATTCTGCAGTAGGTTTAATTATGTGAATCCTTACTGTTTCGGATGAGGGACTCAAGACCGAACACACACCAAACTGCTCTGGTGAAGCACTTCGGATAACTTCGCTCCTACGCCTGATCAGGTGTGACCTGCACGTTAGCACTCTGACGCTCAAGTCAGCAAAGTCACAATAATCTCAGGGTAAAAGTGATTTAGTCAAAAAAGTGTCCTATACCTGGTTAACATTTCTATATTTATAGGCCTGCAACTCAATAAGTGGACATTAACTACCTGTAACTGCTGCTCCACAATCCCGCTAGATTCGCCCCTTAATCATAACTGTTGCTGACGTGCTCGCAAGACTCGCCCTACATCATCCTCACCTTCCCTCTCATTTCACCCGACCGGTCTATCGGCCATGCCGATCGACTCCCTTACCTCCCAAATCGGTTCTTATCACTTTTGGCAACTCGTTCTCTACCTACCACTACTTGACCGACCATCCTCAGCTTGCCTTTCTTTGACCAGTCACCCTTTTACACTACATAAGCTCCCCAAGCCCCGAGCGCGAACACAAGCAAAGGGGTTTAAGCAATTTGAAACGAGGGCAACGATTGGAGAGTCTCAACCTGTTGGCCCTAAGATCAGCCTAATATGGAGGGCACAAATCGATTCGCCTTTCACTCAGTATGGGAGGTGAAAAGACTTTTAATTGCGACCCTTAGATCTTTCAACTACAAACGGCTGCGATCAATCCGCGAAACCGTTTTTTACGGCTATAAATAGGTGGAGGGCCCCTTCACATTTGGCAATACGTGCGACTCCCCTAATCTTCAAACCGATCTCCCCACTTCCACAACCCGATCATCGAGGTAATGTCTCGTTCCTCCCATTCATCCAATGAGTCTAAGGACGAGGGTCAGGGGTACGCGGGCAATGCGGCAGTGTCGTCGTCATCGTCCAGTTTCTCATCTACAACCTCATCCGTTCTTCCGGCTTAGAAGTAGAGTTTAACTATGACAACTCCCGTGCCTGGACTTCTATCATTCCTCCTCCGATAGTACAGCAGTACGAATGGGCCCCTCACGAGGTTAAGAATTACCTTCCTTATTTTGTCTCCACTACTTCCATAAGACACTTGTTAGAAAGGGTAGATATTCTAGCTGATGTTAGGGATGTCGATGATTACACCTTTGTTGTGTGTCGTTCAAATGAGCGAGCTTGTCACGGTCGGGAAGGGTATGAGGCAAATTTCTTCTATGTATATATAACTTGGTTTCGTGATTTAGGCGTCAGGCTCCCCTTTTCCGAATTTCAAATGGGTGTGTTGAGAGAGCTGAATATTTGTCCAGCTCAGTTGCACCCAAACGGGTGGGCCTTTATGCAAGCTTTTAATGTGCTTTGTACAGGCTTAGTTCTAACCCCAACTCCTGCGTCATTACTCTACTTCTTTCGTGCTCTTCCTAACAGTAACCGGTCGTGGATATCGCTAGTTCCTGTGAAGGATAGACAATTATTTACTTCTTTCAATTCCTCTTATAAAGATTTTAAAACGAACTTTTGTAAGATAGCCCTTCGTGAGTCTGGTCAGCCAAAGTATTTTTTCGATGATGGCCGTCCGAAATTCCCATTCTATTGGACTGAAAACCCGAAGAGGGTAGATTCGTGGCCCAAAACAAACATGATCGAGGCTGAGTTAGACGTGATCTGCCAAATTGATCTGCTACCCCGGAAGACCCCATCCCGCAAACTTATTGAGCTGCTCGGGAAAGACACTCTACGCGCTAGAGTGTTTGGTAAGTTTTTTCCTTCTTCTCAGTTGTCGATCGGTGAATATTAACATGCCTAAATTTGATTCTTTTTTCAGATCTCTTTGGAGGTATGGAGCAACACGAATCATTTGCTCGGTTGATGACCCTCAAAAAGAAATTGGCAACGGCCGGAGAGGGGACATCCTCGTCAATCCCACCAACAGGATCTATTGCTACCGTTCCCCCTAGCTCAGCGAATGCTACCTTGAAGCCTGTTGACGCTCAGGATCAGGCGACTTCCGTGAAACCTAATGATCAAGCCACTATTTCTTCAAAACTCCCTTAGAGCACCCTGATTTTGACATTATGAAAGTATATATGAACGGCGAACTCGTTGATCTTTCCCACCAAGTTGCATCCACCCCCGAAGTGGTTGCTCTCATCCCGACCGCACCCAAAGAGACTCCTGCTAAGGCATCAACCGATCTAACCTTCAACACTTAGATGCATAAGTATCAAAATGATATTGTAATCATATCCTGTTAGACAATCGTTTCCGTTTAAACTCCGTACTGCCAAAGTGTAAAATTTAACGTACTACACATGATACCTTATCTTTACTCTTATTATATGCTCATTCGAATGTAGTGACTTGTGATGCATGAATATTTAGTCTTTATTTTTCAAAGTTAACTTCTTGACTTGTGTTATAGCGCTCGGTCGGGAGTTCATTTTCAGACTTCCTGACTTCATCATTTCTGCCTTATACCATCCGATCAAGAGTCAATTTTCTGACATCCTGAGAATCTTCGAAGTCAATTTTCTGACTTCGTTCCACCCGATCAGGAGTCCATTTTCAGACTTCCTGACTTCGTCATTTCTGCCTTATACCATCCGATCAAGAGTCAATTTTCTGACATCCTGAGAATCTTCGAAGTCAATTTTCTAACTTCGTTCCACCCGATCAGGAGTCCATTTTCAGACTTCCTGACTTCGTCATTTCTACCTTATACCATCCGACCAGGAGTCAATTTTCTGACATCCTGAGAATCTTCGAAGTCAATTTTCTGACTTCGTTCCACCCGATCAGGAGTCCATTTTCAGACTTCCTGACTTCGTCATTTCTGCCTTATACCATTCGATCAGGAGTCAATTTTCTGACTTCGTTCCACCCGATCAGGAGTCCATTTTTAGACTTCCTGACTTCGTCATTTCTGCCTTATACCATCCGATCAAGAGTCAATTTTCTGACATCCTGAGAATCTTCGAAGTCAATTTTCTGACTTCGTTCCACCCGATTAGGAGTCCATTTTCAGACTTCCTGACTTCGTCATTTCTGCCTTATACCATCCGATCAGGAGTCAATTTTCTGACATCCTGAGGTTGAATCGTAGCCATAATCTGCTCATAACAAGAAATAAGAAGAAACGTTGATAGTATTGAAATCAAACAAACTACATCGTTTAACTAAAGTAAAATTTTAAATGCGTAGCGTTCCATGTGTTTGGCACAGCTTCTCCGTTAAGCAAACTTAATCGATATGCGCCATTACCTAAGACTTCGCCTACCCTGAACGGTCCTTCCCAATTTACCGCAAATTTCCCTTCGGTTACCTTCTTCCTCGCATCGGCTGTCTTTCTCCACACCAAATCTCCCTCGGTAAACTGCCTATGCCGAACCTTCGTATTATATCTTCTGGCTACCAGTCTTTTGTAGGCCTCATTCATCACCGCAGCGATAGTTCTTCTTTCATCCAACACATCCAAGTCAGCGCTCAACTGTTCATTATTTGCATCCATGTCGTTCAATACTCGCCGAATAGTGGGTTCCCCAACTTCAACTGGAAGCATAGCATCACTTCCGTAGGTCAAGTTGAAAGGTGATTCTCCCGTTGCTCCATGTGGAGAACAACGATATCCCCACAACACTTGATCGAGTTCGTCCACCCAACCTCCTTTTCCCTGACTCAACCTTTTCTTCAATTCTTGGACAATTATCTTGTTGGCAGCTTCAGCTTGTCCGTTCGTCTGCGGGTGTTCAACCGAACTTGTGACCGGGGTGATTCCCAACTCCTTGTAGAAGGCTACCAATTTCTTGTCTATAAACTGTCGACCATTGTCAGTCACAATGGTTTTTGGTAAACCGAACCGGCACACCAACCTCCAAACAAACCGTTCAACCTGAGCTGCCGATATTCTCGCCAGCGGCTCAGCTTCCACCCATTTGGTGAAATAATCTACTGCTACTAAAAGAAATTTCTTCTGCCCCTTGGCGATTGGGAATGGCCCTACGATATCCATTCCCCATTGAGCGAACGGCCAAGGGGAAACGATGTGTTGCAACTCTGTCAATGGGGCATGGGAAACATTGCCATGCTTCTGGCAAGCCAAGCACTTTTGTGTGAAGGTCATACAATCTTTCTGCATGGTGGGCCAGAAGAATCCTGCCCTCAACACCCGAGCCCTCAATGCCCGACCGCCAGTATGTCTTCCACTTGCCTCGTCTGTCGATAGGCATTTCATAAGAGGCGTGACGTATCCCCTTCGGTATAGCTCTTCTCCAATAATACAATACCTTGCGATTTGTTTTGCCTCATCAACCCGAAGATTCCTCCCCCCATCCTGCTCCTTTATTAAATGCATGATTTCAATCCGCCAATCTTCCTGTTCAGTTCTAATACTAAAACAGCCAATTGTTGGCTTATAGAGAACTTGTCTGATAACAGTGCCCAAATGGCCCTTCTCTTTTCCACTAGCCAATTTGGATAACATATCAGCCCTTGTATTCTCTGCTTTGGGGACATGTTTTATATTTACCTTCTGGAATCGAGTTTCCAAGTTCTTGGCCTTGTGGTAATACTGCAACAGTTGATCATCCTTGACTTGAAACCCCCCGTTCATATGGCCAACAACGACTTGAGAATCTGTTCGGCATTCCAAATCATTAACTCCCATATCTCCGGCCAATTCCATCCCTACTATCAACGCCTCATACTCAGTTTGATTATTACTAACCTGAAATTTAAAAATTATGGATTGTTCAACGATCAACCCGTCTGGTCCTTCGAGAACGATTCCGGCTCCCCCTCCGTTCTTCCATAACGACCCCTCAACGAATAACATCCATTCCTTCTCTACTCTCTCCTCCCCAAGTAACTCCACTGCAAAGTCTGCCAAGTGTTGCCCCTTAACCGACCCCCTTGGTTCGTAATGTAAACCAAATTCCGATAATTCGACTGACCATCCAATCATTCTTCCCGCTAAGTCTGGTTTGCACAAGATCTTTGCGATCGGGTAATGAGTCCTCACCACTATTTGATGTCCCTGGAAATATGGTCGAAGTCGTCGAGTAGCATACAACAATGATAATGTTATTTTCTCCAACCGTTGGTACCGGACCTCTGCCTCCTTCAAACTTCTACTTACAAAATAAACAAGTTTAAATTGTGGCTTTTCTTGAACGAGTGCAGCGCTTATGGCATCGTCCGTGACAACTAAGAAAACTTGTAGGCTAAAGCCAGGTTCTGGTCGGCCCATCACAGGTGGCTGGGTCAAAATTCCTTTAACCAGACCGAATGCTTCTTCGCACTCCTCGTTCCACCCTCCTTGACAACTCTTCTTCATAACCCCTAAGATAGGTTTTATCCGTTTGGCCAGTTTTGGTATGAACCGAGACAAAGATGTTAACCGTCCCACTAGTCTTTGCACCTCCTTTAAATTTGTAGGGCTGCGCATTTCCAAAATGGCCATGCATTTATCAAGATTAACCTCTATGCCTCGAACGGTTAGCATGAACCCTAAGAATTTTCCTGCATGAACTCCAAATGTGCATTTAGCTGGATTTAACCGCATTCCATACATCCTGAGCTGTCCAAATACTTCTTCCAAATCTTTAACATGTTCTTCGACCGATCTGCTCCGAATCACCATATCATCCACATAAACCTCCATACACCTCCTGATCTGGTTGGCAAACATTTTGTCCATTAGCCGTTGGTACGTTGCTCCTGCATTTTTAAGACCAAACGACATTACGTTATAACAATACGTGGATCGTTCTGTGATGAAAGCTGTTTTCTCGCTGTCTAGACGGTACATAGGGATTTGGTTGTATCCCGAGTATGCGTCAAAAAAGCTAAGAATTTCATAGCCTGAAACCCCATCCACCAATCCATCAATACTTGGTAATGGGTATGTATCCTTGGGGCATGCCTTGTTCAGGTCAGTGAAGTCCGTACACATTCTCCACTTACCGTTAGACTTTTTGACAATTACTACATTAGCCAACCAAGTTGTATATTTTACTTCTCGTATGAACTCGGCTTCCAATAATTTCCGCACCTCCTCATCCACCGCTTCCCTCTTTTCTGATCCCAACCTTCTTTTCTTTTGTGCGATCGGTCGGGCATCTTTGAATAAAGACAACTTGTGGCACATTACATTTGGATGTATCCCGGGCATGTCAGCTGCTGTCCACCCGAATAAATCCTTATTACTGGCTAATACCCAACCGATCTCATTCGCTTGGTTCTGCTTCAAACTTTGTCCAATCGCCGTAAACTGGCTCTCGCCATTTCCCAACTTGAACGGTTGCGTACTCCCTATTGGTTCCATCCGATCGTCAATGCTCATCCTTGGATCCAATTCTGCCATCGCCGCCACCATTGCTCTTTTGGTTGTACGGTACTTTGAGGTTTTACCCTTAATCCTGCAGTGTAACATTCCCTTGCCATCTTTTGGTTTGCTCGAACGGTACATACCTTCCCATCACCAGACGGGTATTTCAACACTAAATGAGGAGTAGAAACAATCGCGTCGAACGCATTCAAACATGGGCGTCCTAATAGGACATTATACGGTGTCTCGGCTTCGACTAAAAGGAAATGAATCTTCAATTCTTTTGCAGCTTTGTCCAATCCCAAGCTGACCTGTAGATCCACATAGCCTTTGGTTTCCACCCTTTCCCCCACAAATCCTACAATTTGCTCATGAAAAGGCATAACGGCCTCATCCGGAACATCTATTTGCCTGAACGTTTTCCAGTACAAAATATTAGCTGAACTTCCCTGATCGACCAAGATTTTACCCTCCTGGTACCGAGCGACCATGGCCGTAATCACCATAGGATCGTCTTGATCCAAATCTGGAGCATGGAAATCCGCATCAGAGAAAGTGATAACGGGCATCGACTTCTTCGTCACCGCCGCTCGGTTAACATGATGCAAATTCCTTAAATGTCGCTTTCGGGTTGAAGCAGTTGATCCTCCACCGACAAACCCTCCAGAAATGGTATTAATCACACCTCTCACTGTTCGATCTCTACTTCTTCTTCTGCTGTGCCGACCATCCTGCTTATTCCTTGGCCTCTGTTGACGCATAGACTCCCTTGTGACACTTTCCCCACCAATGGAAGGTCCCCCTCTTTGTACAAACTGCCTCAAATGCCCTTCTTGAACTAAACTTTCCAGCTTGTCTTTAAGAGTTATGCAATCTTCCGTTGTATGCCCCCTATTATGATGATAGCGACAATATTTGCTTTCATCAGCTCCCAATGGTGTTGGTATTTTAACAACTGTCAGCAAGTCAGTTCTCAAAGCCTCCTCCATTATTCTAACTCGTGGAGTGTTTAATGGTGTATGATGTGTGTAATGAGGAGCCCTAAACCGATCATCCCTCCTATGCCCATTCCCTCCATTAGCTCTCCTGAACACCCGTCTGTCACCCCTTCGATCTCTCCCCATCCTACTCGTAGGCTCCACTTCCTCTCTTCCCCTCTGATAAGCCCTTCCTTCTTCAATCCGGATAAAACTCGTTAACCGATTCTGTAGCTCGTCCATTGTTTGGGGCTCTTCTGCATAGATATAATCTACGAACGGACATGGTCTCAGAGTAGTCGTCAAGGCATAGACTACCATCCTTTGATCAGCAATCCGAACCTATCGCGCCGTTCGATTGAACCTATCCATAAACACCTTCAAGGATTCCTCCTTTCCCTGCTTCATCCTTACCAACGCCGTGTATGTCAAGCCTGGAACTCTATTTGATGCATATTGCTGACCGAACAGCTACCTTAACATGGCAAAGTTGTTTATTGTTCCAGGTTGCAACGAATGGAACCAGTCCAACGCCTCTTCCTTCAATGACAATGAAAAAACCCTACACCACACCAACTCATCTGACGAATACACTACCATAGCATCGACAAAAGAGCGAAGATGCTTGATCGGGTCCGTCGAGCCTCCATACTTCTCCATGGAAGGCAATACCTTGTTTTCTGGTATGACTGCTCTCATGACGCGTGCTGTGAAGGGTGAAGCCCTTCAGCTTGATCGTCAAACGAAAGATCTTGTTCCCCAGATTCATCCTGTTGCTCCTCATCATGACCGTTCAGGCCATTCCGATTTCCGCCTCTTCCATGTTCCCCTCGTCCATATCCTCTACCACGTCCATTCCCTCCACCACACCCATTTCTGCCTTCGTCCAACCCGTTTTCTCCCCTCCCTCTTCCACTTCCCCCCCCTCCTATCCTACCAGCTTCCGCATGGATCGCTCCTCTTGTCCCGTTTACTCGCCTCTCTTCTCCGCTGTCGGAATGAATTGTTTCCACATTCACCGACTGATCTGACTGCCCAACCACTCCATTTCCACGTTCGGCTCTCATTGCCGCCATCTCAGCTCTTATTTCTTGCATTTGCCGCTGCATCTCCTGCATCAACTGCACCTGAGGATTTTCCGCCATTGTGGTTGTGTTTGGGTTGTATACGAAATCTCGGGCCCCACGGTGGGCGCCAAAATGTTTCGGATGAGGGACTCAAGACCGAACACACACCAAACTGCTCTAGTGAAGCACTTCGAATAACTTCGCTCCTACGCCTGATCGGGTGTGACCTGTACGTTAGCACTCTGACGCTCAAGTCAGCAAAGTCACAATAATCTCAGGGTAAAAGTGATTTAGTCAAAAAAGTGTGCTATACCTGGTTAACATTTCTATATTTATAGGCCTGCAACTCAATAAGTGGACATTAACTACCTGTAACTGCTGCTCCACAATCCCGCTAGATTCGCCCCTTAATCATAACCGTTGCTGACGTGCCCACGAGACTCGCCCTACATCATCCTCGCCTTCCCTCTCTTTAAACCCGACCGGTCTATCGGCCATGCCGATCGACTCCCTTACCTCCCCAATCGGTTTTTATCACTTTTGGCAACTCGTTCTCTACCTACCACTACTTGACCGGCCATCCTCAACTTGCCTTTCTTTGACCAGTCACCCTTTTACACTACACTTACAAATATAAAACATTCTCTTATAACTTCATTGATTAAATTTAAGCATATCAAAAGTAATTTTCTAGGTTTCTATTACACCCATTTCCACTTAATGTACCATCAAAAGTAATTCACCACTGTATTCTCAATTCTTCGAACATATATTAACCCATTTCTCCTGTCACCTTATACCCGAATTAAAATCAGAAAAGAATACACATTTACTATTATTGAATCAATGTAATCATTCAAACCAATTAGTTCTTTGATATCATAGTAACATATATGTATAATTTTTGGAACAACCATCATAACGAAACCAATTTTTGAAACACCAATTTTTCAGACATTTACAGCTTATGAAAATAAGAAAAGACAAACTTCCTAAAAACTCTCCAATTTTCCCTATATTCCAGTGATAAAACTCTTCTATTAAGCATCTTTAGTTTCTAATTCTCTAGAAATAGGATAGATTAGTGTAAATAGGATAAAAATAGGTCTTTAATAAAAATATGTTTAATTTTCTCTTTTTAGAAAATAAAATTGATTTTTAAAGAAATAGGTTCTTTACTCTTTAGAAAAATAGTAAAAAAATAAAAATAAAATTTCTTTTTTGCTATTATAGACTTTCATTCTCTCTTTTTGTGGTTTGACCCTTGCCAATTTCTTTCTTTTTGCCCCCAAAGCCCAAAACGCAGCATTTGGATATGTAACTTAAGTCATGCGCACGCTTTGGCCATCTGGCTACTGTGGCAAGCTGTGCAAAGGAAGAGAGCTCGAAGCACTTGGATTTTCCCCAATTTCCTCCCCTTTCGAACTAGGGTTCATGCGAAGAGGAAGTGCCGAGCAACAAAAGTGAACGCAAGCTCCATGTCTCATGATTTGAACTAAAGGCAGGCACGTGACCGAGAAAGCAAAGCTGATCGGCAAAAAGAAGGGGATGATCCAAAGGCTGAGAAGGGCGAAGCATTTCGGATCGAAGAGATGAACTCCAAAGAGGATTCTCGAAGCTTCGAAGTTTGGTACTAGGTTATTCCCCTATCCTCCTTTTTCCCTTTTCGGTTTTTACAGGAGTTTTGTAATATAGTTTGTAGGGAGAGTGGAGTGGGTGACAGACATAGCAAATAGAAATTAGATTTTCGATTCAGTTCTCAGTCTTCGTAGATTAGAAAAAATAATTGCTTGGAGTTCTCTATATTTCTGGTATGATGTATTTTCATTTCCAATTCTTAATAACAATTGCTTGTTTCAATTTCAGTTTTATTGATTCCTTTACATTTCTTCCTGCTCTTTCAAATTTCCAGTTAGCCGTAGAATTTACGTTGAAATATAAGTTCTGATGTTGCTTTGAATTTTGTTTCTTTCCATTTATGATTTCAGCACTAGTGATATTACATGATCTGGAATAGCATTACGTGGATCATTTTAGTCGTAGCTCTATTTTTTGTATTAATCGTGAGTTGATTCTGTTTTTACTTTCTTTCTTTGTATTTACTTTATGATTTCAGTTTAGGATTGGTGTTAATGTGAGTTCTGAATTTCTGTTGCTGTTTTTACCTTTGGTATTGAGTGAATTGTCCATTTCCAGTAGTGATTGTCATCGCCCATTACCTTATGAAGAATTCTTTTAAAGTTCATTGTATGATTTGTTCTGTTTCTTTGATTAATGTTGGTTTAGGTAGAAGATTTCTTAGTTGCACATTGTAGGGATTAAGTTCTGATTCGTTCAAGTATGGATAATCTGTTGAGTGCATTTTAGATGTTATAGAGTATTGGGAAGTGCAGTTTTGGGTAATTGGGATTGAAATAATTTTTTTTATGTAAGCCGTGCACATTATTGCAATCAGAAGCCATAGGACCCCAAAGAGGGCCTAACGTGTCAAGTTGTCTTCTTGAAGACATGGCATGCTTTAAGGATTCAATTTAAACCCAATATCAAATTTGTATTTGACCTTTATTCTCTTTTCTGATTTGCTTCAAATATTAAGTAATTAGGTTTAGGCTTTCCATTTCTATTTTCGGTTACTATGTGGCTGTGTATATTCTTTTTATCTGTTCCAGTCACAGTTGCTAATCTAGTTTTTCACTTTGCATTCCATTCTCTATGTTGTTTCCACTTGTTCTTTATATTGAGTAACTAGAATTCAGATTTTAGGTTCTGTCATTAATTTGTATAAGTAGCCTAGGTTCTTAATTTTGCATTAGTGTATCATTTTAGAATAGATGTCATGCATTGCTTAAATCTTTGCATCTAATTAACATTTCATTCCTATTCTCACATCATGCATTCACCAATTAGTTTTAGCTATACATAATACGTATTATTAGTTAACCTTCTTTCTTTTAATTCACTTTTCTTATTCTCCACCTTGTTTTAGTTAGTAACATTGATTCCCTAATCAGTCCTTTACTTCATTAGTAGGGACTAGATTTTGTCCTGATTTTGTGCGACCAAAAGCAAGTTTAACACTCTCCATACCTCAAACTTGATCTTCTTCACATTGCAACCTCTTTCACCTAGCTTCGCACTTTCACATCTCCCTTTCACTCAAACCCTCACTTCTCAACCTCTTTCACCTAGCTTTGCACTTTCACATCTCCCTTTCACTCAAACCCTCACTTCTTGTACCCACTTTCTACCACTCTTGAGCTCTAAAGCTCTCGCTTTTGGTGTGTCTCTACCAACCAATTTTGTCTCCCTTTTATAGGTTTGTTCACACCCTAAAATACAAATCTCGAACCCTAAAAATCAAGCCTCAAAGTTCGAAAACTATGTTCAGCACACACACAGAACCACTAGGACAGCTTAATTTCACTGATAATACACTCATTTAATATCAATTTAAGTCATCTTATTTCACACATTTCCATATAAAACATACAAACTTTCCATACAACTCAACCATTCAATGACGTCGACGACCAAGGTCTTATATTTTATTTACAAAAATTTTTGTCTTCGAAAATTAAGGATATATGCTTATAAACTTTTTTTAAAAAGACTCTTATCTCTCAATCAAAAACACCTCCAATCCGACCTTTACATGTTTCAGTCATAACGTATCACCACAAAAGCTTCCTTCTAGACCATCAAGTGACCATATTGACTCGTGACCATATTGACTCGTGAAACTACTTGAACTTATATGGAATAGTATCCTATAGTCACCAACGAAAACTGTCCAACTATTGAATGCTACTAATTCCCTTTTCTCTAAAATGTACCAATTAAAAAAAAAAAGACCATACTGATTTTATACTTCAATCACAAATTATATATATATATATATATATATATATATATGATTTGCTAATTTATGTAAGAAGTTTTTTAGTTGATATATTTTAAAAAAGTGTATCAAGTTTTAGGTTAAAAAAAATGAATTTTAAATCTAAGGATATTTTAATAATTTTAAAATTTAATTTAAAATAAAAAAAATAAAAGGTAATTATTACCTTAATTTATCATCTGATTGGTTTACAGAAATTATTACTTTTTATTATATATTTTTTAAAAGGTAGTTATTTTTTAAAATAAAAAATAAAATAAAATGTAGTTGTTTTTTAAAATAAAAAATAAAATAAAAAGTAATCACTATGACCAATTAAAATGATAAATAATTATATTTTATTTTTTTTATTTTAAATTAAATTTTAAAATTATTAAAATATTTTTGAATTTAAAGTTGGTTTTTTTAATAAGAATTTTTTTTAATCTAAAACTTGATACACTTTATTAAAATGTATCAACTAAAAAAATTTCTTAACGTAAATTAGTAAATCCCATATATATATATATATATATATATATTTTATTTTTTTTTAATTTGTGATTGAAGTATAAAACCAATAGCGAAACCTAAGAAAAAAAAATATTATATTGCAACAAGGAGGAGGTGCAGGTAGCAAGAGTGGGGTGCAGAAGTCATTGTCTTCCCCGTTTCCTGGTCACAAACTGTCGTCGTTTTCATTCTGTGCTTAATTTCCCTTTCGTTTCAGCCACCATATACCACAGTCCTTTTAATTTCGTCGCAAAATCTGAACCTTTTAACTGTCTCCTTCGCCATTGCTCCTAAAATACTTGACTAAGGTACTCCTCCCTCCCACAATCAATTTATGCATTTTCAACTTCAACATTTTTTTTTCCACGTAAAATTGATAACTCTTTTTTTTTTCTTGGGGACTAACCAATTTCATTTACTTGTAAAAAGGGTAAAGCAAGGAGCCAAAGTCCCGGAATCCATGGAAACGCAGTATGAAAAACTCGAGAGAGAAGACCCTATTACCGATAGTTCCTCAGAAGATGTGGGTAACTTGACAAAATTTCATAAAGTTATAATTTTTGTGTTTTTTTTTTGCTTTTTTGGATTTCTTTAAAACTAGGTTTATAGTGAATGCGAAGTGTGATTGATTTTGATGATTACAGGAGGAGCAGGAGATAGAGAAGGAGTTAGCAGATGTAACGTTTGAGGAATTGCAGAAAGCACGCTCGAATGGGGCACATGCTTTTTTTCAGAAACCCAAAGAAGACAAAAAGTTAAAAAGGGCTAACAAGAATAGGTATTGCATTTTTAACAGTTTAATAGATTTTTTTTTATTTTTTTTTTTGGTTCTGATTCTTTTGTCCATGAAACCTCATGCAAAGAAATCTGTAATGTTTTACTAGGCCGATGGAGGCCAGTAGCAAGAAGCCAGTTTCTGCTTTTAGAGAGGTCATCCAAGCTCCAAAGAAGGTATATTTATTGTTCCTTGTAAAGAGTGTAACTTTCTATTAGTTTTTTCTTTAAATTTATGTTACTCTCTGTCACTGAATTCGTGAGGTTTAGCTCTTCAAAGTCTAATGAGGCCCTGTAGAAGCTTGCGTAGCATTTTGATATTTTAGACCTACTAGGCTGCTACCCTATAGGGCCATTTGCAAGCTTATGTAGAGTAGGAAGACCAATTGCAGTCTATATCTTGTTTGCTTTACACATGCACACACATTCTCACATATTATGAAGACTCTGAGTGTCATGTATGTAGACTTTGGATGTGATTAAGTGAATTATTGCAATACCTCTCGCTATGCAAGTGTTTATTAGAAGTTTTAAAATGTTTGTGCTGGTGCTATGATGTTGAGTTGTGGAAGTTATGTTAAATTTGAAAATTGATATGGTTAATGATATTTTCATCATTTTCCGTGTCTGTTTATTATTCTGAGTTTCTACACGGTTAATAATGTCAGGTTGTACGTGATCCAAGATTTGAATCTCTTTGTGGTACACTTGACCCTGAAGGGTATGTTCACCTCTTGACATGTGCTCTTTATTCTTCTTTTCCTTTTTAATGTTGTCATCATGTATATCATTATAAACTTCAAGAAATTTTGTGCTACTTTTAAGTTGTGTTAGTTCTGGTTGCCTTTGCTGTTTTAGAGCATGTCTAGCGAAGTGCCACTAAATATCTTAAGAAGACGCTAGTTCCGTTCTTATAGAGGAGTCAACTTAGCGGTTAAAGCAGTGAAGAGAAACATGTAAATTTCAAATGAATGACTTTCTTAATGTGAGGAAATTTTAAACAGTCAAGTTTGAAATAGTTCTTGTTGTAGATAATAACCTTTTCACTGTCATAAATAATTATCTTTCTAAATATAAAAAGCTTCTGATATCCTTACTTAAACATATTATACTTCTATTATGTTGAAGGGTCCTTATGTTGATCTGTATCTTAGTGCATAACCAAGTAGTTTTATTTTAAACAATGCTTTCAACCAAATCTGGGAACTTCTGTTGTAATATATGTGCTTGGACTTGCAGGTTTAAGAAGAGGTATAATTTCTTATATGAAAACGATCTTCCTGCTGAAAGACAGGTAGTCTTCCAGATTATACGTGTAGAATTTTTTTGTAGAGCTTACTCTATGAACTCTGATTACATCATCTTGTTGTACCAGGCTCTGAAGAAGGAATTGAAAAAGTATAAAGATCCGAAGCGCAGAAGTGAAATAGAAGAACGTATATCATGGATTGTACGTACTTCACTTTTACTAGTTTGTCTTCTACCTCCAAAAGTATAATATTTATTGATTTCCTCATCATGTATTCATGTTTTTTCAGGATAAACAAATGAAGTCTGATTCAACGAAGAATATTGATATAGAAATATTGGCGAATCATAAAAAGAAAGAGAGAGAAGCAGCAAAGCAGGGGAAACGTCCTTTTTATCTAAAGAAATGTGATCCTTCCTGCCATGCTCTCATTTCCATTCACAAACAGATCAATACATGTTAAATGAATTTAATGAAGCATCACTATATATGCTGACGTCCTTTTCCATTCCTTGCAGCTGAAGTACGGAAACAAAGGCTGATTGAGAAATATAATCAGCTCAAGGTATACATCTTAGAACATCTTTTTGTGTTTACCCCTGCCCCCACCCCATTATACCACTTGTTTACTCTCTATCGTTTCTGCTAAATCTATCTGTTCATCATTTTTAGTCATCGGGCAAACTTGAAGCATTTGTTGAGAAAAGGAGGAGAAGGAATGCTGCTAAGGACCACAGATACATGCCGTATCGTAGATCTGGTGATGTCGAATAAATTTTGTAGCTTCTTAAGCTATAATTATATACTAGAATATAGCACCAAAATGAAGAGTAATATATGTTTTCTGGCTGCCAGCTTTGGGGATTGAATATTGACGTTTGTTGATGGCATCATGGAATTTGTTTTGTGACTCTTGAAGGTTTACTAATTATCAGGGAATGAATTGGTGGCACTTGGCTACTAGGCAGTTTTTTGAGTCTGTGTTGTGTACTTGTAGGAGGGATTAATAGTAATTATTTTATAACAAATAAAATGCATTATCATATTGAAGAAAAAGAAAATATTTATTATAAATAAAGCACGTTAAGTTAAACTCACTTAACTCTAACCTAACCCATCTAACCTAACCCATTTAAGAGGAAATTTTGGGAGTTAGAACTTAATTTTAACTTCCATTTAAGAGGTTTCTTAAAATGAGGTTTTTTAAGAATAGATAAGAACTGGCTTATAAATCATAGATCAATTTGATAACTAATAATAAATCTTAAAGTCTGTTATGATAAGTTTATCCACCACTAAAACAAAATATATTGCTGCAATGCCTATCAATATATTTGGATTAGAGGAATTCTAAGTCAACTCGGTGCTTTAGAAAAGAAGCAACTAACACAACACACTAGTGAAAAAATATTGTTTAACGTCACTCATATGACATCGGTTAGCGCGTAGCCCGACGTATATGAGTGCATGGTGGCATTAGCATAAATAAGTGGTAACCTAGACGTCGGTTTGAAGGGGACTCGAAGTCTATTATGTAATACACGTCAGCTTTGACGTAAACCGACGTCCAATGTATGGAGGTAGGCGAGACTTCTCTTGGCCATTGACGTCGCTTATGCTGGGGGCCCGACGACTACTAGGAGAGCAATTAATGCTCGCCACCTGATTCCCAGACGCTTAGACGTCGCGCATCGAAGTTTATAGCCTGTCCGGAAGGTGGGAAGACAGAAATTTCTGCAAAATAGACGTCGCATTTCTGGGTGCGCGACGTCTATGTGCCTGTAATTAATTATGTTCACCAAAATCCGAGGCACCTCGACATTCGGTAGCAGTGACGGACGTCTATAGTATTATAGACGTCGGCGCCCTTTGTCATCCGAGGCACCCCATTTCATTTTAAATAAACCGCAGACCCTTCACGGCATTGCAGTTTCTGATATCGTCTTCCTCTTCTCCTTTTTCTCTTGCGGCACCTCTTCTTTTTCTCTCTTGCGGC
Organism: Vigna reflexopilosa; assembly: GCA_027742785.1. NCBI lineage: Eukaryota > Viridiplantae > Streptophyta > Magnoliopsida > Fabales > Fabaceae > Vigna > Vigna reflexopilosa. The sequence goes on from CM050929.1 coordinate 21,879,254, forward strand.
ATTCTATTGTTGTTTTTGATATCTTTATCGTCTTCCTCCTCTCCTTTTTCTCTCTTGCGGCATTACATCCCAGGTGCGTGGTTTTTGTTTATGCTTACCGTTTAAACTTTGTTTAGTCTTTTATCGATTATCTTCTGGTTCAATTGATTAAAATTTGCTTTTTTTGTGTTGTGTTTTAGTGCAGTTTTGTTCCTTTCTTGGGGTAACGTAGTAACACATTCTCCATTTGCTAGCTGCCTCCCAGAAAAAGCGGCGTCTTGTGAATTTCTTTTGGTTGTTTCAACCCAAAAACGATCCTGGGTTGCCTAGTTATCGTTTCACCGTGATTTTTTCATCTTGCGGATGAAAATGGAACTAAGCAACAACCTAGGTTCGGTTTTGGGTTGAAGGGACCCATAAGAAATTCAAAAGACGCAAGGTTTTTTTTGGGGGGAAACTAGCAAAAGGAGATTGTGCTACTAGGCTATCCAAAGACGGGAACAAAACTGCACTAAAACACAACCACTAAATTAGACGTCGGTTAATGTGTACACCGACGTCTATAGTACCTTTTAGACGTCAGTCAGTGTCAATTTCGAAGTCTTTAATGTCTCTTCGACGTCATTTATTGCGCAGACCGACGTCTATATAATGTCTTTAGACGTCCAGTTAGTCCTACTTCGACGTTTAGTGACGTCGGACATGTCAGTGACTGACGTCACTATAGACGTCAGTTATATGCTTGCCCGACGTCCCATTGACGTCATGGGAATAGACGTCGGTTGTTTTGTAGATGTTAAAAGCCCAAAATAACCAACGTTAAACAACGTTTTGGCACTAGTGACAATGATATTATGTCAATTGTCTAAGATCCAATCTTTTCATTGTAGAAACAAACATATTATAGTAAAATTTCATTTTCTCTATACTTGGTAAAGAAAGAAGTTGAGACTAAGTTATTGTAGTTCTGATAACTAAGTTACAGATAGAAAAATATATCTTTAATAACTTTTTTTTGATAATTTTTTTTACAACCGCTTATATAACAGTTTGTTATTAATTTGTTTTAAATATACAAACCAATAAAAATAGTGACCCATGTCAACTATTAAAAAAAATTATTAAAATATCATCTCCGGATTCTAGTTCTCCTTTATTTTTGGTCATGCAACATGGGGTGTCACCACGTGGGTTAGTACGTGTTAGTTTTTCTGTTTTATGTAGGCTTATATAAGCCTTCTCTTTTCATTCGAAATAAAAGAGAGCTTTCTTTCATTTTGCTTTACATTTATTACGCTTTATCTTTAACATATCTATCTATGGAATATCTGATTTATAAAACAATAGTATGACAATAATTTTTAATATTTTATTTTAAAAAAGTTTAATACATATGATTTTAATTTGAATTTACACAATAAAATTATATATTTATCATGTTTTTAAGAATTTTTGCACATTTTTTTAATACGCATACATCACGTTGATACATGTAGTATCCCATACACATAGATCATTATACATAAAAGTTAGAGCATTTTGGACCAAAAAGGAGTCATGAACCAATTAGAAGAGAAACAAGTTTATCTGTTCTCACAAATTTGAACGCTTTCTCAAAATATCATTAGTTGGTAGCTTGCTAAAGATCAACCTTCACAACATGAAAAAATCTAGAATATGGTAAATAGATTTTTACCATCCAATACTTGCTGAGGCACCTTTAATGTGCTGATAAGATTGCTTAAAACAGAGCAATCCATCATTGGAATTACTCCATCTCTGAAATTTTGATTGAGGCTTAATAGGGATCACAACCTTTTTACTTCATGAAGAGATTGATGTGCCTCACAAGGAAGAACAGAAGGTATACCAGCAAATATTGGACATTCAGTTGTTCTCTGAGCAAAACTCAGTAACAAATTACTTCCATCTATATATAATTTAGGATTGCAACCCTAATGAGGTTCATACTTCATACATTCCAAACAATGAATCCACATAAATTCAATGCAAGAACAAGCACATATACCAAGCAACATAGTGCTGCAAGAAACAGGAAAAGAACATACTAATATACTGGACAAAAAATTATACAGGAAAAAATTAATTAGAAAGACAGATTACATAATCCAAAGGCAGAGTAACTGCACACTAGTTGCATTTTGGGAGACAGAAAAGAGAACCAAACAAAGGAACATCTAATTCATTTAGCCACAGAATAGTAAATGAAGATGCCTAAAATCTGAAAAGGATTATTTCATTCTGACTTAAGCCAACAGCTTACTACCTGTTGGGACTTTCAATCAGCAACATTAGCATATTTATGCATCTAATGTTCAAACTTCAAACTAAGGATTAATCTCTTGGGTCAGTACTAGACAACTTCAAGCATTTACTCTAAATGTTTTTAATTTGTTGTCTATGCAAATTCACTTACCAAAGGTTTTGGCAGAAGAGAAGTTTCATGAAAAAGAACTATGCAAAAGGACATATTCTTATTCATATCAGATATGAAGTGCATGAAAGAGCTCAAGTTTGAACACCAGGCTAGCAACAAAATCTGAACTCATAATTCATTAAGCAAAACACAAGTCACTGCTGTTAGACCTGGATAGTCTAATCTTAGCCCTCTATAATTGACAGTTTAGTCTTAATTGTCTTGTACCGTTTGCATAAGATGACCCATATGTTTTTTATCATAAGAGTACTATTAAGATTTGATGTACTGATATTTTGATCTTACTAAAAGATAATGTATTGGAATTTTGTGACTCAAACAACATGTAGTTAAAAGAGTCAAAGCTGTTAAATAAAAATATATTCTTATTCTATTTTTAGAAATATTTTAGGCATTATTTAATTAATTAGTTTAGCATATATTTTTAAAAGTTAGTTACAAATTATGTAGTATAAATATTTATGTTTATGATCAATAAAAAATATCAGTTTCCCTTTTATTCTTTTGTCTCTTATAGGTTAAAATCCAACAATTGGTATCAAGGACAAAAAGGATCTTACGGGATCTGTGATATAACCCATAAACACCTACAATCACAAATAGTCACCACACATCAAATGGAATCTCAAACATCGTTTACTACTGTTTCTATACCTGTATTTGATGGACAAAACTATCAAATGTGGGCTATCAAAATGGAAGCATATATAGATGCTAACGATGTATGGGAAGCGGTAGAAAAGGACTACAAAGTGGCTCCCTTGCCAGATAATACTACGATTGCTCAAATGAAAAATCATAAAGAAAGCGGGCTTCAAAAGTCCAAAGCCAAATCAATTTTGTTCACAGCTATATCTCCAGTCATTTTCAACTGAATAATGACGTTGAAAACGACACATGAAATCTAGAAGTTTTTGAAGGAAGAGTATGAAGGCAATGAGAGAGTCAGAGGAATGCAAGCTTTGAATCTGGTTCGAGAACTTGAGATGCAGAGGATGAAAGATTTAGAGACAATCAAAGATTATGCGAACAAGCTTCTTGGCATTGCAAACAAAATACGTCTTCTAGGCACTAAGATTCCTGATTCTCGAATTGTTCAAAAAATACTTGTAACAATTCCAGAAAGATATGAAGCCACATTAACTTCCTTGGAGAACTTAAAAGTTCTTTCTACTATTACCTTAGCACAACTTTTGGCAGCACTTCAAGCTCTAGAACAAAGAAGACTAATGAGAGAGAAGGTCATATTGAAGGGGCTTTGGCAACTAAATTGCTGAAAAAAAGGTCAGGAAGTTTCAACCACAAAAATGATAACAAATCCTCTCATGTTTTTCCATCATGTCCTTTTTGTAAGAAAAATAATCATCCACATACAAAGTGTTGGTGGAGGCCAGATATGAAATGCCATAAATGTGGACAATTAGGGCATGTGGAGAAAATATGCAAGTTATCAGAAAAACAAAAGAATGTACAAGCTGTGGTTGAAGACGGTGAAGAAGAAGATTTTTTGTTGTTTCTTGCTTTGCTACTGTAAGATCAACAGAAAGTTGGCTAATTGGTAGTGGTTGCACGAACCACATGACTTACGATCAAGAATTATTCAAAGATCTTGATACAACCTACAACACAAATGTCAGAATTGAAAACAGGGCAAAAATAGCAGTGAAGGGTAAAGGAACCATCGCGATCAAAGGTTGCACAGGTTTGAAATTAATTACTGATGTTTTATATGTTCTTGAAATTGACCAAAACTTGTTGAGTGTTGGCCAACTTCTAGAGAAAGGATATAAAGTTCTATTTGAAGATAAAAGTTGCATGATTAAAGATTCATATAATAAAGAATTATTCAGAGTTCATATGAAAGGCAAGAGTTTTGCCTTGAATTTGATTGATAAAGAGCAATTTGTTGTGCACAATGTTGAAGACAATATGCAGGTACAAAGGCTGCCTAAACTTGAAGAGAAATCACCCGTATGCGCAACTTCGAAATATGGAAAACAAACGAGGTTGCTTTTTCTAAAAGACAAATCTTGGAGAGCAACAAACAAGCTGCAGTTAGTACATACAAATGTTGGAGGACATAAAAGAACCCCATCTCTGAATGGCAAGAAAGCAAAGCTAGTGGATGCTAAAGTTGGTCAAAGTCAAACTAAACCAGAAAAATTAGAGGAAATAATTAAAGCATCATATGACTACTCTTCTTGAAGCAGAAGCTGAAAATGCGGAATAACAAAGCAATACTGAAAAGGTGAAAGACAATGACAACTCAGAGTTAGACACAATTCTTGAAAAGATAAAGAAATAAGAAGTGATCGAGACTTGCAAAAGTGGAGGAACTTTACATGATACGGTCAAGGATGAAAAAACTTAGAGTATGCTGACTTTGAGTCAAGGAGGAGTATTGGAATTTTGTGACTCAAACAGCATGTGGTTGAAAGAGTCAAAGTTGTTAAATAAAAATATATTCTTATTCTATTTTTTTGGAAGATTTTAGGCATTATTTAATTAATTAGTTTAGTATATATTTTTAAAAGTCAGTTACAAATTATGTAGTATAAATATTTACTGTTTATGTTCAATAAAAGATATCAGTTTTCCTTTTATTCTTTTGTCTCTTATAGTTTAAAACCCAACATAATCCAATAGTCACCATATTATTAACACCAAAACTCCAACTCTTTATGAATACCACAAACGATGCATCTTGAGAAGCCTAATCAGATCAAGACATGTCGTGTTATACAAGACACAAATTCATTTTTGAATTTGTTGGACCATTTGGAAAGTTCTTTAAAGATCTATTCAACCCTTTTTGGATGTTAAAATTAGTGTAACTATTTGACTCCTTAGTAATCCTATCAAAGGCATGCTAAGAGGCTTTGGTAGACTTCTCTTAACCTATACTTTTAACCTCTCTATCCTTTCAATATGAAACTTTGGTCCTGAAAAATCCATCCTTCTTTTGTTACTCTCAGATGGCTACCTTTTTTATTACTCTCAGCTGCTACTTTAAGTAGCTTGTGAAAGAAAATGTAGTGCTCCTTACATACCTCAACTCACTACTCATAAGTTGATTAACCAACTGCTTTGCATGTTTTAATTGATTTGTCACCAGGGTGAAGTTAGGTATCACACTATCAGCTAACAAATATAATGCTAATTAAAACCAACACCTTGTAGGAATTTCAAAGTCCTTATAGCGAGCAGTTGTCATAGCTTATTTTTATACAAATTAGTGTTAAAAATGTTGTTCTGAATCTTACTATCAACTTCCATCAAAGATTTGCGACTATCCTATGTTAACCTTGTGTTTTTTGTGACGAGTAAAATATAAGATGAACAAGAGGACACATAACTACGAAGGGAAATAAGGTGAAAGAAGAGATCATCCTAAAATTTAAAGAATTTTCGTATAACCAAGTTAGGCAAAAGTAAAAGAGATAAAAGTAACAAGGTTTTACTACTTATTCACTTATTTTAATCCATCTGCATGCTAAATACAGGGTTTCAAGAATATTTTCACAACACATATAATCTTCCTAGGTGTCAACACCCAATTTCGTCCGGATTGACTATATAATAATTGTTTTTATTTTATTTTTATCTTATTTTATTTTATGTTATTTTCTTTCATTTTTATTTGTATGTTATGTTTAATTTTACTATTTTGATATTAGTTATTTCAATTTATTTGATTTAGTTTTTTCTATAAAAAAAAGGAAAATGAAAAAAAAAAAGAAAAGAAGAACAAAAAGCTTGAAACGTTTTGGCTGAGGGGAGGCCACGTGTGCAAAACGACAAGGGGAGACAAGGTGGTCTGAGGGAACATAACAGAGACGTTTTGGGGTTTGGCAGAGCAGAGCAAAATGGTTACTGAGGAGTGGACCAGGAGGGCTGAGAGGAGAACGACAAAAAAGGGTTGGGAGAGCTTTGGCCAGGAGGGGCAACAATAACAAAAGGAGGTCTACAGCCTAGAGAAAAGAAAATTTTCATTTTTGATTTACAAAGAGAATACGAAGCAGAAAAACACCACTCACGGCACGAAGAACCGAGGACCTTGACGGCCATCTTCATTGGAGAGTTGGACCTACACCGAGAGAAGAGAATGGGAGTATCACCCAGGAAAATCCAGCAAAAATTTCAGCATAAGATAAGTGTTCCATCCCATTCTAGCTAGGCTGTTTGATTTGGAAAATGAATATGATGGCTGTGTGTTAATACTCAAGAAAACAATATGGTTGCATTCATATTATTGTTGTTGCTGTATCTCCATCCCTTTCATGATCATGCCTTGCGCAACAAGTCTTTTTTATGGAAGTTTCTTCCCTTTGAAACCACTGAATAATGGAGTTGTGATCTCCCATAACCCTCAACGTCCCTGAAACGCCAGGAGAATCCAATCCAGAGAGTGAAGCATCGCTTCCTCTTTCAATTTCTTAAACCACGTCACAATTTCTCCTCCCTCTAACTTGTTTGACCCAAAGCCTCATTCCAACTTCTATCCGATAACCAATCTTTGCCTCCCTTCTTCTATTCTGAACCTAAACCTTACATTCCCAAGCTTCATCAATCCCTCCGTTCCTCACCCAACTTGCTCTGTTCCTCCACACAATACTAAAACACAAATACAACACTTCTCCTCCATCGGTTTCAATACCTCCTCCACACCATCTATCACCGCCATATCCAAACCTTACCCTTTCGCTTGCACCCTTGTTCCCCATGTCTTTGACCATAGCCAATCATCAACAACGAATTTGAATACCCACCAGAAGAATAACAGAAGGAAAGAATAGCAAAATAGTACCATCATTCTCAACACACCCACACGCACAAAATCAACCCATGGCCACCATAATAGAAGCCCGAAATCAACGCACACAACACCATAACAGAAACCCGCATAATACCCAAACAAGCACACAATCGGAAACTCCGATTCACTGCTAAAACATCTTTGTCTCATCGAATGACCAAGTCAAAGTTGAGGGTTGGGGTAGTGTGAAACGGCGTGGTTGACTAGGAGGTTATGATTTCGGGAACGGAGAAGAGGGAGTCGGAGAAGGCGACGGCGTCGATTGGTTTTGTTGGCTGGAGGGAGACGCCGCATATTACTCCGATGACGATGTGTAGAAGCTGACGGTTCTGCGGCGGCGGCTCACGTCGGCGACGACTGGGCACATCGAACGGTGAGGGTGCTTTCTTCTTGCGCGTAGAGATGAGATGGGGATGGCTGGACACAGGGGTCAACAGTGGTCGACCGGCGATGCTCTGGCCGGAGTGGAGATCCGTCGCGGTGGCTGACCGTATGGGGGCGGTGGCATGTGGCATTTGAGGGTGGAAAAGCCCCAATCCTGGGCGGTTGCGATTAAGAGAGAGAGGCAGAGAGGACACTGTGGCCGGCCATGGTTCTGGTGACACCTATTGCCGCCGACGAGGTCGAGACTGGTGCAAGTGTTGGCGCGGTGGCCGGTTCTGGCTGAGAGTGGTGGCGCGCCCTTGTGAGAGGAAGAAAGCTCGAGGACTTTGGTTTTCTTCGAGAGAGAGAGAGACTCTCGGTCCCAGGAAGCGTGTGAGTGTGGAATGAAAGGCAGCGTGGGAGAACCCCTTGGGATTTCTGACCTGGGAGGAGAGCATTTTGGGCTTGGGTGCCAAGCCCAACCGAAAAAATAATAATAATAAAACCAAAAAAAACATTTTGCTTTTGCACCTCTAAATCTGTTATTAGAAACACATTAAGTTTGCACACCCTGATCTCCAATTTTTACCACCCCTTTTCTATTTGGGCTTAGGCCCAATCTGTCATTAGAAATAAATTAGGTTTAGACACTCTATAGTTTTTTATTTTAATTATTTATTTATTATTTTTATTTGTTATTTTATTTTTAATATCTACTTATTTTAAAATACATTAATAATATATAGGAAAATAAAAATATATATTCAAAAAGTTAACAAAAATCATTTTAAGGGTTTAAGCACATGTGCAACCATTCGCGTCGGCCTTGTGTTGAAAACCCTTTTTATTCTTCTTTTTAAAATTAATAAAAATTGTTTTAAAAGGTTAAAGCACACTTGCGACCATTCGCGTAGGCCTTGTACTAAAAAACCTATTTCCTTTCTTTTTACAAAAAGGAAAATGATATGTGAACAACAGATTTGGACAACATTTAGACACGAGACACGTGTCTAAATGTGATTCGTCCAAGTGGAATTTATTTTTTAAATGAAATGATGATGTGGTGGGAGAGAGAAAGGAGAACATTTTGAATCTAAAAGCCATTTCGTCCATTTCGCAAACCTGCCTCTCTTCCCATTTCGCAAACCCACCTCTGACCATCTCTTGCCCACCGGTGACCACAGCCGTCGAACTGTCGCCGTTGGAGAGCCATCGTCCATCGGAAGAGGTGTCTTCCCTCCACCCAGACACCCAGTCCCGACGCAATGCCGCTCGCGAACGTGCCATCACCGTCGGAGAGTTCTCGTGCTAACGACCCACCACCGTCGCCGGAAAGTCACCGTCAATCGAAAGAGGTGTGTTCCCTCCACCCAGCCACCCAGTCTCGCTGCAGTGCCGCCTCATTGCCGGCGTAAAAAGGGCAAACCCTAGACGTCGTTGCTCCGCCGTCGTGTTGTCTCATTCCAGCCCACCGTTCCGCCGCCGTTCGAAGACAAAATATTGACATTTTCTTTAGTCCTCCCAACCACCCAGTACCGTCGGAGTGTCGCCGGAGCTCCGCCGCAATGCCGCTGGAGTACGTTGATAAAAGGTATTTTGTTCCCTTTTTTCCTCGGGTAGATGATGAATAATTGTGTCTTGCTTTCTCTATGGTGATGTTGTTGGTAGCACGATTGTCTTGCAACATTCCTGCTTGATCTGCATTTCAAATTTTATATATATCTCTTCAAATTTTATATTATGCATTTGGTTCAACCTTTGTCTACATTGTTGATGAAGAGACGAGCCAAAATAGAACACCTTACCCATTTAATTGAAGAGAAGCCCTTGTTCGAGGAATAGGGGTCTACATCGGAAGAGAACCTGGTCTCGGGTTGGTTTCCTTTCTTGTTTCTCTTATAAAAGAGCATTTGGAAGGCAAATTAGGAGACACTTAGTGCATATTACGATACACTTAGGGTGACATTCAGTGACATAGTATAACCTAGTGATATTCGGGTTGGTTGACATGCTTTGGCTTTTGCTACTCATGGATTGAATTTCATGACTAAGATACATAAAAATTTTCCTTTAAACTGACTTTCAGTTTAAACTTTCATCAAGAACTAACAGCTTACAAGTAGAGAGACATAAAGAAACTAAAATTTAAATAAACCAGTGACTGACATTATGAAGTTTGTCTTACATTTAAACCTCAAAATTATAATATACTAGAAGTGAAATTATGATAAAATAGAGTAGTTATCACTCGTTTAAGACATAAGTGTGCATACTTTCTTAACAAATTTGAAGAGATGTCGTCTTATGTCTCTCTGCAGATCTTTTGACAAATTCTCCATAAACATTTCTTTATTCACCTCCTTGTGACGACCCAACTGTACCGTTCAACCTATCTTACTCTCCTGCACACAAGATATGCTCCATAATTTGAAGTCCCATGATACAACTTGAATTAAAAAGAAAGTAGTGCACATACTATTTTTCTAAGCACTGAAGCCTATATACATGTCAAATCAAACTATAAGAAGTTCTCGGACATCTTCATCTCTTTTACATGGCAGCTTTAATCCCTTCGAGAAATACTCTTTCTCGAACATCTTCATCTCTTTTATACGCCAACGTAGCACTATCATCCCCTCATCATCATTCTCCCCCACCGATAATTTTTATCACCACCACTGGATTCACACCTTCTTCTAACCATACGCCTCTCATTTGTGCATTGCTTTAGGTTATGAATCACTGATTGGATGTTTTATGAATCACCGATTTTTTTAATTTTATGTTAGGGCTTGTATGTGTATTAGTTAAATAAAGTGGATAAAAGAACTTAAGGAAAATGAAACTGTATGCAGTGTTGAATTTTTTTGGAAGTGATTGCATAAGATATTAATGAAGTTTGTTGGTTAACAATAAAAGCTGTGGTACAAATTTATATCTAAATTATTGTCAGTGAGTAACTATTTGCCAAAGGTAGCTATTTAGTTGAGAGGGGTCCTATGTATTCTCGTTAAAATTAATGTACCTTATAGTTTTCTTAATAGCTTCAACTTCCAAGCCCAAGTAAAGGAGGAAGAATTTCTTTTTGGATCCTTAGTAGCCTACGTAAGACTTGTCAATATACCTGACATGGATCAATCATGACAATTTTTTTTGTATAGTTTTCTTGGATGTTACATTCATGACCTTAACAGTTAAGGTTATTTCGTTATCCAATTGATCTACTAAGAAGAAGATTGGTTTGTTCTTGTCTTTCATATTTTTCTAGTTTGACAAAAAAGTTGGAAGCCTGAAGGAAGAGATGGCAAGACATCACCCAGAGCTGGAGGAAATGCAGAAAAGGAAGTTTGAGCATAGAGAAACCCTTTTGATATCTCTCTAGGAAGAACAAAGTACTTTAGGAAAGTCCATGTTGATTTCATGGTTACTGTTATAATTGTTTCATAATCTTGTATAAACAAATAGTATATAATTATATTCAAACTGATTGCATTTATATTTCTAAGGCTCTCAGAAAATTTTTCAAAGTTGACCTAGCTGATTATATGATTTCAGTATGTGGGAATGATGCCCTTCGAGAACTCTCATCCCCTGGAAAAAGTGGAAGCATTTTCTATTTGACAAACGATGATCTTTACATGATAAAGACCATGAAAAAGCTGAAGTAAAGGTGAGTTCCCTATTATTTGGTTGGATACAATATGCTAAGGTATTAGTTTATATATATATATATATATATATATATATATATATATATATATATATATCCTTTTTTTATTAGATATTGAACCCGAAAAAATTGTTGAAAAACAAAAATGCACTTAAAATTGAAAGGTTTTTTCTTTAAAAATAATTTCAAGAAGAAGCGAAACTTAAAAATAGGTAGATAAACACTATTTAAGAAAGAAACTAAGTTTTAATGCAGAGATAAGTGTGAAAGTTCTTATATTATTAATACACTTTTAAGTTAATTAGGGTATAACATAACAAACTTACTATTTATTCAAATTATAATTAATTAAAGAAGTATACACGCAAAAGTTTAGATGTAACACTTTTATTTGATATGAAACTTTCACCGTTAAGGTTGCATAAGCTGGTTGGTTGATAATGTCTGCATTCTACAACATTATGTGATATCATTGATGCACTGGCATGTGGTTTTTGTGATTTGACAAAAGCAGAGCAAGACAAAAGAGGTGTTGTAATTAGAGCTTAAGTGATCACAAGTTATTAATGGTTAGATTAGATACAGTTATTGTTTTCATGCTCATAAGAAGTTGCTTCAATTTTTTTTATATTTCTAATAATAGGTAACTCTTGTAATCCAATCCCCCAAGGAAATAAAATACACAAGGAAAGTTATTGAGTGACTATATATTATGGAAAATGAAATATTTTGGGTAAATTGTACTGCCATTATTCGAATTAGGTCTTGGTAACAAATGATTCGTTTATTGTGTATAGTTTACTATTGACAGTTGTCCTTATTGGACCACTTTTTGCTTCATAAGTATTCAGTTCTACCTGACTTTTGTTTCGAACCTTTAATGAACAGGGTGAAGCAAAAAGTGCCCAACTGATTGGACAACCTATTGCCAACAATCCAGCATTTATCACGCTGAGGAAGATGGAAGCTCCTATGGAGAGCAATATGTTTGTTAATGGATTTTGGATGTCGCGAATGTGTGAAGGAATCAAGTGTCACAAGATTTAGGTATTTTGTAAATATTTTGGACAATAGTGATTTATTGTTTGTTTAGAAGTTTTTGAATATGTATTGATGCTGAATCTGCATTTATTTTCTTACGAATGTTTAAGGAGAAGTACTTGTTACATTTATTGGTAATGGAATTTGAAGATCAAAATTATTCATCTTTTAAATCTTTGCACCCCAGTCCACACAAAATTTGGATGTCAAGATTGATGAAATGTTTGTAGAAAGGAATATGAAAATTAATTCCTTTAAGTGCTAATAATGAAAATAATTGTTTTGACATGACTTTGAATTGGAAAAAAAGATGAAAAACAAATTAGGTAGTCCTAAATGACCATCATGTTCACAATTGACCTCTCTGTACAAAAACCTCACGTGAAGTACCTACTTATTTAGCCTTTGGTACCACTTGTTTTCCTGCACTTTGGGTTTTAATAAATATGGATCTTTGGTCACGTGTTTGTTCATAAATTGTTTGGAAATTGGTACTAAATTACTTGGAAGTGGAAAAAAAGATGATTAGGGAATTAGGTAGTCCTAAATGACCATCATGTTCACAGTTGACCTCTCTGTACAAAAACCTCACCTAAAGTATCCACTTATTTAGCCTTTGGTACCACTTCTTTTCCTGCACTTTGGGTTTTAATAAATATGGATCTTTGGTCACGTGTTTGTTCATAACTTGTTTGGAAGTTGGTACTAAATTACTTGGAAGTGGAAAAAAAGATGAATAGGGAATTAGGCAATCCTAAATGACCATCATGTTCACAGTTGACCTCTCTGTACAAAAACCTCACCTGAAGTACCCACTTATTTAGCCTTTGGTACCACTTGTTTTCCTGCATTTTGGGTTTTAATAAATATAGATCTTTGGTCACGTGTTTGTTCATAAATTGTTTGGAAATTGGTACAAATTACTTGGAAGTGGAAAAAAAGATGAATAGGGAATTAGGCAGTCCTAAATGACCATCATGTTCACAGTTGACCTCTCTGTACAAAAACCTCACGTGAAGTACCCACTTATTTAGCCTTTGGTACCACTTGTTTTCCTGCACTTTGGGTTTTAATAAATATGGATCTTTGGTCACGTGTTTGTTCATAAATTGTTTGGAAATTGGTACAAATTACTTGGAAGTGGAAAAAAAGATGAATAGGGAATTAGGCAGTCCTAAATGACCATCATGTTCACAGTTGACCTCTCTGTACAAAAACCTCACCTGAAGTACCCACTTATTTAGGCTTTGGTACCACTTCTTTTTCTATACCGAGGGTTTTAATAAATATGGATCTTTGACCACGTGTTTGTTCATAAATTGTATGAAAATTGGTTCCAAATTACTTGTAATTTGAAAAAATGATGAAAATACAAATTAAGCACTCCTAAATGATGAAAATACAATTTTAGACCATTGTTTTACTTCAATTAAATTATTTTTAACTTAACTTCATTTGGTATGTTTAAATAAAAAATAATAATTAAAAGCCTTCCAATATAATATTTGTTATAATATTCAACAATAATTTATCTGAAACATGTATTAAAATCTTGTAATAAATAAAAGGTTTATTACTAACTACATTAAAAATATGAATAAAATGAAATGTTAAATTTTTTTTGACCTTTTAAATAAATTAAACTTACAACAGTAATAGAAATAAATTACGTAATTTAAACTAATTAAATATTTAATCATTACATTCTTAATTTCTTTTATTCTTTTAAAGTAATAAAAAATAATTACTTCCAAGTAATAACAAATTTTTTTACACCAACAATGAAGCATAATGATGAAAACATACACCTTAAGTCTAAAATTTGTCTTCAAAATATTTAATATAAGTTGTATATTTTTAGTGGGACTTTAATTGAAATAAGTGACTACTTATGCTATTAATTTTGCACACAATGGTTCCTTGACTTCTAAATACATCTTTCAACCTCACAAAGATGAGTATTATGTCTAATAACATTTTGTTAAGACAAGGATCCATTGTGCTCATGCTAATTGTCAATCCAACCAAAATACAAAATCAACCTTTATTCATGTAATAAATATTGATTAACTCAATTAACTCAATCAACCTTCTTTCTTATTCTTTAACAACTCTTATACAATTACATTAATATTACAATGTGTTACCTATTTAACAACCACAATTTTAATATATATTCATAATAAACAAATTTAATAATCTAAGTTGTCAAAACCATTTACAATGATAAAAGGTTTTTCAAACCACCAAGATTAATAGACATTAATAAAGCTTCCAACACACTATCTTCAAAATGAACTCTAGGGACTGCACCACATATGCTAAAGTAGCATTTGGTCTCTCCAAACCTGTTCATTTAAGACAAAAAACTATTGAATATATAATAATAGCTTTAACCACTATAAAGATCCATGAACAACAATACCATTGAATATATAATAATAGCTTTAGCCACCAAAAACTGAGGGAGTATTTTGGCAGTATGTTTATTCTAGGTTACTTAATTTTCTATTTGTGCAAGTTTAATTACTATAATTAAATACTTATTCCAAAAGTAACGATTGAAAATTACAAAGTCGAAAAATTAAAAAAAAAAATAGAAAAATGCTCAACTAGTTTAACTTACAAATATACAAGACCTTGCAGACCAAATATTGAAATACAGCATTTTCAATATTTGAGTGCTTGAATAACTTTAACTACCATTTGTAAATAATATGAAGTCAAATAACAGTCACACTTCAAAACATCATAACATACCGATAAGGATTTGATTTGCACGATACAAGTTAAAATGAGAAAAAATGTATCAGCATGTTATGGAAGTATATGCTCAAAGTTTAATGTAGAGAAAGAGAATTTAATTCCTTTAAAGTAAAATTATGTGTGATTTATTAGAAGAAGACGTAAAAGGAAGTAAAGTTGTATTCACTGATGATTTCAAATGAGTTAACTTTTCAATGTACTTTAATTTAAAACAATGAAAATACCCTACTTTCTCACTTTACAATCTTTATTTTAAATTAGTCATAAGCAGAATACGGTCTTGGACTTTACACATACATGCATGCTTGTTAGTGGCAATAACTAAGTCATAGGAATGAAGATGTAACTGAAGCTATTTGATAATTTGAATAATCAAAAGACTCGTTTTTCTACCAAATACTTTAATTTAAAACCATGGAAATGCTTTACTTTCTCACTTTACAGTCTTCATCTTAGATGAGTCAAATTCGTTGGAGGCAGGCCAGTGAAGTTTTTCGAAAAAAGTGTAAGACTTCATATTTAAACACTTAAACATGCTTGTCAGTGACTACAACTAAGCCAGAAATGTGAACATGCATAGAAGCAATTTGAATAGTCAACACATCCGTTTTTATGACGAATTTTGCTCATCTAAATTGGCGAATTTGACTATACATATCTCTACTAACATTTGATTTAAGTGCATTATTGCAAATTAGAACATAAGTCAACTGCAAGACAAATTGCCATGAGCTAAAACAGTAGTACGTACCATGCAAAATGGAAGCTATGCTCCCCTGACTGTGATAATCATATACCATGAGTTTCTCATCTTTGGATTAATAATATGCCTTGAGCTCAACAACATTCTCATGCTTACGACTTCCAACAATCTCCATGTGCTGCTCAAAATCCTTCTTCCCAACAGCTACCTCCTTTAATCTCTTCACAACAACCGTGGTAGCATCTTCTAGTATTGGTTAATTGAAATTTAGTTACGAATGAAATGAAAAGAAAATAGAAAATAAATGGGTCTTAGGTCACCACCAAGTGATGAAGATAAACCCAGACGAGAGCAAGTATAAAAAGGCAAGGCTTCTTAGAAATATAGATAGGGTGGATAAAAGAATATGACACTTATGATATTACTACTGGTAAGTTCAAACGCACAATTTCTATACCGTCATCAACCTCTCTCTCCACTGTGACAATCTGTTTCTCTTTATCTAGAACAACCTACTGGAAAGCAACAATTACTTATAAAATAATTTGATCAAAAGAAAGAAGATTTCATATTTTAGCCTAGAAAATATTATCAAAACAGGAGCACTGAACTTCAAATTTTCTTTGGCATCTGCTACAAATCTATTCTATGTGCCTATATAACCAGAAATTAAGAAATTCTACCACATCAAAACTTGATTACTCTAATTCAAACCAAATAGTATCCTTTCAAGAAAATCAAGTGGCAAATAGAGAAAATTTTTCTGAAAGTAGTGCCTAAGTAACTTGACCAATAATTTTTGTCACAAAACAATTTTGCACTACAAACAACAATGACCAGATTCTAAAATACTTTTGATAGAAAAATTGAGGTAAGTTCAATCAATGTTCAAGAATATTGAAGGGGTAACAAGAAACATATTTCAGATTCAGTACAACACTCTCGTAATCCAGTTTCACAAAAGAGCATGATTCCTAAAATCATATATGATACCCGTGTGGTTGAGGCATTACTATTAATACCCTTCGGTAGAAAACATTAAAACACATACACATACCCCGTCTATTTAAGATGCTTTATTTGGTCGTAAAGAATCCAAACCTGTACATATGCTCGACAAAATCATCTATTAAAACAGGCCAACCACCTGCAATCATTTCATTGCTAAACGATACAAAAACTATTTTTATTGCAACAGATTAAGCTTTGCTTCTAACCATACAACAACCACAACAGTGCTTGAAAACACAATCAGTGAAAGGAGATACACATGCAAATCATACAAAAAAGTGAAGAAAATACCTTTTTATCAAGGTACTCCGGCGGCACTGCGGCGGAGCTCTGGCGGCACTTCGGCGACACTCCGACGGTACTGGGTGGTTGGGAGGACTGAAGAAAATGTCAATATTTTGTCTTCGAACGGCGGCGGAACGGTGGGCTGGGATGAGACAACGCGACGGCGGAGCAACGACGTCTAGGGTTTGCCCTTTTTACTCCGGCAATGAGGCGGCACTACAGCGGGACTGGGTGGCTGGGTGGAGGGAACACACCTATTTCGATTGACGGTGACTTTCCGGCGACGGTGGTGGGTCGTTAGCACGAGAACTCTCCGACGGTGATGGCACGTTCGCGAGCGACACTGCGTCGGGACTGGGTGTCTGGGTTTGTGAATGGGCGAAATGGCTTTTAGATTCAAAATGTTCTCCTTTCTCTCTCTCCCACCATATCATCATTTCGTTTAAAAAATAAATTCCACCTGGACGAATCACATTTAGACACGTATCCTGTGTCTAAATGTTGTCCAAATTTGTTGTTCACATATCATTTTCCTTACAAAAATAATACAAATATGTTTTTAAAAGGTTAAAGTACACGTGCGACCATTCGCGTAGGCTTTGTGTTAGAAGCCTTTTTTTCCTTCTTTTTACAAAAATAATACAAATATGTTTTTAAAAGGTTAAAACACACGTGCGACCGTTCGCGTAGGCCTTGTGCTAAAAGCCTTTTTTCCTTCTTTTTACAAAAATAATACAAATATGTTTTAAAAGGTTAAAGCACACGTGCGATCCTTCGCGTAGGCATTGTGCTAAAAAACCTTTTTCCTTTCTTTTCACAAATAATAAAAATATGTTTTAAAAGGTTAAAGCACACGTGCGACCATTCGCGTAGGCCTTGTGCTAAATTCTTTCCCCTTTTCTTTTTATATAAAAATACCAAATTATAAGTATTTTAAAACAATAGACAATTCTTCAACCAGAACTACGTGATCCTTGATTCTCCATCAAAAGTGGAGATACGTAGGAGCAAGGCTAGTCCATATCAGGTTCACTTTCTCAAAAATCCTAATTACCCTTAAAAAATTTCTAAAACAAATTTTCCAAACAATTAAAAGAACTACGTAACCCTGATTTCTCATTATGAATGAGAATACGTAGGAGCGAGGTCAATCCTTGTCAGGCCTAAAAAACTAAAAAATGTATTTTGTTTCTTTATATTGTTGTTTTTTCAGGGATAGTTAAGCATTTTGAAAACCACATCATCATTCGTGTATTTAATTAAAGGTACTGCCTTCGGGCAGGCGTTGTAGGATGTTAATACCTTTTCTACACGTAACAGACTCCCGAACCCAATCTTTGGTTTTCATGGACCATGCCTTATCATTTTATGGTTTTTCCGTAGCTTTCCAGAATAAACTATGGTGGCGACTCCAAAATCTCTTTTTCAAAACCGTTTTCTTTTTGGATCGTCGTCCCGTCGTGACACCGGTTGCGACACTAAGTATTATGCTTGGATTGGAATGACTAGGAGAGGTTTTGCCTTATGCAAGGTAATCCCATATTTCTCAGATATATCCATGTCTTGTGGCTTTTGTCCATCTTTTAGCTTCCAATTATACTTGCATAAAAGAGAAGCCAATACAATATGCAAGATCCTTCTTCCTACTCCAAAAGGTATTAGTTCAAAATCTTGGCCCTTAAAATCAAGGTCACTTTGCAAGAATCTTTCAGGTCTGAATTCATCTGGGTTTGTCCAAATACTTGTATCTCTACCCATGGCCCATACATTAACCAGAATTTGGGAACTTTTAGGTACCATGAAGTCACATAGTTCAATATCAACTTCTGGCTTGTGTGGCACTAACATTGGGATAAGTGGATGCAAGCGGAAAGTTTCCTTCACCACTGCTTGTAGGTAAAGAAGCTTTGAGATATGTGATTTTTCTAGTTGTTCACCTTTGACAAGGACTTGGTGAAGTTCTTCCCTAACTTTTTCTAGCTTTTCTGGGTTACGTAGCAACTCAGCCATAGCCCATTCTATAGAGCTTGATGTCGTGTTTATTCCAGTTACAAATAAATCCTGACATATGTGGCCAATTAGTAAAATAATATACAACATCACATAAAAATTTTACACACCACACACGCTCACCAGAAACAAATGCAGAACATGAGCGCGAGTCACTTTTGAATTGTCTTCAAGCATGAGTTCCAACACAGAATCCAACACGTCCTTGCATGCCATGGCTTCTTTTTCCAATGCCCTTAAACGCAATCTTTCTTCTATGAGTCCATCAAAAAACGCAATTAACTTTCCAAAGTAACTATTGTTTAGACATGACTTTTACTTTGTGCGTTCGGTTTTTGTTTGTGTACCGAACGGTCCTTTGTAGCTTGGTTTACCGTTTGGTTCTTTGGTTTGCCATTTGGCCTGTGTTCGGCCTTTGTCATTCTTAGACCGTCTGGTCTTTTGCAAATGACCGTTCGGTCATTTTTTTGTGTTGTGTGTTGCTGTTGCTTAAGTTGGCTATATATTTTAGGTGTGGAGTGGACGACCGGCTGATTACTCACACTTGAGGGTGTTTGGTTCTTTGGCGTTTGCTCATGTCAGAGGTGATAAGCTGGATGCCCGAGTGGTGAGAAGTGTATTCCTTGGATATGCTGAAGGAATTAAGGGGTACAGGTTGTGGAGGTTAGATTCTAAACCTTCAAAGTTAATCATTAGTAGGGATGTCATGTTTGATGAAACAAGGATGGCAATGCAATGTGAAAATTCTGGAAGCGAGAAGAAGACTCTCGTGGAGGTGGAGCATACTACTGATGGAACCGTTCGGTCGTTGACTGAATAAGATCGAACGTGTGGAGGGCAAGATGAAAACGTTCAGTCGTTAGAGGAGAACCGAACGGGTGAAATGCAAACAGATCTTAGTGACGATACAGATGGTATGTCTGGCGAAGGAAGTCACTCAAGAGCAACTGGTGTCGATCTGAGGAATTATCAGCTTGTTCGTGACAGAGAAAGAAGGATCTGTAAGCCAACCAAACGGTTTGGAGAGGCAGATCTGATTTGCTACGCCTTGAACGCTGCTGAAGATCTTGAACGTTCGGATGAACTGAGAAGTTACAAGGAGGCTCTTGACAGCAGCGATCGACATCTTTGGCAGGGTGCTATGGAGGAAGAGTTGGAGGCTTTGAAGAAGAATAACACTTGGAGACTGGTGGATCTGCCAAAGGGAAAGAAGGTTGTAGGTTCAAAATGGATCTTTAAGAAAAAGGAAGCTATACCAGGAGGTGAGAAAGCAAGGTATAAAGCAAGGCTTGTTGCCAAAGGCTTTACTCATATTGAGGATGTAGATTATGATGAGATTTTGCTCCTGTGGTGAAACACTATTCGGTTAGAGTTTTAATGGAGATAGTTAATCACTGTAATTTGCATCTAGAACAGTTGGATGTGAGAACTGCGTTTTTGCATGGTGACTTGGAGGAAACAATTTATATGAAGCAACCGGAAGGATTTGCTGTGGATGATAGGGTGTGCCTGTTGCAGAAATCTCTCTATGGCTTGAAGCAAAGTCCCAGACAGTGGTACAGGAAATTTGATGATTTTCTGATAAAGCTGAATTTCAAGCGGTGCAATTATGATGACTGCGTGTATACTCTGAACCGTGACAGTGAGGTACTATATCTTCTTCTTTACGTGGATGATATTCTGATTGCCAGCAATGACAGGAGCTTGATTCGTGAGATGAAAGCAAAGTTGGGTAATGCTTTCGAGATGAAGGAGCTAGGGGAAGCAAGGCGGATATTGGGCATTGACATAAATAGAGATAAACAGAGTGGAAACTTGTTCTTATTTTAAAGGTGTTATTTGCAGAAGGTGATTTCAAGGTATTGGATGGCTGAATCTAAACCTGCTGGCATACCGATCGGTCAACACTTGAAACTCACCAAGGAACAATGCCCGAAGACCGAGGATGAAAGGAGGAAGATGGAATCTGTTCCGTTTTCAAATGGGATTGGGAGCATTATGTATGGCATGGTTTGCACAAGACCCGACCTAGCGCATGGTGTTAGTGTTCTCAGTCGGTTTATGGTTGATCCTAGACAAATTCACTAGGAAGCGCTGAAGTGGATGCTCAGATATATAAGGGGGTCTCTTGATACTGGATTACTCTTCCGGAATAACTTTCAAGGTGGAGGTTATATTGAAGGTTTTGTTGATTCTGATTTTGCTGGGTGCATGGACACAAGGAAATCCCATTCGGGATATGTGTTTACACTGTTCGGCACTGTGATAAGTGCATAAAAGTAGTAAAATTTCATATGGAATTGTGGCACTTATGTTTTGAATTGGATACATTTGTATCAATTTTCTCCAATCTAAGAAAGATGAAAAGTAATCACATGTTTCTGAGTTATTGATTAAAAGGAAGTCATTTGATCCCTATTTTGTGTATGTTTCAGGTAAATTAAGAGAGAAGAGGAAATCCTGCAACATTTCGCCCAAGCTAGAATAATCTCGCTTAAGCTAGATTCATCCAGGAAGCCATTGTTGTAAAAGTCTTTTTCGCTTAAGCGAGAATAATTTAGCTTAAGCGAGAATGAATATCTTCTCCAAGAAGTTTCTTCTCGCTTAAGCGAGAATAATTTAGCTTAAGCGAGAATTCGGGCAGTATATATACTCATGAGTCAAAAAGAAAGAAAGGGACGAAGAGCACGGAGAAAAGAAACCCAGAGCTACCCAAAGCGTTTTTCTTCCACTTTAGTTGTAGGATCTTCTTCTTCATCTCTTAGAATGTCAATGGCCACCATGGGTGGCTGATCTCTTCTCTTGGGATTGAATGTAATCGATTCGAACTCGGATGTAATCTAGTGATATTTATATATAACATTTCTGTTTTTATTCAACATTGGTATTTTTGTTCTGCTCTTAATGCTTGATTCTACCTGATCAATAGTTTCATGAATGTGGATTTTAGACTTGACTGGAAAGTATTTCTAAAAACCTGATCTGAGCAAGAATACTTGATATTCTGTGATGCTAGGGATAGATTTCAGTTTATCAATTGCTTATAACACTTGAATATAATGCTGGACAATTTGTTGGATATGTGAGGAATCAATATTCAAGGAACTGATCTTATGAATTTTATATGCGAGGAATCGATATAAATGACTTTTGTGTGTTGCATCAATGTTGGTAACTTCAGTTGCTATATATTTGTATTCACCTAGATATCAGACGAGTGAGATAGATGAATTCAATCCCAACTTCTCTTATTAAACTTTCCTTAACTTATTTGTTGTTATTATCTTACTTTTATGCAACTCTGTTTTAATTATCAACATCCATCATGAATCAGATTGAATACCTTTGTACATATGCTGGTTGAGATAAATTTGTCTATTTAATTGAAATTGTTCCTCGTGGGTTCGACACTCTTACTTAAAAATCATTATACTATAGTTGACTATTGGTACGCTTGCCAAAAGTCTAACAAGTATTTTTGGCACCGTTGCCGGGGAACGGTTTTCATTTGAATTTTTAAAGTTATCTCATCCAGCTTTGTGAATATATCTTTCTTTTTATTTTGGTAGTTTAGTTAGTGTTCTTTTTTTTTTTTGTACTAATCCTTGCTTGAGCTGTTTTGATTTATGTTCTTAAGAGGTCAGGTTTCTAAAGATCAATTAGCATTTGACCCAAAGATAGAAAAATCAGCTCGAAGAAATAGAGGCAAAAACAAGAAGAAGCAAAGAAAAACAATAGAAAAATCTTCCGATACTTCCATCACACATCAAGAAAAAGAAAATATGGCAGAAGAAGGACCAACTCCACCTAGAAGAACATTGGGAGACTATGCTATGCAACAAGGGCCAAGATATTTTTCTAGCATAGTAATACCTCCCACCACCAAAACTTTGGAGATGAAGCCAACTTTCCTTAGCCTAATCAGTTCTCATCAATTCACAGGAATGGATAATGAAGATCCATATATTCATCTTTCTACATTCTATGAACTGATAGGAACTATGGGATTCGAAGGAGGAGATCTTGACCATGTATATATGCGTTTGTTTCCCTTTTCTTTGACAGGTAGAGCAAAGGAATGGCTCAAATCACATCCAAACTAGAGTCTGAACAAGTGGAGTGATGTAGAACAGAAATTCTTGAATAGATTCTTTCCACCATCTCTTTACATTAAGGCAAAAGTTGAGATTTCTACTTTTAGGCAAGGACCAGATGAACCATTCTGTGAAGCTTGGGAACGATTTAATTCTTTGTTGAGGAGATGCCCTAATCATGGTTTTGAAGATATTGCTCAACTGAATATTTTCTACAATGGTCTGAGGCCAGACACCAAAATGATATTAGATGCAGCAGCTGGAGGAACAATGATGTCTGTAGATGCAGAACAAGCAACAAGAATCATTGAGGCACTAGCATCTACAAACCATCAAGCTCAACATAATAGACAAACAGTTCAGCGGAAAGGAATGCTTGATCTCAGCACTACAGATGCAATTTTAGCTCAGAACAAAATTCTGACTCAGCAGATGGAAGCATTAACCAAACATGTGGCTAATTTACCTGAGCAGTTAAAAGCAGTACAATCTTCTCCTAGTCAACAACCCATGAGATGTAACTTCTATGGAGGTGAACATCCCAATGGTTATTGTTCATATCAAAGTAGCCCACAAGAAGGAGAAGTTCAATATGTGAGTAATCAAGGAAGAACAGGGAATTTCTCTAATGACAATAACTTTTCACAGGGGTGGAGAAACAATCAAAGTCAGAATTTTGGATGGAAACAAGATGCTAGTCCTTCAAATGGACAACCTCCTTATCAACATCAACAACAAAATCCATCTGTGTATGAAAGAATAAGTAAATTGGAGGATACTTTAGAAAAATTCATGCAAGCTTCTATGACCAATCAGAAAAATACAGAAGCTTCAATCAGAAATCTTGAAACACAGGTGGGACAGTTGGCTAAACAACTATCAAACCAGCATGCAGGTCATTTTTCAGCCAACACCCAAACTAATCCCAAAGAGAATTGTAATTCAATTACTACCAAGAGTGGTAAAATTGTGGGAAGAGGGATTGAAGACAATCTAGTTGTGGAGGAGGAAGCTTTTGAGAAAAAAGAAAATGAGAAAGAAAAAAATGAGTGTGAGGAAGAGGAAGAGAAAAATAAAAGGGAGAATGTGAACAAAAGAAAAGAAAAAGAAGAAATAAATAAAAAGGGAGAGAAAAAGAGGGAGAATGGTGAGAAACAGGTACCACAGTTGAAGAACCTACCTTACCCTCCAAACCCATCCAAAAGGGATAAGGAAAGGCAGTTTGCAAGGTTCATGGATATTTTCAAGCAATTGCAAATTAATATTTCATTTGTGGAAGCTATGGAGCAGATGCCAACTTATGCAAAATTTATGAAAGAGCTCCTGACAAAGAAAAGAAGATTTTCTGAAGAAACAGTGGAGCTTGAAGCAGGCTGCAGTGCTATAATCCAAAAATCATTACCTCAGAAGTCCAAGGACCCTGGAAGTTTCACTATTCCACTCACAATCGGGACATTGCCAGTACGTAAAGCATTCCTTGACTTGGGTGCCAGTATAAACTTGATGCCTTTGTCCATGCTAAAAAGAATAGGAGATTTGGAAGTAAGGCCTACACGGATGACATTACAGTTAGCTGACAGATCCATGAAATATCCCTATGGTGTGGCAGAGAATGTCTTAGTTAAAGTTGATAAATTCATGTTCCCAGTTGACTTTGTGGTGATGGATATTGAGGAAGATGTTGAAGTTCCTCTAATACTGGGAAGACCTTTTATGAAAACTGCTAAGGTCATTATTGATGTTGATGATGGCAAACTAAAGGTCAGAGTGCAAGATGAGGAAGTCAACTTTAATGTTTTTGAAGCAATCCAACACCCTAAAGACAGACAACAGTGTTTCAAAATGGATGTGATAGATGAAATTTATCTATCAGCTAGGAAGCAATTGGAAAAAGCAAGTCCATTGGAGAAAGCTTTAATTGGTGTTTGTGATAAGTTGGAAGAAGAAGATGAGAAGAAAGTTGATGAATATTTGATACACTTGAATTCGGCAGAAGCACTTTCATCAAATGAAATACAATATGAGAAATTGCAACAAGAAAAGAAAACTGAAAGTCAAAAGCTAGATGACACATTATGGGCATATAGAAATGCTTATAATTCCCCTACTGGTTTATCCCCATTTCAGCTGGCATATGCAGTAGGAGAGAAAAGAATATTGCAGTTGCAAGAATTGGAAGAATTGAGACACAATGCTTATGAATCCTCTAAGCTCTACAAGGAAAGGATGAAGGCTTATCATGACAAGAAAATTATTAATAGAGAATTCTACCCAGGCCAATCAATGTTAATGTTCAATTCCAGGTTAAGGTTATTTCCTGGAAAACTCAAATCAAAATGGTCAGGACCGTTTCCTTTCAAAGTTGTCAAACCTTATAGAGCTATTGAGTTAGAGGATCCTGAATCCAAAAGAAGTTGAGTTGTAAATGGGCAATGATTGAAGCCCTACTTTGGTGGTGAGGTTGATAGACTTTCCACAACCATCCAATTGGACAAAACGTAATGATACAGGCGTCAGGCTCGTGACGTTAAACAAGCGCTTCCTGGGAGGCAACCCAGTGTTTCATTATGTTTTGCATTTTAATTTTATCTTGTGTGTTAATTGTGTTTTTGTATATATTGCGTGTTTGCATGAAAAAGGGTAAGTTTTAACATTTAAATGTCTCAATAGGGCAAACCATGCATGCCTAAGTGCTTTTTGTACCAAAATGTTTGTGTCATGCATGATACTAAGTTTTGGTGCCAAAATTGAGTTCATTGCATGTTAAAAATTACCTTGTTTTGGCCAAATTGTGAAATTTGAGTTTGAAAGTGTGTTTCTGCAATTGATGATATGAAACTTTTTGGAGTGATAGACAATTGGTTGAGGAATAGATTGATATGTGTCTCTGGATTAATTAGATTGAATTCATCATGAATTGGGTGAGTAAAAGTTGAAATTTTTTCAAAAGTGGCAAAAACTGCATTATTTTCGCCTAGACTAAAACTTTCTCGCTTGGGCGAGATATGCAGAAAAATGAAAAACAAGTTTTGCTGATATTTTCGCTTAAGCTAAAAATGTCCTGCAACCAAAGTTGAGCCACTGGAAGATTTTCGCTTGAGCTAAAAATTGAGCCGTTTGGGCGAGATTTAGGCTAAAATTTGGGGTGCCCACTGGAACATTTTCGCTTAAGCTAAACCTTTCTCGCCTGGGCGAAACTTTTTAAAAATGAATCCTGTCATTTTAGCTTAAGCGAAAAAACGTGACCCTGTGTTAAAACTCAAAAAAAGGAAGCACTCGTTCATAGCTCCTTTCTTTTCAACATAATGCTTTCTTCCTTCAAAGTATAGGGCACGATTTTCTTGATCCAATGGCGCTCAATTAACTCACAATTCCTCCCTCCCTTTGCTAAATTTCCTTGAAGGTAGGTTCTACTTCACTATCTTCCATTTTCAAAGAACAAATTTGGGGTTTTTCTCTGTATGTTTTGTGGAACCATAGTGCCCATGTTAGTTACTGTTGTCCATGAATTGTTGTGAATAATATAGGTTGTTTGTGCATGAATTAATTCATGAAAATTTGATTTATGAAGATGCACTTGAACTGTTCAATGATGTGCCTAACTTAGTTGATGAAACGCAACATAGAGGACAACTCCACTTTTTTTAGTACCTCTATAACAATGTTCGAGGACCATACCCAGGCATGACTCCACCAGGATTCTTGGCATACTTACACTGGCCTTGGGACAGTCCAATTTTTCAGGGGGGAAGTGGACCAACTGGACTTGATAGTAAGCCGGATTCATGTCAGGCTTGGGACCTTCAAGAGGAGGAGTTTCAGAATGATTTTGACAGAGTAATGAGGGGAGATTGACACATAGCTCTATTCCAACTTCCAGAACTCAACGAAATACGGTTGTGTTTGTTTTACTGCAGAACTTTTATTTTAGTAATATTATGTTTTAGTTGTTTTGGCTAGAATGTACAGTTTCACTTACTTTTTGCTTACTTTACTTTTGCTTAATATTGCACAGAACACATACACAGCTAAAATGAATTTTTTGGGAATTATAAGAAAATCTTTCTTGAAGAAATTGGTTAAAAAGAAATCAAGTTTCAAAAAGTGTCCTAAAAAAATTCAAAAAAGGAAATTTTGGTTGAATCCATAGTTAAATAAGATTAGGATATTAGTGTTGGATAATTGGTTAAGATAATCAATTGTAACAACATGTGATATACCAAGGAAAGAAACCAAAAACAGAACCCAATGAGTGTGTGAATCCTTAAATAGTTTGAGAGTTTCCACTGTTTGTTGTCAAGTTGATATTGCTTGAGTTTTCATTTGGATAACATCACACTTGAAGCATGGAAATGATCAAGGCAGTTTTGTTGAATGTAAATAACTCAGTGCCAAACATCCAACCTAGGAAGAACTCATCCTTTTGTGACAGCCCATTTGAGCCTAATTGTTTTGAATTATACACCTTAACCTTAACTTTAATTAATATCCTCTCCCTTTGTACACTTTAGGGATAAAGAGCATAGGTGCATTTTATTCAACTTTAAAATGGGAATTGATTGGTGGAAGTGTACTTAGAAAAGAAAGGGGTTGAGTATTTTGTACTATAATTCACTCCTTAGTAGTGTATAGAAATCTTTTTATTCAAAAAAAAAAAAACAAAAACAAAAACAAAAAAAAACAAGAAAAGGAAAGAAGAAAAAGAAGGAGTGAATAATGAATGAAAAAGAAACATTGGGTTTTGAGGTATGAGATGGGATGAATTGAGAGTAGAATTGGAAGTGGGTTTAAAGTGTAGTTATGCTCTCTTTTCTAAAGTTGTGCTTTTGTTATCTTGAAAAACCATAATTCTTGGAAGCCCAGCCTCATTACAACCCTTGAAAGTCCTTGAGATTCATGCTGATTGTGTGTGTGGTTTGATTGAAAATGACTGGCAATTTTAATTTGTTCAATTTCAGTGGAACAATGAGAGAAACACATCCCTGTAAGATTCAAGAGAGAATTTCCTTGGTTAGAAACAATGGTTCTTACAATTGATTGTCTTGAAAATTTTGGTGCACTTTTATCCTGCTTTTATTTAATAATTGGATTCACCATTTGCTTCTGGTTTTGAATCTGTAGTCTGGAATGCAAAATTTGTCTTGTAAGGACTATGAAATTGATTTCTCAAATAACCAATTTCAAAGTTTGAGTTTTGAAAAGTTGTTGGGATTTTATTACTTTGCTTGAGGGCAAGCAAGATGCTAGGTTGGGGGGAGTTGATAAGTGCAAAAAAGTAGTAAAATTTCATATGGAATTGTGGCACTTATGTTTTGAATTGAATACATTTGTATCAATTTTCTCCAATCTAAGAAAGATGAAAAGTAATCACATGTTTCTGAGTTATTGATTAAAAGGAAGTCATTTGATCCCTATTTTGTGTATGTTTCAGGTAAATTAAGAGAGAAGAGGAAATCCTGCAACATTTCGCCCAAGCTAGAATAATCTCGCTTAAGCTAGATTCATCCAGGAAGCCATTGCTGTAAAAGTCATTTTCGCTTAAGCGAGAATAATTTAGCTTAAGCGAGAATGAATATCTTCTCCAAGAAGTTTCTTCTCGCTTAAGCGAGAATAATTTAGCTTAAGCGAGAATTCAGGCAGTATATATACTCATGAGTCAAAAAGAAAGAAAGGGACGAAGAGCACGGAGAAAAGAAACCCAGAGCTACCCAAAGCGTTTTTCTTCCACTTTAGTTGTAGGATCTTCTTCTTCATCTCTTAGAATGCCAATGGCCACCATGAGTGGCTGATCTCTTCTCTTGGGATTGAATGTAATCGATTCGAACTCGGATGTAATATGGTGATATTTATATATAGCATTTCTATTTTTATTCAACATTGGTATTTTTGTTCTGCTCTTAATGCTTGATTCTACCTGATCAATAGTTTCATGAATGTGGATTTTAGACTTGACTGGAAAGTATTTCTAAAAACCTGATCTGAGCAAGAATACTTGATATTCTGTGATGCTAGGGATAGATTTCAGTTTATCAATTGCTTATAACACTTGAATATAATGCTGGACAGTTTGTTGGATATGTGAGGAATCAATATTCAAGGAACTGATCTTATGAATTTTATATGCGAGGAATCGATATAAATGACTTTTGTGTGTTGCATCAATGTTGGTAACTTCAGTTGCTATATATTTGTATTCACCCAGATTGCAGACGAGTGAGATAGATGAATTCAATCCCAACTTCTCTTATCAAACTTTCCTTAACTTATTTGTTGTTATTATCTTACTTTTATGCAACTTTGTTTTAATTATCAACATCCATCATGAATCAGATTGAATACCTTTGTACATATGCTGGTTGAGATAAATTTGTCTATTTAATTGAAACTGTTCCTCGTGGGTTCGACACTCTTACTTAAAAATCATTATACTATAGTTGACTATTGGTACGCTTGCCAAAAGTCTGCTGTAAGTTAGAGGTCTACATTGCAGTCGGTCGTTGCTCTTTCAACCACTGAAGCCGAGTACTGTGCACTTGCTGAAGGGGTTAAGGAGGCATTGTGGTTAAAAGGTTTGGTTCAAGAACTGGGTTTTAATCAAAAGCCTGTCTGTGTTCATTATGACAGCCAGAGCGCCATTCATCTAGCCAATCATCAGATTTATCATTCCAGAACGAAGCACATTGACGTCAAGCTACATTTTGTCAGGAACATAGTGGAATCCGGTGATGTTCAAATCTGCAAAATCGCATCTGAAGACAACCCTGCAGATATGTTGACAAAGCCGCTGGCTAGAGTGAAGTTTCTTGAGTTGCTGTCCAGGATTGGTTTTCTACCGTTCGGTCACTAATTGTTTGGCCGTTCTATTTATTCTTTCTTGTAATAGTCAAGTCTATGGAGAATTGTTGTTTAGACATGACTTTTACTTTGTGCGTTCGGTTTTTGTTTGTGTACCGAACGATCCTTTATGGCTTAGTTTACCGTTCGGTTCTTTGGTTTGACATTTGGCCTGTGTTCGACCTTTGTCATTCTTAGACCGTCCGGTCTTTTACAAATGACCGTTCGGTCATTTTTTTATGTTGTGTGTTGTTGTTGCTTAAGTTGGCTATATATTGTAGCCAACTTCAGTTTTTCATTAAGTTTTTTCGTAATATTCAGATCATTGTTCTCTTTATTTTTCTCTCTCATTCCTTTCTTCTCTGGGGTTTCTGGGTTTCTTTGTTTCCTCTCACGAACCCAACAGTAACCATTCATTCTTATCCGAGCACCCTGTGGATCAAGCATGCGAAAGATTGGGAAAAAGTCAACAACATTAGGCCTTCCAGCTTCTTCCATGACGCCCAAAATGATGTCCTTGGACTCTTGAGACTTGTCAGAAGCGTAATGAGCTAAATGCATTGAGAAGAAAGTGTTTGATATGGAATTAAGCACAGTTGTGAAGGAAGCCTCACCAATTCTTGCACCTTCCTCTGTCGACAAACTTGTGTGGAATCAAGCTGCTGAGAAGAAAACACTTTGGGGAACAAGCTCTACTAAGGGTCCTCCACAGTGCTGAAGGTGGCATCCAGACCACTGAAAGTATGTGATGATCAAGAGCTCGAAGAGTATCTGGGATTGTCCTGTTGGGAATGATTTGATCATGTTTTTGCAGTACTTCTTTGGCAACATGTGGAGATGAAATGACTATGGCGATAGTGCTACCAAGCTTGTGTCTCATAATAGGACCATAAATTTGAGAAAGCCTGGCAAGTTTTTCTACCTAAGTGCTCTAAATTTAATAAAAAAATTAATACATATGCTACTGCATTAAAATATTGTTAAAATATCTATGGTAACGTATAAAATTAATTCATATTATGCAACAATTCCGTAATAAAATTAGGAGCACTTCAGAAAAAAGAGTGGAAGTTTGAGAAGGATTTACTTTCCATTTAGTTAATATAAAAAATTACCATCAAAGTTTATATATATATTTTTTTATATGTAAATCTTGAGCTTTTATCATGTCATCGTCGTCAATAGCAAATTCTCAACGACCCCCATACAAATACTTTCACGTGAACATCCCAAACAATGAATAAAAGTTGACCAACACTAAGTTAATTTAATAACAAATTAAAGCAGTTAACTTCATCCATTTATATGCACTAAAATTCCCTTGACTAAATGAAACATTCCATCTAGATCTCACCAATCTCTGATCAGATTACTTAATAATTATTAAAACTTAACTCTGATATCATTTTATATAAGCATAAATTAGAAAACATTCTTTAACTCAAATAAATCTCAAGTCCCATAATATGATATGAACCAAAATGAAATTAAATATCCTTAATATATTACTACGTAGAGCTGTTAAAATAAAACCCTCTCTACTAAATCTTTGCACGTCTATTCAAAATTATGTATCTTTAAATGCATTTGTGCTATCATTCACTTCCAAATAAAAATACAATTATTATAGATGAAAATCACAACAACAAATAAAAATTCAAGCTAATAAAACATCAAACATGATAAATACAAGTATACATCAACAATAATAAAACAACTAACGTAATGCATACACTTTTTTTAAGTGTATAAATCAAAAGTGAGAATCAATCTGTCTAAATTCTCAAATTTTAAAAATAAAAAAAGAGAAACCTAAAATATGTAGTGAGGTTCAACACACAATACACATAGATCTCCACACTGGTAAGATATTGTCCATTTTGAACTAAATTCTCACAAATTTGTTTTTGGTACCACTCCAAAATGTCTCTTACCAATGGAAATATCTTATGTGTATATAAATTCATGTTCATCTCTTATTTTAACTTAGATGAGACTTTGTTTGTACCAAAATAAAATAGAATAAGAATACTTATTTAACGATCCCATCGATCAAAATCAATTATCAAAATATTAGCTTGATCCAAAGGTGAATAAAATGAGAATCACATTTTTGAGATGGCTTAATGAACGTGCCAACAATGGTAATAAAACATAAATAATGTGACATCCAACACCATTCACATAGTGTCCCAAAACCCGACAGTTTAATGCTTATTGACCTAAACGTGCACGCAACAGTGTAACAATGAGTACACTTTTTCAATAGGGCGATCCAAACTTAACTTAGTTGTGTCATAAAAGTAAAATACATTGTTTTAGCAGTCTCCAACGGTACTAGCCATGCACCCGGTGTTAGCAAAGCCAAAACCACACTATGACATTGGCGCCCAACAATTCATAGGTTGGGCGTAGGTAGGGATGGCATAAAAACCCGTACCCGCGGGTATCTGCGGATAAAATCCGTCACGGGTAGTTAGTACCTGCGGGTAGTGGGTAGCGGGTATTTTAATACCCGCTTGTTAATGGGTCGGGTTCGGATACCACACTATTCGTATCCGCGGGTACCCGCAACCCGTCTTACCCCTTTAAATTATTTTCTAAGCTATCCTGCCGTCAAACCCTAATTTCAATTTTATCATATCCTTTCTCTTTCTCCTTCATTTACTCTCCACCACGAGCTGAGGCAATGATGATCTACGTCTTGAGCAGAGACTTCTCCGCCACGGACTCCGATTGTGCTCGCCGGCGGATGGCACCGGACTCAGAGTCCGACGAGGAGGCATGCTGTTGGAAGTAGAGAAACACGAATACGATGAAGAAGAAGATGGTGAAGAGGATGAGGAAGACGTAGGCAACGCTCGAAGTGAACACCGGACAATTGGACACTTCCAGAGGGCTTCCTAAGGACACTTGGGGCGAGGACGCGTTTGTGACGTGTTTGGCGTGAGCAAGAGGAGGCATGGACGTGGAGAGGTGGCAGCTTGGAGGCGGTGAGGCACGGCGGTGGCAGCTTGGAGGGGGTGAGACGCTGGATCTGCGATAAGGCGAGGCGCGACGATGGTAGATTGGAGGCGGTGATGCGCGGTGGTGGCAGCTTGGAGGGGGTGAGATGCTAGATCTACAATTCGTTCCGTTTCTGGATGCCGCGCCGCACAAGCACTAGGAAGGAGAATGAAGACTCCTTTGAGAAAGAAACCCTAATGTGAAGGGTTTGGGCTTGGCCCATACTGAAGGTTATTTAAATAACCTAAAAAAGTTTTGTACTTGTCCATTTTGAAAAAACAAATAAATAAAATATTATTTTTTTAAAGTATTATTGGGTTAAAACGGGTATCCAACGGGTATCCGCGGGTTGGAAAAAATCCGCGGATTTTTTTTATGCGGGTATCCGACGGGTACGGGGCGGGTAACGGGTACACTTTTGTAATGCAGGTCGGGTTCGGGTATCACACTATCCGACCCGAACCCGACCCATTGCCATCTCTAGGCGTAGGGTTAATATTGAAAACATTCCATAACTAAATTCTCCTTCTTAAACTTGTTGGAAAAAAAAAGTATAACCCTTAAATATTCAACAATTGTACCAAACAACACTACATCATAAAATTAATACTCAAAATTAAACTCATTAAAGAAAAATATCTCAAAATATACTAATGATTAAATCGGTTTTGAAATACATTGGTTCTGTAGTTCAATATATTATGTGTCGATGTAATATGTCAAAAATGTATTAGATTGATTATGAAACAAGCAATTTAATACCTTTAAATCAAAAATCACTATGTGTTTTGTTTCGGTTATGGGTCGAGTTACTTTTAACACCTTCACAATTTGTCTCTACTACCGTCCGTTGTATGCTACTTTGTTTCTTGTGCGCTCTCCGTCCGGGGTGGTACCTGTCAAAGGTACTCCGATGCTTAAGTCAGTATATGGTCCGTTCGGTGATAGCAAATCAGTAATAAATGTGCATTAGAATCAACCACCTACCTCTTACCTTTGATCCATATTTATAGTTTTTGTCGTGGGCCCGTGATTAGTGATATCTTAATCCTGGCCCAATCATGGCCCATCATCCTTAATCCTGATTTACCATAATCTTTGCGGAATTAGGTTTCGTGTCGTTCAGTTGGGACGAATGTCGTTTTTTCGTGTGCCCTGTAACTAGCACATTTAAGGCATAGATTGAGGAGTTGTTCTTCCGTTTACTGTCCGTCCACTTCGGTTTTTCAGTACACTAGGTCCATTCTTTCATGTGTCGTTTGTCCCGTCCGATCACCCAATACACTAGGCCCCCCAAGCCCTAGTCATCATAGGTGACGTTGGGCTTAAATGGTTGGAGTCGGTCGATTGTGCTTTAGTCGTTCTGGGTGCATTCCCTTTTTGAATGTGGCGCATGGGCGGGAAAACATATGTCAGGAGCCCAAGCGGCGGTTTTCGAGAAGTGGTACCGTCGTTTGATCTGGTTCGTTGGTCATGATTGATCTCAACGGCTATCGCTACGTGACGGTTTAGAAAAAATTTCTATAAATAGGGGTGTTGGGTGTTGTCATTTTCACCTTTCAACATCTCTCTTTCTTCACCGTTCGGTGCATTCTTTTTCAAGGTTATCTTAATAATGGTTGTGGTTAGTGTTTATTTGTCTAAGGAGTTGGCGGGCAGAGGCGGTGGGGACACGGCGGGCGTGACGCGCGTGGCAGGAACGACAAGCGGTGCCGCTTAATCCTCAGGTTCGGTGTCATCTTCTTTCCTTGAGAGGATTGACCCTCAGGAGGAGGGATCAAAACCCAATTCTCACGTCTGTGGTGGAGATAGGCTTGTAAATGGGGTGGTTATATTTCTCCTAAGAGGTGGCGTCTACACCGATCGTGCGGCCGCAAAACCCGTTGGCAATTGGCCATGAATAAGAGGGTATGGTTGGGCTTCTCATGATGTCAGCCTCTTTACCTCCGATTTTGGGACCCGCGAGAACCTTCAATAATGGGCCAAACGATCGTAAAATGCTTGAGACGTGGAGGACGCTCAATTGTTTCATCTTAGGGTGAGTCATTCGAACGAGCGGGTTTTTCATGGGAAGGGGTCCAGCCAGGAGGACTTCTTCTTTGTATATATTTACATGTTTGACCAGATGCTCGTCTGGGTGCCCTTCATTGATTTCCAGGTCTCCGTTCTCCGAGAGCTTAATATTGCCCCATCACAACTTCATCCGCACGGTTGGGCAACCATTCAGGCCTTTGTGACGTTGTGCTCTGTTATAGGGATTGTCCCTACTATGCCAGTCTTCCTCCATTATTTTAACGTTCGGCCCTTGGCCCAGCAAGGATGGGTGACGCTATCGTTTGTCCAACATCGCACTTTGTTCAAACCGTATACGGAGTCGTTCAGGAATTTTAAAACCAGATATTATAAATAATAATAAGGGAATCTGGTCGGTTGGAATTCCACGATGAGGCGAGCATTCCTCTGTTCCCCTTTTATTGGACGAGGGATCCTCGCAAAGTAAGCGCCTATGCGATTAGTAGTATGAATCCTGAAGATCGAGAATCCGTGAGGATAATAACCGGTATGCCCCGCCGCCTGAATGCCCGCAACTTTGTTGAGTGTTTGATATATGAAGATTTTGATCAGATAGCGTTCGGTATGGTGTTTTCATTGGTTTATTTCTTGTTTTGTTTTTTAACTTGGCTAAATTGTTGTTTCCTTTTCAGGCTACATGTCTTTACCGGAGTCGCGCAAGACTAGCTTTGCATCCTCCCAAAGACGTAGGGGGGAAGTAGCTCTAGAGTTCCAGACCTACGGTCGACATCCTCTAGCCATGCTCCAACAAATGTTGGGAAGCCGGCGTCTGCTCCCCCTACCGACCAGGTAACCGTGGTTGTGGCTCCTGATCCTATGGTGGTGGTCAACTTGGAGCAATCCTCAGAAACAATGGCGGCCGCCGTGGTCGTCCCATCGGTGAAGAAAAAAGGAAGACGAAAGAAGTCGTTAGGGGGGAAGTGTGTCCCATTCTATCCTGGCTAGCGTTTTTGACCCAGAATTTCACGTCAGCTCTCGTGTGAATTTCCACGCTAGCTCCTCCCAATGCGCGATCATCGAACCGATGTTCGAGGGAGACCTTATAAACGCTGCAGTGGAGTTGACTACCCGAGGGGCCATGCTGACTTGGAGCTTGCGCGAACTTGTCAAACTCAGGGACGCCCGCAACCTTCAATCGGAGATTGTTGAAGAAAAGAAAACTTCAGAAGGGCTCTGAGCTCGGCTAGAGACTTTGGCCGTTGACCACGACGGATGTGTTGGGCGACAAGCAACTCTTCAAGCCGAATTGGATGAGGCTCGCCGCCAGTTGGTTGAGGCCACGAAATTGCTGAAGGCCGCTCGGGCCAAGGGTGACGAACTAGTAGAGGAAGTTGGCAAGCTAAAGGTTGAAGTCAGAAGGCTGGGGAGAAGAGGGGATGAGCTGGTTGGTCAAAGCGAACGACTTACCTTTGAGCTGATCAAGGCAAATAAGATGATAACCACTATGAATTTGAGCGTGGTAATCGATCATGAGGAGGGTTTCAATAAGGCTGTGCGTCAGGCAGCCTTCCTTCTGAATGTGGATCCTTTGTCCTCAAGTTTTAACATCAATTAGGATGTGTTCGACAGGAGGATTATGTCGATAGATGAAGGCGATGGTGATGAGGGTGCGGTGGAGCCGGACGCGGTCGGTGACGGGGAGGACGTGTTCCCTGAGGACGTTCCGATTGGAGGGGGTCCATCTGATGGAGAAGAATAGGTGCCCCTAAATCAGTAATAAATGTGCATTAAAATCAACCACCTACTTCTTACCTTTGACCCATATTTATATTTTTTGTCGTGAACCCATGATTAGTGATATCTTAATCTTGACCCAATCACGATCCATCATCTTTAATCATGATTTACCTTAATCTTTGCGGAAGTAGGCTCTGTGTTGTTCGGTTGGGACGTACGTCGTTCTTTCGTATGCCTGTAACTAGCACATTTAAGACATAGATTGAAGAGTTATTCTTCCGTGTACCATCTGTCCACTCCGATCGTTCAGTACACCAAGCCCATCCTTCCATGTGTCGTCCGTC
The DNA here is from genome assembly GCA_027742785.1 of Vigna reflexopilosa. Classification (NCBI taxonomy): domain Eukaryota; kingdom Viridiplantae; phylum Streptophyta; class Magnoliopsida; order Fabales; family Fabaceae; genus Vigna; species Vigna reflexopilosa. Next base: position 21,916,384 of record CM050929.1, read on the forward strand.
CCATCCAATCACCCATTACATGTCTAATATATTTATCTATGAAATATCCAATCTATAAAACAATAGTATGACAATAATTTTTAATATTTTATTTTGACAAAGTTTAATACATATGATTTTAATTTAAATTTACACAATTACAATTATGTATTTATCATGTTTTTTAAAAAAATTATACATTTTTTAATATGCATATATCACGTATCATATTTCATTATTTACAAAATAAACTTCTCAGCATATTTGATACATGTAATATCCCATACACGTAGATAATTATACATAAAATTTAGTGCATTTTCGAAAAAAAGGGGTTATGAACCAATCAGAAGAGAAACAAGTTTATCAGTTCTCACAAATTTGAAGTTTATATGCTTCTGGAGCATACATATGCAATAGGAGGAAATTGCCAACTTACTTGAGTAACTTTAATTGACTTTTGGAATGAGCTCCAACATAAAAATACTTTCAAAAGATAGAGTTAATGTATATTATTATGCTTGGAACCAGAGCAACAAGTTCCAGCTGTGTTAACAAAGGAAAAAAAAAGTGCTACTTTTAATGCCAAGATAGTTCATCGTGCTGTTATCAAATCTGATCTCATTCGTGCTGTTCTATTCCAAGTGAAAGATTGTCCAAACATTATCCAAGGAATGAATAAGAATTGAAATCCTTAGTAGATCAAGTAACCAAGACCAAAATTCTACTCGCCACACAACATTCTAAAAACGATAAAACATAAAAGCCCTTGCTTTATCAAAAATATCATTAGTTGGTAGCTTGCTAAAGATCAACCTTCACAACATGGAAAGATTTAGAAAAGGGTATACCATTATGGTAACTAGAAAGACTGATTACATAATCCAAAGGTAGAGTAACTACACACTAGTTGCATTGTGAGAGAGGAAAAAGAGAACCAAACAAAGGAACATCTAAGTCATTTAGCCACAGAATAATAAATGCAGAATCCTGAAATCTGAAAAGGATTATTTCAGTCTGACTGAAGCCAACAGCTCTTACTACCTGTTGGGAACTTTCAATCAACAACATTAACATATTTATGCATCTAATGTTCAAACTTCAAACTAAGGATTAATCTCTTGGGTTAGTACTAGACAACTTCAAGCATTTACTGTTACGTGACCGAGAAAGAAACATAACGAAATCACCCTCTCACACACTCAAAACAAGCAAAAGAATAATAAAAGAATGGAGCATAATTGGGAACATAACATCCGTCAATTATCTTGGAGCATAACCTCCTTTACAAAACTCACAAATCAAAAACATACATTTAACCCTAATCTTCCCCTTTATTTATACTAATTAATTTCCTCCCAAAATGTGCTAAATATTAGAAAATAATCATATTTACTATAATTATCTAATACAAATATATTTAGCCTTATTTACTATATTTAACTTATACCGAATAATATACTGAGATATGGCTTTGTTACTCTAATTATCTTTTGCTGCATATCTTCTCAAAATATCTCCCTTATTACTTTCATTAATTTCCTGCCCATCCTAAGTTCCTGGCTACTTCCAACCGTTCGGCCAACTCGCCCACCTTCTACCGTTCGGCCTGATCGTTCCCCCTTGTCTACCGTTTGGCCAACTCGCTCCCCGCCTTCTACCGTTCGGCCAACTCGCTCCCCCTTGTCTACCGTTCGGCCAACTCGCTCCCCACCTTCTACCGTTCGGCCTGGTCGTTCCCCCTTGTCTACCATTCGGCCAACTCGCTCCCCGCCTTCTACCATTTGCCCAACTCGCTCCTCACCTTCTACCGTTCGGCCTGATCATTCCGCCTTATCTACCGTTCGGCCAACTCGCTCCCCACCTTCTACCGTTCGGCCTGGTTGTTCCCCCTTGTCTACCGTTCGGCCACCTTCTCCTTCTATACTTTCTTCTCTCATATACTTTTCAACCCCTAACATTACCTCCCACCTTATACCCTACCATTTACTCTAAATGTTTTTAATTTGTAGTCTATGCAAATTCAATTACCAAAGGTTTAGGCAGAAGAGAAGTTTCATGAAAAAGAACTATGCAAAAAGACATATTCTTATTTAAACCAGAATGTTTATGAAGTGCATGAAAGAGCTCAAGTTTTGAACACCAGGCAAGCAACAAACTCTCAACTCATAAATCATTAAGCAAACCACAAGTCACTGCTGTTAGACCTGGATAGTGTAATCTTAGCTGTCTATTATTGACAGTTTAGTCTTAATTATCTTGTACAGTTTGAATAAGATGATCCATATGTTTTTTATCAGAAAAAGTACTACTAAAATTTGATGTACTGATATTTTGATCTACGTGTGTTAAACAAAACAAAAGATAATCCGATAGTCATCATATCATTAACACGAAAACACCTACTCCTTACGAAGGCATGCTAAGAGGCTTTGGTAGACTTATTTTAACCTATACTTATAACCTCTCTATTCTTTCAATACGAAACTTTGGTCCTGAAAAATCCATCCTTCTTTTATTACTCTCAGATGGCTACCTTTTTTATTACTCTCAGCTGCTACTTTGAGTACCTTGTGAAAGATATTTCTTGAAACATACGTGCTACCAAATGTAAGAAAAAGTTGTGTTCCTAACATACCTCAAGTCACCACTCATAAGTTGATTATCCAACTTCTTTGCAGACTCAATTGAAGATTCCCATAAGCTTGTGATGTTGTTTTAATTTATTTGTAACCAGGATGAAGTTAGGTATCACACCATCAACTAACAAACATATAATGCTAATGAAAACCAACACCATGTAGAAATTTCCAAGTCATTACAGCGAGCAGTTGTCATAGCTTATTTTTATATCAGTAGTACTCACAATTTAGTGTTAAAAATGCTTTTCCGAATCTTACTATCAACTTTCATCAAAGATTTGCGACTAGCATACGTTAACCTTGTGTTTTATGTGACAATAGGACACATAACTACGGAGGGAAATAAGGTGAAAAAAGATGTCATCCTAGAATTTCAAAAATTTTATCATAACCAAGTTAGGCAAAAGTAAAAGGGATAAAAGTAACAAGGTTTTACTACTCATTCACTTATTTTAATTCATCTGCATGCTAAATAAAGGGTTTCAAGAGTATTTTCACTACACATATAATCTTCCTAGGTATTATGCTTGGACTGGAATGACTAGGAGAGGTTGTGCCTTATGCAAGGTAATCCCATATTTCTCAGATATATCCATGTCTTGTGGCTTTTGTCCATCTTTGAGCTTCCAATTATACTTGCATAGAAGAGAGGCCAATACAATATGCACAGTTCTGGAAGCCAATGGCAATCCAGGACAGATCCTTCTTCCTGCTCCAAAGGGTATTAGTTCAAAATGTTGGCCCTTAAAATCAAGGTCACTTTGCAAGAACCTTTCAGGTCTGAATTCATTTGGGTTTGTCCAAATACTTGAATCTCTACCCATGGCCCATACATTAACCAGAATTTGGGAACTTTTAGGTACCATGAAGTCACATAGTTCAACATCAACTTCTGACTTGTGTGGCACTAACATTGGGGCAGGTGGATGCAAGCGGAAAGTTTCCTTCACCACTGCTTGTAGATAAGGAAGCTTTGAGATATGTGATTCTTCTAGTTGCTCACCTTTGACAAGGACTTGGTGAAGCTCTTCCCTCACTTTTTCTAGCTTTTCTGGGTTACGTAGCAACTCAGCCATAGCCCATTCTATAGAGCTTGATGTCGTGTCTATTCCAGCCACAAATAAATCCTGACATATGTAGCCAATTAGTAAAATAATATACATCACATAAAAATTTTACACACTCACCAGAAACAAATGCAGAACATGAGTGCGAGTCACTTGTGAATTGTTTTCAAGCATGAGTTCCAACACAGAATCCAACACGTCCTTGCATGCCTTGGCTTCATTTTCTAATGCCCTTAAACGCAATCTTTCTTCTATGAGTCCATCAAGAAACGCAAGTAACTTTCCAAAGTAACCATTCATTCTTCTCCGAGCACCCTGTAGATCAAGCATGCGAAAGATTGGGAAAAAGTCAACAACATTAGGCCTTCCAGCTTCTTCCATGACGCCCCAAATGATGTCCTTGAACTCTTGAGACTTGTCAGAAGCGTAATGAGCTAAATCCATTGAGAAGAAAGTGTTTGATATGGAATTAAGCACAGTTGTGAAGGAAGCCTCACCAATATCCAAGGCTTCACCTTTCTGACATCTTTCCTTTACATAATCCATCAATTCTTGCACCTTCCTCTTTCGACAAACTTGTGTGGAATCAAGCTGCTGAGAAGAAAACACTTTGGTGGCACAAGCTCTCCTAAGGGTCCTCCACAGTGCTGAAGGTGGCATCCAGACCACTGAAAGTATGTGATGATCAAGAGCTCGAAGAGTATCTGGGATTGTCCTGTTGGAAAAGATTTGATCTTTTGTTTGCAGTACTTCTCTGGCAACATGTGGAGAGGAAATGACTATGGTGGTAGTGCTACCAAGCTTGAGACTCATAATAGGACCATAAATTTGAGAAAGCTTGGCAAGTGCTTGGTGAGGCTGATTTCCAAGCTCCAAGATGTTTCCTATGATGGGAAAAGGGTGAGGCCCTGGAGGGTACTTTGACGTTTTCATTGGTTTGAAGGTTGAGATGAGTACATAAATGGTTACACAAACTATGGTGATTTGAAGAAGAAGTGGAAGAAGGTACTCCATTGTTTTGCTTCTCTTGTGGAGCCTGGAAAATGAGAGAATCGATCGTAAAATTGAAAGGCTAATTTCTCCCAACAAAGTATATATATGGAAATACGTTTGTTTGTTTAAAATTTGACAAGGATTTCATATTTACTCAGTTTAAAACACCTTTTTTATATAAAATTTGAAGAATTCTCTGCTGAATACTCTTGATGAGAACGTGACATTGTCCTTGCCCATATAAACAATTTTGCATGGACCATAAAAGTGTGGCGAGAATGTCTGCTGATAATAAATATTAATTGTTTCATATCTATTATCTAGATTTTCATCTGTGTTGTCACTGAACATAGCTACGTTGAATTATTTCACAACTCTTACTAAAAAAGGTTTAGTAAGTGATTTAGTAAAAATAAATTTAATAAAAAGGGGATTAATGATATGATTCATATTAATTCTAATATATTCTTTAACTTTAAATATGTTTTAAATAAAGTGAATTTTATTTGTTTTTTATTAAATTGACATGATGTTTGAAAGTGTCATCTATTAAAACATGAATTATTCTTTATCTTAGGATTGGATTTGATAGTAATTTTTAAATTATACACGTAATAATTTTTAAATAGTTTGATATATAATATTTTTTAGATTTTGACACCTTAGACTTTTTAAATTTTTATACATGAAATTATTTTTAAACGATGTTAATGTTAATTTAAAAAATTAAATTGGCTTTATTAAAAAAAATATTAAGATTCAATTAAATAAAAAAAATTATAAAGACCAAAATGAATTATAAACTTAATTATAAAAACTAGATTAGTAATTAAGTCTAAAATAAATTAAAAAATATTTTATATTATATATTGAGTCTGAAATGCGTTTAAATTTTATTTATTTATTTATAGTTGTTTTTGGAGGCATATTGTACCATTCCAATTTTTATAGCATTCAACTATCATGAGATTTGTGACACCTTTAATATAATAAAATAGTCAATTCAAAGAAACACATATAAATGTTATTATAGATATCAAATATAACTTATAATAGTAAGAGATATACAAGATTGTACACAGCTATGAGATATTATCCTGAACCAAAAGTGTAATAGGAATTTTCAAAAACAAATAAAACCTGAAATCAAACGTTTTACTACGCCTCAACTCTACCTCTTCCTAGCACTTTCTCACCAGAGACATCCTTTAAGCTCACACTATTTAGGTGATCATTAGAAAAAAGAAAACAAATACACACAAACAGACAAAGACGAGAGAGTAAGCTAAAGTACCAAATAATCAAACATACAAATGAAAATTTAACATTTGGCATATATACAAATTATATCATTAAATCACAAGACAAGCAACCATACATTAAAGACTTGACCATCCAGATATAGGTATTGATGTCAATCTATGACAAATTGTACATTTATAGTGGTGAAATAGTTGCCCCCTAAGCTATCACACATGATTAGTCCATTTATCACCTGTGGAAAAAGAATAAAACCATAGACTAGGACCTCCTGCTACTCCTTACCACATAATCCCCTTCTTCACATGAGATAGAGTGATTATTGAAACATCAGGATAACTTCCAAAGTTGAGTCCTTATATCAATATATCACACTACTAAACGTCACCAGGAAATCTACTTAGGAGATCCATGGAATTATGTCAAATGTTTAACTACAGAACACCGCCATGGAGTCTCACCATGAGGTCCATGAAATTACACCAAGCATCAATATCATATCAACAACTAAAATTCATTATCCCTCTTCATATCATACTTGATGTAGCATCATACCTCCATATTCATCAATCATTATCATATATAATATCCACCCTCATTTGATTAATCTGTGTAAAACAATCTAACCAAAAAGCAACATTTTAAAGTATAGAAAGCTTAAAAGAAAACCTAAAACAAATATTGGAAAATCATAGAAGCAAGAAGAATTGCAAAACAAAAAGCTTGGCAAAGGTTCTTGGCGTTGAGCATCACATCTTTGTCATTAAGCATAATTCTTCTCGCAAAGTTGACGCTTGAGCGCACCCTTTATGTCGCTTAGCACCAAACTTTTCATAAAGCTAGCGCTTGAGCGTCGTTGGGCTACCGCTAAGTGCCATACCAGAAGACAACACACTCCAAAATTGACTCTTCTGTACTCAAGACCTATCCAATTGACCAAATTGATATTTTAGACAGTAGAATTGTTCCACAAACTTTTTATAACTCAAATGGAATACCAATGTGCCTAATTGTCCAGGAACAAGGTCCAATAGAACAAATTAACAGATCAAACTCATACATGTTTATTTCACATATCACATACCACATTTAAGTCAACTAAGAAGCTACCTAAGTCCTAAATGCCACTAACAAAGACCTCCAACAATTCAATTCACTCAAACAACACTCCGTACAGAAATTCACCTGTCAAACCCTCACTTTTAGATCAAAACCAAGCAAGACCAAAAGTTAACCAAGTCTTAATTTGCAGAGACTCGTACTACTAACCTTAAAATCATTCAACAAGCAATTACCATTTAACATGTTATATCATAAATTCTAGAACCAAACAAACTCACATTCAACATAATTCACATCAACAACTTCACGTACCAATTTATAAATTTTCAATCAAATCAAGCATATAAGACAAGTTAACAAAATATTAACATAATAAAACTTGGTAATTATCTTCGCTTATCATACAAAGAACCCAACTGCTCTACAAGAGTTAAGACATCTCCACCAGCTTAAAGAACTCTATCTATATATACAACAATTCATTTCAAAGTCATTTAAATTAACAATTTATCCCTTTTCACCCTACTTGAAGTATGAATTTAAACATAGACCCACTTATTCTTCAATTCTGTTAATAATATAAAACATAATCTATCATATTATTTTGAATTACAAACACAATCTCTATCTAATCTTTCTTCCTCAAATAATATGTCAATTTCTATCTAATCTTTCTTCCTCAGATAATATGTTTTTTTAATAAATATTTCCGAAACGTTGACTAAAGTTAATAAAAATGATAAGGTTTGAAAATTACGATTACAACTCAATAAATTTCTTAAATGTATAGAAAATTTGACTGTGTCATTGAAAATTATGTTCACAAAAATTATACGAAAATTAATTGTAATTTTGTTTTAAAAAAAATATATCCGAAAATTTTATGACCTTAAAAAAATTCCAAAAACATTAATGACAAAGATAATTATAAAAGAAAAGAACTTAATGTTGTTCAATAAATTTAATTAATATCTAACATGAACATAAAAGCTTAAAGACTAGATAGAAATTAGTTTATGATAAGTAATTTTAAATTTTAATATAATGTTCACTAGATAATCGTATTTTTTTAAATCTTTGTCATAACTAAAATCATGAACACATGATACTTCTACATAAAATTCGTATCCGGAAATCAGTTTTAATCTACTTCAAAATATAAAGCAATTGAATAATAAAATTAATTGTCAAGAAACAGGCAAGGTTTTTATAAAAACGTCATACACAGTTAAAACAAAAAAAGTGTCAAACATAAGATGTATTATAACTTTTTTTTGTACAGAACATCCAATACTTTTTTTATGCTTTCATCCGGTTCGGAGAAAATTATAAACGATAAGTTTTTGCTAATCTTTCCCCAATGAAAAAAAACTAGAAGAATAAAACACTTAACGTTTAAATAACTCATTTTTTTTTTCTTTAATCTCCTCAGGTACTACGAATGCCCCCATGATTGTAACGAGGAATGTCTATTCATCTATCTCTCTTGAATAGGAAAGGAGACTACTTGAAAACACTCTCTTCTACTCTAAATATTTCTTAAACTATAAGAGACTTCAAACCATAAATATTTCTTAAGCCCATTTAGCTATCATAGACATCAAACCAGCTCCAAGCAAAAGAGAAACATTGGCTCCAAAACAGAGTCTGCTACTCTGTTGCATTCTTGGACTCATGAAATCATTGGCAAGAAGATCAACCAGAGCCATGTAAATTAAGATTCCTGCTGATGCTGCATTAAAAACTCCTTCCACAATAAGAGCAGTTGGACTGTTTTCATCATAAACACTTGATATTCCTATGCCAATTCCAATTCCCACTGGAGTAGTCAATGCAAAGAACAATCCCATTACTGTGACCGATACTCTCTTGAAGTTTGCCTACAACAATAGAGCTCATTTATATGTGGGTCCTTTCTTCTTTTCACTTCTCAAAAATGAAATTCTCATAAATACACATGAGGTTGCATATAAAAGACCTAACTCAAAAATTAACTATAAAAATTACTCAATTTTTTATGCGAAAGTTAAACATTTACAGGTGAAAAGTCAGATATGATCACACATTGTACATGTAAATAACGAGTGACCGTACGTGATGAAGTCATTAATTAATCTAATTAAAAAAGGGAGTTAGAAACAATCATTAGATAATATTAGATGAAAGTACAGAACAAGATAAAAAAATCCTATATTATTTGTTCCATACCAACACAACTCATGGTCCCACACACAAATCATTTCACATGTTGATCCTCACTTATATATTCTTTTGTTCATATTAAATCAATCAACCAGATTCATTTAAATACAGTACCTGAGATATACAGCTTCCAAGTCCCATGCCTTCAAAGAATTGATGAAAAGTCAAGGCAGCTACTAGTGGTCTTATCGTGTTAGGATTTTCTGAAGCTCCCAAAGAAATTCCAATAATAACAGAGTGAACAATAATTCCTAACTCCAACACCTGTATAAGAAATCTAAAACCTTCAATTCTAAATCATTATCAAAAGAAATAGAAAATGAAATGATAACCGTGAATGAAACCTATATGTAACAGAGCTTTCAATACATAATTGAGATTATTATTGATAGGAAGAAGTAATACCTGTGATATGACTCGATGGCGAAGAAGCTGGGAGGAGTGATCGTGAGAGTGAACAGGGCCATGAGCATGACCATGCGATGCATGCGTATGAAGATCCACATGCCCCTCTTGCCCGGTCTCTTTCTCCCCATCTCCACTATCATTTTGTACTTCTTTGGAATGGTATTTCTGAAAATAAGCCGTGGCATAAGTATCAACCATGAGAGTTCCCATGGCAGTACACATTGCCACAAACCCAGTAAAGGGAAAATCTCCCCATGGATGCTCCTTCAAGCAAGGTGAAGTCAGATTCTCAAAGGCATCGGGTAAGACATGGATGAATCCAGTGGCCAGAATCACACCCGCAGCAAAAGCTTTTACTAGGAAGAAAACATTCTTCTCCGGACTCAATGCTGGTATGACTTTGCCCAAAAGAGGAATACACACTCCAACTGCACTCGCAATTAAAATTGATACCAAAGCTGCTATTTTGTACCTTATAGCTTTTCCTCTGTCGCGATCCTCATTTTCTTCGTCGCATGTACATTCTGCTCTAACTAAAGTTGGAAGTACAACCAAAAAGATTAGAACAGAAGAAGAAAACAAGAACTCGTGGTTTATCTTGAATTTAGCCATTGTAGATAAATCTTTAACAAAAAAGAAGGAAGAGAAAAGTAGAAGCTAAGTAAAGAAAAAACGTTAAGAATGTATATATAGGAAACAGTGTTATGAGTAGCCTCACATAACAAAGAATTGATTATCTTAATTAATTTTAATTAATGTAATGATGAACAAATCTTTTAACAGAAAAGAAAAGAGAGAATGACGTAATAGTGAGACATGGCATCAAATGTCGACATGAGTATGCAAGAACCAATGAAAAAAAAGTTTTTAGGAATTTAAATGTGAAGTGTCTTTAAGAGAAGAAGAGGAGTGTCTCCATTGTGTGGAAATTAAGACTGCAATGTGTGAAAGAGAAGAATAGAAAAAAGTAGAGTCAAGTCAACTGTTTCTGTTTTAGTATTTTGAAATCTCCGAAATGTATGACCAATATATAAGGAAAATAAAGGCAAATGGACCCATCAAACACAAATATCAAATAACAATGTTGAAAATACCAAGTCCAATCTCATTTTTTCTTCTATCCTTTAATGCACGCGTAATAATTAATAAATAAATTCTTGATCATGTTTTATTTTTTATTATTTGACCCGTACATTTTAATATTTTATATACGGATCATATATTTTATCATAATTAATTTTTTATCATTAAATTTAAACAGTTGATTTTAATGTGTAATATTAATAATAAAATGTGTAATAATAATTATAAAATGTATTACATGTGTTTGACAGGTACATATTACATGTTAACAGGTATATATGCCATTACCATGCCTTTTGATTTGCGGTGGAAATTGCTTTATTATTATTTCAATCATCATAGTTATTTGCCATACAGATTGGTATTACTTTCAATTGTTATACCATTATTCTTTTTACATATAGGACACAATTTTGGCAATTATAGTTTGGAGTTTGAAACGTGTATATATATAGATGGTTATAGGTGTTAGAATATTATTTATCCTATTTGTATTTATCCTATTTATTATTATTAGAATATTTATTTTATTTATTATTATTATATTATGTATAGGGTTATTCTATACTTTGTATCAAAACTTTCTTATATATAAAATGAGATGTGAGGAAGATTTATTTATCATGTACTCTATCTTTATTATTGTTGGTGGCCAGCGTCGCCACCGATGGCTTTAAAAATTTCATCTTTTCTGAAATACCTAAATGAGTAGTCTCGCTCTCTTAATAATCTCAGATGGTGGCCAGCGTCGCCACCAATGCCTTTTTTTTAGTTGTTTCCCACCGTCCACCGTCGTCTGTCGCTATCCACTGCCACAATTTAGTTCGGCGACTAGTGGATCTGGATCGCCTCCTTGAGCGACAACCAATCCCATTGGTGTTGAGGGCTAGTTCTCATCCAGGCGCCACCATGCACGCCACATCTGTACGACGTCTGTCGTTATCATCTTCACGTTTTCTCCGATGAAGTTAGGGGTTTTGTCGCCTTGAGGAGCGCGACCCATCCCTAGTGGTTGTTGCCTCATTCTCCTCCACACGCACTGTCACGAATGACTTCTCTTCGATCAAATTTCGGCACGTGTTTGTCACATGCCACCGTCTCGGTGTCAGAATCACACCGCGCCATTGTCATTCGTCTTGCCAGACCAAAAAAAAACTCTTTGTTTCAACCTTGTACCTTTATTTCAACATTGTTCCTTAGCCTCTTTCATGATGTGTGTTTAGCTTTCCATATTGTAGCAATTGTGATGTTGGCTTGTGTCATTTATTTACAAGTCTCCAAGGAGAGTCAGTGTTATCAGCTGGTTAACACTAAGGAATTTCAACACCAAAGTCATGGGTTAAAGGTTGCTGATGGCATAAGAGGGAGTTTATTTTTGGCAAGATTTAGAATCTTAGTCAAACAATTTCACCAGCCCCTTGTCAGATCTGTTTTTGGATGCTTTGATGAATAAAGGAGACCATAATGATCCTCCACCTTCACGATTTGTCATCGACGCGTCGTCATTTCCGTTGTTCGCTGTGAGGGGGAATATGTTTCCAGCCACTGCATGCCCCATCAGTCAGTGATGACAGTCCCTGCAGTTTTATCCTTTCAGCCATTGCATACCTCATCACCTCGTTAGTCAATGATGACAGTCCTTGTAGTTTTGTCGCTTCCAGCCACTATAGGCACTATCAGTCAGTGATGACAATTTAGTCCCTACAGTTTGTCGTTGTCTACCATTGTTGATTGTCATTCACTTTTAATGGAAATATCATTTATCAAAGTCATCCTAGTTGAAGTTTTGTGGTTGTCCATCGATGCCCAATATTATTCTCCATAAGTTGTTGTGATTTGTTTGTCAATATGTGTTTTTGCACTTTTGTTATCTGTTGACCATTGTCATTGGTTTGTTGCACACTCTTGAAGACGAGTCTTATATTTCAAGAGGAGTCTATTTGGCTATGCTTGATTGTGAGTCCAATTTGGTTTATAGACATTCTCTCTAGATGGTCTGAAACATACGTGCATCTTAAGTTGAAGTTTCTAAGTTCTTAAAGAGATCTCAGATTGAGTTTATCTATTCCAAGCTTGGTACATACAATTTGTATGCTCCAGTTTGAGATGAAGTGTTAAAATATTTACCCTATTTATCATTGTTAGAGTATTTATCTTATTTATCATTGTTAGAATAATTATCTTCTTTATCATCATTATATTATGTCTAGGGTTACCATATTTATCATCATTATATTGTGTTTAAGGTTACTCTATTTATCATGTATTTTCTATCAAAACTTTCTTATATATAGAATGAGAGTGAGAGGAGAAAGCCCTCAATAATTATTTTACAGTTTCAGTGTAGGTTTGTGGAAATTGGGTAGAGAATGGTAATTGTTATTAGTCATTTATTAGGTTACGCAACGCTACCAATTATCCTTGGTTTTTTCGGATCTGTGTTTATTTTTTTGGTGTGTATTATCCTTGGTTGTTATGTTATTTAAGTGTTTCCATATTATTATTATGTTCTTTGAGTGTATTTATAGATTGTTGTTATGTTATTTGGATGTGTTGTTATGCTTATTTTTTTGTTATGATGACTAACTATTTAGTTATGTTACTAATCTGTATTGTTAGTTGTTATATTATGTTTGGATATTATGTTTGGACATGACTCTATTATTTGTTGTTGGTTGAACTGATTAACTTATTAGTTTAGTTATTGGTGGAAGACAAATATATTTATTTTTGGTGTAAGTGATTTTGTCGAAATAATTAACAAATAAATTCTTAATCTTTATTTTTAATTATTTGACTCGTATTTTTTAATATTTTATATCTGGATCATATATTTTTATCATAATTAATTTTTTATCATTAAATTTAAACAGTTGATTTTATACTAGATCTTCTAGCGAAGTGAAGATTAATGTGATATAGATTATCTGACCCAAATGAACACTTGGTATAAATTATATTTACTATGTTAGATATAGATGAACAGTTGGTATAAATTATTTTTACTATGTTAGATATAGATTAACAGTAGGAATATATAGATTAAACTGTGGAATCGGCTGTTATCAAAATAATATAGACAATAAATATATATATATATATATATATATATATATATATATAACTAATATAATAAGAATGAGTATATTAGTTAAATAATAATTATTATAAAATGAATTTTTTGTACTGATCGATTGATCGAAATGTCATGATTGATAGTTTAATTTTAGAAAAAAATATCATTAGAATAAGCTAATTATCCATTTAATGTAAAAGTTATTATTATTTTTAAATAATATTATCTTATAAAATTAAATTAAAATATATACTTTTTAAATTTAATTTTATTAAATGTTTAAGTAATGAAAAATCATAAAAAAGGAATACAGAAAAAGTAATTAATTTACTTAAATAATATTATTTAATGAAATAAAAAGTAAAATATATGAAACAACCAACTAAGTAGAAATTATATTAAAATTATGGTTTAATAGGTTCGGAGGTCCCTATGGGTTTGTTCCAATTAGGTCCTCCTATTTTGGAACTGATCAATTGGGTTCCTAATTTCATACATTTTATTCAATAATAGTCTTTCTATTAAATGCAGTTAACGACGTTAACTTTTTAACAGGTGGCAAGCTGAGGTATCCAGGTGGCACCGTTTGAGCTGTATAGGTGGATTTTTATCATTTTAAATTGTTAAATATATTAAAACCAGAATTAATAAATGAATGCTGAAAATATAATTAGAAATTATTAAACATATTAAACCAATGTTTCCTATTTTGGGGTCAGATAGGTCGTGTCTGAGAAATTGGGGAAATTAGAGAACTTAGGGTTCGTTGTTGGGTTCGTCATTGTGCTGGCATTTGGGGAGCATTGCTTTTGCGTGAGAAATTAGTTAGACATAAGCTTTTGTTGCATAAAATTCTAGTGATCTATCGGTGGTTTTGACTGGAAGCAGCTAATTTTTGGCGGTGACTCACGTGGAACAGTTTCGCGAAGGTCGTTGGAGGTGTAGCACGTGTCCAGGTTGGTAAATGTTTACTTCTTTCTATATTTTTGACAATGATGCATGGTCAGTCGTGGTCCCCCATGTTCGAAGTGGTGTGGTAGTGTGTTATTTATGTTGTTCTTGAAATTGCTGTTGCAAAGTGGTCCCCCATGTTTGAAGTGCCGTAGTAGACCTTAATTGTTGTTGTGCTTTATATTGGTGTTGCAATGTGGTCCCCCATGTTTGTTTCTTGTGCTTTTTCTATTGTTTAAGTTATGTTGTAGTTGGTCCCCGTGTTTCCTTGTCCTGCTTCTAATTTTATATAATTTTTGTTATTGTTGTCTTCTTATTATTTTATAAGATATATACTGTTATAGTGTATTACATGGAGGATCATTTTGAAGTTTTTTTCCACCATAGAGGTCACTTCATAAACGATGGGCCACTTAAGTATGAGGGGAAAAGTACAAATCTATCTTTTGACCTAGACGTGTGGAGTTACTTCATTATAGTCAGTGTAGTAAAAGGACTTGGATATGATGGATTTAAGGAGTTGTGGTATTCTGTAGGGGGGTTCTATGTTAGATGATAGGTTAGAGGCTTTGTCTGATGATAGAGGAGCCATGCACATGATGAACTTAACTAAGCTAAATGGACAAGTTCATTTATTTGTTGTTCATACAATGTCTGAACCTGAGATCGTACACTTGTTAGAAAATGTTCCACATAATATAGGTGAAGAAGAAGTTCAAGCTGTGATGCATGATAGTGATGATGGTGAGTGTGAACAAGTTCATGATAAGTGTCAGGAGGTAGGTGATGGTGAGTGTGAAGTTCCTGTTTCAGAAGAAAGAGCTGAGGGAGATGATGTTGTAGAAGGTCAAGTTGAAGCTGAATGTGATGTGGGCGAGTCCGAAAGAGATGATGTTGTAGAAGGTCAAATTGAAGTTGAATGTGATGTGGGTGAGTCTAAAGGAGATGATGTTGATGTTCGTAGTTGAAGTTCTAGTGGTGAGGATGCCAATGTTGATTGCAATGTGGATGTTCCTAGTATGGATGACCTAGTTGTCTGTGATATCTAAGAAGATGTAGGGCATGGAGTTGGGAATTGGTTTGGTGAAATTGAAGTTGATGTTCAAGATGATGGACCATCATGGACTCACATTTCCGATAGTGATGTTGAGGATGGTATAAATACTGAGAATGATAGAGGTCTGTCTGATGATAATTGGGAATCAGAAGAATTGGTTAGTGGAGGAGAAAGTGATGGAGAAGATGATGAGGAAGAAAGTTATGGAAAGTTTGTAATATTTAGTATGCCTAAAACAATGGTGGATTACAAGTGGGATTTGGGCACTTATTTTGCTAACAAGAAAGATATTCTGGATGCCATAAAAACATATGCAGTAGAAAATGGGAGAAATCTAACATATGTTAAAAATGATAAGAAGAGAATTAGAGTGAAGTGTATGGGTGGTAAAGGAAAGTGCCCCTGGATGGCATACTGTGGTTATATGAATGCATTACGAACGTGACAATTAAGGACTATTGTTGACAACCACACTTGTAGTAGACAACACAAAGTCAAATTACTTAATTCAAAATGGTTGAGTAAGAGGTTGGAGAAAACCTTGAGAGAAAATCCCAAAGTCAAGGTAGGGGAAATTCGTGACAAGATAAGTAGAAAGTTGAATGTTGGTGTATCTAGATCCATGGCTTTTAGAGCCAAGTCCATTGCTTTAGATCATGTAGATGGGTGTTTCAAAGAACAATATAAAAGGATCTATGATTATGCGAATGAGCTCTTAGCTCGTAATCCTGGATCCATAGTGAAGGTGAAAGTGGAAGAGAATGTCGGTGGCCATATTTTCAAGGGGTTCTATGTTTGTCTTAAGGCCTGCAAGGACAATTTTGTGTCCTGCAGGCCAATTATAGGGTTGGATGGTGCTTTTTTAAAAGGTAAATATGGTGGTGAATTGCTAATTGTTATTGCAAGAGACGCAAATGACCAGATGCTACCTCTAGCATATGCCATTGTGGAAGTAGAGAATAAGGAAACATGGAAATGGTTTCTGAAACTTCTGGTTGAAGACAATGGTGGGGAGGCAGTACATGCATCATTGACATTTATATCAGATCAATAAAAGTTTATTCACATGCCCTTTTTTCCTAAAAACGTATTTTCATTTTCATTATAATTGATATGAGACCTTTAACAACACTGCCAATTTCAAATTACAGGGTTTAATGCAAGCTTTTGAAGAAGAGCTCCCTAGAGTTGATCAACGTTTTTGTGTTAGGCACCTTTACGCAAATTTCAGGAAAAATTTTCCTGGAAAGCAACTAAAGCGGATGATGTGGAAGGAAGCTATAGCAACTCATCCACAAGCCTGGGAAACCGAAATAACAAAATTAAAGGAAGGCCTTCAAATACCTTATAAAATTCCTCCTAGGTATGGTGATATTTCCTAATCTCTTGAAATGTGATTCAATTCATAGTTCTGGAAGTGGCAGAATGTGATGGTCATATTTCCTAATCTCTTCAAATGTAGACATTGGTCACGATCAAGGTTTACCACCACTTCAATTATAGTTGATATGGACAAATATGAATGCACATGCAGGAAATGGTCTATCTCGGGCATTCCATGTTGTCATGCGTTGGCTGCATTGAAGTTTCTGAATATAGATGCAGAAGAATTCATCCCTGTTTGTTTTAGGAAGTCAACATATGAAGAAATGTATTATTCCATTGTGAATCCAATTACTGGTGAGAATATGTGCAGATTACCCCATATAATGATGTGCTCCCTCCACAAAAGAGAATATTGTCAGGGAGGCCCTAGAAGAAAAGAAGGTTGCAGGAATGGGAGTTAGTCAGGGACGAAACAAGAATGAGAAAGGGTGGTATACATAAAAGATGTGACATTTGTAAGGAGCTGGGTCACAACAAAACTTCTTGCCAGAAATCAACCCAAGATGGTGATGTCAACCCTGACCAAACACAACAAAGCAACCCAAAAAATCAAGAAAACATACCATCATCAAATGAGCCTTAAGCAAGCAATTCTGCATCAGTCGTTTTTTTGTACTCGTAATGATGTAAAAAATTTCGATGTTGAACCTTTTGTGATGTTGAACCAATTCTGATGTTGAACCTTTTGCTTTTATGGAATGTTATCTTTGCTTTTATGGAATGATTCATACCAGTTATGGAATGTTATCTTTGCTATCCGGTTTCACATATTTAAGTTTTTGTATATTTGGAAAGCAAACTACTTAACTTGGTTTGTTCCAACACAGGGAATAACTAAGGGTTAATGGGACGACCTGATGAGTCATGTTGAAATGTCAGCAGCTCATAATTGGGCTACAATTTTATGTATTAAATAATTGGTATTCTCTTCTAGGTACCTTATTCTTGAGGCCACAGTCTCCAGCCAACTTTGTAGCAAGTAGTGGATCTGGTAGTGATTTGTGTATTCTCCATCAGAAGCAGGTGGAGTAAGTAGCTCGAGATCATGGTTCACGTATGAAGAACTTATCCAAGCTACAGATGGATTTTCGGCACAAAATTTGTTGGGAGAAGGTGGATTTGGTTGTGTCTATAAAGGTTTACTCGTAGATGGAAGAGAAGTAGCCGTGGAACAACTCAAAATCTGGTTTCCTTGGGTGGTTACTGTATATCTGAACATCAGATATTGCTTGTATATGACTATGTTCTCAGCACACATAGTTCACAATTTAAGGAAAAAAAGGTTCTTTGATCATAATATTATAAATGAATTTCAATATTAACAATATCTTGATATATGTCATATGTACAATATTGGCTATTTTGTAAGCCCCTTCCATAAAACATGGAACATCATTTCTGTTGACATGTTTCAAAATATTACCTAAATGAACTCATCCAAATAGACCATGTTCAATTACCTAAATGGACCCCTACCTTACGTATGTTTTTTTATTTTTGAAATTTGTTGAAATATTTAAAACAGACCATTGCTATGTAGGATATCTTATAATCCAATTAGGTTGTTGAGTAAGTTCCCATCATCATGTTGTCCGTAGTTCACCTAAAATTAGATCTAAAACTTCACCAGTAAATTTATTCATTTTTTCAGGCGAAAATAGACCAGTTCTGGATTGGCCTACCACAATCAAGGTTGTTGCTAGTGCAACTCGAGGAATAGCTTACCTGCATGAAGACTATAAGTTTCTTCTTTTTTGCAGTATTCTCAATTATACAGTTATCATCCATAGACAATATATGGACTGGATTTATAACAACTCTTCCATTTCATTCATTTCATTAATTTCATTACAACAGACCAAACCTACAACAAAGTTACAAGAAATCATCCATTCCTCATCAACATTGAAACTAAAACTATTTGTATTACACATAAAACAGACACCAACAACATCAGCACCTTCATCCACTTTTGAACAATGACAACTAATTTTTGTAAATTCACTATCATTTTCCTAGTACTATCCATGTCTTCACTGTTCACTAGAGTTTCTTTGTTTCCTTCACTGTTGAAGAAGCTACCCCTTTCGTCACCACCTATATCATTGCACCATTTGAAGAAGTTGCAATGACTTTCTTCACCACCATTCTGTAAAGACAACATTCAACTTAATTAGGGAGTACCACCTTCTTTTCACAAATAGTATCACAACTTGATTAGGTTGAGTTGAATCTAACATACCTTATACTTGGAGCATCCCCAAAATTGCTTGCCCCGATTCTTCGTAGTTTTGGCAGTTCTCACCACACAACTCTGACCACAATAGCAGATCGGTAAAGACGTACCATTTTCCTTCTGCCTGACATTATAACTCGATGAATAGCAAGAGTGCTCCTTCGACATTGTCTTCAAACACCCACCCGCGTCGCAAAACTACAAGCTCCACCTCCTAACACACCCTTTTAATTTAGGGATTTGACCTTCAAATAGAACGACAAACCCAACAATGAACCCTAATTTCTCTAATTTCCCCAATTTCGCAGATTTCCCCAATTTTGCAGACACGAGCTACCTGACCCCAAAATAGGAAACATTGTTTTGGTTTAATGATTTATAATTATATTTCGAAAATTCATTTATTCATTATTCTATTTTTATTTTATTTGCCAATAATTTAAAATGATAAAAATCCACCTATACAGCTCAAACGGTGCCACCTGGATGCCTCAGCTTGCCACCTGTTAAAAAAGTTAACATTGTTAACTGCATTTAACGGAAATGCTATTATTGAATCAAATGTATGAAATTAGGGACTCAATTGATCAGTTCCAAAATAGGAGGACCCAATTGGAACAAACTCTCTGAAATAGAGACCTCTAAACCTATTAAACCTAAAATTATTTAGTGGTTATAGTAATTTTAAATTTTGTAATTTAAAACGTTGTAAGAATATTAAAAATAAAAGAGAAATTATGAAAGCGCATGAAGAAAAAAAGTGGTGCCGATTGTGGAGGATTTAACTCCTTTCCTTGTTTTTTTTAAGTTAAATGAAAAAAAAATAACAACTTTTTATAATATGACATGTGTCACTATTTTACTGGTCTGTTTGAATTTATTTTTTTAAAAATATTTAAAACAGATCAATATTGTAAAAAAGAAATTATTAAAAAAACTTTTTTCAATGAAAAGTATAAACCTTATGTTAATAATTATTTTTAACAATTTTTTTACAATAGGTCACCTGTCACTATTTTATTAGTCTGTTTAAATTTATTTTCAAAAAAAATATTTGAAATGGACCAATCACAAGTTATTATATATGCGTTGTAAAAAAGTTGTTAAAAAAACATTTTCCAAAAGATATAACCGCTAAAATATGATTAGTTGATATTTACATTAAAAATATAAAATTGATAATGATTTCATATATCATGTTATAATAATAATAGAACTCAAATATAAAACATATGCCAATCAGATTAGGAAGAATTATATAATTCTTTAATTTTTGTTTATGTAAATATTGAATCATTCATGCACTAGCTAGTCTATTCAACTATTAACTCATTATTATAAGTTAGCTTTCATAAAATTGAGAAAAATAAAAATTGGGGTCTTTGTTATTTTTGGGCTAAATAAAATTTAAAAAATTGAAAACATTCTCCAAGTAAACAAAGATAAATATGATAACATAATAGCTATAATTAAATATTAAATAACATCTATAAAGGAGAAATAATACACCATAAATATAAGAAGTTTATAATTTACGGATAAAGTTACACAACAAATCAACAACAATTAGATCAAATTTCAGTAGTTATATGGTGTAAGTTTAGGCAAAAGAAATTCCAAAATGATTCACAAACTATTTACAAAATTGTGTTTCATTTCTCAGCTAAATTGTGTTCGTATTTTATTCATGTGGTTATAAAACAATATAAAATATTTTTCGTAAAAAATATTGTCAAAGTCTTTTTTATGTAAGAAACAAAGTTTTATAATAAGTTACAATAAAACATTCAAATGGTTGTGTGTTAATGGTGTATTTTTTACACGTTTTACTTAGAAATTCGATATTTATGTGTATCATTCTTTTATCGAAGGTCCGTGACCCAGCCCAGGCCTATCCCTGGCTCCGCGACCATGTGGACTTCTCCAAGTGCTTCCTCATGGGAAGCAGCGCCTACTTCGCAGCGCTCCGACTCTGAACTCCGCCTCGTTAACGATCTAACGACCTAATGTGATCCCTTTCGCTCCCCGAGGGTGCGGATCGCGACCACGTGTACTGCAATCCGACGGCCGCGGAGGCCGTTCACGGAGAGAAAATCGGACGGCTGTCCGCGTATTTCATCACGGATACGGCCGTCGGGTTTCTGTGCATGAAAAAAACGTTTGTAATAAATGTGATGAATGTAATTGAGTAAGTGTTTTTATATATGTTTAAAAATATAATTTAATATAAAAAATATTTTAATAATTTTTGTTCTGATGAGATTTTGTCGGCTGGAAGGATTAGGTTTTTGTAGCTTTAAAGGAGAACTTTTCCCTACACAAATTAATATTCGAATTGATAGAGACAAAAAAAAAAAATAGACGAGGTTAGTTGTTGTAATAATTAAGATGGTTGAGAGTAAAAGGCTAAATTTGATGCTTACCTTTTCATTCATGGAGTTACTCTCTCCACTTTGTTACTCCATCATCCCATCTCTTTTTTACCCTTTTATAATATTTAAATAAAATATAAATATATGTTAAACTTTTAAATGGATGTCAAACAAAACAGACGTGGACATTCGTTTGTGGATATTGATATACGTTTAGGAAGATTCTTTGTTTAAAAGAATTAGATGCTTTCTTTCTTTTGTTTTTTTCAACAACAGAAAAGCTGCAGACATTTATTATTACCCACTTTATATATCAAGATCCGTGCATGGAAATCAAAGATCCATCCATCTTTCTTATTTTCCACATATCAAAAAGCTGAATTAAAAGACCACTGTAATACCATTTTCATGCTGAACAAAATTCACAATTCCATTTATCCTTTTAATAAATTTAATGCCATGCTATCAACTACAATTCCAATTTTGTATTATCATGGATATGGAGAAGGAGAGAAAGTGAGAGTTAAGGAATGGAAATAAACAGATCGGGAAGTGAAAGTTCAGGGTGGAAAAAATGGATTTAGAAGAGTGAAAGTTTTGAGAGTAGGGATAGGGGTGGAGCAGTGAGAGAGAATAAAAATAAAGTATAAGTAAATAAATATAAAGTTAAAAAAGGTACTTTTGTAATTAAATTTTTTTTAAAGAAGTTTAGGGAGGTGGAGGAAGATTTGGTGGAGGTGGAGGGAGTAACACCCTTCATTCATTTAGAAAACATGATGTTAAAAGTATTCTTCACTTATTTGATTGATGTCGTCATTTTTACTTGTATTAAAAAGCATAGTTATAAAAATCGGTTGGACGAGTTACGTATTTTAACAAATTTTTCCTTGCACGTCCTCATTCTGGAATTTATTTTCCGAAACTCATTAAATCAATTTTGAAACAATTTTTCATAAGATACTCACCACTCTTATTTCGAAAACAATTTCTAAAATTAATTTAGTAAATTTTAAAAAATAAAATATGAAATGGTGAAGTGGGAAAGAAATTTCATAAGATGAGGGAAGAAAGGGTCGAATTTGTGATATCATAAACTCCATCGAGAAAACTCAAATCGGGCTTTTAGTTTGTGTAAATTCATATGCGCTCTTGGGTAGAGCTGAAAATCTCTTAAGATCCTATTACAATGAAATTTTCTCCATTACTTTTGACCGATATTCGGAAGCATATTGAGAAAAAGAAATGATTGATAATAATAAATAGGTTTAAATTCTCGGTTATTTCGAGAAAAAGAAATGATTGATGATAATAAATAGGTTTAAATTCTTGGTTACTCTTCATATTTGTTTGTGAATCTTAAGTGAGTTCTTGTTTTTTAAACTGTCAAAATTGGGTCTATATACTTATAAAATTGAGTCAATTTTGCTCTCTTCGTTAAGTTTTGATAGATGGCGTTGAGAGAGATGTTGAGCTATATTTATTTTTAAATGGCATGGCATTAAATTGAATGTGTTATGTGTTATTCCACGTGGAAAAGTAAATTCTTTATGGTCTTGGGACCACACTGCTTCTTCCTCAACTGCACACTAACCCGACGCGCCACCTTCCTGCTTAACGACGCGCCACTACTGTTAGTGGAGGAATCCGTCGATGACACATCGGAGGAGTACGAAGCGTTCATCGAAGACAAGTTTTTCAGCTCAGCCTGTTGACGCTCCTGTCACCGCAAAATAAACGGAGGAGTAGCAGAGATGCATTACGGTGGTGCATCTGAAAGCGCCACTGACTTTTTCTCTATCTTTGGCATTAATTTCTTCACTGGCTTGCGTCCATCGACTAAAAGGTCGAACTTTGCTAGGGATGAGCACTGACGTGCGTTGATGTCGGCAACCGCGAAGTTCATGGATCGAACTCTGGGTGGGCCTGGCATTGCAAACCTTGCACTCAAAAACCCTTCTTCTCGAACTCATACTTAGGTCAATGACGAATTCGTGAAATACAAAACCAAACCCTAGAGGGAGTGAGAACTCCTTCAGCTGCTTTGTGCTGATAACTACTCGTTCTCTCTTATTGAAAAAGGTAGAAGCTTTAGATTGCAATGTTTGTGTGGTTCGGTCATGGAAGCTGAAATGGGAATGTAGCGTGTTGAGAAAGTTGCGGAGAAAAGTGAGAGAGCAAAAAAAAGTTAATGGGTGAGATCTTGCCGGCTATCAAAACTTAATGAAGAGGGAAATATTGGCTTAATTTTACAAGTATATGGACCAATTTTGACAGTTTAAAAAAGGCTTAAATGCTTACTTCGTCCCCATGTTAAGAGGTGAATTTTTGTTTAGTACCCAGTTTTAAAAGTGTAGACATTGGGTCCTAAAGTTGTTAAAATTGTATGAATGAAGTCTTGTCCGTCAAAATGACAGCAACGACGTTAACTTCGTTTGACGTGGAGCACTTTTTCCTCTCTCTCCTCTGCTTTTCCTGTAACACCCATCTTTTTCTCTCTTCTCTCTGTTCTCTCTGTTCTCTCTCTTCTCTCCCCTCATTCCGCCACCACCCATGTCAGAGCCAAAGGCAACTCATGCGCCTTGCACACACATGTCAACACATGTACTATCTCATTCAATGCACCTTGGTATAACTCATCAAAACCCTGATATATACATATAATATTCAGCCATATATCCTTATTAATCCAATTTACTCATTAGTCACTTACGTACGTACCTTCACGGTCATGGCTAGTGGAATGAAGTTCTGAAGAGAAGGGCTACGAGTGGTGGAATACAGGAAGAGGCCAAGCGGTGAGGGAGAAGAAGAAGGAAACCGAACGATTGAAGGCGATGAGGCTACCGAACAAGGCCGAGTAGTGAAGAAGAAGGAGGACATCAAATGGTTGAAGCGGTGCTACCGAACGGTGGAAGCACGAGAGACGATCGATTGAGAATGGCCCCGGATTCCCCCTTGGTCCAATCCACCATCTCTTCCCCACCATCAAACTTTCTGCCTCTAATTCTTCCTCAAATATTATGTTCACCCCATTCGACTCCAAGCTCCTGTTCTACTTTGAAGCCTCCGTGCCACATCCAACCCTTGCTTCCACTCAGCATCCTTCTGCAAATAGCTCATCCATAAACTCCGTTTGAAGAGCAAAAATATCTTAGAACCCTCTGTATTCCATCTTCCTTCCACTAAAGCAAATTACTGCATATATTAAAAAAGCATACAATAATATATTAAACACACACACAGAAACAAGGCGGAATGGGATGAAGTACTATCATGACGAGAAAAAGTGAGTAAGTGAGATGAAGAAGAAGAGAGACAAGAAATGTTGTTGTGTATGTATCTGAATGGAGAACTAGGCTTATACAATAGTCACCTGCTCATCAAAGTCCTGTATTTGTCGATTTTTCGAGTAAGGGAACCTCTGATGGGTTGGTTGCGGAATGAGGAGAGAGAAGAGAGAAAAAGATGGGTGTTACAGGAAAAGCAGAGGAGAGAGAGGGGAAAAAGTGCTCCACATCACACGAAGTTAACGCCGTTGCTGTCAATTTAACGGAGAGAACTTCATTTACAATTTTAACAACTTTAGGACCCAATGTCTACACTTTTAAAACTGGGTACTAAATAGAAATTCACCTCTTAACATAGGGATGAAGTAAGAATTTAAGCCAATTAAAAAATACATTTCCTAGCGTATGTAACTTTATATAAGATTAAAAAAAACTTATTTTAATATACAACACAAATAAATTTGAAACCTAACATTGATAGTTTGAGGATATCTTACGAAATATTTTTTGTCACTACGCGCAGTTTGTTTGGAAATATTTCTGGTTTTATATTATTTGCTCTTGTTTGGGTTTGCATTGCAAAAAGTTGCTTCACTACTTTCTTTTCTTGGTGCTATATTTATGAATTCAAGAAACTCCACTCTGATACTCACTCTGATACTCTTGATACTCTTTCTATCTACGAATATTTTTAAACTCCAAGTGCAATACTCTAATACTCTTCATATACTCTGTTTTCTTCCCTTCATTCAACTCATTCTTTTTCTCATTTGTGTTTTGCGGTTCCTGCATCTTTGAGAATACAAGAAAAAGAAAGTGTTCTTTTGTTATATGAAAGGCAAAGGGGAGAATTTTGCATCTGCGTCTGGAGCTTCAAGTTTATCACCAGATGATATGGAGAATAAAGGTGATAAAGGTGAGAAACCTGTTGCAGCTTTGATGAAAGAAAAAACTGTTGAGAAATCTTTGTCAGATCAAGAGTTGGATATGTTGTGGGAAGAAATGGAGATGTTGCTTCAAGCTGAAAAAATTGGAGTCCAGGTAAATTTCAAACCAAACTTATTAGTTCTTCTCATTAGATTTTAAGAATTCTTAAATTTGAAGTTACTCACTAACTTTGTGCGATCGGTAGGGTGATAATACAGAGATAGATGAACCAAGAGAAATAAAAAAAAATCCAGCCACTCGATGCAAACATGACACCATTTTTAATGAAGAGATAGGGATATACTGCAGATGGTGTGGTTGGATTGAAACTGAAATTAAATATATCACACCACTGTTTGTAAGTTCTTTTGAACTTTTGGTGATTGTTTGTGGAAAATATTTTCCTCTTCTTTTAATCTATTAAATAAATTTTAACTGCCCCATTCAGAGTAGCTACTTTCCACATGTGAACCTAGGCATAAAGGATGATATTTTTATTTTCCATTGAACCATGATGCTGAGTATAGTTTAGTATTTGAGTTTTCTTTCATATGTATATTTAATGCATGTACGATAAAGTGTTTAAATGCATGTATATCTTGTTCTTGATATTTGTGCAGATCTCAAAAAGAGAAGCAGAGAGAGCACAGAGATGAGCAGACAGAGCATACAGACGAGCAGCCAGACGTCACGAAAGAAAAAGAAGACGTTCATAAATATGAAGAACATTATGTATTTTATGAAATTTCTAGAGAACGAACCTTAGTAAAATTTCAAATTTATTTGTAATTTTTGTGGAGAAAGACAGTCCCCCATGGAATAAAAACCGATTGGTGTAGACAGTCCCCCATGGACTATAAACCAAATAGTAAGGACATTCCCCATGGACTATAAACCGAACGGTCAAGACAGTCTCCCAAGGACTATAAAACGAGCGGTAAAGACAGTCCCGCATGTACTATAAAACGAATGCTAAAAACAGTCCCACATAGACTATAAACCGAACAGTAAAGACCATCCCCATGGACTATAAACCGAACTGTGAATACAGTCCCCCATGGACTATCACCGAGCGGTAAAGAGAGTCGCCCATGGACTATAAACCGAATAGTAAAGACTATCCCCCATGGACTATAAACCGAACGATAAAGACATTCCCATATGGACTATAAACCGAATGGTAAAGACAATCCTCCATGGAGTATAAAGCGAACGGTAAGGACAGTCCCCAATGGACAATAAACCGAACGGTCAAGACAGTCCCCTATGGATTATAAAACGAGCGGTAAAGATAGTCCTGCATGGACTATAAAACGAGTGGTAAAGATAGTCCACCATGGATTATAAACGGAACGGTAAAGACAGTCCCTCATGGACTATAAACTGAACTGTGAATACAGTCCCCCATGGACTATCACCAAGTAGTAAAGACATTTCCGCATGGACTTTAAACCGAATAGTAAAGACTATCCCCCATGGACAATAAACCGAGCGGTAAAGACAGTCCCATATGGACTCTAAACCGAATGGTAAAGACAGTCCCCCATGGAGTATGAAGTGAACGGTAAGGACAGTCCCCCATGGACTATAAACTGAATAGTAAAGACGGACTCCCATGGACTATAAACAGAATGGTAAAGACAGTCTCCCATGGAGTATAAACTGAACGGTAAAGACAGTCCCCCATGGACTATAAACCGAATGGTAAAGACAGTCCCCAATGGACTATGAACCGAACGGTAAAAATAGTTCCCCATGGACTATAAACAGTAGTAAAGAAAGTCCCCCATGGACTAAAAATCCAGCGGTGTAGACAGTCTCCCATGGACTATAAACCGAGTGGTAAAGAGAGTCTCCCATGGAGTAAAAACCGAGCGATGTAGACAATTCCCCATGGACTAAAAACCGAGCGGCGTAGACAGTTCCCCATGTACTATAAACCGAGTGGTAAAGACAGTCTCCCGTGGACTATAAACCGAGCGATAAAGACAGTCTCCCATTGACTATAAACTGAGCAGGGGAAGCCAGTCCCGTATGGACTATAAACCGACCATGGGAAGTCAGTCCCCTATGGACTATCATCTGAATGGTAAAGGCATTCCCGAGATAAATGCTCCCTCACAGGTATTCGGCCATTCGACCTCACAGGCATTCGCCCATTCGGCCTCGAAGATATTCGGTCATTCGGCCTCACTGGTATTCAGCCATTTGGCCTCACTGGTATTCAGCCATTCAACCTCACAAGTCTTCGGCCATTCGACCTCAGGTATTTAGTTATTTGGCCTCGACTACTCGACCTTCCATGGCCTCAAGTGTTCAAACATTTAGTCATCCGACTTCATGACCCAAATTATTTAATGTTACTTTGATTGACTACATTTTTCTAATCACATGCGGTTTCGAATTGTTTTTTCCTCTTCAGAATAAATGGCAACACCCTACATATAAACCGTCTGGCCTCTCTCAAACTCATAAGTCCTACTATTAATCATGGCTAAACAGAAATTCACCTCTTAACATGGGGACAAAGTAAGCACTTAAGAAAATTAAAAAATACATTTCCTAGTGTATGTAATTTTATATAATATTAAAAAAAAGTTATTTTAATATACAACACAAATAAATTTGAAACCTAACATTGATATTCTGAGGATATCTTACGAAATATTTTTTGTCACTACGTGCAGTCTGTTTGGAAATATTTCTGGTTTTATATTATTTGCTTTTGTTTGGGTTTGCATTGAAAAAATTGCTTCACTACTTTCTTTTCTTGGCGCTAAATTTACGAATTCAGAAACTCCACTCTGATACTCACTATGATACTTTTGATACTCTTTCTATCTACGAGAATTTTTAAACTACAAGTGCAATACTCTGATACTCTTCATATACTCTATTTTCTTCCTTTCATCCAACTCATTCTTTTTCTCATTTGTGTTTTGCGGTTCTTGCGTCTTTGAGAATACAAGAAAAAGAAAGTGTTCTTTTGTTATATGGAAGGCAAAGGGGAGAAATTTGCATCTGCGTCTGGGGCTTCAAGTTTATCACCATATGATATGAAGAATAAAGGTGATAAAGGTGAGAAATCTGTTGCAGCTTTGATGAAAGAAAAAACTGTTGAGAAATATGAGTCAGTTCAAGAGTTGAATATGTTGTGGGAAGAAATGCAGATGTTGCTTCAAGCTGAAAAATTTGGAGTCTAGGTAAATTTCAGACCAAACTTATTAGTTCTCTTCATTAGATTTTAAGAATTCTTAAATTTGAAGTTACTCACTAACTTTGTGTGATCGGTAGGGTGATAATACATAGATAGATGAACCAAGAGAAATCGAAGAAAATTCAGCCACTCGATGCAAACATGACACCATTTTTAATGAAGAGATAGGGATATACTGCAAATGGTGTGGTTGGATACAAACTGAAAATAAATATATCACACCACCGTTTGTAAGTTCTTTTGAACTTTTGATGATTGTTTGTAGAAAATATTTTCCACTTCTTTTAATCTATTAAATAAATTTTAACTACCCCATTCAGAGTAGCTACTTTCCACATGTGAACCTAGGCATAAAGGATGATATTTTTATTTTCCATTGAACCATGATGCTAAGTATAGTTTAGTATTTGAGTTTTCTTTCATATGTATATTTAATGCATGTACGATAAAGTGTTTAAATTCTTGTATATCTTGTTCTTGATATTTGTGCAGATCTCAGAAACAGAAGCAGAGAGAGCACATAAACGAGCAAAAAGAGCATACAGACGTCACGAAAGAAAAAGAAGACGTTCATAAATATGAAGAACATTATGTATTTTATGAAATTTCTAGAGAGAGAACCTTAGTAAAATTTCAAATTTATTTGTATTGTTTCTGGAGAAAGATAGTCCCCCATGGAATAAAACTCGAGCGGCATAGACAGTCCCCCATGGACTATAAACCGAACAGTAAGGACAATCCCCATGGAGTATAAACCGAACGGTCAAGACAGTCTCCCAAGGATTATAAAACGAACGGTAAAGACAGTCCCGCATGGACTATAAAATGAGTGGTAAAAACAGTCCCACATGGACTATAAACAGAACGGTAAAGACAGTCCCCTCATGGACTATAAACCAAACTGTAAGTACAGTCCCCCATGGACTATCATCGAGCGGTAAAGAAAGTTCCCCATGGACTATAAACCGAATAGTAAAGACTATCCCCAATGGACTATAAACCGAACGGTAAAGACATTCCCATATGGACTATAAACCGAATGGTAAACACAGTCCTCCATGGAGTATAAAGTGAACGACAAGGACAGTCCCCCATGGACTATAAACGAACGATCAAGACAATCCCCCATGGACTATAAAACAAGCGGTAAAGACAGTCCTAGATGGATTATAAAACGAGTGGTAAAGATAGTCCTCATGGACTATAAACCGAACGATAAAGACAGTCCCTCATGGATTATAAACCGAACTGTGAATACAGTCCCCTATGGATTATCACCGAGCGGTAAAGCCAGTTCCCCATGGATTATAAACCAAATAGTAAAGACTATCCCCCATGGACAATAAACCGAGCGGTAAAGATAGTCCCATATGGACTATAAACCGAATGGTAAAGACAGTCCCCAATGGAGTGTAAAGTGAAAAGTAACGAAAGACCCCATGGACTATAAACCGAATGGTAAAGATAGTCCCCCATGGACTATAAACAGAATGGTAAAGACAGTCTCCCATGGACTATAAACTGAACGGTAAAGACAGTCCCCCATGGACTATAAACCGAATGGTAAAGACAGTCCCGAATGGGCTATGAACCGAACGGTAAAAATAGTTCCCCATGGACTATAAACAGCAGTAAAGAAAGTCCTCCATGGACTAAAAACCGAGCGGTGTAGAAAGTCCCCCATGGACTATAAATAAATAGGTAAAGATAGTCCCCCATGGACTAAAAATTGAGCGGTGTAGACAGTTTCCCATGGACTAAAAACCGACCGGCGTAGACAATCCCCCATGAAATATAAACCGAGTGGTAAAGACAGTCCCCCGTTGACTATAAACCGAGTGGTAAAGACATTCTCCCATGGACTATAAATCGAGCAGGGGAAGCCAGTCCCCTATGGACTATCATCTGAACGGTAAAGGCAGTCCCCAGATGAATGCTCCCTCACAGGTATTCGGTCATTCGGGTTAACAATTATTTGGCCATTCAGCCTCACAAGCATTCGGCTATTTAGCTTGCTGGTATTCAGCCATTCGGCCTTGCAGGCATTCAACCATTCGGCCTCACAAGTATTCGGCCATTCAGACTGAAGTAGTTAGTCATTCGGCCTCAACGGCTCGGCCTTCCATGGCCTTAAGTGTTCAAACATTCGGTTGTCCGACTTCATGACCCAAATTATTTAATGTTAATTTGATTGACTACATTTTTCTAACCACATGCAGTTTCGAATTTCCTCTTCAGTACAGATGGAAACACCCTACATACAAACCGTCCGACCTCTCTCAAGCTCATAAGTCCTACAGTTAATCATGGCTAAAAGCCGAACGATTAACTCGGACTTGAGGGGCATGTATCAGATATAGTGTATATCGATTAACTCAGACTTGACTAAAAACGAAGCAAGTAAAAGTTTCAAATCAAACCTAAAATACAGTTCAGAGTTTAAAACAGTTAACTATACTCTTAATATAAAAAGTTTAGTTTATTTAAACTGCACTAAAAAACAACATAATTCAGTTTTTATAAAAATAGTTCAGTTTTTATAGTACATAATAAGGTTTAAATGCCTACTTCGTCCCCATGTTAAGAGGTGAATTTCTGTTGAGTACCGAGTTTTAAAATTGTAGACATTAGGTCCTAAAGTTGTTAAAATTGTATGAATGAAGTCTTGTCCTTTAAATTGACAACAACGTCGTTCACTTCGTCTAACATGGAGCATTTTTTTCCCTCTCTCCTCTACTTTTCCTGTAACACCCAACTTTTTCTCTCTTCTCTCTCTTCTCTCTATTCTCTCTCTTCTCTTTAAGTGGAGCGGTAAAGGTCGTAATTAGTGTTCAATTTTGTCTTTTTGCAAGCGTCGTTTAAATCGCTAACGGCCAAATGTCTAGTTGTGCAATCAGTAACACATCACCCTTGACATGTCATCATCATCTCCTATCTCCAAAAACCCTAGCCACCACTTAACCCTAACCGTCGCTATCACGCTCACAGCCAACCACCATCTTCGCACCTCCATCATCAGACATTTTGAAACCCTAACCAAATAGTCGCACCGCTGTTCCAAACACTTCGCCACAAGTATCGCGAAACCGAATCGCGAGTTCCTCGCGCCTTTGAGCAACGTCGTGAAGCTTCTTCATTCTCCACCAACCACCACCGACCTGAAACACAGAAGATCAAAACCCACAAATCCAAAAATCTCCGCAAGCAACATCATCATCAACCTCTCGCGAGCAAAACCCAAATCGCACCAGCGCCTCTCCGCAAGCTTCTACATCGCGCCTTCTTCATTCACCTGCAGGAAAAAAATCTAGAAGCAAACCAACTATCACAAAGTTCACCATATTTGCCGTGAAGGAGAAACCCTATTCTCGTGTGACGGTAGTGGAGCAATCTTTTCCCCAATTTACAGGAAACCCTAATTTTTTGGTGAAAAAGGGGTTGTCACATGTCAAGCTCTCATTGGCGTGACCATCTTGGTCCTAGCCACGTCAGCTAATAACTACCATGTAATTCACTGATTGGTGATGTACCGTTAACGATTTAAACGACGTTTGCAAAAAGAACTAAATTGAACACAAATTACGACCTTTATAACTATATTGAACATTTAAAAGAAAATGAGGTCATTTTGAACTTAGTCATTTCTATCTCATAATACAAAAACCTCCCATTGTATTTCAATTATGTAGAATAGTTTATCATATTTGACAACATTCAGAAAACTCATGTTACGCATGTCTCATAGGAAATTTCATTTTAGAGTAATACATCTTAAAAGAAAACCCTTTGAGTTTAAATTTTTCCATTTCACGGTACAGAGGTTCAAAAATTATTAATTAATAGTTAAAAGAAAACCGTTTAATTTTCAAAATCAATTTTTTTATGCTTCTTAAATGAGTTTGCTTTCTACTTTCATATTTCTTAATTTATGATGCTTATAAGCTTTCCATAATTCAATGTAATTAACGTATAAGAAAAAAAAATAGAAGGCCACGGTTTTAAACAAAACTGAGGTGTAGACTTGTAATTTTTAAAAGAGAAATATGATGCCTCAATATATCACCATGAAAGATGAATACTTAATAGAATGGGTTGTCCTACCAAAACAATTTGGAGATAAAAGTTGCAGCCCTTAACTTAAACTCTTGAGGAGTGTAGGGAATTTGCAATTTATTCCCGTGAGTATGACTAATCATCATACTTGGTCTGATGCAAATTAATCAAATAAAGCTTGTGTGGGTCCAAAACATTCACTAATCAATGTTTTACAATGGAAAACCATCATCCAAAGAATAAATAAATAGTTAAAAGAATTTTATAATACGTATAATTAAAAATATGATAAAATGAAAAATACGTTAGAGATTTTTAAAAACTTATCAAATATAAATATAAAACTACTGTAAGTATTAACAAATAATGCAAATGGTTTGAAGAAAAAGTTATTCAAATAAAATAAATATTAAGAATAAGAAAATAAAAATATATAATTTTTATAATAATAAATGAATGGTTTATGTTAATGAAAACTTAAATTAAATTAAAAGTATCATATGAAAAAAATATTAAAAAATGAAATAAAATATTCAAATATGAAATATAAAAGATATTTAATTGTCATATTATTCAGACCTTACCTAAATACGTGAACCCCTACAAATATAAAACATCCCCTCATAACTTCATTGATTAAATTTAAGCATTTCATTACGTACCCAAAATTCCAGTGTCACTTATACAATTTTTCAGAATCCTATTACACCCATTTGCACTTAACATATCATCAAAATTAATTCACTACTTTATTTTCAATCATTCAAACATATATTAATCCCATTTTCCCTGTTACCTTATACCTGAATTAAAAATAGACAAGAATACACATTGTACTATTATTTAATCAATGTAATCATTCAAACCAATTAGCTTTTGATATCATAACTATATATATATATATATATATATATAATTTTTGGAAATATCAACATAACAAAACTGGATCCAAAGAATCAAACCACGAACACCAATTTTTTAGACATTTACAGTTTATGAGAACAAGAAAAGACTAGCTCCCCGTACCTGAAAATTATGTCCACCACACCACACACCATTAAGACAACTTAATTTCATTGATAATATACTTATTTAATATCGATTGAAGTCATCCTATTTCGCATGTTTCCATTTCTAAGTTAACCAACTATTATTTTCTTTATTTTTCACCACACTTGGACATTTTCAGAAAACCTTTACCCTACCATACTAACCTCTGACCAAATAAATTACATGGTACTTTTATTAATTTATCATAAAACATACAAACTTTCCGTACAAATCAAACATTCTTTAACTAAATAAACCACATGGTACTTTTATTAATTTACTATAAAACATACAAGTTTCTCATACAACTCAACCATTCAATGACGTCGATAACCAGAATCTTACATTCTCTCTACAAAAAGTTTCATCTTTGATAATTAAGAATCTACGGTTATAACCTTTTTTCTCAAAAGACTCTTATCTCTTGACCAAAATCACCTCCAATCCAACCTTTACATGTTTTAGCCATAACGTATCACCACAAAAGCTTCATTCTAGACCATAAAGTGACCATATTTACTCGCAAAACTACTTGAACTTATGTGGAATAATATCCTATACTCCCCAAGTATTGAATGCTACTAATTGCCTTCTCTAAAAATCCCTCCAGCACAAAATTATACCAATGACTATTCAGTAGTAAACGAATTCTACAAGGATAATAACTAAACAACCTCAATTAAACAACAAATATTTACAACAAGCATTTTAATCATCCCAAAAAGTACCTAGATAATAAAAAACAGTGCATACCTAGCATTACTAACAGAACTAAAAGCATACATGCTCAAAACAGAACATCACTTAGTTATAAGCATATTACTCTGGAGTATCAATATTCAACCTATGATAACAATGCATCCAACACATACAAACACATCATTTTTACGTATAAAATTGAAAACAGATACTGAAATGATAAGTATGTTTTATGTATATTAGTCAAATCATCCCTCTTTTTTTGCCAAGGTAAACTTTACATGCCAAAACCCATAACCACATCAACCTCTATCTTCAAATTGGCACTAAAATAATTCTTCACATTTGTGCTCTAACAATTTTTTTTCATAACCAATTAAACAAAAATTGTTGTACCCGTGCACTATACTTAAGGACTAATAAGTAAAAACATTGATACTACGTGTACTGGTGCACTATACTCAACACGAACCGAAGTCATTGGACGAGACATCCACCATTTTATTTCCTCGCACAGAAGGAAAGATGACACTCAAATCTCCGTCTCACGCTAGACTCAATCTTATCCTCATATCGATATACTCACATGTGAAATTATAAGCAAATAACATAATTTATGTGCACAACGCAAACCCATACAATTTACAATAACATGTGTAAAACCAATCAAAAGTGTAGGCCAAACAAAATAACCAACAATTCTCAAATATTGTTTGAAATAGTTTTTCTTTTATTGACGGACTCATGAAATTACTAAGTTCACACCCTTGTCCACTAAAATAGAATTTCTGATGCACCCCCTGTAACTACGAAGTTCACACCCCTGTCTACTAAAACAGAATTTTTGATGCACCCTCTAATTACTAAGTTCACATACCTATCGTCTAAAACAAAATTTCTGATGCACCACTTGTAATGACGAAGTTCACACCCCTGTATAGTATAACAAAATTGCTCTCTGTTTTCACTTCCAAACCTCCTCCACCACTTTTTTTTTTCTTTACTCTTCTCACACCAAGCACAAAAACACTCCCTTACTCTCTGTTTCTTCACCTAAACCCTCATCTCTAATTCTCCTTCTCATATTTTACATAACAACATGAGCCCAACCACTAACCCCTCCTCCCATCTCTTCTCTTTTCACCATAAAACTCAAAACTCTCTTCCTTTAACTTCAAGTTTCCAAACCCATGCATGCATACCATAATGGCTCCCAAAAGACCCAAGCATCACTAATGAAAGTTGTACCGTACGGTACCCTGGTGGACCGTACGGTCTCCTGCGCAGAGGCAGACCGTACGGCCACACCAGCCTGGCCAACCTGTCATACCGATCGGTTACCCCGAGACCGAACGATACCTGGTCAGATGACCACCAGGACAATCCCGTCCAACCAAGTGGATAGATTATAAACGATAAACAACTGATTAAAGTCCCTAATGGAGGTTAAGGCGTGATTGGGTCGTCGTCAGGCCCACGAAAGGTAAAAGCCCATTACAACTAGTATAAATAGAGGTCTCAGGTATGTCTTCGAGGGAGAGATTTTGCACTAGCTGCACATTATACATTACTTTTATATGATCGTTCGGTCACTTAACTGACTTGAGCGTCGGAGTGCCTTTGACAGGTACCCGCCCACCCGGGCTAGAGAGCAAGGAGGGAGAACCAACAACTTAGAGCATGGGGAAACAACAGGAAACCGTTCGGCCTTCCACACCGGGAAAAGCGTCCTCTTCACGGACCGTCCGGCCTTCCACACTACTTGGAACTCTCTAGGCTCCGTCCATTCAGTCCTCAACACTCGGCATCACTTCACACCCGAAACATTTTGACGCTCATCGTGGGGCCGAGTGTGCATCCCCATTGGTAACCATAAGGTAAGGGTCAGCAGTGCTCTCAGGAACCTCGCAAGCCACTCGGTCTCGGCCATCCGGCCTCAATCTTCCGGAAAACTTGGCCGCCTCACAAATCACTCGGTCATGGCCATCCGGCCTCAACCATTCGGCCATTCGGCCTCAACCATTCAGCCATCCAGCCTCAACATTTCGGCCATCCGGCTTCCACGACATGGCCATCCCGCCTCAACCATCCGACCTCGCGGCCTCATCAAGTTCTCGACCAGTCGACCTCAGGCTTCAGCCGTTCAGTCATGGCTTGACCTTTCAGGTAAATCTCTCAAACCTGGCATCATAGGTGCTTAGCCAAATTTGGCCTTCAAGTTATCGACCTCAAACGGTCGACCGTGTCATGGAGACAAAGGAATCCCGGCTGGCCTTTCTGAAGGTCGGCAATCGTGGATCTTCAACAAAGGAATCCCGGCCGACCATTCCGAAGGTCGGCGACCGTGGATCTTCAACGAAGGAATCCCGATCGGCCTTTTCGAAGATCGGTAACCCTGGATCTTCAACGAAGGAATCCCGACCGGCCTTTCCGAAGGTCGGCGACCGTGGATCTTCAACAAAGGAATCCCCAAAAATCCACCCCTGACCAATCGACTAGGCACAATGCAACAAAAACCCAAGTTGATGAACGAAGTTCACTCCTGTCAACTTGGTCGGGCGGTGAACGGCTACGCCCTGCCGCCCCCAACACCTTGAAGAAACCAAAGTTGATAAACGGAGTTCACTCCAGTCAACTTGGTCGGGCGGTGAACGGTTACGCCCTGTCGCCCCCAACACCTTGAAGAAACCCAAGTTGATGAACGGAGTTCACTCCTATCAACTTGGCCGGGCGGTGAACGGCTACGCCCTGCCGCCCCCAACACCTTGAAGAAACCCAAGTTGATGAACGGAGTTCACTCTTGTCAACTTGGTCGGGCGGTGAACGGCTACGCCCTGCCGCCCCCAACACCTTGAAGAAACCCAAGTTGATGAACGGAGTTCACTCTTGTCAACTTGGTCGGGCGGTGAACGGTTACGCCCTGTCGCCCCCAACACCTTGAAGAAACCCAAGTTGAAGAATGGAGTTCACTCTTGTCAACTTGGCCGAGCGGTGAACGGTTACGCCCTGTCGCCCCCAACACCTTGAAAGAAACCCAAGTTGATGAATGGAGTTCACTCCTGTCAACTTGGTCGGGCGGTGAACGGTTACGCCCTGTCGCCCCTAACACCTTGAAGAAACCCAAGTTGATGAACGAAGTCCATTCTTGTCAACTTGGCCGGGCGGTGAACGGCTACGCCCTGCCGCCCCCAACACGTTAGGGATCGCCCATTTAAGGAAAGGGACACCGACCAGCTCTCGGTCGTTCGGCCTCTAAAGGCCTCAACCGCTCGGCCACAGCCTGGCCTCACCCTCTTAGGCTCTAAAGGCCCCAACCGCTCGGCCACAACCTGGCCTTGACCTATTGGCCTCTTAAGGCCTCAACCGCTCGGCCACAACCTGGCCTCGACCTCTCGGTCTCTAAAGGCCCCAACTGCTCGGCCACTGCCTGGCCTCGACCTCTCGGCCTCTAAAGGCCTCAACCGCTCGGCCACAGCCTGGCCTCACCCTCTCGGCCTCGAAAGGTCTCAACCGCTCGGCCACAGCCTGGCCTCACCCTTTCGGCCTCTAAAGGCCTCAATCTCTCGGTCATTCGGCCTCTGACCCTCGGCCTTCAAAGGCGTCCACCTCTCGGCCTCCAAAGGCCTCAATCTCTCGGCCATAGCCTGGCCTCAGACTTAGCCAAATTTGACATCAACATTCAACCTCGATCTTTCGGCCTCCAATGGCCTAAACCGCTCGGCCATAGATCTCGGCCACTTGGCCTCACTCTTAGCCAAATTTGGCATCAGAATTCAACCTTGGCCGTTCGACCTCCTAAGGCCTCAACCGCTCGGCCACAGCCTGGCCTTAGCACTCGGCCTCTAAGGCCCACAACCTCTTGGTCATTCGGCCTCATGCTCTTAACCAAGAGTGGCATCAACATTCAACATTGGTCGCTCACCTTATGCTCTCGGCCTCCAAAGGCCTCCACCACTCAGCCATTCGGCCTCATGTTCTCAGCCATAATCTGGCCTCAACTCCCAGCCATCCATTGGCCTCAAGCATGCCCGCCGTTCGGCCCTCAACTCTCGGCCTAGAAAGGCCTCGACATCTCGGCCATCCATTGGCCTCCAGCATCCCAGTCAGCCAGCTCTCAAGCTCTCGGCCATCCAATGGTCTGCAGCATCTCGGCCCTTCGTCCCTCACCTCCCGACCATCCATTGGCCTCAACCTTCTCGGCCACTCGGCCACAAGCTCTCGGCCATCCAATGGCCTGCAGCATCTCGGCCCTTCGGCCCTCACCTCCCAGCCATCCATTGCCCTCAACCTTCTCGGCCACTCGGCCATAAACCTTCTCGGCCATCCAGCCATAAACCATCTCGGCCATTCTGCCCCCAGCTCTCGGCCATCCATTGGCCTCAAACCTCTCAACTATTCGGCCTCACGCTCTTAGCCAAGTTCGACATCATGCAACTGTGACCTTTGTCCTCCTCTTGGCCTCGTATGACTCTAGCCGTTTCATCGTCCCTTGGCCTCAACAAGCACGACTTTTTGCCCTCCACCCACTCATCAACAAGCAGAGATGACTTAAAGATAAAAGCAAACCAAGCCAGCCGAAAAGCCACCTACTAAAACCCATCGCACCATTAACATCATGCTCGGGCTTGGGGGGCTGATGTACCGTACGGTACCATGGTGGACCGTACGGTCTCCTACGCAGAGGCAGACCGTCCGGCCACACCATCCTGGCCAACCCGCCATACCGATCGGTTACCCCGAGACCGAACGATACCTGGTCAGATGACCACCAGGACAATCCCGTCCAACCAAGTGGATAAATTATAAATGATAAACAACTGATTAAAGCCCCTAATGAGGTTAAGGCGTGATTGGGCCGTCGTCAGGCCCACGAAAGGTAAAAATCCATTACAACTAGTATAAATAGAGGTCTCAGGTATGTCTTCGAGGGAGAGATTTTGCACTAGCTACACATTATACATTACTTTCATATGATTGTTCGGTCACTTAATTGACTTGAGCGTCGGAGTGTCTTTGACAGGTACCTGCCCACCCGGGCTAGAGAGCAAGGAGGGAGAACCAACAACTTAGAGCACGGGGAAACAACAGGAAACCGTTCGGCCTTCCACACCGGGAAAAGCGTCGTCTTCACGGACCGTCCGACCTTCCACACTACTTGGAACTCTCTAGGCTCCGTCCATTCAGTTCTCAACACTTGACATCACTTCACACCCGAAACAAAAGTAATCAACCCCAAAACTCATAAACTCATCACCCCAACTACACTTCTAACACTCTCACTTACTCACTCATTTCTTCCACTAAAAGGAAGAGAAAACTCACCCCTTCACACCCCACACAATCTAGATTTAGAGTGTTGGAATGTACCCTATATGCAACCCATAAAAAACATAACAAGAGTTCCAAATATAACAAAAACATATACCCATAATTCTTCCTTCACATACACCAAAAACATATACCCAAGCACACAACAAATATTATTCATGCATGTTATAGATTTAAAATAACCCACACCCCATGCAGAACATACTTCATAGTTATACCCCTTACACGTAACATCTAAACATATTTCATAGTTGTACCCCATGCAAAACATATATAAAAGTTATACCCCATACAAAATATATCAAAGTTATACCCCATGCAAAAACATATATCAAAATTATACCCCATGCAAAACATATATCAAAGTTACTCTCCTTACCTCAAGTTTCCAGAAAATTAACCAAGGATTCTTTGGTTACAACAAGTTTCGAAACGTTCTCTCTAGTAGCACAGTCTACACCCTTCCCTTAGTTCTCACATTCCTTCAACAAGTGCCCCTCTAATCCGCTGCTTCTCATTCACAACTCACTTACGATAAGAGTAAATGGTTCTTTCAAGAGTAACCAAAAATACATGGTGCAGAGGTGTTTTAAAGAGTAAAAATGAATACCCCTACGGTTCCTATCTTAAGTTTACAAGGTGACAAGTGACCCCTCTCAAGAGACCCAAATATAAAGTAAAATAACAAAATATTTTTATTTTATCCTAATCTTATAATTACACGTCACCTCACTTCTTAAAATTTTGATTCTTATGTACGTTCCAATCTCCACTAACAATGTCATCACTGTGATATTCTCTTGAAATTTTCTTGCAACAATTAATTTAAAAGTCATTTAAATTAACAATTAATTTCAAAGTCATTTAAATTAAAAATTTATCCCTTTTCACTCTATTTGAAGTATGAATTTCTCAAGCATAGACCCACTTATTCTTCAATTCTATTAACAATATAAACCATAATCTAGCATATTATTTTGAATTACAAACACAATCTCTATCTAAACTTTCTTCCTAACACTAGTAAAAAAACTACTTTTTAATGTGCTCTATAGGCTTCGGTTAAGGAGAAGTCGAAGCCTATCAAAACGCGGTGACATTTTTGTAGTTTAGACGAACTTATACGCCTCGGTTCAAGGAGAACCGAAGCATATAAGGCATATTACCTCGGTTGAGAGGCCAACCGATGCCTAAAAGCCCTCTACTGAACACACTTTTTGACCTGACACCTTTTCGACCCTGACTTACTACTTCGGTGTGTCAGCGAATTGAAGCATATCGTGTGTTTTACCTTGGTTAATAGGACAACTGATGCCTAAAAGGCTGACAAACCCCACTTGCCCTCTACAGAACAGACTTTTCCACCTGACAAGTCTAAATTTTGAACGTTCTAATCAGAGCCTATGGCTTCGGTTCGTTCAGAATCGGTGCGAAATCTCGTTTATGTCTCTGTTTAGGCGCGAACCGAGGCATATAAGTTGAACATAATTTCATTAATTCCATTTCGTGTTTTATTTTTATTTTTTTCTGAGGAGTATAAGTATTAGTTTATCTGTTAACCGAGGCATTTAGTGGTGTATTGCTTCGGTTGAGAGTAGAATCGAGGTAGTATTGCTTTCTCTTAACCCTGCTGCGTCAAAAAAAGTTAACCTACTCTTTCATTTCCTTCTTCCTTGAGAAACAAATGTTCTTCCTCTCTCGCGCAGAAGACTTTTTCACCATTGTTCTCGCTCTCGCTCCCTTGTTTCTGGTTTAGTTGGTGCCTTCATTGCTCGCGCTTTTTCTGCCATCGTCGTTCGTCCATTTCTTTCGCACATTGGTGCCGCCATTCTTGTTTCTCTCGCGCCTGGTGGGAAGCCTCGGCCTCCATTTCGCGCTGCACCAGCCTTGCTGTCCGTTGCACCACCCTTAGTGAACTGCCCCTACTGAACCGCCCCCTGGCTACACTGCCCTTGTTGCTTCACCTCTGCTGCACGGTGCCCTATTGAACTGCCTCGCTGCTCCGCCCCCTTCGTCCACAGCATTCATCTTTGTCGTGGCGTTTTCTTCTTCCTGGTAAGTTTTTTTAATTATAATTCGTTATATAATTTGTGTTTTATAATTTGTATTAATTGGTTTATATAATTTTTAGGTTTATATAATTTTGAATTAAGTTTCTATAATTTTGAATTGTTAGGATTGAATTGGATGATGATGAAAATTGATGTATAATTTTGAATTAGAGTATAGAAATTAAGGAATATAATTTTGAATTATTTGGATTAAATTGGTTAATTTGGTGATGAAATAAATTTTAAGGTTAGAAATCATGAAACTAACTAAAGTGTTGTTTGTTTTTGTATAGATATTGTATTGTTGGACTGAGATTTTATACGCTGACATTCTCGATAGTTGACCGGTTTTCACCCTCTCAGGTTTCTATTCTTAAAATTTTCCTTTTAATATGAACTTGTTTGCTTCAATATATTGTTTGTTTGAATATATTGCATGTTGCATATGTAATTATTTGTTTGCTTGAATATATATTGTTGTGAATTAGCCTTAGTTTCCCGTATGAGATTTAATACAAAAATTATTTATTATCTCCAGATTTTTTAGAACGAATGTACTTTTTACAAATGAAAAGAGAGGAGATAGTAATAATAATTTACAAATATTGAATCTTGAATTATCCGATTGGACATTTTAAGAAAGTAATAACTTTTTCATAGTTTATTAATATATATCAATTTTAATATACATGTCTTAAATTTCATGAAGTTTTGCAGTTGTGTTTTGTATTGATTTTCGAGTGCATATTTGATTGTGATTTATAATCACTTTCATTTCATATAACGTGAAGACCAATGCGAAATGCTGACCTAAATACCATTTTTGCCTCATTTGAATATGTCTCGGTTTAGAAACCGTTGTTTATGGACGAAAATAACCGTTGTTGTTTTCCTAACTAGTATAAGATAATATGGTTTTTTAATGAATATTTACCAAAGTTTCATGTTGACTAAATTCAATAAAAATGATAAGGTTTGAGAATTACTACTACAACTGAATAAAAATTTTAAATGTATAAAAAAGTTGACTAGTCATGTGTCATTGAAAATTTGTTCACATGTACGAAAATTAATTGTAATTTTGTCTAAAAAAAATTATATCAGAAAATTTTATGACCTTAAAATAAATTCCAAAAACATTAGTGGTAAAGATAAATATATAAGAAAAGAACTTAATGTTGTTCAATAAATTTAATTTATATCTAACATGACCATAAAAATTTAAAGACTTAAAAATAAAACTTTGCAAATTAGTTTATGATAAATAATTTTAAATTTTAATATAATGTTCACTAGATAATCGTATTTTTTTAAAATCTTTGTCATAATTTGAACACTTAGTAATCTAAAAACTAACTGAATCCATGAATTATACTTTTACTTTAAACTTTAATCAAGATTATTGTTATATGCTGAATTTAACTTTTATTTATATATAATTACTTAAAACTTTAATCAAATTCTCTTGTTATGATTAGATCAGGTGGTTCATTCAAATATACTTCACAACCACTCATTGTTTACCTCAATAACCTTTTCCATACTCTCTTCACCTTCAACTTTAATAAGCATTCCATATAGCTTATCCATATTCAAATACTCTTCTTTTTCTCCGACGGCATCTATGTTACAAATTAATTTATAATAAATTAAGTTTAAATATAAAAGAATTTTAAAAAAATTATCATCATGTTTTATTAAATCTTTCTCCTAATTTGAAAACTGAATTACTTGTAAAAACTAACTGAAATCATAAACCCATGATACTTCAACTTAAAATTTCTATCCCGGAAATCAGTTTTAATCTACTTCAAAATATAAAGTAATTGAATAATAAAATTAATTGTAAAGAAGCAAGCTCATTAAAATTTGATGAAAGTTTTTATATACAATGTAAAAACGTCATACACAATGTAAATAAAAGTAGATGAAGTAAACAAAAATGTCAAATATAAGCCAAAATGATGTTTTATAACATTTTGTCCAGAACATCCAATCCTTTTTTTTTTCATGCTTTTATCGGGTTCGGAGAAAATTATAATCGATAAGATTTTCCTAATCTTTCCCCAATAAAAAAAAACTAGAAGAATAAAACACTTAACTTTTAAATAACTCAATTTTTTGTTCTTTAATCTCCTCAGGTACTACGAATGCCCCCATGATTGTAACGAGGAATGTCTATTCATCTATCTCTCTTGAATAGGAAAGGAGACTACTTGAAAACACTCACTTCTACTCTAAATATTTCATAAACTATCAGAGACTTCAAACCATAAATATTTCTTAAGCCCATTTAGCTATCATAGACATCAAACCAGCTCTGAGCAAAAGAGAAACATTGGCTTCAAAACAGAGTCTGCTACTTTGTTGGATTCTTGGACTCATGAAATCA
Organism: Vigna reflexopilosa; assembly: GCA_027742785.1. Taxonomy (NCBI): domain Eukaryota; kingdom Viridiplantae; phylum Streptophyta; class Magnoliopsida; order Fabales; family Fabaceae; genus Vigna; species Vigna reflexopilosa. The sequence continues at coordinate 21,961,162 of CM050929.1, forward strand.
TGGGCAAGAAAATCAACCAGAGCCATGTAAATTAAAAACACAGCTGAAGCTTCATTAAAAACTCCTTCCACAATGAGAGCAGTTGGACTGTACTCATCATAAACACTTGAAATTCCTATGCCAATTCCAATTCCTATTGGAGTAGTCAAGGCAAAGAACAATCCCATCATGGTGACAGATACCCTATTAAAGTTTGCCTAGTCATTTATATGTTGGTCTTTTATCCCTTTTCCTCTTCAGAGTGAAATTCTCATAAATACACATAAGATTACATATAAAAGACATAACTCATAGAAGCAACTTTAAAAATTACTTAATTTTTTAGTGAAAGTTAAACATTTACAGGTGAAAAAGAAGTGAGATATGGTTACACATATTGTACTTAGTAAATAAGTAGTGACCCTTAAGCCATTAATTAATTTAAGGTTGAATATCTATTTTGGTCTCTCTTTTCGTAGGGTTTGTTCAAAGTCGTCCTCCCTTTTTTAAAAAGTTCAGTAAAGTCTTACTTTTTGCAAAAACGGTGGAACTTAGTCCTTTTTGCTTACGTCGTTAATTTTGCTAACGGCAGAGCTGCCCAGATGGCAAAAAACTGATGAGTTGTATTGTTTTGGATGACGTGTTAAATTCAATTGCTGATTCATCTTGAAAGCAAAGTGATTCATGGTTGTTCCCAAATTTGAAAGCAAAGTTAGGGTTGTTAGTGAATTACCTTTGTTCTCAAATCAAACAGCAAAGTGTTAGGGTTCTTGGAGATTCGTGGTACTGTTGTTCCCAAATTTGACAGCAAAGTCTTAGGGTTAGGGATGGCTTTATCACAAAGTTGTTCTTCCTGTTCGAAGGCAACAGGCAAAGGATTTTCGCAATCCTCACACGGTGCTGTTTCGAGGGGAGTTGGGATAACCCCTATTTACCACTGTGGTGATAGTGCTGTAACAAAAGTTGCTAGAACTTCAAGGAATGCAGGGAGGAAATTTTGGGTATGTCGTCATTACAAGGTGTTTTGAATACCGTAGTCACTTTTATGTGTATTGGATATTATGTGTTAATACATTTTTGTGTTCTTGGTGAATAATAGGGTGGATTTTCAACTGGGATGTCATGTAATTTTTTCAAGTGGTGTTCTGAAGACAACGCTGAGGATAGAGATGGTACAAGTCTAAGGCAAAGCAACAGGATATGTGATCTCGAAAATAATGTTAAAGAGTTGCACAAAAGGATAAAGTTGTTAGTTGGAGTTGTGTTTGCTCTTATTGTGGTTGTGTTTAGCTTGATGTTAGGTGTGCAATGTATGTTTTGTTCATGTAATGGCTTAGGTGTTTAGCTTCATGTTTTGTTCATGTAATATCAGCTTGTGTTGTAATATGGATGAACAATCTGAGTTCGTGCAATAAAGTTCGTTTTAGTCCCCCTTTTGTTTTAAAAATGTTAAATTTGGTTCCCCTTTTGTTTTAAAAATGTGCAAGGTGGTCCCTAACTTATATGACTGTAATACATATTAAGGATACCTGGCACACTAGCAGATATAATTACATCCAAATATGAGAACATAATATCACAATACAGTCAAATTAACATATTTAAATAAAGTGCTTAATAGCACTACAAAATTAAAGTGCTTAATAAGAGTATAACATACATATTTAAAGTGTTTAATAACAGTACAAAATATATCCAAATACATCCAAATTTTCACTATAATCTATGGATCTTTTCTTCTAATGTTTAACTTCTTCCTTGCTATTGGTGGTGTGGAATTTGGGATGGAATCTTGAGTTGGTTGTGTTGGGTGAGGAGATTGGGGACTTGATGGTTGTGATGGTGCAAGGGGTTGTAAGGAGATTGGGGACTTATATGTTGTGCCCCACTTCACGGCAAATGCTACATTTCTTTTTGTGCCCACCAACACTCATTTGGGTCCCATTGTTAGTTAGTTCCCAGGGCTCCATTCTTCTTTTTTTCTTTGGTCTCCCTGGCATCTTCCTGTGAAGTGGAGGCAGTACATCAGGATAACTTGTTTTTTCCCATTGGAGGTGGCCATTCACAGGATAGATGATCAACGCATATGCTTCTTCGTATGTGGATTTCCTGAAACAACTTGGTATAAAAGTTTTTGGGTCTACATATGATTCATAGTTCTACTTCTTTGTCACTGTCCATCTCAACTCCACTAGGTTGCTCAATGTCCACTCCTTCCAGTTCCTCCACCTCCACTGCATTCACTTCCTCCACCTCCACCTCCATTGTACCCAGTTCATCCACCTACAACCCTAACTTTGCTTTTAAATTTGGGAACAACCATGAATCACTTTGCTTTCAAGATGAATCAGCAATTGAATTTAACACGTCATCCAAAACGTTACAACTCATCAAATATTTGACAGCTGGGCAGCTCTGCCGTTAGCAAAATTAACGCCGTAAGCAAAATGGACTAAGTTCCACCGTTTTTGCAAAAAGTAGGACTTTAGTGAACTTTTTAAAAAAGGGAGGACGACTTTGAACAAACCCTACGAAAAGAGGGACCAAAATAGATATTAAACCTTAATTTAATTAAAAAAAGTGAGCTAGAAAGCAACCATTAGATAGTATTAGATGAAAGAAAAGATAAAAAAAACCTAGGTTGTTTGTTCCTTACCAATGCAACAACAACATGGTCCCAAACACAAATCATTTCACACAAAGTATATTGGATCCTCAGTTATATATTCTTCTATTCAAATTAAATCAATCATTTGGATACGTACCTGAGATATAGTGCTTCCAAGTCTCATGCCTTCAAAGAATTGATGAAAAGTCAAAGCAGCTACTAATGGTCTTATGGTGTTAGGATTCTAAGCTCCCAATGAAATTCCAATGATAACAGAATGAACAATAATTCCCAACTCCAACACCTTTGTAACAGATCAAAACCATCAATCCTAAACCATTATCAAAAGAAATGAAAAATGAAATGATAACGCTGAATGAAACTTTTATATGTAATACAGCTTTTGTAACAATTGAATCATGCCCAGACTGCAATAACCTGGAATAACAATATTCCAATCAGAAAAGGTAACAAAAAAGGGGGATACGAAAGTAGAGAAGGGTTCTAGAAGAAGAGAATGACCTCACGTTTTTCTTCCCCCTTCCCTCTGTTGCATACAGGTGCTTCTTATTTTAGTTTTTGGACCACACAAAGTCAGCCAGCTTGGAATTTGTTATTTTGGGCTGAGTGTTATGCCTTATTCCCTTGTCCTTTGCCATGTGTTGCATTGCCTTGGTCCCACTGTTTCTTTCTCTGATATCCTCTGTAGCTATACTCGTTACATTACCTTCCCCTATAAAAGAAACCTTGTCCTCAACGTTGAAAGTAGGAAAAGCTTGCACCAGAGCAGCACTATCCTCCCAAGTTGCGTGAGTGTCTGCTAAGCCCTCCCATTTGATTAGGTGTTGGTGAACTTGTTGATGGTTCCGGAGAATTACTCGAGTTTGTAATATAGCCTCAGGTTGCAAGACTGGACCAAGCTCTAAATTGGTAATGGGCAACGACATATATGGCTGAACATGATCGCCTTTACACACTTTCAGCTGAGAACAATGGAAAATTGGGTGAATGCGTGCAGAAGAAGGCAAAAGAAGTTTGTAAGCTACTGCACCAATTTTCTCAATGACTGGAAATGGCCCAAAGTATTTAAGACCAAGCTTCTGATTCTTTCGTAAGGACACTGAGTGTTGTCTATATGGCTGCAATTTCACCAATACCATCTCACAAATTGCCAACTGAAATGGCTTTCGTCTTGCATCAACATATTTCTTCATGTGTTGTTGTGCCTTCTGTAAATGCGCTTTCAAGCGGCTGAAGGTGGCATCCTTTTGGAGGAGTTGCTCTTGAATACTAGGGGAGTCCTGATTATTGATGGTATACTGAATGAGAGGAGGTGGATCTCTCCCATAAACACCTTTGAATGGTGTCATGCTCGTACTATGATGGAAGGAAGAATTGTACCAAAATTCTGCCCATGGCAACAATTTACACCACATCTGAGGATTCTCATAAGTAAAACACCTTAAATACATTTCAATGCATTTATTCAAAGCCTCGGATTGACCATCAGTTTCAGGATGGTAAGTTGTGCTTAATTTCAAAGTAGTACCACTCAACTTAAATAGTTGTTTCCAAAATTGGCTAGTGAACACCTTATCTTTATCCGAAACTATGGTTTTAGGAAAACCATGTAACTTTATTATGGTCCGCATAAACAACTCTAGCAACTTGTTTACTATTAAAGTCAGATTTTAAACTAGACAAATGAGCATACTTAGAAAGCCTATCATTGACCACCATAATGACAGTGTACCCATTAGAAGAAGGAAGGCTAGTGATGAAATCCATAGCCATATCTTCCCATATTTGATCCGGAATTGGCAAGGGTTCTAATAGCCCAGAGGGTAGTGTAATGTCATGCTTAGCCTGTTGACAAATTAAACAATTTTGCACAAATTGCTTAATATCTTCCTGCATACCATGCCAGTAAAACTGTGTTGTAATTCGCTGCAATGTTCTAGTGAATCCTGAATGCCCACCAAACAAGGTATTATGAAACTCATGCAAAATTGTATTCACCAGGCTATGGCCCTTTGATAACACCAATCTACCTTTCCAATAAAGTAAATGATCACAAACTGAATAATGAGGATTTGAAGCCTTGTTCTGTAAACAAAGTTGCAAAATTTCTCGCAATTGATTGTCTTTTAAGATAGCATCCTTTAATTCTGGAAGCAATTGCAATTTCGGATTAGAAATTGCCATCATGAAGGATCTAGAAAGAGAATCAGCAGCCACATTCTCTTTTCCCGGTTTATAATCAATGGTGAAATCATAACCAATTAACTTGTGTAACCAATGTTGTTGTTCCGGAGTATGAACAGCTTGAGTAGTAAGTGATCGAAGACTTTTTTGATCAGTCTTGATAACAAACTTATGGCCAAGAAGATAATGTCAGAATTTAGCTATTGCTTCAGTGATAGCAAGAAATTCTCTGGCATAAGTTGACTGTCGTTGCATCCTAGCATTAAGTTTTTTTTGAAAAATAAGCAATAGGATGTTGTTGTTGACTTAATACAACACCAATACCTACCCCTGAGGCATCTGTTTCAAGAGTGAATGGTTTTGAAAAATCCGGTAAGGCCAAAACGGGTACTTCTGTAATAGCCTTCTTAAGCCTGAAGAAAGCTTCATTGGCATCCTCTCCCCATAAAAAACTATCCTTCTTAAGCAAATTAGTCAACAGAGTAGCAATTACAGCATAAGACTTGATAAACTTTCTATAATAACCAGTTAATCCCAGGAATCCTCGCAATTATTTGATATTAGCAGGTATGGGCCATTGTAAAACTGCTTGGACTTTGTCTTTATCCATTGTAACTCCTTGTCCTGAAACTGTATGGCCAAGATAATCAACTTGGTGTAACCCAAATGAACATTTAGACAGGTTGGCATATAACTGGTGTTGTTGCAGCAATTGAAGAACCAATTCAAGATGTATGAGATGTTCTTCCAAAGAAGAACTATATACTAAAATATCATCGAAGAATACTGTTGTAATTAGAGAAGATATCTTCAGAATCTTCCTAATTAGAGAAAATAGATATACAATCTTTTATTTTATTTTGTTTTCCTAGTTTCTCTATTTCCCTTTTTAGGAGAATTAGATTGTTATAAATAGAGGATATGAGAATGTATTTTCAATCAATTCTAAATAATAAATTTTAGTATTATTTTCTACTTGGTATCAAGAGCTTTCGATCTTGGAACTCCTTCCGCTGCACAGTCGCACCGCCGCCGCTGTCCGACCACCGCCCCTGCCGCCGTCGCCGCTGTCCGACCACCGTCGCTGCCGCCGTCGCCGGTTGGGGTCGTTGATAGCGCAGAAAGGTGCGCCCAACTCCGACGACCACAACGCCGGAAGTCGCTCCGTGAAAGGAGCCACCACGCGCCTCCACCGTCGTCGGCGCGTGTAGCCCACGCGCCCACCCCGGCGAGACCCACTCGCCGGCGCCGCACAGACAGGGTCGCCGGAGCACCCTGAGTCTATTCCTAGGGTCGGTGACGACTCGTTTGGACTGTATTTGAGCAAATCTGAGTTTTAAGTTTCGCTCTCTTTTTTTCCGGCGAGACCCACTCGCCATCGCCGCCACAGAAGAGTCGCCGGAGACTCCTGAGTCTGTTCCTAGGGTTTGTGTCGACCCGTTTGACCTTTTCTTGAATAGATCTGGTTTTTTAAGTTCTGCTTCTTTTTTTCGGTGTGACCCATACACCGTTATTGTCTTGGAGACTCCTCGTTGCGTTCTACGGGATGTCTGAAGTAAAAATTATTCCTTTGAAAGCAATGGATGAATCAATGAGTAAGTCCTCCGGATCATGCACTTTGTCCATAAAAGGTAAGATTTGCCTCAATATTGTTGATCATGTGTCTCAAGGTATTTGGATCCTTGATTCAGGTGCAACTGATCATATGACACCTTTTAGTGTGTCCTTTGACTCATATGGTAAAAGAAATAAAGAACAACTTATTACAGTTGCGAATGGTCAGGGTATACCTATATGCGGCTCTGGGAATATAATTTTGGACTCATCCATTGTATTGAAGGATGTTTTACATGTTCCTCAATTAGCGAACAATCTTATCTCTGTGCAAAAACTCACAAAGGATTTAAATTGCTCAGTAACATTTTTTCCAACTTATTGTGTTTTTCAGGACCTTGCCATGGGGAAGACAATTTTAACTGCTAAAGAGCATAGTGTGTTGTATTTTTTAGAGTTTGATGACCAAAGCAACACAAAAATCATGACTCAACAAGCAACATCTGAGACGTGGGCAAAATCCCAAATATGGTTACATCATCAAAGGCTTGGGCATCCTTCATTCAGTCTTATCAAGTCCTTATTTCCCCACTTGTTTACCAAAGAATCTGTTGAGTCTTTTAATTGTGATATTTGTCAATTTTCAAAACACCATCGTGCATCTTATCCTATTAGTCATAAAAAGAGTATTTCTCCATTTGATTTAATTCATTCTGATGTTTGGGGTCCTGTCATAGATTCTATTTCTGGAGCCAGATGGTTCGTTACTTTTATTGACGATTGTACCCGTGTCACATGGACATACCTTATGAAAAATAAATCCGAAGTTTTTCAAATTTTTGTTAATTTTTTCCATCTTGTCCAAAATCAATTTGGAAAAAATATCAAAAAAATTAGGTCTGATAATGGTACTGAATATGTGAATCATGAATTTCTTAATTTTTTGTCTCATAATGGTATTGTTCATGAACTAACCTGTGTTAATACCCCTCAACAAAACGGGGTTGCAGAAAGAAAGAATCGTCATCTTCTTGAAGTAACTAGAACTCTTCTTTTTCAAATGTCTGTTCCAAAAAATTACTGGGGAGAAGCTGTGCTAACTGCCACATATCTCATCAACAGGTTACCCACTCGTATCTTAAATGGCATTAGTCCTATAGAGTCTCTATTGTCTTTTGTTCCTTCTTCTTCCCTACTAACGAGTCTACCTAGTCGAGTCTTTGGATGTGTTGTTTTTGTTCACTCTCATCATCCTAACCGTGGTAAATTAGATCCCAGAGCTCTTAAATGTGTCTTTATTGGGTATCCTTCTAATAAAAAAGGGTACAAATGTTATCATCCTCAGAGTCGGCGCGTCTTTGTCACCATGGATGTCACCTTTCATGAAACACAATCCTTTTATGTCAGTCCACCACTTCAGGGGGAGAAAGCACTTGAAGTGGATGAACTCTCCTTCTTGTCATTACCATGTTTGTCTTTGCAGGATGCCCAAGACCTGAGCAATGAAGCTACCATAGTCCACAGTGAGGAAGAAGACAAATTTTTTGGCAAAAAATATGAAAGAAGAGAACAACCCACTTCGACTCTCGAGCAAGAAAAATTGTCTAATCCGGAGGTGAGGATCCCTGAAGATATCAATGATGAGGAGGTAAGTATTACTGAGGATTTACCCATTGCATTGAGAAAGGGAAGAAGATCATGTGCTAAATATCCTATTTCTCAGTATGTTTGCACTAACAATCTCTCTGATAAGCACAAAAGTTTTATTGCTGCCATTGATGCCACAGAAATTCCTACCTCAATCCAAGAGGCCATGAAACTTGAACATTGGAATCAAGCCATGAAAGAAGAGATGAATGCATTAGAAAGAAATTCAACTTGGGAGATTGTTGATAAGCCAAGAAACAAGAAGGCAGTAGGGTGTAGATGGATATTCACAGTGAAACATAAGGCAGATGGGACAATAGAAAGATATAAAGCTAGATTGGTGGCAAAAGGATATACCCAAACATATGGGATTGACTATGAGGAGACATTTGCCCCAGTGGCAAAGATGAATACAGTTCGAGTTATTCTCGCTTTGGCTGCCCATTTTGGATGGGACTTACACCAGTTGGATGTGAAGAATGCCTTTCTTCATGGAAATCTAGATGAGGAAGTGTACATGGAGATTCCCCCAGGTTTTGAAGTGAAAAATGAAAGAAACAAGGTATGCCTCCTGAAGAAAGCATTGTATGGTCTTAAGCAATCCCCTAGAGCATGGTTTGGAAGATTTACAAAAGCAATGGTTTCCTTGGGATACAAACAAAGCCAAGGAGATCATACTCTATTCATAAAACACTCTTCTACAGGTAAACTCACTCTATTACTTGTCTATGTGGATGATATGATTATTGCAGGAGATGATGAAACAGAAAAATTGGCATTAAAAGATAAATTGGCAGCTCAATTTGAAATGAAAGACCTAGGAAAACTCAAATATTTTCTTGGAATAGAGGTTGCCTACTCCAAGAAAGGAATTTTCATCTCCCAAAGGAAATATGTACTTGATCTCCTCAAAGAAACAGGAAAGCTGGGATGTAGAACCTCAACAGTTCCTATAGAACAGAATCACAAAATGGGATGTGAAGAAAGTGCTCCTGTAGAGAAAGCCCAATATCAGAGATTGGTAGGAAAATTGATTTATCTATCACACACAAGACCAGACATTGCTTATGCAGTTAGTGTTGTGAGTCAATTTATGCATGATCCAAGAGAGAGACACATGCAAGCAGTTGACAAAATTCTCCAATACTTGAAGTCAAGTCCAGGAAAGGGGCTATTATTCAAAAGGGAAGACACATTGACTATGAAGATATATACTGATGCTGACTATGCAGGTTCTATTACTGACAGAAAATCTACTTCTGGGTATTGTGTGTTTCTTGGAGATAGTCTGGTAACATGGAGAAGCAAAAAGCAAGATAGAGTTTCTCGTTCTAGTGCAGAAGCTGAATTTCGAGCTCTTGCTCAAGGAATGTATGAAGGACTCTGGATGAAAATCATTTTGGATGATCTTAAAGTCAAAGTGGAGAACCCGGTGCAACTACACTGTGACAATAAGTCTGCCATGAGCATAGCCCATAATCCTGTACAGCATGATAGAACCAAACACATTGAGATTGACAGACATTTCATCAAAGATAATCTTGACAGAGGCTTTGTGATTTCAACTCATGTTCCTACAGAACTTCAAATAACAGATATTTTTACAAAAGGACTTCCTCCGGGTAGATTTCAAGATCTTGTAGGCAAGTTGGGAATGATTGATATTCATTTACCAACTTGAGGGGGAGTGTTGTAATTAGAGAATATATCTTTAGAATCTTCCTAATTAGAGAAAATAGATATACAATCTTTTATTTTATTTTGTTTTCCTAGTTTCTCTATTTCCCTTTTTAGGAGAATTAGATTGTTACAAATAGAGGATATGAGAATGTATTTTCAATCAATTATAAATAATAAATTTTAGTATTATTTTCTACTAATACCAAGACAAATTTTCTGAGAAACTCATTGAAAACCTCATTCATTAGGCTTTGAAATGTGGCAGAGGCATTAGTAAGCCCAAATGGCATAACCAACCATTCATAATGGCCATGGTGGGTTCGAAAAGCCGTTTTATGGCGATCCTCAATAGCAACCAGGATTTGATGGTATCCAGATCATAAATCAAGCTTGGAAAAATAATTAGAACCATATAATTCATCAATGAGTTCATCAACTGTGGGAATCAGAAAGCTATCCTTAATTCTTATTGCATTTAAGGACCTATAATCTGTACAAAACCTCCATGTTCCATCTTTCTTTTTTACCAATATAATGGGTGAAGAAAATGGGCTGGTACTAGAAGTTATAATGCCTGCTGCAAGCATGTCTTTCACCATAGTTTCTATTTCGTGTTTTTGACAGTGGGGGTATCTATAAGGCCTCACCTTAACTGGCTTTACACCCTCTATCAGTGGAATGGCATGATTACGAGATCTTGGAGGTAATTCTGTAGGGACCGCAAAAATACTGCTATAATTCTGTAGCAACATAACAAGTTCAAGAGGGATATCAGCAGGTAAATCAAGCCATGGATCTTGACGCAATTCGTGTTGCTTGTACTGCAAAGTAAAAACCTCATCAATAGCATGTGTATGATGCATCCTTCTCAGGTGATTAAATTGAGCAGGACCCGGCAATTTCGGCTGCTCACCATGTAAAGTGATGAAGTGATCATCTATGTAAAATTTCAATGTAAGGCTGCTGTAATCCGAAATATGAGGACCCAATGTAGCAAGCCATGCAGCTCCAAGAACCAAATTAGCACCCGATATTGGTAAAAGATACACAAGCAATGTTAACAAATGACCTTGAATCTTTACCTCTAGTTGTTTCACCAATCCTTCCGCAACTAAAGAATTACCATTACCCACCAAAACTTGGAAATTAGGAGCAGGTTCTATTGGAAGTTTCAAACAATTGGCAATCTTTGGTTGCAAAAAATTATCGGAGCTACAGCTATCAAGCAAAATTTGAACTGTCATGCCGTTAATTGTGCCGGTAAACTTTATAGTACCCAAGCCAAATGACCCTTTTAAAGCATTATATGATAAATGATGATTCTAAGTCACTGGTTCCAGTTCCTGAGAAGGCTCAGGGACCAACTCGGAAGTCTCTTCATCATCCATTTGTAACAACAAATATTGCTTATTAGGACATCGATGAGTTGAGGTGAACTTCTCATCACAAGTATAGCATAAACCTTTCTCCCTTCGGATCTACATTTACTTGGGGACATTCTTTTGATATTGCCCTGTTTTGGAACGCTGGAATGAGTGGAGCTGGGAAGTAAAGGGGGCAGGCTAGTGGATTTGATGGTTTGGGATGAGGTGAAAGGTGGTTTGAAGCCTGTGTTGTGGTGGCGCGACGAAAAATTACTATGGAGGGACTTGGGTTTCGAGAAGTACTTTTCTTCGAATAACTTGGCCAATGAAACACAACGGATTAAAGTAGTTGGAGATTGAGCTATGACATCACGTTGAATATCCGGTTTAAGGCCCCCAACAAAACAATCCATGAAAGTGTCGCTGGTAACTCCTTGCACACGGTTTGCCAGTGCTGTGAAGTGAGTATAATAATCCTGGACAGATCCGACTTGTGATAATTTGAAGAGCTGAGATCGAGTACATTCATAAGGAGAAGGACCAAATTCGAGTTCTAAAGCGCGAGTAAAATCGATCGAAGATCGAAAGGGAGTAGACCGATTGGTCATTTGAAACCAAGGAACTACCTCTTTTTCCATATGAATTACAGCAATCGTGAGGCGTTGATCATCCGGAGTCTTGTAATACTCGAAAAACTGTTCTGCCTTAAAAATCCACTGTAGAACTTCAGAGCCATCGAAACGGGGAAAATCCAGCTTCACATTCTGCACCTGGAATGGTTGGTGGGCGGAAACTGCCAGTCCGGAACTAGTTTCCGGCGCATGCATTTGCTGCTTCAGCAAAGTATCAACCGCAACTTCCAAGGTCTCGAAGCGAGTCTTATTTCCCTGTCGATCCGTTTCGAACATTTCTAAAAGTTTAGACATGTGCACTGAAATTTCTTTGAGACGTGTATTCTCTGCCATGGTAAGAGATGAAAACACCAATGTAACAATTGAATCACGCCCAGACTGCAATAACCTGGAATAACAATATTCCAATCAGAAAAGGTAACAGAAAAGGGGGATACGAAAGCAGAGAAGGGTTCTAGAAGAAGAGAATGACCTCACGTTTTTCTTCCCCCTTCCCGCATACAGGTGCTTCTTATTTTAGTTTTTGGACCACACAAAGTCAGCCAGCTTGGAATTTGTTATTTTGGGCCGAATGCTACGCCTTATTCCCTTGTCCTTTGCCACGTGTTGCATTGCCTTGGTCCCACTGTTTCTTTCTCTGATATCCTCTGTAGTTATACTCGTCAGCTTTCAATTCAGAATTGATATGAAAAAGTAATGAATACATGTGATATGACTCGATGGTGAAGAAGTTGGGAGGAGTGATTGTGAGAATAAACAGGACCATGAACATGGCCTTGTGTTGCATGTGTGTGAGGATCCACATGCCCCTCGTGCCCTGTCTCTTTCTCCACATCTTTACTCTCATTTTGTACTTCTTTGGAATGATATTTCTGTAAATAAGCAGTGGCATAAGTATCAACTATGAGAGTTCCCATGACAGTACACATTGCCACAAACCCAGTAAAGGGAAAGTCTCCCCATGGATGCTCTTTCAAGCAAGGTGAGGTCAGATTCTCAAAAGCATCCGGTAATATGTGAATGAATCCAGTGGCTAGAATCACATCGGCAACAAAAGCTTTTACGAGGAAGAAAATATTCTTCTCCGGACTTAACATTGGTACGACTTTGCCCAGAAGAGGAATACACACTCCAACTACACCGGCAAGTAAAGTTTAAATGGGAAGAGTCTTTAAGAGAAGAAGAGGAGTGTCTCCATTGTGTGGGAATTAGACTGCAATGTGTGAAAGAGAAGAATAAAAAAAAAGTCGACTCAAGTCAACTGTTTCTGTTTTGGTATTTTGAAATATCCAAAATTATGACCTATATAGCAGGAAAATAAAGGCAAGACCCATCAAACACAAATATCAAATAACAAACTTGAAAATATAAAGTCTAATCTCATTTTTTTTCTTCTATCTTTAATGCATGCGTAATAATTAATAAATAAATTCTTAATCTTGTTTTTTTTTTATTATTTGACTCTTACATTTTAATATTTTATATGCGGATCATATATTTTATCATAATTAATTTTTTATCATTAAATTTAAGCAGTTGATTTTATACCAACAAGTTATCTATACTAGATATTTAGCGAAGATTAATGTGATATAAATTATCTAACATAGATTAAAAGTTGGTATATATAGATTAAAATGTGTAATAGGCAGTGATAATTAATATATATATATATATATATATATATATATATATATAAATTATTAATATAATAAAAATGAGTATATAAGTTAAGTAATAATAATTATAAAATGTATTACATGTCACTACAAAAAAAATGCCAATTATATACGGATCATTATATACAGATTAAAATTCGTATGTAACAAGGATGTTACATATGGATTTTATATACGGATCATTATATACAGATTAAAATTCGTATGTAACAAGGATGTTACATACGGATTTTATATACAGATGTTTTACATACAGAATATTCGTATATATTGAAGGAAAAAATCTATATACGGAATATCCGTATATAATATCAGTGGGTAAGGTTGGTGCGAGATGGCGGGAACTTTGCCAAGGATGGATCCGTATAAAAGGTCGTATATAAGCTTAACAAAATATTTACACACTGATTTTATATACGGACATGGAGGTAATTAATAATAAAATAATAAAAGTTAATAATATACAATATTTTGATGAAGACTGTGGTGTCATTTGTTTCCCTCCCTCCCTCGACCAAAACGTTTCTCCCCTTCTTGAGCCCTAGGTATTCGACCTTGCGAGCCCTACCTTGCCGAATCCATCATTCTCCTTCACTCACTGCAACCATTATTCTGTCTGTCTGATTGTGTTGTCAACCCATCGTTATCCCTCGTCGAGCCTTGTTCTCCCTCGTCGAGGCTTCTTGTTCTCCCATCGAACTGTCTTTCTGTGCAGCCGAAGGAACATTGTCTCTCATTGGACCCGTAGTGTCGCATTGGAGCTGTCGTTTTCCCTCAGTCGATCCGAAGTTGTGGTCGTACTGGAACCTCTGTCGAACCCTAACTTGAAGTCTCCTCTGTCGAACGCAGTGAAAGCGTAAGCCTCTGTCGTTTTCCCTAATTTTGGTTGTGCGTCATTGGCAAAAGAATCTGGTTCAGCAAACACTGTCGTTCAGCCTTCGTGGTTCAGTGAGACCTTCATCTGGTAAGTAATCCAAGCTTCCTTCATTTTCGTAGTATCTATAATATTACATTCACTGATTATTGTTCTCTATTCTTTGGAGGTTGGAAATCCCGATTTCTGAAACCCTAGGTTGGTTTCTTCCCATTGGAAGAGATAAGCTCGAGCTCCAATTGCCTTCTGGACCTGGTAAGTATTAATTCGTGGTTTAATAGATTGTTTATAATATGTTATATTGTGTTAGTCTGATAAATTATATTGTATGTGGATTGAAATATGATAAAATGGTGTGTTGAAGTAGTCGTAACCTGGTGAACTCTGGAAAATGAACTTTTGATATAGCCAAAATACATGTTATTATTGTTTTAAGTTGGAACTTGTCTTTCTCTGTCTATGTTGGGTGCTGAATTTGTGTGAGGGTGTTAATTGGTGATCATCATATATAAATTCATATATGCTAAAGAGATATGAATAAATAGTATAACCAAGTGCTTTGTGTGTATTGATGCATTACAAATATGATAGTTCTAGTATATGAAAAAAAAGTATGTTAGCTTTATACCTATGTATGAATGAATGTGAACTTTGATAATTGGATGGGGTTATAGTTCAATTAATGTTTAGGCATCTCCAAGAAATGAATAGAAATGAAAGTAACTAAGTTATATATATATATATATATATATATATATATATATATATATATATATATATATATATCAGTATTTTAATTTACTCTAGTTGGATGGTTGGTTTGGGTCTTAGTGATATATGTAAGTATTGAAATGTGATGTTTTGATAGGAAATTCTGTACTTTGAGTAAGACTAACTATTTAAGTACTGGAATCACATGTTCTGTTATTTATCGCAATGTCTGGGTTGTTTTTCTGGTACTAAGCTATTTTGAGTTTGAATCTGCTGCATCCACTTCTTCAAATTTTCCCTCTTCTTCCTTCTTCTCTTCCTCATTGTCATCATGAGAAATCTCCTCAACTATTATTTTCACATATGTTGTCTGCAGGGCATAAGAGTTCCATCACATGATAATCAGTTACTAAACTTAGCTGAAGATCTTGCCAGGAGATTGTTAGCTGCATTTGATACTCCTACAGGTATTATGTCTCTCAAACTCCTTTGTGTATTGACAGATAAACAATGAAACTGAAAATCTCAAATAGTAAAGCTCATGTTTAGTGAAATCAAGGTGCTAATTTAATCATACAAGTAAATATCAATCAGGGATAAAGTTAAACATATTTAGAACAATTGGATGACTTACCTAGTTGTTTTGGCATTTGATATTGAAAAACACATCCACCTGAAGTAGTAAAAAATAAAAAATATGAATGTTTCACTTTGATTTATCTTGCAAAGCTGCCTAATAGATGTCAAAGTTTGTTGTTCAGGACTTCAACAATGCAATTTCCATTATATGGTTTTCTCTGATGGAATTTCTATGATATAGGACTGCAAAGTATTCGAAGGGTCAAATAAGTGGAGGAAGGTTTTGGGATTCAAAAGGAAATCACCAGAAAAGGGTAAGTAGTTATGTTTTGTTTGATGAGTATGCTTTTATTTTGAATGAATGTTTTTGTTGTCATTGTTGGTTATTCCGAGTACGCTTTTATTCTGAATTCTGCTGCACTACAAATTATGAGATCAATAGTGGCTAATTTATCTGTTGGATTATCTCAAGTTTTGTTAGTCTATATTCTTTTGTAGTTAAAAAATAATTGTAATTTTTGTTGTTTTGAATGAAACTATTGCACTTGGTCACATATCCTTAGTATGTTGAGGGTGTATGTGAGAATGAGGCGTATCACTATGTCTTGTCAAATACTGCATAAAATAAGGCTAGTGACCAAATATGATAATTTTATTTTCCTTGGTTAATAAATTTTTTTGAAAAATGATATATATGTTGATTAATATTGTTGGTGAATATGCATTAGGGATAAGTTGTATTATAGTATATATATATATATATATATATATATATATATATATATATATATATATATAGGGTAGGGTATGATTTAGGATGAGCATAGAGAGGTGAATAATTGAGGGAGTTGTTTTGGCATTAAAAAGAAAGTAAGATGATTTTTTTAATGCATTGATTGGACTATGCATTAATTCCCTCCCATTCATATTGATGGTGCAACGAGGTAGCTAGGAAGCAAGTTCATTGGTTGATTGGACCAATGGGGAATTTAACTCATTTTGGAGACATTTGAAAGCATGAAAATATTAGAAAATAAAAAGCAAGGAAGGGGGCATGGATGTTTGTAAAACTTGTTACATTTTAATTCATTTCACGTGCCAATTTCGGCTTGGATTTGCCTATTCCCAATATTTTGTGGGTTTTACTTTTGCAAATGTAAGCTTATGCAACTGTATGTAAAATATTATGAAGGTTATTTAGTTCTTTAATTATTGATGCCTTGCAATCTTTCCTCAGTCATGTCTAATTCAAACTCAACTTTTTGAATCTCTTCCTTGGTGGCTGTGACCTGTTGGCTTATGTGCTCATTTTCCTTTCTTGCTTCTTCTATTTCTGTCTTGAGTTTTTCAAGAGTATGAGACAGACTCGTGACTATGGATCTGGCCTTTACTTCTGCAGCACAGACAACTTCTAATTTAGAATTCGCTCTCAATATCTTTCAATTGAGAACTTGAATTGTTGAATCCACTTTCCCTTCATTCTTCCTTAATGTATCTATTTCAGCATTGACATGGTTAAGGTCATTAGTGAGGACATCCATAGAGGCCATCAACTGAAAACTTTCTTCTTTAACCAAAGCTAATTCTTTCCTCGCTGCTTCCAATTCTTCTGTTACAGTCTGTAACAGTAATGCGTCTTCTGATTCCTCCACTTCCTTGAAACTTTCTTCCAAGTGCTACATACTCCCATCTCCTTCAACCCTTATCTCCATTTCTTTAGCTGAGTTGAAGTCATTCAGCAAGAGATCAACATCTTATAATATTATAGCCAATGTAATATCAAGCTCCTTTGACTCAACAATCTCTTCAGTGGCATCCTTCAATTTTTTCCTTGCACTTTCCAATTTGATAGAAAATTGTTTTGCTACATGTTCTCTAAGGGCTTCAATATATGTCAGTTCTTTCAAAGCCTCAATCTCCTTTGTGAGTTATTGTGTATTAAACACGACAGCAACTTCGAGTTTGACGCTTTGATTTCCTTTTCTGGACGCAATTTTTCTTCCAATATGGAAGCCCCATGAAGGTTAAGCTTGTTAAACAGATTAGAAGTTAACAGATTATTAAAGCTGTTAAACTTTATCATGCATATAAATGACTTTATTACAAGAGATAAAATTACTTTAATGATCTGGAATCTCTTATCTCCACATACAAAAATTAGATGCATATTGGAAATTAGCAGAGTATAGGAAAGTAGCACTGATCCATCATTCCTCCCTGTGTCATTCCCAAAGTACTACCCAAATATCAATATATATACATACAGACCAAAAAAAGAAAAAAAAGGTCTTAGTAAGTTTTCAAGAGAAAAGGTGAGAAATATTGACATTTTATCTTATACATAATGCATACCTATGTGATTCATAAAGTTTATTTACATTCAAGCATATAACATGAATATACTTTATGACAATGCATTTTTGGTTGTGTATATTTGATATGCTTTTGAGATGGTTGAACCCTGTCTCAACACAAATTAGGGAAGAAAAATTATGTAGCACAAATTAGGGAGCACATTACTAGCAAGAAATATTGTGAATTTTGGATTTGATCTTTGATAGGAACCCAAGAAACAATTCAGAAAATGATTAATTCTTTAATGAAATAATACCTTTGAAGGCTATCGTAGAATATGGGGTTATTACTTTATCCAAAAATCAGAAGATGGAATTGGTATCATTCCCTCTTCTTTTTCCATACAGCTATAGGTGTGTTGTAGCTTAAACCCACCCTCAACGGGTATCATGACTTACCTAAACATTAAGATAACACATTATATTTCTTAGACTAGCATGACTAAGTACTTTCCAAACATTATCTTGCAAGGAGTAGTGATAGAAATTCCATTATCGTTTGTTTGATGTTGTACTTTGTTATTACTTATCCATGAAGGAAAAGTTGTAACACATAATTAATTTAGCCTTGTATTAACTACTGGCTAATTTATCGTTAATTGGTATGTATACAGAACATGGATGATGCTCCACCAAATCGTTCATGGATGTACGATAGGTGTTATAGAGGAAGAGGTGCTTTGAAAGAGTCATTTGTATTGGGTGTTGAAGAGTTTATAATTAAAGCTTGTCAACAAGAACGTTATCAAAGAGATGGGGGGCTTCAATGTCCATGTTTAAAGTGCGATTGTACAAAGATTCTGAATGAAAGCGTTGTCAAGGTTCACCTCTACAAAAACGGTTTCAAGCCTAATTATTTCATTTGGGAGGATCATGGGGAAACCTTGCCAGAAGTTGATTTAGATAATGATGTCACTTTGAGGGGTGTGGAGACTTCAAGTGAACCAAATGAACAAGTTATGACGATGGAAGACATTGTGCATGATGCTCTTCTGCAAAGACAACCCTTCCAAGCATCAAATTCTTTTAACATGGAAGAGGCTCCAAATGAAGAAACTCAAAGGTTTTATAACCTTTTGTTGGACACAAATACGCCTTTGTATGAAGGAGCATCGGATACCAGATTATTTATGTGTGTGAGACTTTTAGCTTGCAAGTCGAATTGGAATATTCCTAACCAATGCTTAGATTTCTTTTCAAAAATGCTTCTGGATGCAACACCCATCAAATCTGGCTTGCCAAAAAGTTACTACGATGCAAAAAAGATAGTGTTGAAGCTGAGATTATAGTCGCAGAGGATTGATTGTTGCGTGGATGGTTGCATGCTATTCTATGATAATGAATATGGTAAGAATGATGGAGCGTTGGTTGAATGCAAATTTTGTGGAAAGCCAAGGTATAAAGAACACAAGACAGGAGCAAGTTCTAAAAAACAAGTACCTCTTAAATCCATGTTCTATTTGCCAATAATTCCAAGACTCCAAAGAATGTATGCCTCAAAAGAAACAGCAACAAAAATGACATGGCACCATCACAACAGGTCGTCAAATGGGGTTTTGCGTCATCCATGCGATGGAGAGGCGTGGAAGCACTTTGATAGAGTACATCATGATTTTGCCATTGAGCCACGCAATGTTCGACTTGGTTTATGCTCCGATGGTTTTAATCCATATGTGCAGGCGTCAAATATACCATATTCATGTTGGCCAGTAATTGTGACACCGTACAATCTTCCTCCAGAAATGTGCATGTCTAAACCCTACATGTTTTTGACTTGTCTCATTCCGGGGCCATTCAATCCAAAGGTAGGCATTGATGTATTCCTAGAGCCCTTGATATATGACTTGAAAAAGTTGTGGAGTGGTGTCCTAACATACAATATTTCAAGGCGACAAAACTTCATCATGAGTGCGATGCTAATGTGGACAATTAATGATTTTCCTGCTTATGGTATGCTGTTTGGATGGAGCACCCATGGTAAATTGGCTTGTCCACATTGTATGGAGCACTCAAAGGCTTTTGGATTATATCATGGGCGAAAAAATTCATGGTTTGACTCCCATCGGAGGTTTTTACCAAATGAGCATGCCTTTAGGAGAAATAAGAATGATTTCAAAAAGGGCGAAGTGGACATGGAAGACGCGCCACCATATCTCACGGGAACAGAAGTGTGGAATAGAGTGAATGGTTATCCTAAAGTAACGGAAAATGGTGCACAAACAATAGATGGATACAGTGAGTGGCATAATTGGACGAAAAAGAGCATCTTTTGGGATCTACCATATTGGAAGGATAATTTGTTAAGGCATAATCTTGATTTCATGCATATTGAGAAGAATTTCTTTGACAACATTTTTAATACCGTGATGAATGTTAGTGGGAAGTCAAAAGACAATGAAAAGGCCCGAATGGATATAGCTTTGTATTGTAGACGAAAAGACTTGGAGCTCAAAACTCATACTAATGGAAAGATGTACAAGCCAAAAGCTAATTATACACTTTCAGTAGACCAATCAAAACAGGTCTATCATTGGTTGAAAGATCTTAGGATGCCTGACGGATATTGTTCTAACTTGTCAAGGTGTGTTGATGCCGATAGGGGAAAGGTCATTGGGATGAAAAGCCATGACTGCCATGTGTTTATGGAATGCTTACTTCCTATAGCGCTTAGTTCTTTACCGGCTCATGTTCTAAATCCAATTATAGAAGTTAGTCATTTCTTTAGAGATTTGTGTTCTACGACATTAAATAAGGACGACCTTCAGAAGATGGAAGAAAACATTCCTTTTATACTTTGCAAGATGTAGAGAATATTCCCCCCCCTCATTCTTTGATTCTATGGAACATCTCCCTATACATCTTCCATATGAGGCAAGACTTGGTGGACCGGTCCAATATAGGTGGATGTACCCATTCGAAAGGTGACAATATCTTGTTGTATTGTTCAATTTAGATGCCATATTTCATGATCCTAACATACCACTTTTGAAATTGTAGGTTCATGGGATATGCTAAACGTTCAGTTAAGAATAAAGCTAGGGTTGAAGGATCTATTTGCGCATCATATTTGCACAAAGAAACAACTCATTTTTGTTCCCACTACTTCAAGAACTTTATGTTAACACCACAAACAAATAGAAATGAAGTAGACATTGAAATTGAAAGGACAACATTATCAGTGTTTGACCAAGGTGGTCGTCATTCCGGGAGGGAATCAACTCATTGGCTAAGTGACGAAGAATTGAGATCAGCTCATGTTCATGTCTTGATCAATTGCAATGAAGTTCAACCTTATCTTGAGTAAGGCTCCAAATGGTCTTGTTTTCTGAAGTTGTTGTTGTTATCTATTAAATTGACATTGACCATATATTGTCATACGTATGGACAGCTCATTCTTACAAACCTATCAACTTTCTGAGTCAAATAGTTCGAACCAAATACATGCAAATTTCCCGTTGTGGTTCAAGGATCAAGTACGAGTTCTGAAATTCTTCCAAAGACACTAGTTATTCACGTATGTATTCATTTAATTATATTGAATGAATTCATATATTTTGTGGTTGTAGGTTCATAACGATCCTTTAAGTGTGACAAACCAACATCTTAGAGATTTATCACTTGGTCCTTTAAGATGTGTAAAGGAATGGCATACCTACTTTGTGAATGGATATAAATTTCATACCCATGCATGGAGCCAGGGCAAGAGGACTATAAATAGCGGGGTTCATGTTAAAGGCCTTACAGAAGGGGGTGAAGATGATTTCTATGGTCTCATTAAGCACATATATGAGCTCGAGTACAATACCTCAACCATTGAAAAGAAGATTGTATTATTTTATTGTGATTGGTTTGATCCATCAAGAACAGGGACAAGAGTGGATTCAAAGTATGGCATTGTGGATATACGAATGGAAAAAAGATATGTCTTGTTTGATCCTTTTATAATTGCACATAATGTAGAACAAGTGTATTATGTACCATATCCTGCATCACGCACGGACAAACGGGGTTGGTGTGTTGCAATTAAGACCAAACCTAGAGGTCATATAAATTCTAATGAGGTAGAGACTGAGGTGCCATACCAAGTGGAGGAAATGTCACATGTTAATGACATCATTGAAGTTGAAGAAGTTATCCGATTGCAAGATATAGAAGCTGGTCTTGAAGAAGTGGATCCCAACAATGTACCATCAGTTGAAGGGTATATGGATGACGAAACAAGTCAATCGGAAGAAGAATGCAGTGAAGAGGGACAAAGTGAAGATGAGGACGAAGATTCATTTCACA
The DNA here is from genome assembly GCA_027742785.1 of Vigna reflexopilosa. Classification (NCBI taxonomy): domain Eukaryota; kingdom Viridiplantae; phylum Streptophyta; class Magnoliopsida; order Fabales; family Fabaceae; genus Vigna; species Vigna reflexopilosa. The sequence goes on from CM050929.1 coordinate 21,983,315, forward strand.
CATCTAGCAGTGAATAAAGTTAGGATGTGATGGTGTACCCATGGGTGATCATAAACCCATACTTTTAGAGTGGAGAAAGAAGAAGTGATGAAATCATTTATGTAATTGCACTTTGCATGTTATTTTGACACCATTTGTGTTTGACTAGTTATTTTGCTAATTATAATTTATTCTGCAATGGTTTTGTGTGGATTAAAGTTTTGCAGTTCTTATTTTCTGCTTCATTGTGTAGTAATGGCAAACAAAAACAACATCATCATCTTCTTCTCTTAATTTTCCTTTCCATTCAATTGTAAAAATAAATTGACCCAACAAGTTTATTTTTATGTACAAGAATATGGAAACAGGTGGTTGTGACCCTCCTATTCCGCCTTCAGGAAACTCAGATAAGGAGAAGGGGAACAAGAAACCTTATCGGATGAAGTTGTTGTCTTGTTTCAATAATGTAAGTACTTCAAGTAGTCAGCCATCTACACCTACCTCCACTGCTAGATCTGTTCCACCACCATTGGCAGTTCCTGGTTTGACACCCACTCCACCATCTATTCCACCTTCGTTTGAAGTTTCTGCCTTCACACCTAGTCCACAACAAGTTGATGCTGATCAATGGAGATCACCCTCCCCCCATGTTGGTTCTAACCCAACAACTCCCACAAATATCGCACCAACACCTCCTACAGGGGATGGAGTTCCACATTCAAGTTCAGCGGTAAATTTTGAAGATGTTTCCAACAATCGTCCAATCATTAAACCTGTTGGAGGAGGGTAACAAAAATTGAATTTAGTGTACCTAATTCTATAATAATGTATTATTCTAATATTTGACTTTTAATTTGGTATAGGTTTTATCCAACAAAAACAGCATCCAAAGCAATCACAGCCACCATTAAAGGACAATTTGATGAGCCATGGGTGACATGGGGACAAATCCCTCAGACTCGCAGAGATGTTTTCTTTGAGCGTTTTAAGGTACACTTGTGTTTAATTCAATTTTTCATTTGAAGTTTAATTGGAATGATTGATTTTAAGTGGTGGAAATGTCCTCAACCTTCTATGAATTGTTATGCATAGTGTTGTTTGTGTGTTTTATGTTGCTAAAAGTGGTTAATTGTATGATTTGGATTTAGTGTAGTAAGAACTGTTCTGCAGAAAACAATATACTGTTATAGTGCCCTGATGCTAAATGTTTACCATAACTCTCTACAATCTTTTCATACTTCTCTACCTAAATGACCCATATGCTTGGTCTACTACTACTATAGCCCTTAAATTGCATAGTGTGCTCCGTGTCACATGGTTCCAGGGGAATATGACACAATTTGCAACCTTTGGGCAGCTTAGCCCCAACATCTGAAGTTTTAGAAAAATTCAAGTTAGGATTAAAGATATTATCTAGATACCCTTACATGACAGTTTTTCCCATATGTGTTTTCATTTATTTCAAACCTTAATTTAATCAAAGTTGGTCTGATTCCATTCATGTTACTGTCATATTCTTTGTTACTCTCTTTTGTAACAATGTGTATGTATTCTTCACATGAGCAGTATCTTTGCTCTCTCCATTCACTGAATACATTATCGTATACATAACTTGGTCCTTGATTTCTTGATTCATCGAGGATTTATTCACTTTCTATTACTAGAAAGCCATTGAAGCAACTTCATATCTTTTTTACTTCTCTATCTCCTCTGGTGCAGTTTTGAGGAGTCTTCCTTCAATGTTTAGGCCTTGTTTCGGCTGAGATAAAAGACATTTGCTCTTGTTCACCCTTGAGTGTTATTAAAAGAGGCAAAGCTGAAAATAGGAACTGAACATGTGAAGAATTCCCTGCACATACAAAATCATCTAAGTAAAAACATAAAAGCATCTATGATGTTTAGATTTCTAACTAAAAGCCTAAATATTAAGTTCAATATACATTCACTGCATTATGAATATAACGCAGGAAAAAAAAAGCATGAGTAGAAATTAACATGAATATAGCTCACAACAATGTACCTTGCTCATCGGACTCCCACTATATGTTTCATAATTCCCCTCATTTGCAGCCAATTCATAAGAAGTGCGTCATAGTATATTGTCTCAAATATATCCTTGTTTAACTGTTGAGCCTGCATCACATAACCATGTAGCCTATCAAATTGAAGACCATCTAACTGAAGTTGTAAATGAATGTGCAGTCCGACTAATTGAAGTCAAATTCCTTAAGAATGTGATTTTTGTTGGTGTTGATCTATATCTGACATATACCATAAGAAAAACACATGATGCTAAAATTCTAACCATTTAACATTCATGTTTTTTGTCAACAGAGAAAGGTATCATGGAGGATTGAGGATGAAGAAAAGATAAAAAAGAATTTCCATACCAAAGCATCTCATAGATTATCTGAGATGTTTAAAAAAGCTCGAACACTAGGGAAAAAACCTGATTGGATGGGAGAGGAGGTTTTGAATGCTCTTTTGGAGAAGTGGAACATGCCATTTTATAGACAAAAGTGTGAAACCGCCAAGAAGAACAGGACATCCGACAAGGGTAGTTGTTTGCACACTAGGGGATCCATTAGCGTGCATGAGCATGTTATTCGTCTGGTTTGATGACATCAATTTAATTTTACATTTCTACTCATTAATTTAACAAATATTTGTTGTTAACAACTTTCATCTTCTTTGCTTGCAGTCACAGGAGCTCGGTCGAACAGTCCATGTCGATGAAATTTTTCAACAAACACATATTCGAGCATCAACATGAGAATTTGTCGATGAAAGGTCTAGGCGGACACATGTTAGTTTCTACTAACTCTATTATATTTTTTATTAGGTTTTAAATGTTATGTCTATCTATTTAACAATAATCATGTATTCATTTAACAGGAACAGTTTCAAGCTAGATATTCTCAAGTAATATCTGAGACTGCATCCGTTGGTGCTTCAGCATCTGCTCCACTAGACCCTGCAGAAGAGGAAATATTGTGGAACCAATGTTGGTTGGAGGTTGTCGGTGGAAGGTACAAGGGGCGGGTATATGGCATTGGAAATGTCAGTGCTCGAGATGATTGTGTCGATAGTTACATACAACAGACACGGGCATCTTCTTCTCAGCAACCGAATGTACACAACATTTCTAACCTTGAAAATAGAGTGTCAAGCCATGATGAGCAACTTCGACAAATCACTTCTAAATTTGAAGGCTTTATTGGCGCCATAATGCATTACCTTCCGCCTCCTTGAAAATAGGCTGTAGCTGCACAAGAATTTCTTCAATCCCAAATTCAGCCACAAACTAATGTTCAGCAACCACAACAACCACAAGAGGATCAAGCACAACAGGATGAACCACAGCAAGATGAACCATAGGATCCAACACAACATGGAGATCGTTATCAACAACATTACTAGTTATGTTTTAGAGTAGGGCTTATGACTCAAACTTATTCCATAAAGAACTTATTTCAACTTATTGTTCTAATTGACAATTATGGAAACTTCCCCTTTGATGTATTAATGACTAATGTTTGTGAGTTAAGAATTAAATATATGTGATTGGTATTATTAAAATGTGTGAAATGTTGTGATTAAAGATGATTGTCTTAATATGTTATTTGTGTGATTAAAGATGGACAGGTTATTTATTCATGTAACTATTTAAAAAAATTGTATAAAATATATGGAAAAAATTATATTTAGTATTATATACGGAATATCTGTATATAATTTATATACGTAATATCCGTATATAAATTATATACAGATATTCCGTATATAAATTATATACGGAATATCCATATATAAATTATATACGGATATTCCGTATATAATACTAGCTACAGCCATTTTATATACGGATTTTTGACCATATGTAATCCGTATATAACCAAATTTTATATACGGATTTTTAATGTTATATACGGATTTAGTCCGTATGTAATTATCGTTTTTCTTGTAGTGTGTGTTGACAGGTACATAATAATAATAAGAATTATATAATATATATAAGAAATGTTATTAGGTTAATTTTTTTGGTGTTTATGGTTGTTATGTTGTTGGATGTGTTTTTGGATTCTTAAGTAGTTTGGGTATTATTGTTAAGTTGTTTGAATGTGTTTCTAAATTGTTGTTATGCATTTGGAAGTGTTGTTATGCTTATTATTTGTTGCGGTCAGACCGTATAGTTATGTTACCAATTTCTATTATTAGTTATTGTGTTATGTTTGAATTATTGCTTGTTGTTGGTTGAGCCGGTGTCATGACCAGATCCTGGGTGAAAGATGAATTTATTTATTATTTCAATTGTCCTAATAATTAATAAATAAATTCTTAATCTTTATTTTTAATTATTTGACTGGTAATTTTTAATATGCGGATCATATATTTTTATCATAATTAATTTTTTATCATTAAATTTAAACAGTGGGTTATATAATAGATTTTCTAGCGAAGATTAATATGATATAAATTATCTGACCTAGATGAACCGTTGGTATAAATTATCTCATATAGATTTACGATACTAGATATAGATTAACAGTACGAATATATAGATTAAACCGTGTGATAGGCACTTATCAAATAAATATAGACAATATATATATATATATTACTAATATAATAAAAATGAATATATAAGTTAAGTAATTATAATTATAAAATATATTGTTTGTGTCGACCGATTAATTGAAAAGTCATTACCGATTCTTGGAAGAAAATTACAATCAAAATCAGATAATTATCTATTTAATATAAAAATTATTATTATTTTTAGATATATTATTTTATGAAATTAAACTAAAATATATAGTTTTTTAATTTAATTTTATTAAATTTCTAAGTAATGAAAAATCATTAAAAAAATAAGTAGTATAGAAAAATAATAATTTACTTAAATAATATAATTTTATGTAATAAAAAGTAAAATATATGAAGTAGCCCACTAAACTGTCGTTATTTGTTGGAGTTCTTCAAAATCGTCAGTATTTACTAGGATTTTTCAGAATTGTCAGTATTTGACGGGGTTTTTCAAAACTGTTGGTATTTGTTTGAATTTTCCAAAACTGTCCATACTTGCTGGGTTTCTCCAAAACTGTTAGTATTTATTATTGTTATCGAGTTGGGATTTCCAAAACCTCCGAAAGTGAAAATCATTTTAATTTCTTTTTTGTATTATTGAAATTATTTGATTATCATAAAAAATATTTTAATAATAAAACATGCAAAGAAATAATTTTTGAAATTAAAATTAAATATTATTATATAAAATAAACTGTAAACATGGTTCAATACAATTAATTATTCAACATAAGAAATAATATTGTTCAATAGTAAAAAAAAAAACATATTCTCAACAACAATCAATAATTTTGTTGTTCTTCATTATCTTTTTCATTTGGTACGCTTCCTTGATCAAATATCTAGACCATGAACACATTCACAATGTTCTTATATTTTTAAAAGCATGAGTCAATGAATCTGAACTTGATATTTCTTTTGATTGAGATGATGATGTTGTTGTGGATTCATATTTTTTCCTATATAAAACATTTAATAAAAAAAAACTAGTGAGCCACAATGTAAGCAAATGAATACCATACATTGTAACAAATTTGATGAAGACAAGAATAATATAAAGTAAAATGAAATCAATTATGGTACCGAATAGGAAATAGGAAAACGACCTCACAACAAAATATATATCTTCACTGCATGCATGGAAAGCTTTCAACAACTTACAACAAAATTCACATAAAAATCTTCTCAAAAATTATAGAAATATACTTTATGAAATCAAAATTATCACTCCAGGCAATATTCAACAGATGCAACATTTCCTTTCTCCCTCTAATTTAATATCACACCAAAATTGAAAAAGAAATGCAACTATGCTTCATGATATGCACATAAATTTACCTCAATGTATTTTTCCCCTAAATAAAAATAATTACATCTTAAATACCAGCAACAAACCACATCTCTGGCTTCCTACTCTTGACAAATAAAGAAGTTTAGTTTGCAAGGTGGGAAGAAACCAAATATCTTACCAAGTATTGGCATTCCTATTTCAATAATCATGATGAAGAAAACTTGCAATCAATGTATATGAAAAATGATTGTTATTAGGAACACAAACTAGAAATTTAACCTGATTTCCACGAACTCCTTTTTCAAATTGTGAAAATTACGTTCCAAAATCCATTTATAATACCTACATGATGGAATACATTAACAGAAATTAAGAAAGTGAACTTACAAGAACAACATTTTTTCAATTCAGAACCAAAATTGCCCTTACTCAATTATGTGTGAAGATTTGCAAGCTAACAAAAAATAATTTATGCACTTAAACTTACAGTTCAGAAAAAAAAAATCAAATTAGTAAAGAAAAAAGCTTATGCATCATTTTCATTAAAAGAACTCAGATTCTTATAGTTTTGAACAAATTCATCTTTGCTAAGGAAATGAAGCAAGGCCCTACAAAACAGGAGGGAAGGATGGGGTAGGGAATTGTCAAATAAACCAGGAAAAACAAAGGAAATAAAATAACAGATAACATACACATAACCTAAATAGAAATCAATTTATTGGACAAGTGATGCAGACATCCAAGAATTCCATGTGCAAAGAAACTAATCAATCATGGATGTCTCCCAAGAAAAAAGTATTTGTGAGAATGCATATACATACTAATAATACGCTAATAGACCTTGCAAAATTACATCACTCACACTTTAGACCTTAATATAGTGAGGAGCAAATGAAGGGTAAGGGTTTGAGAATGATATATATGCCTTTTAAATCTATAGTAGGGTGTGTAGTCTCAATTGTCAATCAAGAAAAATATTGAATATTGAGCTAAAGTGATTAAGGTTTGAATTACTAAAAATATAAATTCCATTGTCTTAGACTAAAATCATGCGAATCATTTGTTCGAAAATAGATTGAAAATGGCAAAGACAAATGTTGACAAAAACTTATTAGAACATCAGATTTTAAATATTAATTTTGAGGATTATTAATCGAAATGTCACCTAATTGTAAGTTTTACGTTTACATACTCTAGAGGTTACAATGACAATAACTCACAATCTCCATCAAATTAGTCCACTTATAATATCAAAACTACTTCATCTATTTGGGTCATAGAACTACTATGTTGTTTCTCCATCAAATTGCAGTTTCCTATTAATTATCATCACTAACAAAGTGTTCACTATGGTGACCACCTCTTCAAAGCACTCCTCAAACATTTTATCTTATATATTTCTGCAATTGCAAATTATGCTCACAAAATAATAAATAAATTATAGTCTATACCACCGAAACATGCAAATGGGAGACAAATTACAATCCCTATCATCAAAACACTTAAATGAAGGACTGCAACTTGTGCAATGAAATAAGGGACAATAACAAACAATGCATAACAAATTAGAATTGTTACCTTAACAACAGAATATTCATATCCCAAAAGGAAAACACAACACCCAAACCACCACAACAAATACGAAATGAAGTAAAACAATCAACGATCACCCATGAAATGAAACTCACCTTAATTTTCGACAACCTTCGATCACTAACGAACGTTCAATTTTTGGATAAAACCTCATTCTCTACTCCTTCAATCAACATTCATAATCTATTCAAATTCATAATTCTACTTCTCCTTCGAATCCCTAATTCTCCTAATTGTTGGAGTTAATTCAGTAGTCTCATCTCCTTAGTTGTTTGTACTTTAGTTACTACTTGTAAAACTATCACCACGACAGTTTATTCTGTTTCTTTTCGTTTCATCTTTCCTCTCATCGTTCTGTATAAATACACTCTCTTTTATATCATTCAGTAATAAGAGGTATTATTCAGTATACAGCTTTCTCTTTCTCTTTAGTCGTTTGTTAGTTCTTTCTCTGCACTCCAATAGTGGTATCATAGAGCATAGGTTGCGAAACTGGGAACGAAGGATTGTCTTGGGACGGTGCGACTGACCAAGAAGTTGTTCGTTTAAGACGTTCTTGAATTTGTAGGGCTAGTAGTGATGGCTGATCTTTCAACGTTGTAGTACCCGATACTCACAGATAAGAACTGGAGTCGTTGGAGTACACAGATGCGGGAGGTATTCCGTGTGCAAAAGGTTAGCAGTGTGATTGAAGGAGAATTGATGGCTGACTCTTCAGGCAAGGAGGAGCAGAAGAAAGAATTCAAAGAAAAAGACGACAAAGCGTTACTGATAATACATCAATGCGTCGACGATACGCATTTTGAAAAGATTCAGAATGCAGCTTCAGCCAGGGAAGCATGGAACATTCTTGTTCGCTGTCACTCTAGAGGAGAAAAAGTCAAGAAAGTAAGGTTACAAACCTTGAGGAGACAATATGAACATATGGAGATGGAAGACGGTGACAAAGTAAGTGAGTTCTTCAGTCGCATAATAACAGTTGCAAATCAAATAAGAACCTACGAGGAGAAGATTTCAGACGTGATGATAATGGAGAAAATCATGAGGTCAATGCCTGCTGCATTTGATCACATAGTCGTTGCCATTGAGGAAACCAGAGACATGGAGAAACTCAAGATCGAGGAGCTACAAAGCTCGTTTGAAGCCTATGAGATGCGAAGAAATGGAAGAAAGAAACGCGACGATCAAGCCTTAAAGACCCAACATGTCTCTGGTGAAAGAAAGGAAAAATCGAACAAGTGGAAAGGCAAGGATGTCGGTCAGAAGAAATGGAAGAAAGAAACTGGGGATCAAGAAGAAAAGAGCAACTTTGCAGACAAGAAGGGTGTCACAAAGAAATAGTATACGAAAAAAGAGAAAAAGAACATGGAATGTTTCGTGTGTCATAAGAAAGGTCATCTTTCATACGAATGTTGGTTCAACAAGGATGCTCTGAAAAAGAATGGGAAGAATAAAAAGGCTCATCTTGTTGAAGAAGAATCAGATTCTGAACCTGTGATTCTCATGGTTGCCACCAACACAGAAGGTCATGAAAGAATACATGGTATGTAGACTCAGGCTGCTCCAATCATATGACTTACAACAAAAGCTGGATGACGAACTTGGATAAATCCAAGAAAAGCAAGGTAAAGGTTGTAGATAACAACACATTGAAAGTCGAAGGAATTGGGAATGTAAAAATCAGAAGGAAAGATGGACTGCATGTTACATTAGAAAACGTTCTACTTGTTCCAGAAATGAAATGCAATCTCCTAAGCGTGGGACAACTGACAGAGAATGGATACACAGTCATTATGGGAAGCAATGCACAGATGAAGGTATATGACCAAGGTAAGAATTTAATTCTGAAATGTACAAGATCTGCAAATCGTACTTTTCAGGTTCGATTAGAAGCGGTCGAGGCTCTGCAATGTTTGACTTCTGTTAATGAAGACGAGAGTTGGAGATGGCACTTGAGATTTGGTCATCTTAACTATAGAGACCTACAACTATTAAGCAGCAAGGAGTTAGTATCCGGGTTACCAGTCATATCTCAACCACAGAAAGGATGTGAATCGTGTTTCATAGGAAAACAATTGAGAAGACCTTTCCACTCTCAATTGGAAATGAGATCGAAAGAACACTTAGAAGTAGAACACTCTGATGTATGCGGACCATTTGAGCCACCAACAATTGCAGGAAACAGGTACTTTGTGAGTTTCGTTGATGAATTCAGCCGGATGACCTGGGTATACCTCATCCGACAGAAAAGTGAAGTGCTTGGAATATTCAAAGGCTTCAAGAAACACACAGAAAAAGAAATTGAAAAGCCGATTAAGCTGCTCAGAACGAATGGTGGTGGAGAGTACACATCACGAGACTTTGAAGCTTTCTTTCAAGACAATGGAATAACTCACGAAATAACAGCAGCTTACACACGAGAGCACAATGGATTAGCCAAAAGACGTAATTGCACCATTATGAACATGACCAGATGCATGCTTAAGGAGAAGAGTGTGGCTCGTGAATTGTGGGGAGAAGCTATTGCGACAACTGTTTATGTCTTGAACAGGTGTCCGACCAAGCGTCTTCCACGTAGCGTACCACATGCAACCTGGACAGGTAAGACAGCTTTTGTCAAACACTTTAAAATTTTTGGTTCATTAGCATTCTGTCATATAACAAACCAGAAGAGAGTAAAGCTGGAAGATAAGGGTGAGGCCATGGTATTTGTGGGATACCATCCCACAGGAGCTTACAAGCTATTTGATCCAAATAGAAAGAGAATAACAATTAGCAGAGACATGATTATTCTTGAAGACGAAAGCTGGAACTGGAAACTCAACCAAACCAGCATGAAGAAATTGAGCACGATGATGCGTATTCCTTTGACAAACGAAGAAGAAGAAAATGTCGACATAAATGAACCCATGCAAGCGGTAAACAACACAGGAACCACAGAATCAGCAAACAGCGAATTCAGACCAAGAAGAGCAGTGGTACGACCCTCAAGACTCTCTGACTATGAAGTTTATTCAGATGTCGGAGTTGATGAAGAGGGAGATATAATACATCTAGCCTTGATTGCTGGAAGTGAGTCTGTTGATGTTGATGAAGCTTTAACACAACCGGTTTGGAGAGCTGCAATGACTAAAGAACTAAGATCTATCGAGAAAAACAAGACTTGGAAGTTGGTGGATTTGCCATGTGACAAACAAAGTATAGGTGTCAAATGGATTTTCAAGACAAAGGTAAACCCAGATGGTTCTGCATCGAAGCACAAAGCAAGGCTCGTGGCCAAGGGTTTTCTTCAGAAAAAAGGGGTAGACTTCACTAAAGTTTTCGCACCAGTTGCAAGGTTAGAAACAATTCGTATAGTTGTTTCCATAGCATGTGCTAATGAATGGACTCTATTTGCTCTTGATGTGAAATCTGCTTTTTTGCATGGTTTTCTTGAGGAGGAAGTGTATATCAAACAGCCTCCGGGTTTCATCAAGGAAGGAAGAGAGCATCAAGTCTATAAACTTGATAGAGCTCTCTACGGGCTGAAACAAGCCCCTCGTGCCTGGAATAGAAGGATCGATGCGTTCTTTGCCAGTAAAGGTTTCGAAAAGTGTACGGTGGAACATAGTCTTTATGTGAAGGCAAACAACAACAATAATATCTTGATCGTGTGTCTTTATGTTGATGACTTGCTGGTGACTAGTTCAAGCCTGGATGAGATAGAAGAATTCAAACGTCTAATGAATACTGAGTTTGACATGACAGATCTTGGAAAGCTCAGTTACTTCTTAGGAATGGAATTTCTTAATACCCCTGCTGGATTGCTAATGCATCAAAGGAAGTATGTGCAAGATTTACTAGGAGATTCATGATGAACCAGTGTAATGTTGTAGAAACCCCACTTGAGGTCAATAAGAAGATGAAGATTAATGAAGGGGAAGAAAGCGTAGATGGAACAACATACAAGCAGTTGGTTGGATCATTGAGATTCCTATGCAACAGTCGGCCAGATATTATGTTTAGAGTTGGCTTGTTAAGCCGTTTCATGAGTAATCCTAAGAAAAGCCACATGACTGCTGCAAAACGAATGCTCAGATATATTAAAGGAACCGAAGATTTTGGCATTTTATTTCCACGAAGACAGAAGCTGGGAGAACTGAAGCTGGTTGGTTACTCAGATGCGGATTTTGGAGGTGATGAAGACGACAGGAAGAGTACATCCGGAAGCATATTCTTCCTTCATGATGCTCCTGTCTCGTGGAGTTCCAAAATATAATATAATAGCATTATCAAGCTGCGAGTTAAGAGTATGTAGCAGGATGTCAAGCAGTGTGTCAAAGCGTGTGGCTGAGTGAGGTTCTGAGACATTTGAAGGTAAATACCGTAAATTGTGTTGAGCTGAAGATGGACAACACATCAGCTATCAACCTTGCCAAGAAACTTGTCAGCCATGGTCGTAGTAAGCATATTGACATTAAGTACCATTTCCTACGCGACATGGTCAACAAAGGAAAAATCGATCTGAAGTACTGCAGAACCGAGCTTCAACTTGCAGATATATTTACAAAGTATCTCAATCGGGAAAGGTTCAAGTTTCTCAGGTCAAACATTGGTGTGCAGTCTTTAAAGACTCTGAATTAAGGGGATGTGTTGGAGTTAATTCAATAGTCTCATCTCCTTAGTTATTTCTACTTTAGTTACTACTTGTAAAACTGTCACCATGACAGTTTATTCTGTTTCTTTTCGTTTCATCTTTCCTCCCACTGTGTTGTATAAATGCACTCTCTTTTATATCATTCAGTAATAAAAGATATTATTCAGTATACAGCTTTCTCTTTCTCTTTAACCGTTTGTTAGTTCTTTCTGTACACTCCAATACTTACAAGGTTTTGTATGATGCATAAAAATGAAAATTAAATTTCATGTCATAAAAAAATTCGCATCACCATGTTTATTATACACCGCCAATAATGATTTAGATAAGATTTAGGCTTGTTTGTTACACATTTAAAAAAAATAATGAATTTTGCTTTTGTGAATCTTACCTTGAACTTAGAGTATCCCAAAATTGTTTTACCTTATTCACAGGGTTCTAACAATTTTCAATATTGTAATGGTACCACAAATGAATTTTACACCCAATCTCCCTCCACCAGCATGAGAAAACACGTTAGTATTTTTCATTCCCAAACCATTACATGTTTAAGAAGAATAAAAATGAGAGTGAGACATACCTTAGGTGAACAATGAAGAACCAAAAAGACAACCTTTTCTTTTAAAGCCTACATTTTAAATGTTAGGGCACACACAACAATGTCTTAAAAATTATTTATGATTAATTAAATTATTTATTAGATAATAATAATATCAACTTAAATTTACAAACTAGCATATGAAAAATATTCAATAATAAAAATATTTATTTTATAATTTAATATAAATATATTTTATTTTTGATAATTTTTTAAGATAAAATTATTATTATTTTAAATAATATTATTTTATAAAATAAAATTAAAATATATTGTTTTTAAATTTTATTTTATTAAATGTCTAAGTAATGAAAAATCATAAAAGAAAAATAATAGTATAGAAAAAAGAATTAATTTTCCTAAATAATATTATTTTATGAAATCAAAGGTAAAATATGAAATAACCAATAAACAGAAATTATATTAAAATTATTTAGTAGTTATAGCAATTTTAAATTTTTGTAATTTAAAATGTTGAAAGAATATTTAAAATAAATAATTCATAAAAATAAAAAAGAAATTATGAAAGTTCATGAAGAAAAATCCGCACATGACAAGTGGGTGCTGATGGCCCAAGTTGCCGAGGTTTTAACTCCTTTCCTTGTCTTCTTCTAAAGTTAAATGGAAATTATAACCACTAAAATATGATTAGTTCATATTTGCTTTGAAAATATAAAATTGACAATTATTTCATATATCAATTATTATAATAATAATAATAATAATAATAATAATAATAATAATAATAATAATAATAATAATAATAGAACTCAAATGTAAAACATATGCCAATCAGATTAGAAGAGTTATATGATTCTTTAAATTTTTTTTATGTATATATTGAATCAATCATGTACTAGCTAGTCTATTTAACTATTAACTCATTATTATAAGTTAATGATACTTAAATAATATTTTTTTACAACATTTAAACATCGTCTATGTGTCATTCTGTGATTGGTCTAAAATTACTCCACAATCAATAATAATAATCATAAACACTACTATGGAGTAATTTTGGACCAATCACAGAATGACACGTAGACGATGTTCAAATGTTGTCAAAAAAATGTTGTCTAAGTATCATTATCCTTATTATTATAATAAGTTACCTTTCATAAAATTAATGAGAAAAATCAAAATTGGGGTCTTTGTTATTTTTAGGCTAAATAAAATTTAAAAAATTGAAAACATTCTCCAAGTAAACAAAGATAAATATGATAACATAATAGCTATAAGTAAATATTAATAGCATCTATCAAGGAGAAATAATACAAAAATATAAGAAGTTTATAATTTTCGGATGAAGTTACAGAGCAAATCAACAACAATTATAGATCAAATTTCAGTTATATGGTGTAAGTTTAGAAAAAGGAAATTCCGAAATTATTCACAAAATTGTGTTTCATTTTCTCAACTAAATTGTGTACATATTTCATTTATATACTTTGTGAAAGTATATAAAGCATTCTTCAATATTGAGACAGAAAATAATACCCTGACAAAATATTAAGACAGAAAATAACATACTATATGATACAATTTATTTTTTTTATTTTGAAAAATTTGATTACATTCTTCAATATTCTTAATAGGAGACATATATAACATCTCTTTAAAGTAAATATTTTACATAAATATGAAAGATTCAAGGAGATATACAATAAAGAGGAGGATTATAAAATGTTTTTCAAAAGTAATTACTAAGATTCCTAACAACTATAAAAAAAAGTATAAAATAATCTATTAAATTCATTTGTAGACATTATATATGTGAACACGATAAACAATGTAAAATGGGTAGGTGGATTTGATCTTATGTGCCAAAACCTCATAAAAATTGTTTGGGTTGCTTTGTAGCAATGGCATGACGGCACGTATGAGATGATAGAATTTGTAACCTATTGTTAGGTTGTTGGATAAATAAATGTATAGCTGTACGATGTTATGTTTTATTTATATTTTTTAATTATTATTATAAAGAAGAATAATTCACACTACCACCGTTAAATTCTTCTTCATATAAACACTTCTTGGTGAACAATGTCAGAAACACGAACTCCACCACCTTCTTTTTCTTCATCCGCCATGGATCCTTTCGACTTCCTCAAAATCAAACTTAACCCCGATGGTTCCCTCACCAGAAACTACGTCGTTCCCACGGTTCCTCCTTCCCCGACACCCCCCACTTCCCAACCATCTCTTTCCCTCGACATCCCTCTCAATGCCGCCGCCAACACCTCCCTCCGCCTCTTCCTCCCGCACCCTCCGCCCGCCCAAAAACTCCCCCTCATCCTCTACTTCCACGGCGGCGGATTCATCCTCTACCACCCCTCCTCCGCCATCTTCCACCAATCCTGCTCCTCCCTCGCCGCCTCCCTCCCAGCCGTCATCGCCTCCCTCGACTACCGCCTCAGCCCCGAACACCGCCTCCCGGCCGCCTACGACGACGCCCACGACGCCCTGCTCTGGGCCCAGTCCCAGGCCCGTGACCCAGCCCAGTCCCATCCCTGGCTCCGCGACCACGTGGACTTCTCCAAGTGCTTCCTCATGGGAAGCAGCGCCGGGGGAAACATCGCCTACTTCGCAGCACTCCGTGCACTCGACCACGATCTCTCCCCTCTCAAAATCCTCGGAATCGTGATGAACGCTCCCTACTTCAGTGGGTCCCAGCGCTCCGACTCTGAACTCCGCCTCGTTAACGATCATATCGTGCCGTTACCCGCTAACGACCTCATGTGGTCCCTTTCGCTCCCCGAGGGCGCGGATCGCGACCACGTGTACTGCAATCCGACGGCCGCGGAGGCCGTTCACGGAGACAAAATCGGACGGCTGCCCGCGTGTTTCATCAACGGATACGGTGGAGATCCTTTGGTGGACAAGCAGAAGGAGTTGGCGAAGATTTTGGAGACGCGTGGCGTGCGCGTGGAGAAACGTTTCGTGGAGGACGGGTACCACGCTGTGGAGATCTTTGATGTAGCTAAGGCCCTGGCTTTGGCCCAAAATATTAAGAACTTCGTCCTCTCTTTGACTTCTCAATCCTCTATTTGAGTCTTTCATTTCTTCTATCATTTTTATTTTAAAATGCAAGTTAGTTTAAATGTTATAGAGAGAATGTCATATTTAGGGTTTCTGTGCGTGAAAAAGAGTTTGTAATCAATGTGATGAATGTAATTGAGTAAGTGTTTTTGTATATGTTTAAAAAATAATTTAATATAAAAAATATTTTTAGATTTTCATCGTTTTGATGAGATTCTTGTTGGCAGGAGGAGGGATTAGGTTTTTGTAGCTTTAAAGGAGAACTTTTCTCTACAGAAATTAATATGTGAATTGACAGAGACAACAAAGTAGACGAGGTTAGTTGTTGTAATAATTAAGATGGTTGAGAGTAAAAGGCTAAATTTGATGTAATGGTGTTTTCTTTTTCATTCATTTAGAAAACATGACGCAGGATAATGATATTTCCGACCTCAAATTTTAACACACTTTTAATTTTGTCAAGTGCACGTCCATGTGGAAAAGATTTAGAAAAAATGAAAATGACGTGAAAATGCAAGTCAAAAAGATTACAAAGGTTTTTATTTTTGGATTTCAAAAATTGGGAATCTTAATTGCATGAGAGAACCCGATAGAGAACGTTCTTCTACTCACAAATCTCTCCTGAGCATAACTGGTCTTTCATCCACTTTGCATTGTTTACTAGACCATCGTTGTTCACTGGAACCCTCTCCATCGTCTTCTGCCATTTTGAAGCACCAACGAACATCGAAAACACCATTAACAAACGTTTCGAAGCACCGTTGATGTCGAAAACCACCATTGACGTGGGTTTGGAAGTTTTCTGTCGTTCGTTTTTTTACCATTTTTAGGTTGTTTTATTTTTTGGATGTTATTTTGATTTTTTGGACCTTATTTGATATATTGTAGATATTACTGCAAAAATGGGTGGTGACCAAAGGCTAAATAAGTGGAGATCTAAGGTTAATGTTTTGCACAACGGCAACACAACTCATGACATAAATTTTGAAGTGGAAAAATATTTTTTTTAAAATTAATGGACATAGAAGTCATTTTAAAGATGACCACATTTATATCCAACTCCATTACCAAGAAACCAAGTTTAGTATAACTCTTGCTGCAAAAATGAGTGGTGATCAAAGGCCAAATAAGCGGGGACATTTTCAATCACTAGTGCAGTCAGGGGAAACGATAGCGGTTGTTTTCGCGCTTATGCAGCGGTTCCCGAACCGCGGCATATCCAGCCGCGGTAAAAAGTCTGGGACTTTAGGCCGCGGTTGCAACCGTGGTAAAAAGTATGGGGAATAGATCGCGGTTCGTACCACACCCGCGGCCTAAACCCTTTTTTTTAAAAAAAAATATAAATCGTAGCATTATATGCCGCGGTTGGAACCGCAGTAAAATGTAGGGAATATACCGCGGTTCTTACCACAACTGCGGCAAAAAGTGTATTTAGAATTAAAAAAATAAAACGAGACACTATATGCCGCGGTTGTGGTAACAACCGCGGCATATTGTCCTGCAATTTTTTAAAATAACAGGTCTGTTTATGTGGTATCCATTACCACACAAACAGACCTACATATCAAAGAAACAGTCTATATCATTTACAACAGATCAATCACATGTTGAAATGTATTTGAACTTTAAATAAAGTACAAAGTCTAATTAAATACAATCTAATCAAATGCAATCTTTAAATCTAGTAACTAAGAACTATTATATAATCTAATTATATACTTTGCAGCAACTTTTTTGATGAATGATAGTGGCTTCTCAGGAAATGGTGTAGTCGTCTTGAACCTCTGCACAAGACAATTTATATTAATTAGTGTTTTGAATTCTAAATTTTGGAAAAAATGAACATTTGTTAAAGTTAAATATTACCGTTTCCCAGCCTTTTGTGATATGAGATCGAATAATTTGGGTCATCCAATACATTACGTAGTATCTGCACTCATATGACCCACTCTGTTTGTTACACTACAACATATCAACACAGTTGTAAATAGTTAGTGAAAAACATTAAAACAAAACAACTATAAGAAAGTATGGTTTTGCCATATGTCAAACCTTGAGAGAAATCCATGCAATCTTTCTAGTGTGTGTAATTGATCTCCCAACCATCATCATACTTGCTGGAATAGAACTATATATAAAAAAAATGGTTTTAGCATTCATTTATATAAAAAAGAAAGTCCAAACAATGACGTTCTTACCAATCAACTAGTTGTCTGAGATTTGTGGGAGGAGGCCTGTGCAATGAGCAGAACCATAAAGCATAGCTCTCGTGCATAGAAACAACAAGAAGCTACCAATGGCGCCTGAAATTCATAATAACTTAACTATTATTTTTTAAAATCTCACATGGAATTTTATTATGTTAACAAAGTTCACTTACCCAGATATATAAGGCAAAAAATATACTTTTTTGCCAGTTGCAAAATTTCTGATGAGATTTGTGTTGATGTGAGCAAAATCAGTTGATTCGTGAATGGATTGGGGATCAATAAATCCATAATCATCAGAGTGTCCCAACTTGTTCCTATCCCACACAAATACCTGAAATCAAAAGGTAACTTTGAGAAAATGATACTTGATATACAAATCAATTATATATATATATATATATATATATATATATATGTATATATATATACATATATATATATACATATATATATATATGTATATATATATATAATTGCTCATAGACTTACATCATCCATAGCTGAATAATTGTAATATTCAACTCTTGTGTTCCCGAAGCAAGCTCTCTGACATCTGAGGCATGAAGGTATAATGGGACCTCAGAGACTCTCCCAAATACATTAGAATCATATTCAACCTCCAAAGGCTTATCTTCAAGGATGTCAGCAAGTAGCTGCAATGAACCAATAGGATCATCCTCAGATAGAGGAATCTTCTCTTCTGCCTGCAATGAACCAAAATAAGATAAGTTTTGACATCAATAACATGCAAACTTTAAAATTGAGAAGTGTAAAGAAGAATTCCATACCGGGGGGTCAGAAACTGAACCAACCAAATGTTTAGGCCAAGCGATAAAGGACTTGAATGCTTGTTCCACAGTGAAAATCTCATCTGTGGCCAGAGGAACTAAGGCATCAGGTAATATCATTTCGTCCACTGAGACCTTCACCTCATCCTCTGATAGCTGTTCACCATGAACAACAGTCGCTGCCTTAAACATTGTTCCACGAGCTACCAGGACCGTCTCGATATCGTCTAAAATGTATAGCAGACATGGACTAGCATCGTCCATGTCATCCCCTGGGACGGCTGGTGCAGAACAACTTCCTTTCCCGCTTCTCCCTGTCACAGTAAATGTTAGATTATACAAAAGATAGAAATAATTTCACATAAATGTTTATTAAGTTTACCTGTGGGAGGCACAACATGTTCCTGTTCCTGTACAGGAGATGGCACCGGGCGCATGCCATAGGTCTCAAACTGCTGCTGGAACATGGAGCTGAACTCACTAAACAATTCAGCCCTGAGCTCTGACCTAACCTTGTTTGTGATCTCGTCCGTAAGGTCGGCTCGAACCTTTTTTGTGATCTCTTGTGTCATCCTTTCTCTTTCTGCTTCGCTGTATGCATAAGGATGACGAGAATAGCTCCCAAAATATTCTTTAATTCCTACTCCAGGACCAGCAGCACGTACACGTCCAGGGTGCTCAGGTCGTCCAATCGCAGCAGCAAGAATATCCTGGCGACCCTCTGGAGTGAATTGACCTTGGGAGCTCTGCTCAACCAAGGAGTCCTGTAACATTACAAAACACAATTATTCTTTAAAAAGTTCAATGTAGTATGTATAATTACAATTATTCTTATTTTAGGAACAGTGATTACTTACAATTCTTTCAGAAATTTCCCGTGCAGTGTCGGAAGAGTAGGTGCCCGATGGTCTCATACGAGCCAACTTCCATTTTTCATGTCTAGAAGGTGGAGAAGGAGGCTGAGGGGGGCTACCACCCTGAGATGGTGGTCTAGCATCTGCCTTTTTCTTGAGGATTTTCTCCTCAAGCTTCCTATACCCACCACGAGATAATAGGTGGGGGTTTTTGTTATGAGCACTTGTTCCTTGTGCTTTGCTTCTAATTGCCTGTCACATACACATTAATTAATTAGTTCATATGATATATCAATTATGAGCACTTGTTAATAGGAATTGAATAAAGAAATTATACTAACCTGCCATTCCTCTGACATCCGACTCTCTTTAAAAAGCCGCCAAGTCTCCTCATCAATGGACTTATAGGAACTACATGGAGACTTATGTTTAAGGTGTCCAAAGATATATCTTGATGTCAACTTACTTTTAAAGTTTCTGAAGTTTTCAGCAACAGTTGACAAACACTTATTTCTAAGTGTTGCGACATTTGGAATGTCAAATGTCAGCTGAAATAAACATAATAAAGTTTTATTAGTACAAAATTATCAATATAAACAAATTTTAATTCAAATGATATTAACTAACTTACCAATATATCGTTCCATATAATGTTCCGATCAACCTCGGACACATTATCAAAAGATGGAGTGAGAATACTAATCCTATCACGTGCCACTACTCCAAGGTATGATCGGAAGTCATCTGCATAGGGGCCAGTTGCCACACCCGTGACCACGTTCACATTCACTGGAGTTCTTTCACCACTATTCTTTCTGATCAAAAGTTGTTTCATCCTAGTGGGTCCTCTAGTGGATCTGGTAGGGGGAGCCTCATCCCCTGAAGTTTGTGGATGATCAGCCATATATCTGTCAAAATAAATAGCAACATGAAATATTAATTTAACAAAACATGTAATGGTAATCATTGGAAATATATAAAAGGAAAACTTATGTGATATTAACAAAATACCGCTACAGAAATTGAAAATTCATACATAAAGATATGGATTCATCATATGTATATTCCCTCATCATGATCTGATCGAATTGCATGTACATCATCGTCGTCAACTAGAGATTGGTCGTCCAAATTTGTTGTAGTTTGAAATGAATGGTTGTCAGCAATATGAATATTAATCAGATTGTCTTCGTTAACTTCAATTTGTTTTTTGCCTTGAAGAGCGACATACCAATGGTCAGACGCAGGATCTTTGGCATAAAAAACCTGAGATGCTTGATGAACCATGATAAACGGTTCGTCTCGGTAACCCACCTTTCGAAAATCAACCAGTGTCATCCCTGATTCATCTATTTTTACACCACTCTTATTGTCAAACCACTTACATTTGAACAATGGAACAAAAAACTTGGTGTAATCAACCTCCCATATCTCTTCTATTATACCATAATATCTCATTGATCCAAGTACAGGAGATTGATCTTTTGATGTGGAAAATTGAAGTGACTCAGCTTCTAAACTGACTCCACTATTTTGTACTGTGCTTTTGTCATCCAAAGTCTTCGTATAGAATGTGCAATTATTGACTTCATAACCTGTACAACACACGACATCAAACTTCAAACCATTTGCAAGCCACAATAAAGTTTGAGAAGAATGTGGCTCTTTGTCAATTTCAGATTTGAACCAAGACATAAATGTTTTGTTATGCTCCATCAACTGCCATTTCTCTGATTGTCTTGGATTTTTATTCTTAACAATGGCTTTGTGTGCTTCCAAAAAAGGGATCACCTCATCTGTGTTGTTCAATATATAAAGATGCGCCTGCAACAATTCTTCGCGATCTTTTGTCACCACATTCACACCTCGGATGCTTTTACTTGTAGAAAATTTATTCAACCATGATGTGCGAGGAACTCCTATCGGATTCGTTGATGTCATGTAATCTGAACAAAACTCGATACTTTCTTCAGCAATATACCTTTCAATCATCGAACCTTCAGGACGATATGGATTTTTAACGTACCCTTTCAAAATCTTCATATAACGCTCAATAGGATACATCCATCTTAAGTATATCGGTCCGCACAACTTGATTTCTCTAACTAAATGAACAAGTAAATGTACCATGATGTCAAAAAATGATGGAGGGAAAAACATCTCTAGTTGACACAAGATGATAACAATCTCGCCTTGAAGTTCATCTAACTTTGTAGGATCGATGGCTTTACTACATATTGACGAGAAAAATGAACACAACCTGTTTATGGTTTGCCTCACATTTTTGGGCAAAATTCCACGAATAGCCACCGGTAATAATTGTTGCATTAAAACGTGGCAATCGTGAGACTTCATGCCAACAAGCTTTAAGTCCTGCATCGACACTAAACTCTTGATATTTGAAGAGTATCCTTGTGGTACTTTGATACTCTTTAAACAAAGACAAAAACTTATTTTCTCTTGTCTAGACATTGTGTAACATGCAGGGGGCAAATAAGTACGTTTACCAATCTCCTTGGGTGCCAACTCTTCTCGGATCTTCATATCAATCAAATCCAAACGAGCATTCATTCCATCTTTTGTCTTTCCCTGAATGTTGAGTAGTGTACCAATCAAGCTATCACACACATTCTTTTCTACATGCATCACATCTATGCAATGTCGAACATCTAACTTTGACCAATATGGAAGAATAAAGAATATTGATTTCTTCTTCCAAGGGGTCGTTACAGATGACTTCTTAGATGTTTTCCCAAATACATGATGTATTTTATTAACTTTTTCAAGAACTTGAAGGCCAGTAAGTGGATTTGGTGCTTCGTCCCTCTCTTGATCTCCATTGAATGCTTTTTTCAACCTTCGATATGGATGATTACGTTTTAGAAATCTCCGATGACGCAGATACACCGTCTTTCTTCCATGTTTCAATTGATGAGCTGCAGTGTTTTCTTCACAGATAGGACATGCTTTATGACCCTTGACACTGTATCCTGACAAATTACCATAAGCAGGAAAGTCATTAATGGTGCAAAATAATATTGCACGCATCACAAAAGTCTCAGAAGCGAATGCATCAAATATTTCAACCCCATCAACCCACAATAACTTCAAGTCTTCAACTAGTGGGCTTAGATAAACATCTATGTCATTTCCAGGCTGCTTTGGACCAGATATCATCATAGACAACATCATGTACTTCCTCTTCATGCACAATGCAGGAGATAAGTTGTAAATTATCAATATAACTGGCCAACAACTGTGATTGGTACTCAGATTACCAAATGGGTTCATTCCATCAGTGGCTAAACCATGCCTAAGATTTCTACACTCTTTACCAAATTCGGGGAATTGTTGATCAATATTTTTCCATTGGTTTGAATCAGCTGGATGACGAAGCAGCCCGTCAATTTTTCTCTCATCTGCATGCCATCTAAGGTTTTTAGCATCTTTGGGATTCGCAAACAAACCCTTAAGTCGGGGCACTATTGGAAGGTACCAAACTACTTTCAAAGCAGATCCATTTTTTTGTATCTGACCATTATCTTCAGTATTGTTTTTTGACTTGCAGCGTGATAAGCCACATTTTGGACACTTTGTCAAAAATTCAAACTCTTTCCTATATAAAATGCAGTCATTGGGACAAGCATGTATCCTTTTATACTCCATACCCATTGGACAGAGAATTTTCTTCGCATCATAATTACGACTGGGTAGTGTATTTCCATCTGGCAACATTTCATTCAACAACGTCAACAATTCTGTAAAACTCTTATCAGTCCATCCATTGCTCGCCTTCAAATTCATGAGTCTTAACACAGCTGACAAACGTGTGAATTTAGTTGAACCGACATACAAAGGTGTTTCCGCATCAGTCGACATCGTCTCATACACATGAGTTTTGGCAAAATTTTTTGCGCCAACATCGCGGATCATGTCCTCCAATTTGTCTTCATCCGGTCGATCTTCTTCCATGGTGGAATCAGTAACATTTTCAGTTTGCGAGTCAGTCAGAAAGTCCATTTCTTCGTCGTGCCATATCCATGTTGTATAACATCTTAGGAAACCATCACAGATAAGATGTTCTCTAATTTGGGTTGCGTTCAACTTTCTCCCATTCAAACAGTTTACACAAGGACATCTAAACTTCACTTCATCATCACTTCTCCCCTCATTACGTTGTGCAACTTGTATAAATTCCTCTACACCTCTCTCGTACTCAGCACTAATACGTGGTAAATTAATCCAATTTCGATCCATTCCTAAATTTTACAAAATTAAAATTATAGAATATCTATATAAGATTATCAATTCAATCATACAATCAATTCAGTCATACAATCATACAATTAATAATCATTGAAATGATCAATTCAGACATTGTATCACAACTAATTACATATGATATCTTGTCTATAGAAATCATTCAAACATAATTTTGATTTTATAAGAAATCTACAAAAAAAATTTCATAACATATTAATAAATTAAATAAAATTTGTCTCTTATTGGACCACCAAAACCACAACAAATTTTACAAAAACCATCAAAGCCACAACAACATATTCAAACCGTGCATTTCAATATAAAACAACACTATTATCAGAGAATGGAACGTACCCGGAGTAGCAGATGGCGCGACGGAGAGGATGGCTCGACGGCGGCAGAGGCTTGCGCGACGGTAGAGGACGCGCGACGGCAAAGGAGGCGAGACGGCGGCAGGGGCGTGACGGACGGCGGAATGGCGCGGCGGCAAAGATTTTTCGACGAGGATGGGCGGCAGCAGCGTTTTGGCGTTCGTCGTTCAGAGAGAAAAATCGTGGAGAAGAAACTGTTCTGTATTCTATTTTCTAAAGCGCATATGCCGCGATTCATCCGATAACCGCGGCATATATTGCTTAAAAAATAATAAAAATGGCATTTTTGAAATTTTTTTTGAACTATATGTCGCGGTTCCCGCTAAACCACGGCATATACATTTATATGTCGCGGTTACAATGAGAACCGCGGCCTATACCCTGTCGTTCTGAATATACCAACTGCCTCCCCAAAAGGAAGTTGGGAGGTTACAAGGGTATATGCCGCAGTTCCCCAGGGGAACCGCGGCATATACCCACTGCCAACTACTGACATTCCCCATGAGTCAGCTCATGTACTAAATTGGCAGGGGAATATACCGCGGTTCATAGCAGGACCGCGGCATATTCCCTGCCAATTTAATGCATGGGCTGACTCATGGGGAATGTCAGTAGTTGGCAGGGGATATATGTCGCGGTTGCTGTTGGAACCGCGACATATACCCCCTGCCAATTTATTGCAGGGGCTGACGATTGGGGAATGTCAGTACGTGGCAGGAGAATATGTCGCGGTTGCTAGGCGAACCGCGACATATAGTGTACATTTATTTACAAAACTGCCACCGCGCACCATTATGCAACGGTTTCTGCCTAACCGTGGCATAATGTGCGCTGTATAAACCGAATTTTGTACTAGTGAATATCCAAAATCCAATCACAAAAAAACTTCTCCCTAAACGGTTGGAATTCCTCCTGAAAACAATAATATGTAAACAAAATGAATAAAATGTCCAATCTTTTATGAAAGGTCCAAACGTTTAACAATTTCGCTGACTTACGCTTGTGTAATTGATCATTATTTTTCTTTCGTATTTATCAACACCATTCCACAACTCCATAAATGTCATAATAATAATTCTACAATCATACCTACATCAAACAAAGTCCAAAATACAAATAATGTCAATACTTCTATCAAATGAACAAATATTATAATTAAAAAAACAAGACTAAAAGGTTACGTGTTGGGTTGGATTGGAGTGTGCATGTGTTGTCTTTGAAAGGATGGTTTGTTGTCTTCGGAAGGATGGTTTGTTGTCTTCATAACGATTCAACAACATACCAAAAAACAATTCAAGATTATGGGCATTCAAAACAACAAAGTCAATTTTAGTGTCTCAACTAGTAAATCAATTTACAAAAACAAAGTGGATAGATCAATTTACAAGATGCCCAATCTTTTATCAAAAGTCCAAAGTATATACAAAAGTTGGTTCCTTGGTGATGAAGTTGATATAAATATGATCATCATTAACTTAAGATGACTTCTATGTCCATTAATTTAAAAAAAAAAATTATTTTTCCAATTCAAAATTCATGTCATGAGTTGTGTTGATGAGCAAAACATTAGCCTTAGGTCCCCACTTATTTGGCTTTTGGTCCCCACCCATTTTTGCAGCAAGAGTTATACAAAACTTGGTTTTTTGATGACAAACTTCACACTGTTCATCAACTTCCTCCATTGCAACAATATCTACAGTACACCAAATAAGATTAAAAAAAATCAAAATAACACCCAAAAAAGAACAACCCCAAAATGGTAAAAAAAAATTAAAATCAAGTCAAACCCACTGAACAAGAACAAAGATAACCCAAACGAACAGCAAAAAGCTTCAAACTCGTGTCAATGGTGGTTTTTGTCTTCAACGGTGCTTCGAAACGTTCACCAATGGTGGTTTCAGCGTTCGTTGGTGCTTCGAAACAACATAATGACGATGGGTAAGACTTCGGTGAACGACCTTTGTCCGATGAATAGTGCAAAGTGGGTGAATGGCCAGTTCTGTTTAGGAAAGGCTTGTGGGTGGGAGACGTTCTCTCTCGAATTCTCTAGCTCAAATGAGGTTCCCAATTTTTGAAACCAAAAAATAAGCTCGCAAAATGAAAACCTTTGCAACCCTTCTTACTTGTATTTTTACGTTATTTTCGGTTTTTTAAATATTTTCTCACATGGACTCACGTGATAGAATTAAAAGTTTGTTAAAATTTCATTTTAAATATCATTATCCTACAAAGTATTCTTTATTTATTTGATTGATGTCGTCATTTTTACTTGTACTCAAAATCTTAGTTATAAAAATCGGTTGCACCGGTATGCATTTTAACAAATTTTTCTTTGCACGTTCTCATTCTGGATTTTTTTTCGAAACTAACTAAATCAATTTTGAAACAATTTTTCAAAAGATACTCACCACTCTTATTTCGAAAAAAAAATTCTTAAATTAAATTAGTAAATTTTAAAAAATAAAATCTAAAATGATGGAGTGGGAAAGAAATTTGATAAGGTGAGGAAAGAAACGGTCGAATGTGTGGCTTTTAGCTTGTGTACTCCTCAAATTTTTTTAATAGGATTTTTTAAATAAAGTTTTCATTAATTTATTTGAATGATATGAAATTCTGTAAAAAGCTTTTCATAATAAAATTATGAAAAGATATTTTCTAAAATGCATAAAATAACTTAGTTTTGATTCTGAATAACAAAATTAAATAACTATTACATATTTTTAAAATTATATTTAATCCATTAAAAAAAATATGTTTAATCAGTCAAGATTTCAACGTCTTATTACTACATAATTTTCTTATACAAACAACTAAGTTTATTGAAAACTCTATATTAATCTGATTAAAAAGTTTGTACATAACTATTTGATAAATTAAAAATATTTATATTTACAACAAATTAAAAATTAATTATATATCTTTTGTATTCAAAATAAATATTTTTTTTAAAATGAAGACTTATGAAATTGAAATTGGGGTCTTTGTTAATTTTAGGCTAAATAAAATTAAAAAAAATTGAAAACATTCTCCAAGTAAACAAAGATAAATATGATAACATAATAGCTATAAGTAAATATTAAATAGCATCTATCAAGGATAAATAATACACCATAAGAATTTTATAATTTTCGGATAAAGTTACAGAGCAAATCAACAACAATTATAGATCAAATTTCAGTTATATGGTGTAAGTTTAGAAAAAAGAAATTCCGAAATTATGCACAATGAGGGATAATGGTCTATGTGGTCCCTGGTGAGGCGATAGAATTTGTAACCTGATATTAGGTTGTACTGCACGATCATTAATGCAAAACCATTTAAGATGTTGGATAAATAAATGTATGGCTGTAGGATGTTATGTTTTAATGATATTTTTTAATTATTATTATAAAGAAGAATGCGATGAATAATGCACGTGGTAAAAAATATGCATGGCCCATGACGACTTTCACTTCAATTCACAGCACCAATATTAAACACTTCTTCATATAAACACTTTTGGTTAACAATGTCAGAACCACCTTTTCCTTTATCCGCCATGGATTCTTTCGACTTCCTCAAAATCAAACTTAACCCCGACGGTTCCCTCACCAGAAACTACGTCGTTCCCACGGTTCTTCCTTCTCCGACACCCACCACTTCCCAACCATCTCTTTCCCTCGACATCCCTCTCAATGCCGCCGCCAACACCTCCCTTCGCTTATTCCTCCCGCACCCTCCTCCCGCCCAAAAACTCCCCCTCGTCCTCTACTTCCACGGCGGCGGATTCATCCTCCACCACCCCTCCTCCGCCACCTTCCACCATGCCTGCTCCTCCCTCGCCGTCTCCCTACCAGCTGTCATCGCCTCCCTCGACTACCGCCTCAGCCCCGAGCACGTGCAACCAGCCATACCAAAGTTTGATGGCTATTATGATCATTGGTCAATGATGATGGAAAACTTTCTTAGAAGTAAAGAATTATGGAGCCTTGTAGATGAAGGGATACTAGTGATAACACAACAAGTGATGCAGAGAAGAAGAGTGTGGATGATGCTAAGCTCAAGGATTTAAAGGTTAAGAATTTCCTATTCCAGGCTATTGATAGAGAAATTTTGGAGACAATTCTTGACAAGAAGACATCGAAAGCCATCTGGGTATCATGCAGCAAAAGTACCAGGGCTCTACAAAGGTAAAAAGAGCACAACTTCAAGCTCTTAGAAGAGAGTTTGAATTACTTACCATGAAAGAAGGGGAGAAGGTGGATACTTTTCTTGGCAGAACCCTTAGCGTGGTGAACAAGATGAAATCGAATGGTGAAAACATGGAGCAAAGTATGGTGGTCAATAAGATTCTTAGATCATTGACTCCTAAATACAATTATATTGTATGTTCAATAAAGGAGTCGAACGATTTAAGCAGTTTAACTCTCAACGAACTCCATGGAAGTCTCCTTGTTCATGAACAAAGGATGCAGGAACACCCAGTAGAGGAACAAGTATTGAAGATTTCTCAAGATGAAAGTTTTGGACAAGGAAGAGGAGGAAGAACTTCTTTCAGGGGTGGATGAGGAAGAGGACGGGGAAGACGAATCTTGAACAAAGCGACCATTGAATGCTTTAAGTGTCATAAACTAGGACACTTTCAATACGAATGTCCCGAATGGGAGAAAAAAGCAAACTATGCAGGGATGGATTCAGAAGATGAACTACTGTTGATGTCGCACATGGAGATGCATCAAACTGAACAAAAGGAGGTTTGGTTCTTGGACTCTGGATGTAACAACCACATGACGGGAAATAAAGGTTGGTTTTCTACTTTGGAAGAAGGTATTTCCCATACTGTAAAATTGGGAAATAACATGAAAATGAAGGTGGTAGGAAAAGGAAATGTAAGAATGCAAGTTGATGGTATTACCCAAGTTATTTCTGATGTTTACTTTGTTCCTGAGCTTAAGAACAATTTGCATAGCTTAGGACAACTTCAAGAAAAAGGATTGACAATCTTATTTCAAAATGGAACTTGTAAAGTTTTTCATTCTGACAGGGGATTAATCATGCAAACTGAGATGAGTGGCAATAGAATGTTTTATGTATCTGCCACCTCAGCTCTAAAAGAAACCAGGTGTCTTCAATCAGAGTTAGAAACTGACAAGGCAACACATCTATGGAATTGTCGGTTTGGGCATCTTAATCACAAGGGACTCAACGTTCTTTCACAGAAGCATTTGGTAACAGGTTTACCAACTCTGAAGTTATCAACAAAAACCTGCATCACCTGTTTGGTTGGAAAACAATACCGACAATCAATCCCAAAGCAAGCTATGTGGAAAGCATCAAGGAAACTACAACTTGTGCATGCTGACATTTGTGGTCCTCTAAAGCCTTCCTCAAACAGCAACAAAAGATACATCCTAAGCTTTATAGATGATTTTTCACGAAAAGCTTGGGTTTATCTCTTACATGAGAAATCTGAAGCATTCCAACATTTCAAGAATTTTAAAATACGTGTTGAAAAGGAGGCCGATGAACATATTAGCTGTTTACGCACAGATCGGGGAGGTGAGTTCACCTCTCTTGAGTTTGAAGAATTCTGCAAAAGTCAAGGCATTAGAAGGCAACTAACAGCAGCTTATACTCCTCAACAAAACGGAGTTGCGGAAAGGAAAAATAGAACGATCTTGAACGACGTAAGGGCTGTGTTAAAAGACAGACAAGTCCCAAAGATATTCTGGCCAGAAGCTGTGAAATGGTGTGTACATGTTCAAAATCGAAGTCCAACATCAGCCTTAGAGAAATAAAACCCCCGAAGAAGCATGGAGTGGTGTGAAGCCTACGGTGACATACTTTTGCATTTTCGGGTGTGTGGCTCATGTTCATATACCAGATCAACGAAGAACTAAACTTGAAGATAAGAGTAAGATGTGTGTTTTCTTTGGAATTAGTGATGAATCAAAAGCCTATAGATTGTATGATCCTGTTTCCAAGAAAATCATTATAAGCAGAGATGTGGTGTTTGAAGAAGAGAAAAGCTGGAATTGGGGTACAACAAATGAAGAAAAGAAAAGTGATGTCTTAGTATATGAAGAGCAAACAAATATTCTTGAAAGATCAAATATTGAGCAAGAAGAAGATGTTGCACATGATGATGGTGACAAAGACTTACGAGAAGACGAATCACCTACCAATGAAGAAACTAGTACTGGTCAAGACAGTCCAGTTCAAGGGAGGGCCACAAGAACCAGAAGAGAACCAACATGGATGACAGATTATATAACAGGTGCTGATTTAGATTATGAAAGTCTCATGATGCTTATGGCTGAAAGTGAAGATGATCCACATTCGTTTGAAGAAGCTCACAAAAATAAAAAATGATAGGAAGCAATGAAGAATGAGATGAATGCTATAGAGAAAAACAACACATGGGAGTTAACTGATCTGCCTAAAGGAGTAAAACCCGTTGGAGTCAAGTGGATTTTCAAAACCAAGCTCAACCAAAATGGAGAAATAGAAAAGCACAAAGCTCGATTGGTGGAAAAGGATATTCACAGCGATATGGAATAGACTATACCGAAGTCTTTGCACCAGTCGCTAGACTCGACACTATACGCTTAATTATTGCACTCGCAGCTCAACATGAATGGGAAATATTCCAACTTGATGTGAAAAGTGCTTTTCTTCATGGAGAGCTTAAAGAAGAAGTCTTCGTTGAACAACCAGAAGGATTCATCAAATTGGGAAATGAAGAAAAGGTTTACAAACTCAAAAAGGCGTTATATGGTCTTAAACAAGCACCAAGGGCTTGGTACAGCAAAATTGAAGCATATTTTATACATGAAGGATTTGAGAAATGCTCCAATGAATACACACTCTTTACCAAAGTCGAAGGAGGTAACACACTTATCGTTAGCATCTATGTAAATGATCTCATCTTTACTGGAGGAAATAAGATTATGTGTGATAACTTTAGAAACTCAATGATGAAGGAATTTGATATGTCTGACTTGGGACGAATGAAATATTTCTTGGGAATTGAAGTTATACATGAGAAAGCAGGAATATTTATTTGTCAAAGAAGATATGCTCGACAAATTCTTAAAAGGTTTGGCATGGAAAGTAGCAATCCCGTGAAGAACCCCATTGTTCCAGGAACACAATTGTCAAAGGATGAAGCAAGAGAAGGAGTCGATGCCACTATGTTTAAACAAGTGGTTGGTAGTTTGACGTATCTCACAACTACTCGACCAGATCTAACCTATGGAGTAAGTTTGATAAGTAGATTTATGGCTAACCCAAAATCATCTCATTGGCTTGCAGCAAAGAGAATCTTAAGGTACATAAAAGGAACCACTGATTTTGGAATACTGTACAAAATGGGTGGCAGAAATGTAGGTCTTGAATCTTATACAGATAACAACTATGCTGGAGATTTAGATGATCGAAAGAGCACTTCAGGATATGTGTTCATTATGGGATCTGGAGCAATTTCATGGACATCAAAAAAGCAACCAGTTATGAGTTTGTCAACCATAGAAGCTGAATACATTGCTCCAGTGTTATGTGCCTGCCAATGCATTTGGTTTAGGAGAATATTGAAGCAACTTGGAACTGCTGAAAAAGGAAGTACAGAAATCTTTTGTGACAATAATTCTACTATCCAATTGTCCAAAAATTCTGTTTTACATGGTCGAAGCAAACATATTCAAGTGAGGTTTCATTTTCTCATAGATTTGGTAAGCAATGGAACTGTGAAACTGAGTTTCTGTAACTCTAAAGAGCAAATTGCAGATATCATGACAAAACCACTGAGGTTGGATCAATTTGTAAAACTCCGTGGAATGCTTGGAATGATTAGTGCAGATGAAGTCTAAGCTCAATGCAGAGGCATTAGCTTAAGGGAGGGAATGATAGTCAAAGTAGTTAGTGTTTTTTTTCTTTTTAGAATAAGCCTGAATGTTAAGAGAGTCAGTATCGTGATTTGTGGCCGTAATTTGTGACATTCTTTAATTCTGTTTCAAAATCTGTTTCATTTCCAGTCCTTGTACAGAGGCTATAAAACCTCATGTTTCTATCAATTAAATAACACATATTCTCTCTTCAATTACTTCCGTTACATAAAAAAAGGTTTGTTTCATTTTGGTTTTAAAGATTTTGTAATTTTTTATTTCAAGAATGGTGGGAAAAAGAAAAAAAATCGGCCATGCGTACTTATACTCCAAAATTTATGATTTAAAAAAAATCGTATTTGTGTGTAGTAAAAAAGAATACCTTTAGAAAAAATTTCAAAATACAATCAAAAGAGAAAAAGAAGGGTGTAAAGGTGACATACATTTTCAGCTTTTAGTACTCCCTTAATTCTTCCTTGGTGGTTGTCACTGACAGAGCCTCTCTTGCATGAACACTTATTTTCCTCTATCCTATCTCTCTATTATTTTTCGGTGTCTTTCTCTATATTTTTTTTTCATCCCCTTTTTCTATGACAGGGTGCGTATTTATATACCCATATTGTAATATTATGGTAATCTTACCTTAATTGTGAATTAATTGACAATGAACAAAATAGAAAAAGAAATGATCTTGGTTGCAAGGAAAATAAATCAAATAATATTCAAGACATTGATTATAATTATTGACATAAGGTTGATTCAAATTATTACCATTCCAATATTTAAAAAATATTTTTCTAGTGATTTTTTTTAAGAAAATTTATGTTATCTTTTTACCCACCATTAATTATTACCCATTTATTTTTATTTTTTTATTTATTTACTTATCCGGACGAAGTTAGGTATTGACAACTGTTCCTCTTTATTTAGATTTTGCTAAATAACATGAACCTTATAGTTTTGTGTTATCATAATAAAAGCCAAATAAAGATAAAGACACTAATTTCGTTCAGGTCTAAAGAGAAAGAAAAAGATTACCTCGAAGCGTGTAGCAACCTTGTGGATTTTGCTGAAGAGCTGTGTGAACTTCGTGGAGGGTATATCATCTTTGGTTTCGCTTGAGAGATGTATGAACCTCGTGAATTTCTCTAGAGAGGCGCAAGAACTTTGTGAATTTCTCTCGTGATACTTGTTGGAGAGGCGCACGAACCTCGTGATATTTGCTGGAGAGGCACACGAACCTCATGATATTTGCTGAAAAGATGCACGAACAACATGATATTTGATGGAGAGGCGCACGAACATCGTGATAATTGATGGAGAGGCGCACCAACCTCCTGATATTTGATGGAGAGGCGCACGAGCCTCGTGATATTTGCTGGAGAGGCACACGAACCTCGTGATATTTGATGGAGAGGCGCACGAACCTCGTGATATTTGATGGAGAGGCGCACGAACCTCGTGATATTTGATGGAGAGGCGCACAAACCTCGTAATATTTGATGGAGAGGCGCACGAACCTCATGATATTTGTGGGAGAGGCACACGAACCTCGTGATATTTGATGTAGAGGTGCACGAGCATCGTGATATTTGATGGACAGGCCCCCGAACCTCGTGATATTTGCTAGATAGACGTACGAACTCGTGAGATTTGAAGGAGAGGTGCACAAACCTCGTGATATTTGATGAGAGGCACATGAACCTCGTGATATTTGCTAGAGAGGCCCACGAACCTCATGATATTTCATAGAGAGACGCACGAACCTCATGATATCAGATGGAGAGGAGCACGAACCTCGTGATATCAGATGGATAGGCGCACGAACCTCGTGATATTTGATGGAGAGGCGCACGAACCTCGTGATATTTGATGGAGAGGATTACCAACCTCGTGATATTTGATGGAGAGGCGCACGAACCTCGTGATATTTGTTGGATAGGCACATGAACCTTGTGAAATTTGTTGGAGAGGCGCACGAAACTCGTGATATTTGATAGAGAGACACACGAACCTCGTGATATTTTATGGAGAGGCGCACGAACCTCGTGATATTTGATGGAGAGGAGCACGAACCTCGTGATATCTGATGGAGAGGCGCACGAACCTCGTGATATTTGATGGAGAGGCGCACCAACCTCGTCATATTTTATGGAGAGGTGCACGAACCTCATGATATTTATAGGATAGGCGCATGAAGCTCGTGAAATTTGTTGGAGAGGCGCACGAACCTCGTGAAATTTGTTGGAGAGGCGCACTAACCTCGTGAAATTTGCTGGAGATGTCCACGATCCTCGTGAAATTTGTTGAAGAGGTGCTCGAACCTCGAAAATTTGTTAAACAGGCGCACGAACCTCGTGAAATTTGTTGTAGAAGCGCACGAGTCTTGTGAAATTTGCTTTTCAACTTTTTGGTATTCCTTTTTTTTAATTGAAGCAAAATTGGGTTTCGGAGGATAGATAAGAATTAGAATCAAGGGGCCAATGTGAAGATGCACATACCCCCCGTGCCTTGTCTCTTTCTCCACATCTTAACTCTCATTCTGTACTTCATTGGAATGGTATTTTTGAAAATAAGCAATGGCATAAGTATCAACCATGAGAGTTCCCATTGCAGTACACATTAACACAAACCCAGTGAAAGAAAAATCTCCCATGGATGCTCTTTTAAGCAAGATGAGCTCGCATTCTCAAAAGCATCCGATAATATGTGGATGAATCCAGTGGTTAGAATCACACCAGCTGCAAAAGCTTTTACTAGGAAGAAAACATTCTTATACGGACTTAACGTTGGTATGACTTTGCCCAGAAGAGGAATACACACCCCAACTGCACCGACAATTAAAATTGATACCAAAGTTCTTATTTTGTAGCTCAAAGCTTTTCCTCTATCACAATTCTCGTCGTCTTCGTCTCAATTAAATTTTGCTATAATTAAAGTTGGAAGTACAATCAAAAAGATTATAATAGAAGAAGAAAAGAAGAACTTATGGTTTATGTTGAATCTAGCCATTGTAGATAAAACTTTAACAAAAAACAAAGAAGGAAGAGAAAAGTAGAGTGGAGTGAAGAAAAAACGTTGGAGAATGATATATATAGGAAACTGTGGTATCATTAACCTTATTTATTAAAGAATGATTTTCTTAATTAATTTTATTTAATGTATAATTTTTTAGAGATGAATAAATCTTTTAACAGAAAAGAGAGAGAAAGATTTAAATAGTGAGGCATGTCATGAAATGTAGACATGAGTATGAAAAAACCAATGAAAAAGAAAAGCTTTTAGGAATTTGCTGGAGAGGAACACGAACCTCGTGATCTTTGCTGAAGAGGTGCACGAACCACATGATATTTATGGAGAGGCGCATGAACATCGTGATATTTGATGGAGAGGGACACCAACCTCCTGATAGTTGATGGAGAGGCGCACGAACCTCATGATATTTGTTGGATAGGCGCATGAACCTCGTGAAATTTGTTGGAGAGGTACACGAACCTCGAAAATTTGTTAGAGAGGCGCACGAACCTCGTGAAACTTATTATTGAAGCGCACAAGTCTTGTGAATTTTGCTTTTCAAATTTTTGGTATTCCTTTTCTTTAATTGAAGATAAAATAGGTTTAGGAGGCTAGATAAGAACTAGAATCAAGGGGCCAATGTGAAGATGCACATGCCCCTTGGTGGGTGTCACAGCCCACACAAATTTAATGTGCAATTAGATATGCAGTATAACTAGGAGGTGACTCCTAGGTCGTCTCTCAAGGACCAACTGCGGTTCAAAAATTAGGTCAATCACGAAGTGGGGGAGGGGTGTGAAAGGTATGTGAATGCGGATGAATTAAATCAAAACGCGGATTCAAACAGAAATGTAAACAGAAATGTAAACAGAAATGCAAAGCAGAAATGTAAAAACGGTTTCGAAGACAGAATGAAAACGGTCGGTCATTAACTCAATTACTATGATTCCAATCCCAGATTAAAGACAAGTACACACTACTCTAATCCAAATCCAACACGAATCACCCAACTAAGCGAAGGGTAATTCGGTCTTCAGAATTGTAGACTAAGCGAATGCAATGCACAAATCTAATCAGTCATGCACCATACAGTCTAATCAACTAAGCGAAGACCAAACACCGATTAGGCAACTAAGCGTATACCTAATCGCAAGCACACAAGAGATTAAATATTGAGCCAAATCAGAGCAGCAGTATGACAATTAAAGTGCAAGAGTCTCATGAATAAACTACTCTAGCCTCTAATCCAGCACAGCTAATCGACTAAGCGAAGGCTAATCATGCTATCATAATTACGAACTAAGCGAACGCAATACATTTATTCCATGCTATGTGTTCTATACAAATCGATCAACTAAGCGAAGATGCAATCACCAATTGGGCAACTAAGCGTATACCCATTGCAAGAACACAATCGAATTTCATAGAATGCCAGGCAGAGCAGAATAAACACAAGAACAGTCCAAGAATCTCAAGGAATCAATGTAATATCGCTAATGACCAACTCGATAATTTAAGCTATCATGACAATTAAATTATCTCTACCACAAATATTAGACATCATTAAAACAAAGTAAAATACTAGACCCCAACACTGTAACAAACAATTATCTAGCACAGTTAAAATTATTTAAAAGCAACACTAAACTAAAAAGATGAAATACAACTCAATATGCTAAGTAAAATAATTTAAAACAAAAGAAATAAACACACATGATTTTCTTCAAGCAATTTACGTGACCCATGCACCTTCTACCAAACAAAATAAATTGCAATTGGCCTAAAAAGGAACCTCTTGGTCGTGACACACTCTGCACACCAACTTCATTATGTTTTCTTTCTTCAACAAATAATTAAATATGTTCTCTTTGTTCCACATGCTTCATTCCCCAAGAAAGTGCTTTCTTCTTCCTTTTTACCATTGAAATTTGTGCTGCATCTCTCTCCATGAAGCCAAAAACTCGTTTCCTCTCTCTTCCAAACCAAAGGAACCGTTGCTTGAATACTTCAACACACAAAAAGTAGAGTTTCTTCTACCAAGGTGCCACATGTGCAAGCTTAAATGGAATAAAATAAGCAAAAGACATCATCTTCCCCTAGTTATTCATGGATGGTGCTTCCCAATGCAACAAGCTAAACTTCTTCTTCTTCTCTCAACTACCGTGCATACTCCCATCCAATCAACTCTTCACTCTTAATAGTGAAATGAACACTCCAAAAGTAATTTCTTCTACAATGGGATCCGTGCATTCTTGTTCCAAGAATCAAAAAGCAACTCAATTAAAATCTCTCCTCCAAGCTTCACAAACCGTGAGAGCTCCATTCCCCAAGGAAGCAAAATAAGGAAACCATACAATGATGAAAACACTTCCAAAGCAAGGAAAGAAAAGAAAAGACCGGTTGCAACCAATTGCTCCACTCTATGTAACGTGTGGGAAGCTCTTTCTTGAAGATATTTCTTTGCTAAACCCTTTCATTGAATGAGAAACTTTAAAGCAAAACAAAATGCTGCACTGAACACAGTGACAAGAAAAAAAACAAAAATGCTTCTTCATTCAACCATGAAAAACCTTATGCTCTCACTCCCTTCTTTCAAAAAAAACGTTCCAGCCAATAGATAAAAAATGAAGTGTCGGCTGGGAGCTCTCCCCTAGGCCGAGAATGTCTACAAAAAATGGGTGGGGTCCACCTCCAAGAAACCCTAGATGCCATGTCACCATTTTTTAACTATTGGGCTTAGTCTACTATACCAAAATTAGCCCAAATCACAAACATTTGTCTACAAATTCTAAAACATTAAATTAAAGTTTAATTAATTCTAAAATGAATTTGTAGAAATTCTTTAATTGCTTGGTGCCCTTCCAAAAGTCTCATAGTGTAATTCCAAAATTTGC
The DNA here is from genome assembly GCA_027742785.1 of Vigna reflexopilosa. NCBI lineage: Eukaryota > Viridiplantae > Streptophyta > Magnoliopsida > Fabales > Fabaceae > Vigna > Vigna reflexopilosa. Next base: position 22,021,295 of record CM050929.1, read on the forward strand.
CCTTCTAAAATGAATTTGTCGAAATTCTTCAATTGCTTGGTGCCCTTCCAAAAGTCTCACAGTGTAATTCCAAAATTTACCCTGAAAATACAAATAGGAATAATTAAGCTCAAATAATTCCAATTAATTAAAATAAGAATTATTGGTCTAATTAAGCCCAAATAGTGAAAATGACACAATAACTAAGAATTAAGCACAATTCATCAACACAATTCGGCGTGAAAAACTAAGTGAATGGTATAAAATATTGATTCATCAAAATAGACCACACTTAGTCTTTTGCACTCTTGGGAAAAATCAAGACGCAAAACAGGGAGCAGATCTGAGGACATCAGGAAGTGCACAGACTCAACAGACAGAAAACAAAGACTCACAATGAAAGAAATAGAATTACACAGTTCTCAAGAAATCTGGACAAAGAAAGGAAGTGGACAGTATCCAACAAAGAATCAAGGAAAGCAGATACTCATGAAATCATCCAAGCAGTTGATAACAGTCTAAAAACCATTATTTTCATGCTTAAATTTGATATTAAAACACACCCTTTATGGTTTACAATGAGCTTAAAATCAAGTAAAACACTTAGTTGAGTCATGCGAGAGTCAAAAGTTGGTTTTCTTGGTTTTATGCTTTGTTTCCCTTGATTTTGTAGGTTTTTGGAATGAATTGGAAGAAAGGTTGAAGTGTTAAATGATTATAGTGCTGAAAAGTCAACCAGAATCCAGAAAAGTCAACCAGTCAACCAGAAAAGTTAACCAGAGCGCTGAGCGGTTGACCAGGGCGCTGAGCGGTCAGTTTTTGGTGCTGAGCGGCAGTTTTGGGCGCTGAGCGGTCCTGCGATTAGAGGGAAACCGCTGAGCGGTTAAATTGGGGCCTGGGTGGTTGTCAGTTTTTATTTTGCGGATTTTGAGATCTTTCTGTTATCTTTTTGGCTTATAAATAGCCCCAGTGCGAATTGAAAGACATTCTTTTGGCAGAGAGAAACGTCCAGAGCTGCTCTACACACCTTGGAGGAGATTTCTTGGATGTTTAGGCTCCATTTTATCAAACCTAGGGTTTGCTTTTCCATTCTTTCATTATATTTCATCTAGGTTCACCATGATTATGGTGAACTAAACCCTTTGTTGTTGGGGAACAATTTAATCTTTTGAAACTCTCATATATCCAAATTCTTATTTACTTTATATGCTTGCATATGCTTGATTTATCAATTGTTGGGTTCTTTACCTGTATTTAATGCTTTTACCGTTTAACTCATTCGGTAGATGTTGTTTGTCTTTATTGATACGGGGACGTACAATAATGTCATGAACTGGGAAGAATTCTTTGATTATGCTAATACCGCCTAGGTATAGGGGTAGGACGATCAAATGTATTTTGCTTCTGTTTATCATGCATTATTAATTACTAAGGGAGGCTAGGGATAGCAAGCCGGTAATTAGTAATAGGCTCTTTTCACCAAGGGATTGGGTTAAGGGGAGACCAAGAAATTTTGCATGGCAATATGATAAATAAGCAAAGTGAATAAGGAGAGTAGATATATGACGGTGGATAAGATGAAATTGTAAACCCCAACAACTCCACTCATCCATATTTTCTTGAAGCCAATTGAATCACTGCATTTGCATGTTTACTTTTGTTTTGCATTTTAATCATTCAAATTAATTTCTTTTCTCAAGTCTTAAACGATTAGTTTACACGAAAGATGAGGCCTTAAGAGTCCCTTGGGAAGAACGATATTGGGTTTACTAATTGTTATTAGTTGATACGATTTGGTACACTTGCCAGAGTGTTAACAACAGTTCAAAGCATGACAAAATGATCAATCAGTTCAAGAGGTGAATCAAAAGCACAGAACCTCACAGATGCAAATATCAGTGTTTCTCTCAAGTGTCTAAGGTAAACAATGTCAACACAATGTACTCAGGAAAGCAAACACAAACAGACTTGGTAAGCCTCTAATATCAACACTCAAACACATATGCATGTTCAAATCAAAAGGTCTTTTATGGATGCAATGGGGCCAAGGACAAGGGAGGATAAATATGGATGAGAAGCTACGAACCAAAAGAAATAGAGGAGCAATGGGGAACAAGTGTAAACACAATCAACTCACACTCAAAACCTCTAATTCAATCCTCTTCTTGACTCCATCATTCACACAAGCAGTTGATAACGGTCTAAAAACCGTTATTTTCATGCTTAAATTTGATATTAAAACACACCCTTTATGGCTTAGAATGAGCTTAAAATCAAGTAAAACACTTAATTGAATCATGCGAGAGTCAAAAGTTCGTTTTCTTGGTTTTATGCTTTGTTTCCCCTGATTTTGTAGGTTTTTGGAATGAATTGGAAGAAAGGTTGAAGTGTTAAATGGTTGGAGTGCTGAAAAGTCAACCAAAATGCAAAAAGTCAACCAGTCAACCAGAAAAAGTCAACCAGTCAACCAGAAAAGTTGACCAGAGCGCTGAGCGGTTGACCAGGGCGCTGAGCGGTCTGTTTTTGGCGCTGAGCGGCAGTTTTTGGCGCTGAGGGGTCCTGCGATTAGAGGGAAACTGCTGAGCGGTTAAATTGGGGCCTAGGCGGTTGTCAGTTTTTATTTTCCGGATTCTGAGATCTTTCTGTTATCTTTTTGGCTTATAAATAGCCCCAGTGCGAATTGAAACACATTCTTTTGGCAGAGAGAAACGTCCAGAGCTGCTCTACACACCTTGGAGGAGATTTCTTGGATGCTTAGGCTCCACTTTATCAAACCTAGGGTTTGCTTTTCCATTCTTTCATTATATTTCATCTAGGTTCACCATGATTATGGTGAACTAAACCCTTTGTTGTTGGGGAACAATGTAATCTTTTGAAACTCTCATATATCCATATTCTTATTTACTTTATATGCTTGCATATGCTTGATTTATTAATTGTTGAGTTCTTTACCTGTATTTAATGCTTTTACCGTTTAACTCATTCGGTAGATGTTGTTTGTCTTTATTGATACGGGGACGTACAGTAATGTCATGAACTGGGAAGAATTCTTTGATTATGCTAATACCGCCTAGGTATAGGGGTAGGACGATCAAATGTATTTTGCTTCTGTTTATCACGCATTATTAATTACTAAGGGAGGCTAGGGATAGCAAGCCGGTAATTAGTAATAGGCTCTTTTCACCAAGGGATTGGGTTTAGGGTAGACCAAGAAAGTTTTCATGGCAATATGATAAATAAGCAAAGTGAATAAGGAGAGTAGATATATGAGGGTGGATAAGATGAAATTGTTAACCCCAACAACTCCACTCATCTATATTTTCTTGAAGCCAATTGAATAACTGCATTTGCATGTTTACTTTCGTTTTGCATTTTAATCATTCAAATTAATTTCTTTTCTCAAGTCTTAAACGATTAATTTACACGAAAGATGAGGCCTTAAGAGTCCTTTGGGAAGAACGATATTGGGTTTACCAATTATTATTACTTGATACGATCTGGTACACTTGCCAGAGTGTTAACAAGTTTTTGGCGCTGTTGCCGGGGACTCTTGGTTTAACTTTTTCTAGTAGTGTAAACTGATTAACTTTGACTTGATTTTTATGTTTATTTTTATTTTTGTTCTAATAAATGTTTTCTAGGGTTTTGTGCCTAATGTTTGCAGAATGCAGTTTGGACAAGAATTTGACTATATGGGCACTCAATTCTACCAAAATGATTTCAACGAGTGGTGGGAACCTCATTCAAATATGTACCTAAGCCAATTTGAGCAACAATCCTCTTTGCGAAAAGAAACGTTGGGGGAAGCCGAACAACGTTTATGGCAGCAACAATTTTCCTTATCAACAGAAACGTGGGAGGATGATCAAAAACTTTATCATCAGATAGTTGATTTGATGGGACAAGTCAAAAGCCTTAATGAAAAGTTTGACAAATTTTTGGAGAAGTACGATTCCAAGAGCTATGAAGTTACCTTCAAGAATTTGGAGACACAAATTGATAAGGTTGTTGATGAGAAAAAGATAGAGGAGAAAAAATGGAGAGAAAGGAGGAAAAGATAGAGGAGAAAAAATTGGAGAAAAAGGAGGAGAAGATTGAGGAAGAAAAGATAGTGAGAGATTTTAAGGAAGAATAAACAAAAAAGTTGGTTAAGGAAGATAAAGATGATGAGGGGGAAAAAGCAGTGGTTGAGAAAAAAGAAAAAAAGAAAAAATATGCGAAAATAAAGAAGAAAAGAAGAAAAGAGAAAAAGAGAAAGTTGAGGGAAAAGATTGAGAAAAAGAGGAAGAGAGGAAAGAAGAAAAGATCTTATGCAAAACATCTTCCTCATCAAAAGAAATATGATAGGAAAGAAAAGAAGTTTAAGTGCTTTATTGAAATCTTCAAGAAATTGGAGATGAAAGTTCCTATGATTGAGACATGGAAACATGTGCTTGGTGTTCTCAACATTTTGAAAAAATTCAGCAGGAAGAAGAAAAAGAAAAGAATATCAAGCAGGGGGAGTATCTTTCTGTTTTTATCTTTCCGTTTTTATTTTTCTGTTTTTATTTTTCTGTTTTTATTTTTCTCTTTTAATTTTCTGTTTTTAATTTTTTGTTTTTATTTTTTTGTTTTTATTTTTCTATCTTTATAAAAAAACGAAAATTAAAATAAAATAATCTTTTACTGAGGGATGCTAGAAGGTTGAGTATCTACTGAAGGATACAGGAAGGTACACCTACTGATGGGTGATGGTAAGGTTTGCACTTACTGACATGTGCGAAGAAGGTTTGGGTCAGGCTCGTGACGTTAAACAAGCGCTACCTGGGAGGCAACCCAGTTGATTGATTTGTTTCCTTTGCATGTTCAAATTTTGTTCTAGTTGCATTTAGGGTTTAATTGTTGCATAAGAGATTGGGAATTGCATTAAACTTGAAATTTGAAAGTTGAAATTGAGGGTTACAGGGTCAAAGACATTTGAAGCAAAGCAAAAGAGGGGAAGAAACCAAATCGCCTACCGTTGGGCGGTGAACTCACCGCTGGGCGGTGGCGACGCTGAGAGGTCAAAGTGTTTTTTTTTTAAGTTGGTCTTTGTTTCCTTGGCCCATTGCATGAATTTTATACCCCTTATGGATCGCCCAAATGTTTACTTTAAGATCCCCAACATCTCTTTCACTTTCAAACACTCTTCCAAAGTTTTCCCATCACTTCTCCTATGATCCTCTCTCTTGAAAACCCAGTTTTTATTAATGTTTCCATCCAAGTTTGGGGTTTTGTGAGAGCACAGTTATTTGGGGTTGATTCCTCCACATTCATTGGAAGAAGTTTTGTGTTTTACTAACGCATAATGAGATTTCTTGTGGTTTTGTGAATTGTACTTGATGCAGGGATGACCTCCTCATCAGGAAAAAGGATCAAGACTGTGGGGAACAAGTGGAAGGAATCAGAGTTGGAGCAGCTGAACCTCCATCTATGAAGGAAGATGTTGAGGATGATGATTTTGAAAAAGGAGATGAGATAGCATTTACTGATGAATGTTATCTACACTAGAACAAGATTTTCTATCTTTTGTTTTTGAACTTATTTGTTTTTGTTAAGTAGTGTAGGATTGATGAACTTGGCTTGTACACTGCTTCTGATGATGGTTTGACATAAAATGCATGATGAGTTATTTGATGATGATTGAATGTGAATGATGGTTGAGACTGTTTTGCATGTTGATATCCAGGTGAATGGTTCACTAACTGTGTTGACAGATGTGTAGTAATTTATGATTGTGATTGTGATGCTAAGCAGGATAAATGAATGATGTGTGAGAAAGCATGTTGTGTGAGGTCTTGAGCTCCAGAGTTTTCACTGATATATGTACTATTCACAGGGAATCATGAATGATATTGCCTTAGTCTTGATAATTGATTGATTTGCATGCTTATGTTATATGATCAAGGCCATGTTTGGAAGCCCTTATTTAGCCAAATTTTCACCCAAAAAGTTTAAAATTTTATACCCCTTTTGAACCTTGGCCTTAAACAGGATGAAAACCCTTGATTTGAAATTATTTATCTTGAGTTGGGTTGAGAATAATCATATGTGATGAAAAGGTTCAAGTTTGGGGTTGTATGGGGAAAATTGAAAGGCAAAAGAAAAGCATTGAGATCAAGTATTGAAAAGAAAAAAAACATGAAAGATGAGCTCAATGTAAAATTAATGAAAAGGGAAGAAGTTGGGAATGAGTGAAATTGGTGACAAAGAGAGAGTTTAAACTTGAACCTTTTCAATGATGAAATAGTTCGCTTAACTCAAGGATTCTGTGATCCAGAAAAACCAATTTTTCTTGATAGCCTAGCCTCATTACAAGCCTTGGAAAAGCCCTTGTGATGGCATTTTCATGAAAGGATTTTGGTTGTTTTAGATGAATGGCAATATTGTTCTATGTGACATGTGAATAGTAGAGAGTGGAGTGACCTTTTAAACACTTGAGTGATTGAGTGAAACACTTGCTTGGTGAGAATTGTTGAAATCCATGTTTACATCTTTGTTTAGAGGATTGATCTTTCATAAATAAAACATATGGTGGGAAATATGTGATTATGTGAATTGAAATGGATTGGAAGCATGCATGCATCTTGATTTGATTCCACTGAAAATCTGAATTGAAAAATTACTTGTTGTGAAGAAAACGATTTTTGAAAAGTGTTGAACTATTTGATGAAAAGGTGGAAAGCCAAGTTTTGTCTTGTTTGCTTGAGGACAAGCAAAGTTCTAAGTTTGGGGTTGTGATAACAGTCTAAAAACCGTTATTTTCATGCTTAAATTTGATATTAAAACACACCCTTTATGGCTTAGAATGAGCTTAAAATCAAGTAAAACACTTAGTTGAGTCATGCGAGAGTCAAAAGTTGGTTTTCTTGGTTTTATGCTTTGTTTACCTTGATTTTGTAGGTTTTTGGAATGAATTGGAAGAAAGGTTGAAGTGTTACATGGTTAGAGTGCTGAAAAGTCAACCAGAATCCAGAAAAGTCAACATGTCAACAAGAAAAATCAACCAGTCAACCAGAAAAGTTGACCACAACGCTGAGCGGTTGACCAGGGCGCTGAGCGGTCTTGCGATTAGAGGAAAACCGTTGAGCGGTTAAATTGGGGCCTGGGTGGTTGTCAGTTTTTATTTTGCGGATTTTGAGATCTTTCTGTTATCTTTTTGGCTTATAAATAGCCCCAGTGCGAATTGAAACACATTCTTTTGGCAGAGAGAAACGTCCAGAGCTGCTCTACACACCTTGGAGGAGATTTCTTGGATGCTTAGGCTCTACTTTATCAAACCTAGGGTTTGCTTTTCCATTCTTTCATTATATTTCATCTAGGTTCACCATGATTATGGTGAACTAAACCCTTTGTTGTTGGGGAACAATGTAATCTTTTCAAACTCTCATATATCCAAATTCTTATTTACTTTATATGCTTTCATATGCTTGATTTATCAATTGTTGGGTTCTTTACCTGTATTTAATGCTTTTACCGTTTAACTCATTCGGTAGATGTTGTTTGTCTTTATTGATACGGGGACGTACAGTAATGTCATGAACTGGGAAGAATTCCTTGATTATGCTAATATCGCCTAGGGATAGGGGTATGACGATCAATTGTATTTTGCTTCTGTTTATCATGCATTATTAATTACTAGGGGAAGCTAGGGATAGCAAGCCGGTAATTAGTAATAGGCTCTTTTCACCAAGGGATTGGGTTAAGGGTAGACCAAGAAAGTAAGCATGGCAATATGATAAATAAGCAAAGTGAATAAGGAGAGTAGATATATGAGGGTGGATATTATTAAATTGTAAACCCCAACAACTCCACTCATCCATATTTTCTTAAAGCCAATTGAATCACTGCATTTGCATGTTTACTTTTGTTTTGCATTTTAATCATTCAAATTAATTTCTTTTCTCAAGTCTTAAACGATTAATTTACACGAAAGATGAGGCCTTAAGAGTCCTTTGGGTAGAACGATATTGGGTTTACCAATTATTATTACTTGATACGATTTGGTACACTTGCCAGAGTGTTAACAGCAGTTCAAAGCATGACAAAATGATCAATCAGTTCAAGAGGTGAATCAAAAGCACAGAACGTCACAGATGCAAATATCAGTGTTTCTCTCAAGTGTCTAAGGTAAACAATGTCAACACAATGTACTCAGGAAAGCAAACACAAACAGACTTGGCAACCCTCTAATATCAACACTCAAACACATATGCATGTTCAAATCAAAAGGTCTTTTATGGATGCAATGGGGCCAAGGACAAGGGAGGATAAATATGGATGAGAAGCTACGAACCAAAAGAAATAGAGGAGCAATGGGGAACAAGTGTTAACACAATCAACTCACACTCAAAACCTCTAATTCAATCCTCTTCTTGACTCCATCATTCACACAATTTTTTTATTTTTCTCATTTTTCTGTATTTTTTATTTTTTTTTTCTTTTCTCATCTTGTCTCTTTTTCTTTTCTCTTTTCATAACAAAACTGTATGAGACAAGATGCACACATATATACAAAAACAACTAAGAAGAGGAACCAACTAGCCAACTCATCAAAATCCCCAGGGAGACCACACTTATTCCAAAAGCAATTCCAAAGCTCCAAAATTCCCTAAGGTTCAGGAATCATGGTTTTTCCCTTAGGAAAAGTGTATGAGCTTTAAAACAAAGAAATGGGGAAAGTATAGGCTCAAAGGGGCCAACAAAGAGTCAAACAGGGTAGGCTCATCTGGCTAGAGAGGCTCAACAACAAAACGCCTTTATCACTTTCAAACATGTGCATGAATCAAGAATTATCAACAAGAGTCAAGCCAAGGCATAAGTGCAAGCAATCAAGAGACATATCACACACAAGAAAGATCATCAAATGGCTCAAATCTCGCACAAGGTAATTCTGTCACAATCAATACAACCTCACAAACATCATAATCATCTTTCCAAGCAAAGAAAAGCAAGGAATCTAACAAATCAGAGTATGAATGAAGTGAAGGAAAAACTAACAACCTAAACAAAGTCCAGAATTCACGAAAATCATGTAAAACTGTACACAAAACACAACATAGTTAACTAGAAACTGAATCCTAAACAAAGAACAACCTCCCTTAATAGACCACACTTAAACTACACAATGTCCTCAGTGTGTCTCAATCAACAGATCAATAATCAGAACAGTCAGCAGATATAGACAAAGTGCAATAAAAGTGAGGAAGGGAGGAGAAAAGAAACTCCCTTAGTCAGAGGGGAGGGTAGGTGGGGTGGACCAAAGACGTCTCCTCCACCACTGCATCCAACAAAGAAGGATTGCTGAGGAAAGGCTTCAGTCTGTGCTTGTTCACCTTGAAGCTTTTAGCTGTGGAAGGACTTTGAATTTCAACTACACCATAAGGATAAACATTAGTCACAACAAAAGGTCCAATCCACTTTGATCTCAACTTACCACCCATGAGGCCGAGCCTAGAGTTGTACAATAAAACCTGTTGGCCAAGCTCGAAGTCCTTTCTAACAATAGAACTATCATGGAACCTCTTTGTCCTCTCCTTGTAGAACTTCGAGTTCTCGTAGGCCTCTAATCGGATCTCATCCAATTCATTCAGTTGCAACTTCCTTTCCTCTCTAGCTTGGTCAATGGAGAAGTTGCAAGTCTTCACAGCCCAGTATGCCCGATGCTCAATCTCAACTGGTAGATGACATGCCTTTCCAAAGACAACCCGATAAGGAGACATCCCTATGGGTGCTTTGTAGGCAGTCTTGTGGGCCCAAAGAGCATCGTCCAACCTATTACTCCAGTCTTTCCTGTTGGGCTGGACAATCTTCTCCAAAATTCTCTTTATCTCCCTGTTAGAGATCTCAGCTTGCCCATTTGTTTGGGCGTGGTATGGTGTAGAAACTCTGTGCGTCACCCCATATTTTTTGAGCAAAGCCTGCATGGATCTGTTGCAAAAATGGGTTCCCTGATCACTAACAATCGCTCTAGGCACTCCAAACCTGCAAAAGAGGTAAGATCTAAAAAAATCTACAACAACCCGAGCATCATTAGTCCTGGTGGCTCTAGCTTCCACCCATTTTGAAACATAATCAACAGCAAGGAGAATATAAGAGAAACCAAAAGAAACAGGAAAAGGACCCATAAAGTTTATACCCCAGACGTCAAACACCTCACAGAACAACATAGGTTGTTGAGGCATCTCTTGTCTCTGTGAAATTGATCCTCCTGTTCTTTGACATGGCTCACAAGTGCTGCAAATCCTTTCCGCATCTTTGAAGATGGAAGGCCAATAGAAACCGCAGTCTAGCACCCTGCGAGCTGTTCTCTGAATCCCCAGATGACCACCAGGTGGGGAGGCATGACAAAACTGCAGGACCAAGTCAATCTCATGGTCCGGAATGCATCTCCTAGTAACCTGGTCACTACACAGCTTCCCCAAATATGGGTCATCCCAAATATAATACTTAGCATCACTCTTAATTTTAGCAATTTGAGCACGAGATGCTAAGGGAGAAAAAACAGAAGCAACCAAATAATTTACAATGTGTGCAAACCGAGTAGGATGGGAAAACGAAATCATAAAAAAACTCTCATCAGGAAAGTCATCCTAGATACGCAAAACATCAGCTTCATCCTCAGCTCTCTCAATCCTACTAAGGTGGTCTGCAACCAAATTTTGTGCTCCACTCCGGTCTTTGATTTGCAAGTCAAACTCTTGGAGTAATAGCATCCACCTGATCAATATTGGCTTTGACTCATCCTTTTTCAATAGAAACTTAAGAGTTGCATGGTCAGTGTACACAATAACAGGAGATCCAAGCAAATATGATCTAAACTTATCAAGCGCAAAAACAATCGCCAACAACTCTTTTTCAGTTGTGGTATAGTTTGCTTGGGCAACATCTAAAGTCCTAGAAGCATAATATATTACTCTAGGCAATCTATGAACCTTTTGTGTCAAAACAGCCCCTAATGCATAGTTAGACGCATCACACATAAGCTCAAAAGGGGTCGTCCAATCTGGTGCCTGAATGATCGGGGTGGTGGTCAAAGCTTCCTTCAGGCAATCAAACGCCTGCTTGCATCTGTCACCAAAATCAAAGTCAACATCCTTCTGTAACAGTCTGGATAAGGGAAGCGCCTTCTTGTTGAAGTCCTTGATGAAGTGCCTGTAGAAACCTGCATGTCCAAGAAAAGATCGAACCTCTCGCACGCAATAGGGGTAAGGCAACTGCGAAATCACAGATATCTTAGCAGGGTCTACCTCTATTCCCTTTCTAGAAATGATGTGCCCTAGAACCAAACCTTGTTCTACCATAAAGTGACACTTCTCAAAATTAAGAACAAGATTTGCTTCTATGCATCTTTTCAAAACTTTCTCCAAACTATCTAAACATGCATCAAAAGAAGATCCATACATAGTGAAATCATCCATAAACACCTCTATGCAACTCTCAAGAAAGTCGCTAAAAATGCTAAGCATGCACCGCTGCAAGGTACCAGGGGCGTTGCATAGGCCAAAGGGCATCCTCCTATAGGCAAAAGTGCCAAAGGGACAGGTGAATGTGGTTTTCTCTTGGTCCTCAGGAGCAATATTAATTTGGAAATAACCAGAAAAACTATCAAGAAAGCAATAATGAGATTTACCTGTCAGGCGCTCCAGCATCTGATCAATGAATGGCAGGGGGAAGTGATCTTTCCTGGTTGCTTGGTTCAGCCTCCTATAATCAATGCAGACTCTCCAGCTATTCTGCACTCTAGTGGGGATAAGCTCATCCCTCTCATTCTTCACCATAGTGAGGCCAGTCTTTTTGGGTACAACATGGATGGGACTCACCCATTGACTGTCTGAAATTGGGTATATGATCCCAGCTTGCAAAAAGCTTGGTCACCTCCTTCTTAATCACGTCCATGATCACGGGGTTTTGCCTTCTCTGTGGCTGTCTAACTAGCTTTTGCTCCATCCTCTAGAAGAATTCTATGCATGCATGTGGATGGGCTAATACCAGGTATGTCAACCAAACTCCAACCAATAGCCTTCTTGTGCTTCTTCAGCACACCAAGCAACTTCTCCTCTTGAATAGAATCAAGGGAAGTAGAAATGATCACCGATTTCTTCTCATCATCCTCCAAGTACACGTACTTGAGGTTATCTGGGAGCTGTTTCAGCTCAAGAGTGGGTGCCTGCAAGTCAGATTCAAGTGTACTTCCTGCAACGTGGTTAATGCATTCTGACTCTAAAGAGTGTACAGGTAAAGGCAGAACACCCATCTCATCACAATCCAAATCAATGTCCATCACAGATATGTCAACAACATCATCAATATCACGCATAGCATCAATATCCTAGACATCAATCCGCATCAAAATCAACATCAAATTCAACATCATTCTCTATTCCTGACTCAATTCCAGATTCAATGCATGAATGTAAAGAAGATAGAAAAGAATGCTTCTTCTCATGCAAAGAGTGAAAGTCGTCAACAACGAATTCATCAATAATGCCATCCAATGCATCAATCCTAAACACAGAATGATCCTCAGCTGAAAATTTCATTGCATCAAGGATATTAAAATGAACAACAATATCAGCAAATTCCATAGACAAAGTTCCAGCATACACATCAATCTTACTTCGGGCAGTTTTCAAAAATGGCCTACCTAAGATAATGGGGGCGGATCCATGAGAGAATCCGTCCTCCATCTCGAAAACATAAAAATCAGCAGAAAAAATCAATTCACCAACCCTAACCAAGACATCCTCTATGTAACCTGTTGGTTGGGTAACACTCCTATTGGCCAACTGAATGACCACACCCGTAGGTTGTAACGGACCAAGAGACAGAGATTTATATATAGACAAAGGCATGACATTTATAGAAGCACCTAAATCAAACATGGAATTCTCAAATTTACTATTTCCAATCACACAAGGAAAGCAAAATATACATGGGTCCTTTCACTTTTCAGGAATGTGCGGGACCGACTTACCAATAAGCGCAGATAGATTCCTACCCATGCTAATCCTTTCATTACCTTTCATTTTCCTCTTGTGTGTGCATAGCTCCTTCAAGAATTTGGCATACCTAGGAATCTGTTTAATCGCATCAAGTAGAGGTATGTTCACCTCCACCTTCCTGAAGGTCTCCAATATCTCCTTATCCACCTCTTCCATCCTTTTTCTAGGAATTTCCCTTGGAGGGAAGGGAAGAGGGATAGGTCGATCATACAAAGGAGGAAATGCACTGGTGGTAGTGGTGGGAGAAGGAGAAGGTCCACTTGGAGAAGAAGAACCATCGGTAGAGGAAGAAGATCCACCCACCTCAAACGTCCTGCGTGGAACAGACTGGTCCTCTATCTCATGAGAAGCGGTAGGCGTGGGTGTAGGTGTAGAAGTTGGCTTTGAAGGCACAACAATCTGCTTCCCTGATCTGAGGGTTATGGCACTCACATTCTTCGGATTCTGCACAGTCTGGGATGGTAACTTATCAGAATTCTGAGACTGTGCCTGGTTAAGCTGAGTAGCCATCTGACCCATCTGGTTAGTGAGACTCTGTATGGAAGCTCTAGTCTCCTGCTGAAACTGCATGTTCTCTTTCTGAAACTGCATGTTCTGTATAGTAATCTGTCTCACTAACTCTTCCAATGTAGGCTCAGAAGAAGTAGAAGGTTGGGCAGCTGGTTGGGCAGGTGCCTCTTGTTGTTGTTGTTGTTGCTGCCTCTGATTTTGTTGCATAGGTGGAGGTACATATCTGTTTGGACCTCCAGCATTCTGGAAAGGTGGCGCCTGCTGCTAATTCTGTGGCACATTGTTCCATCTAAGATTAGGGTGATTCCTCCACCCTGGGTTGTACCTGTTGCTGGACAAGTCATAAGTCTGTTGCTGTGGTTGCCTGTTGTTGTATATGTTAGTAGCATACGCTTGAGGCGCATCAAGGGCAACAGGGTGCTGCAAAGAAGGACAAGCATCTGTATAGTGGTCACTGGAAGGACATATGGGACGTAGTCGTGCAACAGATGCAGATGGAGCTGTAGGTCTCTGATTGGTTGTCAACTGTGTCACCAACCTCACAATAGAGTCAAGCTTGCCTTCCAATTTGCTTTCAACAGCTGATAAAGACTGGGCACCAACATCATGTACGCCCCTCACCACAATGGCATCATTCCTGGCACTAAACTGCTGGGAGTTGGCGGTCATCTTCTCTATCAATTGCCTAGCCTCAGCAGGCGTGGTGTCTCCAAGTGCTCCACCATTGGAAGCATCAATCATATCCCTATCCATGTTGATGAGTCCTTCATAGAAGTACTGTAGAAGGAGTTGGTCAGATATCTGATGGTGAGGACAGCTTGAACAAAGTTTCTTGAATCTCTCCTAGTACTCATATAAGCTCTCTCCACCAAGTTGTCTAATTCCAGATATGTCTTTTCTGATAGCTGTGGTTCGGGATGCTGGGAAATATTTCTCCAAGAACAGCCTCTTCAGATCATCCCAGCTAGTGACGGATCTAGGCGCCAAACAGTACAACCAATCCTTAGCAGCACTCTCCAATGAATGAGGGAATGCCTTCAAGAAGATGTGATCTTCAAGAACATCATGTGGTTTCATAGTGGAACAGACAATGTGGAATTCCTTCAGATGCTTATGCGGACTCTCACCTGCAAGGCCATGAAACTTGGGCAACAAATGGATCAGTCTAGTTTTGAGAACATATGGAACGTCTTCATCAGGATATTGGATGCACAAGCTTTCAATATCGAAATCAGGTGCAGCCATCTCCCTAAAAGTCCTCTCACGAGGTAGAGGTTGTGCCATATTTTTCTCAGTGCAAAAAATAACAGAATCAGAATCAGGTGCAGATTCAACAGATGCAGTATGCACAAAATACTCAGCAGTGGATTCAGATTCAGTAGTAGGATGCACAGTATCTAATGGAATACACTCAAAAATAGACTCTAAAGATAAATTCCTATAATGCCTAGCTAACCTATGAAATGTCCTATCAATCTCAGGATCAAAGGGTGGTATGGGTCCAGGATTTCCTCTAGTCATGCACTAAATCACAACACCCTGTAATCATGAAACAATAGCACAAAAATTTCAAACCACAGAAAACAACACAAGACAACACAACTCGCACAAACACAAACACAACACAAGACTTAAAACTAAACCATTGATCCCAGGCAACGGCGCCAAAATTTGGTGGGTGTCGCAGCCCACACAAATTTAATGTGCAATTAGATATGCAGTATAACTAGGAAGTGACTCCTAGGTCGTCTCTCAAGGACCAACTGCGGTTCAGAAATTAGGTCAATCACGAAGTGGGGGGGTGTGTGAAAGGTTTGTGAATGCGGATGAATTAAATCAAAACGCAGATGCAAACAGAAATATAAACAGAAATGTAAACAGAAATGCAAAGCAGAAATGTAAAAACGGTTTCAAAGACAGAATGAAAATGGTCCGTCATTAACTCAATTACTATGCTTCCAATCCCAGATTAAAGACAAGTACACACTACTCTAATCCAAATCCAACACGAATCACCCAACTAAGCGAAGGGTAATTCGGTCTTCAGAATTGCAGACTAAGCGAATGCAATGCACAAATCTAATCAGTCATGCACCATACAGTCTAATCAACTAAGCGAAGACCAAACACCAATTAGGCAACTAAGCGTATACCTAATCGCAAGCACACAAGAGATTAAATATTGAGCCAAATCAGAGTAGCAGTATGACAATTAAAGTGCAAGAGTCTCCGGAATAAACTACTATAGCCTCTAATCCAGCACAGCTAACCGACTAAGCGAAGGCTAATCATGCTATCATAATTATGAACTAAGCAAACGCAATACATTTATTCCATCCTATGTGTTCTATACAGATCGATCAACTAAGCGAAGATGCAATCACCAATTGGGCAACTAAGCGTATACCCATTGCAAGAATAAACACAATCGGATTTCATAGAATGTCAGGCAGAGCAGAATAAACACAAGAACAGTCCAAGAATCTCAAGGAAACAATGTAATATCGCTAATGACCAACTCGGTAATTTAAGCTATCATGACAATTAAATTATCTCTACCACAAATATTAGACATCATTAAAACAAAGTAAAATATTAGACCCCAACACTGTAACAAACAATTATCTAGCATAGTTAAAATTATTTAAAAGCAACACTAAACTAAAAAGATGAAATACAACTCAATATGCTCAGTAAAATAATTTAAAACAAAAGAAATAAACACACATGATTTTCTTCAAGCAATTTACGTGACCCATGCACCTTCTACCAAACAAATTAAATTGCAATTGTCCTAGAAATGAACCTCTTGGCTGTGACACACTCTGCACACCAACTTCATTATGTTTTCTTTCTTCAACAAACAATTAAATATGTTCTCTTTGTTCCACATGCTTCATTCCCCAAGAAAGTGCTTTCTTCTACCTTTTTACCATTGAAATCTATGTTGCATCTCTCTCCATGAAGCCAAAAACTCGTTTCCTCTCTCTTCCAAACCAAAGGAACCGTTGCTTGAATACTTCAACACACAAAAAGTAGAGTTTCTTCTACCAAGGTGCCACATGTGCAAGCTTAAATGGAATAAAATAAGCAAAAGACATCTTCTTCCCCTAGTTATTCATGGACGGTGCTTCCCAATGCAACAAGCTAAACTTCTTCTTCTTCTCTCAACTATCGTGCATACTCCTATGCAATCAACTCTTCACTCTTAAAAGTGAATGGATACTCCAAAAGTAATTTCTTCTACAATGGGATCCGTGCATTCTTGTTCCAAGAATCAGAAAGCAACTCAATTAAAATCTCTCCTCCAAGCTTCACAAACCGTGAGAGCTCCATTCCCCAAGGAAGCAAAATAAGGAAACCACACAATGATGAAACCACTTCCAAACCAAGGAAAGAAAAGAAAAGACCGATTGCAACCAATTGCTCCACTCTATGTAACGTGTGGGAAGCTCTTTCTTCAAGATATTACTTTTCTAAACCCTTTCATTGAATGAGAAACTTTAAAGAAAAACAAAATGTTGCATTGAACACAGTGACAAGAAAAAAAACGAAAATGCTTCTTCATTCAACCATGAAAAACCTTGTGCTCTCACTCCCTTCTTTCAAAAAAAACGTTCCAGCCAAGAGATAAAAAATGAAGTGTCAGCTGGGAGCTCTCCCCTAGGCCGAGAATGTCTACAAAAAATGGGTGGGGTCCACCTCCAAAAAACCCTAGATGCCATGTCACCATTTTTTAACTATTGGGCTTAGTCTACTATACCAAAATTAGCCCAAATTACAAACATTTGTCTGCAAATTCTAAAACATTAAATTAAAGTTTAATTAATTCTAAAATGAATTTGTAGAAATTCTTCAATTGCTTGGTGCCCTTCCAAAAGTCTCACAGTGTAATTCCAAAATTTGCCCTGAAAATACAAATAGGAATAATTAAGCTCAAATAATTCCAATTAATTAAAATAAGAATTATTGGTCTAATTAAGCCCAAATAGTGAAAATGACACAATAACTAACAATTAAGCACAATTCATCAACACAATTCAGCGCGAAAAACTAAGTGAATGGTATAAAATGTTGATTCATCACCCCTTGTGCCCTGTCTCTTTCTCCACATCTTCACTCTCATTCTGTACCTCATTGGAATGGTATTCTTGAAAATAAGCAGTGGCATAAGTATCAACCATGAGAGTTCCCATGGCAGTACACATTAACACAAACCCAGTGAAAGAAAAATCTCCCATGGATGCTCTTTTAAGCAAGGTGAGGTTAGATTCTCAAAAGCATCCGGTAATATGTGGATGAAGCCAGTGGTTAGAATCACACCAGCTGCAAAAGCTTTTGCTAGGAAGAAAACATTCTTATCCGGACTTAACGCTGGTATGACTTTGCCCAGAAGAGGAATACACACCCCAACTGCATCGGCAATTAAAATTGATACCAAAGTTGTTATTCTGTACCTTAATGCTTTTCCTCTATCACGATTCACGTCTTCTTCGTCACATGTACATTTTGTTGTAACTAAAGTTCGAAATACAATCAAAAAGATTACAATAGAAGAAGAAAACAAGAACTTATGGTTTATGTTGAATCTAGCCATTGTAGATAAATCTTTAACAAAAAAAAAAGAAGGAAGAGAAAAGTAGAGTGGAGTGAAGAAAAAACGTTGGAGAATGATATATATAGGAAATTGTGGTATCATTAACCTTATTTATTAAAGAATTATTTTCTTAATTAATTTTATTTAATGTATAATTTTTTAGAGATGGATAAATCTTTTAACAGAAAAAAGAGAGAATGATTTAAATAGTGAGGCAGGTCATGAAATGTAGACATGAGTATGAAAAAACCAATGAAAAAGAAAAGTTTTTAGGAATTTGCCGGAGAGGCACACGAACCTCGTGATATTTGCTGAAGAGGCGCACAAACCACATGATATTTATGGAGAGGCGCACGAACATCGCGATATTTGATGGAGAGGGGCATCAACCTCCTGATATTTGATGGAGAGGCGCACGAACCTCATGATATTTGCTGGAGAGGCACACGAATCTCATGATATTTGATGCAGAGGCGCGCGAACATCGTGATATTTGATGGAGAGGCGCCCGAACCTCGTGATATTTTATGGAGAGGTTCATGTACCTCGTGATATTTGATGGAGAGGCGCACGGACCTCTTGATATTTGATGGAGAGGCACACAAACCTCGTCATATTTACTAGATAGATGCACGAACTCGTGAGATTTGATGGAGAGGTGCACAAACCTCATGATATTTGATGAGAGGCGCATGAACGTCATGATATCAGATGGATAAGAGCACAAACCTCGTGATATTTGATGGAGAGGCGCATGAACCATGTGATATTTGATGGAGAGGCGTACCAACCTCGTGATATTTGATGGAGAGGCGCACGAACTGCATGAATTGTTGGATAGGCGCATGAACCTCGTGAAATTTGTTGGAAAGGCGCACGAACCTCGTGAAATTTATTGGAGAGGCGCACTAACCTCGTGAAATTTGCTGGAAATGCCCACGATCCTCGTGAAATTTGTTGGAGAGGTGCACGAACCTCGAAAATTTGTTGGAGACGTGCACGAACCTCGTGAAATTTATTGTAGAAGTGCACAAGTCTCGTGAATTTTGCTTTTCAAGCTTTTGCTATTCCTTTTCTTTAATTGAAGATAAAATGGGTTTAGGAGGCTAGATAAGAACTAGAATCCAGGGGCCAATGTGATGATGCACATGCCCCTCGTGCCCTATCTCTTTCTCCACATCTTCACTCTCATTCTATACTTCATTGGAATGGTATTTTTGAAAATAAGCAGTGGCATAAGTATCAACCATGAGAGTTCCCATGGCAGTACACATTAACACAAACCCAGTGAAAGAAAAATCTCCCATGGATGCTCTTTTAAGCAAGGTGAGGTCAGATTCTTAAAAGCATCCGGTAATATGTGGATGAAGCCAGTGGTTAGAATCACACCAGCTGCAAAAGCTTTTACTAGGAAGAAAACATTCTTATCCGGACCCAACAGTGGTATGACTTTGCCCAGAAGAGGAATACACACCCCAACTGCACCGACAATTAAAATTGATACCAAAGTTCTTATTTTGTACCTCAAAGCTTTTCATCTATCACGATTCTCGTCTTCTTCGTCTCATGTACATTTTGTTGTAACTAAAGTTGGAAGTACAATCAAAAAGATTAGAATAGAAGAAGAAAACAAGAACTTATGGTTTATGTTGAATCTAGCCATTATAGATAAAGCTTTAACAAAAACAAAAGAAGGAAGAGAAAAGTAGAGTGGAGTGAAGAAAAAACGTTGGAGAATTATATATATAGGAAACTGTGGTATCATTAACTTTATTTATTAAAGAATGATTTTCACAATTAATTTTATTTAATGTATAATTTTTTAGAGATGGATAAATCTTTTAACAGAAAAGAGAGAGAATGATTTAAATAGTGAGGCATGTCATGAAATGTAGACATGAGTATGAAAAAACCAATGAAAAAGAAAAGTTTTTAGGAATTTGCTGGAGAGGCACACGAACCTCGTGATATTTGGTGAAGAGGCGCACGAACCACATGATATTTATGGAGAGGCGCACGAACATCGCGATATTTGATGGAGAGGGGCACCAACGTCCTGATATTTGATGGAGAGGCGCACAAACCTCATGATATTTGTTGGAGAGGCACACGAACCTCGTGATATTTGATGGAGAGGTGCACGAACCTCGTGATATTTGATAGAGAGGCGCACGAACCTCGTGACTTTTTATGGAGAGGCGCACAAACCTCGAAATATTTGATGGAGAGGCGCCCGAACCTCGTGATATTTGTTGGAGAGGCACACGAACCTCGTGATATTTTATGGAGAGGTGCACGGACCTCGTGATATTTGATGGAGAGGCACACGGACCTCCTGATATTTGATGGAGAGGCGCACAAACCTCGTGATATTTGATGAGAGGCGCATGAACCTCGTGATATTTGCTTGAGAGGCCCACGAACCTCGTGATATTTGATAGAGACGTGCACGAACCTCGTGATATGTGATTGAGAGGCGCATGAACGTCATGATATCAGATGGAGAGGAGCACAAATCTAGTGATATTTGATGGAGACGCGCACGAACCTCGTGATATTTAATAGAGAGGTGTACCAACCTCGTCCGATTTGATGGAGAGGCGCACGAACCTAATGATATTTGTTGGATAGGCGCATGAACCTTGTGAATTTTGCTGGAGAGGCGCACGAACCTCGTGAAATTTGTTGGAGAGGCGCACTAACCTCGTGAAATTTGCTGGAGATGCCCACGATCCTCGTGAAATTAGTTGGAGAAGTGCTCTAACCTCGAAAATTTGTTGGAGAGGCGTACGAACCTCGTGAAATTTATTGTAGAAGTGCACAAGTCTCGTGAATTTTGCTTTTCAAGTTTTTGGTATTCCATTTTTTTAATTAAAGATAAAATGGGTTTAGGAGGCTAGATAAGAACTAGAATCCAGGGGCCAATGTGAAGATGCACATGCCCCTCGTGCCCTGTCTCTTTCTCCACATCTTCACTCTCATTTTGTACTTCATTAGAATGGTATTTTTGAAAATAAGCAGTGGCATAAGTATCAACCATGAGAGTTCCCATGGCAGTACACATTAACACAAACCCAGTGAAAGAAAAATATCCCATGGATGCTCTTTTAAGTAAGGTGAGGTCAGATTCTCAAAAGCATCCGGTAATATGTGGATGAAGCCAGTGGTTAGAATCACACCAGCTGCAAAAGCTTTTACTAGGAAGAAAACATTCTTATCTGGACTTAACGCTGGTATGACTTTGCCCAGAAAAGGAATACACACCCCAACTGCACCGGCAATTAAAATTGATACCAAAGCTGTTATTTTGTACCTTAAAGCTTTTCCTCTATCACGATTCTCGTCTTCTTCGTCACATGTACATTTTGTTGTAACTAAAGTTGGAAGTACAATCAAAAAGATTAGAATAGAAGAAGAAAACAAGAAATTATGGTTTATCTTGAATCTAGCCATTGTAGATAAATCTTTAACAAAAAAAAAAAGAAGGAAGAGAAAAGTAAAGCGGAGTGAAGAAAAAACATTGGAGAATGATATATATATATATATATATATATATATATATATATATATATATATATATATATATGAAACTGTGGTATCATTAACCTTATATATTATAGAATTATTTTCTTAATTAATTTTATTTAATGTATAATTTTTGAGAGATGGATAAATCTTTTAATAGAATGGTATAAAGAATGATGTAAATAGTGAGGCATGTCATGAAATGTAGACATGAGTATGAAAAAACCAATGAAAAAGAAAAGTTTTTAGGAATTTAAATGTCGACCACCAAGCCGACCGCCAACTTATTTAAAAGAATGTCAACTCAGAGACCAATATGTGTTACGTCAGAACAACTTGCTCATGTCACCAAGCCACTCATCAAAATTTTTAACGTCGTTCAGCCTAATTAACGGCAAGGTCTAAATTGATTTAATTTTACACAATAAAGGACCTAATTGAGACCATTTAGAATACGAGAAGCTATTTAAGACAAACCTGCATAAATCGGGATGTCCAAAATGATTAAACCTAATTTTTATATATAAACAAACAACTAAATTTATTCAAATCAATCTGATTAAAATGTTTTTATACAATTCTTTGAAAAATTAAAAATATTTAAATTTACGACAAATTAAAAGTTAAATGTTATTTTTATTCAAGATGAATATTTTCTTTTAAACAAATATTCACAGACTAATCTTAGTCTATAAGACTTTTGTAGATATTTTGATCATAGTGAACTTTTCTAATAAAATACTTTTTAACTGAGTTTTTATAACCCCAATTCATATGGATTAAAACTAAACCATTTGAAGAAAACCTAATTGACAAATTACAAAATACATTTTTGAAAAAGTTTTTGCAACGAGGTTTTTCTTTTTTGCGTTTTAATGCTTTTCTTTATATGAAGTATTCTTCATCTCTTCTTCTACAACAGTCTCTGTAACGGTGACAGCGATGGAAGTAATAACAATGGTGACGATGGTAATGTGGTGCAATGGTGAAAGATAGTTCGATTTTTAACTATTAGTTCAGGTGTGCAATTAGTAACTGTGGGGAATGTAGGAAGCAATAACCTCAAACAAACTGCCCGAGGCCCGAGGTTTGATTTGGTAGGCTCTGTATTACAAGGCCCAAATCTACATTTGTGTTCGCATTTTGCTTTTGCAGATGCATATTACTGTTTGCACTCCCTTAACTTTGAAAATGAGTTTTGCATCCTTAATGGTGTTTTTCAATTGAGATTTCTGGGGTACCTATTGTGGGAAGCCACCAAAATAGAGCAAATATGATGAATTAATAACATAACATTGAAGATTTGAGGTCGCAATCCAATAACATTTAGAACGAGGATTTGTACAATCTTTAATTATTTATTTTCAATGTTAGTTCCACATTAGGTTAAATGCTAAATTATACATTTGAATAATGAAAATGATTAAAAGTGCATTCTCTATCATCCTTCATCGCTATCCCTTAGACCCATAATCATCACATAGCAAATTGGCAATACAATTAGAAAGGAATACCAACATCAGAACTTAGAATATTTATAACAAAAAAACAAAAAAGGTTAATAATCAACCTGGTAGTGCAAAATCAGTCCTCTATTCCGTACTGTAGAGCAGATTTTTCAGATTAAAACTTTTATAAATATCAAACATTTTCAAAAGTAAAGAAAATTAATTCTAAATTAATCAATTTTAAATTTCAATTCTAAATATTGAAAAATATTAAAAATAAATAATTCATAAAAATAAAAAAGAAAGAGGATTACTCTCTACACCACTCCACATTGCTCCTACACGACCATATTTTTTAAAAATTCCAAAATTATCCTTTATATTTTAAAAAATTCTACACCTTCACTTATTTTCTTCAACAGATTTCGAAATCTGTTGAAAAAAAAAATTCTTCAACGGAGGATTTTTCAAGCCTTCAACAGATTTTGAAATCCGTTGAAGTTTTCGAAAAATTCTTAAATGGATGTCAAAATTCATTGAAGAAATTTTTCATTAACAAATGTCGAAATCTGTTAAGGAATTTTTTGAAAACAGATTTCGAAATTCGTTTAAGAAATTTTCGAAAATTTTAACGGATTTCAAAATTTGTTAAAAAAGGGTATTTTTGGTATATGGTGGTGGAGGGAGCAATGTGGGATAGTGTAGGGAGTAACTCTCAAAAATAAATTATGAGAGTACATGAAAAACCCGCACATGACTAATGGGTGTTGGTGGCCCAAGTTGCTAGAGGTTTGAACTACTTTCCTTATCTTCTTTATAAAACATACCTTAGTATGATAAGGTATGTTTTAGCTTGTTGAAGGTGGAGTGGCTTCCAATGGAGGAAGCATTCTATTTTATGTTCAATATATTAAGTAAGAGACTCGATAAGAGTATTATCTTTATCCAAATTCTACTAGGTATCTCAACTCACATAAAGTAAAGTATTTGGTTACGAGGGTCGATGAAGGTTACCATGCTAGAGGATTGGTTCAAATGAGAACATTTTCGAACTGACATATGTGAACTAACTTTACTTGTAGAAAGGTTGGTAAAACCATAAGTTTATGAGTCTAAATATTATTGGTATCCTTGAAGTAAAATAGAATCTTAAAACATATGCATTTACGAGAATTGACAACTAGTTTTAGTTTGTCTTATTTATAAGGTTAATTTTGTAAGTTTTTAAGGTGTATTTTTCTTTTCCTCGCATTTATATGGATTGAAGAGAAAAGGATCAAAGAATAAAATTAGGAAAATTTGATACTTTAGAATGTGGAAGACAACCGATAGCCAGAGATAGGGAGGTAGAACAACACATGAGATTTGGAGACTGGTTTAGAGTTTTTATGTTGTTCTCTACTTTTGTTTTGTATAACCATTGGAAATCCTTGGATACTTACTTTCAAATTTTCCTTACAATAGACTATAGTTGATTCTTCTCATTTCCTTAATCTCTCTATACTTCAATTTGTAGCTCTGCTCTACTTTCATTCTTTATCGTTCTTGCTTCTCTAGCTTTGATTTTAAATTTACATGCACTTCTACTAATTGTTTTTAACTTCTTTCCATTTTGCACCGATTGAATCTTAGTTTACACTACTTACAATTTAGTTCAGGTTTTAATCATTTTCATTATGTACATTGTTTTTTTTGCATTTGTTTTAATTATTGCAATTCCAATTTTAATTTCATTTTGTAATTGTAATTGCATTAGAAAGTTTTACAATTTCAATTTAGTTTTAGTTGCAATTTCCATTTCTGTCCATCCATTTCAGTTTCAATTCTACATTTAAATTTCCATTTCACTGCATTATAGTTTTTGGCTTTTTAAATTCTACACTATTGTTTCATTTTACTCTTTCTCTCAATTTTTTTTTATTCATGGCTAATGTTAAATATTATTGTATACTTGACATCTCATTTTGATGTCTAAGTTATATTGACATTTTAAAAAATATCTATCATTTATCATTATATAAAAAATATTATTAAGAAAATAAAAGTATAACAGGAATCATGAGGAGATCACATTAATCATACAATGCATTCTCCTCTAAATTCTCTATATATCCTTCCATGTGGTTCCAAACTAGGACAGTTATTGTTGCATAATTTATATTAGTTTAAATACAAAGAAAATATTCTTTTGAGACACCTAAACTTTTTACATTTATTTGATACTATTTTTATTTATTTTCTATTTTTTTTTTTGAAAAAAACAAAAGTTTATACTTTTATAATTATTATTTTTATATTTTGTGTCAAATGAATGTAAAAATGTGTCATTGTATTATCACTCTTAATAAAATGAGCACATGGGAAGCTGCCAAATAACGTAGACTAAACTGGAAGATTTTTTGGTCGTGTATTAATACGAAAAAATGTCAATACCATGAAGTCAAAAATAGTTTTTTTGCATAGGCTTCTTAAATGATGTTCCCACCCTCCTTACAAAATTGAAAATAGATCAAGTAACAATATTGTAAGGAATAACTTTTTGAAATTTGACGTGATTTCTCAGTTATTGTCGCTAGCCTTATCAAATTAAGCAGAGGAGTGTATATAGTTTTAATAAAATAGAGGATCATTAATGGAGAATCAACCTTATAGTGTAATTTCATCATAGTGTAATTACATTTTGAAACTACTAGAATGATACAAGTTCTAAAAAAATCGTATATAAATAAATCATGTCAACTTGAAACCACTTCATAATAAAAAAAAAAGGTGTGTCAAACTGAAACGTCTTTGTTGCATATGAATTAAAATTATGTCTAAGTTATGACGATTTTATAAAAATTTATCAATAATAAAATTTGTTTCATATTGGTACAACTTCAGTTAACTGAAGTCTGTCAATTCTAAATAAAATAATAAAATAATGTTATGTTATGACATCCTTAATTTTAAGTGTATTAATTGAAGTACTGTCATGTTGTAATGATTTTAATTCTCCATACTTGAGTTGTCATATTGTAACGATTTTAATTCTTCATAATTGAAATTGTTACAACGTTATAAACTTTCGATCATTTCATTCAAAACTAAAGTCATTATAATATGATATAGTTTTAATTTATTTCATTTCATATTCAAAACTGGAGTCATTATAATATGATACAATTTTAATTTATTTTATTCCATATTTGAAGTCGTCTAAAATGGTAATGAAGTAATTTCAGCTCGGCAATTCTTATTCATTACAAAATGTTTCAGCTTGGCAATTCTTGTTCATTACAAAATCTTACCAAATTGACAGGACTTGCCCATACGAGAAATTTCTTTTTTAAAAGTTATACCATTTTGATAATTTCTACAATAAAATTACACCATAATGGTGAAAAAACATCAGTTAACCCTATCATCACTCCTGTCATTTAGCTTCTTTAAAGTTTTACTTGTTTCCTCTTGAGAACACAAATATTAGCTAATGTATATGCCTGTGTTAATAAATTTTGTAATTGTTCTACCATTTTCTATTTGGCTTCATCGTGTATTTAATATTATTCACAATGAACTAAGGTGAATTTTAAATGAAAATGCATGCCTTTGAAATAAAAGATTAAGGCGGCCAAAAAAGTTTTTACATTGAGGATGGCATTTAAAACCCTAACTAATAAATACAGTTATAAACATGAGACTAGGTTAATAATATACCAGAGATGTGGTAAAAGAAGCTTTACAAGCTGAGTTCTATTACCTCACCTATAAAATCTATATCCAAAAACAAAACAAAAATAAAAAATAAACAGTAAATCAACTAGGAACATAGGGTTCAAAAAGTTTAATACAAGGATTTGGATCATTCTGCATAATTTCAGCAGCACGTTCAAACTCTTCCCTCAGAACTTTGATGCTATATTTATCTACCACTCGCCCAAGATCATGAGATGTTTCAAAAGGATCCTCTATACATATCAAATGCCGATCGTTGCCAATCCTTCTAGTCCAGTCCTTCTCCCGTTTGCTACACCAAAATACAGTATAAAATATTCAGTTAAACAACGGAATGGAACACAAAAGGGTGTGACAAACATTTAGAGATAAAGAGTTCTCATACCTGATTATGCTTCCTGTGCGTACAGATATAACAGAATTTGCATAATCATGACAATATGCCCAGTAGTGGAAAAATCCCCGCACAAGCTGAGCAATTGTTTCCTTGTTCTGGCGACCAAAATCACCAAGTTTTTCAACTTTATCAAAGAAAGCACAATTAATATCATCCACAGTAACAGAATACGTTGTCTCCATCTCCTGTATAGAAAATAGTATTCAATCATTAAATTACAGAATTATTCATATGATGTGATGTTTAATGAGGTACAAACTTCACAAAGTTAACTGAAAGTCTTTGATTTGAATACTGCAAAAAAGTTATTCCATTGACACCGGCCACGCAATAGCTAAAATGGTTTTCTCAGAGTAAAAAGTGATTTGCCATTAACAACGACGCTTTGCCACAGCATAAAAATTTGAAGTGGTTTCCAGCCAATTGGAAAATGAAAATGAAAAGATACCTAGAACTTAGTTAATTAATTTTTTCATTCTGTGGAAAATGGAAACGCAGACCATTATGTTTAGATCAAAATAAAGGGTTACTTCAGAAACATTAATAGTGGAAACAGTGACGTTCTACTTCTTAAAAGGCTAAATAAAGAAATATCTGACATAGAGGAATAGAAGAATGAAGTCTGAAGTACACACCTGCAAGCATGGAAGGATGGCAGGTCTTCTCATTTGTAAATAATGAATGCACATCAAAACATACCTGAAATTAAAATTAAATTATTGTTTTTAGGCGATACATATCTGGTCATCATATTTAAATGAACTTCTTTGATCCTGTCTACTTTGATTTTGCAATATTAGGACAGTACCTTGCCTAATTATAATGAAGACAACAAAAAACTTTTTCAATAAGAATAGCATCAGAGGTTAACTTACGCATAGCTAGACAGAGTTCCATGGTAAGTTTCATTGACTCTTCTTGACTTAGCCCAATGTTTGATAATGAAGGCTAGCTGCCGTAACCTTGGATCTATTAGCGCATAATCCCAAAGAAGCTTTGTATTCACAACAGCTAGAAGATTGTTAATGCATATGTCACAAGAGATTCCAGTCACTGGATCCATGAGCTTTACTATGGGAACCCGTGCACTTGTCAATGCCTACAAACAAACTCAAATTAAGAACTGAAGAAATTTTTGTTTTAATTTAATTACTTCAAATGAATGTTTCCAAGAGCAGTAAACCAGCAGCAAATGCATTCTTCTGAAGAAAAATTGAGTCAGTCACTTACCAGTCATTTCTGTCATATTCACAATCTATTAATCCATTTCCTTTTCCTTCTTTATTATTACCTACATTTATTTCTATGTTTCCAAAAGATTGGCCATCAAGTTTTACTTACCATACAAATCTTTTAACCATAGCATTTTCTCCAAACATATCCAATAAAACTCAAACAGAAAAAATGGATTCGAGATGTTGTGGAACAAAAAGGGGTGATGAAGAGACTCAGACACAGGAGGCAAAGAATAACAGACAGAATATGTTAAAGTCTAGACACTAGCATTCACCAGTGAAGACAATAGCTTCTATGCTTATCCACCCATATAAGGCCCCTTTATAAGGGATCCACATATGTGAAAGTGTCAAACCAAAGACAGCAAAAACACCACATTATGTCCTACACCCATGCAAAAACACAATATAAATTAGGAAAGTCGCCTTATTTGAAGTCACTCAGCCTTAAATATGGCCTCTTAGAAGCATGCCTTTGTTGCGACGTCACGGATAAGTAATTTAGTATCACATTGACCAGTGGTATAGCAAAAAATAGAATATATAAGTATAAGTATATAAATGACATTTAAATCACATCATATAAACCAGTTTTATAAGGGTTAAGTTAAGCTTAAACTCAGATCCTGAAATGGCATCAAAATTCCTATATTATATGATATAATAAAGTCAGATTCCCTTTAATAAACCTCTTCATAAGAGAGTAACAGCAGAATTTTCAAAGATCTGTGTTTGCTGAAACCTTTCAATAAGAAATAGTAATCAAGCGACCTTCTTAGGTTTGCAAGGCTCAGGTAAGGACTACACTAGAGTTAGAGGGGTTCCTTTATTTGATAAAGGGGCGAGCATAATATTACTATGAAATATTGTGAAAATCTTCCTACAATAAACTACAAGTAAAATGTAAATTTTGTTCTAAATGCTTGTTGGGGTGGCATAGGAAGGATGAAACATCATTTTCCTGGAACAAACAAATATGTTATTCCTTGTTCTAGTGTTCCAGATGAAGTAAAGGAAACACTTGTGAAGCTGCTGAAAAGTAAAGAAAAAAATGAAAAGGAGAACAACCTTGATTGGGCAGAAGTTACAAAAAAAGTAGCAAAAGGAAAGAATGCTCTCCAACAAATGACAATCAATGCATTATATAAATAGAGATGTAAGATGTAATTCAGGAAGTTTGCAATGCAATTATGTTAATGCATTTCCATTTAACCTTGTAAGGAGTCCTCTTTTTATCCAAATGTTAAAGGCTGTTGGATAGTATGGTAAAGGTCTAAAGCCTCCTTATCATGAGGAAGGGTCTCCTATTTGAAAAGAGTTGTTAATAATGCAAAAGCCAATAAAAATGGAAAATTCATAGTAGGAGACAAGGAGGAAGTTGAAGACATTGAAGAAGGGGGAAATGATGAAGATGACATGAGTGATGTAGATCTTTGAGAGGAAGAGGATGACATATGAATTTGATTTTGAAGCTGTTTAGTATGAGCAGCAGTAGCAACAACCATAGTCAATTTACACCGTACTTCATCTGACAACCATTTTACACTGTCAATCTTATCTGGCCATGTCTCCCAAATCCTAGTGTTTATGTCATAAATTTCAAAAATAAAACTCATCTTATATCTCGGGAGAAATAAAACCCTCCCTTGCCAACTTCAATCTTCACCAACAATCCAAATTTTGATTAACTTTGAACAGCAACGAAGTTGATTACAGACTTGGGAAGTTATGCACCACAAGTAGGAAGATAAATAATCAAAATCTATAACCAGTATAATTATGCACATATATTCTATCATTACCTTCGCAAAGATATTAAGTGGCACATCCGCATGTTGTCCATTGGGAAGTATTCGGTGAACAGTAACTATTTTTTATTATCTAAGACAAAATTCAAGGACAAACCAGCCATAGCAAATTTCATTTTTTTCCCATTCAAAACAGAAGTCATTAAATCTCCTTTATGGAATTTTCATAGCAAGCTTATATAAGTACCTTTACTTCTTAAAAGTTATTGCTCATTTCTTTATATGTGAATACAAACCATCGAGATAAAAATGGAAATGCAAAAAAAAAAAAAAAAGAGACGAAAATTTTCTCACCTGCACATTTTGCAGATTATCTGATTGCAAAATATCTGCCAATTTCATTATAATCTTAGCTTTGTCCATGTCTGCTTCCTCAATAGCAAGGCAAACATCAATGTCACTTTTAGAAACACCAAACGAATTAGCACATGATCCATAGAGATAAAGCTTAGCTGCTGGCCATTCTTTGCTAACTAATCTCTCCAACAATGCAATTAATTGCTTTTGCTTCAGCTTTTCTTCTTCAGGAGGTATTAGAGACTCGTATATTGCAAGGAAAGGAACATTAAGAACATCAATGTCCCTTCGACAAACTAGCTTCCTTTTGTACATTCTTGCCCGCTGGCTTAGGATCTGCTGCCCTCTTGAATCCGATGATCTGGCATCCTGGCAATAAATGATAAGTGTAAATAACATCCCTACTTTACCAAAAAAGACACATGAACCTCATAATTTGAAAACCGGTAGATAACTGTAAAATTCAACAACCTATCTAGGTAGTAACATAAACTGGCCTTCAAACAAATTCAAAATTAAAAAACATCATTGTATTATCAACAATCAATAGATACTCAAAGTACTCAGTGGAATTTAGTTTAAAATTTAGCATAGTAATTATTTACAACACATAACTAGTTTGCTACCAGCAACATTATCAACAAATATAACAAGGGACCTTCTTTCGTGTGGCGCGGCGTTGCCTTGAGTTAGTCCTGTCATCAGAGTCATCCTCTATCAGCAATGAATCAGCCAACTTCTCCCCAAGGACATCAACATGAGCTCCACTTCCACCGGTCTCATTCACACCACTGGAATGCAAGTTACTCCCAGCAGGTTCCCCAGGGCGATCAAGCTGATCAGCAAGCCCCATTTCACGAACTACATTGCCTCTAACGTTGCTTCTTTCACCAGAAACCATTCTCACACCTTCCCTCTTACCATACAAATTCTCAATTCTACCTCCACCCCCACCCATTTCACCACCCCCCACCCTACCATCTTTCCTACCCTCCAAACCCTTCCCTCTATTCCTGTTCCCAAACCCTGGTGGAACCCTACTAGCCTCATGAGAAAACGACCCACTAGCCGTATAACCCTCAAGTCCTCTTCTTTCCATGTCCACAACATCATGATTACCCTGAGGAACCACATTCCCACTGGAATTAGAACTGGGGTGATCGACATGCAAGTTCCTGTCGAACCCGTTGTACCCTCTGTTGAACTTCAAATTGAGCAACGAGTCCACATTGGGAGAAACTTCAGATGCAGAGTACGCAACCGTGGGCAAAGACCCGAACTGCAGCTTCAGTTCTTGCTGCTGGACGAAACCATCGACCTTGCTGTTCTTTTCTTCGATGGGAAACCCTAGTTTTCGCAGATCGTGGGTGAGGCCAGCGTTAACGTTGACGCCGTTAGTGACGGAGTTCGGGGTGACGGGGAAGTGGTTCCGAGGAGGGGGGAAAGGGTTATGGGGCAACCCAAAAAAGTTCGGAGGGTAAAGCGGAGAAGAGAGAGTGTGGGACCAAGGAGGAAGATGGTGAGGGAGAGGGAGGGCGTGCGGGTGATCGGCGCCGGCGATTGGCCACTGCGGCGAGCCAACGGGGATCGTTGGACCGACGACGGCGACGGCGGGATCTGTCACCGGAGACTGTTGCCGCGGGTGTGGGTGGTGGTGGTGGGGACGTTGGATGAGTGAGAGGAGGAACTCACCGCCGTTAGAGGGCGTCGGCGGCAGTGGCAGGTCACCTCCACCGCCGTTCATGGAGGCGGGTGGCGGCGGAGAGAGGGTGACGTAGCAGTTGTGAGATTGCGAGGGAAGAGAGAGCGTTGAGAGAGAAACTTAGAGGAGAAGTGTAGGAATGGGAGTGTGTGTGTGACTTTTAACTTTATATAAAGCCAAATGTGATTTTGGTTGGTTATTATTTTTTAAATTATTGCTAATCTTTTATCTTATCTTCCTTTATTTGATAATAAAGGAGATAAATTATATTCTAATTAATCAATATCTAACATGTTACCTTTTTTTTTTACCATATAACTAAATAATGTTAAAATCATCATTATCACCAATCTAAATTCTTCATATTATTAGTTA
Organism: Vigna reflexopilosa; assembly: GCA_027742785.1. Lineage (NCBI taxonomy): Eukaryota > Viridiplantae > Streptophyta > Magnoliopsida > Fabales > Fabaceae > Vigna > Vigna reflexopilosa. The sequence goes on from CM050929.1 coordinate 22,053,907, forward strand.
AAAATCATTGTTCATATGATTTCTAAAAGAAAAAAAAATAACTAACTAGTTTGATTATGGTTTTTCTAAACAAATATATTACGATAAAAGATTTTGCATTATTTTTAATAGCCAAAAATAATCATTATAAGTTACAGATTAAAAGTTACTTTCAGTATATAATTATTAAACACGTAAAATTATCATGTTATCAATCAACAAGAAAGCTTTAATTTTAATCATTAAATAATAAAAAATATTTTATCTTTTTCCAATATAGTAAATGTATATTCTAAAAAATAAGGTCAAAAAAATATGTTTAACAAATTAACAAAAATAGGCATTATTAAACTGTAAATAAGTAAAATGTTTTGGTGTGACGTGACTTAAGGAATGTTTATATTTTTTTTATTTCTATATTTATTAGAAGATAAAACACAAATTGGTCTATTACAGGTAAAGACAGTATAAAAGTTATTTATTAAAAACAAATATTAAATATTACATATATTATATCAGAGGGTTGTGGAATGAGAGAGGAGGAACTTAGTGAAGAAGTTTGGTGATGTGATTGGGTATGACTTTATAATAAAGTTGTCATGTGGAAATTTTATTTATTTTTTATATATTTTTTCTCTAATTCTTATCTTGTTTTTTTGGTATTTGATATAGAATAGTCTAAATATCCTTATTAATAAACATCTAACAAATTTGGTTAAATATTTTAATTAATTAAAGAATCACACATCTTTATATTTTAGTATATTTAATGCATTTAAGAATATAGCATTAAATAAGACATTTTCAAAAATAAATATACAAATTAAATCTTTTAGTAAATAAAAGTATGTTAGAAGTGTTTGTAGAAAACTAATTAAAAAAATTTCCTATCTCTAAAATAAGATATTGAAATTGTTGTTGTTGATAGTTATCATATTTTCTAGTTTAAGGAATGATATTGTTGACTTTTATAATTTTCCTCTTTTTTAACTTGTGTTGAAAAGTTTAGTTTATTAACCACAGTAGATTTTAAATTCATGATGAAAGACTTTGTTTATTTACAAAGATTCACTTGATGTTTTTATGGGGTCCGTTGATGTTAATTTGTAATACAATCCTATATTAAACAAAATAATAAAAGATAATCCAATTAGAATATTATCTATTCATTATAACAAATTCATGAGATATTATAAATATATTTCAAATATATTATATTTTTTAAAGTAAATTCGACAATACCTTTAATATTGTTTCGATTGATTAAATATCTCATTTCAGATTTCATACAAAATATCTAACAGCCTAATAGATTAAAATTTTAAAACATTTTTATTTTACTTTTTAAAAAACTGTCTTGAATTCAATAAATAATATGATGAACAATGGTGATAATAAAGTAGAATAATAAAATAATTAGGAAAGACAACAGAGAAAGGGATATTTAATTTAAAAAAATGTATAACTTACTATAAAAAAGATTTCACAGTTCTAAAATATGCAAATTTAATGCATTGGTTTTTTGATATGAACTTTGATTAATTATAATCAACCTGAATATGCATATATATTAAATTTTTCTCTTTTAAAAAATATATTTCCCAATTATCATTTCTAATGACTTTTTTTTTATAATAATCCGTTATTAATAAAAATATCACTTTAATGTGTATGCAAACATGATTACTCTAAAATTAAAGAATGTAATTTATGTAAAAAGTTATTTATTTCTTTTGTGCAATTCACGTTAACATGATATTTTTTTATCAATAAAAGACTTTTAAACGAATTTTTCTTTAGATATTATCATGCACGTTTAGAAGAGAGTTAACTTTTAACTAAAATCAGTAGGTAAAATGTGCATGTGACTAATTTTAAGCAATTATTAAATTATTATAAATAATATTTAAAATATTATCATTTGAAAACAAATCAATAATGATGCTAATTAAATACTAAAATGATAAATATAAGTCAATTATATATGACAAATTTCCATGTGATATGACTCAATTTGTAATAAATTTGCAAGCATTAATGTAATTAATACTCTTCAAAATGTAGAGATGGAAATAAGGAAAAAAAACACCAATGAAAAAAAAGAATGAGTGTTTATTCCTACACCTCACCCATCCATCTTGGTTTACATCTTCCAATAGATATTTTTGCATCTTCCAATAGATATTTTTGCCCTTTATTTATTAAATTTGGAAAAAAATTAATAATATTCCAACAAATCTTCTCTATTGTTTCAAGTGGTGCAGCCAGAATTATTCTTTATTGTTCCATCCCTTCAAATTCAAGGTAACTCTTTCAGGATGAGAATACAAAAGAGATAAATACAGTTCTCATGACATTATTGTAGATTCTGAAAATTAGCAACTCCTTCCAATTTCATAATGCATTGTAAAAACTCCTCATGCTTAGCAGTGTATATAACTTGACCTCCATAATTTCAACATAACCCTGAAAAGCTACAAACTGACTATTTATATGGTAGTACATATTGTACAAACACAATCTATATTGCACGATCCATGATTCACATCGCATGATACAAATCATTACAACACTTATGTTTGTTTCTAAATCAGTCTTGTACCGTTCAAATTACTTTCATAACTGTATGAATCACAATTATGGTTTAATTCAGTGCAGTGAATCATGGAAGGAATTGTGCATAGGTCACACTACAAAACAGATCAGGTTAAACGACGAGGCAACTCTTCACCTCGTCCTAGTTCTTGTTGTTGCCATCGACTAGAAGTAGCACTTGTAGGACCTTCTGGCAGTCGGAGCCGCCGCAGATGTGGATGTAAGCGGAGGAGTTCACGGCAGCCACTCCCAGGAGCAAGAAAAACCCTAAACTGCAATTCCAACTACGGTGAACATCAATCGCAGATCCAATTGCAACGAGCGTCAACCGCACTTCCAAGTGTGACTACCGTGAATCGCATCTCAAACTCCGGCAGCTTCTCAACCTCACTTCGAGGTGCGGCAAGGTCTTCAACCTCACAACCACCACTGCAAGAGCTCACCCCACCGCGACACAACCACCAAAAACAAGTTTGTGAGAATAAAGAACGAAACTGCAACAAATAAAATGAGGGAGGAGGAGAAAAACACTCCGACAAAAAAAGAAGAGAAAAAAAAGAAAATGTAAGAGAATATAAAATACGGTGACAAAAAGAGGTAAAAGTCGAAGAGGTTAGTGTCTTATTTTTAATTAGTGAATGAATCAAATAAAAAACAATAAAAAAATTATCTCATAAGTACACAATTGAAAATAAATTGGAAATACGAAAGAAAGAAGAGGAAGGTGCAGATGAAATGAATGAAGTGTACAAAAGAACACTCAAAACAGAAGCTACTGGAATAAATAAACAAAATAGCTTAAACATTACGAATAAATTCAGCAGAATTCTCAGAATTCAGAATTCAATTCTATAAACCACCAATGACAAATCAATGAAATTAGAAATAACAATCGAAAATAGTTCAGTTGATTAGAAAATTACCTTCGTTTTAAGAAGCAGCATAGGAAGAAATAATAGTTCAAAAGCAATAATATTATTCACCAAATTATTTCTTCACGGACTCTGTTTCCAAAACTATTTTTGAATAAAATTGAATTAAAAAACTAATTGAAATATTTCTTGGCATCCTTATATATAATATGATGAGTTGATATCCTTGTATCAAACTTTGTACAATAAGTTGCTACTTAGTAATAATAAATAGTAAACTAAAATCATTCCAATGTATTCAGCAAAATTCTGTGATGAATGTTTTTTACTAAACTTCCATCTATCTGTACATATGTTTGAAATTGGAATTTATGTATAATTATACATAAATATTATTTTTATTTCTGTTAGATGTCTTATGTCCAGGTTCAGTAATTAGGTTCAATTCAAGATGAAACAGGTAAAACATTCATTTTAAACCTAAAAAATGATTTTAAATTTTTTTATTAATATTTATTTATTGAATTAATTATCAAATTATGTTTAAGAAAACTTCAAAAAAAATTTAGTGCTAATTTAAGTCTATTGAACTAATTATAAAATTATGCTTAAGAAAAAAAGTCTTAAAAAGTTTGAATAAATTATAATTTTGTTTAAGAAAAGAGAATGATTAATTATATTTATTCTCTTCTAGTTAATTTTGATTTCTATTTTCTTCTTTTATTTTTTATGATTTCTTATATTATAACATTTTATTTATAATCTATTAAACAAAATATTATATGTTTTGATATTATACAGCACATAGATAAGAAAACATGTAATTTACACAACCTTCTAAATATAAAATATCTCAAAAGAGTTAAATTGTTATACAAAGCATTCATGTGTATATCCACATTTATATGTATGTCTATATATTAAACTATACATATTACACGACAATATCCTCTGGCTCCATCAAAGGCAGGATATCACCTATAACATCTTCTGCTGACACCAAATGGTGATCATTCCTAAAAAGATTATAGCACACAAAAAGACAGCACAAAGGTAAGGATAAGCTAGTATACAAAGAAATTAACATGTCATAATTTAATATAACAAATCATAGATCAACAGGGGTGGGCAAATCAAACTGAACTGCCTTGCACTATTAAAAACTGCACTGAACTAAAAACTAGTTTGTTTGAACTGAACTAAAAAATAGTTCGGACAAACTGAACTGAACTATATTTTGTTTTATCAAATTGTACTGAACTGAACTATACTGAATTGTACTAAACTACAATATAAACCAAACTGCACTACTAATTATACTAGTTTTGAACTAAATTGTACTAATCTTAACCAAAAACTCAGCAATTCAGCAACACTAACATTATAATCAAGGATAAAAACCTGAAAAGGGATCAATAAGAGATACGCCAACAAAAATACAATATACTTAACAGGTTCATCTTAAGTTATATTACATAGAAACTATAAACTTCATTAATCTATCATATGTACAAGCATAAAATATATCTAAACATATTCACAATGGTTCAAATAGTCTAAGAAACTACTCAAATATCTATTTCTATCCAAACTAAAAATCTGTCTACCTAAAGCCTAACATACTTGATAGTCTAAGTTAAAATGCAAGAATTGTACCTACCTTATAATAAAACCTCAAGGTAAGTGCCGAAACAAGTTTTGAATGTTAAAAGGTTACAAAAGACTAAACTAGTTACTAAGAATCACAAAGAAATCAAAATATACCTATACTACTAAAAATTACAACACTAACTAGTAAAATTAGGCTAATAAAAATGTACTAGTTTTAAAATATGATTTTAACACTATCTAATAACAAAGCAACTATGTACACGACTTTAAAATCGCTTAACTGAACTAACTGAACTCATATTTGTGTCATAAGGGTGAAAATATAAAATATGACTATATGAATCTAAGAAACTGGAAGAAATCAACAAAAATAGGACATAACACTAAGTACTCCTACAAACACTAATTAAAAACTAACTAACCTAATTCCTACAAGTTTCAAACAACTAATGAAAGCTAGAAACAAAGTTAACTACTAAAACTGATGACAAATTCGAAATTTGACCTATTCACTAAAATCTATCCGCTAAAACTACGCCTATTTAAGCTATGCATAATTATGACTTACTATACTAAGGGAAATGTAACAGAAGCTATCTCAACAAGTTCTAATTGGTAAAAATTAATGTAGAAGGCTTAAAAACAATACAAACAATTACTAAAGCTTTTGGCATATAGAATATAATAATGATCACTGTATATTAATTATAATGAAAGTGATTGAAAAATTATGGCAAAAATCCCAATCTTTAGAAAAAGTTGGAAACAAGAGGAAAAACTGCTTTGAGGGAATTCTATTATGAAAAACAATATCAAGCCAATCGGATACATACATACAATCTGTAGTTTAATTGTCTTCCCATCCTACTCTATAGTGGAATTTTTTGCACAAAGTAAAATGTAATGATCAATTGAGCAACAGTCTTACATGAGTTCAAGTTAAAAAGGTGTTATATTGTACTCACAAAATCAACTCTGATGGTGCTTATGTAGCTCTCAATGTATGAATCATCCTGTAGCACAACATAGAAATTAACATTAAAGGTAGTAATTTTAAAAAACAGTATTGAGCATTGTGTACTGTCTCCAAGACAAAACAACATGAAATAAAAAGCATTGAGGTTATAGTCTTACGCACATCACAAGTACTTTAGATAACTAACAAATTGTGGCAAAGCTTCAATCATCCAAATTAATAGCAACACTTGAAGGTCTCACTTCATCTTGAGAGGATATCTCTACAAAAATAAAATAAAATATTTCATAATTTTTGAACACTTAATATAAATTAAAAAATATATAAATTTGTCATATAATCTTACCTTGCTCAAATTTATCAAGTTCTTTAGGATCCTCATCAAAAAGTATAGAGAAATGTGTTCCTTTTAACCAATCTTGTGTGCAAACCAGCACTTCCACTACTTTAGGCGTTAGGCAACTACGATAAGGACTAACCACTCTTCCTCATGTACTGAATGCACACTCTGATGCTACGGTAGAGATAGGAATGGCTAACACCGCTCGAGCCATGTTCGCAAGGATAGGAAATCTAGTCGAGTTGACTTTCCACCAATGTAAAATATTAAGCTCAACTAACTTTATATAAGGTTCAAGATCCTCTCTCAAATATTTATCAAGCTCTAATATATAATCAAACACATGTCCTGTAGCTCTTAGGTAGAAACTCATGCCATGAGGATCATCATCATCATCATCTAGTTGAGATTCTTGTTGGCTACTTTGATAACCTTCCTCAATACCTTGATATTGTTCATAAAGTATTTTTAAAGATGAAAATAATTTTGATTTCAATTCATTGGCCATACTAGATTCAAATAGGTAGTCAATGAACTAATTAACAAAATCCAACTTACTCCTAAGGTCAAGCACAACAACAATCAATAATAAGATATTAATTCCATTAGGATTTCCCCAATATTTTTCATACGTGCCCTTTATCCTCATTGCCATCAATTTTATGCTCACATCACTACTCTTAGAATATTGTCAAATCCTTTTACCAATTCCAAACACCTCAGTCATATACATATGACTAATGACATAAGAAGAACCAGAAATTCCATTTTCTTCAACGCATGCCTTGAATCTAGCAAATCTAGCGAGAGAAGATTTAACATATTTAACTGCACTTCGAATTTTTGAAATTGAATCTTGAATCTCTTTTAAGCCATCCTTCACAATCAAACTTAATATATGAGCACAACAACGCATATGAACATATTCTCCCTTTAAGACAAGACAATTCCATGATAACATCTTTCTTTTGAGGTACTGGACCCCAACATCATTTACTGTAGCATTATCCACGGTGATACTAAGGACTCGCTTCAACTCCCAATTATTCAAACAAGCCTCAACATGTTTAGCAATGAGCTCCCCTGAATATCCCGTTGTTCGAGAAAAATTCAAAATTTTCTTTTGAAGTTTCCAATCATTATCAATAAAGTGAATTGTTAAACTCATGTAATTTAGGTTTTGGATTGAAGTCCATGTGTATGTAGTTAAACAAACCCTCTCACATTGCTTTGATAGAAACATTTTCAACTTTGCTTTTTCCTCTTCATAGAGTTCCTTCGCCTTAACGTAGTGCGGGATGGGACTTCAAATCGTGGTTGCAAGGACCATACAAAGTCACGAAAGTCCTCATTTTCCACAAATCGAAAAGGAAACTCGGGCTTCACAAGCATCTTCACCAACTTCATTCGAGACACATTTTGGTTAAATTTAGAAGTAGTTGGTGAAGGGCTAACACTAACTTCTGTAGTTGATGACAAAAGTTTTTGCCTTTTGAATGCTTCTCTATTAGGATTTTCTTTGCATATCGTCAAATGATTCCTCATCTCGCTTATTCCATCCAAATATTTAATTAAATCACCACAATAATTTCACTTAGCCTTCTTCTCATAATAAGGTTTTTGTTTAGTAAAATGTCCCCACACATCTGATCGACATTTATTATTCTTAGTTGACGATGAATTGATACAAGGAGGTAAATGATCCATTCCAAAAGTATTTGGTGTGAGGGTTTCTACCGTTCTGACATTCACGTCACTACATTAATTAAAAGTTCAGTCAAATAAAAGGCAAATTTATCTAAATGATGATGATGATATAAGGTCTGAAAACAAATTCAGAAATCACGTCACTACATTGATGAAAGTGTTGTGATAAACTCTGAAAACAAATTCAGAAATTTCCAGGAAGGTGTCTGGAAATGGGATGGCAGAAGTAATTCCAATTCCAATGGGAAACCCTAGTTTATTGTGATGGGAACTCCACCTAATTGTGTGGTACACTCCAACATGTAAGTGCTTTGCTACAATTTTATCTCTCTATTCAATTTTAGCTCATTTTAATTTAGTAAGAAAAATAAATAGAACTTTTTATTTGAGAAATTTGTAAGTAGCCAGTCCTTTTTTTTCTCTTGCGCTTATTTACTTCTATGCTCTTTTAATCACCAATTTAGTACACACTATGATCTGTAGTGAGTCTTAATTAGAACAAAAAGAAATCAATGTTAATTGTGTGGAAAAGTTGTTTGAGGATCCGTAAAAATATTCATTCATGTGAAATATTAACGAAGACCAATGATACCAATGAAATGTTAGATATGAACAATAAATAAAACAGAAACAAAAGAGAAAATACTACGCTGAAAGCATTATAAAATGACAATAACAAAGCATGAAACTTAAATTGCAGAAATATGATCATTTGCATCAATTTTTTTTCACCAATTAGGAAATGTTAACACTGAATGCTTAACTTATATTCGCCTAAATGTGTCACCAATGGATGATACTTAAGATCTGGAAGCTGCCAGAATGATCCAAGTAGAAATAGCAAGCATTAAGTCAACTCATCCATGTAAATATTGATCCTTTATAGAGGAGGAAGTTAGCCGACAAAGCAAGGAAAATATTATTCACATGATAAAAAATGACTATTTTTTCATGTACTTTAATAAAAATCAAATCAAGATAAAATATATTTTATAAAATACACTTCTTTCTAGTTTTTTAATTTCTGAAGAGAACCCTAGAACCTTTTAAAAAGGGATTTCACCCAAATTATGTGTGCATTGAGTGCCACAAACAAGAGGAATAAAATTGCTATAGTTCGAAGTTCACAGAACAAATAACGCATCATAAATGTTTTTTTCTCCGTGGCCAAAAGTTAAGTAGTACACATATACAAGCACCATTAAAATATGCCTTTGGTGTGCCCAACAAGGGTGTGTAATATTTAGTGCACCTCCTTGATATGAAGAAGCCAGCTTCATATTTTATCTTAATTTACTTCAAAGCTTACAATACTAATAAGTGTTCAATGCTCAAGATAAAACATTTACATTGAAATTATAAGAAGAATCTTCTTCTTTAGCCCTCCACAAAATGGATCACAAGGAAAGTATGTAGAAAAAACAAGAAGCTGACATGAACAGACTGAATAAAATTGAGTCGACATCATATCAAGAATGAAGATCTAATAAACATTGGAGTTATATTCAAGTCTTGTAACTGCTTTAAAGAGATAAACTAGAAAAGCTAGAGACTAATAATTATTTGACAATAATGCGGAACTCCAAAGAGAATTGCTAAACAACAATGAATAATGCATCTCGTATCGCCAATTTTTTTTTTCCAATTAGTACGAATATTCCTCACAGTTTATACATGCACCTATTAGCTCATGCACTTGTTCATAGCCTCAAACAGTTTGAAAACTCCCGAGAAACTAGAATGTCACCATTACTTAAAAATGTACAAGATTCAAGTAAACACCAGTTTAAGAGAATCATATAAGAAACAAAATCATAACATGGAACTAAATAGTATCAAATGTGCATTAACAATGCACAGTAGGTCAAATGACAGACCATGGACAATCCTTTGCTACAATTGATTAGGAGCTTAAGTCAAACTATCATTAGCTTCCTGATGTCTACACAAGAATTATCTACTAGAAAAAAAGAGACACCAAAACTTGGGAACATTGGCACACAACCCAACCAAAAAAAAATATGGGAAGCAAGGTAAAGCTTTTCAACAAACACGGAAAGAGTGTGATATATGCTTGTAAATGCTATGTAAATTTCATTTAACTCAAACTTGCCTAACTATTCTCAGCCAAACTCTAACATGACCTCGTCAAAGAATACATACTTGCCTACGTTAGTGTAGTTGCATCAGCAATGACAAAGGGAACTCATGTCAATCTCCTAATTGAAGCATTTTGTGAGTCTCTGTTTTGTACATGTTTCCCTCTCTTCCTCCTCTTTACTCAACCTATTTGTTAAAATTTTCAAAACAGGTAAAGTAAAGGGTTCCCTCAACTGAAAACAAAGATATGATATAATTTTAGGCACAGCAAAGGGTTTGGCCTATCTGCATGAAAAATAAGCACCTTAAATTCATCAATCAAGCAGAAAAATAAGCACAAAAGATGAAAAGGGACAATAAAAATGGTGAAAAAAAGAAACCCCACAACATTAAAATTTCATAAAACATAGGTTTAAGGAAAGTACAGAGTAAAGCAGCAGCACAAAAAGGTAGAGACCCAACACATAGAGGTAGAGACAACACAGAGAGGCAGAGGTCGCGATGGAACTCTCCTTTGTCGACAAGGTCATGGTGGCAATGGTCGCGCGTCATGGTAGGGCCAAGGTAGAGTCACAGTGGGTTTTCGTTGGAGCTCTCTTTCGACGACAACGGTGGGCAACGTGACCTAGGGCACATTTTAGGCATAATTGGAAAAGAAAGAGCGATGAAAAAACGCAATACAGTTCTTGTAGTTAACTGAACCAAAAATGTCATAAGTTCAGTTTTTTTAAAACTAAACTATAAAATAGTATATTTAACTTTTAGTAAAAATGGATTAGTTTTTTTTAGTATAATATAGTATAATTTATTTCCATTGACTATTTGAAGTTAGAAAGGAATCTAGCAGATCCTCTGATAAAACCCTTGGAAAGAAATATGATCTTAGAAACATCGAGGGGAATGAGACTTAAGCCACTTGCAAACAAACAAATGATGGTAACCCAACCTTTGTGATTGGAGATCCCATGAATAAGGTTCATGGGTAAAAACAAGTCACTTGTTAGTTCTGATAACACTAATTTGATTTTAAATCAAATATGTTCATTCCTATGGTGTGTGTGTGTGAAAGTGCTACAGACTGAATTATTGAGAGTTTAAACTTTGTAATTAAACAAAGTTTTTAATGATTTTCATATCCCTTATGGGTGGTGTGTGATTTGCATCATACACTTGAAGAAATCACCTATATGAGTGTTGAGTAGGGCCGCTTGCATGAGATCTTAGTATGATCTTTAGAGCACTCGTGAATACCGGGCACATGCATGACCTAGTAAGCGTAACACAACAATAACAGCAAAGATTATGGGGGTGTATTGTGATTGATAAACCTCTAACACATGTCAAGTGTCTTTGGTTCATATAACTTGCTATACCAACTACATTGTGTGTTAAGTTTGTAAATCAAAGACTGGTTCATATAGCTTGTTATACCAACTACAATGTGTGTTAAGTTTGTAAATCCAAGACTGGTTCATATAGCTTGCTATACCAGCTCTGATGCATTACATCCCATGAGACCCAGAATAAAAGTTTTATCTTTTCTTTCAACTTTCTTTTGCAATAAGTGGGGGATTATTGTAATAATGTTAGATTATTGCAAAAGAGATGTTGCTTAACGGTAGTATGCCAACATTCAAATTTTTCAATGCCAATTAATTTTGCAAAGTTAAAATCATTGATTGGTTTTAGTATCTTTTATTTATTTTATTCTTTCCTAGTTCTATAAATAGAGAGTTCTTTCCTCATTACAAAACACACCAAAAGCAGTCTTTTCTCATTCTCCTTTCTTATTTTCCTCTTCCAAAATTATTTTGGGTTTATTTTATACTCTTTTTAGAGATCCTTGCTAGTTCTGAGATCCTCAGAAATATTCTGGGAAGTTCCTGTTGTATCTTGGGAGCTTGCGCAATACACCGCATATAAGTCTTTAAGGACAGTGAATCTACACACCTCAGGAAATTTTGCGATTTGAGTTTTTCTCAGCATTTTTTACAACATAATTAACTATAATTCAGTACAAATTAGTTATTTTTGCCCAGCCCTAATCAACATTCACAATAGCCCATCAAACACATGATCATATCACAATTTGACTTCTATACTCAATTATCTAGATCTAATGCTCACATAGACTCCATTGAAGGCGTGCACCCATGGTAATATTTATACTCTAAGAGTCATAAACAAGGGTAACTCGACCTACTTCATGAGGTTAATCTTCCCCTCTTAGACCCAAAAGGGTTAGGGTAAAGACCTCCTACCATTCTCTCCGCCACCACATTCAGTTTGACATGAGTTGAATGATTGGTAGAATATCAGGATACCTTCTCTCTAAAGTCTCGATTTCAAGCATTCATCACAACTTACTTGAACATTGAATCTCTCCTTGAGATTCTTCTCACAACACACATCTTTCATTTTCACAACATACTCATACCATTTCAAAAGCGTCAACAATTATCAAAACATATGCATCGTAAACCAATCACACAATAACACAATTTTCTTCACAGGAACTAGGTACACACACTAGGCAGGGAAAATAACTTGGAAATCCTCACCAAAAGCTTAAGAAGAGTCCAAAACCCCAAAAACAACCTAAAGAACATCTAAAACTGATGTCCAGAACCTCAAATTCGAGATCACAAACCACATAGTTATTGTCAGACAACTCAGATTCACCAGATGCTCTCCACTAGATGGTTACCACCAGACGCTTGCCATCATACACTTGTCACTAGGCACTTACTACCAGACGCTCACTACCAAGCACTTACCACCAGACACTCTCTACTAGATGCTTACCATCACACGGTCACAACCAGATGCTATCCACCAGACGCTTACCATCAGACGCTCACTACTTGACGTTCTCCACCAGATGCTTACCACTAGACGTTCACTATCAGATGTTCTCCACCAGACGCTTACCACCATATTTTAGCAAAATAATAGGCCAACTAAGTACTAAATGACCCAAAGAGAGTTCCTAAATCTACAGAATTTCCCCAAAACCATGTTTTTACAATTTGACTAGTCAAAACCCCCCATTTTAAGCCCAAAATTCACTCTTGTTCTAATTTATTACAAATCAAAGTTTTGTAAAAACACATCGACTCAGATTTACTAAATCTGAATTCCCAAGTAAGTTTTCAATTCAACACACCACTTTTACAAGTAACTCAACATACCAAATTTCACGATTCAATTAAATTTCACAAATTTACCACCACATCATTATTCAAACATCAAATATAACATGTCTACCAATCAAAATCAAATAAATTAGCTTCCCTTAACTGGTTGACGCTCTGACATTCTAAGAACTCTAAAATTCCTCCTTTAACTCCAAGATCTCAATTTGCTCCTACAATTCATGACAATTTGATCAGAGTATACCCTTAGTACAACCAACCAACAAAGAGTCTTTGAGGAGACTTAGACCCCAAATGAGTGAAGAAAACCCCTACATGCAAAGACACCAAAATTTATGGAAAAATGGTAGAAATCAACTTATTTTATAGCTCAAATCAATCAGCTAGAAATGAAGATATTGCCTCAAGGATCCCTTAGGCGATCTCTGATCTTCCGATAGATTAGTAGAGAGTTAGAATTTCTAGAGAGAAGGTAGAGAAAATTTTAAACAATGAAGTTTTAGAGAGGTAAAACTGTTTAGATATTGAAACTCCTTGTTAGAAATTGTTTTTTATACTTTTGATATTTTTGAAATAAAATAATGAAATATCATTATTTAAAACACTCTACCGCATCTAATACTTGATTTTTGAGGGTTTTACATGTATAGTGATTCCACTTGTGCCTCTCTTTACTTTCTTTTATTCTAGAGTTCTTCTTTGAGAGGTTTTGGTAGATTTTATTCCTTGAATCTCATATGCTTTGTATACCAATGCTTTTATCTCATTTGTGGCTAATATGTTTTATTCTTATTTTTATTTTATTTAATGAACTTTTATTAGGATTATGTTTTTTTTCTCAATTTTGTTTTTCGGTACTTTTCGATTTATGAGTTTTGAAAGGTTTTTGCATATACTTTAATGAGGAACTATAATTTATATTTAAATTGAATTTCAAAACTATTAATTAAATTAGAATTTAGCCTTATGATGGAAAATGGAGATGAAATCCTAATAAAATAAGCAAACACAAGTTAAGAACAACGAAATTAACTAGATAATTTAATAGATAATTTTAAGTAAATAAATAAATAAAAAATTTAAATAGGAAACATCATTCTTATGTTTGTCTTAGTTTTTTCAACTCGTTGAATCGTCCCTACATGTCATTTATCTGTCTTGAACAACATTACTTAGGAGTAGACACCAACATGCATGCGTTATGTTTGCTAGTAAGAAATAATAAATGTACCTTTTTTATATAAAGAGGAGAGATAACGAAAATAAATAAAATAAAAGCAAGAAAATAATAATTATCATTATGGAAAATAAAGAAAATATTAAAAAAAGTAGAACTTACAGCATATTTGAATAGTTTTTTAATTTTTTCTTTCGAAAACTAGAAATATTCTTAACTAATATGCATTCTCGGAAACAAATTTTAGCTTCTCATGCTACAATAATATCTTGAAAACTACTTAATTGATATTTTTTTCACCTTTTTTTTTCACTTCCTCTTTTTCTTCTTCTCATTTATCTACTTTTTAACTCCCAACTAACTTCGTGTTTTCTTATGCTAATTGAATATATTTGGATTAAAAGGTAATAACACCTCACAAATGGTGCACTTACCCTAATCCTTTTTAACATAAAATATAGTAACATAAAATGTAGACCTCAACCTCAAATTTTGAAGTTTCCAAAAACACACTTGATTTTACCAATTCAGTCGGTGCAAAACCTTACACATGTTAGGCCAAGCTATCATATCTAGTAAGAAAAATTGCCACTCGCGTACGAGCTTACGTGCATGCACTTATCCAACAACAAACGATTAAATACTGCATCATTTCCTTAAACAAAGCAAAAGAGAACAAAAATGTCTTCATTCGACCCTTACGCACACCTTGGCTTCAGCAAGAACCCCGACGGCTCCATCACACGTTTATTATCAAAATCACCAACCGTGGAGGCCAACCCTGAGCCTTCACCCGGAACCACCGTCGTTTCAAAAGATGTAACCGTCAACGCCGAAAAGAAAACATGGGTCCGAATCTTTCGACCCACCAAGCTCCCTTCCAACGACAACACGGTGGCACGTTTGCCCATCGTCATTTACTTCCACAACGGTGGCTTTGTGCTCTTCACCCCTAACGGCATCGACAGCCATAAGAAATGCTCGCTTATCGCCGATGACGTCCCCTCCATCGTTGTCTCCGCCTATTTTCGCCTTGCGCCGGAGCATCGTCTCCCGACACAGTACCAAGACGCATACGACGCCGTTTTGTGGGTGAAGAACCAATTAAACAACCCCAATGGAGAGAAATGGTTAAGAGATTATGGGGACCCTTCTAGATGCTACCTATATGGCTCTGATTGTGGTGCCAATATAGCTTTCAACGTTTCCATGCAGGTTTTTTTCCATTTTTATAATTAAGCAAGTTTTATTCGTTGTTGATGCATGCATAGAAAATGAAAAGATGGAAGAAATATTAATGAAATGGTTTGATGTAGACTGCTGACACAGATTTGAAGCCATTAAGGATTCGTGGTTTGGTCCTGAACCAACCGATGTTTGGAGGGGAGAAGAGAACAGGATCAGAGCTGAAGTTTGCAGCAGATCAAGTATTACCATTGCCAGTGTTGGACTTGTTGTGGAGTATGGCTTTGCCTAAAGGGACAGATCGTGACCATAGGTATTGCAACCCTATGGTGAAGGGACCACACCATGATAATGTCAGGAAGGTGGTGAAGTGTCTTGTTGTAGGGTTCAATGGGGACATCATGGTGGATCGACAACAAGAATTTGTGACCATGTTGGTCAAATGTGGGGTACAAGTTGAAGCACGTTTTGACCAAGTGGGCTTCCATGATATTGACATGGTGGATCCTGCTAGGGCTAGTGCTGTTGTAAATATTGCCAAGGACTTTATTCTTGGTTGATTTAACTTCTTTGGGTTAAGTTTCATGATCATTCTGAAAACTTTAAGAAAGATTTTTCTTTTTGGTAATTCTAAGGTTCTGTAACTATGTCATCATGTGTATGGTTATAAGTTAACATTATGAGTTATATTGGACTTTTCTTTTAACATCATTCATAACTTGTTCTTTTAAAGTCATATTTCACAATACAAAAATTAGTACTTATGTGTTAGTTTTAGTGTCAGTTTATTTGGATCATAACCATAATTTTATTTTTCTAAACTTGCCATATATATATATATATATATATATATATATATATATATATATATATATATAACACAAACTTGACTTGAATAGTTATTGTAAATTTGGTGTGTAACTCTATCATAAAATTATAAACTTCTTAAATTTGTAGTGTAAATATTTTTTTTATAGATGTTATTTGATATTTAATTTATATTAACTATCCAAAGCATGGCAAAAAATAATGCATACACGTGGAAAAAACCTATTATCTCATGTGTTTAGCAGGTCAGATTTTGTTATTTCTTTACACCACTTGCAACAGTTGTCTTTTAGGATAATTTTGGTTATTAAAAGAAAGTTAAATTTTATATTTATAAAGAGATTAAGGTAGACCGGCAAAACGGATTACGTCTATCATGCTCTTGACTCGTCAAAATTAACGTGTTTAAAGTTTCTACTTAACCTATTCTGTTTTTGCATACTAGCTCCCGAGCCATAATCCATTTTACCATCCACAATTAAAAAGTAAATTAATGAATGTAAATTGTACATAAAATTTGTTGAGTGTCAAAATAATAGTACCTTGTTTTCACAAAGAAACCATTAGTTCACATCTAACAAATCTTTACAGACAGGTTATATTAATATTTTCTGTTTCGATCGAACGGATTCGAGGTCAACACTTTTCAAAGATGCTCATTCTTCTTTGATGCGAACCATGCACTCCACTTCTCATAGCGCTGCTCTTCTCTGATCGGTTAATCTCTGTCACCCGGTGGGGGTAGACCTGCAGAAAACACTATGAGGCTCAAGTCCGATACGTGTCTTAAGGTCTCAATGTGATTCTAGAGTCAGATGATCTTACTTGATCATTCACCTTGTGTTTATAGGCTTTGCAATTGTCCAACCCATTAAATGTCGTTTAATGCAGTATATTTGATGCCCCATGATTTGCTAATTACATTATATCCAATGTAATTTGACTGATATCCCTAGTCAATCAACCATAAATGTAATACATATGATACAGTAATTACTCACCTTAATTGCTCATTAATGCTATTGAATGCTTACCTGTCGGTGTCCTCCCGTAAACCATGCTGGTCGGTGGTCCCTCCATATAGTACATTTTCCTTTTTAGTTTTTCTTTTCAAATATAAAAATTATTTTTTTATCAACATTTTTATAATTATATTATCAATATTTTTATTTTTATTTTTTGGTACAATTTTGTTAACATAAAATTTATTATTAATTTAGTGATATAAATTTTTTTGTTTTATATGTTTTTAGTCTCTAAACTTTAACACAAAATTGAAATTCATCCTTGTAGGAAACTTTGATATTTTATTGTCCCCAAACTGAAAAATAGGTTAAATCATTCATTAGTCTACATTTTTGTAGCAAAATCCCATATCGATCTCCGTATCTTTTATTTACCTCAATTTGGTCCATAATTTGAAAAAATTGATGCAATCAAACCCTTATTAAATTAGCTAAAACATTATTTGAAGATGATGAGGTGACCATCTATAATAGATATGTGACATTTGATTTTCAAATGCAATTCAGCATACATGTCCATAAGTGTCAATTAATTCTCTTCTTTTGTTGGAGTCTTAAAACAATATTTGTTCTCTCGACCTTCTTCATTTTGAGAGAGAGAGAGAGAGACTAGAGTACCCATTTAACAAATTAATGTTGCAAACCAAGTTATTTACTCAAGCATCAAATTTCCTTAACACATAATTACTTTCAAATGACACTAGTGCAAAAAAGGTTTTTTATACCTCTTAAAACAGGCTTTTTATACCTATTTTCGAGTAGGTATAGAAGCAGGGATATAGAAAATTTTCGATTTTTTATACCTGCTCTATAACCGGTGTAGAAAGTTTTACTTTTATTGTTATGTTTATAATAGGTATAAAAGTCTGATATTTAACCGGTGTAAAAAGTGACGTTTTTTTTAATATTTGATTTGTATGTACTACTATCCATATTCAGACCTGCATAAATTTCAATCACAGAATACAGTTTAAATAATCTATAACGAGTACAATAATCAATATTATTTTTATTAACACATCAAAATGTCATCAAAGTGTAATGTTTACCTAACAAAGTTCCTAAATATATTTACCTAACAGAGTTACTTAACATAGTTACAAATAAAATAGTTTCTAAACTCAAAATGTAATATTGAAACATCTAATAATTTACAAATGGTTAAAAAAAATGCAGTTCACTACTCCCGAACATCCTTTATGACATGTTGATCCATTGGAGATGTGTCATCAAATATCTATACAATGAATAATTTAAGTCAAGTTATAATATTAATGGCTTAATATCTTATTTATAATATTAATGGCTTAATAATAAAAAGTCTTACTCTAATATTTTTGTTTTCCATATGATCATTTACAAATTTAACAAACCTATACATCGAAGTTACCTTTCATGCTAACAAATATATCCAAACCACCAAGCAAGATTTCTTTGAAGGTCTCCCTCTTATGCCCATTCTTCCATAACCATCATATATCTTCCTCACATAAACTCTACATCTAATAAACTATTATTTATACTCCTTATGAAAACTTAAACTCCACCATAAAAAAAACATATTTTCCCTTCTTACAGAAAAGCTCCTTATATTTACAAAATTGTCACTACATCACTTTCTACGCCTAATAAACTTGAGGTATAAAAAATTGGTATAAAAGGTATATTTTTCATTAGTGTGAGAAACTTGATCTTTATAATAATCGGACTCTCCTTTTAGTGGTTCACCTATGTGCTTCTCATAAATTCATTATTTCCACAAAATAATGAATTTTTTCGTGACCTTTTACAATGAGTGATGATACTCTCGATTGAATTCTCCAGCTCCATACTTATACTTTTGTTGAACAAATGCAACTCATAAGACCCAATTGAATTGAGTGAAAAAGACAAAAATGAAAAAGATGACCTAGAAGAAGAGGAGGGAAAAGATGAAGCCTTGAAAACGTATTGTCATTGAATCACCCTAGAGAAAGACCTTATGCTACTCTTAGTGAACCCGTGATCAACCACATCACTATTCTTGACCGCACAAAGCAAACACATTTCAACATGGTAGGACAACATACTCATATTTAAAATGTCATTTCCCAACATTTAAACACAACACACCTCAACCCCAATGATCGGGTTTCCCAAAACACAAATGCTACAACACATCATGTGAAAAAATCACATAATAATAAATTCTAAACCACAATAGAAGAACATTTATTGACCTTCAATGCTCTTTCCTTTCAATGAATCCACGATTCCAATAAAGCAGTTCCCAATGATGACAAAAAATTTCACTAAATGAACCAAATTTTCTTAATTGCTCTTTCAATCCCTAAACTTAGTGAATGAACTCACAACTTGAATCCCTAATTTACAAAATTTGTTTTATCAAATATTCAACCTTTTCTATTTTAAAAAAACAAACTTAATTTTAAAACTC
Source organism: Vigna reflexopilosa (assembly GCA_027742785.1). Taxonomy (NCBI): domain Eukaryota; kingdom Viridiplantae; phylum Streptophyta; class Magnoliopsida; order Fabales; family Fabaceae; genus Vigna; species Vigna reflexopilosa. The sequence continues at coordinate 22,073,894 of CM050929.1, forward strand.
CACATCAAGATGCCTAATCATTGTTTATTTAATGCTGATTGATGTAGTTAATGACAATGACCTGATTACATATATCTTTTTAAATTATAGAATGAATTAAGACAAATAAAAATACATAAATCAAGATTTCACTACAAATATGGAAATTGTTTCAGTTTGAGGGTTGAGGAATCGTCTCCTTGTTGTGCTGTTGTGTCATAAGTCTTGATCACCTAGCCTGTTACTTTCTAGAGCCAATCGATCTAGTTATATTTCTCAATGAGTTTAGCAAAGCTATTGTCACGAAAAAAAGTATCTTTTACCTCGATGTCAAATTTGTATTTATAAACCTTATAATGATAATTAAATCAGACTCATTAATTACTCATTAATAATTGTTATTATTCTCATTAATTACTCATTAACGATTGTTATTGTTATTAATTACTCTTTAATTACCTCAACATCTATTCTTATCCATTAGTTTTTGATTTGTTAGTCACTCGCGCGCCCAATTCGGAGCCGGATAATCATAGAGCACAGAAACCAAATTTTAAAAATAAATAAATATAATCCTTTTAATATTATATTTTTTTACATAAAAAAGTATTTTACATATAACATTAAATCTAAATTTTTTTGAAAGGTATAAATAATACAAATATTAGCATAATACATGTTTAACAATTGAAAAAAAAATTAACCTAGGATAAAAAGCTATTTTAATTTATTTTTAAAATTTGAATAACAAAATATATTAAAGTATGCACAAAACGAAATCTAATTTCGCGGACTACATAGAAAGCCCTAAAATTTAAACTTGGTGACGAACGAATTTCTATATTAGCAATACAAAATGGTACTATAATATTTTAACAACTTTTTGAGAATAAAATATGTAACGGACGAATCTCACCAAAGTAGTTGTAAAAAATAGTTGGAAATATACATTTTCCATACAAAATCACCTCGGAAGGAAGCGTAGTAGCTCGTGAATCAACGTATGGTTTTCTGAAACTCCGATTTTCTGTGGGGCCAAGGTGAGTTTTTAAGGAGCTCATGGTGTCTACCCGTAGCATGACCAACAATGTAAGGGCGCTGGAAGGGGAGGTTCCGGCGAGTAGTTCAGATGCGAGGACTATGCTCCTAGAACTACAAAAGCAGCTAGATGAGTTAAAAAAGAGACATGCGGAGGAGATAGCCGCGTTGAAAGAAGAAAAAACTAAGATGACGAGGAAGCTTGAAGAAGTAGGTCAGATTGTTCCAAAGGTCCAAGCTTGAAGACCCCAAGATCAAGTACCCCTACGTCATCCCTTCGGTCAGTGCAGGCGCAAGGATCCCCACCCAAGGTAAGGGGTATAGCTAACACCGCCGTCACTGCCCTCAGTGAAAGGTGGTGGCATCCATTCACAGATGATATCATGGAGGTGCCTACGCCCGATAATTGGCAATGGTTAACTATTGAGGAGTACGACGGTACCACGGTACCACGGATCCTGATGAGCATGTTAAAGTGTACGTTGCTCATGTTAGCGTATATAGTACGAAAGATGCAATTTTCTGTCGAGCCTTTCCAACTTCCCTAAAAGGTGAAGCCTTTAGTTGGTTTTCAGAGCTCCCTCCCATGTCAATCAATTGTTTTGCCACATTGGTAGCTCGGTTTGGCTCCCGGTTTGCGAGCAGTCGCCCAGATCCTTTTATCTTAACTATGGCTCTGCAAAATATTCGTCAAGAGAAAGGAGAGGCACTTAGGACCTTCATGGAACGGTTTGGAAAGCAGCTTTGAAAATCAGGAATCTTTCTCCTCAATTAGCATTTTGTCGCTTGACGATAGCATTAAGACCTGGGCCCTTTCTAGACAGCTTAGCCATGAATCCGACGACCGACCTCAACGAGCTGAGACAGAGGGCGGCGGAATATATTCGGTTGGAGGAGGCTAGGGAGCTTATAGGAAAAATGAGGGCTGAGAACAGCCCAACTGACAAGAAAGCTCATGACCAATATAGACATCACAAATCTTTACCTCGGCCTAAGGAGATAAGGCAACCTCGATTCAATCAATACACATCAAAGAATGCTACATGTCTCGGCATTGTCAGTATCACCGAAAGTATGGGCATGACACGGAAGAGTGTGTGGCCTTGAAAGACAAAATAGAAGAGCTTGTACGAGCGGGACACCTCAGAGAGTTTGTCCAAAGAGGGGGGCATGGTCGCGAAGGCCACAAGCGACTAGTAGAGTCAAGAAGAACGATAGAGGATGACTCTGATGACAGGACTAACTCAAGGCAACGCCGCGCTACTCGAGAGAAGGTTTGTGCTTATATTTGTTGATAATATTGCTGGTAACTAACTTGTTATGTGTTGTAAATCATTACTGAGCTAAATTTTAAACTAAATTCCATTAAGTACTTTGAGTATCCACTCGAGAGAAGGTTTGTGCTTATATTTGTTGAGTTTTACAGTTACCACCGGTGATCAAATTATGAGGCTCATGTGTCTTTTATGGTAAAGTATGAATGTTATTTACACTTGTATCATTTATTACCAGGATGCCATATCATCGGATTCAAGAGGGCAGAGCATCCTAAGCCAGCCGGCAAGAATGTACAAGAGTCAGTCAGTTTGTCGAAGGGACACTGATGTTCTTAGTGTTCCTTTCCTTGCAATATATGAGTCTCTAATACCTCCTGAAGAAGAAAAGAAGAAGCAAAAGCAAGTATTGGCATTATTGGAGAAATTAGTTAGAAAAGAATGGCCAGCAGCTAAGCTTCATCTCTATGGATCACGTGCTAATTCGTTTGGTGTTTCTAAAAGTGACATTGATGTTTGCCTTGTTATTGAGGAAGCAGGCCTGAAGAAAGCTAAGATTATAAGGAAATTGGCGGATATTTTGCCATCAGATAATCTGCAGAACGTGCAGGTAAGAAAATTTTCGTCTTTTTTTTGCATTTTCATTTTTATCTTGATGCTTTGTATTCACATATAAAGAAATGTGCAATAATTTTTAAGAAGCAAATGACTTGTATAAGCTTGCTAAGAAATTTCCATAAAGGAGATTTAATAACTTTGGTTTTGAATGAAAAAAAAATTGAAATTTGCTATAGCTGGTTTGTCCTTGAATTTTGTCTTAGATAATAAAAAATAGTTACTGTTCACCGAATACTTCCCAACACTTAATATCTTTGCGAAGGTAATGAGAGAAGATATGTGCATAATTATACTGGTTGTAGATTTTGGCTAATTGTGTTCCTACTTGTGGCGTATAACTTCCCAAGTCTGTAATCAGCTTCATTGCTGTTCAAAGTTAATGAAATTTTGTATTGTTGGTGAGATTGAAGTTGGCGAGGGAGGGTTTTATTTCTCCCCAGATATAAGATGAGTTTTATTTTAGAAATTTATGACTTACAAACTAGGATTTGGGAGACATGGCCAGATAAGATTGATAGTGTAAAAAGGTTGTCAGATGAAGTACGGTGTAAATTGACTGTGGTTGTTGCTACTACTGCACATACTACACAACCTCAAAATCAAATTCATATGTTATGAAATAGTGAAAGAGATGAGGAGAAATCTCTCTTGTGCACATAGGGTAATGTATTTATAATAATAAGAATGTGGGCTAAGTCCAAATACAAATGAATATGTAAAATAAAATAATAAGAATAAGGACTATGTTTCCCTAAAAACATATAGGAACTATGTTTCCTAATTAACATAAACACAATATCTAACATATGTCATCCTCTTCCTCTCCAAGATCTACATCACTCAAGTGATCTTCATCTTTTGCCCCTACTTCAATGTCTCCAACATCTTCCTTGTTTGCTACTATGAATTTTCCGTTTTTATTGTCTTTGGCATTATTAACAACTCTTTTCAAATAGGAGACCCTTTCCTCATAATAAGGAGGCTTTAAATCTTTACCATACTATCCAACAACCTTTAGTTGGATAAGAAGAGAACTCCTACAAGGTTAAATGGCAATGCATTAACATAAAATGCTTTGATTGTCATTTGTCGGAGAGGATTCTTTCCCTTTGCTACTTCTTTTGTAACTTCTGCCTAATCAAGGTTGTTCTACTTTTCATTTTTTTCTTTACTTCATCTTGAACACTAAGACAAGGACTAACACCTTTGTTTGCTCCTTGAAGATGATGTTTCATCCTTCCTATGCCACCCCAACAAGCATTAGAACAAAATTTACATTTTACTTCTAGTCTATTTGTAGGAAGATTTTCACAATAAAGGAACCCCTCTACTCTACTATAGTCCTTACCTTGAGCCTTGCAAACCTAAGAAGGTCACTTGATTGCTATTTCTTATTGAAAAGTTACAGTAAACACAGATCCTTCGAAATTCTGCTGTTACTCTCTTCTGAAGTGGATTATTAAAAGGAATCTGACTTTATTATATCATAGAATGTAGGAATTTTGATGTCATTTTAGGATATGGGTTTAAGCTTAACTTATCCCTATAAAACTGGTTTATAAGGTGTGATTTAAATGTCATTTATGTACTTATATATTCTATTATTTGCTATAAAAAATGTCATTTATGTACTTATTTATTCTGTGTTTTGCTATACCAGTGGTCAATGTGGAACTAAATTACTTATCCACGATGTTGCAACAAAGGCATGCTTCTAAGAGGCCATATATGAGGCTGGGTGACTGCATATAAGGCGATTTTCGTACTTTATATTGTGTTTTTGCGTGGATGAAGGACATAATGTGGTGGTTTTTGCTGTCTTTGATTTGATACTTTCAAATTTATGGATCCCTTATAAAGGGGCCCTTATATGGATAAGCATAGAAGTTATTGTCTTCACTGGTCAATGCTAGTGTCTAGACTTTAACATATTCTGTCTGTTAGTCTTTGCCTCCTGTGTCTGAGTCTCTTCACCCCCCTTTTTTTCTTCAACAGCATCTCTAATCTGTTTTTTCTGTTTGATTGTTTATTGGATATGTTTGGAGAAAATGCTATGGTTAAAAGAGTTGTATGATAATGGACTTGTTTTTACAAGTTTTGTATAAGGATTAGGACACCCTAAGTGTCCTGTATTATTTAATTAATTAATTTTTGCTGATAAAAAAAATATAGGTAATAATAAAGAAGGAAAAGGATGTGGATTAATAGATTGGGAATATGACAGAAATGACTGGTAACTGACTCAGTCTATTTTTCTTCAGAAGAATGCATTTGTTGCTGGTTTACTGCTCTTGGAAACTGTTAGAGATATTATATTTAGTTTATATTTATCTTTTATCTTTAGTTAGTTTGTTTATATTTTTTATTTGTATTTTGGGCGTAGCCCATATTTTTTTTATTATAAATAGAGGACCCTCTGTGTATATTCAACACAAGGGAGTTTTCACTATATTCAACTTGTATCAGAGCAGGTTTTCTGATCCTTTTCTACTTTGTCTTTGTTGTCGCCGGTGGTGGCCGCCACCGGCGGCCCCCCTAAAAAGTCTCTTTTTCAACTTGTGCCTTTATACTTTAATGGACAATCTTTGGTTTCTGTCTCGCTTTTGTCCGGTGTTGCTGTCCGCCACTGCCCGTTGCCGCTCGCCACCAGCCGCCACCGTCACCGGCCGTCCGCCGCCGCCACCATCTCCGGCCACCGTCTCCGGCCACCGTCTCCGGCCACCGTCGCCGGCCATCGTCTCCGGCCACCGTCGCTGACCACTTTCGCAGCCATCGTCTTTGCCACTTGTGCCACCGATGCACCAACACCTAGTCCTACCTCTATTGCTTACGCTATCTTCTTCTCTATTCTGAAAGGTCTCCAAGGACAGTCAGTGGTTAACACTAAGGAATTTCAACACCAAAGTTATGGGTTAAAACAATTTCACCAGTCCTTTGTCAAATTTGTCATATTTATTTTTTGGATGCTTTGATGAATAAGAGCTCATTATGATCTTTCACCAGTCCCTGTAGTTTTGTCGCTTCTAGCCACTACAGGCCCCATCAGTCAGTGATGGCAGTCCCTGTAGTTTTGTCGCTTCTAGCCACTACAGGCCCCATCAGTCAGTGATGGCAGTCCCTGTAGTTTTGATGCAAGCTCCATCCTTACTTGATGGCAATCCAGTCCCTGGAGGTTGTCATCGTCCTCCTTTGTTAAAGTCATCCTACTTGAAGTTTCATGATGCTATTTGAAGTTTCGCAGTTGTCCACTACTGTTCATAAATTGCTGTTAGTTGTTCGTCGACATGTGATTGTGCATCTGTTTGCCGCACACTCTTGAAGATAGATCATATATTTCAAATTGAGTTTATTTATTCCAAGCTTGGTTCATACAATTTGTATGCTCCAGCTAGAGGGGGGAGTGTTAGAGATATTATATTTAGTTTATATTTATCTCTTGTCTTTAGTTAGTTTGTTTATATTTCTTATTTGTATTTTGGGCCTAGCCCATATTTTTTCTATTATAAATAGAGGACCCTCTGTGTATATTCAACACAAGGGAGTTTTCACTATATTCAACTACATTCATTTGAAGTAATTAAATTAAAAAAAAAAATCTTCAGTTCTTAATTTGAGTTTGTTTGTAGGCATTGACAGGTGCACGGGTTCCCATAGTAAAGCTCATGGATCCAGTGACAGGAATCCCTTGTAACATATGTATTAACAAACTTCTAGCTGTTGTGAATACAAAGCTTCTTCGGGATTATGCACTCATAGATCCGAGGTTACGGCAGCTAGCCTTCATTATCAAACATTGGGCTAAGTCAAGAAGAGTCAATGAAACTTACCATAGAACTAAATCTAGCTATGCGTAAGTTAACCTCTGATGCTATTCTTATTGAAAAAGTCTTTTGTTGTCTTCATTATAATCAGGCAAGGTACTGTCCTAATATTTCAAAATCAAAGTAGACAGGATCAAAGAAGTTCATTTAAATATGATAACCAGATAGTATCGCTTAAAAACAATAATTTAATTTTAATTTCAGGTATGTTTTGATGTGCATTCATTATTTACAAATGAGAAGACCTGCCATCCTTCCATGCTTGCAGGTGTGTACTTCAGACTTCATTCTTCTATTCCTCTATGGCAGATTTCTTTCTTTAGCCTTTTAAGAAGTAGAATGTCAGTGTTTCCGCTATTAATGTTTCAGAAGTAACCCTTTATATTTTGGTCTAAACATAATGGTCTGCGTTTCGATTTTCTACAGAATGAAAAAATTAATTAACTAAGAGTTCTAGGTATCTTTTCATTTTCATTTTCATTTTCCATACAATTGGCTGGAAACCACTTCAAATTTAAGCTGTGACAAAGCCTTGTTAATGGTAAATCACTTTTTAATCTGAGAAAACCACTTTAGCAATTGCGTGGCCAGTGTCAATGGAATAACTTTTTTCCAGTATGCAAATCAAAGACGTTCAGTTAACTTTCTCAAGTTTGTACCTCACTAAACATCCCATCATATGAATAATTTTGTAATTTAATGATTGAATACTATTTTCTATACAGGAGATGGAGACAACGTATTCTGTGACTGTGGATGATATTAATTGTGCTTTCTTTGATAAAGTTGAAAAACTTAGAGATTTTGGTCGCCACAACAAGGAAACAATTGCTCAGCTTGTGCGGGGATTTTTCCACTATTGGGCATATTGTCATGACTATGCAAATTCTGTTATATCTGTACGCACAGGAAGCATTATCAGGTATGATAACTCGTTATCTCTAAATGTTTGTCACACCCTTTTATGTTCCATTCCGTTGTTAACAATGTCATAGGAGCTGGGTAATGCTTTGTTGATTTGAATCTGTTGTGCTGAGGTTATAATAGGGAAGTAAAACAAGAATTGTTTTTATTTTTATTTGAATGAATATATGACACTGTATTTTGGTGTAGCAAACGAGAGAAGGACTGGATTAGAGGGATTGACAATGATCGGCATTTGATATGTACAGAGGATCCTTTTGAAACATCCCATGATCTTGGGCGAGTGGTAGATAAATATAGCATCAAAGTTCTGAGGGAAGAGTTTGAACGTGCTGCTGAAATTATGCAGAATGATCCAAATCCGTGTATTAAACTTTTTAAGCTCTATGTTCCCAGATGATCTACTGTTTTGGATGTAGATTTTATAGGTTAAAGAACTTTTTGGCCTTCTTAATCTTTTACTTGAAAGGCAAGAATTCAGTGTTACGTTGAACCACCTTCCAACACATGCATTAATTTTGTTTTACTATGTCATTGGTTTCATTTCAAATTCAACTTAGTTCATTGTGAATTGTATTATTCATCATATTGAATACACGATAAAGCCAAATAGAAAATGGTAGAAGCATTACATAATATTTGTGTTCTGAACAGGAAAGAAGAAAAATTGAAAGAAGCTAAATTACAGGAGTAATGAGAGGGTTATTAGAGAAAAAAGCTTCCAAATTACGTCCGAGAAGTTGGCAAATAGCAAGATAAGATTCTAAAGTGGAAAAACCTGCATGTGGTGATAGAACTACATTATCCAAGGAAAAGAAGTGTTCATCAACAAGAGGCTCATTCTCAAAGACATCCAAACCAGCACCACCAATTTCACCTTCCATCAAACAGTTGATGAGTTGTTTTTCATCTATCAAAGCTCCTCTTCCCACATTGACAATAACTCCTCCTTTTCCCAGTGCCAGCATGACTTCTCTGTTGATCATGTGGCGTGTTTGGTCATTGAGGGAACAACAGAGAACAAGGACATTGGTGTTAGTGGCAAGTTCAAGAACAGTAGAATAGAAAGGGTATGGAACAAAGGGTTTCTGCTTCCTAGAGTTGTAGGATACCATGCACTCCAAGGCCTCAAGCCTATGTGCCACATCCAACCCTATTCTTCCCAATCCTACTATTCCAACTCTCTTTCCTGTTACCTGACACAAACATCATTACTATCATTATATCATTCATAAAAAATCACACAATTTTTTTTTATTTAACATTATTTTTAAATACAAAAGTTTAATTTTCTTTTTATGAAAATTTTATAACTATAATACGTTTCAAATAAATATAAATGTGTATCACTCTTACCTTACTTATACTTTAAACAAAGTAAACCAAATTAGTACCATTTAAATAAAAAAAAAACAAACAATTGACATTGTACATACATGACATGTCTTTATTTCTCTTTTTTTTTTTCTTATTTTTTCATTCAGATATCTGTCTGAAAATAGATTTAAATGTTACACTAATATATTTTTGTGTATGTTTGGATAGAAGTTTATAAATTTAAGACTTAATTAAGTTTAAATATTTTTTTTTTAAAAATGTTATATTTAGAAAAATTTTATGTCGTCAATTAGAAAATTTATCCACATGAAAAATTAAAAAATATTAATTAAGATTTAAGTTTTTCATACATTATTTTTAATTAGCTTTTTATTTCAATTTTGAATGTACTGAGTATTAAAAATACTTATGTTTTTCAATTGATTTCTTATTGTCGAGTGGAGTTACATGACCTTTTACTACAAACCTGGACAATAAGAAAAAAAATTATGTAAGTCTGAATATATTTATCAAGTAACATTGTTTTGTGTTTTGACATGGTTGATTTAATTTTGATTTAGGTATTTAATTTATATAATCAAAACAATGTTCTTTTTTATAAAGATAATTAAGGTTTGAAAACTTCACTTTTATTATTGTTATTTTGTTTGCAACTATATAATCAGATGATTATGTCACTCTAATTGATATTAGATATTTAATTAAAAATTATAAAATTTTTTGATACACAATAGAACAATTTATTTTATAAAAATCCAATTGAAAATACTCAAATTTATAAAAAAAATATATGAAAATTTTATTTATTTTTCATGTAAAAGTACTAAGTTTTATTAACAATGCAAAATAACAGTTACATTATTTTACTTAAGGACAAAATAAAACATATGGATTCAATAAAAAACATAAAAATTATGAACATTTGATAACAAATTTTTTAACAAAAATTCAAAAGAAAAATTTATCAAATTTATCATATATTTAAATTCAAATTTGGTTAATTTTTTTTATTTTAAAATGATATTTAAAGTTATATCAAATGAAACAACTGAGTTTACAATCAAATTTAACTAAAACAAAGCAAGAAACTTTCTTAATTTTACTTTCTGAAGGGAGAATTGTTGTTATCATATTATAAAATATTTATTAAGTTAATTGATAATTATTCAAAAATTAATTAATTATGTTAAATAAAGTTGTTTTTAACCTAAAAAGACTCAAAATCAAAATATTATTTATAAACCATTCTCATTTTTACTCGAAATCAATGTAATATAATAGAATCCTTGCGTTTTAATTAAAGATGTTGAAATTTCTAAATCTAATAAGGTCAATTTCAATCTTTTCTTCAATCAATTATGGACAAAGTTTATCTTCTTTTATTTTTATGGAAAAAATTAAACTTTTTTTTTTACGAATAAAGCTGATTTTTTATTGTTCAGATTTTTATGTTCATCCCAAATATCTCCTGCAGCCATTGAAAACAATTCCAAAAAGAAAAAAGAGATTTTTATATTGACGAATCATTATTGGCTGGATAAACTTTTTGTCAGTACTTTCACGCTACAGACAATAATAAATAGTAAAATATAAAAATAAAAATAAAAAGCAAAAAAAGGACACTGACACATGTCAGCAACTAGTACAGTATTAATAAAAACAATTTAATTAAAATAAATTTTCAAAAATTAAACTTAATTAAAACAAAAAACAAATAAAAGAAACCTACATAAAAATTTTCAATAAAAATTAAGATCAAATGACTAATTAAAAACCAATAATATATTAATATGAAAATTTCAAAATCATGTAATATCAATAATACAAGAAATATTTTGTAGATTAATTAAATTATTTTTTCTTCGATTTGTTATTTTTTCTTATAAAAGAAAATAGAATTAACCATTCTTTATATCACAATTACCTTTAATTTATGCAGCCTATTTTACTAAATTAGGTTAGCTCCCACAAGTAAAATAAAAATAGTTCTTAACTCAAAAATTTAAATAATTGACTTAGTTATGGTTTTAGCTTATAATGTTTTTACATGAGTTTATTTTTTTATTTTTTAAATTTAAAAGAAAAACTCTTTTCAAGTGTTTTAAATTTAAAACAAAAATAGGGTTTTTTGAACTAAAACGATTTATGTTTGATAAAATTTGATGAAGTTCGTATTATTAATTAACTATTCGTTGAAAATAACAACAGAAAATAATTAATTTAATATATACTATTATATACTTTTTGTTCTTTGGTCTCAGGCATTCAGTGCTTATATACCAATCCCAAGACGTTATGCTTCATTCATCAAATTGTTCTTCTCTTACAACTTTTCATAGTGAGAAAGAATAATTTATTTAATTAGAAAAAAAAATCCAAAAATATGTTCATACTTCATTTTATTTTAAAATCATACCATATTTATTTTCTTAGGATTTTTGTACAGAAAAAATATTAAAAAAATTCAACACCACAATTCGGTCATTAAGATAAATCACAACTTTTAATATTACCATTGAATTTTTCTTATGAAAAATACTAAACAAATTTGATATCAATGATAAGATATATAAAAAAACCATAAGATTATTTATAATTTAAAATCTTAAAATTAAATGTTTAATGTTGTAAATATTTTTTTTTATATATTTTTAAATTTTCTTATTTTTACTTTATTTTCAATCTATTATGAAATTCCTAATATGTGTGTAGAATAATTTCATACATGTAGACTAAATTGAAAAACTAAAATGATATTGCTTTTAAAAATAGTTTGGTACTTTCTATTCATAATCTCAAAAAGTAAAGTTAATTATCTCAAAGTAAACTTTTGCTCTTATTGACATTTATTTTAATTAACATTTTCAGAACTCGGAGTATACATGTCTTTTTCTCCAAATTCGTTTAAGTATGAATTATATAACGTGTCCTTTGTAGTAGATTGAATTTTATAATTTTTATGTTGAAATTCAAATTAAAATATAATTCCTTTTGGAATTTAAGTTTAGGAGTGAGAATAACAAATAATTCCTAATAAATATATTTTAAAAAATACAATTTAGGGCTCAAAACGTTATTTTATACATTTTTCTATAAATCTTAATAAAGATAGATTTTTTTACGTAAATATAAATTAAAAAAATATATTTAAACTTTTAGGTAAAATCACTTACCTTATTTATGCACAAAAATTGTATTTATTTTAAATAAAAACTTAATATATATATATATATATATATATATATATATTCTAAATTATAGAAAAATTGTCTGGAAAAAACCTATTATCTCAAGTGTTTAGCAGGTCAAATTATGTTATGTTTTATAGTTATATTATCAACACTAAGTATATTATTAAAGGCGTCCATTTTTATTTTATTTTCTGGTACAATTTTGTTAATATAAAATTTATTATTAATTTAGTGATATAAAATTTAAACTATCTTGGTGACGAACTTTCTACCAATTATACAAAGTCACGAACCTTGGAAGCAAGCGTAATAGCTTGTGAATCAACGTGTCGTTTTCTCAAACTCCGATCCACTGAGGAAATCTTCATCACCACGTCGATTAACAAAGCTACCGCCAAATCAGCAACGTCCTCGGAAAACAAATTTCCGGCACTGGCAACCTGAATTCCGCGACGGCAGCACTCGTCCAGGTCGACGTGATCAGTGCCGGCACTGGCAGTGACAACGAGGCGGAGGGAAGGGAGGAGACTAAGCATGTTGGCGGTGAGGGAGTAGCCCCCGTCACAGAGGACGGCGGCCACGTTGGCGCAGTGGTGGGGGTGAGTGGCCGCAAACTGGTGAAGTGGAAGCGAAGAGTGGTTTAAAAGATGGAACTTTTGAGAATAGGGTGGTTGGAGAACAGAGGAAAAACCTGGGGGACCGTGAAGAAGGACTTTGGGGAGATTAAGGTTCTGCAAATCTTGGTCACTTGTCGTACAGTGGTTTTGGTCTTCCATTGATGGTGGTTGTGAAGTGTGGTCCGGGAGGTTTTGGTCTTCCATTAATGGTGATTTTGAAGTGTGGTGTGGGAGTGAGTGCATGATAAAATTCTTGCTATTTTTACCTCTTTTATGTGATATTGGCACCCCTTCTTGTCACTTTCATCTAGAACTTCTAGAGTTTTCTTCCATGGTAATTGTGAAATTAAATTTAGCTACATAACATGTTATTCATAGTACTTATGTGTTACTTTTCCACACAATTCTAACAACTTTTCAAATTTCTTTAAAAGAAATTGAGACAATGAAATTTTTTTAACTTTTTAAAATTAATTAAATTAATTAATTAATATTAGTGTATACTTTTACTTTTAATAAAATTTTAATTTTGTATATTTATTTTATTTTTATTCTCACTGATTTTTCTAGTTTGAATTTAAGTATTCTTTTATTATTTGATTATTAAGTTTTAAAGTTTTTCCTAAATTTATATATTTTTAACTGATTTTTATTAAATTATTTTAGTTTATTGAAAATTTAAATTCTTTATTCCTTCACCTTTACATCACAATACAAATAGCGTAAATAGGGTATTTGTCAATTATTCTAACTTAAAATGTGCCTTAGAGAGATAGTTCTTGATAATGCATTTTAGTAGTAAAATGTAATCTTCTAACCATGTGAGTTTGTCTCGTTATAGTGAATTTGAGAGGGATGAAACCAGATAAATCTCTTCCTAAAAACTCTAAAAAGGTGACATTGGATTTTTTACCTGTGAAAGAGTGTTTCTCTTTCTCATATTTATTATATTTATTGATAATTTATGTTTAAAGAATATCCATAAATAGTGCAAAGCTTTTGGATGTAACTTTATATTATTAAAAAAAAAAAAAACGTATCAATGGATTTTACTGTTGAAGCATATTTGGAAAGACGGATTTACAGGATAATGTGTTCGTTCATGAATTTGAAAAGAAAGAGCCACGGTTTACAGGATAGATTGCATTTTTTATCTCTCCTGATGGAAAGGGATTTGATGATTTTATGAAAAATCCATTTTACCCCTTCCATTTACAAGGTACATGATAAACTGATTGGTGGTAACGTGTAATAAACATGGTGATGCAGAGAACCTTGGAAGAAGTGCTCTCTTTGTTTTTTTTTTACTTTATAATTTATCATCAGTTTATTCCATTTTTATTGAGGTATTAAAATACATTAAATTGAAATAATTTTTTAATTTAAAATGGTTTGTTTTTTTAATTACTTTATTCAGTTAAAATATTTCAAATACGAGTATTGAATAAAATAATACTTTATTCTTAAAAAAATATATTTTAAATATAATTATTTAATTTTATTTAAATACAATTTTTTTTATTTAGAAAATAATTTGATTTTTTTTCTTCTTTATAATATTTTTTATCAATAAATATATTATTAATAAATATAATTTTATATTATTTTTTTCATAAAGGATATTTTGGTAATTTTCAATTGCTACCAATTAAACATTTTTTTTATTCATCACATCAATCAAATCTTACACTAATTTTCATAAACTTTATTTTCAAATTCACTCTCATTTACCTCTAAATCCACTCAAACAAACAACACTTAATTCACCCTCAAATTCTCTCAAATTCATCCACTCACTCTCCCTCGATTCCTCTCCCCCAAGTGAACACACTCTTAGGCTGTGTTCACTTGAGGATTCACGCTGATTTAGAAGCAATGAATTGAAGCAAATCACGTGTTCACTTGCAGCGATTTTCGCAAACGTTTTAAGCTGAATTGCGGGATTAGCACTTTTTGAATCACTCGCTGAAAAGAGGAGATTTGGAGCAATTGTTGTATAAATGTCTCATGTGCCCCTCAACAATTGTGAAATTTACACTTGCACTATAGATGTTTAATATAATATATTGTAAGTCATCTTTTTCTTTTGGAAGCTCGAAGATACTGTGCACTCACTGGAGGTAGATGAAGAGCATAAGTTACGTCGCTGGAGAAGAAGAAACCAATGGTTGATGAAGACGATGATTGTGTTTGGCAGAGAAGAAGAAGAAAGCTGAAACCGTATTCGGATCAAAGATGGCTATCCAGTTACAAGCCTTTGAAGAAATGCATGGCAAAGCGTATTCGGTTACGCTCGTTCATATTCGGTTACGCAACAGTGTATTCGGATACCACAACCCCTATTCGGTTATGAGGTGCGTTGCTTGGGACGTTGCAGCGCGGATTCAATTACACAAGCTGTATTTGGTTCCCTGCAACTGCGTTTTGCTTCCTCGTTGCAACTCCTTGGCGCCTTGATGGTTGTCGTACGCATAAAACGGAAAGTTAACGTAGTCTATCAGGTTCCCGTAACTCTTCCACAAGGCCAAGTAGTGGCTTTGAACTTGGTCATCGTCAAAAGGAGAAATGGAGGGAAATTCTATCACCCCGTTCGATTTCAGCGTCTTGATCAACCTCCCCACACACTCCGAGAACGTTTCAGGGTCCGTTTTGAAGTGTTTGTAGTCAATATCGATTCCGTCCAAGTTGTACTCTTTGATTATGCTTGTCAGTGAAGAAAGGACATTGGAAACCCAGGAATCGATCGATGAGGGGTTGAAGTAAGCGTAGCCTCCTCCGACGCTGTCTTCTCCGAGACTCAAGGCTACTTTGATGTTTGAGTTTTTGGCCTTCACAGTTGAGACTTTGACGTTTGAGTTTTTGATGTAGTCAATGGCGAAGGAGAGAATGAAGTGGAATTGGACACTTGGGTTGATGGGAACATCGGAGAATTTAACGTTGTTGAACTCCGCTCCTATGTATTCTCGGAATAGGTTTGAAGTTGGGGTGGACATTGTTTCTGCATGGGTTGATGTGAGTAACACGAACACCAAGAACAAAGGTTTAAGACTGGTGATGGAGATTTTCATTTTCGTTGAAAAAGATTGAGTTCAGATGCTGTTACTGTTATATGCTTGTGATGATTTCTTCATTTGATAAAAGCTTATATATAGTATAGTTTATGGATAGAGTTTATGAACAAAGAGAAGGATGAAAAAAATATAACAATTGAATGCATGTCGTAGCTATAAGGTTATTCTTCCTTTCAAAGAAAAAGTTGAATTAATCTATTTTAATTTACTTTGATGCTTAATTTGTTTTACTGGATAACAAACATATTTGACTAATAGTAAACTTAGAATAAAATGTAATCTATCTAATTAGTCTTTTAAAGAAAAAATAAATAAAAATGTAATCATACTAATTGGAACTAAATTATATTATAAACAAATAATACATTTAAAAAAAATTCATTTCACTAAATTATAATTTAATTAAATATTTAAAATTAATTTTAATAATTATTCTAAATTTTTTACTCTTAATAAACATTTTTACAATTAAATATAACATTAACAAATATCATTTTATATTACTTTAATATCTAAGGGCATTTTGGTAATCTTCATTTTGTAACAATTAAACAATTTTTTTAACTGTCACATCAATCAAATCCTACACAAATTCTCACAAACTGTACCTTTAAATCTACTCTGAATTACCTTCAAATCTACTCAAATAAACACACAAAAAATCACCCTCAAACCTCCTCAAATCCACTCAATCACTCTCCCCCAAATTATCTCTCCCAATCACCCCAAGTGAACACACCCTTAAGGAGCGTTTTCCTCCCACCAACCCATCTTTCCTTATATTTTATTTTAAATATATGAAACTTGCTTATTCTGTCTATTTGTTGATATTATCTTATAGACATTAACCCTTTATTTGATTCAAAATGATACAAAATTAAAATTAATTCTCATAAAAATAATAATATTAAAAAGAAGTCATAGGTAATGAATTCTATGATAATATTTTATTGATATAGACAATATCATAAAAATATAATGGGCTATAATATTGTTATTTATATTCTTTTATTATAATAAAATAAAAAGTTAAATAATATTTCTAAAATAAGTAAAAAATAAATGTATTTAATTCATATCAATAAATTCAAATAATTTTGCTGTTCTTCTTTTCTTTATCTTTCTATTCCTCAATTTTCATCCTCAATTTTCAGCGAGTCTGCATAATTCTGTAGCACCAAACTGCATAATTATGAACATACACCCAAACTAACCAATTGGAAATATTTTCCCAACTTTTAATCCTCTTAGATCGTGTTATAGACTTAATTAAGCCTAAACAACTGTTTCTAAACCTTACTAACCTCATTCTAAAGTGTTTCCTAATCACATTAAACTTCAAAATCTAACAAAACTCAACCTATGGATCCAAATTGCATTCTACCACTTTTGGCAAATTTTTAAGAAACTTATGGACCCTAACAAGTCCTAAATGACTTATCTAACCTATCCCAGCTGACCAAATGAGTACCTAATTCTTAGATCAAATTTTCACTACCCCACTTCCTCCAAACTAGTTCTAAACCAAAACAGTTTGCATATACTCATAACCAACCAATGCTAAGATAGATTTCTAGCATTTTATACACTTAAATACAATCCAAACATCGTGAATAAAATCCATAATAACAGTTCATCAATTCACACTCAAAACAATTCAATTTTCATGTAATACGTTTACTATACAACCTAATTTCTATTCAACCCACACAACACTCATAGGCCCTTCACACGTACACAATTAATCACTAATTAAAGCAAGAATCTAGATTCCCTTACCTCAACTCAATAGCTCAAAATCTCTAAACGCTCCACCGATTGCTTACGACACAAGGAACTTCTAGAAAACCTACAAATCACCGATTGATGATTGGAGACCAACCTTAGAACCACAAATGAACTAAGAATCAAGGAACATAGACTCTTGATTCATGCAAAATCTAACCATTTTACATGATCAAGAACCCTAACTACCAAGGAAAAAGGTTTACCACTTACTTGCTCAAATCAACCAATTGATCGATCAGATAGGTAGCCCTCGACGCAATGATCGCCTAGACACCTCATGATCACCGAACAGATGATCCAAGAGTGAGAAAGGTTAAAGAGAAGTGAGAGAGGACAAAGTGTTTTAGAGAGATAAAAAGTATTTTAGATAATGAGACGAGCTTAGAAAATTTGATTTATATTATAAGATTATTTTATAGTATAATACTCGATTTCATTATTTTAATACACATATCAACTCTAATACTGTAATTTCTAGGTTCTTACAATAAAATAGAGATAATAATATATTTTTATTCAAGTTTAAAAAAATGATATAAAGGATAGAATTTTTTTTTAAATAAATATTAATTATTTTTTTAATATTTAACATCCCAAATTATATAGAAAGTATATAATATAGTAGTCATCAATTATAATATTATAGAACTGTTAAAGACTTGCAGATAAAGTATCAAGCTTACAGTCATCCCAAAATGGCAATAAATTTAAAACTTTATGTACAAAAGAGTATTTCAAAACTACACTAAACAAAATAGATAGCCTGACTAGACTAGATAACTGCATCGTCACCCTCCAAGACCTGCTCTAAGGGCACTTCATCTACCTCTGCTCACATCCAAGGGATGATCATTGCAAAGGAAAACACAACATAAACAAGATACAAACACAAGCAGAAGGGTGAGCTAGATATACAAGAATCATACTATTATAATAACACACCATACATGCTTAAATCAAGTAAATTGGATCACCCTTCACAACATGTTGTACTTTAAACTTGACTTGTCCGGACTTAGGATGATTGTCGAGCTATAGCGGGTCATGCACTCATGGTGGCTTCTACTACTTTGCAAAGCCATTGCCAATGAGTTTCACCTTACCACACTCACGAGGTTAGTCTGTACCACGCCTTGGAGCATACTGAAAGCCTCCAAGACTAAGACCTCCTGATACTCCTCACGACATAGATCAATCCTTTCTAAGTGAGAAGAAAGACTATTGGAGCTTCACGATAACCCCCAAAGCTGAGCTTCCTACAAATCATTCTAAACGTACTGAAGGCATCACCATGAATCCTCTCCCTTGAGGATTATGGAATTACGTCCATTAACTATGCTTTTTACTTTAAACATCATTCATATATCTTATATTCATATAATTTTTAATCTAGCAACTTAACATCAATCATACTTTACATCTCAATCAACACTGCACTTAACTCAAACCAAAGCAAGAACTAAATAGTACACTAGACTCAGATGATTCGTACAGCGAACCTTATTCGTAAGGCGAGACTAGGAGTTACTCGCACATCGACAACTTTCGCTATGCGAATTAACTCGTAGAGGTACCAGACCTCAAGCCTCTCGCAAAGCGCACCCATGTCGCTATGCGAGAGCCTAGACAGAGACCAACCCTCCCCAAAGACTCTCTATGTGCACAACTCGCCCCTCGAATTAAATTGGCAGTGGCTCCAAGTCACCACCAGTCGCATAGCGTCCAGATTCACTACGCGAATCATCAAACAGAGGGCAACACTCTCCAGTCACTCGCACAACGCATCAACTCGCTGTGCGAATGACCAAACAGAGAACACCTCTCCGTGAGGACTCGCTGTGCGAAAATATTTGCTCAGCGAGTTTGCATAATCTGCAGAACGAAAATTCTGCAGAATTATGAAACTCACACACCCTTTACCATTTCTAGCTATTTTCTCCAACTTCTAACACCCATAATTTGTGTTTTATACTTGGTTAGACTTATCTAAATGATTCTAACCCTTCCTATTACTATTCTAAAGTGATCATGACTCAAATTCTACTCTAAAACATCAAATTCAACAACTTGAGGACCCCAAACTCAGTTCTACCACTTTACACCTATTTTGACCAATTTGATGCTTCTAATAAGTCATAATTGACCTACTCAAACTGTCCCAACAGCCCAACTGAGTCCCTAACCCCAAACTCTCAAATTCACTACCTCACTTCCTCTAAAATGACTTAAAACACTACCAATTTACTATGCTTTCTATCTAAACAATGTTATAACAAATTTCTCACTTCTCAAACACCCCCATCATGATCAATTACAACAATTAACCTCATTCAGTTAAGTTCATGGTATCACATCACAGTTTCACAGAATACACATTCTAGTACATACCACTCAATCTATTAAAACTTAGAAAGTGATTCAAACAGCATACCAGTTTAGAATTTCAGCATATTTACATGTCATCCAAACAATTTAAGGCTAGAATCTAGCTCCCCTTACCTCAAAGTTGAACTGCCCAACTCACAAGACCACTTCAACAGTACCTTACATAGCAAGGAACTCAACAAAACCCTACAAACCACTCATTGGTGATAGAAAACAACTCTTAGAGCTATAATTGAACAGAGAGTTGAAGAAGAATGCTACAAGACACATGCAACCAGCAGACTTTGCATGGATTAGGTTCAAGAACAGCGGAGAAAAAGGAAAGAACAACTTACCCGCTAAATCAAGAAATTGACCGGTCAGTTGGGTAGCCCTCTACGCCGTGGACATCTGGGCTCCTCCTGATCGTCAATCCGACAACTCAGTTGACAGAAAACTTAGAGAAAATGTAGAGAAGAGTAGATAATAAAGTTCTAGAGAGATGGAGTGTTTAAGATAATGAACCGAGCTTTTAGAAAGTTCTGTATATTATAAGGTTATTTTTAAAGTAAAATACTTGTCTCAATATTTTAATACACTTATCTACTCTATTACTATATTTTTCTAGGTTCTTACATTCTCCCCAACAACAAAAAATTTCGACCTCGAAAATTAGACTTACCAAAGAACAGGTGAGGATAAGACTCTCTAATGACTCCCTCTAACTCCCAAGTAGAGTCACCTATCCTACTATCCTAGTAAACTTTGACTAGACTGATGGTTTTGCCTTTAAGTTGCTTGGTCTGGCTCTCCACAATCCTGATAGGCTGCACCTCCACAGACAAATCTTCTCTAACTTGAATATCTTCAACTTCTAGCACGTGAGAAGGACCAGACACATACTTCCTAAGCTGTGAGACATGAAACACTGAATGAGTATTTGCCAACTGCGGTGGCATGGCAGTGGCATGGCTATCTCATAAGCAACTGGTCCGATACGCCTCAGGATCTGATAAGGACCAAGGTACCTAGGAGATAACTTCCTAGCACGAATGAATCTTCCCACACCAGTAGTAGGAGTCACTCGGAGGAATACATGATCCCCAACTACAAACTCCAACGATTTGCGTCTCTGATCAGCATAAGACTTCTGTCGGCTCTGAGATGCCCGCATCCTCTCCTGAATGAGCTTCACCTTCTCTGTAGTTTGTTGTATCAACTTTGGTCCAGTCAAAACTGATTCTCCTTCCTGAAACCAACACAGAGGCGTCCTACAACGTCTTCCATACAATGCCTCAAACGGTGCCATACCAATACTGTCCTGATAATTGTTGTTGTAGGTGAACTCCACTAACGACAACACCTCATCCCAGACTCCCAAGTGATCCAAGACACACGTCCACAGAAGATCCTCTAGTGACTAAATCGTCCTCTCTGGCTGACCATCAGTCTGGGGATGATATGCTGACCTCATTTGAAGCCTGTTGCCCATCTCACTCTGAAGCATCTGCCAGAACCTAGAAGTAAATCTCGGATCCCTATCTAATACAATGTTGGAAGGCACCCCATGTAGTTTCACAACCTCTCTAATATACAACTGAGCAAGCTTCACCATAAACATCCTCAAACTGATCGCCAAGAAATGAGCACTCTTGGTCAACCTATCCATAATCACCCAGATCGCATCATGACCTCTGACCGTGCGTGACAAATGGGTAACAAAATCCATGGCTATACTATCCCATTTCCACTCAGGAATCTCAAGCTGCTGCAACAAATTGTCAGGCCTCTGATGCTCCACTTTAGCCTTCTAACAGGTTAAATAAGAGGCGACGAACCGTGCTACATCTCCTTTCATACTACACCACCAGAAAGAATCCTTGAGATCTTGATACATTTTAGTCATGCCAGGATGCATGCTAAAACGACTCTGATGACCCTCCTCAAGGTAGTATTTATATAATATTTGTTAAAAAATAGGTGTATATTATGAAATCTATTAAAAACTTATTATTATTATTATTTATATTTATATATTTTGAATTAACACACTTAAAGGTGAGTAAAACATGGGACAATTCAACCTCCATTTATAGACAACATAACAAGTTGGTGCTTGCTCTGGTTAGGTTCTATGGCCTCTAAACTAGAGATTAATTAATTATTATATGCTGAATGTAAGACATAGTGCTTCCGCAAATCTCTCTCCTCCGATGCATATTTACATGTCCATTTGTGATCCTATATATACTCAAAATCTTAAATTCCAGATATTCAGGTTAATCAGAAACAGATTAACCACGATTACACTAACCAGTGTTGGTTCAGGTTCATCAGAAGTAGATCAACCATAAATACAAATGTACACTAACCAATTTTGTTTAACACATAGTAACCAACCATAGAGTTAGATGCTCTGAATCAATAATATCCTTTCTCTATTGATTAATATTTATTGAAAATTACAAAATCTCAACATAAAAAAATGTGATTCACAAAATTTTGCGATTTATGATAAACTTTAAATACCAAAGAAAATGTACAAAAGAATGTGGCAAGAGTCTTTTGTTAGCAGTTTTTGTAATATTAAGTATTTTTATTAATTTTTTATTTTTAATGCTTCAACTACTATTGTGGAAATGCTGAGAAGAATTTTAAAAAAGAAAAAGAAAATAGTGCCTAGTATAAGTAAATTTGAGATTTGATATTCACACAATTATGAAAGCGCACTTCAACTATATTTGTAACTTGTATGAAGCTTGTCAAATAAATAATAATTGTATTTGTTGCCAGGAAGACATGCCGACAATATTTCATCACTTGATTTATACAAATGGTTCTTTTTGTAATTTTTTCCTCGGCATTATGTTGCAGATTAAGTGTATTTCGTATATGATTTGACTAATTTTAAAGGGATTTTATATTTGAGCTTAGTTGATAAATTTCCATGGAATTAAGTAAAGTGACTACTGGGAAAATGCATGTTTTGGTGCTTGTTCTTCTTACTTCAAACTGTAGTCATATCCCCTTGTTCATAATCAGATCATTCTTACATTATATGCACGTATAGTGCACTAAACAAGCAAACGAATAAAGCATTGGTGTTACTTTCAGTTATCAGGGAAGCAAGTTGGGATTATTGGATTGGGAAGCATTGGCATGGAAGTGGCGAAAAGGCTCGAATCTTTTGGTTGCATAATCTCATACAACTCTATGCATAAAAAGACTACAGTGTCATATCCTTTCTATTCCAGTGTTGTTGAGCTTGCAACTACTTGCGACGTTCTTGTTCTCTGTTGTGAACTAAATGAGCAAACAAAACACATAATTAACAGGGAAGTCATTCTGGCGATAGGAAAAGGAGGATTTATTGTGAATGTTGGAAGAGGGAGTCTTATTGATGAAAAGGAATTGGTAAAGTGTTTAATGGAAGGTGAAATTGGAGGTGCTGGTTTGGATGTGTTTTAGAACGAGCCTCGTGTTCCTCTAGAGCTCTTTGAAATGAATAATGTGGTTTTGTCTCCACATGTTGCTGCTATTACTGTGGAATCTTTCATGAATATGTGTGAACTTGCTGGAGGGAATTTAGAAGCCTTTTTCTCAAATAAGCCCCTAATCACTCCAGTTATGTTGCCTGAATAACTTGTTCTTTTGACAGAGTAATATCGTGCTGCAGAATTTGATTTCATTCCTTCAATGATTCTTGAGTCGGAAATGGCATAGTTCTATTTCCAAAACCATCCCAGGGAAATGCCTTTCAAATTCATAAAAAGGAAGGAGATGAACAAAACTCTATTTGGGTAAGTTTTTGAAGTCCATTTTTATAGCACAGAGTAAATGCTTTTCTTCATTTCTTAGTATTTTCTTTAGATTCTTCTGCTACATGATTTAATAAAAGTAGTGTTCTTCAAGATGCATGAAAAAACTACTGTTCTAGCTTATATTGATTCTCTCAAGATCGTACACAGTGGTTCGTTTTAATATTGTGTATCATGTTGGTGCTCTCGTTGACCCTTTCTATTTCCCTTTCCTCTTTTCCACATTTTTCCATGTTAGATCATAACACTCGATCTAAATTCATCACCAATTTGGAAGAAGTTGTCATAAACTCACTGTTAACCAAAATGAAATTATTACCTGTTTGGATGCCATTGTTTCTCACTTTTCTAGTCGCGACACATCCTCTCCACATTTTGATGACCACCGTTCATTTCACTACGATGCTCCTCCATTCACACCACACCTACACGACACCTCCATTTGGATGTTCCTCGATTTGATGGAACAAAGCCCATGGGTTGGATCTTTAAGATATCCCAATGTTTTGAGTACCATCCCACACCGGAAGTGAATCGACTTCGGATCGCGTCTTTTTTCATGGATGGCCCAACTCTTAGTTGATTCCAATGGTTGCATCAAAACAACATGATTCCTTCATTGCAAGAGTTTCTCCAAGCTCTAGAGGTTCATTTTGCTCCTTCTTATTATAAAGATCTTCGTGGTTCTCTCTTAAAGTTAACATAGAAGGGTTCCTTACAAGATTATTTGAATGAGCTTGAACGGCTTGCTAACCGCATTGTTGGTCTCCCTACAACTTTCTTGTTGAATAACTTTATTTCTAGCTTAAACCTAGATATCCGCCGAGAGGTTCAAGCATTGCAACCACAGACTTCAACACAGGCTACGACATTAACAAAATTGCAAGAGGACAAACTCACTCATCAAATTCGCATGTCTGAAGCTGATATTCCTAAAACTGCTTTTCGTACACATCATGACATTATGAGTATACAATCGTTTGGGCTTTGTAACACTCCTTCAACGTTTCAAGCAACTATGAATGAATTAATAAAACCATTTATGCTTAAATTTCTGTTTCTTTTACGACATACTGATTTATAGCAAGAACTTGGAGGATCATACTTAACACTTGGAGCTGACTTTCCAACAATTGACACATGGCACGTTTTTTTTTCTTTTTTTTTTTTGCGTAGGTCTAAGTGTTTGTTTGCTCAACAACAAGTTGAGTATTTAGGACATGTGATTTCTGCAGCTGGTGTCGTACTAGAACATTAAAAAACTCAAGCAATGTTGGATTGGCCACTTCATACCACAATCAAAGCATTACGTGGTTTTCTTGGACTGACATGATTTTATAGGCGATTCATAAAAGGGTATGCAACCATAGCTTCCCACTTGACAACACTTTTAAAGAATGATGCATTCATATGGACCAGTGAACCTTAAACCGCTTTTGACACCTTGAAGAAAGCCATGACTGAAGCACCAGTCTTAACCTTACCCAATTCTGACTTGCCTTTCATTTTGGAGACAGACGTATATGGCTTAGCCATGGGAGCAGTTTTGATGCAGGAGGGTCTTGCAATAGCGTTTCACAATAAACCATTTTGCCCAAAGCTCATGTGTTCCTCTACCTATGTCAAGGAACTTCATGCCATTACAGTTGCAGTTAAGAAGGGTGCCAATATTTACTTGGGCACTCCTTTACAATCCTCACAGATCATTGTAGCCTCAAGGAGTTGATGACATAGGTTATCCAAATTCCGAAACAACAAGTTTATTTATCGAAGTTGTTGAGCTTCGATTATTCCATACAATATAAAATAGGGAGGACAAATATAGTAGCAGATGCTTTGTCCAACCCTTTTGAATTTTGGTGACAACCATCTCTTTGTTCTATTTATGCCTCCTCTCTTATTTAAAACTTAATCTTTGCTGAGTCCTTGGATTGATCATTGGTTATCCCTATACTTCATTAGTGGGAAAACTGAGTTTGTTCTGTTTTTGCGCAACGAAAAGCAGTTTAACATCCCTCAAAGATGAACCACTAGGAGATAAAGGAGAAGATGTGGACCCTGTGAATGTGGATATGTCCATTGCTACCCTTGTTGTGCGTCCAAAGAATGATTTTGAGGTTGAAACAACAACAGACATTAGTATCAAATCACTCAACTTACATGTCCAAGTTTGATGCATTGGACAAAGAAATTGTTGCATTACAGATGTAGTTGAAGGATCAAGATATTGGAGGAGTTGAATTTGAAGGTGAACAAGAGGAGGAGGAAGAAGACTCTATGTTTTAATTTCTGTGTTCTAAATCCTATGCTTTTGGTTCTGTTTTTCCGTCTTAATATGTTTTGCTTTAAATTTCATATGTTGTTGGACAATTCTAGTTAATTATGCATCGATGACTGTATTAAACACTTTTATGCTTAGTATTTTGCTTACATGTCTAGAAATTACATATCTAATCTACTTATCTATTAAGGTTCATTATTCACTTGTCCTGTTTTTTGCTAATTCCCAAAGGGAGAGCAAAATTGTGTTTAATTATGCAGGTTAAGAAAGAACATGTGATTAAAATGGAAGTATTGGCCATTATAAAAAAATAGGGAGATTGTTGAGAGGGAGAATTCTCTCAAGGATTGGTAAATCGTGTTTTTGATGATGAACTGGATTAATGTTCTTTCATTAAGTGTTTAAATTGTTATAATAGGTTAAATTCATATAGGATAAAGTCTTGGTTGCGTAAAATAGCAAAATTGCATTAATATGGTGTAATGCATTTGTCTTAATCGATTAACCATGGTGCATAATCAATTAAAGTGAGTCAGAGACACACTAGGGATGTGCTATTTGTTTTAATCGATAAAGGAAATAACCTAATCGATTAAAATAGTGAGATGAGCCTAATCGATTAGGAAATTAACACAATCGATTAAGTGCATCAGTTTTGCATTTTATATATATGGTGTGTGTGTGTGTGTTCTAACTTGGTTTTAGTTATGAAGAACATTTTAATTTTGATCAAAGTTGAAGCAAGAACACGTTCAGACCTGTCTTGAACATCCTTAGATGCATCAACCAAATTTTTAAAAAATTCAAGGTTTCCAAGGCATCATGAAGGGCAAAGTGGTCAACCAAGCATTCTACTGTGTTTTTCATTGTGACATCTGCACTTGTTGGTGCACCCAAGTTCTACATATTCTGTAATTTGTATTTGTCTTTGTTGGGTAGGCAAGACATTGAGAGAGAGTGTATAGCCTCTCTTGATTAGGATTTTCTATGTTTGAGAATGTGTAAGGATACATTGAGAGGTTTCTTGTATTCTTGACAATTATAAATAGTGAAATCCCTCCAACTCAGGTTGTTTGGAGGAGGACTAGGTGTAGAATCGGTTGAGAGTCGAACTAATATAAAATTGTGGTGTTCTTATGTTTAGTTTCTACATTTTCCTTTGTTGGTTAAAGAAAAATGTTCTATTAGTAGAAAGTCTTAAACATAATGTTATATATGATTTTAGATAAAATTTTTTACATAGAGATTTAATTGCATAAATAATATTAATTATTGTGAGAACCTAGAAAATAAAGTGTTAGAGTTGATAGGCCTTTTAAAATAATGAGACCCATATTTTAATTTTAAAATAATTCAATAATATAAATAAAATTTCTTAAACTCGTCTTATTATCTAAAACATTAATCATCTCTCTAAAACTCTTTCTTCAAGTTTTCTCTCCCTTCTCTCTACAAATTCTAACTCTTTGATCATCTATTTGACAATCAGGAAATTCCTAGAAGATCACAACAATGCAATCTCCATTATCTACTGATTAGTTTCTAGTCTATAGCAAGTAAGTTTCGAATCTTTTTCCTTTTGCTCTTAGGTTGAGATCATGCTTGGTGATTTCTTCTCGCATGTGTCTTTTAATCCCTTATTTTAGTTCTTTGTTAATCTAAGGTCATAAGGACTCATTCCAATCACAAATTGGTGATTTATAAGGCTTCTAGAATTCTTTGTGCTTGAAGCAATGGTTATGCGTGTTTAAAGCTTGGTAGTTCTCCTTAAGGTAAAGGAAAGCTAGTGACCTTGTCTGATGTTATTTTAAATTGATGATGTTAGTTAGGTTGTGTGAAATTTGATTAAAATTAAAATTTGTATATGCTTTTGTATGAATTATGATTTAAATGATTTAAAATAGTTGACTTGGTGTTGTGATGAATGTTCTAGAATGTAATGAATTTGTTTGGAATTGATCATGATCTTGAATTTATGTGGTTATGAAGTTAGTGATGTTATTTGATTCGAATTTTTAGAAAGGAGTGGTTAGGTTTGGTTGTAGGTCAATTTTGGCTTTACAAAGGGGGTTTTGGTATATAGAGTTTTTAAAGGTTAAAAAGAGGAAACTAAACTTTAGAGTTTGTTTTGATGTAGTTTGAGACTTGTTTGAGTTGTGAACAAGTTAAAATCTAATTTAGAAATATGTAGTAGTCCATTGGTGGTGTTTTGGATGGTTTTTAGGTGTAAATTGGGGGTCTTAAGTGATGAAATTTTGATTTGAATGTCTTGAAGCAATTTGGAGTGGTTGAGGTCTGTCTTTGAGTCATTTGTGACTTGTTGAGACCCTTAAGTTGCTCAAATATGAGCTAGAACAGGTAGAGTTTAATTTTGGTCTCTGAAGTGAGGTTTTTGTTAATTTTGGATTGAAATCTTGTGGTAAAACAATTCAAAACGAGTTTAGGTTGGTTTATATACTTTTTGTTAGGTCAATTTTAGTTTAAATTCAATCTAGGAGTGTTAGAAGTTGATGAAAGTGCATAAAGTAGGTCATAAAGAGTTAAGCGGTGCAAATTTTACAGAATTGTTATGCTGTAGAATTATGTAGTCTCGCTAAGCAAGTGTAATCGCTGAACGACTAGAACTATATCTAGTTGAGTGAGTGTAGCCACTGAGCAAGCAAAATCCGCTGTTTATGTGTTCGCAGAGCGAGCTTGGGCGTTGAGCGAATTAGTTTGGAGAAGTTTGTTGTAGTAGTGGATGAGCAAGAGTCTTCGCTAAGCGAGAAAGTATGCATGGAATTAGATGTATGCATGAAACGTTATTATACTATGATTTATTCTTTTATCACTAGTTTACCCTATTTTATGTATTTTATGTTTGGTTATCTTTGTATACTTGTTTGGATGATGATCATCTAGTAGGTGAAGAGGAGAAGATGATGAATCTTTGAAACAAGCTTGAGGTAGAGATAATGCGATATATAAATATTATAGTATTTTTTTAATTGTATTTAAGTATTTTTTGTATATAATTTTGGATTAGAATTTTGTATATAAAATTTTAGTTTTATGATTATGTTAGATAATTATATTTAGACTATTCTATTATATTATATTTGTGATAATTTGTAATAATTTCTAAACAGTATTTTAGTATATTTAATTAGAATGTTAATATTATATTATCATTTGTTTTTTCTGACAAATACTTTCGTTTCTTTCATAAAATTATAGTATTACAATAAAAATAATTTTGATTTAAAACTAAAAATATTTATATAAGGACAATTTATATTTTGAAGTATATTAATAAATATATTTTTTCTGCATATTCGGTGAGTTTTGTCTTTGTTTTTGTGATTTCAATGATATAGTTTGTTAGAGCATTGGGGTTATTGTTAGAAGTCCCACATCTAAAGTGGGCAAATACTTCCCTCCCTCATGTTGCATATAAATAGAGGTGTAAGGGAAGGTGTAAAATGCATCAAACATTACTTGTATCCTCCTTGCTCTAAAGAGAGGATGTTGTAATTTCTTCCATCTAGTAAATATTTTTCTTGACCTTGCCCTTGGTCTTGTGTTAGTTATAAATTTTTCTCATCTTATTTTAGTTGTGAGAGTCTTATTTTAGTAGTCTGATACCTAACAGTGGTATCAGAGCCATTGGTTCGTATTTCGCTGAGAAAGTTCTGGCTAGGAAAGACTTGGTACTTAAGAGTGTCCATTTGTGACCCACCTCTCTTTCCTGGGAACTTCTTGGTGATTTACTTCACGGTCTACCTGTGTTGTTCCAGTAGACAATCCTATTCATAGTGAGAAGTGCATAAGTCGGTTCAAGAGTGAAACCATGACAGCAAAATTTGAGATAGAGAAGTTCAATGGAAATAATTTTTCCTTGTGGAAACTGAAGATAAGGGCAATTTTGAGAAAAGACAATTGTCTGGATGCAATTGAAGACAGACGTGCAGAAATTTCTGATGAAAAATGGAAAGAGATGGATGACAATGCGGTTGCCAATTTGCACTTAGCAATGGCAGATTCAGTTCTGTCTAGTATTGTAGAGAAGAAGACTTCAAAGGAGATTTGGGATACTCTCGTTAAACTATACGAGGTCAAGTCACTTCACACCAGAATTTTCTTAAAAAGAAAACTCTATACTCTTCGAATGAGCGAGTTCACGCCAGTGACGGAACACATCAACAATCTGAATACATTATTCGCTCAGCTCGCCGCGTCAGATTTCAACATAGTAGAAAATGAACGTGCAGAGCTACTACTTCAGAGTTTACCAGACTCGTATGATCAACTCATCATCAACATTACAAATAACAACATTGTCGGTCGTCTATCCTTTGATGATGTTGCTGGAGCTATTCTTGAAGAAGAGTCCAGGCGAAAAAATAAGGAAGACAGGACAGAAAGTTTGAAGCAACCAGAAGCTCTAACGATGATGAGAGGAAGATCAACAGAACGTGGCTCCAGTGGGAGTCAAAATTATGGTAGATCAAAGTCTCGAGGTAGGAAGAATTTTAAATGCTACAATTGTGGCATGAGGGGGCATCTGAAAAAAGATTGTTGGCACAAGAAGAATGGAGGGAAGAACTTTGAAGCATCAAGCTCACAAGGCTATGTTGCAAAAACTTCTGAAGATGGAGAAATCCTGTATAGTGAAGCAGAAGTTAGTTCTAAAGGAAGAAAACAACTTTCTGATGCCTGGATAGTAGATTCAGGTGCGACATGGCATATGACTTCACACCGAGACTGGTTTCACACTTATGAACCTGTCTCAGGAGGATCTGTGTTCATGGGAAATGATCATGCCTTAGAAATTGGAGGGATTGGTACCGTCAAAATCAAAATGTATGATGGTACAGTACGCACTCTTCAAGGAGTTCGACATGTGAAGGGATTGAAGAAAAACCTCTTGTCTGTTGGACAATTGGATGACCTTGGGTGCAAAATTCACATTGAAGGTGGAATCCTAAAAATGGTGAAAGGTAACCTCATTGTGATGAAAGCAGAGAAGATCGCAGTCAATCTATACATGCTGTTGGGAGATACGTTGCAAGAAGCAGATGCATCAGTTGCAACAACAAAAGAAGAAGAAGAAACGATGATGTGGCATTACAGACTTGGTCACATGTCAAAACGAGGCTTGAAAGTTCTTGCTGATCATAATCTCCTGCCTGGGCTCAAAACAGTTAACTTACCGTTTTGTGAGCACTGTGTGACTAGTAAGCAACATAGATTGAAGTTTGCTAAAGTGACTGCTAGAAGCAAGCACATACTAGACTTAATCCATTCTGATGTCTGGGAATCACCAGAAATATCCATGGGAGGAGCAAAGTATTTTGTATCATTCATTGATGATTATTCCCGGAGATTATGGGTGTACCCAATCAAGAAGAAGTCAGATGTGTTTCCAGTATTCAAGGAATTCAAAGCACAGGTGGAACTTGAAACTGGAAAAAGGATCAAATGCTTGAGGACAGATAATGGAGGAGAATATACTGATGGTGATTTTTTGGCATTCTGCAAGCAAGAAGGTATTAAGAGGCAATTTACAGTTGCTCATACACCTCAACAGAATGGTGTAGCAGAGCGGATGAATAGAACTCTTCTAGAAAGGACAAGGGCCATGTTGAAAACTGCAGGATTAGCCAAGTCCTTCTGGGCAGAAGTAGTCAAAACTGCTTGCTATTTGATAAATCGCTCACCATCAACAGCAATTGGTGTAAAGACACCAATGGAAATGTGGAAAGGAAAACCAGCTGATTACTCTTCTCTGCATGTATTTGGTTGTCCTGTGTACGTGATGTACAACTCCCAAGAAAGAACAAAGTTAGACCCAAAATCCAGGAAATGTATATTCTTGGGTTATGCTGACAATGTTAAGGGGTATCGCTTGTGGGATCCCACTTCCCACAAGATTATTGTTAGCAGGGATGTAGTCTTTGCAGAAAAAATGCAAAGTAAGCAGAAAAATGACAGCACACCAATAGACATTACTTCAGTACAGATAGAGGAAAAGTCAAAAGATAATGATTCCTCTGAAGCAGAACCAGAGCACGATGAACAAGAACCAAATGAGGTCAATGATGAAGATGCTCGATGAACAACACGTCTGATGAAGAAACCATCTTGGCACTCAGACTATGTTATGGCAAATCATGATGCGTACTGTCTCTTAACTGAAGAAGGAGAACCATCAACCTTTCAAGAAGCGTTGAGGAGTTCAGATGTTTCAAAATGGATGACAGCAATGCATGAAGAAATAGAAGCCTTACATAGGAATGAGACATGGGAACTTGTTGAACTTCCAAAAGGTCGAAAAGCAATTGGAAACAAATGGGTATACAAAATCAAACGAGATGGCAATGAACAAGTGGAGCGATATCGTGCAAGACTGGTGGTCAAAGGATATGCTCAGAAAGAAGGTCTTGATTTTAACGAGATATTCTCACCAGTTGTTAGACTTACCATTATTAGAGTAGTGCTGGCAATGTGTTCTATAGATAATTTACATCTAGAACAATTAGATGTAAAGACTGCTTTTCTTCATGGAGAACTTGAAGAAGAAATATATATGCTCCAACCAGAAGGTTTTGAAGAACAAGGAAAAGAAAACTTGGTTTGTAGGTTGACCAAATCTCTATACGGTTTAAAGCAGGCGCCAAGGTGTTGGTATAAGAGATTTGATTCTTTCATTATTAGCCTCAGATACAACAGATTAAGTTCAGACCATTGTACGTATTACAAGAGGTTTGAGGATAATAATTTCATCATTTTGCTGTTGTACGTGGATGATATGTTGGTGGTAGGTTCCAACAAAGTTCGAGTCCAAGAATTGAAGGCACAGTTGGCTAGGGAATTTGATATGAAGGACTTGGGACCTGCAAACAAGATTTTAGGGATGCAAATTCACCGAGACAGAAAAAACAGGAAGATTTGGCTTTCACAAAAGAATTATTTTCGAAAGGTCTTGCGGCGCTTCAACATGCAAGATTGCAAGCCAACTTCTACCCCACTTCCTGTTAATTGTAAATTATCCTTAAGTATGTGTTCTAGCAATGAAGCAGAGAGGATGGAAATGTCTAGAGTTCCGTATGCATCAGCAGTGGGAAGCCTAGTGTATGCCATGATTTGTACAAGACCAGACATTGCACATGCAGTGGGAGCGGTTAGTAGATTTATGGCAAATCCTGGTGAAGAGCATTGGAATGCTGTTAAGAGGATCCTTAGATACATCAAAGGAACTTCAGATGTTGCGTTATGTTTTGGAGGATTGGAGTTTATTGTCAGGGGTTATGTCGACTCAGATTATGCAGGTGATCTTGATAAAAGAAAATCTACTACAGGCTATGTGTTTAAACTTACAGGAGGGGTGGTAAGCTGGTTATCTAAACTACAAACAGTTGTAGCTTTATCCACCACAGAAGTTGAATACATGGCAGCTACTCAAGCATGCAAGGAAGCAATCTGGATTCAAAGGTTATTGGAAGAACTCGGGCATAAGCAAAAGAAAATTACTGTATATTGTGACAGTCAGAGTGCTTTGCACATTGCAAGAAATCCAGCCTTTCATTCCAGGACAAAGCATATAGGGGTTCAATATCATTTTGTCCGAGAAGTAGTAGAGAAAGGAGATGTAGATCTGGAAAAGATCTGTACCAAAGATAACCTAGCAGATGCTATGACAAAGTCGGTCAATACTGACAAGTTTGTATGGAGTAGATCCTCCTATGGTTTATCAGCAACGTAGCATGGAACTGACAAGGAAGACAAAGTATTGTGAAGACATGATTGATTCAATCAAATCTTCAAGTAGGAGAATTGTTAGAAGTTGTTAGAAGTCCCACATCTAAAGTGGGTAAAGACTTCCCTCCCTCATGTTGCATATAAATAGAGGTGTAAGGGAAAGTGTAAAATGCACCAAACATTACTTGTATCATCTTGTTCTAAAAGAGAGTGTTGTAATTTCTTTCATCTAGTAAATATTTTTCTTGACCTTGCCCTTGGTCTTGCGTTAGTTATAAATTTTTCTTATCTTATTTTAATTGTGATAGTCTTATTTTAGTAGTCTCATAGCTACATTAGAGAGTGAAGCATCTTCAATTCAAAGCTATTTCAATGACAGAAGAAGCAAACCATAGCGGCAGTAACATGAAAAGTCTTCCCAAAGTGCTGGTTCTGGGTCCTCCTTTTATCTTCTCATCACTTCAACCTCTTTACTCTCACAAATTCCATTTTCTCAAATCTCACCTCTCAGATCTCTCGCTTCAACACTTCCTTCAACTCCACCACCCTCCCTCTATTACCGCTATTCTCTGCGGCGCCGGCTACTCCGTAACCGCTGAAGTCCTCCGGCTCCTCCCATCGCTCCGCCTCCTCGTCACCACCAGCGCCGGAACAAATCACATCGACCTCCGTGAGTGTCACCGCCGCGGAATCCAGGTCGCCGGTGCCGGAGGTATGTTCTCGGAGGATGTGGCAGATATGGCCGTGGCTCTGCTCATTGACGGAATGAGGAAAATCTCAGCGGCAGATCGGTGGTTAAGGACACAGAATCGCCACAATGCGCCCTGGCATTTATTCTCATTAGGATCCAAGGTTTGCATTGTTATATATATATATATATATATATATATATATATATTCTTATTCTTTTACAGCTTTTTACTGTATGAATCCCAATTTTATACAAACTAAAAGTATAACATAAGTCTAATTACCTTTTAATTTTGCTTTTACTTTATGCAATTTGAATTTATTATTAATAGAAAATCTAATTAAATCTATTAAACACTTACGATTTTAATTTACACATAATCTAATTTATATACAACGCATAATAATGAAAATATATATTAATAGCGATGTTTTGATGGATTGTTATTGTATTTGTCAAAATTGAAGGATTTGACTAAAGCTTTTAAAAGTTATATTGTTACCTTTTGTAAATTAAAGATATATTTTTTACTAACTGAAGATCAAATTAACAAAGTAAATGTATGATAAAATAAAAAGTAATTAAGCCTATCATTTAATTTTAATTTCTTTAAGAAATTTTTATGTGCAGAGATCGTATTAAAAATGTGCTCCATAAATAAAAATCAAACAAGAAAAAACTTTAAATATAAGATAAAATGTATGAAAGCTATTTAAAAAATTTGTATGCATCGAGATTAAATTAAGAATTCATTACATGCATAAAAATGAAAATAAGATTAAATAAGAAAAAGGGGTACAAATTAAATAAAAATGAGGAAAAATATATGGAATAGATCATTTTAGTGGAATTCTAAAAATAATTAAAAAGGAATAAAATAATAGGTAGTATTTATATAATATTTGTTAAAAAATAGGTGTATATTATGAAATCTCTCAAAAAAAATTATTATTATTGTTTATATTTATATATTTTGAATTAACACACTTAAGGTGAGTAAAACCTGGGACAATTCAACCTCTATTTATAGACAACATAACAAGTTGGTACTTGCTCTGGTTAGGTTCTATGGCCCTCTAAACTAGAGATTCATTAATTATTTTATGCTGAATGTGGGACATGGTGCTTCCGAAAATCTCTCTCATCGGATGCATATTTATATGTCCATTTGTGATCCTATATATAATCAAAATCTTAAATCCCAAATATTCAGGTTAATCAGAAACAGATTAACCACAATTACAAATGTACACTAACCAGTGTTGGTTTCAGGTTCATCAGAAGTAGATCAACCATAAATACAAATGTACACTAACCAGTGTTGTTTAACACAGTAATCAACCATAGAGTTAGATGTTCTGAATGAATAATATCCTTTCTCTATTGATTAATATTTATTGAAAATTACAAAATCTCAACATAAAAAAATGTGATTCACAAAATTTTGCGATTTATGATAAACTTTGAATACCAAAGAATATGTACAAAAGAATGTGGCAAGAGTCTTTTGTTAGCAGTTTTTGTAATATTAAGTATTTTTATTAATTTTTTATTTTTAATGCTTCAACTACTATTGTGGAAATGCTGAGAAGAATTTTAAAAAAGAAAAAGAAAATAGTGCCTAGCATAAGTAAATTTGAGATTTGATATTCACACAATTATGAAAGCGCACTTCAACTATATTTGTAACTTGTATGAAGCTTGTCAAATAAATAATAATTGTATTTGTTGCCAGGAAGACATGCCGACAATATTTCATCACTTGATTTATACAAATGGTTCTTTTTGTAATTTTGTCCTCGGTATTATGTTGCAGATTAAGTGTATTTCGTATATGATTTGACTAATTTTAAAGGGATTTTATATTTGAGCTTAGTTGATAAATTTCCATGGAATTAAGTAAAGTGACAACTAGGAAAATGCATGTTTTAGTGCTTGTTCTTCTTACTTCAAACTGTAGTCATATCCCCTTGTTCATAATCAGATCATTCTTACATTATATGCATGTATAGTGCACTAAACAAGCAAAAGAATAAAGCATTGGTGTTACTTTCAGTTATCAGGGAAGCAAGTTGGGATTATTGGATTGGGAAGCATTGGCATGGAAGTGGCGAAAAGGCTCGAATCTTTTGGTTGCATAATCTCATACAACTCTATGCATAAAAAGACTACAGTGTCATATCCTTTCTATTCCAGTGTTGTTGAGCTTGCAACTACTCGCGACGTTCTTGTTCTCTGTTGTGAACTAAATGAGCAAACAAAACACATAATTAACAGGGAAGTCATTCTGGCGTTAGGAAAAGGAGGATTTATTGTGAATATTGGAAGAGGGGGTCTTATTGATGAAAAGGAATTGGTAAAGTGTTTGATGGAAGGTGAAATTGGAGGTGCTGGTTTGGATGTGTTTGAGAACGAGCCTTGTGTTCCTCAAGAGCTCTTTGAAATGAATAATGTGGTTTTGTCTCCACATGCTGCTGCTATTACTGCGGAATCATTCATGAATATGTGTGAAATTGCTGGAGGGAACTTAGAAGCCTTTTTCTCAAATAAGCCCCTAATCACTCCAGTTATGTTGCCTGAATAACTTGTTCTTTTCACAGTATAATATCGTGCTGCAGATCTTGATTTCATTCCTTCAATGATTCTTGAGTCGGAAAGGCATTGTTCTATTTCCAAAACCATCCCAGGGAAGTGCCTTTCAAACTCTTCATAAAAGGAAGGAGATGAACAAAACTCTCTTTGGGTAAGTTTTTGAAGTCCATTTTTATAGCACAGAGTAAATGCTTTTCTTGATTTTTTAGTATTTTCTTTAGATTCTTCTGCTACATGATTTAATAAAAGTAGTGTTCTTCAAGATGCATGAAAAAACTACTGTTCTAGCTTATATTGATTCTCTCAAGATCGTACACAGTGTTTCGTTTTAATATTGTACATTTATCTCAAAGATTTTATTTGTTTTCAAATAAGTATAATGTTTTGTAAGGAAGAAATCTATGCAGATATATACATTAGTCAATGTTAAAGATGCTGACCATGTTGCTCCTAAACATATGCTCTTAAAATTAGGCCTTTCGCATATTTCTACTACATTTTGTTAAAAATATTACATGATATCCAACACCTGTTAATTACAAATATAAGTATTGTTGTTCTTACAGACTAAATGAATTCTTCTTTCATTATGTTTGTGTTCCTGTGATGATTTTCTCTCTCTTAAGCTTAAGTAAACTCATTATGGATAAATTTATAAGTAATAAATACTATCAAAGGTTCTTTTTAAGTGTAAAATTCATCCTATTTATAATGGATCCTTGTGTATGGGTTTGGATTAGCTAGCATGATTTGTTTTCCATAATGAATGATTATTGTTTAATTTGTTAATTAAGGATAATATTTAATGTAAGCGTGTTTGTTATCGTTCCAAGTTTCCGATGTATCCGAGTATATCTCTTAAAATATCTCTGTTTATATTTCGTGATTCTCTCAATAATTTGTTCGAGATCATCTCAACTATCCAAGACAATATATCGAAGATCGTTTTGACTATACGGTACAATAATGCATTCCAACTGGTCGATACTCAAAATGTTGCATTAAGATCACAAATGTATCATTTGGAAAGAAAATAATGGAAATTGGATCCCCTGAGTCTTACCATAAAATGCAAGTGCAAGGAAATAGAAGCAATTGTAAGTTGAATTGTGTCACAATGACTGAAAGATAAGTAGTATTGTAATCTTATGAAAATACTATTTGCATACTTGGGTATAACTGTAGAGGATAATTTTATAAAGAAGGAATTATGGCAGAGTATGATTATAGAAGAGGAAGAGTTTAGCTATGTGGTAAGGGAGGTATATATATTTTGAAGAGAGGGTCACTTTAATCAAATAGGTAATATCTACTCTTCTTTAATATTACTTATCAATCTTTAAAATACCAGAGTGAGTGGAAAAGGATTAGGAGATTATAGAGGGAATTCTTATGGGGTTGGGGTGTGAAGGTAGGAAAATTACATAGGTTAAGTGGAAAACCCTACTTTTTGTCTTGAAAAGTAGGGTGAATGACATGTATACATGCACTTAGTCTATGTTTAGCCTTTAAAGGGTAGAAGGTAGCATTGGAGAGTGGGGAATAGGATTGTAGAGTTTCTACGAAAAGAGGATATTATATGGTTGTGTGATTCTTGACTGTGACTTTCTTTTAGTTTGAGTACTATAGGATAAGAATGAAAAGATATAATGTCTTCAAAGTAAGGAGTTAGATTATGAATGAAATAACAAAGGAAAGACAACATAATGTGTGAGAGACAAAGAAATAGTTTTCACTGGAAACAACTTTAACCTTTTAGAACTAAGGATATAAGAGATCTTTTAATGAAAGTCAATCACGAAAGAGATATCTTGAGAAATTCTATACTCAATTATTTTAATTTTTTTTGAAAAATGTCTTTTATGTCCAATACTAATTTCTTTTCTTATTAGAGATTTACAAATTTTGTATTAATAGGATTTTGTAGGGAAGATGTATTTTTTCTTTTTTTTTAAAGTTTGTTTTTGACATTTTTCTTATATATGATCATTGAGACAACCCAATTATCTAATTTAATCGTATTTGCTTTTTCTTATAAAAGAAAAAAAATATTAATATCTATGATACCACTATTAATTCTTAATCTTGCTCTCCATTTTTCTTCCTCTTTGGTTTCTTCATAACATGTTGGATAATTTGTCTTGAACATAAATAGATTTGTTGAATTCTTCTTCAAATAAATCTTCTCCACTTACATAATTTTCCATCCACTTTAATGTGCAATAAAAGTGCAGTATAATACTAGAAAGTAACTCCTAAATCGTCTCTCAAGGACCAAATGTGGTTTAATCAATAGGTCAAATACTTTGTTGGGGAAGGGGGGGGGGTTGTGGAGAATTTTATGATAAGAAATGAACTAAATTAAAACACGAATGTAAACACAAAATTAAAACGGTTGGTCACTAGCTCAATTACATGCTTCCAATCACAGATTAACAACAATTATATACTATTCTAATCCAAATCCAACACAAATTACCCAACTAAGCGATCGGTCTTCAAAATTGCAAACTAAGTG
Organism: Vigna reflexopilosa; assembly: GCA_027742785.1. Lineage (NCBI taxonomy): Eukaryota > Viridiplantae > Streptophyta > Magnoliopsida > Fabales > Fabaceae > Vigna > Vigna reflexopilosa. The sequence continues at coordinate 22,113,557 of CM050929.1, forward strand.
AATGCAATGCACAAATCCAATCAATTTTGCACCATACAACCTAATTAACTAAGCGAAGATTAAACACCAATTAGGCAACTAAGCGTATACTCAATCCCAAACACAAAACAGATTGAATATTGATCCAAATCAGAGCAGCAACATAACAATTAAAGTGCAGAAGTCTCATGAATAAACTACTCTAGCCTCTAATTCAACATGAATGAACCAACTAAGTGAAGACCAATCATGCTATCATATTGTGAACTAAACGACCGCAGCACACCTATTTCATCCAATGTATTCCATAAAGATTGATCAACTAAGTGTATACCCATTGCAAGAATACAACCAAATTTCATAGAATGCTAGGCTAGACTAGAAGAAACACAAGTACAGTCCAGAAATCTTAAGGATTCAATGCAAAATCACTAATTACCAGCCAAACACACTTAAACTAACATCAAAACGAAATTAACATAACTAAATAGAATTGAAAAGATTGAAATAAATGAAGAAAACATTAAAGTCAAACGGTCCTAAAGTGAAGCCGAACGGTTCTAAAAGAGAAGTCTATTAAGGACCGAACGGTTCAAAGCAAGTGTTCGAAGACAAGAAAAGGGTAGGAATAACTAAAGGCCGAATAGTACAACCCATGACCGAACGGTTCTAACAATGATCGAACGGTATGAAGACAAACTAGTTATGAAGAAGAAAATGGGAAACTAAACAAGCACAAGTCAAGCAATATTACTAATCAGAAGAGCGAACACAAACAAGCTGAACGGTCTAACAGGGAAGTATATGACTGAACGGTATTAAAGCAACAAAATGAAACGAGAATGGAAAATTAAACAAGTTAATGCAGAACAAGCCGAACGGTCTCTAACAATGAGACATGTTAGAGACCGAACGATATTGTTGCAAAACTGAACGATATATAGTAAATGCAGCAGAACTGAAAGCAAAAAATGCAGCAGAACTGAAAGCAGAAAACACAACAACACAAGAATTGGAAACCGAAAACGCAGAAAAACGCAACAGTACACAAGCAGAAAATGCCGATGAACACAAAATAGAAATTATATATCAAACACAACAAGGAGGACGGAAATGAACAGTAAAAACCGAATTGCAACACAACAAAGAGGATGAAAATGAACAATAAAATGAATGAACTGCAGCAACAACAATTAGATAAAACGGAATGAAGACGAAAAGTGAACGCAACCACAATTTCAATTCTTAAATTGCAATGTAAATGTAAAAGATTCAAATCATGAAGAGTAAAAGAAGGCAAACCTAAAATTGTAAAAATTGTAAAAATTTGTCAATAATCGTTGTTTTCCGAAGGATTACTGACGGATAAATATTCATCAATAAAATTACTATTGGTAAGATTTACCGAAGAATTTCCTCCTTGTAATTATTAATGTATTCATCCTTAGGTAATTATTTTAGTAATTACTAATGGATATATCATTCGCTAATTACCAACAAATATATCTTTCGATAATTATCAACAGACACATTAATTAGTGATTATTATTTGCTTTTATACTGATTATTTAGCTTCTTATATTCAAATTTTGGATTTTTGATATCCCATTAAAAAGTTGATTTTTATTAGATTTTTATTGTTGTGGTTTAGATCTTCTCTTTAAGTCACATATTTTCTTCCAAGAACAAGATTTGCAAGATAATTAAAACACATAAAATTTATTCACTCATTCAGAATTACAAAATAAAATTTCAATAAAAAGTTTCCATCACCATTCTTTAATTCCATCCATTCACCTACACAAACAATCACAGATTCATCTCTTCAACTGTAAATAAAAAATTCAATCATCTTCATTTTTCGATCTTCACCACTACTCAAAAATAGAAAAAACCAAACATAGAATAAACCACAAAGAGATCAGCAACTTCAAAGGCCTGTAATTGGAGATACCCGTTATCTTAGTCATCAACTCAATCACCTTGCTCACATTTTTGCCCTCCATGGTCACATGTCTCGGACCTTCGTAGATACTACTCTATGATGTCATTTAATTGAAAACCCTCGCAGATCTCCACTCTACAAAGATTGAAGTCTTAGAGATTTGAATAGAGAACACATCAACGACATGATGGATGTTTGTCGAAGGGAGAAACCAACTAGGGAACAAATGCTCACATAAGGACTAATACGGAGACGCGTTGGCGTGGCCATCCGACAGTGCTTTCGATCACATTGCGGAGGCGCCAATTGTAACACCCATCTTAGGGTACTACAGTGATTTATAAAAGGTCCATTTACTTTACGAAAATATAAATTTTAATATTATAAGAGGTAATTTATTTCAAATCAAAATAAGTACCATTTGTAGTATAAAGATTTCAAATTTTATATAACAGTGCTCCAAATGCAATTCAAATAAAATCTCAAGAATTTTCCTAGCAAGGCTCTCCATTCTATGCATGTTCAACTTCATTTGTAACATTATTTGCTCTCGTATAACGAGATAAGTTATACGATCATCACCAAATACAAACAAGTTGGGATGAGCCAACCAAAAGAACACACAACATAGAGATAAAAAAATCAAACTCGCTCACAAAACTTAAATTGTTCATTCCAATCCATCAGTCATTCAATAACTCATACCTAAATCACTAACACATCATTCAAAAGGATCATATAATCTTAAAAAAATTTGGACCATATAATCAAGGAGACTCAAATCCTCCCACACACGCAGTTTAGGGCATGACTCGATTCTCATCCCTCATACACAACTATCAGACACATCATATTACTGGTCCTTCACACACAACTATTGTACCTATCTCGTTTATTATCTTTCACACACAACTATCAGACACATCACATTATTGGTCCTTCATACGCAACTATTGTAACTATCACCTTTATTGTCTTTCACACGCAACTAATTGGTAATGCTAATTCTTACCATTATCTAAGCATCATTTTAATAGCAAAATCAACTCTTTTCTAGCTTGAAATTTGCTTAATCCTCTATTTTATCTTGCTTTTATAAGTAAGTGTGTTTTGGGCTACATTGATATAATATCATCACTAATCCCCTTATTTTGTAGCTAATATTATGCTTAGAAGAACCTCCACCAATGTATAAAGCTTAACTAGCCACAAAAGCAATCAAAACAAAAAGAAAGAATTTTGGAATGTTGTAGCTCGGTTACAGCAAGGCTACGACTAAGCTATATCTGTCTCTGGAATGATGTAGCTGAGGTGCAGTTGGGGTACAATTGAGTGCCTGCTCTCTGGAATGCTGCTGCTGAGGTACAGTTGGGGTGCAGTTGAGCGCTTTGTCACTGGAATTCTACGGCTGAGCTACAGTTGAGTGCCAACCCTCTGGAATGCCACGGCTGGGCTGCAGCTGAGCGGTGACGATGCTGATGTGGAAAATTTGGTCTATTTAGACCTAAAATGAGAAGGGAAATGGGTCTTTAGTTCTTTTTGTTGAGATTGTTGACAACACAATATCTATATCACTCTGGTTTTTTATGATGACAACATATTTTTAATAACACATGTATTGTTGATGTGTTACATGTTCTATTGCTTATTGATTGATATTTTGTTGAACATGTTTTATGATATTTGCATGCACTTTTACTGAGCTTATATATGTTACATCATATCTGGTTGCATTTCACATGATTTGAAAGATGAAAACCACATGCACTTTTATGAACTTACATTGTGTTGCATATCTGCAAGCTGTAAGTCGACTTCATTATGGAGGAAGTCGAATTAAGCTCGTGACTATGCACATATTTTCTAAAACAGTGCTATGTGAGATTTTACATTGAAAAGAATTTCAAAGTGAACTACATTGTCGAATTCGACTGTGTGTGCCACACATTCGACTGTATTAGTTGCTTGTTTTGAAATTTTGTTATGCTCATGAACTACAACGACTATATTTTTAAAAGTTAGTTGGGTATTGAATGTTGGTCAACTGCATTGATTGAGAAATTAATTAGTTTGACTGAATTGCTGCTATTATGTTTTAACTGTTATAACTGTTATAATACAGTCGACTATATTAGTAGCATATTCGACTGCAGGAGCGTCTGATTTATAGAAATCTATAAATAGATGAGATCTGATCATTTACAAAAGACTTTTGGAAAACTAACATTTTCATATTCTGTTTCAGATTGATTCTCTGGATTTTAGAGCTCTAAGAACTCATCAAGAAGACGATTGTGATCTTGCTTGGAAGAGTTTCTGAAGGAGAACTGTGTTGCGCATACTGCCTGATCATAATCTGCACAATTGAGGTGCTTCTAGGTTGATCAAGAACTTGTTTGGCATCCGTGGTGATTGTTGTGATTGTTGTTACCTGTTGTGACTATAGGGGTTAGACTCGTGGAGTCTAGTACACTTTGAGGATTGTTCAAAGTGGGTTGTAGATTGCAGGAGAGGGGATATCTTGCTGCAAGTCTTGCTATGTTGTTTGCCTATATTTTGGTTAGAGGGTTAAAGAGGTGTATTTTGACGTGGATGTCTTCTATAAAAACCTTGTTCTAAAAACCTTGACCATTATAATGCAGTTGCTTCCTGGTACTGGAAGGACACTGGATGTAGGCATTGAGGCCGAACCAGTATAAAAACCTGTGTTTGAATTATTTATCCCTATACTTTTACTTTCAGTCGACTCCATTATCTGCGTAGTCTACTTTGCTTTTCCGCTGCAAACGAATTTCTATAACTTGCGATTCAAGAAATTTTGTAAAGTTTTCTACTTTGCTTTAAAGATTGCGAAAAGACTATGATTTTGAAAACCCACCAATTCACCCATTCTTGGTGTTAAAACGAAGTCTACTTGATTCCCAACAATTGGCACCAGAGTTGATTTTCATAAGATATTCGAAAAACTAGTCGACTTTGTTTTTCTTTGAATCGACTATAGACCTAGGGATGGCTTCCTGATTTCAAACTTTTGGTGAAGGTGCTTCAACAAACAGACCACCTCTATTTGGTGGTGAAAATGATCCTTTTTGGAAAATTAGAATGCAAATCTTTCTTTAATCCGTGGATAGAGGAATTTGGGATGTAACTTTGAATGGTCCTTTTGTGCCTACTAAAACTGTTGATGATAAAACTACTATTAAACCCTTTACTGAATGGTCAACTGATGAAAATAGAAAAGCACAGTATGATATTAAAGCCAGAAACATTATTGCCTCTGCACTAACCGTTGATGAATTTTTCAGGATATCTCAATGCAAATTTGCAAAGGAAATGTGGGATGTCTTGGAGGTTACACATGATGGCACTGATGAAGTCAAGAGAGCAAGGAAGAATTCTCTTATTCAAGAGTGTGAACTTTTCAGGATAAAGGCTGGAGAGACTATCTATGAAGTCCAGAAAAGATTCACACATATTGTTAATCACCTTATGACTCTTGGCAAAGTGTTTGATAAAGAAGAGATCAACATCAAGATTCTCAAAAGTCTGAACAGAAATTGGCAACCAAAAGTCACTGCAATCTCAGAATCCAAATATCTAACTAGCATGAACATGGCTACCTTGTTTGGCAAGTTACGAGAACATGAATTGGAACTTGGTAGACTAAAGGATGAGGAAGAGATTGAAGAAAAGAAATTCATTGCTCTGAAAGCTACAAGCAAGAAAATCTCAAAGTCAGATAATTCAGATGCAGAGATGAATGACAAAGAAATGATGACCATGATGGTAAGGAAGTTCAGTCGACTTATGAAAAATGATAGTCAACTTACTAACCATGCAGGTCACAGTAAACCAAAGAAAAGCTTCAGATCAAACGTTGTCCAATGTTATGAATGTGGAAAGGAAGGACATATCAAGCCAGAATGTCCAGAATTGAAGCCAAAGCAAAAAGCAAGTAGAAGGTTTCCTCAAGACAAAGGAAGAAAACAAAAAGGAGCCTATATTGCTTGGGAGAATAGTGACTCAGACTCTTCAGGTGATGATGATCAAGATCAAGAAGAGAAGTCTAACATATGCTACATGGCTTGAACATCACATGATGACTCTGACAACGATACAAATTTTGAGAATGAACCAATAGAAGTGAAGTATGCTCAACTATTAGATGTATTTAGAGAAGTACATGCTAAAGCAATGCAACTGCAATACCAGGTTAATCGACTCAACTATGAGAGAAGAGATTATGAGTATGGAATTAATAACCTTATTGCTGAAAATGAGAAATTAGAAAAGGATTTGAATGATGCCTTGTTATCCACTAAAGAAATTAAAATTGAAACTGTTACAGTAGAGAAACCTTGTGAAAAATGTCCTACACATGTTGAAAAAATAGATTACTTGACTAGCACGCTAGCCAAATTTACTCAAGGTAGAGACAATTTGAATGTTGTACTGAAATCCTCTGGCAGAGCTATATATAGACAATGAATTGGATATAAAGCTCAATCTAACAGAACTAATGCAAAGAAGTTTATTGATATAAGTAAACCTGCTAGAAATGCTTGCTTTTATTGCAATTGTGTTGGTCACACTGTTAGAAACTGTTATTATAGAACTGTTGGTGTTCCTAAATGTTTATATGTATGGAGACCAAAGGAACAAGTGAAGAGAACTGACAATCAAGGACCCAAGTTCAAATGGGTACCTGCAACCAAAACTTGAACTGTTTTGCAGGTTTACAAACAGGTGCAATAGGAACTCAAGGATGAACTACACTTGATATATCAATCTTCTTGAGTGTCTACAACGGGTAATTCGTATCATTCTATTGCATCATGCATAAATTGATTGATTGCATGTTTGATTAATCGATCTGGATTGAAAAACTGTTTTCACGACTTTTAGTCGACTGCATTATGAATCAATTCGACTATATGTCCGTGGTCTACTCTAAGTTTTTGTGTGTTACATGTAAAACTGCTGTCAACTGTGTTTTTAATCAAGTCGACTCTTAGTCTTCTGTTAAAATGAGTTTCAAATTTGAAAACACTTTTGGTACGAAAATGAATTAGATTGTTCCCTCCAAAATTTTCAATTGTGTTCTGTATAAGTAAAAACCTAATGATCATGAATCACTACACTAACTTCATCTTCTGAGATTCAATCATTCTCTCCTTCCAAATCGTTCTCAATGGCCTCAAGCTCTACCTCAAGAAAAAGGATCAAAATCGTTGGAAAGAAGAATGCTAGACGTGTCTCTGATCTTAATGGGTGGATAAGCGATGATGAAGCTCAATCAAAATATCTTGATTGCTAGAAAATGAGAAGCCTAGTGACGCATAAGTTTCTAAAACTGAAATTCTTCAAGGATGAAGGATTCGTGTTCCAAAGGTGGCTCAAGCGACATGATCTGAAGAAGTTTGTTGAAATGGCAAGTCCGTGGTACCCTGACCTGGTAAAGGTATTCTACTACAACTTAAAGATTAAGGGTGATGTCCTCTGCTCCAAAATAAAGGGTGTTGATATAAAACTCACAAATGACGTTTGGTATGATATCGGTGGACTGAAGATTGGCGGTGAGAAATGTCATCTGGGTATTGATGGATTTCACAAGTTTACGGAGTATCAAAAGAGTCTAAGAAATCCAGATGATTGCAAAGACTATTCTAGTTACAAGACTAGTGGTATGAAGAAAGATGATAGATTGGAAATTTATGTCATATCTTACATTCTCATGGAAAGAGCAGGCAACCATGCTCAGGCTATGATGGAGGATTTGTTTCTACTGAAAGCCTTGAAAGAAAATGTTCAAGTAGATTGACCAACAACAATTTCTGATAACATGCTGAAAGTGACAAAGTTGGAATCTTGCAAACTGCCCTACGGTGTTTTCATCGCAAAAGTTTTCATTCACTATGGTGTTGAATGTTTTGGAGAATCAAGTAGGCAATATCAGAGAACAAGTTTGATTGGAAAATCTGCTCTACACTTAATGCATATGACAAAAACATCTGAAGGATGGGTATACAAAAATGAGGTCCCTAACGATGAAGATGAATTGGAATCACTTCTTGGCAGCCAATAAAGAGCCAAATCTGAATTTGAAAGAATTGTTCTAAAAGGTTTAAGGGTTGTGATAAAACTGCTGAAAGAACAGAGAGAGAGAGATCTCGACAAAATGAAGGAAATGTTGTAGAATCATTGTCTGAGGAAGCAAGTACTCCTAAAAGTTCTGTCTAAGGAGATGAAGATGAGAATGATAATAACTGAAGAACTGAAGAAAGTGATAGTGACATGGTTCTTAATGACCTTGTTAACAAAAAGAAGAGAAAATTTTAGTGTTTTTCTTTTGTAAATGGCTTAGATTGCCATTTCATGTTTTGTGTATTGTTCTGTTCTTACCAATTGTAATATCCTTTGAACAAGAAATGAAAATCAGTGTTTGAATCATATTCAATTTCTTTAATCAGATTCATTATATCTGCTCTATTTGAATGATTGATTCGACTGTATGCTGAATGAAGTTGACTATGCATGTTTAAACTGTTACATTTTTCTACATATTAACTTCTTATGGATTATTTTTCTTGCATAACAAAATTTCTTGATCTGCAAGAGATCTTTGAAGGGTTTTGCAAGAATACATTGCTTGGAACTCACTGCTAGAAATACAACTCACAGAGAAGCAATGAAATCGACTGGATTACTAATTCAACCGACTTGTCCTCAACAGGATTATAAATTCCTACAATGGAATTTGGTTATAGTGTTGATTGATTATTTTTCTGATTATCTGCAATATATCTCTGATTCTGATTGTGTGCTTTATATTTGAGATTATATTGTGAGATTGTTGATAATTGTATCTTCGCACGATAGAATTGATTGATATCTCAACTGTGATACAATTCTGTGTTATGATGTTTATATGCTCTGATTGTATTGTACTGCATTGTGCATATGAATTTAACTGTGAAAATATGCATAATGACAGGAGGAGCATTACACATTTGCACATATTTCTTCACATGCTATACTTCAGGGGGAGTTATCATTTTCATGTGAATATATATGATAAGGGGAGCATCACTGCATATTTTTAGACTGATTATACATTCTGTTTGATGCATCTCTGTTTGGCTTATCAGCTCATTATATCTAAAAGCATACGTTTTTTGTTAATGCACAAAGGGGGAGAAGTATTGTGAAAGCGATATGAAATACTATCTGCTTATCTGCTTGATATTGTGTTGATTGTTTGTGTGCATTTAAAGTATTTAAACTGAAATCTGATTGTTATATCTTGTGATTACTCTGAATCTGATTTGATATTGTACAAACATGGTTGTTTATTAATCATGGTTGTGCATCATCAAAAAAGGGGGAGATTGTTGAGATTGTTGACAACACAATATCTATATCACTCTGGTTTTTGATGATGAAACCACATTTTTAATAACACATGTATTGTTGATGTCTTACATCTTCTATTGCTTATTGATTGATATATTGTTGAACATGTTTTATGATATGTGAATGCACTTTTACTGAGCTTATATATGTTACATCATATCTGGTTGCATTTCACATGATTTGAAAGATGAAAACCACATGCACTTTATGAACTTACATTGTGTTACATATTTGCAAGTTGTAAGTCGACTTCATTATGGAGGAAGTCAAATTAAGTTCGTGACTATGCACAGATTTTCTAAAATAGTGCTATGTGAGATTTTACATTAAAAAGAATTTTAAAGTGAACTACAGTGTCGAATTCGACTGTGTGCGCTACGCATTCGACTGTATTAGTTGCTTGTTTTGAAATTCTGTTATGCTTATGAACTACAACGACTATATTTTTAAAAGTTAGTTGGGTATTGAATGTTGGTCAACTGCATTGACTGAGAAATTAATTAGTTTGACTGAATTGCTGCTATTATGTCTTAACTGTTATAATACACTCGACTATATTAGTAGCATATTCGACTACAGAAGCGTCTGATTTATAGAAATCTATAAATATATGAGACCTGATCATTTACAAAAGACTTTTGGAAAACTAACATTTTCATATTCTATTTCAGATTGATTCTCTGGATTTTAGAGCTTTAAGAACTCATGAAGAAGACGATTGTGATCTTGCTTGGAAAAGTTTCTGAAGGAGAATTGTGTTGCGCATACTGCCTGATCATAATCTGCACAATTGAGGTGCTTCTAGGTTGATCAAGAACTTGTTTGGCATCCGTGGTGATTGTTGTTACCTGTTGTGACTACAGGGGTTAGACTCGTGGAGTCTGGTACACTTTGAGGATTGTTCAAAGTGGGTTGCAAAATGCAGGAGAGGGGATATCTTGCTGCAAGTCTTGCTGTGTTGTTTGCCTATATTTTGGTTAGATGGTTAGAAAGGTGTTTTATATTTTTGACGTGGAGGTCTTCTATAAAAACGTTGTTGTAAAAACCTTAACCATTATAGTGCAGTTGCTTCCTGGTACTGGAAGGACACTGGATGTAGGCATTGAGGCCGAACCAGTATAAAAACTTGCGTTTGAATTCTCTATCCCTATACTTTTTCTTTCAATTTACTCCATTATCTGCGTAGTCTACTTTACTTTTCTACTGCAAACGAATTTCTATAACTTGCGATTCAAGAAAGTTTGTAGAGTTTTCTACTTTACTTTAAAGATTGCGAAAAGACTCTGATTTTGAAAACCCATCAATTCACCCCCCCTCTTGGTGTTAAAACGAAGCCTACTTGATTCCCAACACTTTTGAGGTACGATTTCATTGCCAGAGCTCATAAAGGCTTTGATGAGCTTTTGGGAACATCTCCTCCTCTTCCTTTGGGTCTCCTTCTTCTTCTTCGACCATGTTTGTAATCTTTAGGGTTCTCCATGGAAGTGGAGAACCGAATTCATCTTTTAGGGATTGTTGTAGCCTACGAGTTCTTGTGGTTTAATAGGGAAAATCTAGGCTCTTTCACCTAAGGGATTAGGGCTAGAGTGTTTTTGGGGATTAACTTTAGTAAATTGATGGAGAGGAGATGAAATTGGGTAAGCACAAGAGTGAAATAGGTGAAAACTAATCTTAACAATGTCATTTCATATCATTTCTAATGTATGCCATATTTATGTGCCTTCAATGCCAAACTTCAACCATGTATATCTGTAATTTTATCTTGTTCCACATGTTTGTAAATGAATGTTTTTCTATTGAGTTTAGATGAGTTGTTAATCGCACAATTCTTTAGTATTACGAGTCTCTTGAGAAAATGATACCTGGTCTTATCATGGTTTATTACTTGAAACGATTTAGTGCACTTCCCAAACACCCAACACTAATGGACACCACTAGTCTTTCACATGAAACTATTAGATCTTGGATTTGAGTCGTCTTCCACATGCAGCTTTAGACTTGTCGAATTAGGGTTTCTTATAAATAAAATTATTTTTAACAATATAATTTAAACGAATTAATTAATTAATTAATAAAAATTAAAAGAGTAATAAAATATCAATAATTAATGGTGAGAAAATATTATACCATAAAAAAATAAATTTAAGATAAATGTTTTTGTATAATTAAAATTATTTTTATAAAAAAAATATAAATGTATGAATTAATCAATTAACCCAAAAATTAAAAGAGTAAGAAAATATCAGTAATTAATTATGAAAAAAAATCTTATACTATAAAAGAAAAAGAAACTTGGGAGAAATGTTTCCTTACAATTAAAATTAGTTTTATCAATAAAATTTAAATTATTTAATTAATTAACACAAAAATTAAAAGAGAAATAAAATATCAATAATTAATGCTGAAAAAACTCTTTACTATAATTGAAATAAAATTTGGATAAATATTTTTAACTAAAATTATTTTTATTAATAAAATTTAAATGAATTAATTAATTAATTAACCCAAAAATTAAAAGAATAAGAAAATATTAATAATTAATTGCGAAAAAAATATTATACTATAAAATAAAATAAATTTTGAATAAATTTTTTTCTATAATTAAAATTATTTTTATCAATAAAATGTAAATAAATTAATTAATTAACCCAAAAAGTTAAAATTGTAAGAAAATATCAATAATTAATGGTGAAAAAAATCTTATACAATAATAGAAATAAAATTTGAGATAAATGTTTTTCTACAATTAAAATTATTTTTATTAAATAAATGTAAATGAATGAATGAATGAATTAATTAGCAGAGATAGTATATTAGCAGAGATAGTATAAGAGAAATAAAATATCAATAATTAATTGGTGAAAAAATATTATATTATAAAAAGATGAATTTGGTATAAATGTTTTTCTATAATTAAATTTATTTTATCAATAAAATTTAAATTAATTAATTATAAAAATAAAATAAAATATAATAAAACATCAATAATTAATATTTAATTTGAGATACTTTACAAATTCCACCAAGCTCCTCTCAATCGCCCAATTTTCTCTAACATTGTACTTGGAATCAATCTCCTTAATTGAGCTATGATACTAATTGCTAAACTCTCATAATATTGGAATAGTGAAAATGTTTTTTCTACTTTTAAAATATTAGAATTATTTATGTCAATACCAATCAAGAAATAAAAGCTTATTAAAAAACAATTCTGATATTTTCTAAAAAAAAAAATATTTGTGTATTTTTGTTGTTGTGAATTATTGGTACTTAATATATAAATCGAATTAAATTTTCATCCCCAAAATTCCCTACTGCGCATGGTGGAGTTGTGGTACCAAAGCCAAAACTCAACCGCTCTACTTCTCTAGCAAGCTTTCTCAGCTTATCTCTTCTGGTAAGCAATTAATTCGGTTTGGTTTAGATGCAGCTTTTGTGTAAGCACGTTACATTCATTAACATTTACTTGTTATTTGAGGATGAACTGTTTGAGAAATTTTCCAGCTGGGAACTTCTGCATCGTTTGGTACATGTTTCCTCAAGGTTTTGAATTTTATTCCACTTTCTGCCAACCCCTTAATGGAATGTGAATGAGTATTACATATCTACATGGTGTGTTCAAGTTTGAAAACAGAAAATGGAAAACATTATGAAGAAATGGGGTCATTGTGAGTATACCCAAATTGTCCTTGGTGATCGAAATAAAGGGCACTCCTATTCTTTTGTTTTGTGGTTATTGTGGATGAATGTGCACTGAATATAGAATGCAATAGTACCATTCCTCTTTTAGTTCTGTCCTTGTTAGTTTGCAGTGTTTCGGATTTTAGAATAAGATTGAAAATAAGAATAAATATTTGTACAGTTTGACAGTACCAATTTCCAGGAGCTGAACCATCAATGGCAATGGAAGACAAGCACAACCTCAAAGATAATAAGGAGCTTCAACCACTCCTAGTGTTTGGTCCTCCAATAATCTTCCCAATTTTTGAAGCTGAAAACTCTCACAAGTACCGTTTCCTCAAAGCTTTCTCCTCACAAGTTCCTCTCCACCAATTCCTCACTGAGCAAAAGGTTGACCCCTCATCCATTCAAGCCATATTGTGCAACCCTGCACAGAAGGTCTCAGCAGATGCCATTCGGTTCCTCCCATCACTCCGCATCATTGTGACCACCAGCGCTGGAACCGACCACATAGACTTGGTTGAATGCAGCCGTCATAGTATTCAGGTTGCCTGTGCCGCTGGAGATCATGCAGGGGATGTTGCTGATATGGCTGTGGGGTTGTTGCTTGATGTAGTGTGCAAAATTTCTGCCGCTGATCGACATGTTCGGAAACGGGGTCCCTCTATGCCCTTGAATGTTTTTTTTGGTTACAAGGTACTGCTCATTCTTCTACTTCTTCTATCTATGCATGTGCTTTTCATAACATGGTGTATCTGTTTTGTGCAAATCTGTCCGATCTCCTATTTTTCTACTTGAATGATGATTTTCAATGAGTGGAGTACTGCCAAAATATAACACTGTTTTTCTATAACCCTCTACTATTAGTAAATATCTATCGGAAAATACCAAATCTTAAATGGAGATAAAACCTACACAATTGTGATTGCTGAAATCCAGTCAAAACATCTCTTTTTTAACAATATCAACTATAATCATGTGCACGTGTAGTCGTAGTCTAACGTAGATAAAACATATTTATTAAATAAAGGTATCATATTTTTATTTTATAAATTAATTTTGTAAGATTAAATTAGATTTAAGGTTTACTTTTTAATATTTCTAACATGCGTAGAAGAAGTTTTCTTTTAGTACTTATTAGAATAGACAAATCAAACATAAACTTTGCATCATGAATGGTAACTAGCACTGAGCTTTGTGTTTCAGCTAAAAGGAAAGCGAGTAGGGATTGTTGGATTGGGAAAAATTGGCATAGCAGTTGCTGAAAGGCTTGAGGCCTTCGGTTGCAGAATGATGTACAATTCCAGAAACGAGAAGCCATTTATTTCATACCCCTTTTATTCTAATGTTGTTGAGCTTGCTGGTGATAGTGATGTCCTTGTGCTTTGTTGCCCATTAAATGAAGAAACAAGGCACATAGTGAATAGGGAAGTGATGTTGGCGTTGGGGAAAGATGGATTTATTGTGAATGTTGGGCGTGGAGCTCTGATTGATGAAAAGGAATTGGTGCAGTGTTTGATGAAAGGGGAGATAGGGGGTGCTGGCTTGGATGTGTTTGAGAATGAGCCTATTGTTCCCACTGATCTCTTTTCTTTGGATAATGTGGTCCTCTCCCCACATGCTTCTTCATTAACTTCAGATGGTTTGCATGAATCATGTAAACTTGCAGCAGAAGCTCTGCAAGTTTTCTTTTCAAGTAACTGACCTGGTACTCCCTCTTGCATGACTAAATTAGAGTTTTTCTCACCTTACTCTTAGAAGTTAGCAGCTAGCAGGTCCTGTAAGCTAAGGTGAAGAAGTCATTGTCCCTTTTTCTTTTGATAATCACATATAACTTCAAGCAATTGAGAGACACTGTTAATGGTGAATTTGTTAAAGTGTTAACAGAGTAAAATATTATCAGAGTAAATCCGGAAAAATACATTTTTTTTTTACTTTTGTATCCACTCCAATTCTCTTTTAAGATTTTGTTTTTTACTACAAATGTTGGACTCCGATTAAGAAGAACTATCTAGTTTACAACATCAGGACGAAAAGTATGTTCAATTATTTTTAGAATTTTTTGTCCAAATAATAAGCTCTAACCATAATTATGATTGTCCAATTTCTTTTATTCTGCTATATCATTCTTTTAAGGCGTACAGAGGATTATCAGTTGTCTTTGAATACCGCTTTGACTAAAACAAAGTGTGAATACGATTTATACAAAACAAAAAATTATTACTAAACTCATTTTTCTCAACTTTGCTTTTACTTCTTTTTTTAAGTTAATGGAGCTTTAAAATTTTTAACAAAAATAAATAGACTGATACTTTTTAACTAAAGTCATCAATGAAATTGATATTGTATTTTATTGAAGATTTTACATTAACTAAAGATAAAATTAATTTATTGTATATAAGTGAATATAAAATTCATATTAAAAATCAATTTTATAAGATTATATTAGGTTTAAAATTATTTTTTAACATAATATTATAATTATAGGTTAATTCTTATCAGAATCATATCTCAATGAATCTTTTGTCAAAGTGTTGTAACAAACTTTCTTCTATAGTTGGTTTTTTTATAAATAACTTGAACATTGGACATTGTTATTTCCAAAATCAACCCTTTTTCAAAGTGATAAATTTTGCATAGTCTTTCTGTCTAAGAATTTCAAGTCCTTCTCCACCAACTGGCCATAAATAAGTTGTTGTTTCAAGAATATAAAATAAATTACTAAGTGTAGTACCATTTATCAATATCTGAAGAATACCTTTTGTCATCACATTCATGCTTATTTTGTCTCACAAATGTCATTGTTATTCTGAAGCCTTCATTTAGATCAATAAAGAGATTATTAGATTAAACTTATTCTACTTCTGTTGGTAATCTCCATCTTCAATCAAACCCTAATAATCGTTTGATTGTAAAATATTCTCTATATACATACTTCAATCAGACAATCATCAACTTTACAAATTGCACAAATCTACTCTCAATCGTCCTATTTTCCCTAAAGTTGTACTTGGAATCAATCTCCTTAGTTGAGGTATGGTACTAACACTATGTTCACTTTCGAGAATTGTACTGTTTAAAAAGGAAAAGAAAAGATTGATTTGAGAGATTAATGGTGTTCGCTTTCGAGGATTTGCGAAGACAGAATGAAGTGGATTTGCGAGATACCTCCTTTTTCTATCACTCGCTCATATAATATGATTTGGGGTGAATGGTAGGCAATTGTCATCTTTGTCCTTCCTAGATTAAATAATACCTCGTAAAAGAAATTACATTATTCGATTCCAAAGCTGGATAATCGATTCCAGGCCATGCTTAATAAATAATAATGCACATTATGAGACATTTCTTTCGTACACTGTGAGGATCACTAATATGTTATGGCTGCTTGTCTTTGATGGGTTATGCATTCACGAGTATATTTTTTTAATTTCACAACCCAACTTTGTTACTTTGGCAGCCTAGCAATGCAGAGATTCAATTATCTACTTCTACTTTGACACAACTACACAAAGCCAACACAGGAAAAATTCCTAGCAATGCAATGCTTAGGTTTGAATTTGAAATAGTTTTGAAGACCATAGACCATTCAATAAGAGACTTGGTTGGTGTTCTTTTGGTTTGTGTCTTAAGTGTGAGTTGATTTGTGTATTAAATTTGAGGTAGAAGTACATGTCATCTCATTTCTCCTTTCTCATTCGTGGGCTGTTGTTTGTGCTTGAGAAGTGTCGCCTGTTATGTGATGAGTGCATCGAAGACCAGAGGTTCATCAGTTTCATCAGATTAGTAATTGAATTTGTGAAGGTATGTCTTTTATTTGCAAGTTGGAGGCATGCATGTAGCATTTTGATGATGACCATGAATGGAGAATGGTGTGTGGTGATGTCTAGAATGTGGCTGCTACCATATTCATGGTTGTGTATTCGGTTCCAAAAGTGTTGTATCCGGTTTTATTGCATAGAAGAAATTGAGCTAAAGGTTAAATTCGGTTACAGTGTAATGGGAGATGAAGACTTTTGCTGTATTCGGTTCTGGGGTCTGTGTATTCAGTTAAAGTGCAGTGGGAGATGAAGAATTTTGTGTATTCGATTCTCGTTTATTGTATTCGATTCCAGGCCTTCGTTTCAGCATGGTGTATGCTTGGATTCGGTTCCGGGGTGCCTTATTCGGTTCCAACAAGCTTCACTCGCTTCCTCCATGCTTCGTCCATGTGGTCTTGTGTTGAGAAGGTTACTAGTGCGCATTGTGAGTTGTGAAGAACGTTGACGACATGCAGGGGTCCATCCCGCAATCCATGCATCAGCTCGATAATGCATCCAACAGTGGGAGTGGAAGGATTTGGTTATAATAGCATCACCCCTAACCTTTTCTTTGTGTTGCAGGTTTTACGAAGGATAAGTTGTGGCTTCGGTAAGTTGGTGAAGGCGTTGAAGACTGTGGTGGTAGCTGGTGGAGGTATTGTGAGTGAAGACTAGGGTGTGAAGGTGGTGGACGTTCATCATATGACCATGAAGATGTTTGTTGGTCTTTGAACCTTGTTAACAACTTTTATAATGTTGCAGGTGATACACATGCAGTGGAGTCTTACTTGGAGATTGAGAGGAGTTTAATGCATTCATGGTTTTGGTGAAGTTGGTGCTTTGTTTACATTGCTTGTTTATTATGATTGGAGTAGTTGATTGCTTCCATCTGGTTTATTGGTTTCGTATTTTGGCTCATATTTTGGAATTGGAGGTTGTGTGCATTTAGTCTTTCATTCTGAATCGGTGAATTTCGAAACATTCTTGCTATTGATCTTTCAAAAGTCTTGAAGAGAGGTATGTGTTTTAATTGTAGTAAATGAAGAACTATATGTTTAGTTGTTTGTGTTTTAAATGTATATGTGTGTTAATTGAATCTTTAACAGGTTTAATTTGTTGTCGTTATATTCAAAAATTCACATTTGAAGTTAGTATCTATTTGGTGTGTAGAAGCTGCTTGCATTGCATTGGAGTTCTATTGGAAAATTTTGAATCAATCTTACTTCAAATCTTAATAAGTCTTTAAAAGGTATGTCTTATAGTATGTTTTTTTTAATCAATATATGAATGCATGGATGAATGTAATATGGTATTGTCGTGTTGGTAATAGTGTTTATATTTCTTTATGCTATTACGATATTTAAAATAGTGTTTATATTTCTTTAAGTAAATATAGATGGAAGAAGAAATAGATTTTTCTTATTTGGACGGTGAAGATATAGATGATGATGTGGTTGATGTAGACTTTAATATAGTTGCAATGCTACATCGACGATTACAAATAACCACCTCACTGGTCACACTAACAATGTTATGCATTGTTGGACATGCGTTGAATATATTGAATATGTGCTCGAGTGATCCAAGTTGTGTTAGCAATTTCCTACCGGAAAAAGACCGTCGTAGGGACCAGTTAATGTCCTACCTTGTGCATACTAATCAGTGTCGCGACATTATTCGAATGGGTCCATAGGCATTTATTAGTCTTTGTGAGAGACTAAGAACAATTGGGTTAGTTAAAGACATCATTCAGACGACAGTGGAGGAACAAGTAGCTCAATTTCTTCATATAATTGTCCATAATATTAAGAATCAAATTGTCACATTTTTCTTCCATCATTTTGGGGCAACAGTTAGCAAACACTTTCATAATATGTTGGATGCTATTTTAACTATAGAATCTTAATTTTTAATTCACCCATCAGGAAATGAGTTTCATCCATATGTCTTGAACAACAATTGGTTTTACCCATACTTTAAGGTACTCATTTAAACATAATTGAAGATGTAATTTTATCAAAGGATAATAATGTTTTTGAGTTTTATGATGACTTCTTAATTGAGATTTTCCTGGAACGGTATAACAATGAGATTTGAAGCTGAGGATGAAGTTTGGGAGGAACTCATACA
The DNA here is from genome assembly GCA_027742785.1 of Vigna reflexopilosa. Taxonomy (NCBI): domain Eukaryota; kingdom Viridiplantae; phylum Streptophyta; class Magnoliopsida; order Fabales; family Fabaceae; genus Vigna; species Vigna reflexopilosa. The sequence goes on from CM050929.1 coordinate 22,132,505, forward strand.
GGTATTAATTAAATACATTTGATTTGGTGGATTTATACAACAAAATATGAACCACATTATGTTAACTGTACATTATTTCAAGCAAGGCCAAGTGCGACTAAGTGGAGGGTTAACACTATTAGACATTATGATCTAATGGTTGAGTTATGAACGACGAATTGAGCTACTGGGAGTGGTGTTCAGACCGCTCGACAAGCATATCGACAAAAGGTGGGGCCTCGTGTACAGGTTGATCTTAATTAGACCATGAAGTACATTCCAGAAGAGCCCATCTATCCAGGGTTTACAAACCCAACTTCATCATCCCCTCCATCTGTGGATGAGTATATATAGTCCAGACCAAACTCAATTTGTGTATTTCGTCCCATCCGGAGGAACTTCATCCTCACGAGGTTCGAAGAAGAAGGCACCTATGGTCAATGTAATTGATGCCCAATTTGATAAATTGACGACCAGCCCAGATGACTTCACAAATTTCATGGGATCTACCAATATTCATTTTGAGAAGATTTCAAACATGGTTAAGCAACAAGTCATTGCCATGGAAAGGAGAAATGAAATTCTCAATAACCAAACAGAGATCCTACGTCGCACCCCTACATTCACATACACAGAGGGCGACATATATGAGATGCTGAGTGCAATGAATATTTCAGATGAAAGCTTCCTCGAGAGATGTTATGATTTCCTATGTGGAAATCCGACATGTACAAAAATATTGATGGGACTTCCACCACATAAGAGGTGGAATAAGTTATGCAAGATGATGATGGGGGTGACTGACCGCAACTGTATGTGCCATAGTTTTAGTTGTATTAATATTACAGTATTACAATTTGTATTCTAATTATGACTTGTTGTTGTTTAACATTATGCAATATTTAAGTAATGGTTATGACTCATTGATGCCTTTGTGAATGATCTTGTTATTTTAATATTGAATTATTCTTATGACTTACTTGTTATTGTTTATAATTTTGGTTTTGTTCAAGTTGTTGGTAAATGACATCATCATCATCCAAAAGGCCTAGAAAAAGTCGCAAGGGAAAAGAACCCACAACTGAGATAGAAGCTCCTACATATGTCAGACCATCAGTTGCTGAAGTATTAGATCAATGTCGTTTCTTCAGTGATAGCCATCAGATGGAACATTATGCCACTAACTTCTACACAAGAAATATTGTTGTTCCAAAAATCATGAATTTCAAATCATTTGCCGCTTCAGGCTTATATTTTCAACATCATCTTGTATTTCAAGGAGTGGTAGATTTTTTGACATTGGAGCGACCGTTCTATCCAGATTTGATCAAAGTGTTTTATTCAAATATGAGGATATCTAGAAATGGATATCTTCTCAATGAAGTCAACAAGAGAAGAATTAAATTGAAACCTGCTAATTGGTTGAATGTTGCTCATATGAAGTACGAGGGTCAGAAATTGTGTTATGCAAATATCACAGATGACTTTCCCTATGATTGGGAGATGACATTGGCTATTATGGTTAGACCATAAATGCAGGCTCAACATGTTAAAACGGTTGGTTGTTTGAATATTAATGATAAACTTTTGCATTATGTTATTGTGCACATGTTGACTCCACGACGTGGAAATTTTGCAAAGTTTTTGCACGAGGATATCTTTATGTTATGGGTGCTTAAAAATAATATAACTATCAATTGGCCTCATCACATCATGCAGCATATGCTTAAATGCAAGGTCGGTGACACACCCCTGCCATACGATGTCTTGATCACCCAAATCATGCAGTACAGTGGAGTAAATCTTGATGTCGATGCTAGTAATCAGATTGGGACATGCAACATTTTTCAGCTAATTCTTTGAAGAGGTTGAATATTGTTAATGTCAACAGTGTTTGGAAACACGCACTAGTTGAAAAACTTTGTTTAACGTCACCCCATAGACGTCGGTTAGAGGTTCACCGACGTAATATGATGACCGGTGGCATATCCGTAAATAATTGAAACTAGGAGACGTTGGCTACCTATGCAACCGATGTCTCAAACAATACAGACGTCGGGCACACTGCACATGGACGTCTAAAAGGTCTGCAGGAAGGTGAATAGTCGCCATATGGACCTCTAATACAACCACATCGACGTCTACACTCGTCCTTAAACGTCGGGTAGCTGAGCACTAACGTTTGTGTCCTGACAGGTTGGTGCATGTAATTAATGTTCGTGCACATAGACGTCGGTGCCCCTTAAGAACGGACATCTATAGCCTGACAGTTAGGTGAATTGAAATAATTTTTCCGCCATATAGACGGCGGGCAGACAGTTGGTGACGTCTATAAGAATAGAGACGTCGGTCAGCCATGCAATGGACGCCTAAAATCCGCGCCATTAATAATATTTAAATCATAAAGACGTCAGATTAGTGAGAGCACCGACGTTTACAACATTCTAGACGTCGGTGGACTAACGTAACCGACGTCTATAGGATTTTATAGTACAGAACGTGAACCTGCGAGCAGTTACCACTATTCATCGTCTTCTTCCTCGTGCTTTCTGTTGCGTCATTGCTTTCCAGGTTGATTTTCTCTCTTTTGCACTGTTTAAATTCAGTTTTACTCCGATTAAGTTACTCTTTGATGAAATATCTTCCATTTGAACCGATTAAAATTCGTTTTCGTTGCGTTTTGATGCAGTTTGGGGCGTGTTCTAGGGTGACGTTTTTGACCCTTTTTGGCCTATATTTTTAGGTGTGCAGTCCTCCATTTCCATCCATTGCTGTTTTAATCTGCTAAAAAGGTTAGCTTCTTTATTGAAAACTTTTATTGTATGTCTATTATTGTCTTTTGTGTATGCATGTTATTGACTTTTGCGTTTGCATGTTTTTGGCTTTTAGGTATGCATGTGTTATCAACTTTTGAATATGCATGTGATAAATTTTAGTTGTGTTATTATAATTGGCATGTTAGATTATAAGTATCAAATTATTGAGTGAAACTTAGTTCCTGTTTGAAATTTAATACAAACGATAAATTTTTTAATCGTTTGTATTAAATTTTGAATTGTCCGATTAGACAGTTTGGGAAAATTATTTTTCATAAATTTGCTATAACATGTACGTTTGAGTTTATGCATAAGATTGATGAAATTTCGGTTCATTATTTGTGTTGTTCTCCAGATGCATATTTGATTGTGGTCATTCTTGTGACTACTCTCATTTCGTGTATTTCGGAGACCAATGCGAAATGCTGCCGAAATTTTATCAAATTTATGATGTAGACTTCTTTGCATATGTCTTAGCAATTTATGAAAAATATTTTTCCTGAATGGGTACGGCCTAACCTTGTGAGAGTTAAGAAATTTATACTGATGAACTATGTTACGAACATAGTATGGATCGAAGCTGGATGAATGCACGTCGCATATCTGAAGAATATGAGAAGGGTGTTTCTGTGTTCTTGCAATATGTTAAAGAAAATGCAAAGTCTGTGAACGAAACATATTTTTGTCCTTGTGTTCGTTCTCTTAATCAAATATGACAAGACTTAGGCAATTTGCATGATCATCTATTCATGTTCGACATAACGAGAACGTATACTGTTTGGACTTGGCATGGAGAAGTACTGGACCAGCCTATGACGTCACGAGGAACAAATTATGTGGAAGAATGGATGAGTGATCATTTAGAGGACATGATACGTGATGTTGGTGCGGATAACTTTCGAAGAGCTAATTTGTACGATTCTCTTATCAATGATTGTGAGCAACCGTTGTACCCAGGCTGCACGAACTTTACACGTTTGTCTGCAACTTTGAAGTTGTTCAGTTTAAAAGCAAGGAACGGATGGACCGATAAAAGTTTCACGGAGTTGTTGGAGTTGCTGAAGGAGATGCTTCCAGAAAATAATACTCTTCCTATTCGAAATTACGAGGCCAAAAAAGTTTTATGTCCAATGGGTCTTGAATATCAGAAGATACATGTTTGCCCCAATGATTGTGTTTTGTACACCAAGGAGTTTGCTTCACTAAAGTATTGTCCAACATGTGGTTTAAGCCGTTTTAAAAAGAAATCTGACAATTGCACTAAAGAAGGTAATGATGGTGCACCTGGTAAGGTCATGTGGTATTTGCCTATAATACCTAGGTTCAAACGTATGTTCTCTATTAAGGAGGATGCAAAGAACCTTAAATGGCACGTTTTAGGAAGAAAGTGCGATAATCTTCTTCGACACCCAGCAGACTTACCACAGTGGAACAAGATCGATGAAACATTTCCAGAATTTGGTGCAGATCCAAGAAACTTAAGACTTGCACTTGCAACTGATGGTATGAATCCGTACGGGAACTTAAGTAGAAAACACAGTTCATGGCCAGTTATGTTGATGATATACAATCTTTCTCGTTTGTTGTGCATGAAGAGAAAATATGTCATGTTGTCAATGATGATATCTGGTCCTAAACAACCTGGCAATGACAGTGATGTTTACTTGAAACCTTTAATTGATAATTTGAAATTGTTGTGGGAAGAAGGTGTCGAAGTGTTTGATTCAGATGTTGAAGAGAATTTTCGTTTGAGTGCAATGTTGTTTTGCACTATAAATGATTTCCCAGCCTGTGGAAACTTGAGCGGTTATAGTGTTAAAGGACATTTTGCATGTCCGATTTGTGAAGAAAACACTAGTTACCTTCAATTGAAGCATGGTCATAAGACGGTTTATACAAGACATCAGAAATTCCTTTCTCGCAATCACCCTTACCGTAGATTGAAAAAAACATTCAATGGAAGTGCCGAGGATGAGGTTGTGTGCAGACCCCGAAATGGTGAAGAGGTGTACAACGAAGTCAAAAACATTAACATTGTATTCGGAAAACATTGTAAAAGTACATATGCAAAAAATGTTTGGAAGAAACGATCAATATTTTTTAATCTTCCTTATTGGTCTATACTTGATGTTAGACATTGTATTGATGTGATATATGTAGAAAAAATTCTTTGTGACAGTGTCATCGAAACTTTATTAAATGTGAAAGGGAAGACCAAAGATGGAATAAAAGCAAGACAAGATTTGGCTGACATGGGAATCCGAACAGAGTTACATCCACAGACAATAGGTAGACGCATCTATTTGCCCCCAACCTGTCATACTCTTTCTAAAAAAGAAAAACAAAGTTTTTGTAAGTCTTTAAGAAGTGTGAAGGTTCCACAAGGTTATTCTTCTAATATTAGTAACCTTGTTTCTATGCAAGATTTAAAGTTAGTTGGTTTAAAGTCTCATGATTGTCATATATTGATGCAACAATTGTTACCAGTTGTTATTCGAGGCATATTACCTCAATCTGTTAGGAGTATTCTGACACGTCTGTGTTTGTTTTTTAATGTCATTTGCAAGAAAGTTGTTGACCCTCAATATTTAGATCATTTGGAAAATGAAGGAATAAGACTACTATGTGAATTGGAGATGTATTTTCCACCTTCTTTTTTTGATATCATGGTTCATTTGATCGTTCATCTAGTCCGAGAAATTCGAATATGTGGGCCGGTTTACCTAAGGTGGATGTATCCTGTTGAAAGATACATGAAAATCTTAAAGGGATATGTCAAGAATCAGTATAGACTAGAAGCTTCAATCATAGAGCGACATTGTAGAATAAGCCATTGAATTTTGTTCAACTTACATGCCAAGTTGTGAACCAGTGGGGCTACCCAAGAGCATACATGAAGGAAAATGTGAAGGTAAGGGTCGTGGTGTGAGGATTCAAAGAGTGAGTAGAAAAGAAGTTGATCAAGCTCATTTGTACATCTTAAACAACACTGATGATGTTATTCCTTACATTTTTTAACACGTTAGTGAAATAAAGGCATCACACCCAAGAATGAGTGAAAAATGGCATCTTAATGAACATGTCAAAACCTTCTTACAATGGTTTAAGAAAAAGATATATACGACTCCACATGTTTCTGAAACCTATTGAGGTTATCTCGAGGGCCGAACACAAATGTCATTACATATGGTGGGTGCTATATTAACAATATCTCTTTTCATACAAAGGAAGAAGATGATAAAAGTAGAGTTCAAAATAGTGGGGTTACACTAAAAGCTGAGTCAGTGCACTTCTCTAGTTCTAAAGACAAAAATCCAATCACTGCATCAATTAGTTATTTTGGAGTAATACAAGAAATATGGGAGGTGGATTATGTGAGATTTAGAGTCCCTGTTTTCAAGTGTAAATGGGTTGATATAAATTCTGGAATCATTACAGATGACTCTGGTTTCACATTAGTAGATCTTAAAAAGATGAGTTTCACTAATGAACCATTTATTATGGCAAGTCAAGCAAGGCAAATATTCTACGTCAATGATCCAGCGAATGAAAAATGGTCAGTGGTTTTTGAAGGTAAAAACATGCACGGTTTTGATGATGAAGAATCTCTTGATATACTTGAGACAACATGTAGCACATCAAGACCCATTGAAGACTCAGTTGATGACGTTGCCACATACATGCAATTCGTAGTGATCATGATGAAGGGATCTGAGAGAAAACAATATCTTAATAAGTAATGTCTTGTTTTTTGTTTAGACTTTATATGAACTTTTATTTAGATGAAAATTTCAATTTCAATTCATACTAACCTTGTATATATTTTTTAGGTATGTCGACCTCAGACTCAGCATCAGCACAGAGCATACGTACACGAGGAGTGACACGTTTGCCAAAAGCGACATCCAGACAGGTTCTTGGGCAGAGGAGACATCTTGAGATTGACCCAAGAACCGGTGTGGCATCAGGGCCAAATGCTGATAGATTTAGTAGTTATCTGGGTAAGATAGCCAAAACCCATGTTTCTATCCTTCATGCAACTTGGGATGATGTCCCAGAGGTCGAGAAGACCTCTTATGGCAAGATGTTCAGGTATGGTTACTTAAAAGAAATTTGATATAATTATTTCTTTGATCTTATTATGTTATTAACATTTTTCTTGTTTTAAACAGCTAAAATATGATTTTCCAAACACACTTGAGATGAGGAAGAAAATCTTAATGCAGATATATGTAAGAGATGGAGGGATTTCAAGACAAGGCTGACACGTCTGTATGTATTTGGAGACAGACAACATGAGAATCCATCTCAGCATTATTCCTTCACAGAAGAAGAATGGATGCAGTTTCGTCAATCTAGAGAGACTAAGGAATGGAAGGTATTCAACAACTTCTTCAAAGCAGTTTTTATTATTATATAATTATGCATAAAAATTATTTTACAGGGTAAAAGGTTAGCCGCCCAAGAAAGGAAAAGGCTAAATGATGCACCACACGTGTTATCACGAGGTGGGTATGCAAATCTTGAGAAGAAACTTAGAAAGAGTCGAGCGGATGAGTTGGGGCTGGAGTCCCCGGATCTAGCACCTCCACCTACAAGGTACTAGATGTGGAAGGCTGCTCGAACGAAATCTGATGTGAACATGACATCTGCCTCAGTCGTAGCAATTTATGTAACGTAATTTTTTAATGTACAGATGAATTGGTTGTGCAGCAGACACAAGGATCATTTACTCCCCAAGGTAGGGAGGACATTTTAACAACAGCCATTGGAAAACCGGAGCACCCAGGACGTGTACGTGCAGTTCCTGGGTCCATTGGTCTTCATGACTACTTTGGCCTTGTACAAAAAAAAACTCAATCAACGAATCAGGAGGCACTGAGGCAGATGGATCTTCAGTGGGAACAAAGAATTCGTCAAATGGAGCAACGATTCACTGAGCAGCTAGAAGAACAAAAACAAATGCAAAAAGCGCTTGAAGAGAAGCTGCAATCCGTGACGCAGGGCACCCTGGGTGTGCCCACTGAAACTCCCACATCACCTCCTGCCAGCACCAAAGGATCCTGCTCTGCTGTTGAACCTACTGACTACATTGGTCAGTATGACTTGTTGGTTGATGGGGATCCCGCACGCATTGTGGTTGTCGGACGAGTAGTTGAGGGAGGCGAGAGTATTCATGGTGTTCCCATATCACCCGAGCAGGTGCGTGTCATGATTGACGAGGGTAAGGATCCACAGGCTCAAGTGCCTGTACCCACTCATGAAGTTCAATTTGTGGGGGAGGCGGTAGGAAGTTTTTTAGCCTGACCTAAAGCATTGGTTATCGCACACATTGGTACACAACATGTATAATATTTTTATCATTACTAATTTTATATTATCATTTAAAAATATTTGTTCATAACTTTGAAAATTTTATCTTCAGTTCACACATCCTCAAAAGCAACCGATGCATGAGGCACCAATACCTGAATATGATGATGGTGATGATGATGATGACATGGCTGAAGCGGAGGATGATCCCCTAGCAAACTATTGTCAAACATTCCCAAGTTCACAAAGGACCAATACAAATATACTTGGATTTACGAGTATTTGGTCCCCCCCCCATATGCCAGTATATATCACATTCAATGATGTATCGGAGATCATTGCGGGAGACAAGATGTTGAATATTTCCATTATTCAACTCTGGTGCATGTAAGATAGATACTTTTGTCAACCATAATATTTTAATTTAGATGCATTCTTTGTAACAAGTTAACTTTGTTGTTAAAGGTACATGGACACAGTCATTGTAGACCAAGGTCGGTCTTCCGTTTACGGATTTGTTGAACCTCAGACTGTTCAACGTTCTGGTAACACAGTTGAAACCAAACAAAATTATTTGGAAACATGGATGGCTGAGTCAAACAGAGACATATACCTTGTGCCATACATTGATGGGTATGTGTTGTTTTATGTAAAAGATAATTAAAGTTTACTTAATTAGTTTACTAACTATTTATGGTGTTCCAAACAGGGCTCACTAGCAGTTGGTGGTCCTCATTCCCAAAAAAATTATAGTTGTATTGTTCTGTTCGCTGCAAAGGAAGATGAAAAATGACTTGAAAACCATTCTTCAAGGGTAAGTGTTTCACTTAAAAGGACTTTTAAATTCATGTCGGCCTTAATTTTTTATGATTTCATACTTATATTAATATTACTTTCTGTTTTAACGTAAATAGAGTAGTGGGTAAATCTCGAGGTCAGCTAAATCAAGTCTTGTATCCCAAGGTTTGGTGCATTTATAGTTTTATAATTCATTTACTATGTTATTCAATGATCTTAATTCTTAACTATATTTAGTTTGTCATTTTAGTGTAACAGACAGCTAGATTCATGAGAATGTGGGTACTATTTGATGTCTTGGATTAAGACCATCATTCGAGCTGGCATTAAAAAAAGGGCATTACCGAAGGCCCAAATCCCTCGGAAACAGCCAAAAGCCGTCGGAAAAAGACATTTACAGACGGCCTACCGACGGCCATCGAGCCGTCGGTAAATCTCTTGTCGCTAACAATTACCGAAGGCTTTTGGCCGTCGGTAATTACCGAAGGCTTTACCGAAGGCCAAAAGCCTTCGGTAAATACGTCGATCTGGTTCATCTTCTTCCTCTTTCCCCTTCTCCTGTATCCTTCGTTTTTCAGTTTTTTTTACCCAAATTTCTTCATTCCTAAACCAAAACAACAATTTTATTCATTCCAAAACCAAAATCAGAGGCTACACTTCGGTTCTTTAATTGTTTTAGAAACCCTAAAATTTAAAAAATCCCAAATGGCAGTGAAGCTTGCACGGTGGTGTTCTCCCATGGCAACGGTGGTGCTCTCCAGTGACGGCAGCGGCGCTTCACCCACGGCAGCGGCGCTTCTCCCACGGCAGCGGCGCTTCTCCCACGGCAGCAGTGGCGTCCTCCCACGGCAGCGGCGCTTCTCCCACGGCAGCAGCGCTTCTCCCACGGCAGCGGAACTTCTCCCACGGTAGCGGCGCTTCTGCCGCAACAACGGTGGCGTCCTCCCACGGCAGCAGTCGCGTCCTCCCAAAGGCAGCGGTGGCGTTCTCCCAGCGGCACCGGTGACAGTGTGGGAAGATGGTTGCACAGCTGAGAAAAATGGGGGCAGAGAAGGTGAGAAAAGGTGAGAAATATAGCAGAGGAAGCGATTTGTGAGTGATAAAAATGTATAAATTTTGCGCAGAGAGAGGGAAAAAATGGGCGGGAATTTTGCCGCTCTTTTTACCGAAGGCTTTACCGAAGGCTTTTGGCCGTCGGTAAGTACCGAAGGCTTTACCGAAGGCTTTACCGAAGGATTTTGGCCGTCGGTAATTATCGAAGGCCCATATCCGTCGGTAAATACATTTTTTTTCATCCGTCGGTAAAAGCCGTCGGTAATGCATCATTTACCGACGGAACTAAGTCCGTCGATAAAAAGCCGTCGGTAATTCCATGTTTTATTGTAGTGAGATAACTGGAATGAGGTAATAATCAGGCTTACTTTGAAAACCTCAAAAATCAATTAATTCTTTTGAACATATATGAAAACATAATCAATACTTCTTAATTATGCAGCGCTTCAACAATTCATCTGCTTTATCCGAAGGCACGATAAAGCAGCTAAGGAAGGAGTGGATAACTTATCTTCTACAAAAGTAGAACTAACAAGACTTTATTTTTGTTGTTTTCAATTACTTAGGTTTAGTTTAAGTTTATAATTTCATTTTTTTTATCTTTGATTGAATTATATCTATTTATAGCTCAAACAAACAATATTTATTATAAACAATTGTTCTGGGAAAATTTTCTAAATTTCAGGTGTGGTTTTATTCGAAAAATAAAATATTTATTAAAAAAAAAATACCCAGTAGACGTTGGTTAATGCAAAATCGACGTACATAGACGTCGGCTAATGCACAAATAGATGTCCAATAAGTTACAGTGCACAAAACGTTCCAGAGCGTACAGACTTCCCCTTTGTTGACCACTGACGTCTATGCGAACGTCTATTGTGGCTATGCCTGACGTCGATTGCCACGTCGTCTGTCTACACAGCCGACGTCTACATAGACGTCTGTCATAAACCTGACTGATGTAAAGTTAACGTCACCAGAATAGACGTCAGTTCAACATGTGACGTCAAAAGCCCAAAATAACCGACGTTAAACTGCGTTTTTCCACTAGTGACGACGTCGATGATGATGAAGACGAAGAGCCACCACAACATCATAGTCCTCAACATGACAACACTACGCAACCTCCTCTATATCTTTCAAATCCTAATATCATGACACAAATGTGGGAGGATGTACAAGACTTGCAACACAGAATATAGGATATGGAACAAATGCAGGGGCGGGTGCAGCGTGTAAGAAAAGATATGCCTTATTTCTCCAACCAAGACGGGAGGGGGGGATTTGAATTGGTTTTTAATGAAAATATTTTCTTTTACTATCTTTTGGAAAGTCTTTAGAGCTTTCTTTAATACACAAGACAATAAAGAAAATAATCCAGTACAAGACTCAAGGGATAGAAAAACAAACACAGATTTTTATACTGGTTTGGCCTCAATGCCTACATCCAGTCCCTTTCAATCAACCTGAGATTGAAAGGCCTTCCACTATAAAGGTTGAGTTAATACAACAAAACTTACAGAGACCAACTCTCAATGTAATCTCCTCTCTAAAAAATTAAAATTAAAATCAAACACAAAAATTCATATTCTTCTTTTGTAGTCAGCTTTCAATTTACCTAAGCCCCAAGAATCTTTTTAGTGATTCTGACATACAATTTATTTTCACTGCATACCATTTAGCCCACTCATCTTCTTCAGTTTTTGTCAAATCTGTTTTGTTTGCACTCCAAGATTCAGAGATGGGATAAACTTGCTGATGACCAATCCATTTTTCAAAGAGAAATCCTTCTTTCCTGATCGGTTGAAAAACAGTAATCCCAATCTAAACCTTTATATCAACTCCCTTGACTGTGGAACAAAATGTTTCATCACTCATCTTTATGTTGGAGTAGAACACCCTCACCAGTTTCAGATATCTATGAGAAACCACATTTTTAATCTTCCTTAGACTTAAAAGCTTCCCTCAAATGTCTTCATCACTAATCCTCCCTATAGGATTAGCATTCCTTGCAATCTGGGCAACCTTCCTTTTTCTTCTTCATGATGAAGAAGTCATTTCTGATCAGATTCTGGAACGTCTTTCACAGTTCTAGGGTTTGTAACTCTTCAGTTCAGAGAACATTGAGTGCACAATAAGTTCTCAAACCTATTATTTATAAAGTTATGCATAAAATCTTTTCAATTTCAGGCCCAATTAAAATTTTCCAAAAATAGAAAGCCCAATAAAACATTTTCATCAACATCACACATCTAAAGGGATCGACGTTTACTATGCGGTTCAACAATTATTGGAGTGAGCCTTTGACTCCTGACTCAATAATACGTCGAACTACCATATAGTTTGACGTTCATCTTTTGGCTTTTGGGATTCTGGCTGACAATAATACGTCGAATAGCTTAAGCAATCGATGTACTATTGGTGGTTTTTAAATTGAAACGTCTCTAACTATTACAATTCTTCGTTTATTGTTGGATTAAAATGGGAGTAACTCTTCATTTATTGTTGGATTAAAAATAAAAGGAATTAAAAAGGGAGAAACTCTTTGGCTTCTAGCTGACAAATAATACATCCATCCCCGTAGAATTCGATGTAATCTTGGTGGTTTAAAAGAGAAAGAAAAAAGAATTAAAAAGGGAGTAACTCTTTGGCTTTTGGCTCAAAATAATACGTCCATGGCTTTAGAAATGGATGTACTATTTGTGTTTTAAAAGAAAAAAAAAGAATTAAAGAACGTGAAGTTGTAATGGGATAGGATATGTTATTCTGAAGTTATATTGAAACTAAATATATTTTTGATCTTATATTGAAACTGTAACCTTTCCCTATACCTCTAAATCCCATTCTCAAATGGCTTCTTCATCTTCACGGAGTGGAAAGAAGGCTGCACAGGTTGTAAGAAATGCTAGTCCAAATGGGTGGATAAGTGATGACGAAGCACGATACAAATTTGGATGTTATAAAAAAATCTTCGAGGTGGTCCCTCACAAGTACTTGGATTTGGAATTTTTCAGAAAGCAAGGGTTCCTTTTTCAAGATTGGCTTGTAGATGTTGGTCTTGCAAAATTTGTAGAAATGATCGGTGATTGCTATCCTGACCTGTTAGAAGTCTTCTACCACAATCTGAAGGTTTTCGATGGTGTTATATGCTCTCGGGTGAAAGGTGTCGATATTAAAATTGATGATGAAATATGGCTATCTTTTACTGGTCTCAAAGCACAAGGCTTGATGTCTCGTGAAAGAAATTCTGAACTCAACCAATGGACTAACAAGAAGAAGATTTATAAGGAATTTCTGAGAAATCCAAAAGGACTAAAGGAACACAAGCCGTATCTACTTGATGGTTTGAAATTGGAATAAAAAATGTGTGCTTTTGTACTTACTTGGGTAATACTACTTGGAAGATGTATATGTGATCGTCTAACTACTGAAGATTTATTTTTGGTTCATGCCATAAAAATACGGATACCAACCAACTGGGTTGTTGTTATGAGTGATCATGGAGATAATCTACCATATGGTGTTTTTATCAGCAGTGTATTGAAGCATCATCAAGTTGATCTTAGTGGTGAAAAAAAAATTGGATGCACCAAATCAAATGAAATAGGAAAAGTGACATTGACCTTTAATGGTCTAAAGAAAACAAAAGATGGCTGGGTGTTCAAGGATGTTGATGAAACTCCTCCTACCTTCACTCCACACACTTTGTTTGAAAGATTTGTTGGGGATCAATTTCGAAGGCTTTCAAGAAGAATTTCAAATGTTGAAAATTCTTTGATCATGATTCACAACAAATTAGATGAAGACAATTTAGTTGAAACCTCAGCAAGTGAATTTGATGATGTAGACGACACAACAAAAGATGAGTCTATGGAGACATCTGACTCCGATTAGGAAGAAGAGCCCATTTTAGTTTATTTTTCTGAAATTAATGTATTATTTTAATATATTTTAGTATATTTTTCTATGTTTGAACTCTATTTGAAATTTTAGTATATACTTTTTGTGGTTATATTTTCATATTTTTCCTATATTTGGTGTTATTATGCTTTTCTTTTGGTTTTGTTTGGTTTAAACCCTCATTGGTCCTCAAGTTTTTTCTTATGTTAACATGAGCTGACCTGTAATTCGTTTTTTCTTAACATGGCATTGTGCATTAAATTCAATGTGATCCAAAGTGTTTTATGTTGGTGTTCATCTTGGGGAAGAAGGGGTTCTCGAAGCACTGTGCAGCTAAGGAAATGTCTCGTTCATCTTCGTCTTGCTAGTGTTTGGATTCGGGCTTCCAACACAGTAGTGCCAATGTTAGGAGGTTGGGTTTAAAAACCACTTGCTTCTGTGGTCACATCACAATTTCACGCATTGTGAGAAACCCTAAAAATAAGGGCAAAAAATTCGGGGTTGCCCTAACTTCAAGGTCAGTTTAATATAAGCATAAATGTTTGTTTAATTTTATGGGTTTTGACGAGGGAGTGTGCCTATTGTCATTCAACAGGGTGGGGGCGAAGATTTCGTTGGCTGCAACTTCTTTCACTAGTGCAGTGAAAAAGCAATAGAAGAAGGAAATGTTCTGTATGTAGAAGAAAGGAGTAGAAGTGGAAGAAATGAACAAGCAGGTAGAAGTTTGATGATGATAGAACAAAGTGTGATGAAGATGGAAGAAGCTGATTATGAAAAGATGAAAATAGCTTATTTAGAGAAGGTGTTACTAGGGATGGTCTTTGTTATATGTGTTTTTAATGTAATTGTAATATGTATGTTGATGAAACTTGGTTGATCTCTCCATACAAGTTGCTGTATTGTAATTTGGTAATGTTAAAGTGTGTTTTATTTATAAAGCTGAGTGATTAGTGTTTAAAATTGTGCCGTTTGATTTCTTTACTTGAAATGATTTTTTTTTAAATCCTTGAATTTTTTTACGTCGAACTCTACAAATAAATGACGTTTTAAAAGAAGAAAAATCAGAAAAAAGGAATATTACGTCATTTAATGCAAAAATTGACGTCAAAGATCAAGTTCATTTCTAAAAATACAATTTTGGCGTTACATGTCACTCTGTTAACATTTTTTCTTTTGGTTCCTCATAGCTCTTTAAGGTCACAAAAGTTTGGGTGATGCATGAAGGAGCTATAAGAAACAAAAGATATAAGTTAAAAGGGGTGAAAACCAAAGAAATCCAAAAAATTCATGTTAAATTTTTATTTTGATTTTCACCCTAAGAAATTAGATAGCTCTGAAATCTAACGATAGAAAACAAATCCAAAACAATTTAAAAAGACAATCATACATTGCCAAATGATGAAGTTAAACAACTTTTTTTATAAATTGATTTTAGTTCTCAAAATTGTTTCAGCATTAAACATATTGTGAACCATATTTCTTTTTCCTTGGCACTTCTCTTTCAGTAAGATAACTTATCCATTTCTGTACTATTAAAAGCATTTTGCTGACTTCAATTTCAAAGGCTACATTCATATGAACTTAAGCCTGAATGCGGCACTTTGCAATTGAAGTCAGCAAATTGCAATTGAAGTCCGCAAATTCCAATTTAAAGAACGAACATGTTTTGAAATCTAGAGAAAGAAAAGCGCTCAAGAGATAAAAAAACATGAATCCTAATATGTTAAATACGGAAACAGGACGAATGGAATAATAAGAAAAGCACATGTATATTTATAGATGAAACGAGTAATTATACTATTAATTTTCACAGTCCACCATCTAGTATGAACGTCGAATATTATCCAAATTCGACGTTCAAACATCATTCAGAGACAAAGTAAAAAATCTTTTTGGATACTGATAACCTCCTTGCTACTGATATGACCTCCTTGTTGACAAAAAATACGTCAAAGATCTATGAGTCTTGACGTTAAAGTGAGAGTTTAAAAGAAAAAAATAAAATAAAATAAAAATTGGAGCGACCTTTGGTTTCTTGATGAAGTTGAAAACGTCGTAGCCCAATATAATTCGACGTATTATTGGTACTCTGGTAAAAACACACAATTAATTTTCATAGTCTACCATCTAGTATGAACGTCAAATATTTTCCAAATTCGACGTTCAAACATCATTAAGAGAAAAAGTAAAAATTCTTTGGATATTCATATGACCTCCTTGCTGTCGAAAAATACGTCGAAGCACTATTGGAGCTATGGTAAAAGCACACAATTAATGGTGGCAACCACTCAAATGTCCGTCATGTTGATAACGGTTGAAAAAACGTTATTTTTATACTTAAATTTGACACTGAACACACCCTTTATGACTTAGAAACTAGCTTGAAATCATGCATTTTGCTTAAGTTAGAAAATAAGAGAGTCAAAGGTGGTTTTCTTGGTTTTATGCTTTGTTTTCCTTGTTTTAGCAGGAATTAACATGAATTGAATGAAGGAAGCTGAAATAGGAAGGAGTTGGATTCAAGAGAAGAGGGAAAAGTGCTTAAAAGAAGAACCGCAGGCACCGCTGAGCGTAAATCCATCGCTGAGCGCCAACCTCTTTGAGGAGTTCTCTGGACAACGCTTAAGCGCCAATGCTGAGGGGGAAAATCAAGTGTCGCAGCCACCGCTGAGCGCTAGTCTCTTGGGCCTGGGCCAGTTTCTGCTAATTTTTATGAACTACATATTGATTTGCATGACCCCAGAGAGGGTATCTTTTGATGGCTTAAGCACATAAACACATTTTTCACCCCTTTGGAGGCAGATTTAGGGATGCGGGAGCTCTCATTTTCTCTTTCTAGGGTTTCTATCTCTTTCATTCCATTGTATACCTAATTTCTCCATGACGGTGGATAACTAATCTCATTTGTTATTGGGGAAGATGTAACCTCTAAACTCTCTTGTATTTGAATTGATTATTATTATATATGTTTTACTTCATTAATTGTTAGCGTTTTTCCTCTACACTCTATGCATGCATTGTTTAACTCATTCAATTCCATGATAATTGATTTTGTCGATATGGACACATACTGGGAAATCTAGACTTGGGAAAATTCTCCTGGGAGCAATATTACCTAGACATAGGAATAGGAGAACTAATTGCCTTTAAGATTCTGTGCGAATGTAATGCATAATTAATTACTAGGGAGACAAGACATTGTAAACTAGTGATTAATAGTAAGCTCTCTTCATCGAGACATCGAGTTTAGGGTAAATTAGAAACTGACATTAACATTAATGAAGAAGATGAATTCGTTTATGGATGAGAGTGATTAGGTGAAATCTAAACCCTAACAACATATTCATCTCATATTATCAACATCATCCATTCACTTTTGTGTTTAGTCTCAATTGATCAAATTGCATTCATGTTTATCTTTTCGCACTTTGCATTCAAAAACCCCAAAATATTGTTCTTATAGTCTTAATTGGTTAAGCAAAAGCACAATTGTTTAGTGTCATGAGTCTCTTGGAAAAACGATACTTGCTTTTACCATTTTATATTACTTGATACGAGTCGGTACACTTGTCGGAGTCTTAACACACGTCAACGCTGCCAAATGCTTTGACATTTTATTGCAAATACAACGTCAAATTATCACTTGCATTCGACGTTTAATATTGGATTAAAAGAAAAATGAAATAGAAAGGGAGTAACCGAAGAAATAGGTTAACAGATTTGGATTTCATTTCAAGTTGTAGCATTTGAAAACCTTCCCTAACCAAATTCATGTTAAATTTTTTCCTTTGTTTTGCTGTCATTCTTTCACTAAATGAAGACATTTCTTCGTTAACGATGAAGGCATGGTGGAAAACCAGAGGAAAATGTTAATACTTATGAATTTCAATTTGACCCTTTGAAAACCTATCCTACATAACTTCCGTACCCAAATTCATGTTAACTTTTTCCTTTTCTTTTCCATTGATTCCTTCACTAAACGAAGACATATCTTTGTTAACGATGAAGGCATAGTGGAAAAGAAGAGGAAAATGTTAACACTTATGAATTTCAAGTAGACCCTTTGAAAACCTATCCTACATAACTTCCGCAACCAAATTCATTAACTTTTTCCTTTGGTTTTTCCTTTCAATTCCTCCTCTAAACAAAGTCATTTCTTTGTTATCCATCAAGGCATATCGAAAAACCAAAGGAAAATGTTAACATTTATGAATTTCAAAAAAATTCTCCAATATTTTGCTTGTTTTTTATTTTTTTTAAATACCTGTTTTTGGTTATAATGTATTCCATCATCTTCGGTCTTCATTTTAGATGTTGTGTTTTGTAAATTGGGATTTCATATTGAAATCCTCTAAGGTATAGAACGTTAGTTATCTCAAAAGAATGACGTGAATCTCCAGGCCTTTGCATCGAATGTACTCAATATTCGACGTCAATTGTATAAATTTAAAATATTTTGAAGTTGTTTCCTCCATAGGAAATCAGATAGCTCTGAATTCTAATGGTAGAAAATAACTCCAAGCCATTTAAAAAATGAATCATACATTGTTAAATGATGAAGTTGAACAAATTTTTTATATAATTATTTTAGTTCTCAAAATTATTTCAGCATTAAAGATATTATGAACCATATTTCTTTTTCCTCAGAACTTCCCTTTTAGTAAGATAACTTAACCATTTATGTACTATAAAAAGCATTTTGTTGACTTCAATTTGAAAGGCCACCTTCAAATTGAACTGAGGCCTGAATGCGGCACTTTAAAATTGATGTGAGCAAATTGCAATTTGAAGAACAGACATGTTTTGAAATCTAAGGAAAGGGACAGGCCAAAGAGATAAAAAACATGAATCCTAATATGTTCAATACGGAAATAGGAAGCAAGTCATTAAGTGATATTAAAGCTATATTTATAGATGAACGTACATAGGAACGTGAAGCCTAGCCGAATTCGATGTTCAAACATCATTCAGTGAAAAAGTTAATAATAAATATCGTTTGTTTCAGATAAGAACAAATTGACCCATAACGTCGAAACCCAACAGCGTTGGATGTTATATTGGATGATTAAAAAGTAAAAATAAAAAAACAATAAAAAATTGACGACCTTTGGCTTCTGGTTGAAGAAGACATCAACTGTATTTATAGATGACGTACATCGTGTAATAATGCTTAGTAGCTATATTTATAGATGAATCGATGACATACATCGTGTAATAATGCTTAGTAACTGACTAACACCATCTCGTATGAACGTCGAAGCCCTGTCGGGTTTGACATTCAAACATCAATCATAGAAAAAGTAATATATTTTGTTTGATTCATATAATAACAAATTGACTACCTGCCTCCAAGAAATTGTGTACTTTTCAATTATCAAGGTGAGATTTGGAGGGATCGAAGTTAAAAAGTTTGATGTGCCCCTCTATATTTATATAATTCCACTTTAAATTTTGCTAAGTTAATAGAATGAATGTTAAATAACAAAGAATTTATTCAAAGCGTAATAAATTAAGAAGTGCAAATGAAGTTTTAATGATTATTTATGGTGACTAATGATAACGTCGCTGGATATTGATCACATGTTTGTTAAAATACTAAAAATCATAGAAATAATGCATGAGAGAATTCAAATTGACCTATAACGTCCAACCCTACGGCGGGAGGCTGAAGAAAAAAAGGGCGGGAGGCTGAAGAAAAAAACGTTGTATCACATGTGTTTTTTCAAACCCTTTGTCTTCTACAATTAATACTTCGAACCCAGTAGAATTCGACGTATAATTTGTATTGTTATTCTTAAGAAGTTGAGGAGTTAAACACTCTAGATTGTGAAAGACGTTCCAAGATTTCTATTCAGACATGGCTTCTTCATCATCATCATCAAGAAGAAAAGAGAAGGTTTCCCGGGTTACAAGAAACGCAAACCCATCTGGATGGATAAGTAATGAAAAGACCCGAGGAACATTTTTATACTGGAGACATCTAAAAATTGTAGTTCCTCACATGTATTTGCACCTGCAATTTTTTAAGAAAGAAGGTTTCCTTTTTCAAGAATGGATTGCATATCAAGGGCTTACTCATTTTGTCCAGATGAAAGAAGATTGCTACCCAAATTTGGTAGAGGTTTTCTACTCAAACCTCAGGGTTCTAAATGGGGTCATTCACTCAAGGGTAAAAGGTGTTAACATTACTATTGATGATAATGTTTGGTCATATGTTGCTGGACTGAAAGTTGAAGCTTTGGATTCTCATATCCGTGATTCTGATTCAAACAGATGGCTAACAAAGAGAGCTATATATATAAACTCCTTAAGATATCCACGAAGGTACAGGGTGGATAAACGGAACCTACATTATGGCTTAAACTAGGAGGAGAAAGTAATTACTTATGTCCTGACTTGGCTACTGCTGCCTGGAAGATTTGTCGAGGACAAAATGTCAACAGAAGATGTATTTTTGTTGAATCCTATCAAGACTAGAATCGCAACCAACTGGGTTGCGGTACTAAAAAACCATATGATCGCTGCACAAAAATTGCAATATATAGTATTTATCAGCAAGGTGTTGATACTCCAAGGAGTATATGTATCTCAAGAAGACAGACTTATGTGCAACAAGTCACAAGAAATTGGTATACTAAGTCTGTTTTCTAATGGGCTCAAAAGGATTGTGAATGGATGGTACTTTAGAGATGACCAAACTGTTAGAAGTACACCTACTCCTACTACAGATCATACTGCCTTCATTCCACAAACTGATTTTGAGAAATGTGTTGTTGATCAATTTAAGAAGCGGTCTGAAAGGGATGAGAGAGTTGAAGAGACTCTTTTGAGACGGGAGAAGAAGGGAAACAAGAATGGCATTGGCTTTGAAAATGAAGATTTTGATGATGAGTCAACTGATGAAGATTAAGTTTTTTTTTGTTTATATTTTGTAATCATGGCTATTAGGTGACCTCTGGTTTTATATACTGCTTTCGGTTTTATTTTAAAATGAAATGAAGATTTATTTTAGTAAACGATATGTGAATTGTGAATGTTGAGTGCATTGTATGTGGACTAACCCTCAATCTAGTTGAGAAGAGAAGATTATGCAGTTCTAATATTGATCAAAAATTGATCACTGGTGTAAAAGTGAAAATTTTAGTACACTGCTGACTTGAATCAATTAAGGAAGAAGTAAAAAGAAAAGATTTCATGTCTGATTTTAAAGAAAAAAGAGCGCCACATTTTTCTATTGGGGAAGAAAAAAATGTCGAAGCCATACCGAATACGACGTTCTATTAAGCACACCATCAATGCTCCTATAATACTTCAATTCATTCACGTCCCAGCTCCACAGCCTTCGACGTTCTATGGGAGGGGTGAAAAGAAAAGAGATCCAAAAGTACGGTACTTTCTGATATTGGCGGAAGAATAAAATGTTGAATTCCCACACAATTCGACGTTCTATTTAATGCTCTCGTGTTTAAAAGAAAAAAGTAAAAAGAATTAAAAAGGTAGAAACTTTGGGCTTCCAATACTAAGTCTAAGCCCCTTCAAATTCGACGTAACCTTCGCAATTTATAACAAAAAAAAATAAAAAAAGGTGCCCCATTTTTTTAGATAAAACATCGAATTTTTTGGGGCTTCGACGTGATTTTTAAATATAACGTCAAGTCTGAATTGTATTCGACGTGGAATATGAATGTAAAAACATAACACAATCTCACTGTTTGTCGCGCTTCCGCTTCTGCTTGAACTTTCCTCTTCGTGGATGACTACGATAAAGAAAGAAGGTTATTTTTAATTGTTTTTGTCTTTGTAATGTCATTTGGTTCCCATTTCTAAGGTTTACCGATTGTTTTTCGTTTATCTTTAGGCTATTTTTCGTACGTGGTCAGTGAACTTCATCACTTTCTCCAGTGATACCATTTTAAGTATGTTTTTTTTCTTTAATATCTCATACGTATGATGTATGTGCTCGTGTTTGTGTTGTGTGTGTCGATTCTGGACGTATGATATATGTATAACGATACTATGATAGTTTATTTTGTCCTTCAACGTATTTGTGTTCGTTCGTGGTCAGCGAACTTTGTCATCTTCTTTAGTGACACCATTTCAAGTTTGGTTTTTTTTTCCGTTCAATATCTCTCTCGTATGATATGTGTTCGTGTTTGTGTTGTGTTTTTCGATTCTAGACGTATGATATATGTATAAAGATAGATATTTGTGTTCGTGTACGTATACTGTGATAAACGTATGATAGGTGTTTATTTTTGGTTCTCTACGTAAGTTAGGTTTTTTTTTCGTGGGTTCTTTGCTTTTAGAGTAGTAGTATGGATCAAAGCTGGATTCATCAGCGTCGTATTAATGAAGAGTATGAGCGAAGGGTTTCTGAGTTCATACTATATATGTTAAAGAACACGCAAAACTAGTGAATGGGGCATATTTTTGCCCTTGTGTCCATTGTCTCAATCAAGTATATGAAGACTTGGACAACATTCATGATCATCTATGGAATAATGAGAAAAGGATAGCCGCCCAAGAAAGTCAGAGGTTTAATGATACATCACACGTACTGGTGGTTATGCGTTATTAGAGAAAAAGATGAGAAAACGTCGCGCTGAGGAGTTAGGTCTTGAGTCACCTGACCTAGCACCTCCACCAGCTAGACATGAATTGTGGAAGGCTGCACGGAACAAGTCCAATGGCCAGTTTACATCGCAGTCTGCTCAAGAGATATCCTAGAGAATTGTAAGTGGAAACTTTTAACTAATTACCATAGTTCATAAAAAACTTATGTAACAAATTTTGGCATATGTCTAACTTCATTATGATATGCAGGATGAGTTGGTTGAGCAAGAGACTGAAGGCACATTTGTGCCAGAAGTTAGGAAGGACATCCTAGTAACAGCCACAGGTCGACTAGACCGTCCAGGTCGTGTGCGTGCTGTTGGAGGAGCTACTGGATTGAGGGACTACTTTGGCCCTAAACCAAGAACCACAGAAGCCTTGTCTCCGGAATTGGTTAGCAGCATTAGGCAACAGGTGCAAGTCGAAGTAGAGAGCACATGAAGACTCATGATTTAATACAGATCGTACTTATTACAATATTCAGTATGAATTTTTGGTTGATGGGGATCCTCTACGAACAGTGGCCTTCGGACGACAGATTGCAGGAGGCTAGACCATTCATGGTGCTCCTTTATTGCCCATTGACGCACGAGTAAGGATTGATGATGTTAGAGACCCTCAGGCTTGAGTGTCAGTGCCTACATCTGAAATCCAATTCGTGGGGAGGCCTTACGCACATTTATAGCTTGGCCTAAGGCTATGATCATGCCATATTATGGCCCACCAGCGGTATTATATTCTTATTTTTATTATCTTAAATCTTCAAGTTATAATTAAATGATTCCTAACTTTTGTAAATGTGACTTTCAGTTCTACCGACCTGAGAAACAAACAATGGCTCAACCTGAGGATCGTGAGGAAGGAGAAGACGATGATCCTCTATCCATATTGACCTCGAGATTAAATAAGTTGAGAAAAGGAGCATTGGTAGGGCTACGGTGGGAGTTAAGAACATTTGGCCTCAAGTCCCATATTCCATTGTATAGTAATTTCGATGATGCATTTGAGATCATTGGTGGACAAACAATGTTGAACATTGCCTGCATACAATTATGGTGCATGTAAGTTTTTTATTTGTTATTTTAGAATTAGTATATTAGTATTATTACTTTTTAATAAATATGCTTAACTTTATTGTTATAGGTACATGGACACCATCGCAGCGGAAACAGGTCGGGCGTTAGTTTATGGCTTTCTTGAATCTCAGACCATTCAACCATCTGGAAACACATTAGATTCCAGAAAGAAATATATGCAAACATGGATGACTAAGTCTAATAGAGAGATATATATCGCGCCATACATTGATGCGTATGTGTTTCCCAATATTGTCAACTTTTATCAAATTTTAATCAATAAACTCATTGGTTGTTGGTACATGATAGGGGCCATTGGCAACTCATGGTGATCATTCCAAAAAAAGCACAAGTTGTATGGTTTTATTCTCTTCATAGGAAGATGAAACCGGATTTGAAGTCCTTGATACAAACGTAAGTATTATATTCATTCTTATCAATTCATTATGATATTAATATATTAACTTATGTTTCTAATGTTTCAAATGTTTCAAATTTGTTTAGAGTTCTGACTAGGACCAGAGGAAAACAAATTGATATTATATATCCTAAGGTTGGAATTCGTTGATCTTTAACCTTTAACTTTCGTAGTCAAATTTAAACCATTACATTTGACTAAGTTCTTTCACATGTTTAGTGTAATAAGCAGAATGATTCCTGGGCATGTGGCTACTACATCATGTCATGGATGAAGGCAATCATCCGAGCAGGAATCAGAGGAGATTGGACTTAGGTAGAAATTTACATTTGAAAATCTTACAAATATCAATAAAATTTTGAAATTAAAATGAATATAATTGTAAAGTTTCCTTCCTTGATTTTGCAGCGGTTCAACACTACCTCTACATTGTCAAATGAAGTAATAAAAAATATAAGAGAGGAATGGGTTGAATAAACATTTTAAATAGCTATAGCTTTAGGTTTTTCCTTTAATGATAGTAGCATTTGCTAGCTTTTTAGTTTTACTTGTGCAACTTTTAAATTGTGAATAGATGTATATTGTGAATAGATTATTGTGAATAAATGAATACTATGAATAGATGAATGGAAAACTGGGTTCTTTTAAGTTTTGATGATAGCATTAGTGTCTTTTAGTTTTATTATTTAATTGCAATTGATTAATTGATGATAGCATTGTTTAAATTAATTAATTCTGTGAATATATATGAATTGGAAACTGGTTTCTGTATTTCAGGTTTGGTTAAATGAGCTAAAACGAACCGAATTTGGAAAAAAACACTGAAGGTAACGTCGAATTATACATTGTTCCACGTTAATATATGTATCTGAAGGTCAACAAGGCGACAAATGACGTTCATATAATGCAGTGGATAGCGATAATAATACCACGCTGGGCGAGGATCTCTACGGCTCAACGATAGTAACGTCGACTGTCAACATGTTCGACGTCAACCTTACATTCATTCACCTTATAATTGACGTCAAATATTCCTTTAAATATAAATATTTATTCAAAAATTGACGTCACCGTCGCACTTCGACGTGAACTTTACGTCACCAAATCTTCTACGTCGACGTCAGCATTACGTCAATTCCCCCGACAATTTGACGAGAAATATTTCTTTAAAAATAAATATTTATTCAAATATTGGACGTCACACTCTATACTATTCGATGTACCGTAATGTCGATCTACATAAAAGACGTTAACTTTACGTCAAGTACCTATATATTCGACGTAAAGAAGTTCGAGCGACGTCACCCAGTAATATTCGACGTAAAATTTATGTCTCCCGCTACTACGTCAGACTCAAATGCGTCGTTAAAGGCCAAAAATAACCGACGTAATACGTTGTTTTTGCACTAGTGACTACATATGTAAACACATGTATGACCATAGTAAGTATGCAAACCAAAAAGTTCAAGCAATATATGTTTGAAACATATAGAAAAAGATAAAAACATTTTTGTCAATGTCATAGAAACATTTCTATTGTTGTCATCATCAAAAAAAAGCACACAAGGGATTGGATGGGATTAGATGTACATTGCTCCCCCTATCAACAATCTTCCCCATTTTTGATGATGCATAACCAGAACACAACCAGAAATTGTTTTAACAGTTATTTCCATTTTCACAGTTATTTCCAATTTCTCTAACAATTTCACTAATTTCTAATTTCTCCCCCTTTAGGCATTAGCAAAAAAGATATCAAGAAACAGAAACAAAAGTGCATACTGAGATACATCAATATGTATTTTTACAAATTAATAGTAGAAATTGATGCTCCCCCTATCATTATGCAGTAGCTCTATTCAAACATTCCAAATACTTAGTTCAGTATCAGAGCTAATAGAAACAATGTTTCAGGCATGTAACAGATTATGTATTGCAGAATCAGTTTCAAGCATGTAGTAGATTTAATAACACGTATCAGCGTAAAAAGCAATGCTTGAAGCCAATGAATTTTTGTATGCAATAATCAGAATACTAAAAAATGATTAATAGCCAATATGAAATAATGAGTATAAGAATGCATGAAGTCCTATAATCATCAGAATATGTATCAGAATGTTTGATTTAGAAAAAAGGCAACTCAAACCACATTCTCGAGTGCTAATCGATTTCAATAGTTTTGTAATCGATTATATTTTGCAGAGCAATTGATAATCCATTTCAGATCAATGGTATGTCATGTAAACACATCATATTCTGTGACAGACCTGCAGTTCACAATCTTCTAACTATGTTGAGTTTTAGTACAGTGATAAAGCACAGTTGTGAAACAAAAAAAATCATTAAATGAGTATGAGTATGAATTAAAGTGTATGACAGTGAAATAGCAGTTTGCACTCATACAACAGATATATCCAATCAGATTCATTCTAATGATTAAGAACAAGATATAATCCAGAACATATCTATTTCATTCATTATATCAGAATAACAAAAGTTCAAGCATATATGACTTTTATAGCAAATTTTTACATTCACTTCAAAATATAGGAAACAAAGAAAACATCAAAACAGACACAACTTAGACTCTAAACTCCTAATCTGAGTCAGATGTTTCCATAAAATCCTCTTCAATTGTTTCTTCTTTATCATGAGATTTATCTGTTGAAGAAGCACTGTGTGTATAGTTTTCCACAATCTCATCCACTTTCTTTTCAATTCTGAATATGGATTTTTCAACTTTCAGGATTCTTGTTAATGTCCTTTGAAAATGTTCCATAACATATCTCTCAAACTCAGTATGTGGAGTGAAGGAAGAAGGGGTTTCATCAGAATTAGATGGACCGACCACATTTACAATTGGAGTTTGAACATCATAAAAAAACCCAACCATCAACTGTTTTCTTTAAACCAATACAGGTCAGTGTGGCTTTTCCAATTTCATTTGACCTGTTGCATTCAACTTTTATTTCACCAGTCAGATCAACTTGTTGATGCTCCAAAGCCTTACTAATAAACACCCCATAAGGCAGATTGTGTCCATGGTTACATCCAACTTCAATCATATGATCACCCATGACAGCAACCAGTTTGTTGGTATCCTTGTCTTTATGGCATTTAGCAGAAACATATCTTCAATTGTCATACGATCATGTATATATCTCCCTAGTAATAGTATCCACGCAAGCACAAATGCCCACATTTTTTCCCTATTCAATCCATCATGCTTGTACAACTTGTTTACCCTATACCTTCCTAGATATCTCAAACAATCCTTATATATTTCCTTCTTGTTTCTCCACTTGTTAACCTTAGAATCATGCACATGAGATTTGTAACCTTCAGCCTTTAGACCAATGAAGGATATCCAGACATCATCATCAATTATGATATTAACACCCTTTACCCGAGAGTGTAAAACATGTTGGAACAATCAGTAACGCGCAACAGAAATGGTTTTAAGTAAAATGAGCGTGTAATGGTCAAGAGCAAAGAGGGGGAGGGGTGAATTGGTTCTTTTAAAAAATCGTGATTTTCTTTTGGGACCTTTATCAAACAGTTAGAGTGCTAAAAGTGTAGGGTCAGAGAAAATCAATACAAATGATTTTTATACTGGTTCGAATCAAAAGATTATACGTCCAATTGTTAATCACTATAAAGAGTGATTAACTATTTCACTAAAATGTAGTTTTCATATTACAATAAGATGAAATAAAAATTAAGAAAAGAAAACACCTTCCTTCGACAAACAAACGGAATAACCTGCTCAATCAACTTAAAGAGAACTACTTCGACCTTAGACACACTAAGTGCAAGCTTCTCCTATTCACAAGACTTGATTCAAGCACACTAACACTTGAGAACTTCCTCAGAACGTTTCTGTATTCTCAAATGGCTTAGATAAAATTTTCACTCACATAGAGTTTGTCTTAGGCACACAGCTCTAATACTCTCAAAATGAAAAGTTTCCCTCTAAAAGTTGTGGAGAACTCTATTTATAAGTCCAGGTTCGTACAAGGTCAGAAATTGAAAAGTCATATCCCAATTGTCAGTGATAATCGATTATCATAAGTGATAATCAATTATTTGTGTCCGTTATGGGGTTTTCAAAAAGTGATAATTGATTATCCTGATGAATAATCAATTATTTGCTCGACTTGGACAATACTGAAACAGACAGTGATAATTGATTATCTTGAGCAATAATCTATTATCTACTTGAGCATTTCGTTTCCAATTAAGCTCATGATAATCGATTACTACACCAAATAATTGTATCTGCACAAGCATCTTATAAACAAGAAAACTTCTAAGTGTTCTTACATCAACAAAGTTATTCCTACACAATTAATTCTACAAAATGCTTTTAAAGTAAATATGACAAGAGTCTTCAATTCTTAATCTTGCAACATCATCAAAACTATAATATCTTCAAGATGCCAATGCTCCTCATTGGTAACAAAACACCATTGATAACTTTCAGATTTGTATAGAATACTTTAACCAAGTCTAGATAATAGTCACCTTTCATTTGAACAAAGTTGGCAAGTCCTTGGTCAACAATCCATTCCTGAAATAGAAGCCTTTCACTTCTGAATAGTTGCAGATCTAATAACTTGTGAGGGACCATTGTCTTGAGTTTCATAAAATAAGAGAACCTATGACAAACTTTGTCATCACTAATCCACTCATTCGGACTGGCATTCCTTGCAGCCTGTGCGGCCTTTTTCCCGCAGCGTGATGATGAAGAAGAAGCCACTTATGAGCAGGATTTTACAGAGTATCTTTCTCAGTTTAAGGTTTAAAGCTCTAGTTTTATAAGAAATGATAGCACGACTAGATTTACTGATCTTATATATATATATATATATAGACACAAATCTACTAAGTTCAGGAAAAGGCCCATTTGAAATTTTTGAAAAAAATTAAAAGCCCAGTACAACAATTTAATCGATTTTATTAGTTTTTGAATCGATTAAGCTTCAACCAATCTCAAACTTTTTAAAACATAGAAATACTGAGAACAGTTTAATCGATTAAATTACTAATATAATCGGTTAAATATCGTGAAAACATTTTTCAACCAATTTCAATCCAAACAAGCACAAATCATTCACATACATCAGTAAACATGTCACAAATCAAGAATGATGCATGAATTTCAAACTTAAACTACAATTACCACATTTAATACTCAAGAGGTTAATGATTTTTCCTTTGTAATCCTTCCTTGAGTCCTTGTCTGCCACCAGTTCAATTTATTTTCCTGCAAAATCATCATATGGTTTGGAAGTAGTTACCCAGATAAACTTGGGGCCTTTCGTGTTAGTAACAGTAGTTGGTTCTTTGGGAATCCATTTAAACTTTCCCTTTAGAACACCAATTTTTTTTTAAGAACAAGATTTAATAGTGTGACCAATAGTATTGCAATAGAAACAAGTAACAATAGAAGTTTTACTCAAATCAGTAAATTTCTTTGAGTTAATTCTTTCACTTTTAGCATTGTAACATATTCCTTGCTTATTGATTACCCTTCTTTGAGATCCTAGAATAGCTTCTAAGTTTGCTCTACCAAGAGTAAATTTTGATAATGTGCTTTCTAGGTACTTAATCTTTTCTAGATAAGAAGGACAATCTTTGCAATCTTTTTCAACAATTTTAGCTTCAGATTTTGCATTCTATGCAGATTGTAAAGCATCATCAAGATCAACTTTCAATTTTTCATTATCTTCAACAAGGTTATCAATTTTGTATTCATAATATTTTTTTTCATTGTTTAATCGATTAACCTTATATTGAAGCTTCATTGCCTCTACATGCAGTTCTTGAAATGCATCCAGCAACTGACAATACATGTCTTCAGTTGGTTCATCATCAAAGTTGCTACCACTGCTTTCTGAGTAAACTAATCCGGCCATGAGACACAGATTTGTCTCCTCATCCAGGCTTTGGTTATCTTCATCACTTGAAGAACCTCCAGAATCACAATGTTTCCATGCAATGTAGCGCTTTCTTTTCTTGCTTTTCCTCCTGTCCTGATTGAACCTTTCCTCAGTTTTCTACTTCTGCTTTAAGGTTGGACAATCAGGTTTGGTATGTCATTTTCCACATTCATAACAGGTGGGAGTAGTAGCCTTCCCTTTTCTTTTTCCTCCTTTTGAATGACCTGCAAAGTCAGATGCATTATTTCTAGATTTCATAAACTTAGAAATTTCTTTACCATCATATTAAGAACTTCCTTTTCTGGTACTTCTGCATCAGAATCAGCATCTATATCATTGCTTCTTAAGGCTTTCTTGTTGGAGATCTTGAGAGTTATAGAGTGCTTTTGTACAGATCTTCTTCCTCTCTCAATCTTTCAAGTTGCAACTCATGCTCCTTATGTTTGCCAAACAGTGTAGCCATGTTCATGGAAGTCAGATCCCTTGATTCAGATATGGCAGTCACCTTAGGTTGCCAGCTTCTATTCAAACTCTTCAGGATCTTGATGTTAATCTCCTCCTTCTCAAAAGACGTCCCAAGTGCAATGAGATTATTAACGGTGTGTGTGAACCTTTTCTGGATGTCGTAGATGTTTTCTCCAGGCTTCATCTGAAACATCTCATATTCCTGAATGAGAGAATTCTTCCTAGCCCTCTTTACTTCATCAATTCCTTCATGAGTCACCTCAAGAGCGTCCCACATTTCTTTTCCACTTTTACATGTTGATACCCTGAAAAACTCGTTAATAGTGAGTATAGATGAAATAATATTTCTAGCCTTAACATCCTAATGAGCTCTTTTACTTTCATCCTGGTTCCATTCAGAAAAATTCTTTAAGACAGTTTTACTATCAACAACTTTTGTAGGCTCAAAAGGTCCATTAATAACAACATCCCAAATACCTTTATCAAAATATTCTAAGAAAATTTTCACTCTAATTTTCCAAAAAGGATAGTTTTCTCCTGCAAACATAGGGGGACTGTTTGTGGAAGCACCTTCTCCAAAGGTTTGAGAAACAGAGGCCATCAGGATTAAATTAATCGATTACACAGAAAATCTAATCGATTAGTTTTCGAGTAATTTTCGAAAAATCAGCTCTAGTGCCAATTATAAGAAAATATATGCTTTATTTCTCCAACAAGGAGGGGGTGAATTGATTTTTAATGAAAATATGTTCTTTTACTATCGTTTGGAAAATCTTTAGAGCTATCTTTAATACACAAGACAATAAAGAAAATAATGCAGTAAAAGAGTCAATGGATAGAAAACAAACACAGATTTTTATACTGGTTCGACCTCAATGCCTACATCCAATTCCTTTCAATCAACCTGAGATTGAAAGACCTTCCACTATAAAGATTGAATTGATACAGTGATGGGGTGTTGCAACCCACACAAATTTAATGTGCAATTTAGAAATGCAATATAGACTAGGAAGTGACTCCTAGGTCGTCTCTCAAGGACCAAATTGTGGTTCATGAATTAGGTCAAACACGTAGTGGGGGAGTTGTTGAAAACTAAGCGAAGATTAAACACCGATTAGGCAACTAAGCGTATACCCAATCGCAAGTACATAACAGATTAAATATTGAGCTAAATCAGAGCAGCAGTCTGGTAATTAAAGTGCAAGAATCTCATGGAAACAAAGTAATTTTATTAACGACCAACCAGACTAACCTAAGGTAACATCACAACTAAATTATCACAAACGAACAGAATAGATAGCATAGTGATCGAGAACAATAAATTGAACGATGCAATAGATAAATATCCAAACACAATTAAAGCGATTAAAAATGCAATGTTGAGCTAACAAATTAAATGCACATTGAAATAAAGTTTGGAAATTGTAAATTAAAAATCACCACCGTGTACTTTCTTCTCCAAGGCAAATGAGAAGCACGTGAGTTTCACTTTTCTAAAACCAAAAAGACTGAAATGCTTTTCTCCCAAATTCAAATCATCGTGCAACTTGCTAAATAAAAAAAAATCAAATATTCTTCTACCCCTGAATCAGCGTTTTCTTAGGAAAATCCAATGGCTTTTGTGCAGCAGCTCCTTCCCTCTTTTTGAAAAAATATGCCTCCACTTTTCCAGCCAGCACCGTACACCACAATTAAAGGCAATTTGTAAATTAAAAAGAAGCTTGTTCCAGCATTCTCTTCCTAATAAATAAGCACTGTGCAGCACATCAAAATGAAAGGAAAATTAAATGTGTGCATTTCTTCCACTAGATCAAATCAGCAAGCTTCGTAAATCCTGCTTCTCAAAGAGATTTGGTGTAGCACTTGTAAACTACATCAGCCACCTTTTACTAAATAAAAGAAAATTTAAATGCTCTTCAAAGAAAAGGAAATGACAATGAACCATGTGCTTTCTTCTAACGAATAAAAAAATGTTGCAAAAAGAAAAAGAAACAGTCGTTGGGACATGACCCAAGCTACTAATTACCACCTAATCTCCTCTTCAATACCAAAGAAATAAAAGCTCAAGGAATCTACCTACTGGACCCCACCAAGCAATGAAATAGAATAAAATGGAAGTGTGCTTCTAAACAAGACAATCACCGTGCAGCTTCAGCAAAGGGAATATTCTGCATTCTTCAAATTAAAGGAAAAGCTTCCAAGCACTCAATCAAGAAAGAAAACATATAACTGCTACCACATCCCATCAATCAACGTAAAATCAAGTGAAGAAAAAGGTTGAACTTGCATCAAGGCCGGTACTTTGCATTCATTGAAAAGAGAAAAACCATTACATCCCAAACATGATTTACGTTCCAGCAAAGAGACAACACAAGGCTTCATAAATAAAATAAAAAATGAAAGTGATTCATTCCACCCATGGAGTCAAAAACCGTGTGCTTACATCCCCTCACATTGCAAGTGTCGGCTGGGAGCACCTCTCACATTCCAGCCTTCCAAATTCTGCCGAGAGAGTATGGTGCCCAGAGAGAATGACGGCTGCCACCCTTTGCTAAAGGTCGTGTGTCACTTAATGAGGGTGGGGTCCACCCCAAAATAAAACCCTAGGGTGCCAAGTGTCCTACAATCTTAGGCCTTCATAATTTTTGCCAACAATGGCCCAATGTGCAAAAGTTTGTCTAAAAAGTTTAAACAATTAATTTACAATGTAACTAAATTTAAAATGTCTAATTGGAGAGTCTTGAATTATTTGACGGCACTCCAAATGTCCCAAATTGTATTTCTAAAATTTTCCCTGAAAATAATAATGCAAATAATTAGCTCAGAAAATTCAAATTAATTAAAATTAGAATTTCCGGTCAAATTAAGCACAATTAGGAAAAACGGGAAAATACCAAACAATTAAGCACAATTCCCTGATTAATTCTAGCACAATAAACTAAGTGAAATCAATAAAATATCGACTCATCATACAACAAGACTTACAGAGATCAAATCTCAATGTAATCTCCTCTCTGACTCACAAGTCTAATATTGGATCAAACACCCTACAGAAAGAACAATCCTCTCTCTTTAGTAACCTTTTGAGACCCTTCTCAAAGACAAAAGAACCTCACATTCTCTTCCTAGAAACCTGACAGGGAAACCACAATCTATGGATTGTAAACACAGTACTGACCTGAAAAGAAAACACCTCAATGTGCGGATTATTGATCAACCAATGAAAATCCAAAGCAATCCTTCAAATTTGCGAAACTTTTGTATCTTGATTCTTGGAGAAACAGTGCACCTACAAAACTCTTAACTCGACTCTCTTACGTCAGATATTAAAGTTCAAATGCTCAAAAGTTGTCAATGTAGAGTTTTATGCGTCAATATATAGATTTCCTCATGTCTGACGCTTTTTAATCGATTACAAAATTAATGTAATCGATTAAGCATTTAACGTAATTGATTGCACATATATTGTAATTCAAAACTATTTAAAATATGATCGTTATGACAATTAAGACTTAACATGAAAACAATTTTCAAAGTGTACCAGATTTAACCGATTAAGGAAACTGTGTAATCGGTTAAGTATTACACTTAAGCAATTTTGAAAACTTTTTTCTACTGAAAACACATCATAGCACACAACTGATAAGTATGAAAAAATACATGTTTTCAGACTTATTAATTAGCTCAAATTTCTATTTATTCATGAAATAATGTGTTTTCCTCATTGAAAAGTTGTAATTAGAAGTAGGAAAGCTGTGTAGTAAATTGTACAGGAATTTATACATCAAAGTGGAGTGCTGTCAGATGTTTCTCACCAAGCGCAACCTAAAAGTCGTACAGCCAGCAGGAAGAAATTCGCACAGCGCACCATCACCTGTGCGCTAAGCGAATAACACCAGTTAAAGAAACAGTAGTTAAAGAAAATTCGCACAGCGCATGATAGCTGTGCGCTGAGCGAATTAATTATATCAGCATTGGCTTTTAAGTTCGAGACAGACAAATAGAACCCCTTACAGAAGTTCCGGACAAAGGAAAGAAACGAAAACATCTCAAGAACTTCTAAAGACTACTTCAAGTTATCACGACACCATTTTTGCAAGGGATTGCTTCAAATGTGTACGTTCTAGATGACTAGGAGTAGTTAAATTTCTCTTTCGTTGGGATTGGATGTAATGAACTCACTGTGATGTAATTTTCCTGTTCAATATATTGTTGTTCGTTCCTATGCTCTCTTTGTTGAATTTATTATCATTGTATGGAAATATAATATTATTTGAATGTCTCTGATTACAGGAAAGTAATTTCGAACATGAACATAGATAGAGCACCTAAGTGATTTGGGATCTAGGGATAGACTCAATAACTTGGTCATTCTTAGCATCGGACTTAATGCAAATTGTATGTTAAATTGACTAAGGGATTAGTAGTTTGATATATTAATTTAGAACTAGTTGCTAAGGAATTAGGACTAGTATACCTTGATGTGAATGTTTGAATGAAATAATGAAATATTGAACAGAGTTTTATATTCATATGATTCATGAAACCCAATTCCAACGAAGTTTCTTTTAAATATAAATTCCTAACACACCAACTGATTGATAAAATACCAAAAAGAGTTTCTTGTGTTGTTTTGTGTATTTTGATGTCTAATTGAGTTGTAAAAGGAAGAATTGTCATGTGTTGTACAAGTCCCTTGGGAGAATGATATTGTACTTATTCACTGTATTACTTGTAATGATTTGGTATACTTGCCAAACAGGTGTTAGCAAAGGCACAAGTTTTAATCGGTTATACATATAATGTAATCGGTTAAAACTTGTAGTTTGCGATAGTTCAAGCATTAGTTGATATCTAATGAACTTAATTGATTACATAAACACTATAATCGATTACTTCATATATATATGCTTTGTTCAAGTGGTTTTGTCATTTAAAAACATCAGTATGCATACTACAAATGTAAACACATGTATGACCATAGTAAGAATGCAAACCAAACAGTTCAAGCAATATATGTTTGAAACATATAGAAACAGATAGAAATATTTCAGTTGTTTTCATAGAAAATTTTTTGTTGTTTTCATCATCAAAAACAAAACACACAAGGGATTGGGTTTACATCACTCCCCCTATCAACACAGAGTATTGAAGATAACTTGGCAAACTTATCCCTCAACATGAACCGACAATTTGCTAACCTGAATCAGAATGTTAACTTAACTCTTCACCATTTAAATGATTAAGTTCTTTACTATTCCATGACTATATTATATGACTTATTTTCTTAAATTGACTTATGTGTTTGATTTCTTACATTAGCTATATTTGAATTCTACTTGCTTTGACATCAGTTATCATACTTTTATTTATTGTCAACTGCAAATCAGATAGATTTTCGAATCATTGATGAAAAGGAAAAGGGAATTACTAAAAGAAGAAGACTATGTGCAATTCTTCAACGACAAATATAGGCATTGGAGCGTCAAAATTCGTTGTTAGCGGCCATGACTCATTCATCTAATCCAACTTCAGAAGAAATTCATAACTATGAACATTCAAGACGTCTAACAGGGATGTCAATACAATATCGCACTAGTGAAAAAAAGTTGATTAACGTCACCCCTTAGACGTCAGTTAGAGGGTACGCCGACGTAAATTAATGATCGATGGCAAGTTCGCAAATAAGTCAGGCCTATAGACGTTAGGTAGGAGTATCGCCGACGTCTATAATACCATAGACGTCACTGACACTTCACACAGACGTCTAAAGATCTACTAGGTAGGTGAATAGTCGCCATATATACATCGCATCCCTCCATAGAGACGTGTATAGTCCTGTCAATTTGGTGAATTGCCGCCATATAGATGTCGGTTTCGTCCACACGGACGTCTATACACCACTATAGACGTTAATGCCCTCCTAACTGACGTCTATAACCTGACAGGTAGGTGAATGTAATTAATGATCCGCTGTATAGACGTCGGTGCTATGTTCTAACTAACGTCTATAGCCTGACAGTTAGTTGAACTGTAATTATATTACCACCTTATAGACGTCGGGGCCCAACTAACTAACGTCTATAGGACTGACAAGTAGCTGAAGAGTTCCATTACACGTCAGTTCCACAACTAACTAACGTCTATAATCCGCGTCAATATTAATTTTTAAACCATAAAGACGTCAAATTAGTGAGATCACCGACGTCTATAACAATATAGACGTTGGGCGCCATTTGAACAGACGTCTAGAGGACCTTAAACTGCAAACCGCGAACCCGCGAGCAGTTACACTATTCATCGTCTTCTTCATGAAGGTTTTCTTCGTTGCGGCAATCATTTCGAGGTTAGTTTTCTATGTTTTGGACCGTTTAAATTTAGTTTTACTCCGATTAAATTAGCCTTTGATGAAAATTCTTTCATTTGAATCGATTAAAATTACATTCTGTTGCATTTTATTGCAGTTTCTGGCGTCTTGTTCTTCTGTGTTTTTGAGCGTTTTTTGCCTACGTTGTGGACTGTTTATGGGCGTGCACAACTTCATTTCCCTCCATTGTTAATTTAATCTGCTAAAAAGGTTAGCTTCTTTGTTGAAAACTAAATTTTTTGGACGAAATTGACTTTTGTGCATGCATGTTATTTGCTTTTGTGTATGCATGTTATTGGCTTTTGTGAATATGCATTTAATTGGCTTTTTTGTATGATTTCATATTTGCTTTTAGGTATGCATGTGTTATTGACTTTTTAATATATACTTGTCATGAAGTTTAAATGTGTTATTATAATTGGATTGTTCGATTAATAATTACTATCAAATCACTCAGTGAAACTTAGTTCCCGTTTGAAATTTAACACAAACGATTAATCTTTTAAAAGTTTGTATTAAATTTTGAATTGTCTGATTGGACAGTTTGGGAAAATTATGTTTCATAAATTTGTTATAACATGTACATTGGAGTTTATGCATAAGACTGATGAAATTTAGGATCATTATTTATTGTGTTCTCCGGATGCATATTTGATTGTGGTCATCCTTGACTACTCTCATTTCGTGTATTTCGGAGACCAATGCGAAATGCTGCCGAAATTTTACCAAATTTATGATGTAGACTTCTTTGCACATCTCTTAGCAATTTATTAAAAATAATTTTTCTGAATGGGTAGGGCCTAACCTTGTGAGAGTTAAAAAATTGAAAGTGATGAAGTATGTTACGAACATAGTATGGATCGAAGCTGGATGAATGCACGTCGCATCTCTAAAGAATATGAGAAAGGTGTTTTGGTGTTCTTGTAGTATGTTAAAGAAAATGCAAAGTTTGTGAACGGGACATATTTATGTCCCTGTGTTCGTTGTGTTAATCAAATACGACAAGACTTAAGCAATTTGTATGACCACCTATTCATGTTTAACATAATGAGAACTTATACCATTTGGACTTGGCATGGAGAAGTACTGGACCAGCCTACCACGTCACGAGGAATGAATTATGTGGAAGAATGGATGAGTGATCATTTAGAGGACATGATACGTGATGTTGGTGAAGATAACTTTGGACGAGCTAATTTGTATGATTCTCTTATCTATGATTCAGAGTAACCGTTGTACCCAGGCTACTCGAACTTTACACGTCTGTCAGCAACTTTGAAGTTGTTTAGTTTAAAAGCAAGGAACGGATGGACCGATAAAAGTTTCACAGAGTTGTTGGAGTTGTTGAAACAGATGCTTCCAGAAAATAATACTCTACCTATTCGTAATTACGAGGCGAAAAAAATTCTATGTCGAATGGGTCTTGAATATCAAAAGATACATGCTTGTCTCAATGATTGCGTTTTGTAAATAAAGGAGTTCGCTTCGCTAAAGTATTGTCCAACATGTGGTTTAAGCCGTTTTAAAAAGAAATCTGACAGAAACACTCTTAATGAAGGTAATGATGTTGCACCTGCTAAGGTGATGTGGAATTTTCCTATAATACCTAGGTTGAAACGTATGTTCTCTGTTAAAGAAGATGCAAAGAACCTTAATGGCACGTTGTCGGAAGAAAGTGCGATAATCTTCTTCGACACCCAGCAGATTCACCACAGTGGAAGAAGATCGATGAAACATTTCCAGAATTTGGTGCATATCCAAGAAACTTAAGACTTGCACTTGCAACTGATGGTATGAATCCTTACGGGAACTTAAGTAGCAAACATAGTTCATGACCAGTTATGTTGATGATATAAAATCTTTCTCCTTTGTTGTGCATGAAGAGAAAATATGTCATGTTGTCAATGATGATATCGAGTCCTAAACAACCTAGCAATGACATTGATGTTTACTTGAAACCTTTAATTGATAATTTGAAATTGTTGTGGGAAGAAGGTGTTGAAGTGTTCGATTCAGATGTTGAACAAATTTTTCGTTTGCGTGCAATGTTGTTTTGCACTATTACTGATTTCCCAGCCTATGAAAACTTGAGCGGTTATAGTGTTAAAGGACATTTTGCATGTCTGATTTGTGAAGAAAACACTGGTTACCTTACATTGAAGCATGTTCAGAAGACGGTATATACAAGACATCGGAAATTCCTTCCTCGCAATCACCTTTATCGTAGATTGAAAAAAGCATTCAATGGAAGTGCGGAGGATGAGGTTGTGTCCAGACCCCGTAATGGTGAAGAGGTGTACAATGAAGTCAAAAACATTGACATTGTGTTTGGAAAACATCATAAAATTACTTTGCAAAAAACATTTGGAAGAAACGATCAATATTTTTTAATCTTCCTTATTGGTGTAAACTTGATGTTAGACATTGTATTGATGTGATGCACATAGAAAAAATTGTTTGTGACAATGTCATCGAAACTTTATTAAACGTGAAAGGGAAGACCAAAGATGGAATAAAAGCAAGACAAGATTTGGCTGAAATGGGAATCCGAACAGAGTTACATCCACAGACAATAGGAAGACGCACCTATTTTCCCCTAGCCTGTCATACTCTTTCTAAAAAACAAAAACATACTTTTTGTAACTCTTTAAGAAGTGTGAAGGTTCCACAAGGTTATTCTTCTAATATTAGTAACCTTGTTTCTATACAAGAGCTAAAGTTAGTTGGTTTAAAGTCTCATGATTGTCATATATTGATGCAACAATTGTTACCAGTTGTTATTCGAGGCATCTTACCTCCTTCTGTTAGGGGTATTCTGACACGTTTGTGTTTCTTCTTTAATGCCATTTGCAAGAAAGTTGTTGACCCTCGATGTTTAGATCAATTGGAAAATGAAGGAATAAGACTACTATGTGAATTAGAGATGTACTTTCCACCTTCTTTTTTTGATATTATGGTTCATTTGATTGTTCATCTAGTTTGAGAAATTCGAATATGTGGGCTGGTTTACTTAAGGTGGATGTACCCTATTGCAAGATACATGAAAATCTTAAAGGGATATGTCAAGAATTAGACCAGAAGCTTCAATCATAGAGAGATACATTGTAGAAGAAGCCATTGAATTTTGTTCAGCTTATATGTCAAGTTGTGAACCAGTGGGTCTACCCAAGAGCATACATGAAGGAAAATGTGAATGTAAGGGTCGTGGTGTGAGGATTCAAAGTGTTAGTAGAAAAGAAGTTGATCAAGCTCATTTGTACATCTTAAACAACACTGATGATGTGATTCCTTTCATTTTTGAACACGTTAATGAAATAAAGGCATCACACACAAGAATGAGTGAAAAATGGCATCTTAATGAACATGTCAAAACCTTCTTACAATGGTTTAAGAAAAAAATTTATGCGACTCCACATGTTTCTGAAACTCTATTGAGGTTATCTCATGGGCCAAACACAAATGTGACTACATATGGTGGGTACTATATAAACAGTATCTGTTTTCAGACAAAGGAAGAAGATGACAAAAGTAGGGTTCAAAATAGTGGGGTTATGATAACGGTCTAAAAACCGTTATTTTCATGCTTGAATTTGATATCAAAACACACCCTTTGTAGCTTAAAATGAGTTTAGAATCAATTAAACTCTTAAGTTGTGTCACATGAGAGTCAAAAGCTGTTTTTAGAGATATTATGCTTGTTTTGCATTGTTTTGCAGGGTTTTTGATGAGAATTGAAGATGGAAATGAAGTAGGAAGGTCCTAGACTCAAGAATGAAGGAGAAAAAGGAAGAAAAGAAGAGTTTGTGGATCGCTCAAGCGTCAAATTCCAACGCTGAGCGTCCAGAACGGCAAGAGGCAAACCGCTCAGCGGTCAATTGTGACGCCTGGGCGGTGGAGTGGATTGAGGCAAACCGCTGAGCGGCCAACTTTGGCGCCTGGCGGTTGTCTATTTTTCTATTTTGGATTCTGAGATCTTTCTGTTATCTTTTTGGCTTATATACAGCCCAGTGCGAATTGAAACACATTCTTTTGGTAGAGAGAAACGTCCAGAGCTGTTCTACACACCTTGGAGGAGATTTCTTGGATGCTTAGGCTCCACTTTATCAAATCTAGGGTTTGCTTTTCCATTCTTCCATTATATTTCATCTAGTTTCACCATGATTATGGTGAACTAAACCCTAGGTTATTGGGGAACAATGTAATCTTTTGAAACTCTCATATATCCAAATTCTTATTTACTTTATATGTTTGCATATGCTTGATTTATCAATTGTTGGGTTCTTTACCTGTATTTAATTATTTTACCGTTTAACTCATTCGGTAGATGTTGTTTGTCTTTATTGATACGGGGACATACAATAATGTCATGAACTGGGAAGAATTCCTTGATTATGCTAATACCGCCTAGGGATAGGGGTAAGACGATCAATTGTATTTTGCTTTTGTTTATCATGCATTATTAATTACTAGGGAAGGCTAGGGATAGCAAGCCGGTAATTAGTAATAGGCTCTTTTCACCAAGGGATTGGGTTAAGGGTAGACCAATAAAGTTTGCATGGCAATATGATAAATAAGCAAAGTAAATAAGAAGAGTAGATATATGAGGGTGGATAAGATGAAATTGTAAACCCCAACAACTCCATTCATCCATAGTTTCTTTTAGCCAATTGAATCATTGCATTTGCATGTTTACTTTTGCATTTAAACACTAAAATTAATTTCTTTTCTCAAGTCTCATGCGATTAGTTTACATGAAAGATTAGGCCTTAGAGTCCTTTGGGTAGAACGATATTGGGTTTACCAATTATATTACTTGATACGATCTGGTACACTTGCGAGGGGTTTAACAAGTTTTTGGCGCCATTGCCGGGGACTCTTGGTTTAACTTATCTAGTAGTGTAAACTGATTAAATTTGACTTGATTTTATGTTTATTTTTATTTTTGTTATAATAAATGTCTTCTAGGGTTTTGTGTCTAATGTTTGCAGGATGCAGTTTGGACAAGAATTTGATTATATGGGAACTCAATTCTACCAAAATAATTTCAACCACTGGTGGGAACCTTACTCTTACATGGATCAAAGCCAATCTGGGCAAGCTGATGAGCAACAAATTACTCCACTTAAGAAAAATACAAATTTTGATGAACTTCTTTAGAGGATCATGAATTTGGAAGTATACCATGTCAAAAGCATAGAGGAGAGTGTAAAGAATGAACAATTTTTTCCATAGGGCATGTATACAAGATTTTCTTCTCATAGAAGCATGGAAGAGATGCAACAATATCAGTGGTAGCAACAAATCTCTTTACCAATAGAAACGTGGGAGTATC
Organism: Vigna reflexopilosa; assembly: GCA_027742785.1. Taxonomy (NCBI): domain Eukaryota; kingdom Viridiplantae; phylum Streptophyta; class Magnoliopsida; order Fabales; family Fabaceae; genus Vigna; species Vigna reflexopilosa. Next base: position 22,174,577 of record CM050929.1, read on the forward strand.
ATCAACAACTATGTCATCAGATAGTTGATGTGACAGAACAAGTCAAAAGCCTTAATGAAAAGTTCGACAAATTTTTGGAGAAGTACGATTTTAAGAGCTATGAAGTTACCTTCAGGAATTTGGAGTCACAAGTTGATGAGGTTGTTGATGAGGACAAGATAGAGAGAGAGGTGAAAAAGATAGAAGAGATAGAAACAGAAAAGGTTGTTGCTGAGGAGAAGATAGATGAAGAAGAGTTAGAAGAAGAGGTTGTGAAATTAAAAGAGAGGGAGTATGAAAAACCCTTGCCCTATCCAAAGACATATTCTAGGAGGGAAAAAGAAAAGCAGTTGGAGCGATGTATGGAAATTTTTAAGAAGTTGGAAATAACCATACCATTTTCTGAAGCACTTCAGCAAATGCCATCATATGCGAAATTTTTGAAAGAACTTCTCATGAAGAAAAGGAAGTATATTGAGAAGGAAACTATTGAGGTGCAAGGAAATTGCAGTGCAGTCATACAGAGAACATTACCTCCTAAATTACAAGATCCAGGGAGCTTTACCATTCAAGTGGTTGAAAGAAAAAAGAAAAATAGAAAATGTGGAAAAATAAAGAAGAAAATAAAAAGAGAAAAAAAGAGAAAGTTGAGGGAGAAGAAGAGTGAGAAGAAGAGGAAGAGAGAAAAGAAGAAAAAATCACATGAAAAACCCCTTCCTCATTCGAAAAAATATCATAGGAAGGAAAAGAAAATCAAGTGCTTTATGGAGAGATCTTCAAGAAATTGGAGATTAAAGTTCCTATGATTGAAACATGGAAACATGTGCTTGGTGTTCCCAATTTTATGAAGAAATTCAGCAGGAAGAAGAAAAAGAAAATAATATCAAGCAAAAAGATATTAACACCTACTGATGGGTGTTTGAGCTTTACAGGGTCAAGCTAATGACGTTAAAAGAGCGCTTACTGGGAGACACCCCAGTGATCCAAGAACAATATTTTTGTACTTTAAATTTTTAAATCTTGGTACAGGAAGGTACACCTACTGAAAGGTGTTGGAAAGATATGCACTTACTGACAAGTGCTAAGAATGTTTGGGTCAGACTCGTGACGTTAAACAAGCGCTGCCTGGGACGCAACCCAGTTGATTGATTTGTTTCCTTTGCATGTTCAAATTTTGTTCTAGTTGCATTTAGGGTTTAATTGTTGCATAAGAGATTGGGAATTGCATTAAACTTGAAATTTTAAAGTTGAAATTAAGGGTTACAGGGTCAAAGACATTTGAAGCAAAGCAAAAAGGGGGAAGAAACCAAATCACCTACCGTTGGGCGGTGGTGACGCTGAGAGGTCAAAGTGTTTTTTTAAGTTAGTATTTGTTTCCTTGGCCCATTGCATGAATTTTATACCCCTTATGGCTCGCTCAAATGTTTACTTTAAGATCCCTAACATCTTTTTCACTTTCAAACACTCTTCCAAAGTTTTCCCATCACTTCTCCTATCATCCTCTCTCTTGAAAACCCAATTTTTATTAATGTTTCCATCCAAGTTCGGGGTTTTGTGAGAGCACAATTATTTGGGGTTGATTCTTCCACATTCATTGGAAGAAGTTTTGTGTTTTACTAACGCTTAATGAGATTTCTTGTGGTTTTGTGAATTGTACTTGATGCAGGGATGGCCTCCTCATCAGGAAAAAGGATCAAGACTGTGGGGAACAAGATGAAGGAATCAGAATTGGAGGAGCTAAAGCTCCATCTATGAAGGAAGATGTTGAGGATGATGATTTTGAAAAAGGAGATGAGATAGCATTTACTGATGAATGTTATCTACACTGGAACAGGATTTTCTATCTTATGCTTTTTAACTTATTTGTTTCTGTTAAGTAGTGTAGGATTGATGAACTTGGCTTGTACACTGCTTCTAATGATGGTTTGACATATAAAATGCATGATGAGTTATTTGATGATGATTGAATGTGGATGATGGTTGAGACTGTTTTGCATGTTGATATCCAGGTGAATGGTTCACTAACTGTGTGGACAGATGTGTAGTGATTTATGATTGTGATTGTGATGTTAAGCAGGATAAATGAATGATGTGTGAGAAAGCATGTTGTGTGAGGTCTTGAGCTCCAGAGTTTTCACTGATATATGTACTGTTCACAGGGAATCATGAATGATATTGCCTTAGTCTTGATAATTGATTGATTTGCATGCTTATGTTATATGATCAAGGCCATGTTTGGAAGCCCTTATTTAGCCAAATTTTCACTCAAAAAGTTTAAAATTTTATACCCCTTTTGAACCTTGGCTTTAAACAGGATGAAAACCCTTGATTTGAAATTATTTATCTTGAGTTGGGTTGAGAATAATCATATGTGATGAAAAGGTTCAAGTTTGGGGTTGTATGGGGAAAATTGAAAGACAAAAGAAAAGCATTGAGCTCAAGTATTGAAAAGAAAAAAACACATGAAAGATGAGCTCAATGTAAAATTAATGAAAAGGGAAGAAGTTGGGAATGAGTGAAATTGGTGACAAAGAGAGAGTTTAAACTTGAACCTTTTCAATGATGAAATAGCTCTCTTAACTCAAGGATTTTGTGATCTAGAAAAACCAAATTTTCTTGATAGCCCAGCCTCATTACAAGCCTTGGAAAAGTCCTTGTGAGGGCATTTGTATGTAAGGATTTTGATTGTTCTAGATAAATAGCAATATTGTTTTATGTGACATGTGAATAGTAAAGAGTGGAGTGATTCCTTAAACACTTGAGTGATTGAGTGAAACACTTGCTTAGTGAGAATTGTTGAAATCCATGTTTACATCTATGCTTAGTGGATTGATCATTCATGAATGAAACATCTGTTGGGAGATATTTGATTATGTGAATATGATTAGATTGAAGGCATGCATGAATTTTGGTAGAATTCCACTGAAAATCTAAGTTGAATAATAACTTGTTGTGAAGAAAACGATTTTTGAAAAGTGTTGAACTATTTGATGAAATAGTGGAAGGCCAAGTTTTGTTTTGTTTGCTTGAGGACAAGCAAAGTTTTAAGTTTGGAGTTGTGATAACGGTCTAAAAACCATTATTTTCATGCTTGAATTTGATATTAACACACACCCTTTGTAGCTTAAAATGAGCTTGGAATAAAGTAAAACTCTTAAGTTGTGTCATATGAGAGTCAAAAGTTGTTTTTAGAGATATTATGCTTGTTTTACATTTTTTTGCAGGGTTTTTGATGAGAATTGAAGATGGAAATGAAGTAGGAAGGTCATAGACTCAAGAATGAAGGAGAAAAAGGAAGAAAAGAAGAGTTTGTGGACCGCTCAAGCGTCAAATTCCAACCCTGAGCATCCAGAACGGCAAGAGGCAAACCGCTCAGCGGTCAATTGTGACGCCTGGGTGGTGGAGTGGATTGAGGCAAACCGCTGAGCGGCCAACTTTGGCGCCTGGGCAGTTGTCTGTTTTTATATTTTGGATTCTGAGATCTTTCTGTTATCTTTTTGGCTTATATATAGCCCCAGTGCGAATTGAAACACATTCTTTTGGCAGAGAGAAACGTCCAGAGCTGTTCTACACACCTTGGAGGAGATTTCTTGGATGCTTAGGCTCCACTTTATCAAATCTAGGGTTTGCTTTCCATTCTTCCATTATATTTCATCTAGTTTCACCATGATTATGGTGAACTAAACCCTAGGTTGTTGGGGAACAATGTAATCTTTTGAAACTCTCATATATCCAAATTCTTATTTACTTTCTATGCTTGCATATGCTTGATTTATCAATTGTTGGGTTCTTTACCTGTATTTAATTCTTTTACCGTTTAACTCATTCGGTAGATGTTGTTTGTCTTTATTGATACGGGGACATACAATAATGTCATGAACTGGGAAGAATTCCTTGATTATGCTAATACCGCTTAGGGATAGGGGTAGGACGATCAATTGTATTTCGCTTTTGTTTATCATGCATTATTAATTACTAGGGAAGCCTAGGGATAGCAAGCCGGTAATTAGTAATAGGCTCTTTTCACCAAGGGATTGGGTTAAGGGTAGACCAAGAAAGTTTGCATGGCAATATGATAAATAAGCAAAATAAATAAGAAGAGTAGATATATGAGGATGGATAAGATGAAATTGTAAACCCCAACAACTTCATTCATCCATAGTTTCTTTTAGCCAATTGAATCATTGCATTTGCATGTTTACTTTTGCATTTAAACACTAAAATTAATTTCTTTTCTCAAGTCTTATGCGATTAGTTTACATGAAAGATTAGGCCTTAGAGTCCTTTGGGAAGAACGATATTGGGTTTACCAATTATATTACTTGATACGATCTGGTACACTTGCCAGGAATTTAACAGGTTTCACTATAGGCTGAGTCTGTGCACTTTTCTAGTTATAAAGACAAAAATCCATTCACTGCATCAATGAGTTATTTTGGAGTAATAGAAGAAATATGGGAGGTGGACTATGTGAGGTTTAGAGTCCCCATTTTCAAGTGTAAATGGGTTGATATAAATTTTGGTGTCATGACAGATGGCTCTGGTTTCACATTAGTAGATCTTAAAAAAATGAATTACACTGATGCACAATTTATTATGGCCAGTCAAGCAAGGAAAATATTCTATGTCAGTGATCCAACGAATGAAAAATTGTTAGTGGTTTTGGAAGGAAAAAACATGCACGGGTATGATGATGAAGAATCTCTTGATATACTTGAGACAACATCTGCCACATCAAGACCCATTGAAGACTCAGATCATGACGTTGCCGATGACATACATGCAATTCATAGTGATCGCAATGAAGGGATCTGGGAGAAAACAATATCTTAATAAGTAACGTCTTTTTTTCTGTTTTGACTATATTTATGTACTTAATTTCGGATGAATATTTCAATTAGTACTAACCTTATATTTATATTTCAGGTATGTCGAACTCAGACTCAGCATCAGGACAGACCAAACGTACACGAGGCCTGAAACGATTGGCAGAAGTGACATCCAGACAGGTTCATGGGCAGAGGAGACATCTTGAGATTGACCCCAAATCAGGTGTGGCATCAGGGCCAAATGCTGATAGATTTAATAGTTATTTCGGTAAGATAGCCAAAACCCATGTTTCTATCCTTCATGAAACTTGGGATAACGTCCCAGAGGTCGAGAAGAACCTCTTATGGCAAGATGTTCAGGTATGGTTACTTAAAATAAATTTGATATACTTATTTCTTTGATCTTATTATGGTTACTTAAAATAAATTTGATTAACAAGTTATTAAATTTTTCTTGTTTTAAATAGGTAAAATATGATGTTCCAAACACACTTGAGATGAGAAAGAAAGTTTTACAACAAATAGCAAAGAGATGGAGGGATTTCAAGACAAGGCTGACACGTTTGTATGTGTTTGGAGATAGACAACATGAGGACCCAAGTAAGGAGTATTCCTTCATCGATGAAGAGTGGAAGCAGTTTCGTGCATCTAGAGAGACTGAGGAATGGAAGGTTATTATCTTAACTAACAATGTCTTAAAAGGAGTTCTTATTATATAGTTATAAATATACATGGTTTTATAGGGTAAAAGGTTAGCCGCCCAAGAAAGGCAAAGGCTAAATGATGCACCACACGTGTTATCACGAGGTGGTTATGCAAAACTTGAGAAGAAAATTAAAAAGAGTCGAGCGGATGAGTTGGGGCTTCAGTCCCCAAACCTTGCACCTCCACCTACAAGGTATGAGATGTGGAAGGCTGCTTGGACAAAATCAGATGGGAACATGACATCTGCCTCAGCTGCATTGACCTCACAGAGAATTGTAAGTTGAAATTGTAAACATGGTTTGATTCTGTATTTATCATATCATGCAATTTAACTAACATAGTTTTTTTTATGTTCAGGATGAGTTGCTTGAGCAGCAGACACAAGGAACATTTACTCCCCAAGGTAGGGAGGACATTCTAACAACGGCCATTGGAAAACCGGAGCACCCAGGACGTGTACGTGGAGTTCCTGGGGCAATTGGTCTTTGTGACTACTTTGGCCCTGTTCAAAAAACAACTCAATCAACGAATCAGGAGGCACTGAGGCAAATGGATCTATAGTGGGAGGAAAGAATTCGCCAAATGGAGCAACGATTCATGGACCAGATACAGGAACAAAAAGAAATACAAAGAGCGTTTGAAGAGAAGTTACAATCCATGACGCAGGGCACCTTGGGTGTGCTCACTGAAACTCCCACACCACCTCCTGCCAACACCAGAGGATCCTGCTCTGTTGTTGAACCTACTGAGTACATTGGTCAATATGAGTTGTTGGTTTATGGGGATCTCCCACGCATTGTGGTTGTTGGACGAGTAGTTGAGGGAGGCCAAACTATTCATGGTGTTCCCATATCACCCCAGCACGTGCGTGTCATCATTGACGAGGTTCGGGATCCCCAGGCTCAAGTTCCTGTACCCACTCCAGAAGTTCAATTTGTGGGGGAGGCCATAGGAAGTTTTTTAGCCTAGCCTAGAGCATTGATTATCACACACATTGCTACACAACAGGTATAATATTTTTATCATTACTAATTTTATATTTTCATTTAAAAATATTTGTTAATAACTTTGAAAATCTTATCTTCAGTTCACACGCCCTCAAAAGCAGCTGATGCATGAGGCACCAATACCTGAATATGATGACATGGCTGAAGCGGAGGATGATCCAATAGCAAAACTAATATGAAGAATTCCCAGGTTCAACAAAGGATCAATACAAATATACTGGGATATAAGAGTATTTGGTCTCCCCCCATATGCCAGTATATATCACATTCAATGATGTATCCGAGATCATTGCGGGAGACAAGATGTTGAATATTTCCATTATTCAACTATGGTGCATGTAAGATTGTTAATTTTGTCTACCATAATAGTTTTATTTAGATTACTATTTTGTAACAACTCAACTTTGTTGTTATAGGTACATGGACACAGTCATTGTAGACTAAGGTCGGTCTTCGGTTTACGGATTTGTTCAACCTCATACCATTCAATGTTCTGGTAACACAGTTGAAACCCAACAAAATTATTTGCAAACATGGATGGTTGAGTCAAACAGAGACGTATATCTTGTGCCATACATTGATGGGTATGTGTTGTTTTATGTAAAAGGTAATTAAAGTTTACTTAATTAGTTTACTAGCTATTTATGATGTTCCAAACAGGGCTCACTACAGTTGTTGGTCCTCATTCCCAAAAAATGTACAGTTGTATTCTTATGTTCGCTGCAAAGGAAGATGAAAAATGACTTGAGAAACATGCTTCAAGGGTAAGTGTTTCGCCAAAAATGACTTTGAGATTCATGTCAGCCTTAAGTTTGTATGATTTGATACTTATATTAATATTAGTTTGTATTTTAATGTAAATAGAGTAATGGGTAAATCTCGAGGTCAGCTAAATCAAGTCATGTATCCAAAGTTTTGGTGCATTTATAGTTTTAATTCATTTACTATGTTATTCAATGATCTTAAGTCTTGACTATATTTAGTTTGTCATTTTAGTGTAACAACCAGTTAGATTCATGGGAATGTGGGTACTATGTGATGTCTTGGATTAAGACCATCATTCGAGTTGGCATTACACATGAGTGGAATGAGGTAATAATCATGCTTACTTTGAAAACATCATAAATCAATACTTTTCTTTGAACATATATCAAACCATAATGAATATTTCTTAATTGTGCAGCGCTTCAACAATTTATCTCCTTTACCCGAAGACACCATAAAGCAGCTAAGGTAGGAGTGGACAACTTATCTTCTGCAAAATTGGAACTAGGAAGACTTATATTTGTTGTTGAACATTACTTAGGTTTAGTTTAAGTTTATAATTTCATATTTTTGATCTTTGATTGAATTATAGTTGAACCACAAACATTTATTAGAAATAATTGTTCTGGGTCAATTTTTTGATTTTTAGGTGTGGTTTTATTGGAAAAATAAAATATTTTAAGAAAAAAAACACCCAGAACATGTCGGTTAATGCAAAAAAGACGTCTGTTAGTGCACAAACCGATGTCCAATGAGTTCCGGTGGACAAAACGTTCCAGGGCCTATAGACGTCGAATCTGGTCAAGTCAGACGTCTATATAAACATCTATTGTAACAATGTCTGACGTCTATGTAGACGTCGATGATGTACACATCCGACGTCTACTTAGACGTCGGATATGTCCTGACCGATGTGTAATTAACGTCACTCAAATAGACATCGATCTCGTATCTAACGTTAAAAGCCCAATATAACCGACGTTAAACACCGTTTTTCCACTAGTGTTGTTTCAATAGATTGCTTACATACCTCGTCGAAGCAACTTCATAAACTATTACAAATTTGTATGTTATTATGTTTGCACTTTTTTTATGTCATGTAATATTCTAACTTCGTTTAATTATTTGGTTAATCAAAAATATTTAATCTACTTTGATGACAAATAAAATCATACTAGTTGGTAGTAAATTATATTACAAACAAATGTCACTTAAAAATAAATTCATTTTACTAAATTATAATTTTTTTTACATTTTTAAAATTAATTTTAATCTTTTACTCTTTATAAATATTTTTACAATTAAATATAACATTAACAATTATCATTTTATATTACTTTAATAACTAGGGGCATTTTGGTAATCTTTAATTTTTACCCATTAAACAAATTTTTTAATTTGTCACATCAATCAAAACCTACACTAATTCTCAAAAACTTTACTTCGGTCTCACTTACCTCCAAATTCACTCAAATAAACAACAAAAAAATTTTAAATTCATCCAACCATTCTCTCCAAAATCATCTCCCCAAAGTAAACGCACCTAACGGTTAAACTCCCAAAACATTGGAATTATGAAAATGTTTTTTCTACTTTTTATTTGATTATATATATATATATATATATATATATATATATATATATATATATATATATATATATATATATAAAGGAGTTTGTTAACGCGCGTACGCCTGTTTTTCAGTTGGTACATTTTAACAATGTGTACCGGGTTTTAGTAGACAAAAATACCCTCATATATTATGGATTCTAAGTTTTAAAGTCAAGGGTATTTGAATAATTTTCATTCTCAAAACTGAAAAAAAAAAAAAAACAAGAAACCCCAAACCCTTACTGACCTCCCTCATTCCTCCCAACCCTTTTTCTTTCATCTCTCTCACTCCAACATTTTATCTATCGTCCTATGGTAGATCCAACTGAAAAAAAAAATTAGAAGTACTAGTCGTTAAATTTGTAAAGAGTTGAGTCATTGGCATATTCGTCTTCAGGCAAAGGTTCATTCAAGATCTCTTCAATTTCATCATCTGCACTAACCTCTCTAATTTCATCATCTGCAGATGTTGAATCATCATCTCTTTAAAAACCTCCAGGTCAATTACCAATTCCTTATGATGTCATTATGCTTGTGAAAATTAGATAAAATTAGATAAGACAAAAAATATAAAATGAAAACTCATTATAAAATCATTTTTTGTAAGAAATTGTTTAACGTGTGTTTCTGATTTTTTTCCAGGCCAATTACCAATTCCTTTGATGTCATTATGCTTGTGAAAAATAGATAAAATTAGATAAGACAAAAATTATAAAATGAAAACTCATTATAAAATCATTTTTTGTAAGAAATTGTTTAACAACGAGTGTTTCTGATTTTTTCCATGTGAATTACCAATTCCTTCATATGTCATTATGCTTGTGAAAATTAGATAAAATTAGATAAGACAAAAATTATAAAATGAAAATTCATTATAAAATCATTTTTTTGTAAAAAAAATTGTTTAACCGCTAGTGTTTCTAATTTTTTCAATGGGGGCTATAGTAGAGATTATAGAGAAAAGGTTGGAGTGAGAGAGATGAAAGAGAAAGGATTGAGAGAAATGAGAGAGGTAAGTATGGGTTTGGGGGTTTCTTTTTTTTAGTTTTGAGAATGAAAATTATTAAAATACCTTTGACCTTAAAACTTAGAATCATGATATATAAGGGTATTTTTGTCTACTAAAATTTGATACACATTGTTAAAATGTACCAACTGAAAAACAGACGTATACGCGTAACAAACTCATTTTTGTTCTTTCTTGTTATTATATATGAATGAAAATTATTAAAATACCTTTGACCTTAAAACTTAGAATCTATGATATATAAGGGTATTTTTGTCTACTAAAATTCGATACACATTATTAAAATGTACCAACTGAAAAATAAACGTATACTCGTTAACAAACTCATTTTTGTTCTTTCTTGTTTTATATATATAAAAACTCAACCACTCTACTTCTCTAGCAAGCTTTCTCAGCTTATCTCTTCTGGTAAGCAATTACTTCGGTTTGGTTTAGATGCAGCTTTTGTGTATAAGCACGTTACATTCATTAACATTTACTTGTTATTTGAGGATGAACTGTTTGAGAAATTTTCCAGCTGGGAACTTCTGCATCGTTTGGTACATGTTTCCTCAAGGTTTTGAATTTTATTCCACTTTCTGCCAACCCCTTAATGGAATGTGAATGAGTATTACATATCTACATAGTGTGTTCAAGTTTGAAAACATAAAATGGAAAACATTATGAAGAAATGGGGGCATTGTGAGTATACCCAAATTGTCCTTGGTGATCGAAATAAAGGGCACTCATATTCTTTTGTTTTGTGGTTATTGTGGATGAATGTGCACTGAATATAGAATGCAATAGTACTATTCCTCTTTTAGTTCTGTCCTTGTTAGTTTGCAGTGTTTCGGATTTTAGAATAAGATTGAAAATAAGAATAAATATTTGTACAGTTTGACAGTACCAATTTCCAGGAGCTGAACCATCAATGGCAATGGAAGACAAGCACAACCTCAAAGATAATAAGGAGCTTCAACCACTCCTAGTGTTTGGTCCTCCAACAATCTTCCCAGTTTTTGAAGCTGAAAACTCTCACAAGTACCGTTTCCTCAAAGCTTTCTCCTCACAAGTTCCTCTCCACCAATTCCTCACTGAGCAAAAGGTTGACCCCTCATCCATTCAAGCCATATTGTGCAACCCTGCACAGAAGGTCTCAGCAGATGCCATCCGTCTCCTCCCATCACTCCGCATCATTGTGACCCCCAGCGCTGGAACCGACCACATAGACTTGGTTGAATGCAGCCGTCATAGTATTCAGGTTGCCTCTACTGCTGGAGATCATGCCGGGGATGTTGCTGATATGGCTGTTGGGTTGTTGCTTGATGTAGTATGCAAAATTTCTGCTGCTGATCGACATGTTCGGAAACGGGGTCCGTCTATGCCCTTGAATCTTTCTTTTGGTTTTAAGGTACTGCTCATTCTTCTACTTCTTCTATCTATGTATGTGCTTTTCATAACATGGTGTATCTGTTTTGTGCAAATCTTTCCGATCTCCTATTTTTCTACTTGAATGATGATTTATAATGAGTGGAGTACTGCCAAAATATAACACTGTTTTTCTATAACCCTCTACTATTAGTAAATATCTATTGGAAAGTACCAAATCTTGAATGGAGAGCATCAAATAAACATATATTTTGAACTGAAATTAAATATTAATATATTATGAGAATAAAATAATAAATTTAAGAAACAATAAATTTTATTAAAATATATATCAAATCAATATTATCATAAATATACTTATTTTATATATATATGAATATGATAAATTATTTTTATTTGTAAATGATATAAAATCCAGTCAAAACATGTCTTTTTAACAATATCAATTGTAATTATGTGCATGTGTTATTAGAAGTTTCATACTAGAAATAAAACAAATTTATTAGACAGTCAAAATATAGACATAGGTGAAAACCTTATATATAAGTTTGTAAGTTTGAATTAGACTTCAAATCTTAAAAATTTTGCTTTTAGTACTCGTTAGAATAGACAAATAAAACATAAATTTTGCAGCATGAATGGTAACTAGCACTGAGCTTTGAGCTTTGTGTTTCAGCTAAAAGGAAAGCGAGTAGGGATTGTTGGATTGGGAAAAATTGGCACAGAAGATGCCGAAAGGCTTGAGGCATTCGGTTGCAGAATGATGTACAATTCAAGAAACGAGAAGCCATTTATTTCATACCCCTTTTATTCTAATGTTGTTGAGCTTGCTGGTGATAGTGATGTCCTTCTGATTTGTTGCTCATTAAATGAAGAAACAAGGCACATAGTGAATAGGGAAGTGATGTTGGCGTTGGGGAAAGATGGATTTATTGTGAATGTTGGGCGTGGAGCTCTGATTGATGAAAAGGAATTGGTGCAGTGTTTGATGAAAGGGGAGATAGGGGGTGCTGGCTTGGATGTGTTTGAGAATGAGCCTATTGTTCCCACTGATCTCTTTTCTTTGGATAATGTGGTCCTCTCCCCACATAATTCTTCATTTACTTCAGATCGTTTCCATGAATCATGTAAACTTGCAGCAGAAACTCTGCAAGTTTTCTTTTCAAGTAACTGACCTGGTACTCCACTCTTGCATGACTAAATTAGAATTTTTCTCACCATTACTCATAGAAGATAGCAGCTAGCAGATCCTGTAAGCTAAGGTGAAGAAGTTGTTGTCCCTTTTTCTTTTGATAATCACATATAACTTCAAGCATTTGAGAGACACTGTTAATGGTGAATTTGTTAAACTGTTAACAGTGTAAATATTATCAGAATCCCGAATGAATTTAGAGAAGTGAAGGTATGATATATTAACAGAAGAGAATGCTTCACAGTCACAACAAATTCAATTTATACAAAATGAAAATGAAATCTAAGAGTTGCTTTTGTAGACCTTAAGAAAGAGCTCACATTTACTCTATAGGGATTAAACTACTTATCTTCTCATACGTCATGAGAAGTAGTTTATTTTAATTTAAAAAAAGCATGAAATGATAACAAAAAGATAAACTATCAGAATCGAGGAACTTCTCAGATGACTTTCGAAGTAAGCTCAATTTTTGTGAGATACTAGAAGCTCTAGTCCTACTTTTCTTGCTTTGATGAAACTGAGATGTTTCTGCATGCACTCAGCTCATCTAGTGAAAGATGTTATATACATAGTTATAAGATTAACTTTGTATTGTAGTAAGATGAAAATGAAGGAAAAGAAAAGTGAAGATGAGATAGATGATTATGCTAACAAAAAATACCATATTAACAGTTAACATTTGGTGATAAAAGAAAAACAAAAGTGGAAAATGTTATATAAGAGTGTTTGGCTTTGGCTGCTAGATCTTGCAATGTTCTTATAAAACCTTTGTGTTTCACTCTAATTATTTCCACTATCAAATACATCTATTTTAGTTTTTTTATGTTCAAGCTTCACATTGTTGTGTTATGATTAAAGGGTCAAGAGTTCAAATTTCTCAAACCCCATTTTATGGGAGCTTCACCTCCTTTACCTTCTCTATTTATGCATTTTAACTTCTCTAAAATTTGATATGCATAATTGATTTTAATGTATAGACAAAGTTTATTATTTTAGAAAAACTTACAAAAAATTAATCTAGATAAAATCTAGGTTTATTTGATAGTTTTATATAAAAAAAAGAATCTATTTATTAAAAAAAATCTTGGCAAAATTAGAATGGTTGTAGGTTATTTTGGAAAGTTGAATGAATTAATTTTTTATTTAGGAGTGCAATTGGAAAAATATCACAGCACTCCTTAATGACACCATTTTCATATAGTAATACTTTGTTTCTTTATTAAGAATGAAATATAAGAAAACGAAATAGAAATGACAGAAACAAAGAAAAAAAAGAACGAAAAAAAATATAATAATAGAGTGAAAGAAAAACTTTATACAAATAAAAAATTCCTAATTTTGTCCAATTTATTTAAAAATATATATTTTCATAAAAATCTTTCATTTTTAAAACTTAAAACATAAATATGAAAAATATTATAATTATTTCCATCCAACTTCAATGGTTTTGATAGATCTCAACTGTGCAAACTTTATATTTATCAACCCATCCAAACAATAACACTGTTCTTTTTTCGTTTCTGTAATTTCATCACTCCTAGTTCAGCATAGAAATAAATAAAAAATTATTTCCTGCACTTTTCTACTATTCAAAACTTATATTTTTAGATTTGGTGGTTCTATTTTTGCTCCTTTATTTTTAAGTTGATCAATTTGGTTTCTGTTTTTGAAAAATTAGAATAATTAAGTTCATTATGTTAATTTCTCTGGACGGCGTTAAAATTGTTGCTGAAGTGGACTTAGATAATTTTTTAATTTAAAAAAAGTATCTCCCACATCACCACCTGACATGTCATCATCACCAACGTCCAAACCACCGTCGCAGAACCACCATCTCGCACCTTCATTTAGCAGAAACCCAGCAGCCACTGCGAAAACGTCATTCTCCACCACACTCGCGCAACCATCCTCGTCGGCCATTACCTCACCACCAGTGAAGTACAATGTCGTTGCGACACAGAAAGCCAGAAAGCCATCATGCGAACCAGATTCGTCCATTCCCCTCCTCCAGAGATTTCGAAACCTGCAAGAAAAACAAAGAACCTAGAAACAAAATCCAAAATCGCAAGTTTGAAACCTCTGCAAGCCTCCCCTTCATGAAACCAAGTTCGCTTCTTCTTTCTCTGTTCTTACGAGTCATCATCCTCACAATCAAAACCTGCAAAGAGAAATCAACGAGCAACTTACGCCTCAATTCATCCCTTCGAACTCTGAATCGCCATCCACAAGAGGCCACCACCACGAGCTTCTGCCTCGCACTTGCAAAGAGAGGAAAGCTTAAGAAGAAAACCAAACAAGAGAGAGCCCAGCAACCACCCTCCAGGAATCGCGCTGCCATGAAAAAGAAACCCCAATTGCGCAACCAAACCTGCAACCAGCCAAGCACCGTGAGTGACTACCTTATCTCCATGAGCAGAAATCCCTCTCTCGTGCAGAGACTTCCTGACGATGGGGCAAGTTCTTTTTCCCCAATCTGGCAAGCCCTAATTTTGTTGTTAGCGATAATTCCCCTTTTGCTTCCACCACCGACGAGTCCTTCAACTTCCGTATCGCCTTCCTCGTCGTCCTCGTCATCTTCGTCGTCCTCGCTAGGAGTGGCGGCGGTGCCGTTGACGGTCCAATTGCGGGGGTCTTGGCAGGAGGAGCACTCGGCGGCGGAAGTCGAGGTTCTGGGCAACGAAGAAGCGATCGCGATCGATGAACATCTTTTCATCGATGAAGGTGCCGAGTTCACGGGTTTTAGGACCTGGGTCTTCGACCCGACGCTGCGGCTTGGGGCAATTGAAGCAGAGAGGATCGTCTTGGAAGACAAGAGGGGAGCTGAGACCGTTCTCGATCCTCTGGTCGGGGACGAGGGTGATGTCTTTGTAGGACATGGGCGGAAGAGAAAAAGCTAGGGTTTGGACACGATGGTTGCTGAAATGTCGTTGTGAAATGTAATTTAAGTCCACAACTTAGTGGTTATGTGTCACGTCTTTCGAAAATGACACGTCATCTTGACATCAAGCAAGATTTTTATCGCCGTCCAGAGAAGTTAACATAATGGACTTAATTGTTCTAATTTTTCAAAAACAGGGATCAAATTGATCAACTTGGAAATAGAGGGACCTACTTGAAGAAAAACAACAAAAATAGGGACCACCAAATCTATTAAACCAAATCTAAATATATGTTTACGAAATATTATTATCATTAATCATATTACCATATGGATCACAATGAGCAGAATTTGGCCCAAAATGAATCGCGTCTCTAAAGATGAAGCTCAATTTGACTGAGGTTTTACTCCCTGCACCTCCTTATTACTGGATGCATCCTATACTAACAGAAAAAGACTAAAAAACCTCATTCACTACACACGCACGCCATCTAGTCTCAATGTTCTAGAAGTTATCGTATATGTTCCAGAAAGTAAATTGAACAAATTTATCCTTGAAAACTTATTTTAAAATGAATTTCATGTATTTTGAGAAAATTGTTCTAAAAATATTTTTCAAAAATTATATTACAGAAATTGTAGAAAACTTATTCTGAAAAATTTTAAAAACAGATTATCCAGAAATCATTTTTATGAAAAGTAAAATAGTTATGTAAAAAAAATAGGAGGTTTGGGTAAGAAAAAAACATTGTAGGTCCGAACCACTTTACATATTATTTGACATGTTTGATGAATTTGTTTGTTATCGTAAGTGCTAAAACAACTCATTTCATAAGTCCTTAGAATCTCAAACATATTGTGTGCTCATTGCCCAATTCATTGGATTAGTTTCTACTTTTTCTACATCAACAAAACAAAACATCATATCATAACATAACATGTTTGTGATAATCTCTTTTAAGGTATACCCTCTCACTAACTTCATAACTTTCCTATAATTTCCTTTGCAACATCACCATTAAAGTCAGTCACCTTATGTATTTATTCAAAAGGAGGAGATATGTTCGATTCAATCATAAATTTATTTAAAAATATTAATAATTATTATTATATAATACATGAATATAAGTATTTCAACAATGTTTAATAATTCTATATCAATTTAAAAATCAAAATATAAAACAATTTAAATATTTTTTTTCACCTTTTAAAATAATTTTTAAAGATAAAACTATGAACATTAAAACTTATTGTAACTAAAAAAATCAAAGGTGCAACCATTTTTGTCTTCATTTCATGTTTGTGAGATACGTCTATACATTTGGCCCACATATCAATAATTTTGGATTACATTTTATAAAAGCTAAATAAAATTATTCAAATCATATTTAATAAGATGACTATTTTAAAAGGTAAATAAATTTTCCCCACATACATTAAGAGAGACAATATACCAAATAGAACTTTTACTGATGATTTTGTTCCCCGTAAAAAATAAGATGATAATTAACAAGATATATTACAATAAAATTTTATTATAAATTCTATTAAGGCTTGAATTTCTAGAGGTTATCTTGTGTTTGATAGTTATGGAATCAACCATACTTTAGCATTATTTTGCATCTAATAAGTTATTGCATAAAATTAAAATTGAAGTCAAAGTGGAAACTATGTTTTGCACAATAATACAAAAATGACTCAATATTTTTAATTAGGTTTTTTAATAATTATTTGTTTTTTGTTCTTCTTTTTGTTTACTTTTTATAATCTATAATTACTTACGTATATTTCTAGTCTCTTAATTTGTCATAATATTTTTAGCCTTTAAAAACATCTGAAAAAGTTTATCTAAAAAATAGAATTATTCTTAGTCATCTAAAACTGTGTAAAAATTACTGAAAAATGGGTTGGTCTATTTCCGTCGGTCCATTAGGTTTGTTACACATGTTGCCAATGAATAACAAACTATCAACTACTACATGTGATAATTATAAAATAAAGCATGTATAATTGGACATGTCAATTTTTGTTTATTTTATTTTTATAAATGCTTATTAATGTTCGACTAGAAAAGAGATACAGATTTGAACAATAACATGAATTAAA
The DNA here is from genome assembly GCA_027742785.1 of Vigna reflexopilosa. Classification (NCBI taxonomy): domain Eukaryota; kingdom Viridiplantae; phylum Streptophyta; class Magnoliopsida; order Fabales; family Fabaceae; genus Vigna; species Vigna reflexopilosa. Next base: position 22,192,045 of record CM050929.1, read on the forward strand.
TAAGTAAGAGAGTAAAAAAAAAATCTTCACATTGACTGAATTGTATTTACATATAGAGTTATTGATTTTATTTTCTCAAAAAAAAAAAGATGAGATTGCTTTGATGAGTGGGAAGGAAACAGATCATTTTTAATTTAAAAATTAAAAAAGTAACTATAAAAAATTAAGAGACGTAATTTAAGTATTTTTTAATTTAGTCTAAATTAACTTAATATTCTATATTTTACTTAAATTTAACAGTATTTTACTTAAATTGTGACTCAGAATTTTTTTACTCTTTCATGCAGTTGGTATGAAGATTTTTCATTATGTATGTAAGTAAACACACAAGCTAAAAGTAAATATTGTTCAAAGACTACCTCAAATAAAAAATATTCTTTTAAAGTTGAAATATTAATTAAACTGTTCAAATGTAAATTAAAACTAAAAAATTTTTAACTTGGCCATTTATAAATGTTTAGTAAAATTCTCTAAGCATAGTAGAAAATGTAAAGATAGAGAAAAAGTTACCTTTTAGAGAAGGAACAAGTGGCATCGGATGATAGGATTAAACATTATTAATAAAATAACGTTTATATTAAAACATAGAATTTAAGTTCATCCTTATTAACTGAGAAACCAGCTTCTCTCTTCCAAAGCTCTTTCTTTTTTCTCTGTCTTCTCTCTATCATATTTCTTCACTGAACCGTTAGATTTTTTATTAGGTGGTATCCAAGCTTTTCTAGAGTTGAGGGCTTCGTAGCTATCCGATTAGTTTCCCTCCTTTCATCCAGTAAGTTGTTCATCTCTTTCTCCGTGGTTTTAGGGTTGTGATCATGCAAAGGTTCTGCTTTGCATGTGATTAACAGTTTCCTTCTTTACTTTCTAGCTTAAGTTTGGTTCTAATGGTTGTTTTCTACCACCAATGTGGTAATTTGTAGGATTTTATTGTATCTTTGTTGTGTAAGGCACGATGAGGCGTTCTTGGGTGCTGGACTACTCAACCCTAAGGTAAGGGGAGCTAGAAATACTTCTTTAAATTTGTTTGCATGAGGTGTATGTATGTTAAATTCTGACTGGGTATGGTATTTGAGTTAAGTTTATGCTTTGGAGAAGATTTTACTATATAAACTGAACTGCCAAAATTTGTGATGCTAGAATTAATGACTTGTAGTTGTTTTTGTATGAAGTGGATATCTGAATTTGGGTATGTTTGATGTATGTTTTCTGTTGAATGAGTGATCAAGTGGAAGGTAAGGGAAATATGCATTGTTTTGAGTAAACTGGTAAGGTTTTAGGTTCTGTTTAGAAAAAATGAGGTAGTGTAATTTAGAGTTAAGGGTTATGGGCATATTTGGGCTGTGGGGACATCTTAGGCAAGTCGTTTGTAACTTGTTAGGAACTTTAAACTGGCCAAAAACATGTTAAAAGGGGTATAATCAAATTTGGGCCTCTAAGTGGTTGATCTTGGTGGTTTAGAGTACAAATTGAGTCTATTCATTGTAGGTAGGTTAAAAATCATCTAGACAAGTTCAATTAAGCATGAAACACGAATTAGGGGTGGTAGAAGTTGGGGAAAATGTTTAGAAATGGTAAAGAGTGAGTTAGTTGCATAAATCTGCAGAATTTGTGTTCTACAGATTATGCAGACTCGCTATGTGAATGGTCTCGCATAGCGAGTCCCTCCAGAGAGGTGCTCATTATTTGGTTATTCGCACAATGAGCCTGTGCGCTATGCGAATGACTACAGAGGGTTGCCCTCTGTTTGCTAATTCGCCTTGTGCATTAGGGTGCGTTGTGTGAGACCATCATGTCTCGCCTTGCGAGTAGGATGCACTGTGTGAATCCTCTGAGTCTAGTTTGCTCTTTGACTTTTTGTTTTGGTTTGAATTAAGTGTGTGGAATGATTGTAATGCAAAATATGATTGTGGTGATGTGTTAACTTAAAAGTATGTGATCTTAAAGGTTTTGATTGGTGTTAAATGTAACAAAGTGTGGTTAATGGACTTAATTTCATGCTCCTCAAGGAGAGGATTCATGGTGGTGCCCTTATTGTACGTAATTCCATGATCCTCAAGGGGAGGATCCATGGTGGTGCCCTTGGTGTGTTTTAGAATGATTTGCATGGAAGCTCAGTCTTGGGGGTTATCCTGAAACTAATGGTCAATCATTCTCAAGTAGAGAGGATTGAACTGTGTCGTGAGTAGTAGCAGGAGGTCTTAGTCTTAGAGGCTTCCAGTATGCTCCAAGGCGTGGTATAGACTAACCTCGTAAGTGTGGTAGGGTGAAACTCATTGACAACGGCTTTGCAAAGCAGTAGAGGCCACCACGGGTGCATGACCTGCCATAGCTCGGCAATCATTCTAAGTTCGGACGAGTCGAGTTAAAATATGATAAGTTACGTTATGTGATTCTGTGTGTTTGAATCAAATTTGCATGTTGTAAGTGATTGTTATAACATGATCTTTGTATACCTAGCTCACCTTGCTTCTGTGTTTGTCTGTCTTTGTATGTTTTCTCTTTTGTGATGATCACCTGATTGGTGTGAGCTTAGGAAAACATTTGTTTCAGTTACTTCAACAATAGATGATCGAAGGGATTCAGTAAAGAAGTTAGACGAATCTATAGGTATAGATATTGTCTTTCGTAGATTTATTTATTAGAATAATTAATTTGTCTTATATGTAATATTCATTTTAGCAGTACTGTTAAAAATGGAATTTTACAGAAAACATCTAAAAAACATCATGCAGAACATGATATTGACACCTCTAAAATCCAAGAAAGAAAAACAATTTATAACATTACATTTGAATTTCTCTAAGAATTTAAAACCAATTATACCAATACCATTGATGAAACGTTATAGCATGTTCATCCACAAAAGTCTTTAACAAATATAAAAATTTGGAATTGTAATGTTTAAATCCGTTAATGATTCTATTATTTTATATTTATTATCTATAATAAGCTTGAGTTGATAATCAATCAATTCATCATGCACTATCTTTTAGGGAAGAATAATGAGATAAGTACTTTAAATAATTTTGAGCTTATCCCTAATCATTGTTAAAACTTTTGTTAAACATGATTTGAGTAATTAGGATGGTTAGTCGTTTCTGCTGTGCTTTTGTTAAAGGAGTTAACAACTTTATGCATATAACTAAGATCAATGCTTAAAGAATAGAGTAATCCAATATCTATTTTTGATGTGACACTAATTGAACAAAATTAAAGTTCCATCAAGAGGAATAATGAAATATTATTATATAAATAATGGCACGTTAAAACATGTATGTTCTGTGGTTTTTCTTTTGTGAAGTGTGATGAATGAAAGAACCATTGGACCGTGTTGCATTGCTAGAAACAAAAGTTTGCTGCTAAGGTTATAATGACTCAGTTGCATGCAGAGACCAACTTGTTATTAAAGTGACATTTTGTCGTGTTGGATATAAAAGCAGCAATTCAGTCCAACCTCAGTCGGTGAAGTTTCAAATTGTGTGCCACCATTTTCACATAACATATCCTTCATATTGTGTTGTCCTTATCATCACACATACACAAAAAATAATAATAATTCATTAAATAAATAATTTCATCATACCATGTTGCACAGGTTTGAAATAGCGTGCACGAGTTTGGTTTCAACCTTTTGAAAGCAGAAAAAAAGAAACTAATGTTTTACGTTTGATGGAGATGTGGGTCAACACTTTCAAACTTTTATTATGGCCAAAACATGCATTTATTAATGAAGATCTTGATTAAAATGTGAAAAATTCTCATAAAAATAAATCAGACTCATCTGAAAACACAAATGAAATACTGTTTGTTTTGCATGCAGAAGAGAAAAAATCATAATGAATGAATCAACACACTCATTAATTTTTTCTTTTGAGGCAACAAACATGTCATACACATGTTTATGATTGCCATGAATCAATTGAAGGAGGTTTTTCTGATTGATTGATAAAACAGTTACATTAACATCCATGTTCAAGTTTGGTACGTAGAAGTAAGAACATTTGAGAATTAATTTAATTTTCCATTAAAAATATATTATATCTTGATAAATATTAGGATTTTAAGTGTAAGTTTATCTCTTGTAAAGATAAAAAAATTTAAATATATTATAAAAAAGGTCTTTACATTTATTATCTAGAAAGAGTGTCATCTCTTTATATATATATATATATATATATATATATATATATATTGGACTCATAAGATTGATGTTATATTTTTTTGATTAATTTTTCTCAAAAAGTCTCGTCACTAAGTTTTATATATAATGATGACTTCTATAGATGTAAATATATTTGAGTAGATTGGGGTTATGATTTACTTTGATTATTTTAGATGAATAACTATATCTTATAACCCTCTCTAGTTGTATTTTTCTTTGACAAGGATTAGTACGTAGATCTCTTATAATATATACTTGATGAAAAATATTATATCTCAGAGATAAATCTTAAGGATAAGCATGACATCATCAAAAGTGTAAGTGCATGTTTTCATGATTTATTAATCAGTGGATCTCTAGGTCATGTTTGGTGAATAGTCAGAAGAACAGAACACACTATTTTCTGTTTCATTACTTTGAATAAACTAATTATCATGTATTTTTAGTATTATTAATTACTTCGTTTAGTTTTTTCTACTAACAAAGGTAAACACTCTAAATCTTCTACAAGTTTAAAAGTATGTAAAAGGGATAATATATGTTAATTTTCTTTATGTGAAAGGTTTTAAAGAAAAGAATACAAAGTGCTTAATTTGTTTGAAAATGAAAATTATTAAAACGGAAAAAGAAGGTGACAGCATTATTTAACATGAGTTAAACTCGCAATTAAACAAATGAGTGAAGATTTTGGAGATTTGGCATAAAGAATATCTGATTAGTGTGATGACAGAAATGCAAAGCAATTTATTGAATAATTAAAAGTTGGACATGATATGCATAACAGGAAATTAAAACAAAGCTTAAGACAACTAGTAATGCATTAGTAGTGACAACATGGAATAACTTCACTACATAAAATAAACTCTTTATTCCTACAAAGATGGCCTTAGTTCTTCCATTTGCACTTATTCTCCCAACACTAACAACATTTACTGATCTTTATTTTATCTTGTTCTTGAGAACCAGCCCACCAAAAACACTCTTTAACTTCAAATGATGTCATCTTCCTCACAGAAACAGATACAAGTTAACGATGAGTTTAGAGTGTTGTTGGCCATGGAACAGTGGTGGGGGCCACCTGTTCACTTGTTTTTCTCTAGTAACCATTTCGAGAAGGCATCAAGTGTTTCCACATCAGACCTGTAATGTAACTGTGTGAATTCAAGAAGACTTGCCCATGTGAATTCTGGATATTTCTTTGGATTCTCGTTGGTAATTAGTTCCTTTGGAGGAGAGACCACTTTGTCTTTTTTTGGACAAAGGAAGAAAGCAAGAGATTTTCTCACAATCTGGTTGTTCACAACAGCTCTATGCAAGCAACTCTTGAATATCCCATTGGAAAGAGCCTGAAAGATAAAGATAAAGATAAACAAGATTGTATATATTATCTTAAGCTTAATCCATCTTAATCATAGCAACTGATTGGAGTATGTGTTAAGTGTGGTAATTGAGTTCATTATTTTTAAGGACAGTTATGGACCTACAAGACACATCAATTATTAGCAGTTTCCATTATCATCCAAAAAGCAACATGTCAACCTTGTAATTATATGATCCTTACCATAAATGTGTCGCCAATGTTGACAACGAACGCATCTTCTTTTGGGGCGACAGAGCACCATCTTCCGTCGACAAAGACTTGGAGGCCCTGGACTTGATCTTGGTGGAGAACGGTTAGGGAAGTGGGGTCACAGTGAGGTCCAGTTCCTAAAGCTAACTCAGGTTTTTGGCATGGTGGGTAGTAGTTCAACCTCATAACAGACTCATTGTCTTCGAAGAAATCTCTGAAACATTCTCTGCTTACTCCGAGGCTCATTCCCAGAAGCTCCATGATCTCAAGAGACAGATTGCTCATCACTTCACAGTACTCTTGAAAGAAACTCCTGTTGCAGATGAAAAGAAAAAGATGGTAAGAGGGTTCGAGATGTGTCTGCATGCATGTTCAAGAGACTCATAAAATAGAAGAGAAAGAGAAAGAAAGAGAACAAAAGGAAAAGGAAAACCTGTAGCAATAACTAAGAAAAGGATTTTTCCTTATCTGTGTAAAGGATTTTTAACAGAAAAGCTTTATTTTTTTCACCTGGCTTGGCTTTCATAGCAATTGAAATGATTTATTTAAAGAACAGACAAAGAACTTTTTATTTTGTCTTTTGGAGGCTAAAAACAAAGCAACTTTACATGAAAGAAAACTGCATTCAGTAAATCTTACCCAAACTCCTTGAAATCTTCTCCCATGGAAGTTAGAAAATAGTCCTCAACAGTTCTGGTGGATTTATCATTAGAGTAATGGAAAGAAAGTGTTTCCTTCCAAGGAAGTTTGGAGGCGAACCTTCCTATAAAGCTATTAGCAAAGCCACAGTGTTCTCCTAACTTTCTCTGAATCTTCTGCTTCTCTGGCAGGTCCATGCAGAAGAAAGTGTCTATGAGCTTATGAGCTTTCTCTAGGAGCTTCTTGTCAACTCCATGGTTGACAACAAGAAAGAAGCCATGCTTCTTGCATGCCTCACTGACTTCTGCACAAACTTTTGCCACAGTCTGTGGATCGTTTGAGAGAAAGGCCTTCATGTCAATGGGTGGAATCTTGAGTTGTGGTGGCTGAAGACATGGTTTCTCATTGTCAGGCCACACAAACTCAGTGGGTATGTTGGAGTGGTTTGAAAGAGGTGCATCCAAGTTCAGTGGTTGAACTTCGATGTTGTTGCTTTGTGGTGCAACTAGCATTGATGGATGAGGGATCAACATGTTTTGGAAGAAGGTTTTGGTTGAAGAGTGTGATATGAGAGAAAGAGAGAGAGATGAGAAATGTTTGAGTTGGAGTGAAAGGGAAAGACAAAGGAAGAGGTTTTTATAAAGGTGGTGAAATGGAGTGTTAATAAAGGCCAAGAGGATTCATTGGGGAAGTCGGGGAACAGATATCAAAGAATCTTATGTTAGATTGCAAAACATCATAGAGATAAAGGGATTAGGTACTTCTAAATCACTTAATTTTTTTTAGTTTTCATGTGATATTAAATTATTAATTAACTATTTTTTTTTGTTATAAATTCTACAACTTAATTATAAGTCATGTCAAAATTAATTCGAATTATTCATAAATCAAATATACATTACTAGAATGAAAAGTTTTCACATTTATATTTAATAACTAGCTTTTTTTTAAATAAGGTTTGTTTCTTAATTATACTTTTTTCTTTATTTAAAGAATTTCAACCTATTTAAATTTTTTTAATTCAATATTATTCAAACAAAATTAATATTGATGTTGTTAATAATAGACTATCTTAATTTTTTTTTCTCTTTATCTTATCACTTATATTATATATCCATTATTATTTTTTCTAAGTTTTGTTTGATTTTGGATATTTACTATTTGAGACTATTGAAAAATGGGTAAGAATGGATGAAACGTCTTTGTTTTTAGGGATTTAAGGTGATTTTCACATATGAATTTAAAAGAAATCTAATATTTACGTTTAGTAATAATATTAATTGTGAAATTAAAACCATTGGAAAAACATTAATAATAATTATTACTTTATTAAATCTTCTGGATAATTATTAATTATAATATTAATAATAATTAATAATAATTATTATTATCATAATGATACTGATAATATTCTGATAATGATGATAATAATAATATTATTATTATAGTTACAATTTATTTTATATTAATTTTAATTACAAGGGTAAAATTGTAATCTAATAATTTTATTCATTAAAATACTATTTTTGTTTATTACATTTGTCTTATCAAAATTTTGATAAATTTTATCTTCAAATCTTTTCACATTTACTTTTTTATCCCTTAAAACAAACTACTAGTTTTCTCCTTATTTTCTTAAATGGATCTATTTACTTTCTTTGAAATTCATCCTTGAAAATATATTTATAATTCTTAATTTGAAATTCATTCTTGAAAATGACTAAATATATTTATAGTTCCTATATTTAAGAATAAAATTTAAAATTTGTCTTTTTTCTAAACTTTGACTTAGTTTGATTCCCAAATTTTTAAAATAAATAAATATAATCTTCTTAAATTAATTATTTAAAAATTTAACAAAATCAATTTTTAAAATTTAATCACCAAACTATATCAAAGTTTACGAAAAAAATAAATTCTAATTTTAATTTTAAGTTTATATACTGAAAACATATTTCATCATTTTAAAATTTATATTTCTATTTCTCTTTATTACATTATTCAATTTTTTATTTTATTTTTTACTTTCTAGTTCTTTCTTTGATTTTGGACTTTTGAATTACAGCATATTCCAGTGAAAAATAATATTGTATTAACAATTAAAGAAGAATAAAACAAGTGGAGTAAAACTATAGGTAGAATGCAAATAATTAACTTCTTGGATTCTATTCAACTAAAAAAGGAACATAATTAACAATATAAAAAATATTCCTGAAGTATATATAAGAAGATGCATGAAAGCACTCAGAAAAAACTAATGATTCAGAAAAAGACACGCAATTTTACAATATATATATATATATATATATAAATGAAGAAAAATGAGGAATATATGATTCAAAATTTAAAATTAATAATAATGAGAAAACAAAAGTTTGGAAAGAAACATCTAACCTAGAGCTACAGATACTAGGTTACAAGTAGGATTAGGTTGATGAAAAAAGACAATTCTATGCATATTAAAGAAAGAACAAAAGATAATATTTATGAGATATGAGTTAATAAATGGGTAGGTTTGAAAAGATTGAATCTCCTATTAGGGTTCTTCTGTGTCTGACTCCATTAAGTAACCTTTTAGTATGCCAATGAAAGGATTTTATCTTCCCTATGCTTCTGCATGCAACTTCCAACCTATGGTTTGACCAAAATTATTTCTTTAATTGCATTTAATTATCATAATTATCACTGTTACATAGCAGGTGTCATAATTAGCCTGCTATATTTTTCTTCACCAAATAGTAGAACTTTTTCTTCATCAATTTTACTTAAAGTTACAAATTTAAATGCACAAGCCATAAAGATTTGTTGCTAACAACATGTGAGGGACGTTCTCATTTAAGTTTATATAGATTCCCATATGTATTTGTATTGGGAGGAAAGTATTTTTGGGTAATTTTTTTTTAAAATAACACTAATTATAATATTATCTTTTATAATATATAGAATTTACGTTTGTATAATTATCTGAATATAAAAAAATATAGCTGTATATATAATTTTGTTTAATCATGAGAATTTGACATTATAATAAAAAAAATTTATATACTTAACTTCACTTTAAAATATTACAAATATATATGAAAGAAAAATATGAGAAGGTATAATATAAATTTAATAAACTTCAAATATCAATCTTAATAAATTTAATATAATATAATACATAAAAAGGTATATAGGATTTCACCTAAAAGTATAAAAAGTATAAGATTTATCAATGTATTACACATTTATTAAACATATGAAACTACTTCTTACTTTTAATTATTCATTATGAATATAAAAAGTTAATAAAAAAATTAAATATTGATCGCTAGAAATGTTAATAATTATAATTATTGTAACATTTCAATTTATTAGTAATATAAAACTATTAAATGAATATTATATGTATAATGATATAGCTAGAACTATAGATTTGTGAAGAATATTTGAAAAACAAAAGTAACTACCTATACTACAAGTTTCCCTCCCAAATTCTCGCTGAGTCAGTTGAAAAAATTGTATCCTTCAGCTCACATTATTAAAGTGATCATTGCAAAAGAGAAACAACAAACAAAGACAAATCATAGAAAAACAAGGGTAAGCTATAGTACCAAAAGATTTTACATACAATTTGACAATAACGATATACAGTTATATTATAAATCAATCAGCAAAGTAATTTGATTCATTCCACTTGAAACCCTTTTTTACTATCCAGATAGATGCATTGATATTAGACTCATGGGGAACCTGCACTCGTGTATGGTGGAGCAACCTTACTCAGAAATAATAATAATAACCACATCCTCAACCACCACTAATAATACCATACGCCAAGGTTAATCCGTGAGACATCTATGGTCACAAACCAATGATCATAGACTAGGGCCTCCTGCTACTCTCTACGGCGTAATCACCCACCTCTACATGAAATGAGGTTATTTAGAGTGTCAGGATCATTTCCCAATCTAGGAGCCCCTACTTCAATACATAACATCACATAACCAACTTAGGATATTCTTCCTTGGCATTCCTTTCTCACATTATACTTGAAATCCACACTTCTCACATAACTTGAACATCATCATCACATCACCTCTTTGATCATATAATTTCATACATACTTATACATCATTCACAATGAATAGAAATGTAACTCCACTCCATAAGAAACAAGAAAAGAAAGAATAAAACACCCTCTAGACTAGTCGCTCAACGACCAAGCTCGTTGAGCGACCACAGAGTCCTCTCGCTCAGCGACCCCACTCGTTGAGCGAATAAAAGACAATGGTCCCAAACCCCAACCCACTCGCTCAGCGACCCAGTCTGTTGAGTGAATAAAACTTTCAGTGCTCTTAGACTTCAACCTCTTGCTTAGCGACCCTTCTCGCTGTGCGAGAGCAGAGACAATGGTCCAGAACCCCAACCACTTTCTCAGCGACCCAACTCGCTGAGTGAATCTTGAGATAGTGATTCAAACCCCTTGACCTCTCACTAAGCAACTCCAATCGCTCAACGAGTCTGCATAATTTTGCAGCACGGAAGCTGTAGAATTATTACCCTAAACCACTATTGACCAATTGAATATATTTTTCCCAACTTCTAACCCTCCTAGATTGTTTTATACACTCAATTATACTCCACCAAGGGTGTCTAAACCCTTCTAACCTCAATCTAAACAAGTAACCTCAAGATCTCACCCAAAAACTTACAAAAACTCAACTTAGAGACTCAAATTGAATTCTACCAATTGAGGCACAACTTCAATCAACTTAGGGACTATAATCAATCCCAAATGACTTACCAAGACTTCCTAAACTGACCATTTGCACACAGAACCCTAAACTCGAGTTTTCATTAGTTCACTTCCTCAAATTGCATTCTAAACTAAATAGAATTCTACTTTATTACCCTATCACACTCCTAACTCAATTCTTTATCATTTCAAAGTATTAAACATGACTCAAACAAGTTCATAACTCATCCCAACTTCAACAAATCAACTCACCAACCATATTTAACCATTGACATATATTAGACCTCATCTTTTTACACCAAAAGTGACCTATAACCAAGAGTAACTCTTTCCTTTAGCAAGTTAATCATAAAATTCACTTTATCAACATCACAACCAACCTCAATATTACTTACAACAGATTCAACATTATTTCCAACCATTCACCATCATACAATTCATCAATTTCACCAAATTATCTCAATTATCACTAACATACCACAAAATATTTCATCCAAACAATTTGTTTGTCACATACCATCAAATTCACACTACATATTTCAAATTAAAACAATTATCTAGCTTCCCTTACCTCGACTTAACAGCTCAAAAACCTCTAAATGCTCCACAAATTTCTTGCAGCACAAGGAACTTGTAGAAAACCTACAAATCATCGATTTGTGATTGGAGACCAACTTTAGAACCACAAACGAACTAAGAATCAAAGGAGAGGGATTCTTGATCCATGCAAAAGAGAACCACTTTACATGACCAAGAACTCTAAACACTAAGGAAAATGGGTTTAACACTTACTTGCTCAAATCAACCAATTGATCGGTCATATAGGTAGCCCTCGACGCAAGGATCGCCTAGTCACCTCCTGATCATCGAACAGATGACTAGAGATCAAAAACTCTTAGAGAGAAGTGGGAGAGAGCGAAGAGAATAGGTTTTAGAGAGATGGAGTGTTTTTTAAGTAATGAGACGAGTTTAGAAAATTCTATTTATATTATAAAGTTATTTTATAATAAAATACTCAGTCTCATTATTTTAATACACCTATCATCTCTAATACTCTATTTTCTAAGTTCTTACAATTACTTCTTTTAATAGGCTTACTTATTTGTTAGTCTATAAAATATTAGGAATGACGAAAATATTTATATATGTGAGTATTTGCACATAAAACTTATTATGGATACTTGATACCTACAGGTAAAGGTACTAACAGACCAGGTTTGGATATCATACTATTCATATCCATGGGTATTCGATACCTGTTAAAAAAATAAAATTGCATTTTTATCTTTATTAGATTTAAGGTTTTATCCAAAGATGTCCTTTTTTGCTAATAACATTTTAAAAAAACACCATCAATCAATTAAACATATTTTAGAAAATAGAAGTCAAAATTACATTATTGTAATATATACATATAAATGTCAAAGTTATTTCCAAAGTTTGGATTATGATATGCATATAGACTCTTGGGCTTCTCCGTCAAACTCATTCATTAGATGGTATAAGAATTTTGAAGATAAACTATTGTGTTTCCCCATCAAACTCATTCATTAGATGGTATAAGAATTGGAAAGTCACACTTCAACATATCTCATGCCTACATATACATGTGACCTTTGCATTATGTTTTCAAAGGGAGGTTGTTGGTTCTTTGCTCATGATCGTGTTATAACCAATCTATCTTTCCCTTCAAATTCTACCTGGTGTTTAAAACTTGTTTTGCTTTTCAGTGAGATTATTGTCACTCAAATAATTATTTCAATACTTAATTATAGTTTTGCTTATTATCTTAATTTATTACAATTTAATTTAGACCTCATTTAAAAACTCATAAAATAATTTGTTTTTAAAGTATTTGTTGGTATCCAACGGGTATGTGTGAGTTGGAAAAAATCTGCAAATTTATTTTACGCGAGTATTCAATGGGTAACATGGCGAATAACAAGTATGATTTTTTCATACAGATCGAATAGCGAATAGACATTATCCATATTTAACTCCATCCATTGTCATCTTTGCTTATTATCTAACTTTGATGAGAGTATATATTTACAAATATTTTCCATGACTTTTAATTTTATAGTATATTATAGAATAACTTTACTAACAATCCCAATATGATCCTAATTCATCATTTCTTTTTAATTCAAAAGTTAGAGATAATATTATATAATATCTCTAATGTAACTTGATTAAGTCACTTTCAAATAAGCTTAAAAAATTTATAAATAATATTTTTATTTTTTCTATTGACAATAAGAAATGAAATTTTGACTTGTTGAAATAGGATTATTTTTTTGTGATATCTAAAATTATTGATCTTTCTATCATATTTACTAATGCTTTAACATCCATTCATAAGCATGATCTTTCTAATAAAGATATTTTATGATATATATATATATATATATATATATATATATATATATATTTATTAAGTGTTTTGACTAATAGCATCAATGCTATTGAGCTATGAGAAACACTTGAATTAAAATATATGTTTGTTGAAAAATGTTTGTCTAGATATTCCTATGAAAAATAATTGAGTTTAAAATGGTATTAGTCATGAATTAAAAAAAAATATGACATAAAATTAAAAGATTGTTTTATTTGACATCATATACTTCTAGCTTTGATGATTTTAAAATTGTCTCCATCCTTCATGATTTGATTGTATTCTAAGTCTAAAACATAAACCTAAAAATACGTGAGATAGAACTTTATAATTTGTTTTATGATATTTTTTATAATTTTCTTTTAAGATTGTGATAAAACTCTTTATAAATTATGAAGATAATCATATTTAAAATATTTTAAGAAGTGGACTTTAAGTTCACAAAACCAGTTTGTAAGTCAAAAGTATGTGAAACAAGATAGCAAGCAACAAATATTGCTAGAATGGATTCTAACATACTTTAATACCATATTAAGAAGTGAACTTTAAACCTAATTCAATCCCTACAAAACCAAATTATAAGGTGAGAATTATATCCATTTATATATTATAAATTGGTCTTATTTCTAGTCAATGTGGGACTTCCAACACTTGTAATGTTAATATACCTTTATCAAAGCATTATATTATAATAACATGGTTTTTTGTTGTTGGTGTTTTGATGTTCTGAGGGTAAGGTTTGGTTGGAGTCAGTTATGGGAAGGCCTTTCAAGACTTGGCTTGAATTATAGAAAGGGTTTTAGGAGGACAAAAGGTGGATGACTGAAATGGGAGCTCTACTTTGGTGTTTAATAGGTTCCTTAATTGAATTTTGATGGTAGAAATGTGGGGAATATGACCTTGTAATTTTGGGTGGTTCTTAGAAAGCTTTAAGTGGTAAAAACGAGATAAAAACTTAAGCAAAAAAGATGTGTATGAAATGGAGTGGAAATTTTATAGTAGAGGACAATGAAAGTAAATTTATCTTTTTTTAAAAAAAAATTATAGGGAATATAAAGTGTAGGAGAAAAGCAAGAATAAAAGGGCAAAGATAAGATAGGGAAACGAAGAAGCATCCTCCTAGCTAGGGCTTTCTTTTCACAAAGTAAATTTTGCAAAATCCCATAAAACACAACCCTTTCCATTCGTACCAATTCCACCTTATTTTTCTTACTTTCCCCCAATTTTTTCTAATTATATAAATATAATCTTCCACTGCGCACAAAACATTCCTGCCACCACTTTCTTTATTTCGTACCTTCAAATTTCTTCACCATTCCTTTCATGTTTTTCGTTCTAGCACATGCTTAGCTGGTAAAGTTACTATGCTGTTAACTAGTACAAAACACAAACACTTCTAACCCCATAATTTCATATCACTTCTTTACTTTCATCAAAAATATGCTTTAGAATCTAAACATCAATTTTTATTATTTTATATTAAGTCAAAATTCAAAAGTCACACATCATATAAAAAAAACTTATAAACTCTTCATTTTACAATTTTAAAAGGTAATTCCAATACGTATTTGAATTGAATTGATGTCGTATCTTTTTAGTTATAAAATATTGAAAATCCCACGTCGACTAGAGATAAAGTCAAATTTTAATATATAAGGAGATGCAAACTTCATCTTACAAATTGTTTTTGTGAAGTTGAATTAGACTTAAACCCACCTTCTAAAATAATCTTCTTTTAAAAATCTAACATATAAATTATTGGAAATTTGACATCAACAACTAAAGAAAATATTAATTTAAAATATATACATGAATACAAACCTTATTTTATAAATTATTTTGTAAGACTAAGTTAAATTTAAAATTTGATTCTTAACATAAACATATATAGTCTCTTAAGCATGGATTATTTTCTTTGTTTTTGTTGAGGAATGATTTTGGTATGTTTTTTTCTTTAGCTTTTATTTTATTTGAATGTAATTGATATGTATTGTTCATGAACTAATGTTTTTTGTCCTAATTTCTCTTTCTCTTTTATGTATTAAAATAGCTCATTATTGTCTCAAAGATAACACGTGAGTCTTTTGTTTGAAGACACCAAACAATAATTAAAAGGCTCCAAACACTTTTTTGACAATCTGTTTAAGGAATCGTAGTTTTCTATAAACGACAAGACAGAATAATGAACATTTTATTTTCCAGTTACATGCAAAAAAATTGGTCATTGTTTCCTTTTGATTATGTTTTTGTTTGATCTAATAAAGAAGTTTATTCCTTCCTCCAAGTTAATTCTTTTTCTGTCTTTTTCTCCACTTTTATATCTTTCATGTATGTTAAAGTTCTTTCATGAGAAATATTTTTGAAGTAAAATATTCATAATAAAAGAGACACATGAAACAAAATAATGAATCTGACCCAGAAAGACAGTATTTTTCTTATATAGTAAACTATAAGATAACAACAAGTAGCATTGAAGTTTGCTACATTTGATTTATAACTTAAAAAAAAGTATATACATATATTTTGAATTTATTCATTTCAATAGAAAAAATAAATGAATCAAGTGTAAAGTGTTAGATGTAGATGTTTGGGTGGAATAGGAACTGACATAGATAGGTTTTCTAGATTTTTTTTTTTATATCTATATAATTATCTACATTCAGAGACCATTGTTGTAATCCAACATAATTCTTTTTTTTTTTCAAATTATTAGTTACATAAAACTTATATAGATATATTTAATATCTCCCATCGTATGTCGCAATTCCTAGATCCAACCTAATTATAGCTCATCTATATATGCCATAGATTCATGCATCTTCATGATAGTATGGTTTTTAATCAAATATTCATATTTTAAGATGATAAATCTCTTTATTCAATTTTTCTTTTATTTTTTATATAAATCTTTTTACATTAATCTCATTCTTTATATTCATCTTTTTTTTTATACTCATCTCTTTCGATTACACTTATCTTTTTCATTTTTATCTTCTTCATCCATACTCATATTTTTCATCTGTACTCTTTTTCTTCAATTACACTCATCTTCTAGATATTCATACTTACATTCATATCATTTTCTTCATCTCCTTCATTCACACTTATTTCTTTCATACACATTCATTCTCTCCATTCACTCGCCTTTTTCATTTAGAATTTCTTTTATTTTTCTTTGTATTTTATTTTATTTTATTTAGAATGAAAGCACGTACATCATTTCTATTTTAAATTATTTTCATTAGTATCGATTAAATCAACACAAATTAAATTAATACTAAAAATATATCTATTTACTATAAATTAAATACATTAAAAAAAACATTAACAGCAACTTAGCTAATACTAAACTATTTTAGTCAATTGAAAAACTATTTGACACTACCAAAGTTGGTTTTTAAAAATTGGCACTAATAAGTTCACCTTTACGGGTAGAGTGGAATATCCGTTACATATATATTGCAAATTCAATATTATTAACTAATTCATATTAGTTTTTACTAAATAATATTAACTGTATTGGGAGGATCGGACGACGGGCGTGGCCTGCAAAGGCAAATGAACATGAGATAACTACTTCGAACCCATACGATAGGAGTACGTCATCCCTCACAAGAAATGTAGGACGCCTGACCTCCTCGGTCGGCTTTAGAATTAATCTCACGAGAATTAAGGTAAATAATGATTAATGGTAGTGGGCTGTGATTGAGCCGAGATTAAGAAATCGCTAATCACGGACACATACCAGAAAACTATAAATATAGATCAAAGGTAAGAGGTAAAAGAAATATTTTTCTCTTCATTTATTACACATTTATTATTGATTTGAGATTAACCGTAGGGTCCAAAATTGACTTAGACATCGGAATGTCTTAGATAAGTACCTCCCCGGACAGAAGCTACCACTAGAAGAAAGAACGAACGGTACAGAAAAAAAAATTATGAAGATGTTAGTGACTCGATCTTACAACCGAAACATTAACTTGTAGTACACATAAATACGTATTTTCTTGTAATATTCTTTGTATGAATTGATTGGTGAGTGAGTTAGAAATGTTATTTCATAGTGATTCTCCTATGCATATCTACTCAAAGCATTGTGGTGAAATTGTCTTAGAAATTTAGATAATTTTAAAGTTGTACTTGATTTACAGTGTATGAATGATGGTACATAGATCTTCGAAGACACTGCTGGCAATGGAGATGGGTTTAAAAAGGCTTTGCATGATAACCATTGGCTCTCGCAATTATTTTGATTGAACATGTGACGGAACAATTTCACCACCATCTAATTCATAATTCTCAAATTCTCAAGTAAAACCCTTCACGAGTTGGAATTGGTCATGTCAATGCCCACTTTGGTTTAGGTACCATGTCCTTTTTACAGAAACCATAAATAAATAAAGACAGACATTACATGTACGAGAATTTGCAAGAGGCCCTCTCATTTATTAAATTTCCCTCTTAAAAATATCAATTCTTCATTCACGTTTTCTTTGAAAATATTATATAGATTTGATTAGTAATTTATTACTATATTTAGATTTTTTATTTATTATAATTTGTTTTTTATTTAATTGAGTTTAATTTTTTTTAATCAAAAATAATTTAATCTTTTTCGTTAAATTAACATTAATATAATTTGGACACTGATCTATGTTAGTCTAATAAAATATTTAATTAGTAATTTGATTTCTATATTTTTTTTTTGTACTCAATTGAATTCTTATACTTTTTACATGGAGACAATATAGTCAATTTTCAGTGTCATCCTCTATATAACATAGAAATAAATTTAAAAGTCATAATTGGATTTATGTGTTATTTTTTAAAATTTAATAGACAAAAACAAATATCTTAAATTTGTGATCTTGAATATCAAAAAGTCAATTTTTGAATCTGAAGGACACGATCTCAGTAAGATTGTGTTACTGGAGTAAAAGGGATTGAAGAGGGGAAGATTTGGATTCACGTATAGTCACTTCCTAAGGATTTTAACGCTAATTTCACAAAATCAATCATATTATCTCTATTTAAACAATAAAAGAACTTATCTGAATTAAAAAAAGATATATAAACTAAATTAATAATTAAACTTATTACCAAACTAATATGTAATCACATTTTAAATCGTATTAACGCTATTGAATACAAGATACCAAATTAATTCTAATTAACAAAAATTATTAAGTTATATAAAGACCAAAACGAGTAAAAACTTAAATTTAAAACCAAATTATTAACGAATTCTATCATGTAATCACTAAAATTAAAATTGTTTAATTTTTATGTTTACTTAATTTCAAATTGTATTGGGAGATCTAATGTTACCTTAATGTCGTCACATAATTTATTTAAACTATTATGTTTAATCTTTTTATCCATTCATTTATATATATGTATCAATAACATAACTTACCAATAACACTATTGTGTATACACTATTTTCTCTAATAATTATGTTAAAAATATCATACAAAGTAAATTATTTGGTTTTTTTGTAAGAATAAAGATAAAAAAAATTATTTTGTTTAATATATAATCTTACCTGCTATTCCAAAGCAGAGCCAACCATTGCAAGTTGGCTAAAGTTGGCCATCTGTACTCGAATTGACGCTTTGGTCACCTAATCTTACTAATCTCACATGTATTTTCTCTCTCTATTTATGTTAAGATGCATTTGTTATAAAAACTTCATTAATGCAATTTATTTTTATGAGATTAATTAGATATGTGATGAATAAAATGAAAAATTTAGTTAATTGTATTTATTGACACAATTTCCCACAAAAGGAATTACCTTTTACAAATTCAAATTAGGAATATACCATGAAGAAGAACGTGTTCGTGAGCAATGTTACAAAAATAAAATAAAAATATAAGATTAGAAAAAAAACCATTAACCTTAAAAGTAATACTAATGTTATCTCTTGAAAAGTAATACTAATATTAATGTTATACATTGAATGAGACGAAGAATTCAACAAAATTTGTGAAATTGTTCAGACAAGAATCATCCAGCATAACATTTTCCTTAACTTTCTTTATGTTTTTTTTAGAATATTGATCGGTATGCATACTAATGATTGGAAATAATCCTGTGACTAATATATTTTGTATATGGAAAGTTTACAAACGATTTAGAAGAGAAGAAAAACTGTTGGATTTAGATGTAGAAAAAGTGGTTTCCTATATTAGGATGGGTTGATAATTTGTCTCATTTTGTGGCAAAACAATCCTAAGATGAAGTGGAAGATTCGGAGTTTCGGACCTTATAAGGTCAATAGACACATACAGAGTTATTTCAACACATGTCCTTCATGCATGTATCGAATTTGAGGTTGTGTTAACAAGTGACAACATGTGCAAACTGGGATATGATATGAAGATAGATATGATCGATGAGATGTGGAATAGAAAAAAGATATATAGGTAGCACAATTCATGCATTTGCAGCCAAACTTTGGATAAAGAAAACTCATGGCTATTCTTTACGTGGAAAAAGTAAGCTTAGAACACAGCTATCACATACTTAGACATGTCCCACAACCTCTTCCCTCAACTTGTCATCTTCTCTATTATAATGCCAGAAAAAGTTGGCCAACATGAAAAGATCTCTGTCTCACTAAAGTTAGCATTATATTGTTTTTTTTATTTTCTATCGACCATGTACCATGCAACATAATTTGTTTGTGCCCACTTCGATAAAATCACAGTTTACATGTCTTCACAAACATTCAAAACCTTAGGGTATGGTATGGGGAAATGTTTGGTGGGAAAGTGTATAAAATTAGTATACTTGGATTTTCAAGACAATGGACCAGAAAAAGTGTGTGTGCTTTATTGGTTATTTATTACTAATTCCAAGGTAACTTTTCTTTACCAAAAAGGGTAAACTTTTTATTTTTAAAAAAATACTTATAAAGTGATTATTACTCTTGGAATTGTAAACATCCTTAGACAAGGCTTTTAATGAGAAAAAGTTGATCGCAGGTCTGAACTCATCAACTTTTTAGTTGGTGATTTATGTCAATCCTTGTCAGTGTAATAATAATATATACGACTTCCACTAGTTTGTGGGCTTAGTTAGTTGTGGGTATTTAATTTCAGAATAAAAGAAATAGGAATATAAAGGGTGAGAAAAAAAAAACATAAGACAAAGGACATAACGTTTGATTTAAAATCACTAGATCAGTGGACATCACGTAAGAGAAGGTTTCCAATGACCTAAACCTATGATTTTTCAATTATGAGATTCTGTAGTTAAAATATATATTTTTTTTATGGATGTCAAAAACAAAAATACTTGTTTCAATAAAAACGTTATTAAAAGGTAAACAATGTATATATAGTTTAATTGCTTTCTTTGTTATAGTGTGTTAAGTTGGTCAATTTTTTTTAAAAGTTTTAATTATATTCATTTTTGGTAAAATTTATTTCAATTAAGTTTTTTTTGCTAAATATAAACAAATGAAGTTAAGTGTTTGATGATGTGGTATAAAACAATGCTAACGTGTTATTTTGTGGTAATATTGGTTCTGACATGTAAGTGAATTAAAGGGTGACGTGGAAATAGGGTTTACAATTGAGAAATATTAATGTTAATATAATTAGGAGTTTTTTGAAGGAAAGAAAATTAGGGCATTTGTGATAAAGCGTTGTTGAGTTCGTCATCAAGACATTATGTCGTCTACATTACGAACAAAGAACAATCACAATAGGGGTTTCGAAAACAGAATCACATTTGGGGATTTAGACGTGCATTTCTCATTGTTGGTGTGGTATTTTAAACAGCGAAGTTCGTTCCATTCGAAGGTGTCTGTATGGTACCTTTGGTTCTGTGTATTGTTGCTTTTGTTGTGATCCCCCATAAAGTTTGATTTTTGTTTGGTTGTTTTCATTATTATCCCCATTATGTCTATTGTTGCTTTGTTTGTGGTGTCCCATTTTCGTTGTGGTCCTCCATTATACTCTGTGAAATTATTTGTTTATGGTCTCCCACAGTACTAGGGAGTATATTTGTCAACTCATTATTGTTCATCAGAAGCCAATTTCTACCAGACACATACAAATAAAATAAATATTAAAACATAACCATATGATTGGCAAATAGTAAGCGAACAGGGATACAACAACACAAACAAGTTCAAAAAATTTTACTCACAATCACATGAAAATGAAAAATGATTGCCTACCCATCCTACCTGACATAGAAATAAACAAACATCATAAAAAAAAGTGTGATTGGTAAAGTATATTATATACAAAAATTAGGGGAGGGGGGAATGGTCACTGACCTTTTGTATAGAGCTTTTACATCATCTCCAAGTAATGGACTCTCAAGAAAAAGATCGTCACACTCTTTCAGAAGAACTTCCTCAACTTCAAATGATCGATCACCACAATACTCATTCCATTCAAACCACATTTTTGAAATTAATTCCTTCTTGAAACAAAGACTTTCTTCAGCTGGCTAGGTCTGAATGCATGACTAATAGCTTGGCGAGCAACTGAAGGATTAAGATGGATGTCTAATATAACTATGTGTGATGCCCTGACCAATGATATGCCCTCTCCACAAGCCCTGATGGAGCCAAAGAAGACTTTGGCACCAGGAGAATTGTTGGCGAAGAAGACTTCGCCAACCAAGACTCACCATGCTACTGCCAACACACAACAATAAACTCCAAACCTTAAAGAAGAAGAAGACAAAGAAGAAGAAGCAGACACACTACGCTACTGGCACTTATAAGCTCGTCGGGGTACTTCACTTAGGACATCCACATACACCTCCTCCATTGCCACGTTACCATACTCTTTTGCCATGTTACCATTGTCTTCTGCTACATCATCAAACACTTAACTCCATTTGTTTATATTTAACGAAGGGACTTGATTGAGGCAAATTTTACCAGATGTGGACGCAATTGAAACTTTTTTAAAAGGTATGATCAACTTGACACACTATAGCAAAACTAGGGACAAAGAAATGAATATATATATATATATATATATATATATAAATTTTCATCTACTAACACATTTTTTTATTATGAATTCATTTTATTGACTAAAATATGTTAGATTGTTATTCTCTTATCGTATCAAATGCTTGTATAGAAAATAAGGTAAGATTATATACTAGGGATGAAAAAAAGGGATGTATGGCATGAATGGTTATAACTAGAGATAGGAGAGGAAGTCATATGTGTAAATGGAAGATGTGTTTCATAAAAAATGATATGTCATGAAATTATTTTTTTTTTGACAAATCAAAACATTTATAATCTTTATGATTGAGGACATATCCTAATAAAACACATGGAGTCGATTGTGGTTGTAGTTTGTTAATGGTAGGAGAGAGAAACAAAATATAACAAAGAACACCAAAGACTCACAAATGTGTATATGAGGAAGAAGATACACAAGTTGAGTGAGAGACCGATTAGACAAAGTCTTTCGAGGAAGTATATTAAGAAGAATGGTCATTTGAAAGGTGTGATGCCAAAATGAAGGAGTAACGAACAAATTAGCGAATAGAGTGTGAATCATGTTGTTATTGGTTCATAATTTACGTTTTTGCTTTTCCATTTTGGAAAGAAGTATGAGAGCAAAATAATAAAAAAAATAAGGCCATGATCATCACAAAACTAATGAAACAAAGTATTGTATTATTAACATTTGTTATCACATTAAAAACATTCAATTTTTTTGTGAAGATTGTGTTTGAATTTGATTATTGAAGGATATGAACTTTTTAAAAACTTGAGACTTATTACCTAAAGGAAACATTCACATGAAATTAGAGGAATCATCCACAAATAAAACGTAATAGTGATGACCAAACAAACTTAAAGCGGGTGATGTCCAAAAGATCATTGTGTAAAATATAAAAAGGCTTCAAAGTAGCATTACTGGATCACACAAAAGATAACTTAACATGTTGGCCAAACACACATGAATCACAAATAATTTTTGAGTTCAAGTGTTCAGAGGAAATGAACTTATTCTTATGAAAAGACTGTAAAATAGAAGAATTGTGATGACCAAGACGGCTATGCCAGACACCAGAAGCTAGATTAACAAAATGAGTTGGTTTAGGGATGGGATACATGTCATAAACACTGTCACATCTCAAAAGAGAGATCCCCTTCCTGAAATCAATAATAAAGAAGCCAAAAGGGAAACATAAACTTATTGTCGGTAGTGAGTTGTTGCACGAAAATTAACTTTTTTGTAGGTGTGTACAAGACATGGTTAAGGTTAAGAGGTTTATTGTGATTTAAGATAGGAAGGGTTGTCTGATTTAATTCGTTCAAATTAGAATAAGACAAGCGATTTGTGATGTCGTCGAATGTGATGAGGCTCTAATGTCCATGTGCCATGTGTTGCCAGGAGGTGTTAGGGACATGGTGTGAGGATTAAGGACTCTAACCTAGAATGCCAACTTACTTCAAAGGTCATGTGGGGCGAGTCTACTGGGATGTAGATAAGGACAAGGAGGCATGCCCTAAGGAAAGGGAGTCCAACTCGAAGGATTCCAAGGGACATATTGAGGTGGCTGTCATGATGGGGAAGGAATTACAGCAGGAGAGCCAGACGAACCAAATGAACCATTTAAGCATGAGTTATTGTGTTGATCACGTCCATCAGAGCGACCTTGATTGTTGCGATTACGACCAGAGCTAGAATGATTGTTTGAGCAAAGATTGAAGTGTTGTAGAGAAGAGTGATCAATGTCCCTTGGGGAGGAAATGTGCATGGCGATATGAGAAGTCGTGGTTTACATCTTTGATAGGTCAGATTCCTCAAGAGTCAGCATAAAAGGAGCCCAAAGGAAAGAAGGCAATGGGTTGTTACTCCATGAAAAGGCTCAAATAAACCAGAGACAAGCTATAGAACCAAACAATGATTGTTGACAACTACACTATGCAAGGATACAAGGTAAAATGAGAAAGGCTAGTGATATAATGTAAAAGAGAAAGATAATTTGAATATGTAAATTATTATTCATTGAAGATATGTATATATACATTTTAGTGTGATCTAAATCAGTTATGTGATTATACATAACATAAGTACAAAATATTTAATAACTTAATTATAGGAATTTGATTAGCTTAATTACAAAAGATTAATTGTTAATTAATTGATTTAATTTTATTAAAATAATTTGAATTCTATCACTAACCTTAAAAAGTACTCACAATGTAATTTCAAAGATAAAACGAAGGTCTATACCAATAATTTCAAAGAAGAAAGTTGACGAAGATTATGAACCAAAGAAGAAGAAACTATTCACATAGATTATAAAAAAAGTTATAATAAATGACCTATAGTCTAATGTAAAATTTTATGTCCAAGGTGTCCAATGTTGTTTTGTATTGTATTTTTAGATCAAAATTGTATTTTTATAAATGATCCTTTTAGGTAATTTTCTTTCTAATGTACCTTTAACTCATTTCTGAACATAATGACATCTTTTTGAAAAAATCTTTTATCCATTTAGTAGTATGTCTTTTACACTGTTTTACGTATAGTCACATCTTATGTACACACATTTTTTATTTTGTTTTCAATTTATTAGGATTTCAATTATAAATTCAAATTCTAAAATCCTAATTCCTTTCTAATATTTCAAAGACAACAAATAACTCAAATAAGAATTTTGATATGGAAAAGAAAAAAAAAATGATAAATGATGAAATTGTATTATTACTAATATTATTATTTTACCTATCTTTACTCTTTCAATATATCTAATAATAATATATGGTTTAGAAGTTGAAGTCAAAAATAATTTAAACACATTTTTTTCTCTAATCTTTTGAGATCCTCTTTACATAATAGAAGTAAAATATTTTCAAACTCCAAAATAAACAATCCTTCACACAAAAATACCAAGTGTTATCTAAATGAACTCAATATTTAAATATCTTCATACTGCTTATATATATTTATTTTCATTGACTTTGGTGAAATTAACTAATTTTGATGTAGCCTATATATAGATAGATAGATAGAATAATGTGTAGGTGAAAAGCAAGAATAAAAAGGGCAGAGATAAGATAGGATGTGTGTGTATCTTAGGAGCATCTGTTGTGGTTGGGTAAGGAAGAACATCTTCCTAGGCTAATGCTAATGCCACTTTCTTTTCACAAAGTAACTCTGCAAAATCCCATAAAAACAACACTTTCCATTCGTACCATTTCCACCTTTTTCTAATTATATAAAGGATAATGATACATGGACAATATTATTTTATAACATTTGAACATCATCTACGTGTCATTTTGTGATTGATCCAAAATTACTTCACAATCAATAATAATAATCATAAACACTATCATGGACCAATCACAGAATGACACGTAGATAATATTCAAATATTGTCAAAAAAATATTGTCTAAGTATCATTATCCTTGTATAAACTGTTTAATCTTCCACTTCTTACTGCCACCAAATTTTTCTTTCGTACGTCAAAATTTCCTCACCATATATACTTTTCATGTTTTCTGTTCGTGCACATGCTTCGCTGGTAAAGTTAGAGTCGTATGGACTAGTACAAAAGAAACACTATTCTAACCCCATAATTTCATATCTTTTATTTATTTTTATATATATACTTATAACTTTTTGCCAAATCATAATTATCAGCTCTTCTCTATTCTTCTTCGTGAGATTCTTCCCTACCCACATGCTTGTGTGTTCTCATGAGGAAAACAATTATTATAGTCACTTAACAAAGTACATAAGTTAGTTGAAAAATAAATAATTTAGAAAGAAAATACATAATCACTAACATTTATATTATCTATTAAGGATATCAAAGAATCTTACTAACAATTATATGGCTAGACAAACATCTCAAATAATGTATTTGGGTTTGACCATTTTAGGTTAACACTTGCTATATTTCTAATTATCAAATGATTTTAAAATTAAATATGTTTTTAATTTTTAAATTTGGACTTAAAATTAATATTATTAAACAAAACGTTGTTTTGCGACGTTTAAATTGTGTACATTATTAAACATGTTTCAATTCAAATGTTAATCTAAAACACAGTTTAACAAGTTTAAAAAATTAATATTATTAAACTAAAATGATTATATTCATTTACTTTTAAAATTTAAACCCAAATATATCAAAATTTAGAATATGAACAAATTACAATATCACATCCAAGTTTAATAATTAAAAACATATTTAACTCATTATTTAATATTTAAATTAATATCACATCTTAAAATACCTCTTCACACATTCTTCACCTTTGAATATTTTCATATAAAAAGAGTTAAGTTATTAATAAAACATGAATATCTTGTTAAAACATTTCATACATCAATACTTAGCATTATATTCAAACAAGGCTAATTAGTTTATTAATCATGAATTATTTTGTTATTAAAGTGGAAAACAAATGAACGAATAGAGCAAGAGAAATAAATTGCGGTGTCACAGGTTGCTATGTGTGGATGTGAGAAAGGATGGAGATGAGAGATAAACAAATTGGATAAGTGAGAAAAGTGAGTTAGGGTTAGGTGGGTGTTTCTGATTTTTTCAGTTAGTTAGGGCTATTGTAGAGATAACATGGAGAATGTTGGAGTAAGAGAAATGAAAGAAAAAATATTGAGAGGAACCAAAGAGAGGGAGAGGGGACTAAGGGTTTGGGGTTTCTTTTTTTCTTTTTTTTTTTAGTTTTGAGAATGAAAATTATTCAAATACTCTTGATTTTAAAATTTAGAATTCATAATATATGAGACTATTTCTGTCTACTAAAACTCGGTATCCTTTATTAAAATGTACCAACTAAAAAAAATTTACATATATTAGTAAACCCATATATATATATATATATATATATATATATATATATATATATATATTATGCATTGTATTTATTTATATCATCTATTATAATATAATATAAGATATTAATAATTAAAAAGTGTATACAATTTTTTCCATTTTACTTTTAAATAATCGTTTTTTAAACTAAAATAATTATTTTATCATTTTCATTATTATTTGAATTTAACTATTTTTTAAACTAAATCAATTACCTTACTATTTAATTGTTTTAGGATACTGTTTATTTAAATTTATTTTTTAAAATTAAATTAATTATCTAAAATAAAAAGATTTACATGAACATGGCACATATGTTAAATTGATATGTTTTGAGAAAACTTTCAATTTAAAAGGTTACTAATTAATGTATTATCCATCTTTAATTTATGTGGTACACAAAACACGTTAAGCGGCTGTACATTTGAAATAATTAGTCTAATTAAGCAATTAAGATTTACTATTCATTTTAAGAATATAGAATTTCAGTTACATTCTTCCGTTGAATAAGTTAAATTTTTTATTAATAATATTTTAAAAATATTTTATATTTCTTTATTGAACCTTGATTTGGAAAACAATAATTTGGTAGATATTTAAAATTTAAATTATTTAATGAAAATAATATGGAAAACAATAATTGGTATGATGTGTGGTACGGACACAAAGTGTAAACGTTGACGTTGAGATGAATGAATGATAATGATTGATTGACGAAAGCAAAGCAAAGTTGCCTTATTTGTTACGAACTCATGAGATAAAGACATAATCTATAAATTATATAAATTATTTTTCTTTTTTATTCTTAGTATTATTTTTAAATCCTAACACAAATAAAGAAAAGTTAAAAGTAACCGCATAAGTGTGTTTTGTTTATCTTTTAATATTGGCATATTTAAAAGTTAAGTATTATTGTATTTTTTTATTATGATGATAATAATAAAATAATAATTAATTTGTTGGAGTAGCAGGACAAAATCATTGAACTCTTTTGGATGAATTAAGAATGCATGTGCCTCTTCCTACTCACAACAATCATTGTACTTTTTTTCTTTTTCTTTTTTATTCAAAATTGCTTTTCGTACCTCTTACGTTTTCAAACGCCGTATCATCCCACTCTTTTTTATTCTCCTTTTAACATTTTTTAATGTGGAATTACAATATTAATCCTTTTTAATGATATTAGTACCAAAAACTTTACTCCTTCTATCAAATTTGCATGTACGAAAAAATATGTGTTATATGACATGAGTCCCGTAAATAAATTTCAATAGTTTATTATTTAAAAACATAATTCTTTTTAGAAATATTTTTTCTAAAACTTTTTTTTTTCTTTAGATTATATGACTTATACCTATTTGTTTAAAAATTTGAGATCGTTTAAGTAATCTTTGTGACAAGTTTTTCATTTCTGACTGATCAATTTCTTAGTTTGGATAAGTTAGTTTTTTGTTTCTTTTCTTTGTTCAAGTTGGTTATTTCTTTATATGTGAAAAAAATTTTGCTTACATGTTTTTTTACTATTGATTTGTAGTTCTAACGATATATCCAAATCATTTTTATGTTGTACCTAAGGGTAGATAAGATTTCTTGTGCATTTAAGGGCTTTATAAGTAATTTGACTTGTTTGGTCTATTTTTAAAGGTAAGGGAACCTAGTACTTAAATCTTTTATACTTGTATTGTTAAGTTTATGAATGCATGTCATTGATTGATTTCAAGTTAGAGATGAATTGTAATTGTTTTAATGAATTGGTTTTGTGGTAAGGATGATTGATTGGTTTGGATTGAAATTTTGTGCGTTTAAGAGAGTTATAATCTGAACAACTGGGTAAGTGGTACTAGTTTTCATGCCTTTAACTATTTTGAACTAATTCACTAAGAAAAAAATACCAATTTGATCAATCAAACAAGTATAAATTCTCTTTAAAAGTACAAATTTTATAATATATGGTATATCCCTGAGCAATGCCAGGGTGATGCTGAACGTTTTGTTTTGCGACGCTTCAGCATTGAGTGGTGGCAGGGTGTCGTTGATCACCATGTTGGTATTGTAGGTCTGGAGAATTTCTACTCTAGACTGTTGAACGCCAAAATTGTACCTTTGAGTGCCTAGTTTTGCAAGAAGAATATGCTGAGCGTCACCTTTTTGTGAAAGGTTTGGTGTTGAGCGCCACCTCTGAGCTCAAGTGTGTATATTGGATTTCTTTTCTTCTTTGGTTATTTGAGATATATTTATAACAGACTTTATGGATGTTTATGATTATCATTGTGTTTAATTGAGGTGGTGATTGTTGTGGATATATATAATGATAATGTTGGAGGAATTTTCAAGGAGAAATTCTTTGTGATTATAAATTTAGTGTATGCCTTGACATATGAGATTCCATGAGAAGGTATCCTGACGCTTAAATAACCATTCACATTTAGATAAAGTAGAATGTGTTATATCATGAAGAGTAGTAAGAGATTCTAAGGACAATGTTTGGTCCTAGGTGCGGAGGGGATTAATCTTATGTGTTGTTAGGTAATAACCCCTTGAGGGTACACTTCGTAGAGCCTAGAAACCACCACAGATGCGTACCTTCAAATAGTTTCGACGTTAAGGGCATGTATTCGAATAATTAAATTAGTATTAATTGTTGTGTGAAAATATGTAATTTATCGTACCTTATTCATGCTTAACTTATATTTGATATAGTTTAAATGTCTTATGATAATTCTTTTGTTCACTAGCTTATCTTGCATTTTTGTGTGTTTTGTTATACTTTTGCAATAATTACTCCACGGTATGAGCAGATAATGTGATAGGTGATGACATGCCTTCAGAGAAAGGTAAGAATGTGAAGAAGTAGTTTATAATTTTTTTAAATGTTTTGTATAAAAATTACTTTATTTTGAAAAGTCAAAATTGGTTTATAATTGATGTATATATATTATATTACTCTAATTATTAGGATGAATAATATATATATATATATATATATATATATATATATATTTTTAATTATGTGTTATCAAACTTTATAATATTTTATTTAATAATTTTATATTATTAAATGAGATGTTAATAATGATAAAATTATAATGGTTTTCTGAAAGAATTTTAGCTAGTCAATGAGACTTCTTCAATCTTTTAGATCTATTATGAAACTAATTAATTGTAAGAAAGTTAATCATA
Organism: Vigna reflexopilosa; assembly: GCA_027742785.1. NCBI lineage: Eukaryota > Viridiplantae > Streptophyta > Magnoliopsida > Fabales > Fabaceae > Vigna > Vigna reflexopilosa. Next base: position 22,222,585 of record CM050929.1, read on the forward strand.
ATTAAAGTTTTTCTTCGAAGAGTGCAATTTATGATTAATATTTGACATATGTTGATACTTTAATGATATTATTTATAGATGATTAAAAAACACCAAATGTTTAGGTAAGTTTTATTAGCATATGTTGATACTTTAATGATATTATTATTATTTTTTTATAGAAAGTCATGTTCGAAAAATATAAGATTATTATGAAGAATAAAACCCTCCTACCAAGTGGTTACATTTTCAAAAATTTATTTAACGAAAATTCAAGTGTAGTGTAATATTTTTTTTTAATTAAAGTGTACTATAATGTTATGAATTCAAATTAATAGAGTTATGTATTATACTTTCATTCAGTATATTGAAAATAAAAATTCGTTTATATCAGGAAAATTATTTGTTAGCATAATGTATCTTATTATTAATATAGATCCACGATATTTATATTGATAATCTATTTTTTAATTAAATAGAGGATCTAATAACAAAATTCAATTTAATATAAAATTTGTTGCCTATTAAATTATTTTTTAAATATATTTAGAGGAAGATATCACAGCTTTCAAGTATTTATATATATATATATATATATATATATATATATATATATATATATATATATATATGTGTGTGTGTGTGTGCAAACAAATTACAAATTAAAAAAAAAACTCATTATATAATTATATTTAAGTTTAAGCGAAAAAAAAGAAGGGGAATTAAAAAAAATGGAAATAAATTATTTCAAATTAACATTGGATTCAAAACATAAAATACGTAAAAAAAAAAGCTCATAAATATATTTCCGGTTGTATATGGTATGATGTTTTAACTTTGCAAATTTATTCATAATGTATTGATATTAAATAATTCTGATATTTCTTTTCTAAAAAATTAACAAAAATATAAACTGAGACTAATGATGTTTTATAGAATATAATTTAGTTTTTTAAAAAAATAAAATCACTAAACCTAATTTTTTTTGACAAAAATAATGTCAATAATTGATTAAATATAAAATTTAAATATTATACTTCCTGCTATCTTTCAATTAGAATTAAATTTTTGTTTAAATCATAAATTATTATATTTGATAAAAACCTTTATTATACAAATTAGAGATATAGAACTCTAATACCAGTTAACGAACTATATTACAAACACTATATTATCATAAATTTAATGAGTTGAAAATTTATATTAGATAAAAATAAATAAGAGGAAAATGATACCACTTCATAATTCTATTATTTTAATATTTTAATATTTTGAATTGAAAATAATGTTCTGATTCTTTATATAAATTTATTTATAATTTATTGTTATGAAATATTTCGAAAATCTCTGATAATTTATTTAAAATTTTCTCCTTAATTTTCAAAAAAATACTTCACCGGTCATTTTGTGAACAGAGTTTTACTAAGTTATAGTTTATAATAGGAATAATAGTGGTAATAATAATTGGTATGTATTAATGAAAATATAGTTGTTGAGACTTTGAACAAATATTGAATTGTTTAATTTCAATTTTTGGATGTTAAGTGTTAGGTATATATACAAAAAAAAAAAAAGTGTAGTTAAAATTGAAGAGGTGTAATTGCGATTAGGCATAAAAATAATACATTTTTATGACATAAATGAGTGGTTCAGTCTACGAGATAGCGGGGGACAGACGATTCTTATTTGATATTGGGTTGCAAAGCAAAAAAAGGAGATATAAAGTTAGACACCAAAAATGAATGAGATAAAAAGTTGTCAATTCAAGCACACTGAGATTTGGACAAAACATCAATCTCAAAACATCTATATCGCATAATTGCTTATTATAAATGATTTTTTTTTTAAAACACATGAATATTTTATTGGCAAAAAGAGGATTCAAATTCCATGAATCTTGTTCTTTTTGTAAACAGATAATTTGTATTTTATTTACTCCTATTGATTTTCAAAAGGGAAATTTCGGAAGTGTTAATTAAACTTTGACACACCAAAAATAGCTTCCGAAAGCCAATTTAAAGGTAAAAAAACACCAATTATTATTTTTATGCATATACCTATTTTATTGATTATATTAACAAAAAAATAAAACCCTTAAATAATAAAATGAAATTATGATAATTTGGAATTGGTAATGGAGGATGGGATAGGGTTCATGAGTTTTTTATTTTTGGTTATTTTTTGTATTATTATAATTTATGAGAAGTTTTGCTTTCATGTTTCAATTCTGCTTGAGTTCAGATGTACAAGAAGATAAAAACATGGATAAGCAAATCATTCTAGGAACCCATGGACCAATTGCAATATGAAACAAAATGAGGTAACAGACTGACCAATTTATCCATGTGTTTCTGTGCTCAACGAGTATGATTATCAATGCCTTTGCATAAGAAATCCATCCTCCTTAGGCCTACATCGAGGAACCGGGAACAGGGTGCTGCTTCCAGTGCTCTGCTAAGTGGATCACCATACCATTTTCATAATGAAAATTCGGTTCATTGACTTTGTATGGACTGTAATGTCTTAATTTTGCTTACCTTTTATGCAACTTTTTCGTTGGATTCAAGTCCTGAATTAGCATAAATTCAGAAATTCTAATTTATTATTTGACAAAAAAATATGCATAATGTAAATGGAACAATTGATTGTAAATTCATAAAAAATTATTTATAAGAATAGCATACTTAAAATGCATAAAATATTACATTTACTGAAGAAATCTTATTAAATGAGTATTTAGTTTCCATTAAAAAAATAAATAAATACATGCAACAAAAAAAAATAAAAGAAATTATACTCTACTAAAAATCACCAAAGTGCCAAACTGGAGCAGTGGAAGCTTACCCAATTAATGAAAAAGGAGAATTAGGAATAGCAAGGCATAGTATTGAAAAGTCCATGATTAGAGAGTTTAAAAACATCTATACATAGAAATAAACCCTTAAAACAGAAGAAATTAAGTTCCAAAGAATACAGAAATGTGATGTTTGATTTCTAGTCCTATCCGAGAACCAGAGTATGGTACAATGAGGAGTTTTTATGGTAAACAAGGTGCACTACTTATGTACCTTGTTTCGAATGGGTGAGTGTAGTGAACAATTTAAATGAATTGATAGAAAAAATCGATGATGGGGACAAATATATAACACGAGCTTACCCTACCCATCCTATGCTCTAAGACATGTATCATCATTCTAGCAGATGAAATAGCAAAGCCAGAAAAGTGAGAGAAAGTAGGGAAGGCTGGAGAAAATAGAGAGAATTGTTCTCTGTATTTGGGACCAAATTATGAAGGGTTATTCATTTAGCTTACAGGTCTGAAGATAGGGATGACTGTACTTGACATATTTGATCCAGTAAGACCGATACTTTGTCATGGCAATTTCTAACCATGGCTTCATATTACCATTGTAGTGTACAACTGCTGCATTATCAATCTCTGATCGATCCACACTTGGATTATAACCCAAACCAAGTACATGCCATGATTTGTCTAGCGGATGTGTCAACCCATAGAACGTTATTAGCCCCGGAGGTAATGTCCCCAGCTTCCACAGCACCCTGTCTTCATTCTAGAACCAGACAGAAAAAACGAAAGTTGGTGAATAATCTGTATCGATATTCTATTTGTGTGAGAATAGACAATTTATGTAAAACCAATGTTTCGTTCAACTGCTTACCATATTCTGCCACTTGTGATATATACCGGTGATGTCCTTCTTTTTCCACTCCTTCAGATCAAATATGTTCATCCCGTATGCCCAACCACAGGCATTTGGATCAAAATTTCTTGCAATATGCGGATTAGAGAAGTTAAGGTATTTGTCAAATCTGTGAAAGCTCTGACCACACGTTTCAACAGCACCATTTACTTTCCCATTAAGATCCACATCCCATAATCCAGTCAAATCCTTCTGAACAACAATGTCATCATCAAGAAATAAAATTTTATCCAACTTTGGATAAACCTGAGGAAGATAGAATCTCAGATGGTTGAGCATTGAGAGATATTTTGGATTCCTATACTTAAGATTGGAAGCACCGAAAGAAAGTGTGTTTGGATGGCCTGCTTTGAAATAATACTCTTTCATTGTAGAAGATTCGAGCTGCCGCAAGACTGGGCAGTAGGATGAGTTCAACCACTTAAACTCATCAACATTTTCAACATGGACTGTAGCTTTTCCAGGAGGGTTCAATAGAAACCACATGTTCATGGCACCAAAATTTAGTTTATCAGTAACAATGTGAAAAACATGCTTTGAAGGATCCTGCAATGTCCAAGATATTAAACATAAAGGCAATGAGGGCCGGATATATGTTATAGATACATTTCACGTGCAATATATGTTAGTCCTAATGTCAAGCACAATTATTTGGAATATATAATAAAGGAAACAATGCACTTGCACATAGTATTGTTAAAAAGAGAGTCCAAGTCACCTTTGCATTCGTAATAGTTGAGTTGACAACAACAGAGGCAGCCAAGACATTGTCTGAAAACAGTGCATAGTGATAAAGACTGGGATTCTCCAAATTCTCACTTCGAGGGAACATTCTCTTTTCAGGAGGAAGGAGGTAGTAATCTATGGTAAGGCGCATGGATAAGCAATGGATTCCGTTTGGTATGGTCTTAGCAGCTAACTGACTGAGAAATGTGCTCTGTTTCTTCAAACTCCTAACTCGATCATCAGCTGTCTGTAGCATTGCTCTTAGTTTTCCAGTGACCAATTTGCAGTCATACAAGAGCTCCCTTGCTTTTGACAAAATTTGACCCATAGCCTTTATTTTCCCATGTGCACTAGAGAGAATTAGACACTCAACTAGTTACGTCAGCAAATTCAAAAGAATTAAAGTGCTAATAAATGTTTTCCTTCTATAAAATTACACAAGGCTTCAAACCTGTGATGTAGATCCGCATCAGAAACTATGTCACCCAAGGCACGTTGACTCTCTTTGAGCCGGAAAATTAGTTCTTGATAAAGTTCGACCTTGTTCTTCATCCTTGCAATGCTTAAATATACCCTAGCCATAATGATCTGGTCTCGCATCAACCGAACTCTAGAATCACCATTTTCATTCTCAATTTCTTTCCTCCAAAGGCTGTATTTCCCCAGAACGGCTGACTCAACAGATTTTGAGCGTTCAATAGCTGCGTTTTCAAGTTTTACAGTTACTACAAAATCCTTTTTTACCAACTCAGCAGCACGCTTTTCCCGTCTCTTCTCTATTAAATGCTGCAAAAAAAATTATAAAAAACATGAAACAAGTTTATTTAATTGTGGTCTGAATATGTTCTTTCCATCCCAAACAATCTAAGGCAAGTTTCTACTATCTTTTCTACAAAAAGTGCCACTCCAACTTTTTCATCAATGGGAAAGTTGGCGTAGCACCAGTGTTGGGTAAATTTACAAAGAATAGAATAAATACAGATATTGTGAAATATTATTTCTAATGTAAGTGAGTACTAAATTATAAAATTCAATGGTTCAATAAGATCTGAATAAAATGACATCTTTTGCTGCACAAATTTCAAGCAATTGAAGGTAGAAAAAACACATTTCCCTTGCCAAAAAAAAAAGGAAAATAAGGCAGAGTACATATCCATTGTGCAAATTAACACAAAACTATGGTTTACCCCAACAAAAAACTAGTGAGATAGAAGACAAATATCAAAGAATGATGCTCACCCTTCGGGTTTCATGTGCAGGACTATCAGTCCACAAAGGAACACCATCTGCATTAAGCAAAAAGAAAATTAGAAAGTAAAGTAAGAAGCAGAATAGAGCATACTAATTAATATAGGTTATGATACCACCTGAAGACCTTCCATCCTTCACCTTTGGCTTTTCTTGTCTAACATGTGTTGGTTGGTTTAGCTGTAACAAAAAAGAAATACACGTTTAGCATCTACACAGCAAAAACGCCTTCTGTTTTTAAAAACAAAAATTAGGATTGAGAGCTCCAGGAAGAAGCGCATTGTTCTTCCAAACCTCATGTGTACTGTTTGAAGTTTCTAATCCAACAACTCTCCATGAAGCAGACAAATTCTTTCTGAAATTGTCAAGACTGAAAGGTCCCAAATCATTCGTGCTGGATACAATAACATTAAGGACCTAAAAGATAATATTTATTAGAAAACCAATAAATATTTTTACATGAAATAAAAGTGATGAACATGGACGAATAGCCCAAACTTTATAAGTATTTGCTTGCCTCTTCTGAAAGAAGTGATTTAAGATCCTGCAATGCCTGCCATTCTCTCCATTTGCTAACCTATAGCAGTCAAACATTTACTTAAAGGCAGAAGAGAAAAACCTAGAAGCTTTATCAAGTATTTGTTTTATAATATAACAATATCACATAAAACAGGCTACCTGTTTACGTGGAACATCCGAAATATAATCTAGATCTGCACAAACCACTGAAAGTATCAGACTAACTTGAACTGATGATTATTTCCATTTAGAGAAATAAATAGAGATATTAATAAGAACTTAAATCACTTTCTACATATTAAATTCAATCAAGCAAAATGAAGCATACTACTAAAAGTTACTTCGTTATCCACAAACAATCAATGAAGATAGAGTGTATAATATGTTAGCAGATACATGACAACTTTTTCTAAGGTCTAAGAGAGGAGAAGACAAATTAATAAAGATTAACATTACAAGATATCTTTATATGAAGTGTTAAAGTTACAAAGTTTTTCAGGGTGTTGAGTTTTTCCCACTGTGAGGAGTGCACACCTAGTGAGTAATACATAAGTGAGTTATTCAGTTGGGTTGTTTTTGACCCATCTGTGATTTATTTCATTTCTTTAGCTTGTCCTCAACAGAGCCTCAGAGGCCTCTCGTCTGTACTAGTGATTCTTCTACTCGGGTTTAAAAGGCCCAATTTGGTTTTTATTGACACAGGCAGTTGGGCATTGAACTCACACCGTTTGAATTTCTCACAAATGCAATGTGAGGAAAAGTGTAGACTCAATGAGCTGCATGCAAGTATGGAAATTGATCAAAAATGATAAAACAGAAATTCTTAAATACAAGAACCAAACTGATATATCCTTTCTTCTCTTCATCCCACTCAATCTGGGACTTTATTTACCAACAAGGACGGAAGATAAACCTTTATAAATCTTATATGAATCTGTATTATTCAGTTTGTTGGGTTGAGTTACAGAATGTGTATCCATATACAGAGACATACACAAAAGTAAAATATTATCTAAGGACTATCTAAAAGATAAATTAGGTTATCTTATATAAAAGATAAACTACACATCTAATCAAATTCATACTCCCCCTCAAGCTATAGCATATATGCCAGAGCACTCAGCTTGTTACGAAGTTATTCTAGAAGATATTATAGGATGGGAAATTAATCCTAAGGATAATCTAAAATTATAAACTAAACGAAAAAATAATTTAAGATATTATGTAATAAACTAAAGAAATCTTCTTTGTATTCTAACAGTCCCCCTTAAGTTAAAGCTTACTGAGCTTTAAACTCATTACATACCCTTGTTATAGATCGCATATAATAGGCAGTGGTAGATCTAAGCTATGTTTGACGGGAGCCTTGGGTCTCCAAAGTTTTCTTTGAACATGTACAAATTAGTATATAAATAAAAATATTTATGCCTATATATAAAGGAGATTCCCTTTTTGGTGTTCACCTTTTTTTTTTCACTTTTACCCTTCAAGTTACCGTTTTATTTAATTTTAACTGATTTTTTAATTTTTTTTTTTAAATTTAACTACTTTTTAAAATTAAATAAATAAAAATAATCTACTAAATAAATAAAAATCATTTACAAAATAAATAAAAACTCTCTATAATTAAATTGTAAAAATTATTTATATTTATTTTTATAATTATAATTTCATTATTTTTTTTTTGTTATAAAAAAAAATGAACACACATGAGCATAGCACCTTTGTTTTTACTGTATTTTAAAATTCAGTATATTTTATATATTTGACATCCCAAAACTTTTATATAACTATAAAAATAATTTTGACACCTAAACTATATTTTGAAGATCCACTGCTAATAATAAGGTCCGCTTGTCAATCAGAGAGACTGTGCAAAATCGGCCAACACTTTTAGTTGTTGAAGCCCTTGATACATTTCATGCATGCAACCCCAAACAGTAGCAAAAAAGGCTGCCAGCAATGGAAAACAGTCAAAAGATGTATAAAACATGCAACAAACAACTTCAAAAGGGTTCCTGGGAAGGCCAACAAGTCAAATAAATCAATAGGCATCATGAACAGATGGCCAATCATGAACAGATGGCCAATGGTAGCGCACACATTGGCAATACTCCAGGAGAATTTGCATGTTAAGGTGTTCTGACAGTAACACTCCAGCATACGGCAGCATTGGAGGACTGGCGGATCAACTTTGGTCAAAGGAAGTCCGAAAAAATAAGGGTCAATGCTCACCCCAATGGCTGAAATCCCAGTGAGAAAAGGGCCAGTGAACAGAAACAATGCCGTAGCATGGCAGAAAGGAGGCCCATATGCTGTAAATAAGCCAAAAATTAGACCAGACTTTTGTAGGGCTGAACATGACCATATTAAAAAAACAAAGTCTAAACCTGACCTGTTTACGTGTGTAGGCCTTTTTCTAAAGCAAGTATGAAATCATCATCCTTATCAGAAATAAGGTTACCTTAAATAATAATGACATAAGTTCTCCCTCAAAAACCTCCACTTCTATACCGTCCACAGTAACCAAATATTTATTGCCGGAACCAAAACAAATTGTCATCCCTATTGTACATGGTTACTCCTGGGCTGAAACACCTTTTCCAGCAGTGTAAGACACCACTTCATCTTATTGCTTTTTTCTCAAATCCTTCCCTGAGAGATATCTCTAACCTTGTGTTTGGATAAGGAATTTTACAATTTTTAAGACATTCAAATACATTGAATTTGAATGAATTTCATTTCAAATGTTCTATTTGGATAACCCAATTTAAATTTAGGGAATTTTAATTTTTTTTGTTTGGATAATGTACTTCAATAACTACCAAATTCAAAAAACTATTTAAATATCAAATATTTGTTAAGAATTAAAAAATATCAATACTGATAATCTTTTATAATCAATCATGACTGATGTTATTTTTTGGTCAAAGTTCTTCAAATTTTCTCATTTTATATTTGCAAAATTCTTCTCAATTTATATTAAACAATACTATTTTCAAGTTATGAAATACTACACTATGCCAAACCCAAGTAATATAGCACCAGATCAAGCTCACGTAAGTTCAGACCGAGTCAACACAAGTCAAAGTTAAGCCAAGTCCACCTAAGCAGGCTAAGTTGAGTTTGGGCCCAAGTCAAGCCCAAATTTTGCTAAGTCAGTCTACGTACAAGCTAAGCCCAAGTCGAGTCAAGTTAAGGCATCCCACGTTCAATCAAGTCAAGGTGGGTCCACGTTCATCCCAGTTGGGGTTGACCCATGTTCATTGAGTTAGGCTAGACCAGGTAGGTCCTAGTTCAATCAAGACCAAGTTAGAACTAGCTTGATAAATACCAGGTCATGTCAAGCCCAAGTTGAGTAGAGTTGACCTAGGCCTAAGTCAAGTCGAGTCAATTTCGGTCCAAGTTGGGGCATCCCACCTTCAATCGAGTTAGAGCGAGTCCACATTCATGAGTCAGGGTTGACCACATGCAGTTGAGTTGGGCTAGGCCCAAGTGGGTCCTAGTTTGACCAAGACTAGGTTTGGCCTAGCTTGATCAAGACCAAGTCAAGTCAAGCCTAAGTTGAGTTGAGTTAGTCTAGACCAAGTCAAGCCTAGTCAACCCGTGTCCAAATTGAGCCAAATCAACCCTTGTTTAAGTCATGCCCAGTCTGGTAGGATCATGTTCAGTCGAGTTGGGCTAGACCCATGTCGAATCAAGTTCAGACAGTTCCAACTCGGGCCAGGTCTACGACAAGTTGGACCCTAGGTGGGACAGGAGCAAATTATGTCATGTTTTAGCCAAGTCAAGTTGGGTCGAGACATCAGATTGGGGCCACGTCAAACTAAGTTAGGTCGATCTCACGCTAGGTCAAGCCAAATCTTTCTAGACCGGTTGAGCCGAATCAATCCACACCCAGGTCAACCAAACTATGAACACCAAAATATAAATTTAAGAATATGAAGAATTTAAAACTCTTAATTTTTGAGTGGAATTTGAAATTATTTAATTTTAAGTAATTCAATTACTCTAATGAAATTCTAGAATTTGAAATTCTTCCAAAATTCCTCACTCAAACAACATATTTTTTTCATAAAGCATTTTAAATTCTCTAAAAAAAATGAATTACCTTCTTAAAATGTCGTATCCAAACACACTATAAAAAATGTGCAATGTATAGAAAGAACATCAGCTAGAAAGTACTTATTTATGAACTTTTTTCCATTTCCCTAGTGATACTAAATATAACATAAAGCCAAATAAAAGTACCAGTACAAGAGCCAACGCCAACACTAAGCATGCACAACTACCAAATGGAAACCTGAACATTATACCCCTCTTTGCATGGATTCCCATGAGGATCACATAAATGTGCAATCTTATTAAGTAATCTCAACATAACATTTTACTTAACAAATTTTGACCATCTCTATACAGTGAGAGGGCATGCCTTTATTTTCACACTATCATCGATCACAACTAAAAAATCAATGACCATCACGTCAACTATCACTACAGTCCCTAATCTGAAAATGCCCAATCTCAAAATAAAGGAATTTTGGAATAAAGGGGAAGGACGAGAACAAGACACAAACTTCAAGGAATCTTTCAACCACACTAAAAGCACTTAAGTTGTTGACACCATAGGCACAAATATAATAGTTCACTAGTCCAAGAAAATTTGGCTGCCTTTTCACCACCATGAGGCAAAAAGTTAGGAATTCAAAAGCAACAAAAACATACACCCTTCCATCATCTAAATGTCCACACCACAACAATGAATTAAAAACAAGGCAAAGGCTAGGGGATGAAACCCATCCATATCTCCTCCCATGGTTAATAAAATCCTTACCCTTAGGATAAAGTATTTATTTTTAATAAATGGTCACAATTTTTTCTGTCTTTCCACTTTTTCCTTTTCTATTTTTTTTTTCTCTTATTCCAAAAGTTTCAACCACCTTTTCCATCTACCCCTCATCGGTGGTGGTTTCTGTTTAGGTTACCGGTGACGATTGCAATGGAGACTTGCCATGGTGATTGTTGTTGGAGTTATATTGCAAATCTCATATCAACTAGAGATATTGTCAAATAATACTATAAAGGTAGGCTCAAACCTCACTTTACCAAGTTGATTTTGTGATGTTGAATTAGACTTAAACATCACTTTCATAATATGGTGTCACGGTCACTCAAAGCCTATTCTAGTCAAGTTTGTCAAGCCTATTGCATCACTCACTATTAATTTCACCTCTGGTCCCACGCTCGATATGTGTAATCCTTGGCATGAGAAGGTGTATTGAATATCTCACATCAATAAGAGATATAATCAAATAATAACATATAAGTAGATGCAAATCTTATCTTGCTAGCCGATTTTAAAATACATCCTTGTAGATGCACAACCTCAATTGCTTATATGAAGTAAGAGAAACTTCAAGGGATAAACAGGGATAGACAAAAATAATTGAAAAAAAAAAGAAAAAATCTCAGCCCCCCATCAAAAAAGCCACACATCTGTCGGTGGTAACCTTTTCTGCTAGTGGGAGACTTGAATCTGCTTCCCCCCATCCGAGAATTCATCTAAAACAAATAACCCCAGTTGCAGCTTCCACATTTTAACAAATCTAGTCTGGTTTTCTGCATTACAGACTTGTCATACCACATGTTACACTTGCAGAAATCCCATTCAAATGTGTATCCAACCAATTCCAGTCACAGCATGTCTGCTTAAACATTTAATTGCATGTTTGGCGTGATTTTCTGAATCTAAACAAAATGTTAACAGATGTTGCATCTACACTTTAACAAATTTAACGTAATTTTCTGCGTTACAGATAACCATCCAAACCACGCTCACTCTCTGACAAATCCCTCTCCCTTTGACCTCGCCCTTCCAACTTAACACTCCAATCACATACTACACTTCCAGAAATCCTATCCAAACGCGTGTCCAACAAATTCCATTCACAGCATCTCCAATTAAGCATTTAAACCCACCGGTTGTAGTTTCTACACTCTTCACAAATTTAAAATCGTTTTCGGCGCAACAGACGCATGTCCAAGCATTACACTCACTCTCACAAAGCACCTCTCCCTCTCACACACGCCCTTCCAACTAATCACTCAACATACAACTACCACAGACACTTAACTTCCCAACTAAAACCACAATTAAACCAAAAACCGTTCATAAACACTAAACTAGTCAATATTACTCACTACACAGATCTTCAAACGCACAAAACAACAATCAACAAAGAAAAGAAAAACAGCAACCGAACTAACCAGCAGCGTAGAGTCCCCGAGCAAGGAAGAAAACCACCGGCGCAAGAACGCAGAGGAGAATGAAACCGAGAACGGGGAAACAGGAGCCCTTGCCTCTGCTCTTGGCGAAGGAAAACCCTCTCCTCGGCGTCATTGCAGATCGGAGAGCGAAAACAAACCTGCAAAGCAAAGTGCGAAGTGAGAAACAGTTTGAAAAGCAACATTGAAAGAGAGAGAGAGCAAACGAGCGCGAGAAAGAGAAATCGAACTTCGATCTGGTTGGAGAGTGAGCTCGCGAGGGTTCACAGAGCAATGCTAGTCGAAATCCATCACGAGAGAGAGAGAAGTTGCGTCGGTACTGTGCGCGTGAATCGAAGTTGGGAACCGACACTAACACTAATGTGTGTGTGTGAGAGTGAGAGAGAGAAATAGAAAATGAATGCGTTAATGGCGTGTGTGATAGAAAGTTAGAGAGAGAGAGAACGGTGACGGTAACTTTCTATCGCTTTCTGTTGTGTTTTCTATGCGGGGCCATAGTGAATGATATTTATACTAGTATTTTCTAAACTTCGCAGTTGGAGGTTCGCCATCGGATAACGGCGCCGATGGTCAGAACGACGTCGTTGTCGGCAAAAGAGATAAAGAAGAAAAAAATACAAAAAGACTTCTATTATTAGCTTATTCGGGTTTTGACAAGGTGGGGTGGGAGGATTGTTGTTCACCTTTAAAAATCTTTTCGTTTAAATAAATGGAACTCATTTTTGTCAACCTAAATATAATTTTATTTTTATTTTCTTCTATTTTGTTTAATTTGATTTTTTTTATGTGAAAGTGTTAACTTTTATCAATTTTAGTTAATTTAATATTTTTATAACCACCCTTAAATAGTTAAATAGTTAATGGAGGGTGAAAAATATATCTTACCTATTAGTTTGTGTATTTTTTTTAATTTAAAAAAAGTTATCTAAAGTTAATTAGTATAATGTGTTAAGTGAATATTATTGTTTCGTATCAAATCAGTATCATTATTTTGTGTCAAGTTAATGTTATTTTTTCGTATCAAATCAATATCAATTTCATATGTCAGTATTAATATCTTATGTTCCATTCAGCTTCAATTTTTGTTTATTTTATTTAATTTATTCTAATCTTTTGATAATTTGTTCAATTTAGTCATAATTTTGTTATTAGAGACTAAATTTATTTTTTATATAATTTTTTTATTAAAAATCACAAATTTATTTAATATTTATTTAATATTTATTTTATTATTTTTAAACCAATTATAATTTAGAAGAAAATTATTATATTCATGTTTGATTTTTCCTTTATGTAAAAAACAGTTTATAGTTGATTTAAAACTTTCCTTCTAATTTTAAACTTATTATATTTCTGTCTTTTACTTGAAGCAAAAATTAAACATAAATCTAATATTTTCTTTCAACAATATAGCTATGGTTAGTTTAAAAATATTTAATAAAAATGTAAGTTTTAATAAAAATTTCAGAATAATATGCATATAAAAATTAATTTTTTTCTTATTTTATGGATAGACAAAATTGAAATAAATTAAACAAAATTAACGAGACTTATAATTAAATTGAACAACATTAAAATAAAATTACATCAGAATTAAATATAAAATACTGATAAATTGATACATAACACTTACACTAATTTGACAAGTGGTATTAACACTATCAAGTAATACAATATTAATTTGATAAGTCGATAATTATTTTTTAATTAAGAAAAAATTTGAAAAAATAAAATAAAATAAAATATATTAAAAAAATACAAGCTAACTTGTGGTGCACAATGTTGACCTTTAAACTTTGTTACAAAAAGATCATATCTTAATGAAAATTAACAAAAATTAAGATTTTATTAAATATAAAAAAAGTCAAATTGAACAGAAAACAAAATTATATTTAACTTTACATATATATATATATATATGCAAGGATTATTATCTAGGATAGTATTTTTCTTATGTAGTGGTTGAAAACTAGATTCTCTTATAAGTTCTTAGTATTGACCTTTATTAAGCTTTTAAAACATATTGTTATTGATATATTAAAAAGACTTAAAATATTTTAAAATTTTAAAGTAGTGTTTTCTAAATTCTTAACAGAAGACAATATATATAAAGAATTTATGGGAGAATTAAAATTCTTCAAATGGTATTTTAGTATGTGTAATAAATGTTTATTTTATATAACTAAATTTATGATCAATAAATAATTTTTAATATATAAGTTATATTTAGATTTATGATTAATGTTTTATATTATTTTTTATTATTTGTGAAATAAAAATACCGAAATATAATTATAGTTAAAGATATAAATTTATCGAATTCAAAGTGATAAGAAACTGAGAAAGTCTCAAAATACTAATGATAAATAAATTTTTTAAAATATTTCGTTCAATATGAAATTAAAGGGAAAAAGTTAATTTGTTTCCTTTCTTTCACATCAAGCATCTCTCAACACTCTGTTTTTCTTCTTAACTTTTTTCTTAAATGCTAATGCTTACATTATATTTAAGTAACCATCTTATTACATTTGTTAATCACAAAAACTGTCAATATATATTTCTAAATTTGAAGCTTAAAAATTTCAATTTCAATACACTATACTACATTGAAATTCGATATACATATTTATACTTTTTCCCCGATTATTCCATAAACGTAATTATTTCAGTAATGGGATTGAGATTATACTTTTACTAAGTTTTTGATATTCGTCTTTTGTTACTGTTTATCCTTCAATCTCATTCGATCAAATGCAGAAGTTATTTACAGTAGATATTTTAATATTACAATTAATAAAAATTTGATAATTTTAATAATTAATTTGTAATAAATTCAATCGCCTAAAAATTTATATTTATATATTTTTGAATAAGTTTTAGATTATTAGGAGTCTAATCATGACTCAATTGCTATTAATAATATTTTGTTGTAAGTTAATCATTATCAAATATGATCGTCATGGGATGATCATTCAATTTGTAAGTTATGACAATTCGATCTTAAAAGTTCACATTATGATTATTTCTGTTATATTTTTAACTGTATAAACCGTTTGATCCAAATTAACTATGGCACAATAATATTATACTATATTGTTTATAATTAACTTCTTATTAAACAATAAGTTTGTTATACATTATTTTTCCTTAGATCATGTCTGCATCGTTTCTAAATTTTGCTTAAATTTGAAAATGTTAGTACAATTCATAAGACAAAATTCAAAAATATTGTTGATAGGTAGAGAGTGGTTAAGGTTAAGAAGATGTGATCATTTTAAAGATGCCTTCATGGTGTAACTTGATCATCTGTCTCCACCAGTGAGGATTTCAAATGATTAAAGATACATAGCGACAGCAGAATAAAAAGATTATATATAGTAGTAGCATGAGAATTCCAAGGAGGCACGAATAGTACGTAAAGTCGATTTTTAGCAAAATTATAAATGTTTATTATGAAAAATTATTATTTTAAAAAATTCGTATAATAACTTCTTTTTTTTCAACTTGTTATCTTGTGTGGATTAAACACATTACGATTATGTTAGACAAACTAGACAGATTAATATAACAATTATTTCAATTGGCTAATTAAATAGATAAAAGAGTATTGTCTTCACATATAAAAACAATTTAGACAATTGATGATTTTCATTATAAGAAAAAATGTTTGGTTTTGGTGAGATGAAATGAAATAAAGCTTATTAAGTTAGTAAATGATGTAATGAATTTAATAGATTAAAAAAATATTTTAATTGATAAAAATAGACACTTGTTATTATTTTTATTTATATTGTTTATATTAAAAATTAATTTTATTTTAAAATACGTATCACATTTTCATCACAAATCTCTTCAATGTTGAATAAAAAATTAAGCAAAGATTTTTTTTTCTAATTTGTGTAGTTATATTGTCTTTTTTTTTGTGTGTGTTTTCTCCCTTAACGTAAATAGATGTATTTCCATTCGCTGAAAATAAACCATTAAGTGAGAGAAGGGGAATAATTAAGATTCATTTTGTACACTTATTATAAGTGATAAATGAAATATTCATGGTCTGTAAAAGAGAATTGAATATAGCATAGTATTTAGGAATGATAAAAAAATTCGCAGATAAAAAAATCCGCAAGGTAAAATCTACGGGTAAAATTTGTTATCGCAGCGGATAGTTATTACTCGTGGATATTTATTATGTGGATAATTGATAGTAGGTATTTTAATACTTGCTTTTAAATGGGTTGGGTGGGTACCTGTTATCTGCAAAAAATAATAATAAAATATTAATTTTTATTTTTTAAAATTAAATTTAATTAAAAATAAAATTAATTTATATTTTATTAGGTTAAATTTAATTAATATTAAATTTTAATTTATATTTAATTTACTTTATATTATATTATATATATTTTGTAATTTTACTTAAATTTTATTTAAAAAATGCATAAAATATATTTTTTTAATTTTTTGCTGGTATCCTCGGGTATTTTAAAATACGCGGATATTTTCTAAACAGGTAGCGGGATGAATTGCAGGTCGGATTTTTTTTTGCAAGTCGAGTTGAGGGTAAACATTATTTGTGCCCCAACATGACCCGTTGACATCCTTAATAGTATTGATGTGATACAGTATATAAACTATTTATCTCAATTGCTTAAATTAAGACTATCTACTCTTCATAGACAAAGATCACTACAAGAAAAATCATTATTACCTATTGCAAAAAACCATAGGTAAGTCAGATATGGTGGGTCTCAAGAAATTTTCCCAAATAGGATTTTAAGAAAAAAATTACTTATCCACTTACTCAATACCAAGAGAAACATCTTGATTGGGTAATGCTCTTTATTATTAGGTTTAATAGGTTCGGAGGTCCCTATTTATGCGGATTCGTTCCAATTGGGTCCTCCTATTCTGAAAGTGCTCAATTGGATCCCTGTTTTGGTAAAATTGAACCAATAATGCCCTTGCCGTTAATTTTAGTGGACGACGTTAATTTTAGTGTATCGTGGCATGTTGACCAAAGCAATTAATTATGACGTGGCACTTGGTGGAATTTATTTTATTTTAAGTTTTAAAACAAATTAGGGTTTCTCCTTGATGTTGTGCTCTTCCTGTGCCGTCGAGGTACCGACACCTTCTCTAAATGGGAGGAAGCAATTGTCACCTAGTCCGCGACCCATCGCTTTCTCCTGGGAGGAGGTTGTTCGGCGGGCTCAAGGTATGTCGGTGGTGGTGGACTCCGCCACAAAGAAAAAGATGGCCAGCATTGTCGTTGGGATCTCGAAGGTCTCCGATGCGCTGGTTGGGTCAAGAGTGTGAGGAAGAATTGGGATGAGCTACCCCCGATCACGCCTGTTGAAACTAAACACAAAGAAAAGGGTGATCGAGGCATAGTATACAGTTTTGTTATTCACTATTTCTTGCTTGTTTGAATACTGTAGGTATACAATTTTTCCTCGTACTTGAGAAGGTTCTGATGATGAGGCATAGTATGATATCATTGCAATGGCCTGATTTAAATCCGCAAATTCAATAAAAGCTTGATTTATATTTGCCCCAACATTGCATTTTGTGTTCACTACTTTTCCAAACGGCTTCCCAAGTTCAATCAGTTCTTCCTTTGTGCACTCCCATGGCAAGTTTCTCAAATGAAGAACCTTTGACGGTGGCTGAGTGTAACAGAACTGTGGCTGACTAGATACTGATGCCATTTCAGACTGTGGCTAATCACACACCTCATTCCTCAAATCTAAGCTACATCCACCGGCTTTCCTAATTACCTAAACAATTAACACGTCAATTAATCCAATCTAAAAAAAAAGACAAATGCACATAAGCTTCACTGCACGAGAAAACACGATTTTAATCAACAATCAAAATTGAAACTAGAAACGTCAATCAGTTCCAGCAACGAGATTGGAGTTGGGTGTGGGAGGGTAAGAAGAAAGTTTCCCAGAAAAGGGGAGAAGGTGAGGTTGGAGTTGGTGAGGAAGGGGGAAGGGGAAGAGTAAGGGGAGAAGGTTTCCACACAATGAGATTTTACACTGCCACGTGTTAATTAAAAGACAGCTCAACATGCCACATCGCCACAAAGTTAACGCCATCCATTGCTATTTAATGACAAGGACATTATTGATTCAATTTTACCAAAATAAGATCCAATTGAGCACTTTCAGAATAGAAGGACCCAATTGATACGAATCAGCATAAGAGAGACCTCCGAACCTATTAAACCTTATTATTATCAAACACCTTCTGTTTCTTTTTCTTTGACTTAACCCAAATAGCTACATGTTTCACTACCTTATTTGCTCTATTAGGTTCTCCAATCGAGATAACCATTGTACCTTTCACCATAGTGTTAATCATCTTCTCTAAATCATTAGACATTGTCACATAATACATCAAGACTTGGGATTGTGATAGAGCCACGTATATTTGTATGATCTGACCTCTAAAACCCCTTTGTAGCATACAACCCAACGTTCCACAACAAAATTCATCACATCATCTAAGTCAATCTCATTCAATACAAGAATAACCCTAAAATTAATACCAACGTAATCACTTTGGCCGAATGGTAGTGTGCAACAATGATTTTTATTGTTGAGGCGTATGGTTGACAAAGATAAATAGAGAAGAAATACAAGGGCTTGAGTACAAAATAAATCATTCAGGTTTGAGTTCTAGAATCCAGGGTTTCATACTTTTTCAATTTGGGATTTTATCGTAAGCTTTGCAAGCTTCACTGGAGGTGAGAAGACGCGACGATGGTCGCGGGATGAGAGCTTTGTGACACAGTGACAAGGGTTCCATGGTCACGAGATGAGAACTCCAAAAGTCAACAAACCTATACCAGCCCGAGCGGAAATCATTCTCTATGTGAAGGAGGAGGCAACAGGCAACCAAAGTAGTGGAGGCGTCATCGTGGAGGCTAGGGTTTTGACGCTATTGTTGGAATAATGGTTCTTTGTGTGGGTGTGCATGGTGGAGAATCAAATGACGTCACAGTGACATTCATAACTCTATTAGATTTTTATTCTTTAAAAGTCTTTTTTTTTTCATTTTATATTGAGTGCGCGAGAGACTAAAAAATTAAGAAAGTGGACAACTATAAACTTTAGTTTTAATTTTTTATAATTAATTATTTCTAAATTCATATGTAAAATAAGTAGACAAAAGTTTTTTCATTAACGTGCCAAATGTACATACATAAATTCAATAAAAGATATTTTTTGTATTATCTATGAAAAAATTCATATAACTGAACTTTACATATTCATAGATAAAATCTATATGAAGTACTTAAGATACATATCCAAATTGGTATGTAACTATTTGGAGATAACTTATAGTTTTTTTGTAATGGATAATCTAGACAATTATGGTTTCTATAATAACACATAATGTGTAGTTTTGGTGAATCAATGTATCTATTAAGTATGCTCATTAAATGAAACTACAGTATTGTTTTTTTTATAAGAACTCGTGTTTTTTTAACTCCTACACAATGCTCTCTTTAGAAGCACATACAGCAAAGTTTGAAAAGCTTTAAAAAAAATGCAAATTCAACTTTATTCTATTAAATCAAGTGAAACATGTCATGTTAACTTAGTAACCCTACAAACACTTTAACCCACAAAATTAATATACCTTATGTACCATATGGACCGGACAGACTACGTGTAGACGTCCGGACATGATCTTAACATGCAAAGATCGAACATAACGAACGGGTCCGACGACATCGATGATCCTAGAAGACTCCGTTTCGAGGGCAACAGTTTTCCTAGTAAGGGTTTTCACGAGTATCTGCATTGCTGTTACATGGTCCGATAGACCGACTGGGAAGCCCGAACGGTCCATTCTCATTACCTATCACATCGCCATTAAAACTAGATTAGAGTAAAACATGATTAACAAATATTGGACCAGCGATTGGGCCGTGATTAAGATTTAGCTAATCATAGGCCCATGATAAAAACTATAAATATAGGTCAGAAGTGAAAGGTAGTTGGTTACATTGAATGCACATTTACTCTCAGTATTTACTTTCTCTTTCTATCTCTACCCTTTGACCACTTGTTGACTTGAGCGTCGGAGTGCCTTCGAAAGGTACCCGGCCGGACGCGAAGAGAGAGAGACCCTGACCAAGCAAGGATTGAAGAATTTGATGTGGTAGAATGACCGGACGTCCGAGACCTTGTGTAAGGAGAACTTTACAACCGGAACATTTGGCGCCCACCGTAAGGCCGGAGGATTATTACCAATGGTGACCACAAGAAACACGAGCAGCGAGGACCCGAGTGGTGTGATACGGGCACTTGAGCAAAGGATGGAGGAAATGCAGAGACGGCGTGAAGAGATGCAGAAGAAACACGCACTAGTGCAGTAAAAGGAAACGACCTCGGTTGTTTTGATTTATACGCACCGGTTCTACAACCGATGTATATAAAGGCGAGGTAAAAAGCCTACACTTTTGGCCTCGGTTCTGAACCGAGGTATAAAGATTTATGTTTTTGCCTCGGTTACAATGAAACCGAGGCAGTAGAAGGTGTTCTTTTTTTTTGCCAGATTTTTGGTCTCGGGTTCTGGTGAACCGAGGCAGTAGAAAGGTTCTTTTTTTTTTCTCAACCTTTATGCAAGAATGGATAATATGCATTTTTAACATCAGGTCATGAACATATCACCTCCTCGAACATGATCAACATCTGCTTATTGTCATTTTCTTTGTTGCATCACACCAGGAAAATATTATAGAAATAATAAATTTTAAAGTTCACACCAGGCTAGAATCATATTCAGTTCCTTTCATAACATAACATAATCATATAACACAAAAGGAAAAAGAAACAATTTTTCCTCCAAGTAAATTCATCCCTTCAACCTACATTACACGAAACACATAACAAAAGCCATATCCAGAGAGGAAAACTTTCTCCTTCAATTCCTCTTAACAAAACATGCTAGAACGCCAGAAATAAAAAAAGTCATATCCAAAAATGTGCTCTGCTCCTTCTTCACCTGCGTCAAATGGAGCCAACAACCAAATGAGACATCAAATTTTCCTCTGCAAATTTCGTTAAGCCAACAACCAACAACCATTTTTCTCTGCAAAAAAAAACCTAACAATTGAACACGACCAACATTTTCCAACACCAAACAACTCAACAATAAAAATGAGATATATTGTGCGAGTTTAAAAGCAAATATTGTACTATAATATTATTCAACGAAAAACGAAAGAAAAAAAAAGAAAGAAATGGAAGATAATGGTCTAGAAGGCGTGGAGAGAGCAGCAGCGGCGCAAAGAAGATTAGAAATGTTTCAAATGTGCAAGAGACTCTGTTTGCAAAATATAACCCTAAAAACATGTTATTACCTCAGTTATTTTTTTAACCGAGGCAATAAGGGTCTATGGCCTCGGTTCTATAAAGTACCGCTGCCTAAAACCTCTCAAAAAAATTAAAAAAAAGTTTCAGTTACTTTAGGCATCGGTTCTTTTTCAACCGAGGCATATACCTTTGCGCGATAATTACAAAAATGCCACCGCACCAGTTTTAGGCATCAGTTCTTTTTTAACCGAGGCATATACCTTTGCGCGATAATTACAAAAATGCCACCGCACCAGTTTTAGGCATCGATTCTTTTTCAACCGAGGCATATACCTTTGCGCGATAATTACAAAAATGCCACCGCACCAGTTTTAGGCATCGGTTCTTTTTTAACCGAGGCATATACCTTTGCGCGATAATTACAAAAATGCCACCGCACCAGTTTTAGGCATCGGTTCTTTTTCAACCGAGGCATATACGTTTACGATAATTACAAAAATGCCACCGCACCATTTTTTGCTTCGGTTACATCTAAATCGGTGTCAAATGCGCGAGTTAAAATCCCTTTTTTTTACTAGTGACGAGGAGGAAATGTCTGTCGTACGGGCGGAATGCTTGGCCCAACTGAAAGGCAAGACGAAAACTGGAGAAGGAGCGGACGGAGAACAGGAGAAAACTGCCACCTTGGGTGCGGGTGATAAAGAGGCCCACAGTAGTGCCCGAGGCCGGGAAGAGAATAAGCAAGGTGAAGATAGAGACGAGAAAGGGGAAAGTATGGTGTTGGTGAAGAGCGAAGGACCTTCGGTACCTGTACCGTTCGTCCAAAGCGTGATGGATGTCCATATTTCGGATCAGTTCGTCCCACCACAGTTCAAGGTATATGACGAATCAGGGGACCCCGAGGCGCACATCAAATCCTTCAGAAACGCCATGTCTTTCCGAACGGGTTGCGACGTCGTTTGGTGCTAGGCATTCTCTTTATCCTTAGAAGGAAAGGCGCTCGAGTGGTTCAACTCACTCCCGAACAACTCCATTGAAAACTTCAAGGGGTTAAGCGACATGTTCAAAAAGCAGTTTGCCGCCTGTAGTTTACAAGATGTCACTGTCGTCGATTTAATGAATTTGAAACAAGGCAAAGAGGAGTCGTTGAAAATGTTTATTGACCGGTATCAGAAGACCGTGAGAAGAGTAAGGGGTCTCAATATCGAACTCGCGCTCCAATACGTTATGTCGGCCCTCAGGCCGGGCCCATTCAAAGACAGTATCTATCGAACACCCCCCAAAACCATGGAAAATATGAAACAAAGCTACCGGAAGGAAATGCAAGAGGCTAAAGCCGAAAAATCCGATGGGAAGCGAGAAGCGCAGGGTGGTCGCACCGGCCCAGTGAAGACGCGTGACGGGAATCGAGGCCCCCGCTTTCAACAATACACACAATTAAACGCCCCCTTAGCTCGCATATTGCAAGAAGCTCTTAGCACGCACATCTTACAAGCGCCACAGAAGCGCCCCACCACGCTAGGAGCGAACAACAATAAACATTGTCTATACCACCAGAACATGGGCCACGACACCGAAGATTGCGTGACCCTAAGAGACAAAATTGAAGAACTAATACGGGCAGGGCGTCTACAAAATTATGTGAAGGAATATCGACCGTATCAACCCGAACGGTCTCCTGTAAGACATGCAATTCCGTGGAGAAATAGCCCTCGGAGGAGGAGCCCACCAAGATACGAAGAAAGAATTGATCGGCGGTACGACAACCGACCCGGTCGACATGAAGACGGCCGGTCCGAAAATCGCAAAAGGACAAAAAGTAGAAGCAGAAGCAGGGACGGGGGAGGAAGTCGTCCCCTGAAGGGGATGATCAACACCATATCCGGGGGATTCGTCGGAGGGGGACCATCCTCCTCATCTCGAAAAAGAAGCCTTCGGGCGTTGCGCTCGATACATGTCGTTGACGTCCCTAGGAGATCTATGTCACCCATAACCTTCTCAGACGAGGATTTCCACGCTCCGGATCCAGAGCAAGATGACGCAATGGTCATTACCGTAGAGATCGCTCGGTACGGAGTAAGCAAGGTATTGGTTGACCAAGGTAGCTCGGTCAACATTCTCTACTGGAAAACATTTCAACAAATGGATATATCAGAGGATCTCATAGTACCGTATGACGAACAACTGGTGGGCTTTGCTGGCGAGAGAGTAGACACCAGGGGTTACTTAGATCTACGCACGAGGCTGGGGACTGGCCGGGAAAATGAGGAGAAGGTAAGATTCTTGTTGGTGGAGGCAAACACATCGTATAACGCCCTACTGGGATGGCCCTGCCTAAACTCTTTTGGGGCGATAGTTTCCACACCCCACTTGACCCTAAAGTATCCAACCGACCGGGGAACGATATGCACTATCAGGGCGGACCAGAAGACAGCCAGTGAATGTTACGCGGCTGGATTGAAAATGTACCCCCAAGAGCCTAGGAAGAGGACGAACAGATCAGAGGTGGCCATGGCTGATTTAGATCCAAGAACCAACACTGACGATCGCATAGAATCGATGGGGGACACCATACCGGTCGTCATAGGAAAAGACGTCGGTCAAACCACTTTCATGGCACAGTGCATGGATCCGGAAGTCAAAAAGTGACTTTGAGCTACTCTCTTACGTAACCAGGACCTATTTGCCTGGACCGCGGCTGACATGCCGGGAATACATCCATCGGTCATGTCTCACAAGTTAAGCTTGTGTAGAGACGCACGACCAGTTGCTCAGAAGAAGAGAAGAATGGGAGAGGAAAAGCGTAAAGCTGTGGAGGAGGAGGTCAGGAAGTTGAAGGAGGCCGGCTTTATACGAGAAGTCACCTACACCACTTGGTTAGCCAACGTGGTCATGGTGAAGAAGGCAAATGACAAGTGGAGAATGTGCACAGATTACACGGACTTGAACAAAGCCAGTCCAAAAGACTCTTACCCCCTCCCTAGTATCGATGCCTTGGTGGATGGAGTGTCCGGGCACCGAATACTAAGTTTCCTCGACGCCTACTCAGGGTATAATCAAATCCCCATGCACCCCCCGGATGTCTCCAAAACGGCATTCATCATTGACAGGGAAAATTACTGTTATGAGGTCATGGCCTTCGGACTGAAGAATGCCGGGGCCACCTATCAGAGGTTGATGGACCGAATCTTCTCTGACCAGATCGGCAGGTGTATGGACGTATATGTAGATGACATGGTGGTGTGGTCGTCCAATGGAGACGGTCACCTCGAAGACCTGGAAGAGGTTTTTTGGCAAGTTAGGAGGTACAGGATGCGACTGAACCCTGCCAAGTGTACTTTCGGAGTGGCGGCAGAGAAATTCCTGGGTTTCATGCTTACCTCGAGGGGTATAGAAGCCAACCCCGAAAAATGCACGGCCGTCCTGCAAATGCAAAGCCCCAGCTCTCTGAAGGAGATCCAGAGACTAATTGGACGTCTCACCCCTTATCCCGATTCATACCGAAGTTAGCCAAATGCGTTCGGCCGATTTTGAAGAAGATGAAGAAAGGCTCCGTTGACAAATGGGATGAAGAATGCGAACAAGCGTTCCTAGACGTCAAAGCCATCCTCATGAACCCACCCGTCATGAGTCGACCGGTATCAGGAGAAGAATTGCAAGTATATCTCGGGGTATCAGACACGGCAGTCACCGTAGTACTACTCCAAGAACGACCTACGCCCTGACTGATCTACTTTATAAGTCGAACTCTCCAAGACACGGAGAAACATTATCAACAGGTGGAGAAGGTGGTGTTAGCCCTCCTTACAGCGGCAAGACGATTAAGGCCATATTTCCAAAGTCACCAAGTAGTGGTATGTACGGACCATTCGATATCAAAAATATTGAGGAAGCCTGACCTGGCCGGGCGTATGGTCGGATGGGCTGTGGAATTGTCAGAGTTTGGAATCTGTTATCAGCCAAGAGGATCGGTGAAGGGCCAACATCTGGCCGATTTCTTAGCTGAACTGCCCCTCACAGGGGAAGAAGAGTGGAACTTATACGTCGACGGAGCGTCCGGAAGGGTAGCCACTGGAGCCGACATAGTTCTAGAAGGACCGAATGGTTTTCTCTTAGAGCACTCTCTGGTGTTCAAACTTAAAATTTCCAACAATCAAGTCGAGTACGAAGCTTTAATGGCCGGACTAGAACTCGCCAAAGACATGGGGGCTCGGAGACTCGTCTGCCGAACGGATTTCCAATTGGTCGTTGGACAAATGAATGGGGAATTCCAGGTTAAGGAGGATCATCTCCTTAGGTACTACCACAAGGCTTTCGCCCTGACCCAAGAGTTCGAACAAATAAAAATACAACATATACCACGACAACAAAAAGCCCGTGCAAATATGCTGTCCAAATTATGCGCAAGAAAAGAAAAAGGACAACTTACCACCATTATCCGGCAAGTTCTGCTCCAACCATCAATTGAATGCCATGCAATAACCATCGAGGACTTCGACGATTGGTGCAAAGGGATCTGCGAACTAATGAAAAGGCAAGATGAAGGCGAAACGCTCCGACCGGCCGAAACCAAAAAGGTCTCCCGTTTCCTCCTAGTGGGAAACAACCTGTATCGAAGGGGATTCTCCACCCTACTGTTAAAATGCCTAGCCGAGAAAAAGGCTTAATATGTTATGGACGAATTACACAACGGAATCTGCGGATTCCATACAGGCGGTCGGACCCTGAAGGGACGTATACTGCGTGCCATTTATTACTGGCCGACGATGGAGAAGGACGCTACGACATTCACTCGTAAATGCCTTAAATGCCAAGCTCACGCTAACGACAAACACGCCCCGCCTCACGCCTTACACACCATCATGGCGCCCTGGCCCTTCGCCCAATGGGGAATGGATATCGCCGGACCATTCCCGCACGGTTCGGCACAGAAGAAGTTTCTCTTGGTAGTCGTTGATTACTTCACCAAGTGGGTGGAGGCCGAGCCCCTAGCATCTATTACAGCCACCCAGGTCCGAAAATTCTGCTGGAAGTTAATTTGCAGGTTCGGACTACCACGAACAATTATTACTGATAACGGGAGACAATTTATCGACAAAAAACTCGCCAAATTTTCTGACGAGTTGGGCATAAAACATGCTACCAGTTAGGTAGAACATCCCCAAACGAATGGACAGGCCGAAGCAATGAACAAGGCCATTGTAGCTGAGTTGAAGAGACGGTTAGGTGAAAGGAAGGGGGCCTGGGTGGATGAACTCCCGGAAGTCTTGTGGGCGTATAGATACACACCACACGGAACGACTGGGGAAAATCCATTTAATTTGACATATGGAACCGACGCGATGCTGCCGGTCGAGTTGGGAGAACCATCCCTACGAAGAAATATAGAAGACCTGCAACTAAATGATCACGAACTGAGAGTGGAACTAGACACCCTCGAAGAACGACGAGACCAGGCAGTACTTAGAGCTGAGGAGTGCCGTAGCATGGTTGAGCGGAAATACAATACCAAGGTCCGGCATAGAAGTTTCCAGGAGGGCGATTTAGTATAGAGGAAAATCGGAGAGGCCCGCCGGATAACCTCCCATGGAAAACTCGCCGCCAAATAGGAGGGTCCTTTCAAGATCGTCAAAGTTCTCGGCAATGGTACATACCGCCACACCAAGCTCGACGGATGGCAGTTGACTAACACATGGAATGCGTCACACTTAAAAATGTATTTCAGTTGAAAGTTATTCCACATGTATCTCTTAACAACTTTAATGAAAAAACAGGATGCTTCCGTGACTCACCCCGCTCATCGGCTCAAGTAATAACATCTAATGAAGCAAATCAAAGCAGGTCAAGTTGATGAACAGAATTATCCTGTCAACTTGACCGAACGGTAAATGGCATAGGTCCACCGCTTCTAAAGAAAACAGATCAAGTTGAGGAACGAAATCATCCTCTCAACTTGATCGGGCGGCGAACGACAATGCCTTGCCCAAAATCAAAGCAGGTCAAGTTGATGAACGAAATTATCCTGTCAACTTGACCGGACGGTGAAAGGCATAGGCCCATCGCATCTAAAGAAAGCAGATCAAGTTGAAGAACAGAATCATCCTCTCGACTTGATCGAGCGGCGAACGACAATGTCCTGCCGCCCAAAATCAAAGCAGGTCAAGTTGATGAACGAAATTATCTTGTCAACTTGACCGGACGGTGAAAGGCATAGGCCCACCGTTTCTAAAGAAAGCAGATCAAGTTGAGGAACGGAATCATCCTCTCAACTTGATCGGGCGGCGAACGGCAATGTCCTGCCGCCCAAAATCAAAGCAGGCCAAGCAGATTAACGAAATTATCCTGTCAACTTGATCAGACGGTCAAAGGCATGGGCCCACCGATCCTAAAGAAAGCAGATCAAGTTGAGGAACAGAACCATCCTCTCAACTTGATCGGGCGACGGACGACAATATCCGGTGGCCAAAAACCAAAGCAGGTCAAGTTGATGAATGAAATTATCCTATCAACTTGACCGGTTAATAAACGGCTTAGCCTTGTCGCCCTTAAACAAATTCGGTCGATGAACGGAATTATCCTACCAATTTGTTTAGATAACACAATAAATGATAGATCAAACGCGAAAACACCAAGGCCGGCCGCCGAATAATAAATATAAAACACCTCCAGCAGGCGAAAAACAAAATAGCAACCACTTCCATTAAGCCAAAAAGAGGGAACGGTCGATATACACCGAATGTCAACAGAACGGACGGATAGGTAAATAGTTTAATGCTATGTACCCACCGGCCGCTATGCGATACAAAAAATATGTCTATCCCCCTCCCCCAATATACAATGTATACAGAAAAACAAAGTTAAATCTATCCATTAATATTGTCTCCCCTCGAAGCCTCCAGATCAGCAGCCGGATCTATGGTCCGTACGACAGTAGTAACCTCAGCCTCAGCCTCAGCGGTAACCCCCTTCGGAACAATCACTGGGCAGATATATGTCAGCACTCCATCATACACGTCCTTCTCAAGATCAAAACTGAGGTCAAGAGGTTTATCAACCTTGAGAAGGACGGTCGCTTGTCGAAGGGCCTTGTAAAACCCCTCCTCATGCTCATTAACCACGGTAGCATTGAGCGCTGAGATTCTTTCCCTCGCAGCCTTCAGATCCTCCTGAACGACCTTCAGGTCCTTGTGTAACAAAATGGTGCTCTCTTGAAGCCTCCGTTCGATTTCCTTCTCCACGTAGGCAAACCTTCCGGAATAAACCCACCGACCGGAGGACGGGATGCAATTGTCACCCGTCCGTGAGGAGGAGGACGTCTTGGAGGAGGAGGAGCGCCACCCTTGGCAACAGAAGGCGCACTGGAAGACCCCCTCCTAGCCATCAAGAAGTTGGATTGACGGGGATTCGGAGAAGCCATGATATCTGAAAGAAAACAACAAATTCAGCTAAGTTATCACTAACAATAAATTGCAAAACGAACTAATACCCTACCGAGCGCTCTCCGGTTGCAATCCTCAAAAGGAAGGCAGTCGACCAGGTTGCGGGCAAGGAGGCGGCGTGGAAGAGTGTCGATGACATCGACGACGCAGAGGTCGGCGATATCTAAGTCATGCTTCACATAGGCTTTTATTTTCCGGGGATTCTCCGTCCAGTACAAGGGGAAAAAAGGAGACCCTCCTTCGTCGAAAAAATCACGACGACCAACCTTAGTGATAACAATCTTAAAAAACTGATCTTTAAAGTTCTTGTAAGACTCGGAGTATGGCTTGAACAGTGTCCGGTTCGTTACAGAAGTCAAAGAAACCCAACCCCCCTTCGGGGAAGGACGAACATCAAAATAGTAAAGGAAGGCAGGAACGGTAGGTAACACCCCAGCAGCCAGGCACATCACACCAAACGCTTGAACCGTCGCCCAGGCGTTCGGGTGGAGTTGCGTAGGGGCCACGTTCAGTGCGCGAAGCAAACCCATTTGGAAGTTAGTGAAAGGAACTCGAATATGCAATTGCTCGAAGAAAGTTGAATAAACGAAGAAAAAATCCTCCACACTGGAACCCTTCCCATGACAAACGCGTTCGTTCTCGCGACCGACCGCCACTCGTATTAACCGGGCGTCCGCCTCATCCCTCATGATGAAAGATCGGTCAATAAAATCCTCAAGGTTTGTAGGCGAAAGGGTGGACACCTGTGTATTTACATCGAAATCGGCCCAATCGTAACCGCTGACTGACGGTAGACCCCGACCAGAACCAAAGGAATTGGGTCGACTCTCACCCCACCCCGCAACAAAAAAAGGGGGACTCCGTGGAAAATCCGATCCACGTCAATAGCAGGAGATTGCGACTTGGAACCACCGCCACTCCCTCCAGCAGTAGGCACGACTGCTGCAGGAGGAACATCCATTGACGGAGGAGGCTCCTCCGGGGAAGAAGCATCTTCGAAAATAGAGCCCGCAGAAGAAGAACCTTCGCAACGGCTACCCTCATCACCGCCGTCACCACCACCGCGACCTGATGACTCTAGAGAAGACTCAACATCAACGAAATCCATTTTATTACCTGGGAGAAAAACGAATGAAGAATCAAAGCAGAAGATGCGAAAATGTGACCCCAAACTTCCCCAGAACCCTTATTTATAGAAAAATTTCGAAAACACAAAACACATCCTCACCGTCCAAGATCGCCACGACCAATGACTC
Organism: Vigna reflexopilosa; assembly: GCA_027742785.1. Taxonomy (NCBI): domain Eukaryota; kingdom Viridiplantae; phylum Streptophyta; class Magnoliopsida; order Fabales; family Fabaceae; genus Vigna; species Vigna reflexopilosa. The sequence goes on from CM050929.1 coordinate 22,253,091, forward strand.
AGATCGAGAGGCGTTACGGTTACCCAGAAATGATAGTTCCTAAGAGCAGGCCACATGTCTTTTCCCGCCCAAAGCACCCTTATGGAGAACGAGGCACCCATTTCCCAGGTTGACCGACTTCCTTTCAAAAACCCTACGGCAACCATGTTGCCTAGGGCTTGGGGGGCCTATGTACCATATGGACCGGACGAACTATGTGTAGACGTCCGGACATGATCTTAACATGCAAAGATCGGACAGAACGGACGGGTCCGACGACATCGATGATCCCAGAAGACTCTATTTCGAGAGCAACAGTTTGTAATGGTTTTCACGAGTATCTGCATTGCTGTTACATGGTCCGATAGACCGACCGGGAAGCCCGGACGGTCCATTCTCATTACCTATCACATCGCCATTAAAACTAGATTAGAGTAAAACATGATTAACAAATATTGGACCAGCGATTGGGTCGTGATTAAGATTTAGCTAATCACAGGCCCATGATAAAAGCTATAAATATAGGTCAGAAGTGAAAGGTAGTTGGTTACATTGAATGCACATTTACTCTCAGTATTTACTTTCTCTTTCTATCTCTACCCTTTAACCACTTGTTGACTTGAGCGTCGGAGTGTCTTTGACAGGTACCCGGCCGGATGCGAAGAGAGAGACCCTGACCAAGCAAGGATTGAAGAATTTGACGTGGTAGAACGACCGGACGTTCGAAACCTTGTGTAAGGAGAACTTTACAACCGGAACACCTTACTTTTTTTCCCCACAAAATTAATGTAATGCCTTTTTTTTCACCATTCTTAAAATTGATCAAAACTATTGAAGTTACACAAACTGGATGGTGCTAGCAAAAAACATCTACCTATTGCTTTTACTTCTAACAAATGAGTCATATACACTTACAAAATCTTCACTCATTACTACTATCTTTTCTACTTATTTTCATTTCATGCGGACATTTTTACTTTTCACTCTAGTTCTTTTCTTTTCCTTCATTTTTTACCATCTTTCTTTCAATCATTTCATCCCAAAAATATTTTTTCTAATTCAAAATCATGAACTTTATCTCAAACATATTATTGTTTTCAATGTTTAGAGATTTTGAGGTTCTCCATAATGAAATAATGTTATTTTTCTGGTTAGTATTCATTTGTGAGACAAGTTAATTATAAATATGTATTTAACCAATTGTTGACACACTTTAAGTGATTCTACTTTTTAAATTGGTTTGACTACCTATCTTAATACATATTTTGCTTGGGAATGAGGTCATTCATGTTTAAGAATTTTTCTAAAAATTACAACATCGCTTATTTTCATAAAGAAGAAAAAAAGGAGGAGAAGCACTTCTAAGAAGAGGAATAACTTTTAAAAAGTAACCAGTTTACTTTCTTCCTCTTTCATCCCAAAACTAATATGTGGGACAAAGAATAAATTATCAGTTTTTTTTTTCAAAGAATTGAACCAAACAAGACCATCGTAAAATCCACACTAACCTAATTAGAAAATTGCACCTAATGAAGAAAAAAAATTGAGAGTTAAGAAATCTGATAAAAGAATGAGAGTCGGCAAAAAAGCACCTAATTAGAAAATGAACATTAATAACATTAACTGAAAAATGACATATAACTTTCTTAGGCACTACGAATTAGCACGTCGTTTGAACGCACACTTATGGTAATGATTCTTCGATTTTCTTCCACCAATATTTCACAACAAGTTTCTTGATGTCTTTAACTTAATCATGGTGGATGAATTGGCGTATACGCAGCTAGTTCTTTTGCCCAACTCAACTAGTGGCACACGCGTTGTAGTTCGTTCGACAATAAATTGCAACGGTGCTTGCTAACAGTAACACCAAAATTGTATGATGACACCCATAAATTTCTTCTAATATTAATTAATATCTCCCTTTTTTCTTCAATATTTATTGAACCAGTTTATTAGGCTGCATTTGTGGTGGTGGTTTCTTGGGATGAGAACTAAGAAATGATGAGTGTATGAAACCATATATGAATTACTAATTATTATGAATAGTTTAGTATGTCTTTTTTTTTATCATTTCTATTACCTTTATTTTGCTACTGATTATCAAGGTTGAAAAATTTTCGTAAATCATTGTTATTATTTTAAATAATATAATATTGCAAAAGATTTGGATGACTGTTGCAGAAGCCATAAAATGTGGAAGAAGTTTTATCAGCTTGGACCGTAAGCTTTTTGCCTCCAACATTTTTCGCAAGGCATGCTACTAACGTCATTATTTTGGAGTGCAACGTTCATGTTTGTTTCCAACGTTCCATTTTATTAAAAAATAATATTTTTTAATAGAAGATATTTTAGATTTTTGGATCATGGACCTGATCCATGAGCTCTATAAATAGAGCATCTCTTACACTCCAAAATCATCAGTTCTTTCATTCTCTCATTCTCTATTCTCTTTCTCTCATTCTCTCCTTCCTTTTATTTTTTAAAAATTATCCTGGGTTTCTTTCTTTCTCTACTTAAGAGATCCTTGCGAGTTCTGAGATCCTCAGACACTTCTGAGAAGTTCCTGTTGTATCCTGGGGGGCTTGCGCAATACACCACGGATAAGTCCTTAAGGATAGTGACTCTACATGCCTCAGGAAATTTTGTTCATGATTTTGTCAGTTTTTCTACAACAATCTTAAGGACTTATGGCTGACAACAACAATAAATCAACTTCAGAGAATCAGAATACTGTTTCCGGAACTCAGACGATCTTTGCCAAACCATTTCCGGATGTATCAAAAATTGAAGTATTCTCTGGTCAGAATTTTCGGCGCTGGCAAGAACGTGTATCAACCCTGTTAGACATGTACGGAGTCGCCTTTGCTCTTTCATCTTCAAAACCTGACTCCAGTCTCCCTCCAAATTCAAAACAAGTTGAAGATTGGGTTCATGCAAATAAGGTATGTCGTCATACTTTACTTAGTGCATTTTCTATTGATTTGTTCGATGTATACTGTTCCTATAAGGAGGCGAAAGCCATTTGGGATTCGTTGATTCTCAAATACACTGTTGAAGATGTAGTCACACAAAGGTTCATTATTGGGAATTATTATCGCTGGGAAATGGTTGAAGACAAAGACATAAAGTCGCAAATCAATGAGTACCACAAGCTGCTCGAAGATATCAAAGCAGAGAATGTTCTTCTACCAGATGAATTTGTCTCACACCTTCTGATCGAGAAATTGCCGCCTTCCTGGACTGATTACAAGCAACAACTGAAACATAGACACAAGCAAATGTTACTTTCAAAGCTGATCACTCACATAATCGTTGAAGATACCAATAGGAAAGAATGTGCTACTGCAAGGGCCAAAGCTTTGTCTGCAAAAGCAAACGTGATAGAAGACAAACCTGCTCCAAAAAGGTACGAACATAAACCTGATCACAATAAGAAAAATTATTTTCGAAAATCTCATCCCAACAGATCTAACCCCACCTTTAAGAAGAAAGGAAATTGCTTCGTATGTGGGAAGCCGGGCCATCATGCACCATAGTGCAGGCGCAGAGCAAGAAACGACAATCCTCCTAGGGCCAATATAGCCGAAGGAGATGACATTATTGTTGCGGTCATTTCTCAAGTAAATCTGATGACCAATGTGAGCAAGTGGGTGGTAGACTCTGGTGCTACCAGGCATATCTGTGCAAACAGAAGTGCCTTTACCTCTTACACTAGTGTAGGGGATGGAGAATAACACGTCTACCTCGGTGATTCCAGGACCACTCCTGTTCTGGGAAAAGGGAAAGTTCTTCTCAAACTCACATCTGGAAAGACTCTGGCCTTGAGTGATGTGCTACATGTGCCATCAATAAGAGTTAATTTAATCTTTGTGGCACTGTTGGGAAAAGTGGGGGTTAAAGTGTCATTCGAGTCTGACAAGATTGTAATGACAAAGAATAATGTTTTTGTGGGGAAGGAATATTGTGATCAAGGTCTCTTTGTACTTAACATTTCTGAAAATACTAATGAATCGTCTTCTTCTGCTTATATTGTTGACTCATATGATTTATGGCATGCTAGATTAGGACATTTGAATTCTTCCTATGTTATGAAATTACAACGATTAGGATTAATTAATATGCATAATAAACAGAGTAGTAAATGTGATATATGTGTAGAATCTAAATTAACAAAGAAGACATGTTTTTCTATAGAACGCCAAACTGAACTGTTAGGATTAATTCATACTGATCTTGCTGATATGAAACAAACCATGTCTAGAGGAGGTAAAAATTATTTTGTGACCTTTATAGATGATTATTCTAGATACACCAAAGTTTACTTAATCAAACATAAAGACGAAGCTTTTGATGTGTTTCTAACCTATAAAGCAGAAGTAGAAAATCAATTAAATAAGAAAATTAAAAGGATTAGATCAGATAGAGGTGGTGAATATGTTTTGTTTAATGACTATTGTGTTAAAGAAGGTATCATACATGAAGTAACCCCACCATATTCACCTGAGTCTAATGGAGTAGCTGAGAGAAAGAATAGAACTCTTAAAGAGATGATGAATGTGATGCTTATTAGTTCTAGTGCACCTGATAACCTTTGGGGAGAAGCCTTACTTACTGCGTGTTTCTTACAAAATAGAATACCTCATAAGAAAACTGGTAAAACTCCCTATGAGTTATGGAGAGGTTATCAACCTAACCTGAAATATCTAAGAGTGTGGGGGTGTCTTGCTAAGGTGATGTTACCCGACCCTAAGAAAAGAAAAATAGGTTCTAAAACATCTGATTGCATGTTCTTAGGCTATGCTGAACATAGTGCTGCCTATAGGTTTCTAGTTCTTAAAAGTGATATACTTGAAAAAAATTCTATAATGGAGACGAAAAATGTTGAGTTCTTTGAACATGTTTTTCCTTTAAAGGTTAGTAAGACGTCTCAACCTATAGATACTAATAATAGTGATGCCTTGTGTGAAGAATTAAGAAGAAGTAAAAGACAGAGGAAGGAAACTTCATTTGGTAATGATTTTTATACTTATCTAGTTGATAATGATCCAAATAGCTTTGTAGAAGCCTTTAATGCTCCTGATGCAAAACAGTGGGATAAAGCCATTAAGACTGAAATTGAATCAATTCAGAAAAATAATACTTGGACCTTAGTAGATTTGCCTAAAGGAGCAAAACCCATTGGTTGTAAGTGGATCTTTAAGAAAAAGTATCATCCTGATGGATCTATAGAGAAGTATAAGGCAAGATTAGTAGTAAAAGGTTTTACTTAAAAACCCAACATAGATTACTTTGATACTTTTGCCCCTGTGACTAGGATTTCCTCTATTCGAGTATTGTTAGCCTTAGCAGCAATCCATAAGCTAGTGATACACCAAATGGATGTTAAAACTGCCTTTTTGAATGGTGATTTAGAGGAGGAAATTTATATGACTCAACCTGAAGGATGTCTTGTACCTGGTCAAGAGAATAAGATATGTAAACTTTTAAAATCTTTGTATGGGTTGAAACAAGCACCAAAACAGTGGCATGAAAAACTAGATAATGTATTGCTATGTGATGGTTTTTCACCTAATGATGCTGATAAATGCGTGTATTCTAAATTTGAAAATGGTGATTGTGTCATTATATGTTTGTATGTGGATGACATGTTAATATTTGGTACATGCAATGAAATTGTTGCTAGAACTAAACTGTTTCTAGGATCAAATTTTGAAATGAAAGACATGGGTGAAGCCAATGTAATTTTAGGTGTTAGAATCATAAGGAAGGGAGATAATATTTTACTATCCCAAGAACAATACATTGAGAAACTTCTTAAGAAGTTTGGGTATTATGATTTCAAACCCGTGAGTACCCCTTATGATGCTAACTCTAAATTAATGAAAAATAGAGGAGAATCGTTATCTCAACCTCAGTATGCCCAGATAACTGAGAGCTTACTGCACTTGATGAACTTTTCTAGACCTGATATTGCTTATGCAGTAGGTAGACTGAGTAGGTATACTCAATGTCCAAATCAAGAACATTGGGATGCACTTGCCAGACTTATGAGATACTTAAGAGGTTCAATGGATTATGCCATTGAATATAGTGGATTTCCCGTTGTACTAGAAGGGTATAGTGATGCTAACTGGATCTCTGATTCAGATGAGACAAAATCCACTAGTGGTTATGTATTCACACTTGGGGGTGGTGCGATTACATGGAGATCATCCAGACAAACTATTATTGCAAGATCAACAATGAAATCTGAGTTTGTCGCTCTTGAGATGGCTGGTAGCGAGGGTGAGTGGTTGAAAAACTTCTTAGCAAACATTCCACTAGGAATGAAACCAACCCCATCGGTGTCTATACACTGTGATTGCCAATCGGCAATAGCTATAGCTAAAAACAAGAATTACAATGGAAAGAATAGACATATCCAATTAAGACACAATTTGGTGAAGCAGCTGCTAAAAGGTGGAACTATTTCCATTGACTATGTGAAGTCAGAACGGAATCTAGTAGATCCTCTGACAAAACCCTTGGGAAGAAATATGATTTTAGAAACATCGAGGGGAATGGGACTTAAGCCACTTGCAAACAAACAAGTGATGGTAACCCAACCTTTGTGATTGGAGATCCCATGAATAAGGTTCATATGGGTAAAAACAAGTCACTTGTTAGTTCTGATAGCACTAATTTGATTTTTAAATCAAATATGTCCCTTCCTATGGTGTGTGTGAAAGTGCTAGAGACTGCATTATTGAGAGGTTAAACTTTGTAATTAATCAAAGTTTTTAATGATCTTCATATCCCTTATGGATGGTGTATGATTTGCAGCATACACTTGATGAAATCACCTATATGAGTGTCAAGTGTGGCCGCTTGCATGAGATCTTGGCATGATCTCTAGAGCACTCATGAATACCGGACACGCGCATGACCTAGTAAGCGCATCATAGCGATAACAGCAAGGATTGTGGGGGTGTAATGTGATTAATAAACCTCTAACACACTCAAGTATCGTTGGTTCATATAGCTTGCTATACCAACTATAGTGTGTGTTAAGTTTCTTGATCTAGGACTGGTTCATATAGCTTGCTATACCAGCTCTGATGCATTACATCTTATTAAACCTAGGGTTTTTCCTCTTTTCTTTCTTTCAATCTTTATTTCTTATCTTTTGCAATATGTGGGGGATTGTTGTTATTTTAAATAATATAATATTGCAAAAGATTTGGATGACTGTTGCAGAAGCCATAAAATGCGGAAGAAGTTTTATCAGCTTGGACCGCAAGCTTTTTGCCTCCAACGTTTCCCGCAAGGCATGCTGCTAACGTCATTTTTTTGGAGTGCAACGTTCATGTTTGTTTCCAACGTTCCATTTTATTAAAAAATAATATTTTTTAATAGAAGATATTTTAGACTTTTGGATCATGGGCCTGATCCATGAGCTCTATAAATAGAGCATCTCCTACACTCCAAAATCATCAGTTCTCTCATTCTCTATTCTCTTTCTCTCATTCTCTCCTTCCTTTTATGTTTTAAAAATTATCCTAGGTTTCTTTCTTTCTCTACTTAAGAGATCCTTACGAGTTCTGAGATCCTCAGACACTTCTGACAAATTCCTGTTGTATCATGGGAGGCTTGCGCAATACACCGCAGATAAATCCTTATGGACAGTGACTCTACACGCCTCAGAAAATTTTGTTCGTGATTTTGTCAGCTTTTCTACAACAATCATTAGGTCAGTTTTTGTTGTGGGGTTTGTTTGCTCAACAAAATTTTGGAAGAAGTGACAAGACAAAACCCAAAAGAACCTTCTTCAATCAAACAAAAAGAATAAACCAAAGAGTCAGCTGGATGAAAACAACTCCCATGTAATGCTAAATTGTCATATTCATCAACTACTTAAGTGAGAACAAGCACTGAGCACTCAATCTCTATTGGCCTTTTTGTTGTGCCACCATGAAAGTGAAATTCACAAATTTATTGGAAACTGCAAAACTCTGTAAATTCTACGCTTTGTTAATTGATGAAAGAATATTCAAAGAGTGGGTTGCTATCACATGGATTGCTGTAGTTCATGTTTGATTATTAATATCTATTACACAAATAAGTATATTAATGAAATTTGACACTAATAAATATATTTTGCATTAAGAAAATGGTTTGTCTAATAGGATTCTCACTTTGTTATCCAATACTACCTAAATTCTTTACAATGGCTAATCCATAGCTCCATCTTCAAAAGTCAATGCATGTTCCCCATTTTCCTTGTGTAATCAAATCATTCGTTTTTAAAAGACCTTCTCACAGTCACCGCAACTGTATCTTTAGATCTGGGCCATTGAATCAGAAATCCAACCATTCTAACTCATTAATTTGGTATTCTATCTATCTAAAATTATCCATTCCTTTTTATCTTGGGTGACAAAAGATTGGGGATAGAAAGGACTGCTATAATAGGCATAGAAATAGTCAATCTATCATTTTTTGCAACCAAATAAGCTGGACTTGTATGAGTTTCATGTAACACTTAACAGTTAAATATTTCCATGGTACAGTCTTTTCAACTCTAAAATAAACCTAACGAGCAGCCCAAAACGCGTAACAATGGCGAGATGCTATTCAGTATCCACAATAAACTACAGAATAGCCACATCCAAGTAATCACCGATCTGCACATTCACGAACTAAGTTAGCAATATAGTTTGTGATGATCAAGCATAAACATAAGAAAAATTTATTTATTTTTACCTCAAAACCAAGTTCAGCTAAAGCCTTGCCATCATCCAATCTTCCGTTTCCATAAGATAATGTCTTACCCACCTTCATGAAGCACAATCAGAGAATACAAAATATGAGAATGATTCAACATTAAAGCTCCAACTCATAATAACAACAGTCAACATTTTTTTTGGTGACCATGACATTGGTACTGATTAAGCATTGCCGAAAGTAACAATAATATTGATGGGGACCTTTAGTACATCATCTTCCAACATATTTATCTCGTATCCAAAGTGAAATACCCACATTCTGTACGCTCAATGTCCTCAACAGTATTAGTTATTGTTTAAGTCATTAATCCGTATCCATAGTATGGTTGTAAAAAGAGTAATAGGAATAACGACATTTATTTTAAACTATAAGTGTTTGTTTAACATCTGGCATTGAGCCTAAGTCCCTACATCAAATAGTATGAGATGTTCGGTGGAGCATATAATTGTTTCGTTATCCCCCTTAATAGCTAGCTTTTGGCATGGGTTCCCCAATAGGTAAATCACAATCCCATTTATCGATTGGGATCACTTTTTCCAAAAACAAGGCCACATAACTACAATTGCATTGTCGGAACATAACCTTTGAGATGGGAAGAACTAAACTGGCTACAAGAAAATATAACAATCTCTTTGCATTAAACACTCATAACAGTTGCTAATATTGTACTAACCAAAGGCAAAACACTAAATACACCATTAGGGGGTTCAAGCTTTGAGGTGAGAGGTGTCCAAACGAGAATGACTAACAAAATAACGGCAAAAAAAATACAGTAAAAACAGAAATATTTTCTATTTTGTATAATAATTTTATAATCATTCTTTAAACATTCTAATTCTAACTATTTTATTCCATCCCTTTAGAATTCATGGTTATCAAGTTGGATGACAAAACTTTCAAGCTTTTTTTTCACATGTGCAAAAAGAATGCATGTGTTGCCACAACTGAACCACAATGGGATCTCTATTTTATTTCATCCCTTTAGCATTCATAGTTTTCAAGTTGGATGACTGGTTTTTCAAAGATATTTTTTCTCATGTGCAAAAGGCAAGCATGGGTTGCCTGAACTGAACCACAATGGGACCCCTAAATGCCCATGAAAACACACAAACAAGCAATAATCAAGTACCCAAACTCAATCATTTGACAAGGGCTTTTGTTCATTTTCACTAATCTTAAAACAGCCCTAAGACAATTGATGACCACATATATTACAGCTTGCTTGTGTTTAAATGATATATTAAGCATAGACTACACATTTGATCTATACCCTATTCCACTGGAAGACTTGTAAAGCTCAGAACCCAACTTTATGACATATTTGGAACTTCATTAACACGCATCAGTAATTCAAGTTTTACAATTTATTTTAAGAAAAGTCTACACTCTACAACCACAATATCCGGTTCTCTAGGGCGTCCATAATTGTGACAGCATTTGCTAACAATTTTCCACAATATAAAAGTGAATGCAATTTAAAATCTGAGAAGGTTTTATGCCTACACTGCCCAAACTCATCAACAAACGTTCAGTTGAGCATTATTAGTTACTTCACAATCAAAACCACACACATTATCCTCAAACTTAGGGGCAGAAAAAAATAGAAAGAAAAAGCAATATCAATAAACCCTAAGCAGATAGAGAAGATTGAATTACCTCTTGAACTTTGAACCGGCCGTTTTTATCAGGAAACACGAAGGCGAATGAGAGCTTGGCGTTTCTTCTTCTCGCAGCGGGGGCCACTTCTTTAACCTGCGGAAAACAGAGAGTGAGTGAAGCACAAAGGGGAAAAATTTGGAGAGAGAATAGAGAAAGGGTTTGAATGAGAATGGAAATTGCAATTACAAGATCGGTGAGTTCTCGGAGAGTAGCGTCCTTCCAGGTGTAAATCTGGACTTCGTCCTTTGGCTCTTTTCCTCTGACGGCGAAGTCTTCCATCGAGTGGTGACCTCCGATCTTGGTGAACACTCGCAGCAGCAACGGACATGTCTGAAGGTTAAATTAACGAAAGATGGTGAGTGAGAGAGAGAAGAAGAAGGAGAAAAGGAAAGGATGAAGGAAGAGTACCTTTTCGCGATCGACAGGTTCGAGGCGTGGGCGAGAGGGAGGAGGAGGAGGAGGGCCGCGTGGTGGCGGAGGCAACGCTCTTCCACCTTGTCGTTTTCCTCCGTCGCTCATCTCTCTTTCCCTGTTCTTCTGTTACTCTTCTTCTCTTCCTTTCTTTTGTTCAATGTCTGTTTCAGGGGTTTATGCTGCAATGCAAATGCAGTAGATTCAAAGACACACAAACAAGCATTCTCTATCCTTCTCTCTTTGGGCTTGGGCCTCGCATTAATATACTTTTGTGTCTTTTTTTTCAGCGTTTCAATAATTTCTAACTGCACCCCCATAATTTTTAAAATGATTATTTTGTCTTTTATAAAAATAATTTCCAGATGACCTGTTTTGGAAACAAGCTTTCAGAACATATAAAATACATTGAGAAACAAGTTTTCCATTACAAAATTCTATAATTAGCTTTCCGAAATATATAATATTTCTAAAATGATTTATTTTTTTCAAAATGAACGCTCTTTCTTCATCTGCATTAGAGAACGGAAATGCAACTGTAATAACGCGGTGGCTATGATGACTGCATCTGTGGTGCAGTGATGACGCAGCAGTATTTTAGTCTTTTTCTCTCTTAGTATGGACTGCAGTGAGTAATAATGGGATGATAAAAAGCCTACTTTCATTAGGGCCATTGCTTTTCTACCATCCTATTTTATTCAGACACCTCCCTACCTTTTTTTTCATATTTTCTGAAAAATTCAATCTATATTATATTAAAAAATTCTGAATTATAAAATATTTGTAGAAAGGCCTGCATGCATATGAAAATATTTTAAGAAAATGGTATTTATACACAGGCACATATTAAAAATACTGTATTTTCTCTTTTCTTCTCTTATAATGTTACTCCACTCTTCTTCTTCCTCCACAACAACAGTCTTCTTCTTCCTCTACAAAGATGACAAAGGTAGTGGTAATGACAGTGATGGTGTAGCGTAGTGATGAATGGTGTTTGAATCTTTCTCTCTTATTGTGGGCTACAATTAGTATTTTTGGGAGTGTAGGAAGCAATAATATCCTTTGACAAATGTTGATGATGTCCAAAAAAAAAGTATGAATTTTATACTTTTATGCCTCAAATCTTATTTTTCTTAAAAAGTAATACAAATGGATATACATTTTTATTTTATATGGTTAAACACCATATTATTTTTTGTTGACGAGGTCCTTTCTATAAAACAAACACATAACACAAATTATTTTCATCTTATTTTCTAACAAAATGAAAACTAATTAAAAGTTCTTCTAAAAAGAAGCATCTATAAAATTACAAAATAGTAAACACAAATATAAAAAACATGACACATGGCACAATTTGAGCAATACATTTCAAAACCCACAAAATTTATAATTTTACTAATTACTTATTTAAATAATTAACTTTTGCATTCTTAATTTTGGACACAATTTTGACATTTTTAGTTTATAATTTTGTTTCCATACTCATTACGTGTAGAGAGAAACATTTTGAGTGGTCACTTTTTGGTGGTTTAATTGTATATTAAATTGTATTCTTTATGTTGTGTACGTGAATGGCATAGGAGTATTATTTTTGCTATTGCTTTCTCTAGTTTGGGGTGTTTCCTTCTTTTTGCATTATTTAGGTATTATTTTTTTTTAAATCTTTCTTTAACAACTTATTTTTGTCAACTTTTTGACAATTTAAGTGATGACATTTGATTGGTCCATTTCAAATAATATTTTCAGAAATAAAATTTTATACAGAGGATGTTTTGGGAACGAATTTTGTTTTACGAGTTTTGAAAGAGGAGTTCATCTTTTTCCTCTCAACAACTTGAAATCCCTCTCTATCTCAAGTCTCTCTTTCACGGTTGTCTTTTGGTTGCTCGTCGTTCTCATCGACCACCATAACGTCCACCGAAATCTCTCTTTCTCTATTGGTTGTCTTCTTCATCTTTCTCTTGTCTCATTTTGCTTTCGCATTTTTGCGTTATCTCCCTCTCGTAATTTGGTCTTGTTTTCTCATTCATTGGGACATCGAAAGCGACCTCTCCCAACGTTGCTCCACAAGCGTTGTAGCATTCTGCCTCTCTACCTCTCTCGCGCTCTCCATTAACGAGAAAAGATGTTTCCTTTCTCCAAGGTTTGGGCTTTTTTTAGTGAGAAAAGGAGTTTTTCGTAGTATCGATAAATAAAATCAATCATCCATCTAAAAAAATGGAATAAATCACGTAAAAACACACCTAAAATTATCCAAAAAGACAAAAAAAATGACCTTAGGCAGTTAAGTTCTTCCAACTAGCAAGTCACGTATTACTTTTTTCACAAACCAACAATTAGCACATAGTAATCGATTACAGGGACCCTATAATCGATTACCAAGGCATAACTTGGCCAAAATTGGTCATAGACTTCACCTACCTTGGTTCAAAAACATATACGGGCTTTGACCTTTGTTCACTATTTTAATCATAACTTTTCTTCCAGACCTCGAAATGATGTGATTCTTTTTTTATTAGGAAATAAACTCAAATATCATTCCAATGACTACTAATTTGAAATTTTTGAACATCTGAGTAGGTACAGTTAATTAACGTTTTATATATTCCTACCACCTCTGACCTTTACAGGTTGTTTTGCTTAAATTCCTTAAATTTATTTCATTAAGACCTCGACAAGTGTATCGAATCATATCAAGTAATATAAAATGGTAAGACCAAGTATCATATCCCAGAATATTCACGCCACTAAACAATTGTGTAATTACTCAACTAATTAAGACTGAAAAGAACATTTTGTTGATTTTTGAATACAAATGCAATAAAAGTAAATATGAATGCAAATTGATCAATTGAGACTAAACACTAGAATGAATGGATGATGTTGATAATATGAGATGAGTATGTTGTTGGGGTTTAGATTTCACCTTCTTCACTTTCATGCATATAAGAATTCATCTTCTTCATTAAATTATTAACGTCACTCTCTAAATTACTTAGAACCCGATCTCTCAGCGTAAAAAGCCTATCATTAATTATTAGACCACAATCCCTTGCATCCCTAATAATTAATTATGCATTACGAACAGAAGCTTAAGACAACCAAACATCCTATCCATATCCTAGGCAATATTTCTTTTGGGAGAAATTCTCCAGATCTAGGTTTCTAGGTATTTCCCAATAACAAAGAAAACCAAAAATCATGCTATAAGTGATCAAAACATAGCAAGCATAGAGCAAAGGAGAAAATCCCTAATAATTAATGAAAGAAGCATATAATAATTCAGAACAAATTCAAATACATGAAAGTTTAAAGGTTATATCTTTCCCAACAACAAATGAGTTTAGTTCTCCATCGTCATGGAGAAACTAGGTGTACAATGGAATGAAAGTGATAGAAAAACCCTAAAAACTGAAGAGGAGAGCTCCTGCATCCAATTCTGCCTCTAGAGGGTCGAAAATTGTATTTTTGCGCTTCTGCCGTCAAAAGATACAAACCCTAGGGCAAGCAAGTCCTTAAATAGATCAAAAATTGGCCCAATAGCCCAACACGTTGGCACTCAACGCCCCCACTTAGGGCAAGCAGGAGCTCTGTGATAAGACAGGCTGACGTTCAACACCCCTTAGGGGGTAAAGGGGCACTGATGCAAGAACATCACCGTTGAGGGCCCTTGAAAGGGGCAAGCAGGCTTCCTGCGTGACATCTTGGCGCTGAGGGCCCCAGAAAGGGGCAATAGAGCGTCCTTCAACCTTCTGCAACCTTCTTTTCTAGTGCTTTTGTTGTCCCTCTTGGGTTCCAACTCTTTGATGCTTTTGCTCCTCTTCCAAAACATACTCATAACCTACAAAATTAAGGGAATTTAGTGATAAAATCATTAAGTATAACCTCTACTCACTTATTCACAAAATTAAGCTAAAAACAAGAGTTCAAGCAAGCTTCTAAGTCAAAAAGAGTTGATTTAATATCCAAATTGCATCATAGATAACGATATATTCAACTGTTATCACAACCCCAAACTTGAAACTTTTCTTGTCCTCAAGCAAAACAAAACTTGGCTTAAGCAAAATATTTATACTACAATGGTCTAGCACATCAAAAAACATTTTCTTCTAAGTCAAGTAAATCACTCATGAATACCCATCATAGAAAGATCAATGAAGATATAATGATGTCTTAGCCAATCAAGCTTCAACTTATGGTGCTCACATCACAACAAATACACAACAGATGCAAAAACCTTGAGTGATTAACAACCAAGCATAATGTTAACCTCTAATGCATTGAGCCATTCCTCACCAAAGAAAGTGTTTCACTCAAACTCAAAGGTGTATAGTGAGGTGTCAGTGTCTCTTTTACTCTACTATCACAATGTCACATAAATCAACTTTGTCCTTCATTTAAACACATCAAAACACATTCACAAGCAAGTTATCATCACAAGAAATTTTCAAGGCTTGTAACGTGGTTGGGCGAAGAAGAAAATTGGTTTTTCTAGACAACAAAATTCCTTGAGTTAAGAGAGTAAACAAATTTTTTCATAATTCAACATTAATCTCTCTTTTCTCCTTTTCACTTGAGAAACCACCTCTCAACTCAATCCCAACTTTCATTCATTGAAGCACATCCTTTCTCTCTTATTCTTTCTTCTCTTGCTTTACTTTCTCTTTTTTCTTTTTCTTTTTATTTATTTATTTATTTTTTTGAAAGAACAAGTAATATCATCCAATTTCTCAACAACCCCAAACTTGAACCTTTCTCCTATGCCATACAAAATATACTCAACTCAACTCAAGGCAAGGATTTCAAAGGGTGTTTTTTTCATATTCAGGCTCAAGGTTCAAAGGATAAAACATTTTTTCTCTTTTTGGGTTAAACTTTGGCATTGTCTTAAAAGGGAGAAGAACAAATGGCCTTGATCATTTGAAACAAGAAAGCAAATAGTTCAACAGAAAAACTTAGGCAAAATCAACTATGACTCCAAAGCAATAACATTCAACAACAATAAAACTCTAGAGCTTAACCTCTCACAGGTAAACTCAAGTTCCACAATTTAATAAACATCCTGCCAAGCATATTAATCACAATTAAAACCATGCATCTGTCTTAAACAACTATGAACATTCACCATCTGTGCTTAATAGCTAAATCAATCATTATCTCAACATGCATCTCAAAACAATAAAGCAAACACAAGACAATATTACTCATCAAACAATTTATCACCAAATCATTGCAGCAACTATTCATTCAACCAAGTACATAAGCAACTAAAATTAAAAACAAAATAAAATAACCAAAGTTCAAACAAGCATAAAAATAAAGTAAAACAAATCCTGATCTCGTAGCATCCATCAGTAGATGTTATCATTCATCGTTAGCCTCTGCTATAATAACATCCATTAGTAGATATTGTCATCTGAATCTTCATCATCATAGCATCCATCAATAGATGCTTTAATCTAGTAACATCCATCAATAAATGTTGTCAGTAACATCCATCAATAGATGTCTCGTAGCATAACATCCATCAGTAGATGTCGTCAGTCATCATCCTCTTCCATAGCAGCATCCATTAGTAGATGCTATCATTTATCATCCTCATCATAGCAGCATCCATCAGTAGATGCTATCATTTGAATCCTCCTAGCATCCATCAGTAGATGTTGTCATCTGAGTCCTCCTAGCATCCCTCAGTAGATGTTGTCATCACTGCCATCAGAGGCATCTGAATGTGCCACCCCCCACTAGCTTGGTCCTAGTCCCCAGACCAAGACATTCAATTGCTATGACGTCGGGAGAAGCAACATATAACCTAAAATCACTCAAATACACAAGCAAAATCAAATCAAAACCACACAATTAAATCAACTAAAAACACCAAATTCAGAAACTAGGTTGCCTCCTAGTAAGCGCTTGTTTAATGTCATTAGCTTGACACCATTATGCTCAATCCAGATTTTTTATGTTGGTGTTCTTCTTTCTTTCATCACACCAACATAACTTCAACAACTTCCTAGTCACCATCTTTACTCTCCTTGAATAAAGAGCCTCAATCTCAATAACTCCATTCTCTTTAATATCTTTAATCACCCATACATGTTCTTGTATTTCACTGGTTTTCCAGGTTTGAGTTCCTCATCTTCATGCACAAGGTCTTGGTGAGCTAGCTTATCTTCCATATTTGCCTTCTTTGTCTACTGTTGGCAGTCTTCTCTACTTCCAGACCCAAAAAGAGAGGTTCTGATGATCTTGTGCTCCTAGTACGAATTTTATCATGCATACACTAAAGAACATTGCACTAGAGCACCCAATTAGCCCAAAAAATAAAATAAAAATTAAAAACAATAAAAATAAAGAAAATAAAAAGATAAAGTTTAACTGGTTAAAAATCACACAAAAGTATAATTTAAACCACGATGGCGCCAAAAACTTGTTAAGACCTTAACAAGTGTACCAAACCGTATCAAGTAATATAAAATGGTAAGACCAAGTATCGTATCCCAAAAGACTCATGACACTAAACAATTCTGTAATTACTCAACTAATTAACACTCAAAAGAACATTTTGTTCGTTTTTTAATGCAAATGCAATAAAAATAAATATGAATGCAAATTGATCAATTGAGGCTAAACACTAGAATGAATGGATGATGTTGATAATATGAGATAAGTATGTTGTTGGGGTTTAGATTTAACCTTATTATCTTTCATGCATATAAGAATTCATCTTCTTCATTAAATTGTTAACGTCACTCTCTAAATTACTTAGAACCCGACCCCTTAGTGTAAAAAGCATATCCTTAATTATTAGACCACAATCCCTTGCATCTCTAATAATTAATTCTGCATTACGAACAAAAGCTTAAGACAACCAAACATCCTATCCCTATCCCTCGACAATATTTCTTTTGGGAGAAATTATCCAGATCTAGGTTTCTAGGTATTTCCCAATAACAAAGAAAATAAAAAATCATGCCATAAGTGATCAAAACATAGCAAACATAGAGCAAAGGAGAAAATCCCTAACAATTAATGAAAAAAACATATAATAATTCAAAACAAATCAAATACATGAAAGTTTTGAGGTTACATCTTCCCCAACAACAAATGAGTTTAGTTCTCCATCGTCATGGAGAAACTAGGTGTACAATGGAATGAAAGTGATAGAAAAACCATAGAAACTGAAGAGGAGAGCTCCCGCATCCAATTCTGCCTCCAGAGGATCGAAAAGTGTGTTTTTGCGCTTCTGCCGTCAAAAGATACAAACTCTAGGGCGAGCAAGTCCTTAAATAGATCAAAAATTGGCTCAATAGCCCAACACGCTAGCGCTCAGCGCCCCCACTTAGGGCAAGCAGGTGCTCTGCAGCAAGACAGGTTTGCGCTCAACGCCACTTAGGGGGCAAGCGGGCGCTGGTGCGAGAACGTCACCCCTTAGGTCCCCTGAAAGGGACAAGCAGGCTTCCTGCGTGACATATTGGCGCCGAGGGCCCCAAAAAAGGGCAACCGGGCGTCCTTCAGCCTACTGCAACCTTCTTTTCTGGTGCTTTTGCTATCCCTCTTGGGTTTTGACTCTGTGATGCTTTTGCTCCTCTTCCAAAACATACCCATAACCTACAAAATTAAGGGAATTTAGTGATAAAATCATTAAGTATAACCTCTACTCACTTATTCACAAAATTAAGCTAAAAACAAGAGTTCAAGCAAGCTTCTAAGTTAAAAAGAGTTGATTTAATATCCAAATTGCGTCACAGATAACGGTATATTCAATCGTTATCAATTTACCTAGACGAAATTGGGTGTTGACACTCTTATGTGAACAAAAGTTAGTTTTTATCCTTTCATGTAGTTTGTTGTCGTTTATCTAGGCAATCCTTGTTGTACCTTTCAATCAGTTCCCTACCACCTACCTTGGAATTTCTGATTAAACGTTTCACACAGCTTCCTATCGCCTACTTAAGTGGTTTTGGTTAAACCTTTCATGCAGTTCTCTAACACCTATCTTGGCGATTGAACCTTTCATGCAGTTCATTTCCACCTACCTAAGCAATCCGGGTGTAACCTTTCAAGCAACTCGCAACTTGCCACATATATGGACAACTCATTTATAACTTAGAAAAAATAATATGATTTATAAAAAGCAAGAAAGAGAGACAACCATTAACAGAATGTCATTTTTATTCAAAGTGTTCGATTTTTTACAAGTCTTTACAAATCGTGGCCTTAATATATCCAACCATACAAAAAAAAAACAATAATGACAAGAGAGAAATATCCTAAGTCATCTACTGGTCAGGTCCATTTTCAATCATGGGGTCGACAATGTTGTAAGAAGCTGACAGAATCACGAAATTTCCTGAGGTGTGTAAAGTCACTGTCCTTAAGGACTTATTCGCGGTGTGTTACGCAAGTCCCCCAGGATACAACAGGAACTTCTCATAATATTTTTGAGGATCTCAGAACTAGAAATGATCTCTAAACAGAGTATCAAAATAACGCAGAATATTTTTAGAAAAGGGAAAAGAGAAGAGAGAATGAGACAAAGGGAGAATGAGAGAAATACTTTGATGTGTTTTGGAATGGGAAAGAGATATCTATTTATAGAGCTAGGAAAGAATCAAGAAAATAAAAGAAATTAAAAAACCATAAATAATTTAATTAAAACTTGAACGTTGAATTGAAAGAAAAAAAAATGTTGCAGCACTTTAAATGAATTGAACGTTGTGATAAAAAAAAATTCCTTTGCCCATTAATAGAAATATAAACGTTGTAAACGTTTTCACTTTTGCAATAATAATAAAATATTATAACAATCCCCCACTTATTGCAAAAGAGAGATGGAAAGAAAAAAGTCTTTCACTCAAATAGTTCAAACATTAAAAGAAATATAAGAAACTTTTATTTTGGGTTTCATAGGATGTAATGCATCAGAGCTGGTATAACAAGCTATATGAACCAGTCTTAGATTTAGAAACTTAACACACAGTGTAGTTTGTATAGCAAGCTATATGAACCAAAGACACTTGACGTGTGTTAGAGGTTTATCAATCACAATACACCCCTACAATCCTTGTTGTTATCGCTGTGTTGCATTCACTAGGCCATGCGCGTGCCCGGTATTCATGAGTGCTTTAGAGATCATGCCACGATCTCATGCAAGCGGCCCCACTCGATACTCATATAGGTGATTTCATCAAGTGTATGCTGCAAATCATACACCACCCATAAGGGATATGAAAATCATTAAAAACTTTGTTTAAACTAAAATTCTTTCACCACATAGAATTTTAATGACAAAGTTTAGTCTCACAATATTGCAGTCTTTAGCACTTTCACACACACCATAGGAAGGGGCATAATTGATTAAAATCAATTTAGTGTTATCAAAACTACCAAGTGACTTGTTTTTACCCATATGAACCTTATTCATGGGATCTCCAATCACAAAGGTTGGGTTACCATCACTTGTTTGTTTGCAAGTGACTTAAGTCTCATTCCCCTCGATGTTTCTAATATCATTTGTCTTTCTAGGGGTTTTGTCAGAGGATCCACTAGATTCCATTCTGACTTCACATAATCGATGGAAATAGTTCCACTCTTTAGCAGCTGCTTCACCAAATTTTGTCTCAATTGTATATGTCTATTCTTTCCATTGTAATTCTTGTTTTTAGTTATAGCTATTGCTGATTGGAAATCACAGTGTATTGATACCGATGGGATTGGTTTCATTCCTAGTGGAATGTTCGCTAAGAAGTTTTTCAACTACTCAGCCTCATTACCAGCCATCTCAAGAGCAACAAACTCAGATTCCATTGTTGATCTTGCAATAATAGTTTTCCTGGTTGATCTCCAGCACCACCCTCAAGTGTGAATACATAACCACTAGTGGATTTTGTCTCATCTGAATCAATGATCTAGTTAGCATCATTGTACCCTTCTAGTACAATAGGAAATCCACTATATTCAATGGCATAATTCATTGAACCTCTTAAGTATCTCATAAGCCTAGCAAGTGCATCCCAATGTTCCTAATTTGGACATTGAGTGTACCTACTCAGTCTACCTACTGCATAAGCAATATCAGGTCTAGAAAAGCTCATCAAATGTAGTAAGCTCCCAATTATCTGGGCATATTGAGGCTGAGATAATGATTCTCCTCTTTTTTTTTCATTAATTTAGAATTAGCATCATAAGGGGTACTCACTAGTTATAAGTCATAAAACCCAAACTTCTTAAGAAGTTTCTCAATGTATTGTTCTTGAGATAGTAATATATTATCTCCCTTCCTTATGATTCTAATACCTAAAATCACATTGGCTTCACCCGTGTCTTTCATTTCAAATTTTGATTCTAGAAATAATTTAGTTCTAACAACAATTTCATTGCATGTACCAAAGATTAACATGTTATCCACTACAAGCATATAATGACACTATCACCATTTTCAGATTTAGAGTACACACATTTATCAGCATCACTAGGTGAAAAGCCATCACAAAGCAACACATTATCAAGTTTTTCATGCCATTGTTTGGTCCTTGTTTCAACCCATACAAGGATTTTAAGAGTTTGCATACTTTCTCCTCTTGACCAGGTACAACACACCCTTCAGGTTGAGTCATATAAATTTCTTCCTCTAAATCACCATTCAAAAAGGTTGTTTTAACATTCATCTTATGTATCACTAGTTTATGGATAACTGTTAGAGCTAATAACACTCGGATAGAGGAAATCCTAGTCACAGGAGAAAAAGTATCAAAGTAATCTATGTTGGGTTTTTGTGTAAAACCTTTTGCTACTAATCTTGCCTTATATTTTTCTATGGATCCATCAAGGTGATACTTTTTCTTAAAGATCCACTTACAACCAATGAGTTTTGCTCCTTTAGGCAAATCTACTAAAGTCCAAGTATCATTTTTCCGAATTGATTCAATTTCAGTCCTAATGGCTTTATCCCAATGTTTTGCATCAGGAGCACTAGTAGCTTCTACAAAGCTTGTTGGATCACTATCAACAAGATAAGTATAAAATTCATCTTCAAAGGAAGTTTCCTTTCTCTGTCTTTTACTTCTCAAATCCTCATTCATGGTATCACTATTATTATTATTGTTATCATCAACAGGTTGAGACATCTCACTAATTTTTAAGGGAAATACATGTTAAAAAAACTCAGCATTTTTCGTCTCCATTATAGAAATTCTATCAAGTATGTTACTTTTAACAACTAGAAACCTGTAGGCAGCACTATGTTCAGCATAACCTAAGAACATGCAATCAGCGGTTTTAGAGCCTATTTTCCTTTTCTTAGGATCGGGTAACATTACCTTAGCTAGGCACCCCACACTCTTAGATATTTAAGGTTAGGTTGGTAACCTTTCCACAACTCATAAGGAGTTTTACCGGTTTTCTTATGGGGTATTCTATTTTGTAAAACACATGTAGTAAGCAAGGCTTCTCCCCAAAGGTTATCAAGTGCATTAGCACTAACAAGCATAGCATTCATCACTTCATGGATAATTCCTTCTTTAACACAAAATTCATTAAACAAAACATATACTCACCACCTCTATCTAATCTAATCCTCTTAATTTTCTTATTCAATTGATTTTCTACTTCTGCTTTATAGTTTAAAAACACATCAAATGCTTCATCTTTGTGTTTGACTAAGTAAACTTTGGTGTATCTAGAAAAATCATCTATAAAGGTCACAAAATAATTTTTACCTCCTCTAGACATGGTTTGTTTCATATCAGCTAGATCACTATGAATTAACCCTAACAATTCAGTTTGGCGTTCTACAGAAAAACATGTCTTCTTTGTTAATTTAGATTCTACACATATATCACACTTACTACTCTGTTTATCATGCATATTAATCAATCCTAGTTGTTGTAATTTCAAAACATACGAGGAATTCACATGACCTAATCTAGCATATCATCTATCATACGAGTCAACAATATAAGCAGAAGAACTAGATTCATTCATAATTTCAAAAATGTTAAGTACAAAGAGACCTTGATCACAATATCCCTTCCCCACAAAAACATTATTTTTTGTCATAATGATCTTGTCAGACTCAAATGACACTTTAACCCCCACCTTTCCCAATAGTGCTACAGAGATTAAATTAACTCTTATTGATGGCACATGTAGCACATCACTCAAGGCACTTCTGTTTGAGAAGAACTTTTCCTTTTCCCAGAACAGGAGTGGTGCTGGAATCACCGAGGTAGACGTGTTCTTCTCCATCCCCTACAGTAGTGTAAGAGGTAAAGGCACTTCTGTTTGCACAAATATGTTTGGTAGCACCAGAGTCTACCCCCCCATTTGCTCACATTGGTCATTAGATTTACTTGAGAAACGAACGCAGCAATAATGTCATCTCCTTTGGCTATATTTATCCTAGGAGGATTGTCGTTTCTTACTCTACGCCAGATGGGTTTAGATTTATTAGGACGGGATTTAAGAAAATTATTTTTCATTTTTATGATCAGGTTTGTGTACGTACCTTTTTAGAGTAGCAACAACTTCATACATGTCTAAAAGGGTGGACGCGCGTTCTTGCCAACACCAAAAGTTTTGTCCAGAGAAAACCTCGACTTTTGACACGTCCAGAAGTGATTTCGCGAAGGCCGTCTGAGTTCCAGAAACAAAGGTTTGGCTCTCTGAAGGCACGTTGTTGATGTCAGCTATAAGTCTTTAAGATTGTGCGGTGTGTTGCGCAAGTCCCCCAGAATATTTTTAGAAAAAGGAAAAGAGAAGAGAAAATGAGACAAAGGGAGAATGAGAGAAATACTTTGTTGTGTTTTGGAATGGAAAAGAGATCTTTATTTATAGAGCTAGAGAAGAATCAAGAAAATAAAAGAAATTAAAAAACCATAAATAATTTAATTAAAACTTGAACATTGAATTGAAAGAAGAAAAAAAACGTTGCAGCACTTTAAATGAATTGAACGTTGTGATAAAAAAAAATTTCGTTGCCCATTAATAGAAATATAAACGTTGTAAACGTTTTCACTTTTGCAATAATAATAAAATATTATAACAAGCAGAGGGGCTCACTCTAACAGTCTCTTCATTAGATGTGTCTCGGGTCGATGTGTCTCCACCACGAGTCCTTTTAGGTTGGAAACTCGGGTATCCTCGACCCTCTTTGCTTGCTCGACCATTTGGTTCCTCAGTTTGCGGAACATATCCCCATTTGTCCCTATCTCAGTAGTATGTTGGGTCATGTAACCTATAAACACCATAAAATTTTCAAATTAACTAAAAAATATTCAATTTACATGTTATTTTACACTTGCCAGTAATCGATTGAGAGGATAAATAAACCCTAACAATGTTTTTTGTGGGTAGTTTATGAGGAATCTTCTATAGGATTCCAACAATCCTCTTATCCTCCTCAGACACTATCTCCTTTGGCCAGTCCTTATACCTTAAAGGGTTGTTTATTCATCTAAAAAGTATGATTGACCAATTGGATTTACTACCACCCTAAAGAAGTCATTTTAAACTTCTTAAACAATTGGGAGTATACTCAAGCACACAAGTTCTCGACCTACTCACTAAAGGCAATCAAGTAATAAGATATCTTGGTCGAGTAAGATAAAAATGCAAGAAGCATTCAAGTGACGGTGACAACTAAGTTATTGAATCTCTTGGTCAAGTAAGATAAAAATGCAGGAAGCATTCAGGTGACAACACAGAGGTAAAAGGCCCAACATACTAATCTAAATGCTAAAGACAAACCCAACTATTTGGATGGAGTTGCATTGCTGCAACATTTAAAAGACAGAGGACACCCGTTGTAAACTTGTCAAACATGGAGCCATAAGAATAAACACATATACTTCTTCCTCGTATCCCTCTCAACCATAACAAACATTATCCATAGCATTCACCCTCCTCAATGATACTATATCATGAGACACCCCACTTTCAAATATATATATATATATAATCTGACCACGAAAAGTGCTTCCTCATCAATGAATCTATCCGGTCATATTCTTCCTATAAGGTAACTCACTGTCGGCTTGATGAGATCCTCCCTATTATTATAACATTACACTAATTACATATATTCTATTAATTTTGTAAGTATAATGGCTCGTCTCCTTCCTGAATTTGAATTCGCTAGTGTTTTAGATTTATCAAATATGTTAGTTTAAAATAATTTTACTCATTGTATTATGATGTTTGGGATGACAAGTCTCCATGAATAAATAGATTGACTATATTTAAATTTTGATATTAGATTTGGGACAGTACACACTGTTCCACTACTCTTAATATAGAGAGTGAAGAGAGATATATATTGAGTGTTTAAAGCTTTTGCATCTTTCCATCTTTAAGAAGAACAATGTCATATTCCATAATTTAAAAAGTGTACTACTTTCTATGAATAACGGCTGCATCTTCTCACATCAATGTCTTCTTTTGCATTTGCAGACTCTGAGAATGACATGCAGCTCAATACAAAAACAGGTCATGTAAATTTTTTGTATAATAATTAACAGATCACAACCTTCTTGACATCACACAAGCTCAATAATATTTGCAATGGTATGATTTAATACCAGCCCAAGAAACAACTATGGGACCACATTCTATCAGCCAATTCTGTGTAGAATCTGTTCCTACTTAAGAATTTGTACTTATCAATACCCAAAAGTTTTCCTTTTTTTTTTGAGGAAAAATCTCAATTCAAACTATATATGATCTATTTCTAAAATAACTGATCTGCACCTGGCGTGCAAAAATGATTTGAAATCTACAATTATCTATTTAGAGATCATATTATCACTTAAATTCTGTCTACTTGTCTCCTAAGATACCAGAATATGGTACACGTGTATTAAGCGTACCCTATATTCAGTGGCAGAAATTAAATGGCACACTACTCAAGAATTTATTGACCAATCAAAATTGTGGTAAGAGATATGAACTGGTCCACTATCTCCCAAGAGATGTGTCACAAGACCAGCCTTATTTGGATCCAAGTAATTAAGTATCCACTTCAATATTTCTTTCTCTGGTCCAAAATCTCCACTGAACCTGCCAAAGTGTTAAGAGAGTCATAAGAATGGAGCTAGGAAAATTTAATGAAGTCAGAACTACTACTCTAGAAAAAGTAATGACTGCTTAATTACCATTTGAAAATCCGAGTTAGATAAACAGTTCTCTTCTCCAGGTCCACTTCAATTCCATCATTCTCAAAGAACTCTCTTCCAGCAACTCTTAACTCATCTACAACTCTATGCGGTGAGAAGAATCTAATTTTTGGGCTGGATTTTGTACCATTACAAAGTCCAAAATGCAATAACGGATTCAACTTGACCAGAGCAACCTGCAATTTGTCAGGAACAGGTTAACTACATTCATATATCCAATCATAGTAACTATAAATGGCAAGAAGTAATTCTTAAGATATGGTATAGAAATTTAATGTTAGGATACAAGGACGAATGAAAAACTAATACAGAAAAGTTAAGATCGCATTTCAGTGTAAGAAACTTCCTGAAAAATAAAACACATGTTTTTAAAATGCTATCATAAACATAATGCATAACTGAAAAAGAAAAAAAAATAGTTATTTTACCTCTAACCGCTTGTCTCCTGTGCTAAAGGGCTTTACTAAGGAATACGGTGACCTCCGATTGCATCTGAGGATACCATTTTTTATACTGTTAAGAGAATAAGGATGCCCTCCAACCACATACTGAAAATCACTGAAGAAGGATCTCCTATCAATTACACCTTCCGGACACCCTACGCTGATAACAGCATGGATGACCATAGCATTATATAAATTTAAGAAGAATGCAAGTTTCTCGTTTTCTGATAGTTCCAAGAGATTCACACGCTGTAGATCCTGAGTCATATTTACATACCTGCAGTTAGAAGGAAAAAAAAACATGACAAACAATAGATGGGATCACCGCAAAACAAACAATAGGCATTGCAAACTTCACAGTCGACGAAATCACAAAATTATAAACGATTAATAAGTGAATATATTTGCAGAACATTTGCATTCACCATATGCAATAACAAAACAATAAAATATAAGAACTCAGCATAAAGTGTTACCATACCTACGAAATTCTTCGCTTTTGCTAATGGCCTCATAATCAACATGTTGCCTGTCATCAGAAGCATAAGACTCAAGAATGGCAGACATAATCTTCGCAAGCCTACTGCATATTGCAGCTGCTGCCTTTGGTTCGCTGTCGTTTGTGGTACCTCGAAAATTAAAACATCTGGGGATAAAAGGTTCATGCTCAAGGAAACGATATAAATGATTTCCCTCTTCAAAATCTTTTTCCCTGCAGAATAAAGTTACCAGTTCCAGTAAGAAAATTATCAAAAGATTGTGATCCATATTAAAATGAGTCCAGCTTATTAGGCTCAAAAGCTCTTTTCTTACCCGAAAACATGATGGATGAAGTACTTCTTGGATAATTGTTGTCCGATTTCAACAGCCTAAATATTTTTTTGGAATACAAACATTTTAAAATCAGGGTGTTGGGAGATAAACCATACACAATGGGGATAAAAGACGGGATACAATACAAAAAAAAAGTACATCGCAGAGAATACAATATAAATAAATTAAAGATAGTTCGACATTGTCTATGTTCATGAAAACACCTTAACAAATATTCGTTATCTTAGTTAAACGACCGTTTCATTAGAAAATTTAAAAAACCTTTCCATCCCCTACAAACCTGAGCTCTTTAGCTACAAGGAATAATAACATTTTTTTTTGTTCAATAAAACTTTTAAAAGACTATCTCACACAGTTTTTGCTTAGGTACATGACTTCCCTCAATTACTTGAAGTAACTATTTTCTTTGTTAGGACAGCCTGTATTTACAGTGGTGCGAATAATTTCTAAAAGATTGCATGATAAACTATTTCTTACACTTCTAAGAATCACAAAATTTAAAAAGTACCTTACACAGATGCCAATTAACATCACCAATTGTCCCTTATTAATTGATTATATACAAAAATCCACATATTAGATGTTCTAATAACTTTTACAAAAATATTTTATTGAAAATTTATAATCAATATTTGTAAGACGGCAGATCATGAGTTACCGAAACAGAAGAGGGGATAACTATTTAAAAGTGGAACATAAAATATCATATTCAGAGAGTAATATTTAAAGAATTGAAAAACCACAGTGACCTGCCAATCCTTCACCACAAAATATTTTTTGTTAAAATACCTCAAAAATAATAAAACAGCCATAATATCTCTTGTTTGTGGTTGAATTTATCTAAATGATGCGCACGTAGTTGCCTTTGAAGTAGATGATTGCGTAATTTTCCCACTACCACCTTGTGTTATCATTAGTTTAGATGCACTACTCCAAATGAATTAAAAGCCGTTGAATATTTGTTTATTTAAAATGGAGAAAAATCAATGAGAATTTTAGCCATTGACGCAGCCTAAGTGGCTGGTTATCAAGATGCCGTGCCGAACGAGCCAAGCATGACTTTGTATGAAACTAAAAATGAATATTTCGTTTTATTTACTGATTACTATTTTATTTAACCATAAAACATCCCGTGACATACCACAAACTAGCAGCGGAAAAAGAAAAAAAAAAAGAAAATTGAAGATAGGATTGAAAATTTCAAAATATGTAATGTGAGTTTGTTTGACTGTTCAACTGGATGTGATCAGCACTAGGCAGCCAACACATTTCCCATTGTGCATGGGACCCCTTTGTGTAACTAGGTTTGACTTTACAAATTGTTTAAGCTCATCAAATTTCAAACTTAAACCTTGTCACATACTACCCTACCTAGGGCCCCCCCGTTAGCAGTAGCATATTACATACCACATAACCAATTTTAGTAGCAATCTTTAAATTTGACCACTTCAAAAAAAAAAGTTTGAGATTACAAAATGAATAAACATTAGCAGTCACATTAAAGAAAATATATACATATATCAGTTAACATTTTATCTAATACCATTGGACTACGTCCAAAACCTACCCATCCCCACTTCTATTTGGCATAAACATTCGTTCTAGAGCCGTTTTGAACCTACTGTCTTAATAAAATATTACACATCTATACTAGTTAGGCCTCATCATTTGAAAACCAAATCATAACCTTCCAAAACACGAGCATTGTTATGATCGTACTGCCCATGTGTGTCATTATTACATCTTATGCTTCTTTGCCATATCCAAAAGCTTCTACCCGAAACACAACCAAAAGCCTCGTTCTTTAATAAGAGAAAAATTTAATACCCACAACCTCCTTCCCTTATCTCCACATACCTCACTCGTTGCGGCTTGATAGCTTACTTTCTCAATTTCCCCATTTTTCAACAATTTATTCCCACAATTATAATTATGTATTTTATTTATCTATTAACTTACCAATGACATCTAATATTAAAACATTAATTAATAATACAATAAAATGTCATGTCCATAAGTATATATATTCATGCCGACGTGACGGTTTATTAGAATCGAAGTTATAATTAAAATTATATAAATATAATTTATAAAAAAATTGAAAAGATATTAAAACTATACTTATGTTATTATTATTCTAGTTTAACTTAATAGAAAAAATATGTTTTTTATTGGTTAAATTTATCTATCAATTAAAGCTTAATAAAAAATATAAAATTGTGATTGAAAACCATTAAAACCAAATATGAGCTTTCATCAAATTTCATGATCTTTTTATATATTAAATTTATGATGTCTAATTACTTATAGAAGTGTATTTAAACTAAATGCGTTGATCTACCAAAAAATTTGTTGGTAAAAAATCGATTAAGAGTGATACCGTGACTGTTAAATATTCATAAAATATTGTCGTATACAATAAGAATACCTATACCATACCAGTATAGCGATGAAAAATGGAAAAATACAGAAAAAAAAAAAGTAGGCATAGGGTGTACGAAGGAAAAACGTACCTCGTTACGCGCGCAGTGGAAGTGCTGAATCAGCGCCTCGACCAAGTCGTTTCCTTCGAAGCAGTTGTTAACCATTTTCATCCTGCGCAACCTGTCCTGAATCGGCAACCTCAGCCGCAGAACCCTAACCACTCCAACCATCTCGTCCTCGCGATCGTCCTCTGCACAATCAAACCCGTACGCCGGCGGCCATGGCGCGTTCCCATCGGCCGCCTTCCCGCCGAGCATCTCCGCCACTCTCCGGTCGAACTCCCCGCTGTTCCGCAGCGAGTTCAGCGCCACCAGCCCTCCGATCAGCTTCTCGTTGAAGAAAATCTGCGGCACAGAACCAGTCCCGGTCCTCTCGCGCAGCTCCCTCTCCCTCTCGCTGAACACGTCCACGTTTATCTCCACGAACCTCAGTCCTTTCTCCCTGAAGAAGCTCCGCACCGCGGTGCAGTCTCGGCAGTTGGACCGAGAGAAGAAGCTTATGCGTCCTCTCAACGACGCCTCCTCCTCCTCCTCCTCTGGCTTGGCCGTCACCACAACCTTCACCCCGGAGAGGTTAAACTCCGTCACTCCTCGTTTCTCGCCCACGCCCTCGCCGTCGTTATCCTCCTCCACGGACTGGCGGAGCGAGGAGACGCGCTTCACGATCGCAGCGGAGAGGTCGCTGCTCCGCTGGCGGAGGAAGCTTCCGACGGAGAAGGTGGGCAGGGCGACGTCGTTTTGGTTTGATTGGAAATTCTGCGGCGGGACTGGCATGGGAAGGAGGGAGTGAGGGTGGACTAGCGTTACTCGTCTGTCACTGCGGACGTCATCACCGCCACAACGGTAATGTCTTTCAATTTTGTTGGTAACAGATTCGTAACCGTGATTTTGAGTTGAAGCGATGTTAGGATTGTGTTGGTTATGAGGTTGTTGGGTGGTTGTTGGATTCTCGATTTCTGAGCCCATTATGGAGAGAGAATCATAGAAGAAGGATTGTTATGAAAAAGGTTGAAATTGATGGGGTTTTATGCAGTTAAGGATTTCAAAATAACATTACATTAATACCAGATTGATTTTAAAATACTATATTAGATTCAATTGAACTTTGAGCTTTGAACTTATAGGCACAGAAAAATATGGAAAAATAAAACAACTTTTATAAATTGAAACTAATTATTCACTATTTAAAATTACAATTTCTTGTCTTACAAAAATTCTTATATAAAATTTGTACAAACGAAAATGTAAGAAAAAGTCAATTTTTTGGATGGTTACGTTAATCTTTTATTCAATAATAATTCTTTGTAATACATTCCATCTTCTAAAAATATTAATTATTAAAAATAATGTGAAGTTCAAATTTTACACGTTATCTTTTCTTAAAACAAAATATTTGGATCCGAATTGTTCTATTAGTGGGCACTTCAGAAATAATGTATGAAATATATGTTTGACTACTTTAAAATTAAAATTAAAATAAAATTGAAGAATAAAATATATTAATAATATTTAATTAGAAAATCAGTTATTTGTATTGTAACAAACTTCACTAGTAAAAAAAAGTTTTTAACGTGCTTAATGTCTCGATTTTTATAAAATCGAAACATATTATAATATGGTGACATTTTTGTAATTAAGAAGAACTTATACACTTCAGTTTACTAAGAATCAAAGCTTATGCACTCTACTGTCTCGATTATCTACGAAACTGAAGCATAAAACTGAATGTTCATTCTCTGAAATCGAACGTTCAGCTTCGGTCTTTTCTGAATCGCGACTTAAAGGCCTTACTGACTCGATTATCTACAAAATCGAAGCATAAAATCGAATATTCATTCTCTGAAATCGAACGTTCGGCTTCGGTCTTCTCTGAACCGTAGCCTAAAGGTCTTACTGACTCGGTTATCTACAAAATCGAAGCATAAAACCGAACGTTCATTCTCTGAAACCGAACGTTCGGCTTCGGTCTTCTCCGAACCGCAGCCTAAAGGCCTTACTGACTCGGTTATTTACGAAATTGAAGCATAAAACTGAATGTTCATTCTTTGAAATCGAACGTTCGACTTCGGTCTTCTTCGAACTGCGGCCTAAAGGCCTTACTGACTCGCATACTTACAGAACTGAGGCAGTAGGTCCTATCAAATGCTGACATTCTCTGAGACTGAATGTTCATTCTCTGAGACTGAATGTTCATTCTCTGAGACTGGATGTTCATTCTTTGAAATCGAACGTTCCAATCCATTTTGTCGACCTCTATGCTTTCGGTCTCCTACGAACGATGTCATTGGGCATTTTTTAGCTCTTTAGGCATCGATTATCAGATAAACTGAGTTAGTAGTGTTCTTACTACCTCGATTATTTGTGGAACCGAGGTAGTAGCTCTTTCACTGCTTGAAACCTGAAAAGAGTTTACATAGTTTTCTTCTTCCCCTAACGTGCGCCTCCTCATTCTTCTTCTTCCCCTCCATACTGCACTATTTTTCTTCTTCTCGCACAAAAGCGTCTTCCTCTCTCATCTCCCATGTGCCTTCTTCTCGTGTTCATCTTCCAACCTAGCTCATCTTTCCGTGTGCAAATAGAGTCTCCTGCATTGTATTGGAACCTTGAGAGAAGGAAGAAGATGTCAGACGCGTTCTACAACAACTTCAGTGATTGGAACCTTGAGGTTCTATTCTTCCCCCTTTCTTTGTCTTGCAGGAGAGGGTTGCTAAGGGGCACCTATCTTCTTCCCCTTTTCTCACTAGTTCTAGGTTGGTATTGCAGAGAGGGGAAACACCAATTTTTTTTCCTATTGTTGGTTTCTCTCAATAAACCCTATTTAGAGGTTCTATTCACAATCTCTTCTCTCTACCATTTATCTAGAGTGAACCCGTGAACCCAGAAGCTTCAAGCTTCATTCTTCTTCCTTTCTCGCAGACAACTAACTTGGGAGGATCATCGATGGCACTACGATGGCAGCGAAAGAATGGCGATGACGCGACTAGGGTGTGGCGAGGGCGCGACAAGGGCACTGCGATGGCAGTGAAAGAATGACGACGACGCAGCTAGGGCTTGGCGAGGGCGCGACCCGTTCGGTTCAGTTCGAACCGTTCGATTCAGTACGAACCGAGACCTAAAATAAAAAAAAAATATGCATGCTACTGCCTCAGTTACATAAGAATCGAGGCAAAATCCTATTCCTTTTTGCCTCAGTTCGTAACCGAGGTGAAAAGCCTATCTTTTTTTGTCTCGCCTATATATGTCTCGGTTGTGAAATTACTGCCTATAAACGAAAATAACGGATGCTCCTTACTGCACTAGTGTGTGTATATATATGTTCTTGTTTTTTTCTTATAACTTTAACTTATGATTTCCAATTATTAATTATTAGTAATGCAGCATGAAAAATGGTTCCAATCATTTCCTTTTATATATAATATCAAATTCAACCATGATTTTATGTAGTTTAGTTTGACTTGTAAAAAAAATTGTTTATACATTATACTCAACATTATTTTCAATAAGAAACTCTCACAATAAAAAGGACAGTTACGTGCTTTTGTTTAGTTAAATTGAGTCTTATCTTTTGGTTTAAAAATGAATTTATTTGATTTTAAACAGCCTTAATTAATGTAAATGAAATCAATAAAAAAACAATTAAAATGACTATAATATATGTAATGTTGACTGGGATTGTAACTGTGTAGCGCTGACAAGTTTGAAGAGTAAAATAGATTGAGAAACAATAAAAGATGAACAACAGACAGAAACCGTCTTAACCCCCAACTAACCAACAAACTACACTACATTATTATTCATGTCCAATATTAAAACATGAGACTCGTGCTAAACCTCAAGATTCACGACATTTTTTGAGTTAACTTCATATTTGCCATATTCATGCATTCACCTAAGAAAATCTGCAAAACCACTCATGTAACTCGCAACTACTTTACCCATAATGCATAAGAATATGAGTTTCAATTTTTTTTTCGTAAATTTTTAATTTTTATATATAGTTTGCATAATTTGTGGGTTAATTGAAGTTTACTTATAATTTTTGTTGGAAGTATAGAGATAAAGATAATTTAGAGTATATAAGTAGATGTAGAGTGTCAAAATGGGTCACAACCTGCGAGTCAACCCAGTCCGTCATGGGTTCAGATCGGGTTGGGTTTGAAAAAATTATATTTTTTTATGCGGGTTAGATTTAAACCCGACTCATTTAAACCTGGTTCATGCGGGTTGAACCTGTGGTGGGCCGGGTTGGCCCACCAACCCGCTTACCTAATTTTATTTTATTAAAATTTAATTTTAATTTTATAAAAAAATATTTATTATTTTTTTTTTGCTTGAAAAAATTATTTAAGTTCCATATTTTCAAAATTAATTAAACATCCATGTTGGGAGTGAAATTTGTTTAGATTTGAATTATATAAAGTTTGTAATTTTTTTATTTAAAAAAAATTGTAATTAAGTGGACTAGTGAGCCAACCCGTTTTTACCCACCAACCCGTGGTGGGTCGAGCTAGGTTTGAATTTTTCTGGCTCACTAATAAATGAGTCAGGTTGAGTTGACTCACTAAGTGACCAACCCGTGGTGGGCCGGGCCGGGTCGAGCTGGGTTACCCGTTTTGACAACTCTAAGTAGATGCAAACCTTACTTTACAAACTGGTTTTTTGAGGTTTTAGAGTCTATCTTCTTTGTTGGGTATTTTATTTCACAAGCTATCGGGCCGCTATCGGATCATCCAATAATGTCTAGTCTCACGCTAGTTTGCATAATTTGTGGGTTAAATGAATTTTACTTATAATTTTTGTTGGAAGTCTAGAGATAAGGTCAATTTATAATATATAATTGGGTGCAAACTTCACTTTACAAAACAGTTTTGTAGGGTTTTATCTTATCTTAATGATATTTGTTGTTTGTTTGATATATTGTTTCATTCCCTATAGGACCACCCATTAATGTTTAGTCTCACGCTCGAGATGTATATATGTCGGTCTGAGAGAGGTATGTTGAAAATCTCACATCCACTATATAAAAGACTAATTTAAAATATATAAATAAATGTAAAACTTACCTTACAAATCTTAGAAATCAGTTTTGTATGATTGAATTAGGCTTAAAGTATATTTCTTAACAATTCTCATAAACTACTCACAACTCATATCTTGAAATCTAATTTACCCCAAATTTAAACCTTTTCTATTTATTTAATGGATTTAGTAAATTATTATTATGTAAATTGATGTTGAGATTTTTTATATGTAGAGATATGAAAATGATGTTCTTGATGAGACGGGGCTCGAAGAGGCTGATCTTGGGAGAAAGAAAGTGTACTTTCCTCTATCCCATAATTGCTAAATGCACCTCCACAAGTTTTGAGATGCCATTTTACCTTTTGGTGTTTGAATAATATGGTTGGGTAGGAAGTGGTGAGATTTGGAGGTAAGAAGAGTCGTATTTACTGCAATAATTTATGTGGG
This sequence comes from Vigna reflexopilosa, assembly GCA_027742785.1. Classification (NCBI taxonomy): domain Eukaryota; kingdom Viridiplantae; phylum Streptophyta; class Magnoliopsida; order Fabales; family Fabaceae; genus Vigna; species Vigna reflexopilosa. Next base: position 22,288,314 of record CM050929.1, read on the forward strand.
TGCAGCTGATGAAAATTACCATTTACTACAATTGGAAATTTAAATTAAAAAAAATTATAATTTTGAAATGAAAGGTAACATTTTGGTAGTTATGCCATTTTTCATATCTATGGCCCAAAACCCATAAATCATTTTCCCTTTCTTTTAAAATTTTGATTTCTTTATGCATTGAATATGTAAAAAAGTGAAACTCCCATTCTTAATTTCTCCAAAACTTTTGACCACCTTATTCCATGGACCAATACCACATCATAACAATGCAATGCAAACCTCAATCATTATAGTAACCATTTTTTATCTCTTCATCACGCCTCTTGTTGGCACAAATAATTTGAAATTGGTATGAATGGAAACAAAATTCATATCATAAATATTTCCAAGTAATCAACATCAGTATTTAATAACTTATTTCTTGGGTACAAATATCATGATATTTTACTTATAAATACCTCTATTTGCTAACATTTATTAGTAAATTTTATTTGAGTATTTTTTTTTAAATTAAATGACTAAAATAAAATCATAAATTAAATAAATATTAATTATGGAATAATTATTTAAAATTTGAATTTAAATATTTCTATTTTTTTTACCTATTGAAGTTATTTTATAAAAGATTACTTTTTTAAAATTTATATTTAGACGTAACTCATTTAAATTTATTTTTTTAAGAAGACCAAATTTATATACATTAATATTTTATTGGGTAATTTGATTTCAACTATACTAAAAAATTATAATTATTTATATAAGTTTATATTTTGATGATATTTTTTATTAAATAATTTGATTTAAAATTAAAAAAAATTCATAAGTATCGTATATCAACAAGTATGAAAAAACCCACAAATATATATTTTTATAGATACTTGACAAATAACAAAATAAATAATAGATTAAATTTTTCAAATAAGACGGATAACAGATAAGTTATACTCATACACAATTCAATCAATTGTCATTTCTACACACAATGATCAAATATAAAATTTTTCAGATTACTTCTCCCTCCACCTCATTGAGTTCAGCCTGCACCTCCCTTTATTTATATATTTCCAATTGTACCCCTGTCAGAGAATCTTTTGCTTTCAAAAAAGTTAACTCATTCAATAACAAAAATCAAGCAACAACTCTTGGTCTTTTGCTTCATTTCAGATTTGCAAACCCTACACCCCTTTCTCCTACCTTCCTCCTCTTTGCGCATTTCATATCTCAATGCCTACACCCATTTCTTTCTCCTCTATTCTGGCGCTCCTCCCCTCCTCCTTTCCTCCCCTCATCCCTCATTTTTGACCATTTCTTTTTAAGGTCTTCTCGCGGAGTGCTCTTCCCCTCCTCTCTGGTTTGGTGGTTGTGTGGTGTTGGTGTCATGGCGAGCTGTAGCAATGGTTTTTCTTCTTCTCACCCAGTTCACATCAAGCGTCCAAGTTGGTTATTGTGATTTCCTTAAGCTGCTCATTGTATGATATAGTATATAATGCATGATGATGGTTGTAGTGTGATAAAATGCTTGATATGTTGTTATTCTTGCATTTGTGCTTGATTTGGGGTTGTGGATGTTGGATCTAGGGTTGTGGGTGATGGATATGAGAGGGAGGCCTTAACCGCACTTGGAATTGCGGTTAAGGCCCCGTCGCACTTGGAAGTGTGGTTGAGAGGGTTGCCGCAATTGAGATGCGGTTGAAGTTTGCCACACTTGAAGCTACAGTTGGTGTTTGCGTGCAATTGGATGAAGTCGCATTTGGAAGTGTGGTTGATGAGCGTCGCAGTTGGAACTATGGTTGGTGTTTCGCTGAAGTTGGAATTATGATTGGTGTTTGTCGAAGTTAGAGTTGCGGTAAAGCTTTTTTTTCTTTTTGCGCTTATGAAATATTATGTTAGTATATTAAAGTTATTTTTGTTAATATTTTATATACTTTTATTGTTAATATTTTATATGTATATATTCTGTAATTTTAATTTTGATGTTATGTTTTATGGTTAAATAATATTTAATATGTTTTCAGAATATTTTTTGCTTTTTTTATTTGTTTATTAATTTTTTTGAATTTGTTGTTAATATTTAATACAATTTTTTTTTAAAAATTTAATATTAAAAATAAATATAAAAAAATACTAAATAATATACAATATCAAATTCGAATTTACAACAAATCAAATTAAAATTTAATTAAATATAATAAAGAAAAAAAAATAGGTAACCGTAATTGGAAGTGTGGCTACCATCCACCGTAATTCGGAGTACGGCTACCACTACGACAAGCATTCCGCCGAGCTTCCAATGCTGGCAGCTACTCAATCGTCATTCCAAGTGCCCCATCCTCTCCTCCGCGCTTCCAACGTCGACAGCCACTTAAGCACCCATGAACAATGACATTCAAACAACGAGATTCAACCAAGCGAGATTCAAACAACAAGATTCAACCAACAACGAGATTCAACCGAAGCACATCACAGATCCAACCACACAATCATACCATTTTCATACACAATATCAAGCATACCATCATACCATTTTCATACAATGTGAAAGTAAGGTTGGGGAAAGAAACACCTACCTAGACGCCAAGCCAAACAACCACAGAGAGACGAGGAAGAAGTATCACTGCACCTCACCAGCACTAGATCGACCACCACGAAACGGAACACTGATGGCAAATGATGGCCGCGATAAAGGCTTTGTTAGAGGGAGAAGACAGTTTGCGGAGGGAAAAGAGAGGGAGAAGGAGAAAAATGAGAATGAAGTGCGACAAAGAATTCTGTAATGAGAGAGGAACACAAGGGGTGTAAGGTTTTTGGGTCTTAATGGAAACAGAATCTGATGCACGTAGTCAAAGATTCTTCTGTGTAATCTGAACTTTTGACCGGGACAAACATGAAAATTTCAAAAACGCTGGAAGTGCAGGAAGATAGATCTAAGGTGCATGGAAAATCACTCAATTTTATATTGTTATTAGTAATTTGTGTCTAAACATTAATTTTTTATTTTATTTTAATTGTTTTAGGATTTCTAGTGATGTTTTTATTGTGGCTTTGGCATGGGGTTTTTGTGTGGTTGGGGTGCATTTGATTTAGGTGTTAATTACCAAGTATAATATATAAGCAACAATTGTTGATGGTTTTGAGAAGATAAGAGTGGTAGCATGATGAGTGAGTGTTGTGTTAGGTGTGATCCGAGGAAAGATCGAAAGTGATTGGAGGCTATTCAATGATTGTTAAAACTAGGTGTTATTTTTTTTCTAACAATAATAAAACTAATTCTATAAATTTTGGTACAAGTGATCGATATTACAATTTATAGGTAATGTGCATTAATAACCCTTCTATATTTATCATCAAATTGAGGTTACTTTATATTTGTAAATGATGTTTTAGAAATATTAGGTAACTTCATTCCATATATGGCTCATAATAGCACTTTCACACTTTTACATGTTGTGGTCCTATATACAATTTTAACTACAAATTAACTCTTTTATAATTTTCAAACTTTTCATTACTTATTTCCATATTCAATATTTTGCTTAATATCTATGCATTCACCTACACACATCTTTCATCAAATGTCTATTCAAAATCGACTTAATCAATTATATTTTAGAGTCAAAATTAAAGAAAATTGATAAAATTAAATATAGTAAAGTCAGTGTTGTCTTAAACGATATTAATGTAATTTAATTTTAATACTTATATTTATTTAAATTAACTTTAATTTAATCAATATTAGTGTAATTGTTTTAAATATTTATTTAAATTAATATTAACTTAATAGATAGTAATATAATCTATTATAATATTTATTAAAGTTAATATAAATTTAATCCATATTAATTATTTTAGTTAATTAATCCTAATTTTATTTATTTAAAATAGTATAAGTTTAATCAATAGTAATATAATATTTATTTAAGTTAATATAAGTTTAATTGATAATTTTCCTGAGAATTTAATTAACGTTCCATTAATTAATTTGTACTAATAGATATTGCGGTATATTATAATCAAATTTAAATGAAAAATATAAAATAATTGAATTAAAGATATATTATTTAATAATAATTTGACCCAGTAAAGCTTATATGGTAAATCTCCCAAAGTAGAAATAACTCATATGAGTTGCCTATTAGGGTTTTTCTTAACTAATATTTTCTTATAGCAATGAGTGAAATTGGATGGAAATTTGATTTTGTTCTGTAGTGAAGTGCTTCCTCGGTGTGAAACATGTTAAAAACATGCTCTTAAGGAATTTTTGTAGTAATTTAAAATATACTTTTAGAAAGGTCACGTGTGGACATGTGCACGTTAAATTATTAACGTTTCATTAACGGGGGTGTGGCTACATGGCCTACATCTAAATAATATAAGAACAAAGTTATGCATAATACTTAGGTACAATGTAAATGCAATTATTTTTATAAATATTTTAACCTTTGAAATATACCAATTAAATTATTTTAGTGAGGGATTTTTTTTCACTAATTCATTAAGTTAGAGAATAATATTTACAGTATATTTATATATTATAATTTGATTTTTTAACGAATGTCTTAAGAAATTAAAACTCAATATTACAATCAGAGTTTGTGTGATGTTTCCATTCATCTCTATGATTCATATTATATTTCTAATAAATATTGGATTTTTAACACATTCTCAAACATTAAAATATATATATATATATATATATATATATATATATATATATTTATTGGATGGTCCGATATCAGATCGTAAAAATTTTAATATTTATTCTCACTCTAAAATACAAATATGTTAAGTGTGAATATTTACTACTAATCTAACAAAAACTTTAATAATAGATAATATAACAAATTTTATTAAGATATGATATGCAAGTAAGTTTATGTTTAATGTAATGTTATAAAACTAAATTCTAAAATATGATTTACATCATATAGTATAATTTGACTTTGCATCTAAATAATGTAGAATTTAATATATATATATATATATATATATATATATATATATATATAACCACTTTTTATTTTAAATTACATATAATTTATAATAATAATTAACAAAACTCTTTTTAGAATATTATTTAGGATCAGATTTTTTTTATCCTCTAATTCTTGTTATGTTTAATCATTTTCGAGGTCCTTATGCAAGCAAAAGCATTTCAAATAGGTCATTTTATTATTTATCTGAATTTGATCCTTATTTGTGTAAAATTGATTCAATTGCACCTGTTAATTGCGTTAAGATTGCAGTCACGTGGCATGTTGACTTTGCAAATCTTAACCATGTGGCAGAGCTAGATCGCATTACGTGTTATTTTAAGTTTTAAAAAACTAAAATTTAATTAAAATAAAACATGCTATGCTAAACTAAGGATTTTTTTGCACATAATCAAGTAATGAAAATGGGTTTGAGTGAGTTATTTCTTTTCGTAGTTTATTTAATCAACTAAAACTGTCACAGAGCACTGCTGCAATTTGCCCAACCTTCATCAATCGCGAGAATCACACAAGCAACCACACCTCCAACCACAAATCGTTATCTTTGTGTCTTCACTTACAAACCTAGAAAAATCCCAAACCAGAAACAACAAACCAAAATCAGCGCCTCCGTGAATCCTAATCGCGTCTCACGAACCATATTTGTGTCCTCTATCATCTTCAAGCACCCAAATCACGGTTCAAAACTTGCAACCAGAAAACACAACCAGTTCGTGAGTTCATCTTCTTCACGAGTCGAATCTGCAAGAGTGAACCTGCAATTTGTTCAAGTCATGAACCTGCAATTTCGCACAACAGGGAAAGCCATCACCAGAACGTGAACACAATTGCGCTGTCATGTGTCAACGTAGATGAAAGGGGTGAAACCCTATTTGCGTTAGCAATCGCGAAGAAAGAAAAGGCACATGAGCATGTTTTCCCAATTCGAAAACTCTTTTTTAATTAGGAATTTTTGCAAATTAGGAATTTAATGAAATCTCAATGTTTTTTTTTTCTTTTCAAAATTACAAAACCCATGTCACCATCACCCTCAATGTGCCACATGGTTAAAATTTACAAAGTCATGGCATGTTACTGTAATTTTAATGGTTTACTGAAATTGAAGACAAGAGTGCAATTTAATCAATTTTACACTAATAAAGACCTAATTAAGATAACAAATAATAAAAGATCTATTTGATATGTTTATGATAAACAAGGACCTCAAAACTGATTAAACCTTCTTATTAAAAAATTCAATTAGATCTCTAAATTTTATTTTGTTCAATTTAATTCTTTAGTTTTTAGAAAAGAAGTGATTTATGTTATATCAATGCTAGATTTATTTTAAAATTTATATATATATCAAATTACTCTACTTAAAAAATAAAGTTAATTTAAATGTTTTGGTGTTTAAAAGAAAGTGTTTTGATGTCAAATATAATAATATGAAAAACTTAATTGAACAATTTTTAAAAATTAAAAGCTAAAGTGAATAAAATAAAAATTAAAAATTAAATTAAATATTTTATAAGAAGTAGAGGAAAAAAAGTTTAGTATATTATTTAAGTATAAAGACTATGGTGTGATATACGAATGACAAATAAGCTTATTAATTAGGCATACGGTGAGTGTTGGATATCGGGAGCGCGCGTGTGGAAAACAATTATCTATTGTGAATTTTTTATTTTTTTTTGTTTTCAATAGAATTCGAAGTTAATTTTGGTTAAAATTTGGAAAGGAAAGACAAAAAATGGTAGTAACTAAAAAAGGCAAAAAATAATTGAGCTTTTAAGGTTATTTTATTGAGAAAAAAAAAAGGGGGTAGGGCAGAATGAAGTTAGCACAAAGAAATTCCAAATCGAAATGCAAGAAGCATTGAAAAATATGAAAGGGGTAACCCTAGCCCACATCACCTCCACTCCCATCAAACTGCCTTCTTTAAAAGTTCAACTCTGAATGCTGGCAAATAGCTACCTCTTCTGTCATGTCTCTCCACTATCATCCTCTATTTAAATATATTCACTTCAACTAACTTAATATATAATTCTTTTTTTTAAAAAATAAATATATAATTTAATTTATTAATTTCAATGTGAGAAGAAAGAGAAGGTCTTGAAAGCTCTTCTGGCTGATGGCAACACTGAGGGTCCACAGCCAAAAATGGAAACTGGCATTAATGTCCTTCACACAGCAATGGAACCTTTTCTCTAAGTAGAAACCCCAAAACTACCCCACATGCTTTAGACCCTAACCCGAAGGGATAAGTTTTTGGTATTTTTAACTCATTGGACCCACTTCTACCCTAAATTATTATCACTCTCTTTAATATCATCTATGTCACATCTCACTTTCTTTCACCCCTTCCCTTTATCTTTTTCAACCTTCTTCCTTTATGGACTTCTCATCTTCATGCTCATGCCAATTTTCCACTTCACTTCTCTACACCATTGTCAAGCTCATAAATCCATATTAATTTGTCTAGATGTATCACTATGACTATATATGGATATATATATATATATATATATATAACAATGTGTTATTGTTTTGATTTCAAGTACATTGATATAATGATCGATTTTAAGTCTCTCGAGTAAGATTGTTAGAAACAATCATTATATATCTAAAATATTGCCTATTTTAAAAAATAAAATCGATCATGATTTTATTTTAAAAAAGTCTTATAATATAAAAAAAAATAAGTATTTAAATTGTATTAGATTTCGACTTTTAAATAATGTAAGATTATTAAGTATAATAAAAATAATAACGTTAAAATCTACAATTACATGTGATATATGTTTTGTTATGAAATATAAAATTTTATTGTAATTTTATTTTTAAAAGACAATTTAAAGAATTTAAAGAAAAAATATATTTAAATTTTCATTAATTTTGAGGCTTTATGTATGAGTATTGAATATACTAAAACAAAAGAGTAGTACATAGATGTAAGAAAAGTTTTTGGTGACCTAAGAGACAGAGTCTGTAAAATTTGCCTCTCAAGTTTGCATATGTGGTAAAAAGGAAAAAGGAATATAAACAATGACACTTGTAGTATATAAACACCTTCAATAATGCAACGAAACTAAATGGGACCATGATGTTTCTGGAAACAATTTTCAGATCCTATGCAAAGTTTGTGTTCATGTGTAGTCTAGCTATTTCAATTTTTTCTTTTATATTTATTTTATTTTTCTATCTTAATTCTTAAGTTATTGTAAACTTATTTTGCAAAAGTTTACAATATTCTTAATACACATCTAAAAGTTTGTGGAGGTAATTCAGGGACCCAAAAAATAAAATACCCTAATTGAGGTAGTTTTAAAAATATACTTATTCTTTTCTTCTAGATAATGAATAGTTAAATTTATTAAAGAAAAAAATGTAGTTTATCTAACTAGCATTTAAGTACTTTCCATTTAAAGAAAGTTGTACAAGTTTCCTGTAATACCTTATTTATCATCAGTGCAATAAATTGAAAAATAAGCTGATGTTATGATGCAATTTAATTATTATTCTAATGAAATATAAGTAATTTGTGAACACTTTTTTTTTCATACCATCAACTATGAAAATAATAATTAACGACTGCTAATATTACTTAAAATATGAATTTTTTAGAAGTTGTAAGTAATATAACGTTGATAATGAATTTACTTAAACAACCTAGTATAATTAATCATACCTAGCTCATAACCAATAATGAAAATAAAAACTTAATGTATGTGTCAAAAAAACCTTAATATATATGGGTCGAACATATTTCGATCGTTAAAAGCAAAGCTAAAACTATGTATTGATTATTTGGATTAAAAAAATATAAGTTAAACATAGAAAAAGAATCATACACAGATTCTAGTGAAGTATTAGCAAATTTCAATAAGAATTTTACAGGGTCAGTTCTTCAAAAAAAATAATAATAATAATTTTTTTTGTAGGATTTTCATTTTCATCTATTTTTTTTCTTCTAACATGAGATCTTACTTTGGAAAAGTAGGCTACTTAGATTAATAATATGTAATATTAGAGAAATTTTTGTTGAGGTAAAATGATAATTGTTCTGGTGTGGTTTGGAGGTCCATTAAAACATTTCGAGTTGAACCAGAGACTGGACGGACGTATTCCGAAAAACTCCAGGTTGAAGACCGGGCGGGCGTTGTTTCGAGTAATCCAGGTGGTGTGGAAGACCGGACGGTTACCTATTTGTTGAGGACTAGACGCATTGGCGAAGACCGGACGGGCTCTCTCCTCCTCGTATCACAATTGTAGTGGGTGGGTACTTGTCAAAGGCACTCCGACACTCAAATCAGTTAAGTGACCGAACGGTTATCAAGGGATGCAAGTAATGCATAATATGCAACGTGTGCAATCTGTGCAGAAATCATACCTGAGACTCTTATTTATACTGGGTGTAATGAACTTTTACCTTTCGTGGGCCTGATGACGGTCCAATCACGCTTTAATCTTCATTAGGGGCTTTAATCAGCTATCACCACCACTTATAATCTAATCATGTGGTCGGCCAAGATGATTGACCGGCCTGAATGATCGACCTAGGTGTGAATGGTCGGCCTAGATTGTGTGCAAGAAATTGTACAATACACTGGTACAGTAGGGTACAATAATGAAGTGAACTCTAAAATTATTGTAGAAATACTTTTGTTTTTAAGCTTAGACAAGTGACCTTAATCAATTTAGGATGGTGAAAAAGTTATTGTTAATTTGCATAGTCAAAATTTAAGCGTTAGAACGGTCTTAATTGATATAAAGAAACATGATTTATTAATACCTACTAAGAAATAATATCTCATTATATTTAAAAAAAATTATTTACTTTTTAAATATAATTTAATCTATTTATTAATCCTACTTTTTTGGACAACTCTAGGAGAAATTTTCTACATTCAACTCAAAATTGTTTCAACTTCTATAATAAAGATATGATTGATGGATCAAAATGTGATAAAGACATAATGTAATGACTAAATAAACATGTGATTATCTTGACACAAGAGTACGTTGAAGACGCAATACTCTTACCACTGCGAGATATACGCATGGTACCTAGGAGAATAACAGTAAAATGTACGTTTATAGCATTTTTCATAGTTATTTTTTAATTAAAATAAAACATTATTTTAGAAGATTAAAGCCTTTTAATTTATTGTTTAAAAATATAAATATATAATATTATAATTTTAAATAATCAACATTTGCAAATTAAATTTTAATTATTGATTATAATTTAGTTATTACACATACAAATACTAATAAAATCAATTTACCTAATTAGAATCATTAAACAAATTAAAAATTTAAAAACAACTCTAATTCAAAGTTTAAGTGGTTTTTAACTAGAATATTCAAGTGTTTTCCCTAAATTAAATTTATCCTTGTATTATACATGATTGAGTATTTTTCGGCCTTAGCATTATTGGTTTCTTTCTCGGATAACTAGTGCAAAACACATCTTGTGTATTGCATGCCGAGAGTTGAGTGCTATCTAGCAAATATTAAACACGACTAAGGTTTATATGTCACATGTTGAGAGTTGAGTACTACTTGTCGAAAGTTAAGCGTGTCGAAGGTCGAGCACTTCCTGCAGAACGTTACGTGTTGTTTGCTGAGTGTCATGTGTTGCTTGCTAAAGATTATATATTCTCAACCAGAACGACTACTGATAGCTAGGTATTGTCTGCTGATAACTAGGTGTCGCCTGTCGAGGACTGCGTGCCTCTTACATCAGTACCATGTGCCGCTTGTCAAAACTAATGATAATTTATCCAGTCATAAGTCAGTTTGTTTAACTATTTATTCCCAGTTACAAATTAGCCTTGTAAGAGCAATTCTCTTTACATTTTTTAAGGAAAAACTCTAAGAAGAACTTCTTAACATGAAATGAAAAACTTGGAGAACCAATTTTTCCTTTTAGACTCCATTGCTTCTTAACTTTTGGTAAAAGAATAATGTGGAATTGTCGTTGAATACGTTTTTAGATTTGTATACGATTAACATTTTGGTTATCGGATAACTTAACTCTAATAAAAATATAAGGTTTTAACACAAAGTTGTGAGCAATCAATTTTGATCAGACCAGGGATTAAGGCATGCATGATACATGATTAGAGTCCATTCAATCTGTTAATATATAATGGCACTATATATATATATATATATATATATATATATATATATATATATATATATATATATATATATAAAGTAGAACAAGATATGAAGATGGGTTCACGTAAAGTATGGAAGAATTTTATGTATAAATCAAAAGAGAACAAATTAACTGCCTTAGATGTTTTTGTTGAATGTGGGTGGTAGGTTCTTCATAGAACATCAATTATATAAGTTAATATTGACTTAAGAGATGTTAATTAAAATAAATATTGAAAATACAAAAATATTAGCATATTAATTTAATAAACACTAACTTTATCTATTTTCAATATTTACATTTATTTATATTTATATTGACTTAATAGACACTAATTAAAATAAATAAATTAATATCAATGAATAAATTAACATAAGTTTATGAGATGTTGATTAAAATAAATAAGGTTAGCTAGCATTAACTTATTAAATTGATGGCTTTACTATTTTTAATATTTATATTTATTTAACTTAATTAGCATTAGTTTAACTTTATGTATTTGATAAAGAATATGAATCATAAACTATTTTTAATCTAAAGACTCATTAGTAATATAAAAATACTCTTCAATATTATTGAATAATTACATATAACATGTAAACAATAAACATAAAAAATGTGCAGTGACATTTTTATAAATAAATGGTCAATATTTATGTCAGATTTGTAAATAACAAATGTAAAAGAGAGTTTTTATATTTGATTTCTATAGGACAAATGTAAATTTTCACTAGTAGAGTAGGATGAGACATAAATTTATAGTTAACATGTATTCAAAAAACGTAAATTTACATTTGTTCTATAAAGGTCAGATGTAAAAACACTTGTATGTCCTTTATTAGTTAGAGGTAAATTTTTATAAAAAAACTTTTAGCATCATTTTTTTTTCTTACTTTTCTCTCTGTGTGAAATTCTCTATCTTGAAACCGACGACACTTTTTTGTGAGTGAGGTTTTCCATTGGTGATCAAAAGTCACATTTTTGGCCATTCTTATGTGCGGTTCATTGGAAAACATATTTCCCTCTCATTATTTTTCTACATTGAGATTAATTTCCTATACTTTCTGCTAGTCTATTAGTCATAGTCATGCATAAATGACCTCCTTTTTTGTCTTGAGTGTGAGTTTTATTATTTTGGACAATAATGACATTGTTTTGGCCAACAAGAGTAGTGTGAGATGATAGAGGGAGGGTGTGAGGGTTGAGGATTTGTGTTTTATGTGTGAAGTTTGGAAAGTGACAACAATGACTATGACTTTGAAATTGTGGGGAAGGATGTAGCAATAGCAAGCTCAATGGCTGTGATTAAATGACTTGAGCCTAGACTTGAAATGGGAACGATGTGTGCGAGGTTTGACATCTCCATGAAGTGATTATGAGTAAAACTAAAAAAAAAAACTTCAAAATTTACTTTTGTTGTTTTTTCAAGATGTAAATTTATGTATGGTATACTTTCAACAAACGTAAATTTATGTAAAAAATTTTAAGGGATGTAAATTTACTTCTGTCGCAATTATATCTAACCTACAACAAACATAAAAATTCTAAAACAACAGAAGTAAAAAGTCTTTCGTGTTAGTGAAAGTTTACCTCACTCAATTTTTTTTCTCACTTTCCATATATAACTCATCACACTCATACTCTTCACTGATATTTCTCCACACTCATATTTTGTATGCACACCAATGTCCTTCGTTCACATTCATATTCTTCATTTACACTCATCTTTTTTGTCACATACATCTTCTTCATCTAATTTTTTTTCCTAAACTTCTTTATTCACATTCATTTACACTTATTTCTTTCATCCATTAATTTTTTCCTATTTTTTTATTTATATTATTTGACCATGAAGGTGTTATATAATTGTTTTTAAACTACTATTGTTAACATAGGCCAAACCAATGCAAATTTAGAACTTCATTAGTATATAGTTACTTTTGTGGGGTAATTTGAAATTAGCAAATGAAAGTTAAAAACTGATCTTAGTGAATAACACAGAGTTGATACGTAACAAATAACCATAATGAACACTTAGAAAGTGAATATTTGACCATTGTGTAAAAGGTAACATTAACACCACTTCAATGTAAATGGACAAAGAAGTTAAATTTTCTCTAAAATCCATTATGCAGTCGTAAAAAAAAAAAGCTTTGGTGTCTATTATTTTCAATCTTTAACGTTTGCTAAAACATCAACGTTATAGTTGGAGATGTTGATTGACGTCGAAAAAAAAGAATGTTGATTGATGTTGAAAAAATTGACATTTCAGACGTTAATTGATGTCGAAAATTGACATTTTTCAATGTCGAATGAGTCAAATGACGTTCAAGTTCAACAATACCAACAAGTTCATCCAATTTATAACCCATAAAAACAAAAATGAAAATGAAACTAACCTTCTTGAAGGTGGGTTTGCCATCAGAATAAAGTATTACTATTAGTGAGGGAAAAAAGAGAACTCGTCAATGCTCCAAAGAGTATCTGTGCACAAAACCATTTGGTCAAAACGAAAGAAAATCATGTCTAAAGTAGTTAATCAATGTGAATATGTGTAAAATGAAAAAAATATTACATGTACTGCTCGCCGAAAGCTTTGTTTGAGAAGAGTTTTAATAGAGAAGAAGATTTCGCGCAAAGATAAAGTGAATAAATTTTCACCCTTCTCGTCCAAATCTTTAATGAATTCACTACATATAACGCCTGAAAGGTGATATTCTAATGTCTGAAACTATGAAATTCGACGTCATACTTAGGTTCATTTTCCCCTTCACACAAAACATTTTCATGAAATTTACTCGATATGATGTTGGAAATTGAGAATTCTGATGTCTGATGAGCATATGACATCGAAAAAGTATAAATTTTGACGTCTAAATTGAACATCTACTAATGAATGGACATGATATATGGTCAAGGTTACTTTGATTCTTGTTCATAATAATCACATTTTTCTCTACATATTGATTTCTTGCTTTCAAACATGTCTTTGAATGTGTAAAGTTGTAACATGTAAGTTCTTCCAATGATGGTAATGTTGACTTCTTATCCAGGTTAGCCCTTGTAAAGATTATAAGATGAAAAAAATATCCATAAAAGTGGACATTTGCTAATAAAATATGTTATAAGTAGTAAATATCTTAAACAACTGATAAAAAATAATGAATAAATTAGTATTCATTTATTAAGCGGAAAAAAAGTCGAATAGCTAAAAGGCATTAATTGTATTTGACCTGACTCGTTGTCATCCGTAACAGAAACATGTTATGCTTTTAGACTTCAAACCTTGACTCAATATTTTCACCATTCTATGTCAATATTTCCTTTATACCTCCTAGACTGTAGTCATACACTCTTACACCTCCTTTGCATGCTTGGTTGGTTTGTATAATCCAAAGATCGAAATAGTATTTTATACCAATTAGGAACATCTACTATCCTTAAGCCTAACTTTGTACAACTTTTATACCCACATTTTGGCTTGTGGCAACAATATGGGCTTTTAGACAACCAACATCACTTTCACCTACTATTGAAATTTGTTATTACTCTACTTACCTTATAAAAGATAAACATACCGATAATACATCTTGTGCATGTTTATAACTTTATTTATATATTCAAAATTTGAGTCATCTAAAAAATAAAAAATTAGAATTGCAAGTGAGGATAGGAGATTCTAGAACTCTTAGGCCTTGTTCACTTGAGTGGATTTGAGGGAGAGTAATTAAGTGGATTTGAAAGGATTTGAAGGTAATTTGTTTTTGTTTATTTGAGTGAATTTGGAAGTAAAGTTTATGAGAATTAGTTTAGGATTTAATTTATGTGATAGATTAAAAAAAATATTTCCAAATTCACTCTCACTTACCTCCAAATCTATTCAAATAAATAACAAAAAAAATTATCTTCAAATCTTCTCAATTACTCTCCCCAAATCTATTCAAGTGAACACAACCTCAAGGAAAAAAAAGGTTAAAGAAAAGAAGAAAAGCTACTATTGTTTGTAGAGATAGAAACTCCAAAAGTAGGAAAGTATCAATAATCATTAATAATATTAAACCAACATATATTAAATTGGAAAAATTGGTTTGAACTGGTTGTGATACTTAATGAAAATAATTGATTTTGACTAGAACCCAATGATTTCTATCACAAATTACAAAACTTTGTTTTTTTTATGTATGAGGACCTACATAGACGTGAAACAGTAGCTTACAAACACAATCAATTGATAATAAAACATTGCAAATTACTCAACACATAAAAATGTTTTCTCATGAATCTTGTAAAAGTCTTAAATAACCATAACATTCTATGATCATTTAAATAAGCATACTCCACTAGAAATCAACTATCAAAAGAACATCTCACATCAAATACCCTCCCCTCTTATATTAGTGTTAAACATTAATTATTAATACTTCAATTACCATAACATTATAGATTAAAAAAATAGTACACATGAAAAATAAAATTCCTTGTCGTGTGCCTTCTTGAAATACACACAATAGATAAAAAGTTTATAAAAAACTTCCATAAAAAGCTATAGTTATTAATACAATTAATATTCCTAAATCTGGGATGATTATGACATGAAACTATAAACTTGATTGAATTGTTAAAAAGTGAAAAGAGACAATCTTAGAGTAGTAGGAAAATGCCTTTGAGACAGGCTATATAACAGCATCACTTCTTAGCCGCCGTTGGTGGTCTTTCTATTTTGTTTGCTACAAATAGTAATTAAGCATGTTAATCATGCTAAAAGAATGTTACCAACATATTTTTGAACATGTTTTTCTTTCATGTTTTTCAGTCAACTTAAAATCATCCAATAATAATATGCTAAAAGATGTGTACTAGAAAGTTTGTTCATATATTTCTGGTAATGGTACAATTAACCACTCTTGACAATGAAATAGTATTGTATATTATTGTCTAATATATTTATTTTAACAACCCCTTTGATTAAGCTCGCCCATTTTGTATTTATTATTTTTGAAATATTTTTTTTAATGTTAACATCTTATCTGTCATTCTTAACTTTTATGCATAAATCATAATCACTTTTAACTTTTTCAAATTATTGTTTTCCATCTTCAAATTTAACTTTTTTCTATTCTCAAATTAGTTAGTTTTAAATTTCTCATTTAAATATTATTCCTCTGAACTAATTAATTACTTATATCTTTTTTTCTTTCAACTTTTTTTTATCATAACTTTAAGATGACCTTGGAGAACATTAAGAATAAGGGAGATCTCTGAAAATAAATCATACAAGTGAATAACATCATAAGATCATATTTGAGTGCATCATAACACCTTTTCTTATTTTTTTAAATGTTTTTTTTTTATAAAATTACCAAAATTTCTAAAATTTTAAATTCTCAGTTTCGAAATATATAGTGTAATTTTCCCAACATAATATATATATATATATATATATATATATATATATATATATATATATATATATATATATATATATAAATACTTTCAACTATCTTATCTGTGAATCATTCTAAATGAAATTTTTTAAGACCCAAAAAGCTTGGTGAAAGGAAATACTAAGAAATAACACCAATAATATGAATATGTATATGTAGATGGAAATCTACATTTACCATATCCCTTAGACTTTGAGGGGTGTGATAGCTAGCAGTGTAGTGTGTGTGCCCTATGGATGAATATGAAGGGGTCAGATGTGTTCCACGACAAGTAAAAGTATAGGGGTAACAGGAGGAAGTGGCCTTAAATGGGATTCATCATTTTTTGCACATAAAATTCATGAGAAGTCACACAGTACATATCACACACATTGTTCCAGTGAATGGTCCATTTAAAAGTTGCTCTAAAGTATACTTGACCTTTGACTCCTAAAACATGTGAAGTTTTTGTATGTATCATAACAAACCCTTCATTTCAGGTTAAGACATAACAAGCTATATGAATCTTAACACAGTAATATTTCGATCTTACTGACTTTGTTACAATTACTTACATGTTGTTGTCTCTACATATTTAGTTTGTTTCATCATGATTTTATCTTAGAAACACACTTTAAGAGATGGAAGACATAACATGTTTCTAAACAAGTGATTTCTGCTATATATCTGATATGAGATTTTTTTTATATTATTGAATTAATACAAAGGTGCTGTCAGTTCATGAATATTACTAGGCTATGTGAGACTAGTGGTACAGTGTGATGCTTTTCAGACCAATTGAAACTCTTTGAAACTTCTCAGTACCTTTATGTATGAGTTTGGTGGGGTTGAAGTGATTATCATCCACAATGCCAACCAATTTTTTCTTGTCTATATGTGAAAGATATCTCATAGCTACTCGAGTTATTTTTTTATTTGTTGACGTGAAATTATTTACTTGCAATTTTAGTCAATTTACAAACATTAAAATCATATGCTTATCACACAAGCTATTAATTAATCATATACTGTATTTGAAACAGTTTGTTTACAGATGTCTACGCGTTTTTTCTATTTTTGTTGTTCAAGTTTAGGACACGTTTTAGCTTCTTTCTTTTTACCATTTTGCCTAAGAATTTTGAATTTCATGTAAATAGTATGTTGTTTTAATGTATTGAGAATTTCTGACATGTTATTATAGTGTGTATCATGTTCTATTGTAGTTTTGGCTATAGTATCTCTTTATATTAAAATGTAACAGACTATATATGATAAATTTGAGCATTGTGAGGTCATGAGCTCCTTTTCCAAATGTCTGTAATCTAATGATTCTCTACAACCACTATGTTTTCGTCTATGCTAAAGTGGAGAAGACAAACTTTTGGAACAAGAAATTTAGGTTCAATTTTAGCTTAATTAATTTAGTCTGAGCAAAACGTGCACAAATTTCTTGACAATAGAATTTGTGTTCTAGCTAGTACATACATAGTGGCATCAATCTTTATCATATGGATAAAGTATAAAGCTTTTTGTCTTCCACAACCTTTTCATAACCTTTTAAATATGTGCTTCCAAACCAGTTTTTATCTGATTAGATGCACCAGCAACATCAAACTTAAAATCAAACTGTCATATTTATATATATGATAAGAAAAAGTCAACTAAATCTCTTCCATTAGAAGAGCTTCTTGAATTGAAAAACCTGGTTAATTAGTTGTTTCTTACATTTCATAAACAACTTATAACAATTAAGCTCCAGTAATAATGTTTTAATGACAATTGGTTTATGTCAGTGCACAATTATCTAAGCAGAATATGACAGTAAAAAGTGGTTTTAAGGTAATACTCTTCTGCACTCTATCACTTTTCTCTTGATAAATACAAAACTGCATGGACATGAAATTATTAATCATGATCAGAACCTCAACATTGAAAATACATGTTATTCATAATATAAAACAGTTTTATTTATTGCCCTTCAATAATAGATTACTCTTTATGGTAAAAATATTAACTTTACAAAACTAGCAGCATACCAAGGTGATTTAGAGTGTAAATATACATATGTGTATATATGCAGTCATTAATATATCATATTTTTGGAAGTGAAGTTGATAAAATGTATATGATGGTATGAAAATTATGAGTATGATATCCCAGTGGTATTTGTACAAGTTATTGGTCAAACTGCTGCTGCAAAAGGTTTGGTGATGGTAACCAGTTTTGGGGTAAACAGAGTTAGCAGCCAGTGGTTAGTGCATTTCCACAAATACTGGTATCAGTTGTAAAGTGTGAAGAGGGTTCACATGGGAGCGTGGAAGGTAGTGGCGCGTGAGAGTGGGAGTTCCCTTTCACTTGCCCTAAACTGCAGCAAAATTAAAACTATGCAGGAAGAAAGAACAGGGAGGTATAGAGAAGGGACCATATTTACTAAAATTAAATTGGGAAAAGAGAATGAGATAAAAATAAGAATAACTGGGGTTTCCATTTTTTTGTAAAAGAAGATCAAGTGTGCCCCTTTCTGTGTTCATTGTCTATTTCTATATAGCACACTAACTTCCACTTCTCTGAAACACACACCATATTATCTCATCACAACAACAACAACCACTACTGCCACTACTACTTATTTCTTTTGCCTTCTCTTTCTCTCTCCCCTTTTGCACTAAACCACACTCTCTCTTCTATATCAAGGGTTGATCACATAATTTCTAATAATAATTCATAAAGTTAGAGTTATTGTTTCGAGACACACAGAAAAAGAGAGAGAGAGAGAGAGAGAGAAAATGGGAAGAGGGAGGGTTGAGCTGAAGAGGATAGAGAACAAAATCAACCGCCAAGTTACTTTCTCAAAAAGAAGGAACGGTTTGCTCAAGAAAGCCTATGAGCTCTCAGTTCTCTGTGATGCTGAGGTTGCTCTCATCATTTTCTCAAGCAGAGGGAAGCTCTATGAATTTGGAAATGTTGGGTATTATCTCTCTCTCTCTTTCTCTTTCTCTTTGTCTCTGTGTGTGAACTGCAAAAATCTTAGCTACCCTTGCAGTTATTTAATTTGTCCACATATTTTGATTTATATTTTGAAAGTTTTGTGTCCATTTTTGTGAGGTGCAAATCCCAATAGGTATTAAAATTTAAGATTTTTGGTTTTCTGAGTGACTGTGTGTGTGGTGGGTGGTGCTGAGATGGATAGCTTCTTCTCTTCTCTGAGCAAACTCACTTTCTTCTTTGCATCAGCTTCTTTCACCAAAATGGCCACTGGTTTCTGCTTCTGGTTTCCTTTATTTTGCCACGACTGAATTTGATGTTTTTAAGATTTTCCCAACGCACCTCTTTCATCACTCACTTTCCACCCATTATTTCTTATTTTTATTTTTTCTTTTGTACCTTGTGTTCTTCTTCTTTCTATCAGTCACCGTTCTTGGTTTAACTTGTTTCTCAAACACTTGCACCTGACACTAGACCCCCCTCCCTCTCTCTCCCGCTCTCTCCCTCTCTCTCTTAGCTTCTCCTTTTCTGGATCACTGGATCTTGTCACCCTCTATGATAAATTAAGCCTATTTCCCTTCTTTTTTATCATTTCTCTTACCCCTGTGGGGTTCTATTAGGAACTTTCATGGCATGGATTCTAGGGGAAAATTTTCAGGAGTTTTTCTCTCTTCCAATTACAGATCGACACGTTTTATAGTCCTTCCACCTGATATCTCTCTATTGTGAGATAAAGCTTTCAGCTTTGCACACTGATCTACTGATGGAACAGTACAATCTGTTTCCTTCTCTCTCAGAAAAAAAAAGGAACAAAGCAATCATATGTACCCAGTTTCGTGACATAGTGTAATTAATTAAAAGGACATGGTGCTGATAACTCTCCTTGTACCGTTGTGCAAGATCTAGGGCTTTCACAACATCTTCTTCTACATGGAAACAATATAATATAATTTTTTTCAGCTTCGAACAAAGCCTTAAAGTTCCTAACACTCCAGAATCTGGTTCTTAACCTTTCTTTCTTTGATCTTTTGGTTCTATCACTGTATCTTCTCGAAGAACCCTCTATCTTATGTGTGTCTCAAATCATAAATTGCTGTCTCTATTTCTTGAGTTTGGACTTTGCAATCAAAGATTGGTGCTGCTTCTCTTTGTTGTCTTTTACTCTTAGGTTTTTTACATGATCAAATGATTCTCTTTCTCTCTCTTTCAGGGAATCTCCTTAATTATCCTGCGTTTTCTTTCATGTTTATGGAGGAACGATGACTTATTCAGCATTGCAATTAGTTTAATTAGGTTTTATTTTCATCTGTTGGGTGATGATAAATTAAAAAAAAGAAAAGAAACATGGAACATGGAACACGCTTTTTTCTTCCTTTTCTGCTAGCCCTAGTCAAGGCACGACTTGTTGTTCAAAATATGAAAACGGGAAAAAGAAGAGAAAACTATAACCAGAAAAAGAACAAAATATGTTTCTAAATGTTCTAAATTTAAGCTAAAATTACAATTTCTGAGATGTTAACGTATTATTGTGAACATGATTACATCTGTCGCAAAATTTCGCATGTGCTGCTAAAATGTTTGAGTTTATGTGGTCATAACGTTAGAGACTGAGAAAGTGGATTTGTCTTGTTTTCTTTTACTGCTTTTCGAATTGTGCCTTATCTTCTCACTTATTTCAGCATTTAGTTTTCTCTGAAAACAATTATTTGGGTGTTCTTTGAATATGAAACCTTTTTCTTCAGTAGAAAATAGAGTAATTATATATCTATGTATTGTATTTAATTTCTTCTTCTTCTTTTTTTTACTGTAAAGAGAAATTCTTTTTGAATCTGGGAGAGTCACTTTCAAATTTTGCAGATCATTTGATTATCTTGGCTTTATCTGTCATGGAATAAGATACATATGAAATTTTATTCATGATTTATGGAAATGTGTAGTCGTACTTGATCTGAAACACTTGCCATAATTTCCCCATTTGTTTTTACATCTTCAAAATATAAGAATTGGGTCATCTTCAGTTGTTACAATCATAATGTTTTGTGTTCACAGTAATAACCAAATGGGTGAAGGATTATTTGTGAAAAAACAATACACATATTCACCTTCATTTTATATACAGCATATATTAAATATTTATTTTTTCTTTCTATCTTTTTTTTTTCTTATTTGTTCATATATTCTATAAATCTATTATATTTTTAGGTGTATATTAAGTGTTGATGAATTTTTTCATGTAAATGAATCATTTTTCTTTGTGAGAAAAAAAACTTATTTAAATTTGTAAAATATTTGAGAAAAATAATTTATTCTTGGTTGTCAATGGTTTTGTATGGATATTTTGGTTTGATGAAGAACATGTCTGCAAGCTGTAAGCATACTTGGTAATTTGTCTGTTTTTAGTACAATCATCGAATTGTAGCTGCTTTTAAATATTGTTTTTCTGATTCTATGTTACAGAGGTGAATTTTTAAGAATAAGTTTTTTAAATAATTTTGTGTGAAGAAACCAAAGTAAATAAAAAATAATGTGAAGAATTTTGAGTGCATATACATTTTTTAATGTAGAAAAATAATATATTTGTAAGTTATACTCAAAATTAGTTTAATAAAAACTTCACAAAAAGTTTTCCAAACACCAATTTAGCCATAAAAAAAATTGTGTCATAATATATTATGCTAAATAATGCATTATATCCGATGCAAACCCTATGGCTTAAATTTTAGAATTTGAACTTTTAATCCACTTTTATCCTCCAAATTAACTTCTAATCATTCCACCTATTGAAATCGATCAAATTTAAACCCAAACATATAAAATTTTTGAAGTACTTATTTTACAAATTTGAGTTCACCAGTTGGAATTCCATACATAATCAAACTATTAATTAAAGTTTCAAAGTTCTGTTTACATAAACTTCAATGATCCAGAAAACTTTGAAATGTTCATCATCACTCATATTTTCTTTTTTAAGTGGGTTTTATTTTAATTTCCTTAATATATATATACAACATGAAGGGCCAACGTTTACATTATTGAACAAATAAAAAATATTGGTGTAAATATTGACCAATCAGATTCCTTCAATTCGCAGCATTACCAAAACTATTGACCGATACCAACGTTGCTCGTTTACTCCTCAAGATGAACAACATGTTGAATGTGAAACTCAGGTATGTGTTCAACTTTTTAATGATATGATACATCTCTATTTTTTAATTTATATAATTTGATCTTGTTAATATCTATTTTTTAATTTTTGTTTTGGCTATCAGAGCTGGTACCAAGAAGTGTCAAAGCTGAAGGCAAAGTACGAGTCTCTGCAAAGGACCCAGAGGTAATGCTCACTATATTCTAAAATGTATATGGTGATAAAAATATACTTATGAAATATTTAAACTTTAGTTTAAATTTATCTAAAAACATTGTCCCTTTTTTAATTTCTTTGATTTTAAAATGTATACATAACTTTTAATCCTTCAAAGTGTTATTTTTAAAATAACTTTTTCCTCTATAAAATGCTATCTAATATATTTTTTTTGTCTCTTAATAAAATGTTCTCTAAATCATTACAAAGTGGCACATTCATAATGACTAAAAATGGATAATTTTATATAGAAAGACTACAACTGAACTTCAAGAACATGTTTTCAACAGTGGCATGTAAGTGAGTGTTAATCACAAACAAAGAGAAGTTAAATGGTTTAGAAAATGATAACCACCTAATGTAAAAATTAACTTTGGAATTTATTGTCATTTTAGGCATTTGCTTGGAGAAGATCTTGGACCATTGAACATAAAGGAGTTGCAGAATCTTGAGAAACAGCTTGAAGGGGCATTAGCACAAGCCAGACAAAGGAAGGTGCCAACATATATATAGAACTTTCTCTTTATTGCTCTTTGGATTTCTTGTTGGTACTTTACCTTAATTAGCTTCTAAACCATGTGCCTATATACAAGAAACTGACAACAATCTTTGCAGTACTTTAATTTAACTACACTATGCTTTTGTAATATATATATATATATATATATATATATATATATATATATATATATAAAGGGAGTTTAATTTCCAAAAGATTAGGTAAAGTGAGCAAGTTTTGTTGTCTTGTATGTCAGAACCCTAATTTGTACTTCTAACATGATTTAATAATTCTAAAGCATTATCCATGGATGAAAAGTAAATTTCTGAAAATGAAACAAACTGTATATGCTTCCTTCAAAGTTTAATTTTCTTCCTTTTTCCTCTTAAGGTTTCTTATAGATTCATTGGAACATAGATTTTCAACCATCTCATGTTTTTGATGAACTTTTTTTAGTAAAATATATATACTATTTGATTTAGATGGGCCAAAAACTGATAGCATTATCTGAAGGGAAGCAATCTCTAGAATGAGCAAGTTTGTAAAGAAATTTTTATTTGAAGCTTTGAAGAAATCTCAAAGCAGGTTTAATTTTTATGTATAGTTCATTCATAAAGTGCTGGATTCAATCTGTTTTACAATCACTGGCTAATCACCGTAGAAAGATATATTGATTTTGGATTATATTATATCTAAACTTTATTTCAATTGCAGACACAAATCATGATTGAACAAATGGAAGAGCTTCGCAGAAGGGTGAGAATGTTGCAGAGACTTTTGGTGTTACAAATTTTTTTTTTTCATTTTTGTTATTTTTTGTCAAAATTAGTTTTCTAATTAATCAAGTAAGACAAATTTTTACTCATCTTGCAGGAGCGCCATCTTGGAGATATGAACAAGCAGCTCAGACTGAAGGTTTATATAGTTTGGAACCTAACAATTTCTGTACCTAAGACACCTGCAACATTGTAGTATATAGGATTCATGTCTTGTCATTTTCTTTTTTTGTCATTCTAATGTCTTCATCAATGGAATCCCTTTTCAGCTTGAATCAGAGGGGTTTAATCTTAAAGCTATGGAAAGCTTGTGGAGCTCTACTTCAGCTGCTGGAAATAGTGCCTTTCCCTTTCAACCTCCTCAAACCAACCCTTTGGATTACCAGACTGAACCCTTTTTGCAAATAGGGTAATGAAATTTTCCTTTATGATAATCAAATTTCAACAACAGACACATTTGAAATATTAATGTATATAAAAGTTCATACTAATATATCAGAAATTTGTAAGAGAAATTCTAAATTAGGGTATTAATTACTTTGAACAGGTACCAACAATATGTTCAAGCTGAGGCATCTAATGTTCCAAAGAGCATGGCTTGTGAGACTAACTTCATGCAGGGATGGATCCTTTGATGAATAATGTTATTGAATTAAGTATATGATTTATGTTATTGTCTATATATATATATGCAAGGATTTATCTTTGTGTTTTGGCTGTTGTTAAATGTTCCTTGTGAGCAGCAAAGTTTCAGACTTGTTTAGTGTTTTCTGTAATTGGATACAAGTACAGACAATGGTTTTACCATATGTTAAAAGCAATGCTTTTCTTTCTAACTTTGTGCATGTCTATTTCTCCTTTCTTCACCAGCAAAACCTTTCTCTATTTATGGGAATAAAGTCAATAAATCAAAGGTGAAAAAGACCATAGAAAAACACTTCTTTCAATCAATTCTCTTTTATTTCCATCTTTTGAATCTTTTAATATTATCACAATATATGTTATCTCAGCTTCATATTAGGATAATTAATACAGCTTCGTACCAATCATTTTCACATGAAACTAATATTTGTCTCACTCCAAACATTTTCTATTTTTTAACCTTAGCTCTATGACATTAAGGTAGTTCTTTGCGTAAAATCTATACCCCACTTCAATGTCTCTCAACTTATCACTACTACTTGATATATTTATTTATTTATTTGTATTATTTAGAATATTTGTAGAACTAAATAATCTCCTTTACTTTATGGATTTTTGTAAATAATATAACTATTATAACTCGGCCATAATGTTATTTTAGGAATCAATCTTTACTTGTCAACTTAGGACATCATATATCTTGATCATTATATATAATATTATTCTATTCTTCCAAAACAGAAAATTACCACATAGGTAATTTTCAAAAGATATAAACCAAGCCATCAATTCATAATTAACTCTGCATCCACAATATTCAACGTAGTGATTTTCAAAATCTTAATATCCAATACTTCTCACAATTCATTACACCTTACTTTTATTATATATAAATCATTATTTCTCATCACATGTGTGCATGCATTCATAATTCAATTATATCATTAATATCTATTAAGGATGGCAAAAATATCAATATGATAAAATTGCTATGTATAGTTAGTATATGCAGATAATTATTATCTGGGATAACGAGTATTTTAATATTCGTTTATAAACGGGTCGGGGACATGTATCATACTATCTATATCTGCGAATATCTATTATTCGTAAAAAGTTAAAATAAAAATTTAATTTATATTTTATTAAGTTAAATTTAATTAAAATTAAAATTAATTTATATTTTATTAGGTTACATTTAATTACAATTAGATTTTAATTTATATTATATTTTATATTTGTTTTGTAATTTATTTATATTTTATTTTAAAAATTTATAAAATATATTTTTTTAAATATTTGTGAATATCCACGAGTATCCACAGGTTTTAAAATACTCACGTATATTTTTTAAACAAATATTCAATGGGTAACAAGACAGATAACAGATGAATTTTTTTATTGAAGGTCGGGTTCTAGATAGATTCTATCCGTACCCAACCTAACTCGTTATCATCCCTAATCTATACTATTAATAAAGGGAATTCATCTTTTTTGTGTACACAATTTTTTTTCAATTTTACCCTTTCATTAATTACATTTTTAAATTCAAATAAATATTTTTTTTCTCAAATTTAACCTTTTAATAACTACTTTTTAAATTAAAATATTTATTAATAATAAAAAACTATATTTCAATTTCATCTTCATTTTTCTTTGCTATCATTTAATTTCATATACCATTCCATTTTCATACAAAAATACAAAAAATATGTTATTATTAGAAAGAAATGTATGAATTCGTGATTGAAATCCATATTAAAAGAGAATTCATTGAACTAAGTATACTTATGGAGTCTTAAAATCAACATACTTTACCTTGGATTGAAAATCAATTGTTTGTTAGCCCAATTGACCAAGAATACACGTCGAGTTGATTTGGTTCGCCAAAATTATATTGAATGAATATCAAACTAAAATTAGCGAGAAATAATATGAGAAATGATGTCTTTGATTTTTTGTGCTGAAATTTTGCAACATTCAAACTAAGGAATGTAGGGTAGTTTCATTTAAGAATGTGATGTTCCCCCTGTCATGAAGCAATGTAGCACTTAAACAAAATGAGCAATATGAGATTTATCACAATTTAAATCAAAGCTCAATAGATCATAATGAAAACAATATATCAGTATTAATGTATACATATCAGAGTATATTTACTGATTTCAAATGAATGTAACATGAGATATCATATGCAATTTGCAAATACTCATGTGATTTATGCTACTTAAGATGAAGTACAAAGTATGCATGCAATGCCAATGCATGATACCATCCAAAACAGCAGCAGAATGTGTATAAAAAATGTTAATCGGTTAGGCAAATAATGTTAATCATCATCAAAAACTAACATAACAGGGATTGGGTTCAACTATCACAGTGTTCCCTATCAACATAACCGATTAGACAAATAATGTAATCGGTTAAGTTCCATACTTAAGCAAATTTGAAAACATTTTCAATTCTAAACACTTCAATGCACTTAACAAATTCATGTTGACATATCAACATGTTTTAATCGATTATACAACTAATGTAATTGGTTAAAACATAGTTGTTTTGTCCCTGTTAAGCATAAACAAAAATCTGAAGAAATTTAACAAATTATACAAACTATGTATTTGATTATTTCTATCAAATATTCAAAGTGCAATATGTTTCAACTTATGATTCATTTCATACAATGAATGCATATTGCAATCAGTTCAAACACACACATAAATATGATCAAGCAATATTTTTGCCATTTGTTGTGTAAGAAACTATAAAACATTTATTTTGTTCATCATCAAAAACTCATATGTGAGATGGGTTCAGCTATACACAACTCCCCCTATCAACACGTACCACTTACATTTATGGAAGATTAATGTTGATATCCTTGTTGAAAAAGTTCACTAAATGTAGATAATTGATAAGACCGGGTGTGACTAGATTTGCCACTACTTATTTAACTTTTGCTTGTCTTCATGAATTGAAAGCATCATTGTTGACCATGTTTAGCTTCGAGGAGAGGAAGACAAGAACGTTTGGAACTTCACAAGATGAGAGAAAAGTTGAACATGTGGTATTAGATAGCCGATTTTGGAAGAATGTATCCACATGCCTGAAAGTTGCTGCCCCTCTTATGGTGGTCTTAAGATTAGTGGACTCAGATGTAAAACCCACAATGAGTTTCATTTATGAGGAGATGGATTGTGTAAAAGAGAAGATTGAGTCCAACTTTAACAATATCAAAAGAGGTAAATTTTCAATTTTTTTTCTCATTCAAAGTTTAATTACTTATTATGTGTGAAATTATTTTTGATATAGCATAATTGGTTTGATAATTATATGTAGTTATTAAGAGGGTTTGAGAATAATTGATGTTCGATGGGATAATCAACTTCATAGGCCTTTGCATGCAGTTGCCTATTTTCTGAACCCTCATTTCCACTATGAACCTAACTTTAAATGTGATGATGGTGGAGAGGTGAAAGAAGGATTATATATGCGCATGAGAAGATTGGTACCAAATATGGTAGAAAGAAGAAAAATGAATTTAAAAATTGTTGAATTTCAATATGCTAGAGTACTTTTTCGAAGGAAGACGCAAAGGAATGCATGAAAGAGTTAAATTCGGGGAAATGGTGGGACATGTTTGGTGATGGAACTCCGAAGTTGAAGAGATTTGCTATTTGAATTTTAAGCTTGACTTATAGTTCTTCTAGACGTCAGCATAATTGGAGCTCATTTGAAATGTAATTTAATTTATTTATAATTTATAATTTTCTTTATTATGTTTATATCTTCACTAAAAATATTATATTTCATTTTAGGTTCATACAAAGAGAATGAATCATTTGCATAAAAAGAAAGATGAATGATTTAGTTTATGTGATATATAACTACAAGTTGAAAAGTAGACAAATTCGAAAAACTGTTGTTCTTCTATTTGATGACACTGAATCAGATGATGAATGGATAACTGAAGAAGCAAATGATGTTGTTGAGATTAAGCAACTTGAAGGTGAAAATGATGGTGAAAATGTTCACTTAGAGCAACACTAGATCATGCTCTAGATGCTCTTGATCTTGATAACATAACATTTGTTGAAAATGAGGATGCACAATATTCATCACAGGAAGAGTTGAATGAAAATGATGACGGAGATGATGATGTCATTATTAGAGGATTGGAGATAGAGACTTTAACATTTCAATTTATGTTTTAGAATATTTCTATGAACAATATTTTTATGAACTTATGTATTTGAATTTATTTAATTTTGTTAACTTATTTAAAGTATGATGTTTTATTTATATTTTTTTTCATGTAAAGTAAACTCTTAAGAGTTTACGAATCGAGTTAATAGGTTCTCACGAGTTTGTGTAAACTTTCGAGTTTGATAACCGTGACTTCATCTATAACTTGAAAATACTACACATATCAACACACTTATTACACCCACACTAGGATAAACCATCATTTTTTCAACATGAGGGACAACAACATTACATTAATTAAACCAAAAGAATACAAACCACTCCTACTAATAATTGGACCCTTTTATTCGAAACTTTCATTGAATTCTCTAAATTTTGTATCTTCCTCCTTTTCTTGAGGATAATACCATCTCTTTCATCTACATCTTTATAGCACCATTTGAAAAAATTATACCACACAAAATCACTCCACTTCGTTATCAAACACTAAAATAACAAAACCCAACATTAATTTTTAGTGCAACATATTCTTATTACATAAAACATTACCCAAAAAATTGGATCAATGAATCTAACCTTGTAATTAGCAAAACCCCAAAATTGCTTACCAACATTCTTTGCAATTCTTGTAATTCTCATAACTACAACATCTCTACATTCGCAAATAGGTGTTAAGTCTCAAACCCTTCACCACCACCATAAGAGGAGGAACTACAACTTTTCAAATGAGTTTTACAATAAAAGGAAGAAGATTGGTCATAAAAAATACCTACCCATAGGTCTTTAGTTGGACAATGAAACTGAATCTCCTTTTTCAAGTGAAGAAGATAACCTCCACTTTATAAAATCCTAAAACCAATTTCTCTCCTCATTTAAAGGTAAAAAAAGAAGACACATATCACTATTTATTAATGGCTTAATACCCCTAATAGTCCATATTTTCGTCAAGTATATTAGATGTGGTCCTAGCTTTTTTTTCTGTTCAATATTGTCCTAAAGAATGTAATTTCTGTTCAATTTAGTCCTTTTTGCGAACAACGTTTAAATCATTAACGACAGACAGTCCAGGTGAGCAATAACTGCTGACCTGTCTTGACTGAAACATGACGCAACCAATGAGGGATGCCACGTGGCAGCCCCTTCCCTACCCAAAAAATTAGGGTTTCTAAATGCAAAGGGGAAAGGCTTCCCTACGCCTGCGCCGCCTCCAATTGACCATAGTGGGTCTGTCGGAGTTTCGTAGAAACAAGAGCGAACTCCTTTCTCGTGGCGCGGTGAGGGTTGCAGCGGCGACGCCTCCGCGAAGGTTCAATCTCTGACTTTGTCGTGATGCGAGAAGCCCACCGTTCTCTGGTGGTTTTGCGGCAATAGGACTCGCGATTGAGGGTTTCGATTTAGGGGGGTTTTGTTGTGTTATCCGGTTTTTGTAAATTGGAATGTATGATTTTCGTTTCAAAATTAATTTGGAAAATTCTTGGTTCTTATCTGTTTTGCGAGTGGTTAGGGATTTTGTTCTTCCCTGCAGGTCTAAGTTTTGCAAATTGGGGGATGAGGGTTCAGATTGGGAATGTTAGGGTTTCTGAACTTGGAAGTTTCTTTTGGAGTATGTATTTGATTTGTTCTTTGGAAGGATGTTGGTTTTGGTGATCACGATTAAGGGTGATCCTTTCTTAATCTTTTTCCATGAATTTGTTTTTTCGTTTTGGGTTCATTTGATTCGCGATAATGAGTTCTGTGGTGGTTGTTGTTGGATGCACAAGTGGCGCCAATGAAGATGCTAGTAGGTGGCCATGGGTGGTGTTTTTGGGTGGTTGTTAAACATAGAAGATGATGGAGGTGTGAAGATGGTGGTTGGCCGTGACCGTGGCGGCGATGGTTAGGGTTAGGTGGTGGCTAGGATTTCTATGAAGGGGAAATTAGGGTTTTTGGAGGTAGGAGATGATGATGACGTGTCAAGGGTGATGTGTCATTGATTGCACAATTGGACAGTGTGCCGCTAACGATTTAAACGCCGTCTGCAAAAAGGATTAAATTGAACAAAAATTACATTCTTTAAGACAACATTGAACAGAAAAAAAAAAACTAGGACCAAATCGAACACACTTGACAAAAATAGAGACATCAAAAGTATTAAGCATTTATTAATAAAACACCCAAAATAAAATATTTCATGTAACAAGATTTTTCCAATTTATACATTGTATTGTTAACAATTATAACGTTATTATAACTTATAAGAATTTAATTAAACAAAATTAATAAATATTATGATTAAATTAAAATAAAATATTAAAACCAAATTAAAAAAAGTTAACAAAAATTAGTACCAAACCATTATTTAAGCTTTTTGTTGTATTAAAAGAAAAAAGATAAATGTAATCTTGATAATAAGGATACTAAATGTACATATTTTTAATTAAGAAAAATGATGAAATACGAAGAAAAGATAGAACATTGGGCACTGCTAAAGTATCCTAAAAGAAGGAAAAAAAAGTTGAAATATTGATGCAGTTCTGACACATCGTACTTGCTTTTCCTCTTGGCTTCTCAAACTTCCCTGTCACTCTGCTATCCTCTGCTTCCATTATTCAATACTCTTCTTCTCTTTCTGCTTCTTATTTTCTTCCCTTTTCGTTTCATTTCAGCCCCAACTTCATGTTCCACCTAACATTTTCTCCCTCTTATTCAATGAAAATGTGCCACAGTGTCTTCATCAACTTGCTGTGTTTCTTTACTGCATAATATGTGAAGAAGTTACTTGTGATAAAGAAATTAAGCTAAAGTTTCAAGAATTTTGAGTTTTTCAGTTTCAGCAAAATCTATATATATGGTGAAAGGAAAAAGTTGCAGGCTGATGTTTTTGATGTTGCTGGTTACAAGTTACTCTCTTGGTATGCCTTGTTCCTCTCTTCTTTCATTTTTTTCATACCATTTTGGTTATTTTGTTCATTGGTTGTGTCTCAGTGTGAAGTGAACCATGAATATCTTGAGTTTTTTCTTTTTTCAACTCTTTTTCCTTATTCTGGTTTTTGATTGCTATATGCTAAGATTTTTAGGAGAATTCAATGTTTTTTTGAGTCTTGTTTTCATTTTATAAGAGAACTTAATCCTATTCAGCACTCAAAGTATATTTCAACTTTTGTTCTGTCTGAAAAAAAAAAAACATTCTTTCTTGAGTTTCTTGACATGGCTGTGTTTGATGGTTGAGTGTTAAAAGCTTTTGTTGTCAGAGTTCAATAGTTTGTCTTTCAGTTTCTCCATTTTAGAGCCAATAAATCTGCAGTGCATATATTTTTTTTATTCTTTTACTGAATATTTAAGATGCATTAATATAATAATTTTTAATATATTTTGAAATTTTAAAATTAGTTTTGAAAGAAAGAAAGCACCAATATTACATCAGACTATTCAAATTCGTGTTTTACCCTTCAAAATACAAACTGTATCTATATTTTAGGTTTATTTGATCACAATGTTTGGTTTTATTATTTCCAAAAACTTGTTCTTTCCTCGATAATTAATTACTCCTCTTAACCTTTTTGTCTTTGTTTTGTCTTAGGACATTCTTGAAAATACAAAGGTATAAATATATTTTCACTGAAAAGAATAATCCAATTTCTGACAACTTATTAAAATAAGCATACACTCACTATTAATAAATTTTAAAAACAAAGTTGTGTTTTATTTTGATGAAAAATAAATAAATATTTTCATAGGTTCAGATTTTTGCAGCTTGATGCTTCAATCGATTAAGGACCAGTTTAAAGGAGGACTATAAGAGAAAAAGAAAAATGAAGGATAAAATTTAAAGAAAAATAGAATAAAAAGGTTACATTGTTCAAATTTATAACTTGAAAAAAAGGGAAAATACTTATTCCAACTATTTGAATGAATGAAATATAGCCAAGAAAAATAAATAAATATTAACAAAATTTTATATACTTTTATTATCAAGATTCTTTTAAAATATGGAATCGCTATATTACATTTCTTTTTTTATTCGTATTCGCTCTTTTAAGAATTGTTTTGAGCACCACACAAAAATCTAACATTTTTTTAAAAAAAAATAAGCGATAAAGAATTATTAGTTATACCCTTTTTTTCTATTTTATTTCCCTTCTTCCATTTATCAAGAAATTGTTAATAGGTTAGCCAGCACAATATTCTTTTTCAATTAATGAATTACATGATTTTATTAAATTAATAATTGAAAATATAATGGAGCTCACAATGTATAAAAGAATGTTCCAACAAGATTCTCCCTGTCTCATGAATTGTGTAACCAAAGTTACATAATAACAAATATATATATAATAACTTTCATGACACTATACAAAAAATGACGGTTGCTTTACTAGTGTTTCAAACGACTACACTAAAGTGAATATTGTATTGTGTTTAAATGAGATTGGGCATTTATAATTTTGATCTTAAGTAGCTAAAAACAACTTTAAACACACACTAGATGTTTCTCTTACGTGATGTATGTTAAGTTATGCATAATTTATTATGATTTATTGATTTAAAGTGGTTGAAAAATATTCTAATATATATTTATTAGTATAAATATTATTATATTAATAATATATGTGATTAAATTTCGATTGTTTGATTAGTTATTATATGTCTCAATTTAATATATTTATAAAATATTTGATATATCAGATAAGGTATGATATTAGTGTGATTATTATACTAATTATCACATATATGTTAAGTTGTTATTTTATTGATATTATTTGATATTTACTTCGATACTATTTGTTTTAATCATTAAGAAATACACATTCTTTTATTCTCATTCTCTTTTATAGGTGAATTCTCTTTTATGTTCCAACCTTCAAAAACTACATCAGAATCATTAATCCATTTAGATTTTACCACTAGTTAAAATATCCACTCTTCGAATCTATGTAAGAACAAATAATTATATTGGTTTTTGTAGATTCCATTAAATTTAAAAAAGTATATAATAATAATTCTAAAATGTGATGTTAGTTTATTATAATATATATAATATTTTGAATATTTAACTAAAAAGTGTGTGGAAAGACATGTACACAAAGTTATTATTTTTAAATATTTTATTTGAAATGTGTATAAAAATTTCAAAAAGACTTAGACAACTAAAACTAAAAGAGTAAATTAAAAAAAATAGTGGTAATTCTATTTAAGATCATTGGTTGCATTCTCATAGAGTTACTGTTAGAATTTGAGGATTTAATCCCAACTATATAATTTGTTTTTTCTGTTTTTTGGTTTCTAAAGCCATGTTGTTAACACTTTGATAAGTGTACTAGATCGTATCAAGTAATAATAAAACGGTAAGTTCGAGTATCGTTTTTCCAAGAGACTCAAAGCACTAAACTATTGTGCTTTTGCTTAACCAATTAAGACTTATAAGAACAATATTTTGGGGGTTTTGAATTCAAAGTGCGAAAAAATAAACATGAATGCAATTTGATCAATTGAGGCTAAACACAAAAGTGAATGGATGATGTTAATATTATGAGATGAATATGTTATTAGGTTTAGATTTTACCTAACCACTCTTATGCATAAACTATTCTTATGAGATTCAACTTTGTTATCAATGTTCATGAAAATTTCTAAATTACTTTAAACCCGATTCCTCGGCGAAAAGAGCCTATCACCAATTACTAGTTCACTATTTCTAGTCTCCCTAGTAATTACTAATGCATTAATGACAGAAGCTTAAAGCAATTGACCGTCTTATTCCTATTTCTAGGTAATATTTCATAATCAAGAGAATTCTTCTCAGTTCTAGATTATCCCGTACGTTCTCATATCGACAAAATCAATGATCATGACATTGAATGAGTTAAACAATGCAAGTTTTAATCTCAGAGAAGAAAACCCAAACTATTGATAACTAAAGTATATGAATAAAATAAGAAATTCAAATACAAGAGAGTTTAGAAGGTACATTTCCCCAATAACAAATGAGATTAGTTCTCCATCGTCATGAAGAAGCTATGTGTACAATGGAATGAAAGAGATAAAAATCCTAGAAAGAGAAGAGGAGAGTTGTCAATTCCCCAAATTTGCCCCCAAAGGGGTGACAATTGTGTTTTTGTGCCTAAGCCATCAAAAGATACAAACTCCAAGACGTTCTGGCCTTTAAATAAAGTAGGAAAATAAAATAAAACGGGTCCAGGCCCAAAACAGATAATAAAAATAACAAAAAACTGGCCCAAAACTCGCGTCGCTAGTGCTCAACAGTCAAATACCGCTCAACGGTAGAAGCGACACTCAAAATGGCGCCCCGCGGTGTCGCCCAGACGCAAAATAGTGAAAACTGAAAAATTGGCGTTTAACGCTGGGCTGGCGCTCAGCGCCACCTGCGGTTCTGAAAAACTGCACTCTGGTTGACTTTTCAGCATTCTGATTGACTGGTTGACTTTTCAGCATTTTGGTTGACTTTTTAGCATTCTGGTTGACTGATTGACTTTTCAACATTCTGGTTGACTTTTCTACACTACAACTCCTTGATACTTCAACCATTCTTTCAAATCATTCCAATAACCTACACAATCAAGGGAATTTATTGATAAAATCATAAAGCATATCCTCAACTTTCTTATTCACAAAACTAAAGCAAAATCATGAGTTCAAGCTAGTTTCTAAGTCAAAAAGAGTACATTTATTATCAAAATTAAGTATAAAAGTAACGATTTTTGAACCGTTATCACATGTCGGTCACGTTTCTTAATAATCATATTGTGTGACATTAGAATGGTTTAACCACATACTAAATCTTATAAAATCAAATTTGAAAAGTGAAAATAATTCTAAATTTAAAGTATTTAAGGCGTATTTAAGGCCATGAATCACAAATTCTATTACTTAATGAGGATAATTACTAAAGGTTGTATTTTATAAACTCAACTCAAAGAACATTTTCTAACTAACATTTTTATTGCAGGACTTTAACATTTAACGAGGATAAATACTCTCTTTTGAGGTTGGATTTTCGGAAGTCAGCTCAATTAACATTTTTCAACCAATAATTTTATTATAATTTCAATATTTACACTAGTTCTAATTTCTTAGAAACTAGTTCTAAAATGTAAGAAATATTAATATCTTAATTCTTTTCACAAATGATTCACATGAAGGATGAGTGTTAGAATGACCAATGTCGATAATCATATAAGTTGTTCGATTTCGTAAGTGTTTGCTTGTTCTCGGAGCAAAATGAGAAAATGAAGCAGATGATTTCCTTTACTATCTCTCACTTCTTACTTCTCCAAACCATTTAGCCTTCGAAGAAAAACAAAAGGTGAGTGATGTATGCATGTGTTCAACATTTATTCAACCTTATTAACTAGAAGGGTTTGAATCATAGATTTTGAGTCTGAAGAAATCATGATAGCTATGATACAAACTTAGTTCTCTAATTTCTGACACCAAACACATCCAAAATCCAGAGAATAATTTCTTAAATCAAAGAACATCATCCTCAAACTTTCTTTCATTAGCTCTTGATATCTGAAATATTAGAACAAGGCAAAAAGACTTGAGAACTTTAAGCTTGGAAAACTAACAAAAATAATAGAGACTATGCAGCCAGAGGAATGTATTCATTCTCCTTTCTCCGCCAAATGGAATGTACTCAAAATTATTCCCTTTAAAATCGAAATCTGTGCCGTCGTCGAACCTCTCAGATATGAACTTCTCTGCATGAAACCAGTGCTTTTGATCTCTTCCAAGGGTATGCATGCTTCCTTGCATTCTCTTGGCAGCTACAATACAAGGGAAAAGGTGGATGTAACCTCAACGTTTCTTTGATCACCCACTTCAAGTACCTCACTCTTATTTCAGCCTGTGCCTT
The DNA here is from genome assembly GCA_027742785.1 of Vigna reflexopilosa. Classification (NCBI taxonomy): domain Eukaryota; kingdom Viridiplantae; phylum Streptophyta; class Magnoliopsida; order Fabales; family Fabaceae; genus Vigna; species Vigna reflexopilosa. Next base: position 22,325,197 of record CM050929.1, read on the forward strand.
TTTCATCACTCTTTCGTTTCTCAACAACTCTGACATACCCCACTCCCAGCCCCCAAGATGTCCTGCACACATGCCATCACAATAGGGTTTAGATTAAGGTTGTAATACTTTTTAAATACATAGTGAAATTATGAATCAAATATATAGGAAAACCCTTGAAGTAAAAGAGGAAAAAGAGAGTTAGTGTTATAACTTGAAGATATAGCTGCAACTTAATGTTTTCCCTTTGTATGACATTGGAATGACTTGAGAACATTAATGAACATGGTTTAACAACTCTCATAATTCTTGTCTTGTGGTTAGATTATTCTAACTCCCTACTTGATAACATTTTATAAAAGAACACTTGATCCCACTTGAGTGTGCCAACGTAAAGTCTTCCATCGATAAAAAAGAGATGTCGTTGTCGTCGATGCTGATGACAAATGTTGATGACACATGTGAGGGTTGTAATTTTAAATATTTATGTAACATATTCCAACTAAAAGTAAGCTAGCAAACATTTTTAAATTAAATATTACACATTTTTTAAATTAGGGTGATAAAAAAAGCTAAATCCGACAAGTTAGTCTAGTAGCCTAGCAAAAAAAAAGTTCAGGAACAACTTCTTCAATTCGATAGTCCAACACAATTCGTCTCGTCTAGCCTAATAGTTTATCAGGCTAGCCTAACAGCCTAACAAGTCAACTCGGCCAATCTGACATCTTAAACAACCTAAATATAAGGAATTCAATTTCATCTACGACAACACTCAAAACAGTCTGGCCAACCTGGTAGGACATTTCGACAATCCAGCATCATTAAAAATCCTAAATGTAAGGAATTCGGTCTCGCTTACGAAAACACTCAGGCCACTCTCGCCAGTCTGACATCAGAAATGTTAAATTTAAATAAGTGATAAATTATTAAAATGCAGTCCAACATGAGCTCGACATGAGCTTGACATCCCACCCTAGAGCCCAACATGAGTCCGTTTTAGCCCGACAGCTATGTAGTTCGCCAGTCCAATAGGTCGTGTTGTAAAATTTAACATGTTCTTAAGTGTCAGTTTGGACCAATTTATTTTTTCACGAGTTAAATTAAGATCAAATTGATCTCTTTTGCCACTTCTATTTTTAATTCAACCGTGTAAATTTATATTTTTTTCAAAAACTAATCCTTGAGAGTCTATTTAATTTATGATTCCCTTTGTAAGAGTAAAATTCTTAGACTTTGTTCCCTTGAATGGATTTAGAAAAAAATGATTGAATAGATCTGAGAGTTAAGTGGATTTTGGGATAAGTGAGAATGAATTTAAAAATAAAAAACAATAAAAAATCCACTCTCACTTATTTCAAAATCCACTTAAATAAATAATAAAAAATTTACCATAAAATTTTCTAAAATCCCTTCAATCATTCTCTTCTAAATTCATTTAAGTAAACAAAATGTTAATGAGAGTCAAACTCGATACATTAGATTCATGGCAAGGTTCTAATATCATTGTTATAAAAATGTTAACCCGTTGATACAAGATCTAGAATTTCTTAACAAAGATTCATTTGAATTACCAACAAAATGTTGTTGGTATAAGGATCTTAATAATAGATTTGTTGGTATCCCTATAAGTACTTTTGGAGTCATTAGATTTGCTGCGGTGAGTCTTCCAAATTGGAGCTTGAGGCTTTGCTTAACTATCACTGCTAACCTCAAGGTCAAGGTCAAATCTCATAATTTTATCAGTAGAATTAATCATTTCAAATAGCATTAGTTAACCAACACCCTCAAACTACAATTCTAATATGTGCAGAAAATTTTATTTTGTTCTTCATCATTATACCATATCAGACAGAACTTGTACCATATAAGAAGACTAATTGATGAACGAAAGTCATGCATTTAACAACCTTACAACTGGTGAGTTCAAAATATAAGTATGAATACAAAGGGTCATTTAGCCCATAGGTTTGAGGATACTGTTGAGTTAAACAAATCACTCCCACAACACTTAAAATAATATATCATCCTACAACATCCTTCCAATATTTTTTCTTCATAAAGAAAGTATCAAATATAAATGCAAAAACATTTAACACTTTTGAAACACCAAAAATATTAATACTTTCTTCATGTGATTGATAGTTAGAAGGATTATCAGAAAGATATTGTAAGAAGATTTAGAATTACTCTATTATTCTCTTTTCAAGAGCGTCTAGAATACATATACATTGAGGATACAATTAGACCTTACCCTTATTTCAATTTTGCATAGCCAGAGATTAAACAATCTTCTACTAGACCTGATGAGAGAGGCCTTTTGTTCTTGTATCTGGAAGTCCAATGAACAATTCAGTCACCACATCTGAACTTGGGCTACTTTCTGCACAGTTTTGGGGTTGATTTTCATTCTGATCCTTTGTTGCTAGCTGTAGATGCATGCCATGCTGCACAAAATTTCTGTTTTATGATACTTTGGCATATCCAACAAGATATTCAAACTATGAGGATTGTTTCATGTATTAATTTCACCTCAAAAACTTGAAGTTCAACAATCCATAGGGATGACTAAGAGCATATATCTCATTTGGGAAAATATTTTATATTTTCATTGATAATCACAAAAATAATCATGTTATTCTATTTTTGTTACCATTTTAAGAATAGAAAAAAAATTCTTAAATTAAACCAGTTTTAAAATATTCTTCCAAATGAACTGACTCCAAATTTTGCAGTGACTTTACCTTCTCAGCTAGCCTTACATTTTCAGCGAGCTTGGCATTTTCATCTACTAGGGCTTTTTCCTGAATAAAATTACAAACACTTTAGTCAGAATCTCTTTGATGTAATTCTTACAGGGTATTTTTTCCAGCTTTCAGAACTTATGGAAAAGGAATTGAACCTTTAAACAATTTTTGCAAGGCATTCATAAACAGAATAATACAGAATAGTGATGCTTCTAAGAGCATGTTTGGTTTAAATATACAGAAGTACTTTACGAATTTCAACACAAAATCACACGTTTGAAGCCATAAATTGAAATAAAAGTACTTTTAATCTTTCTCAAGCACAGCAAAATCCATTTTTTCACTTCACAAAGCTGTAATTACAAATGCAGTGAGCTCTACCCTTGTCAGTGATACAAAACAGGCTATAACTTGCAACCATTTAGAAGAAATGCAGACATGTTACCTTTTCTTTCAGTTGCTCAATTTGGTCCCTGAAAAGCTGGAGCTGAAGAACGAAAGTAGAGATTTTTTAAATATCTATTATAACATAAAGAAATTTTAATAGTAAAAATGATACATGCTTGTTAATCATGCTAACCTTTCTTGCTCGAACGTTACTTATACTCCTCTCCAATTGTTGTTCTATCCGTAGCAATTCCTCAACGGAGCAAGACCCCAAACCTTCTCCCAAGAATTTCCTGAAGGAATGAAATCACAAATGCACCATGTTCTTCCATTGTGAGTGAGTGAAGTAAACAATTTGTCAATGTGAATAGAAGTTTTAAATCTTCACCGTTTTGCAGCTTCAAGAAGTTCAATCTTCTTCATCATGCTTGCTGCTTCTTGCTTCAGATGCTGCCAACATATCAGCCAAGTTATTCAAATCTCAGCACTTTAAGTTGAAAGAGTGTTATGATAAGCAAATACAGTAATCAAGTAGAATTAACTTCTGCAAAGTATATATATATATATATATATATATATATATATATATATATATATATATATTTACACGAAGATGAAATTGTTAATACTTAAAAGTTACTTATGCATTGAGACACTAAAGACCACTTTAAATGTTTTTTTATTATATCTCATGAATCTATGTGAAATGAATTTAGAAATAATTGCATCAAGATATAACTAACTAATTTGCTGAATAGTTTGTGTTACTATTATAACCACAACCCTCATTTTCTCTTCCCTCTGTTGCAAAATCTCCTCACTTTTTTGCATTTTCTCCTTCGTTTTGTGTCTTCATGAGTACAAAAGTGGAGATTTTTAGTAGTGGCTGTGTAAGAAAATGATAACGAGAAGAATGTGTGGTAGATTTTTCTGATGGGTTCTTATAACTTTTGGAGGATTTCATTTAATTAACCTTAATTACCATTTCTTCTTTCTAATGTTTAGTTGAATAGGGTTCTCCAAAGTTGAAAGTGCATAACTTACACTTTTTAATGACCATTTTCATTATTATTTCTTTTATTGGAGGAACAAACTTCTTAAGATATGAAATATTATTATGTGGGCTATCGGTAATTATCTTAATTAATATCACTTTATCATTGAACTTGGAGTTCTATAGCTTTTATATATTTTTGAATGTGTTGAATGATTTTACAATGAAGGATTACCTTTTGGGTATACTATTGTTTTGAGTCATAGGTTTTATTTTATTGGCTGGTCATTGAAGGAAACTGTGATGGTTGGACACTGTCTTTTGAACAACATGGTTAAGACCTCATGAATGTTTTGAGATTGATGGATTCAAATTGATGGTTATTTTAAGGAAATCTATGATGGTTCTATGTTAGAGTTATGGTTAAGGTTTTTATAGACAATCTTATTGTAATGGAGGTGGTTATATCTTAGAATAATCAGACAGATTATATTGAAAAAGAAACTATATTGATCAGTATTCAAACAGATTCTTACATGTAAACAAGAAATGAAGAAACCAAAAACCTATAAAACTAAAAACATACACAATTGATGATGAGAAAAATCATATAAGAAAGTATGTAAATAGCAGATAAGGAAGTTGTTAATTAACCTGCATGTTTTGTTCAAGTGATCTGAATGTAGTTGAGGTTTCACTTTTGGTATGTCTGCGGTAACGTTCTATTGACTGCTGCATGCTGTATCATGACAAACACATAATCAATATCTTCCAAGGCTATGTTCTGTTTCAAAACAAGCTAAGAAAATTAAAAGAGTAAAATTTTCTAGTACTTATAATTTCAATGCTATATAAATAGTTGAAACAAATAAAGATCAGACAGAAAAGTGACAAAATCATTAACTTTCATTCATATCATACTTCAAGTGAGCTTTTCTATTATTTTTCTTCTATTACTTAGCAGCAAAAACTTCTTTTTAATGATGACACAGTACTTTATTTAGTTCTTATTTACTTATAATTATACTAAGAAGCTCTCTACTTTGTTGAACTGGAAAAATCCAATTAATATATGCTGTTTTTTCCACTTTTTCTATACACAATTTTGCTGTATTTTGCATATATTTAACTTCTGATAATTTTACAAACTAATTAATAAATATTCCATTAGTTAAAGCAGGAAATAATTCAAATTGTAAATAGCATAGACATAATTAATTCTGTAATAGATTAAAACTTGAAATATGATATTCCTTAGCATATCAAGAGTATGAGTTGGAGGAAGAAAGTAGGTGATTCTTCAAAGTTCAATCCACCATTTATAATATTTCTCTATGTTATCTATAACTTTATATCAAGGGTATTCTCCTTGAGACTTTAAAAAGTTTTTTTTTTATAGAAAAAAAAATATTGTTTTCACATTCAATCAAGATTTTTAAACAATAAAAAAAGTATATAATATTTCATCACGACTATGAGGATTTATTTTTTAAAATTAACAAAATATATTGAAATTCAAATAAGATTTTAAAAGATTAAATAAATTATTTGATATTTAAAATCATACAAGTTTTATAGTAGATTATTTATGAGACTTTCTCACCTAAATATGAGATTTTTCTAAATTTAGAGACTTTTTCTCAAACTTAGATATGATAATAATAGAATTCTTTTGTCCTATTTTCAAGCATTTTTTGACAACATAAATCCTAGCTCTTTCTATTAAAAAGGCCTTTTAAAAAAAGTTAACTAAAAAGGTTAGGGTTTAAGTTTTAATAGAAGTTTGTTGAATCTTCCAAAAAACTTAATTATTCTTGTGAATGGTATTATGGATATCTATTTAAAAACTACTGCAAAATTCTTTTTCTATAACCAAATTTTTCAACGAGTATCCATAAATGTTTTAAAAAAAAAAGTTATAAAATAAAAAACAAACCAAATTATTTTTTCTTCTTTGAACAATCAATAGTTGTAAATACCATTATGGATTTGTAAACATTAAAAAGTTGTTAAAAATAATTACTTTAACCATTTCTATTATTTTGTCAAAGTAATAAATTTCCTATTAAATCAGTATACAAATCTTTCTATTCGAAGTTATGGATTAATTGAGATTATAACTTTAAATACAATATAAGAATAGAATAAACTAAAATTAGTTCTAATATTTTGTATTGGTTTTACACTTTTAAATTCAAACCTTATCATTTATTTGCATTCATGTTTACTAACTGTGTTAGTTATTTCGTAATTTCTTATTCAATAAATTCAGTTTACTTTTACTAAATTCAAATCTTATCATTTATTTGCATTAATTCTTATTGATGGTGATAGTCATTTTGTAATTTCTTACTTAACAAACTCAGTTTACTTTTTGGAGACAATGAATGCTTAATTTTATTATTAGAATTTAACATTTGATATACTTCAGAACAATTTATTGTTTTCATTAATGACCTATAAATCTACAATCGAACTTTGTTCGTACCTATTAACACTAATTGTGACTTAATCATTTTTATGGAATTTTACATAATAGAATAATAGATAAAAATACATTTACTGGAAAAAGGCAAAAAAAAAATATTTTTTAAATACTTAAAATTCTTTAATTGTTAGCAAATTCATAAAATCCTTTCAAATTCTATAATTTTATATTATAAAATCCTTTTAATAATTTTGCTTTTAAATTGCTATATTCTTATAAATTATCTTAAAATTCAAATGACCTTTAAAAAAAACGAAAAAAATCTTTTGTAATCTCAGTTAAATTACAACCTAAATTTGAAGTTCTGTATTCTTAATTCAACTTCTCCTATAACGTACTCTAATACATGATTTGTTATGCAGAGATAGTGTTGCTTTTGTAATGTTAGTTTTAGGAAATGAGGATCTAGGATCCAAATTGTCTTCTATGTATATTTGTATTTTTTTTTATATATTTTTGTACACGAGTTAAAGTATCTGATGTCTCATTCTTTAATTTTATTATTAGTTATTCCTGATTAAAAAATATATTATGTTTTTTACTTCATACATTCATGAGCTTAGGTTAGAAAAATTGATTTATTATAAGAAATAAGTGTGTCTTATTGTTTAAAATACAACTTGACTTTGTTATAAAACATTTGTTTAATACTTCTTTCACAATGTAATAATCTTCCTATAGGTGATGGGAGAAGATTCAGTAATGAAATTAAAAAATAATGAGATATGAGTCTATTTCATATAAGATATTTCATAATATCTTCAACAAAAAAAACTTTAATACAATATATTTATGTGACTTATTTTTTATAAAGTATTTAACTTTCTTATCTTTATTCAACCTGCAAATTAGATTCATATTTAGATTTTCAATAATTTTTCAACGTGAGTTTTTTCTATATTGGTATGCTCCCGTTGAATGGAAATATTTCCATCCACAAATACCAAAATGATTTTCTGATATCGCCATTATACCACAATGGGATACACTTGCATAAGACTCTTCATAAAAACTTTATACAAAAGAAATCATCACATTTAGAATTTTTCACTCATATTGTATTGGTTTGAACTGGTCATCAAGAGAAACTAGACTCTAATACTTGTGAGTTTTTTTTTTAGATTCACCATAGAGTTTCAACAATAAAGATGTTAAAATTTTGGAAAAAATAAGTTTCTTTTAAATGTAAATCAAACTCACTTAACGACAAGTTATACCAGTTCGAATTGGGTTAAGGATGGGTTGACTAATAACTTACTAATAATAAAGCTTTATCATTTTTTTATAAGTTTTTTTTTATAATAATTGTTTAATATTTATAATTATGGTAGATTAACAAATTGATTTTCTTAAAGATTAAAATGTAGTTCAATAATATTTTAATAGTTTAAATTTTTAATTTATTTATTTGTCAAATTATGTAAATGAACACTTTAATTTTCAATTACTATCTATCTTTATAATAATGTTTGATTAAATAGGTAAGTACTTTAATTATACTTAAATGGTGGTGAACCAACCTCTATTAGTTAAGTTAACTCACTTTGACACTTCTATTTACATAAAAATATATCATTTTCAATCCAAAATCTTAAGACAATAAATTTGGATCTTTCTCATAAGATGATGATCAACTTTTTCATCTCTATCTAACATCATATTTAAACTTATACTTAAATTTCCAATAAAATGTAAGATTAATAACAACTTAGAATATATTTACTTTTGAATAATAATTTCAGATTCTCAAACAAAGGAAATATATTTATCAGCGTTATTAATGGGGGTGAGTTTCTCTTGTTCTCATATCTTCTTTGGTTAAACTATAATTGTTTGGTTTGAAAGCTACTGAAAGCATAAACTACGGATCAAACAATGTTCGAAAGGAAACAAATGAAAAAAAAAACAAACACACCATGACAAAAAATTACTTGAAGAAAAATTGAAAATTAAAATGATTTTTTAATTTTCTCTTTAGCAAATTAAAACAAAGAAAGCAGAAATGATTTTTTAACCCTTATCACCTCAAACGTAACATATTTTTAAGTTATAAGATATGCTGAACAATCATTGTCCATAATTTGACAATCATGTGCTACATATAAGGAAGGATATATAAAAGCAGAAAAAAGAAGTACAAATCCATCAGTGATGAAGATTTTTAAAGTTAAACCAAGGATTAATTGCATAATTCATCCAAAGAATGAAAGCTTCTGAAAATACCTTCCTATTGAAAGCCAGAAACCCTAATCACAAAAATGAGAAAGGGAACATACTTTATGTTTAACCCTATCAAACCTTTTTCAATCTCTAAATTTACAAAAATATTCTGTTTTGGAAGCCCTTAGTGAAAGACTATTTGGCTATTTTAGATATATTAGATATCATACATAGATATCTAATTTTTATTTTTTATCTTTAATTAATATGTCATTATTTTTTATTTGTATTTTAAATTTAATTTATATTTTTTTATTATAAATATATTATATATATTAAAAAAAATTATTCTCATACATAATTTTTACTATATTAAAAGAGACTACATTGCTTTAGTTAGGTTTAGGGATAAAACACAAATTTTATTTGTATAAAAACTAAAATTAAATTTTGTACACTTACACGTATTAAAACTTGATTTCATATGTCATAATAATTGTTTCGTAGAGTTACTCTAGCACCACTATAAATAGAGATCATTACGGAAAGTCATGTACTCAAACAAAAGAGATATGAACCAAATAATGTGAATATTTTGGGTAGCACATCAACTCTACAAATAAAGTAAGCTACGAAACACAAGCAGATAAGAACTCAAATTTTTGTTATGAAACACATAAATATTTAGTAACTAAAGCTCATAACTCAGGTTCTGTAAGTGAGATTAGAACTCAAATTTCTGTCCAGAGTGAAACTTCATTTTTATAGAAATGATGTTGCAAAGTTCATCACTTGTAATATTAATGGTGTTAGCAAAATATGAAGATGAAGTTTTGATGATACCCAAATCAAGTCAATATATATCAAGATTCAAGAAGATCCTTTGAAGACTTGTTTTGCTATTAAAAGCTTTTGTAATAATAGTAGTTTGATGTTTAAGACTTATATTTGTAGTAGCTTTTGATTCATGTACCTTCATACTTTATATTTGCTGTTCAGAATAAAAAACGCACAGTTTTAATTGATTAAATCAAGTATTAATCGATTAAAACGTTACAGGTGCTGAAAACTCAACTAGCACGGAAATAATCGATTATTACCTATTTTAATCGATTAGTTAATTGATTAATTTTTAGAATAATCGATTAAAGATAGTCATTGGAGTTTTCTGGTTTTTAAAAACTAGTCGTTGTACTCATTTTAATCGATTAACACTAATATTAATTGATTAAAAGCGTTAAATGGCAACTTACGAAGAACTAAAGAGTATTTGCTTGAGTCTTTAAATAGGCTCTCTTTATCCATCAACAACAACTCTTCCCTTACGCTAAAATACTCATAAATCTTTGAGAATTGTGTGCTAGGAAACTCTTGTTTGTGGTTCTGGTACATGGCTACTACGGTGACAGAGGAATAGTTGGTTCATCCTTAGTGCGTCTGAAGAGATGTGTATAAGAGGATCATCCTTTGTGAAGTATTCAGAGGAGGTGTTTCATCCTTTGTAAAGTATTAGGAGGAGGTGTGTCATCCTTTGTGAAGATCAAAGGAGGTGCAGGTTCATCTCTTGTGGTATTAAGAGAGGTGGTTTCTAAAATTTTACAAATTGTTTTTGTGAATGTAGTTTGTAATTGTTTTGTGCTTAGTGAACTGTTTATCTTGATTTGAGATAAGCGACTAGACGTAGGATTGGTAAGATCCGAACGAGTATAAATTTCATCTGTACAAATTTCTCTCAACCTTACTCTTTTATTTATATTTATTATTGGCATAGTAAGATAAATTGAGAAGAAATTAAAAGGCACACGTTTATATTAAAATCCTTCTTGGTTTGTTATTCCATGTTAATCATTCCCCTGCCACCACTCTAATAAATGGAACCTTTGATTCTCATTCTATGTGTAACTAATTTTTGTAGTTAAGGAATGAGGAAATGTCAATGTTGATTATTAATTAATGCTAATGTTCCTATGATTTGACTATTCATGGGAGACATGATAAATCTCTAAAGGAAATTGATAAATTGGAGCAAGGATTCAAGATAAAACCACATTCTCAAACTTAATATTTTTTCTAATTTCGTATTTTTAAGGAATTAAGGTTTCTAATCGAAAGAAAGTTTATGTATTTAAACTTCAATCACATTTAATCTAATCTTCAATTTAATTCTATTAATTTGAATACTAATGAACGTTTAAGGGCCCTTAGGTGAAGGTTAGGGAAAATCATATTCTAATGTCTCGTTTTTTTTTCTATCTTTATATAAAAGTTGGAGTACTAATTCCCAATAAGAAAACTGAAAGCTAAGGTAAAAGAGACCCCTATAAGAATTCATTCTCATTCTTGAGTTTTGCTTAATATTCTTTTATGATTCTATTATTGCTTTGTGTGGATGAGTATTGTTTAGTTTCTTGTTCATAACAATGATTAAATTTAACCTTTTAAGGTTTAGCTCATATAAAATTAAGTTTCTTTCTTCAAAAAAAGTATATTTAGAAGTATATATTTTTTAATCAATAATAATTAATAGATATGGAGTATTTAGAATCTCCAACCTTTTTACATACCTACTTTTACATAAACAAAGGCAATTAAAAGGAATATACAAGTAAAGTAAAGAAGAACAACAACACAAACAATTACATTTTTATTAGTCTTTATGCATTCAAATAAATTAATGTAATGATAGGGTGAATGGAAAGAAACCAAAATCCTCCCTTTTTTAAAGGGAAACTATGATTGGTAAATGAAAAGAAAGATTGATTTCTAGAAAATAATTCAAAAGAAATCTTCTTCTTTTTTTTACTTATTTTCAATTTATTTATTTTTCTCCATCCTCATTTCATCCGACCAAAGACATACAAGGTTTCTTTCTGGAGTGTCTTGTGGCAGTTTTGTTACGGTTCTTCATGATAGGCAAAACCCTAGACTGATCAAGGATGGTTGAAAAGTACTTCATAGAAGCTATTCTAGTGTTATCACAAACCAAAACTTAGCCAAGGTTTAAGTTGTAGGACATGTCTATTTGAAAGTTCATAGACATGTTCTGTAAAATAAATTAAATTCTTTTAATAAAAATGATTTACAAAATATATCTACTTATAAGTTTAGAAACAATGTCATCTAACATTAATTTTGTCAAATGTTTATTCAAATCTTCAATAAAGTAAAATACTTTTGCTAGTAAAATCTTTATAAGTTTTCTGGGAAGTTACACAGCTTTTAAAAGTGTATTTATGGTGCTTCATTAAGTGTATCATTGTTTTATTGTACTTATTTTATTTAAAGCTTTTCTCTCTTTTCCTTCATTACTCTTATAATTTCTTGAAATGTGCAACAAATTCTAACAGAGAAAGCCAAGAACTATGCTGTTATAAGTTATTTTAGTATTAAAACTCAACTTAGTTTTGCTTGTTCCAATGTAATTCACTAGCATAGATAGCCATTTATATTGATGAAGTATATATAAATTAAGTTGGTTATGCTTTTAGGTTTGTATTAGACTAAATGAACTAAATCAAGTGGCAATCTAGAGGAATTGTTTGTCACATAAAACCTTTTAAATAGGGTATTTAAAACATATAATTAGTACTATAAATAGTTATCATTACACCAAATAAGATGTGACAAAAATATACACAATATATATTAACTACTAATATTACAATTTTTAGAAACTTTAGATCCATGATTTATATCTTTCATTTTCACAATTAAATTATCTGGTTTAAGAGAGAGAGGAGAAAAAAATGATAGAACCCCCTTTATTATTTTTCATTTATTTTTAATCTTTCTATTTTTCACTTATTTCTACTGTACCAAACAATTAAACAAAGATTTATTTCTTATTTATTTATCTTCCTTCATCTTATTTCTTCTTTATTTTGATGATTTATCTTTCTTTCAACCAAGGGTAAACCTTTAAGGACAACCTACCCCCTCACACGCTACATCTATTTCTTTTAGAAAAGCACTTTCTACCTTTTATCAGCAAAAGAAGAAACCAAGTTACTTAATTCAGTACACTAAGGTCTTGTTCATTTGAGTAAATTTGGGAAAAGTAATTGAGAGGATTTGATGGTAAATTTTTTTGTTGTTTATTTGAATAGTTTTGAAGGTAAGTGAGAATGAATTTAGAAGTAAACACATAAATTAAATCCTACACTAATTCTCACAAATTTTACTTCCAAATTCACTCTCACTTATCTTCAAATCTATTCAAATAAACAACAAAAAAAATTACCATCAAATCCTCTTAATTACTCTCCTCCAAATTCACTCAAGTGAACAAGACCTAAGGAAACTCCAATAGAAATATATACAGAGATAAAAAAAACCCAGCTAATAAACTATATGAAAACAACCTATAATAAGACTCAAACATGCTATAAGACTATAAAACTATTACAGAAAGGTATCTGAAAGGAAACCTTTTTTTCAACCCTATATACCAGGACAACAATGTGTTGTTTTTCGTACCGTGATAGAAGTTTTGGTTTGTAATAATTAACGTTATCATCGTTTTTATTTTGTTTATTTTCATTTTTATTATTATTTTTTAGAAAATTAAGGTTTTTATATCATATTAAATGTGAGTGATCATTAATATTTTAAATTTAATAGTCTGATTATTATCACAAAATCATGTCATGAAACTAGAATTTTCTTCTGTTGTATAACAAAAACTAGAATATATTTGTTTTTGATTTATTTTAATAGGTTAATCCGAGTTTTTCTGAATTCTATAATTATAAATTTTCATGAGATCATGAAAATATTTAAGTTTGAAGTATTTTTTTAATTGATATTTATTATTGTTTTTATTTTGTTTATTTTTATCTTTTATTGGTATTTGTATTATTACTATTTAGATGATTAAGGTTTTCATTTGATAAATTGAGAAATAGAAATATTTGGTTCTTATTTATGAAAATATTGTGCAAATAAGTGAAAATTACTAAAAAATGAAAAATATTTTAACAAAATTGATTATCAACCAATTTGGTTACTTCAATTAAAAAAATCAATTATAAATTTCAGGTCTAGTCCAATTCAAGAAAACTTGTTTATAGATTCTATAAATAGGAGGTTTGATAGAATTAGAAAACACATCTTGAAGTATAAGAAACTAATTTTAAGATATACAGGACAAATGATCATTTTGGAGGCTAGAAGCATTCATTGTTAATCTTTTTCTAGTGTTCAGATTTTATAAAAATAATTAACTTCCTTATTAACATGAGTTAGACATAATGTATCTTTAATTTTTTGTTTTTTACTATTCAATATATTTTTTTTCCATTATTATTGTATTATATTCTGAATCTTAACAGCATGAATTGATTGATTTAATATTTATAGATATCTTAGTATAATACGGTGTCGGAACCTAAACTATAGTATAATAACTAATTCATTGAGTATCTAATATAGTCATTCATGACATCAAATTGAATTAAATGCAAACTTATAATAAAAGTTGGTATGGCATTAAAGTTTGTATTATTAAGATTTAAATTTGTCCCTAAAAACATTATTGCTTATTACATATGAGAAGATTAGAATAGAAATTAGAAATTAGAAATATATTATTTATTATTTTCCATATTGATTTGATATATAAAGTTTAACTTTTGTAAAATCTTCACTATTTATTTCATTAAATCAATTGAATTATTTTGTATAATTTTAAAATTATTTAGTAATTAAAAATTAATATTTTTTTATTACTTCAAATATTCCTTAATCTTATCAGTGAATAAATATAAGTTTTCTAAATAATGCACGTTTTTATAGAAAATAATATCTACACTTACTCACGTTATTTGCTACTGTGTGAAACTAGGACCTCTATTGAAGATGTTAAGATATTCACTTTTATGAGGGTGAAGGACAATTCCTATAATAGAAATGCAGTTATATATAGTATTGGAGGGTTTAAGTGTTAAAGCTGAACTATTGCATTTAATTAAATACTTCTTTGTATCAGAGGTGACATCATGACAGACAAGGAAAGAAAATAACGGTGTTTGATTTCAGAGTACTGTTTTTTTTTCTTCTCTCTCAGATATATTTACAAGAAAAGAAACAAAAAGAGTAAAAGTAGAGTGTATCAATAAACTAAAAAAATAAACTTAATTTTTAGTTTTTAGTTTAATAGAAATAAGTAAAATGAATAAAGAGAAAATGTTTTAAGATTTAAGCAATTTTAAAGAAAGTAAAAAGAAAAAAAATAGAAATATGTTTTTTTTTTCTATCTCCTCTCTAAACCAAACCACCGAAATTAATTATCTCTTTCTTTCCTCTCCTTTCTACCAAACTATGGGATAGTATTGTCAATTTTCTTAAGAGAATGTCAAACATTTATACAAGAAATTGTGAACATATTTTATTTTGTGTTTTACTTTAGCAGTTCTCTTTTATAATCAAAAATAAAGTAAACCTTTTATAAGATACAAATATAAAACATTTTCCTTAACTTGAATATAGTGCTATTAGTACTTTAAAAACCCTTTAATAATTTTCATAAGAGAAAAATGTTGATATTCTTTTAGTTAATAAATTTTATTAAATTAATGCTTCAAAATAAAAGACTGAAAGAAATATGTAGGACACCTATTTTCTTATAGGGTTAAAGGAAACCCTAGTCTTTTGAGGTTGAAGAAATTAAGTTGTAGTTCATTTTACTTTTACTAATATAGTTTACTCATTTCAATTTGTTGAGTAAAGAAGGAAGTTGTTTTATCTGTACTGAGTAAATAAAAAACACACTGCATAGAAAACACATAACACAGAAGCCTATGTATAACTTTTTGCCATATTTTAGTTGCCAAATTTTGAAACCTTTCAACATGTTTTGTAAATGCTGCATAAAGAAGACAGAAGGAGAATATAAAATTCAAAGACTAACTTCTTAAGGAAAGAAAAATGGTTGTAAGTCTAACAGTAAACAAAATGCAAAACAAATGTTTGAAAACAATTTATAAGGAACATAGAAGTGAATGTAAGCTTTAACTAAAGAAACCATTTTAGTATTTGAGCATTGTTATGACATCAACCCTTACTAAGATCTTCTTTCTTGGTCCCAAATGAATGTAGCAAAATATTTCACCTTGGCAAAGAGTATAATCAACTACTTTCATTCTCCTACAACAAAAAAGTTTGAGCTATACAACATCTAGAGAGTTTTACTCATTAATAGCATAATTTGCAAGGTTTTGTAGAAGCTTTTGTTTGGAATGATAATTTAAAAGTTCGTGATGATACTAGTAACTTAAGGAAAAAATAGTGATCCAAAAGATATATGAATATGCATCGTTTTCCCTGGTGCAAAAAGATGTCAAATTTTGTTATTTAGGTATAAGAAGTTCCGTTTTCAATTGATATTTCTCATTGTTCCTGTAAGAAGGAACAGAAGAAATACTGATAAGTTCATCTGAATGCATGTCTTCTCGCATCATTGTGTTTCAGCAAATTTTTCATTTTGTTTAATTTCCTTAGCATTTCAGAAAGGGTTGATTAGGGGAGACAACCACTACCACCATACCCCTGCCCCCCTCAAAAAAGGAAAAACAGACACAAATGAACAGTACTAAAAAATTTAATTTCAGAAAACCACATGAATAAAGTTGCAGGAACAAGCATAGCAAAGTGTCATGTTCATATATAAGTCTCTTCCTGTTGTCTGTTAACTCTTTCTCCTAAGTCAGTTTGCAGAAACTCAATTATTTTATGCAGCATTTCATTATGCTTTGTAAGCATACACGCTTAACTTAGTTTGTTATAGGAAATGTTAAAACTGTGCAATTTTCAAGTGTTCCAACAAAGAGAAGCTCCAAGTTTGAATTCCAACTAGAAAATCTTCTTGTCTACATCACTTAAGGCTATATATGTATAAAACAGTCACTTCAAAGTTGTTATACGTAATAAAAGCTACACCAAGCTCACATATGACTCTTAGTTAGATTGTTGATTGGGACCTGATTACTGAAAAGACTAGATCTTAAGTTCAACATTTGCAGTTTGAAATAAACAAATACATATATAAAAGGGCTATAATAATTCATATAATGTTAGTATTTAATGTTATGAATGCACCTGCACGATGATTCATACAAAAAAGAAAAACTTTCTATATATGCATAGATTCTTCTTCCAAGAATAATAATATACACCTTAGAATGTGTGAACTCGTTATACTAAACCACACTGCACATTATTTCATGGAGCAACACTAGCTTCTTGCAGATAGAGTTACATTTTCGTTTTCTTTATTTTTGGAACACCACATTAAGGTTTTTCCTCACTTTGTTCGATGATAAAAAGTAGGGTCGACCCTACTGTTAATTCTAAATAAAATTACTTATTGATCAGTTGATATTACAGGAGGAATCAAATCATCGTTATGTGGTACTGCACAAGAATATCTTTATCTCTCTCTCTCCATTCCATGAATATTGTAAATGTCAGTTTTCAGTACATATGATACATCAGTAATCACTATCCTACATGTACAAGCTCATTCTTTGCCCGTTACTGAGGGAACAAGGTTCCTCTATTCATTCCACCAACCTTTGGTTGAGGAGGTTTGAAGTACTGCTTCATTATGTTAACGTCTAAACAAGTTCATTGAAGATGTCAAACATTGCCAACTACAGTCAATTTTGTCTCTTAATGTCAAGTAATTATATCCGGACAATCACCAATTAGTATAGATAATCACGGACACACCATTTCTCTAAACAAGTTCATTGAAGATTTCAAGTTTTTTATAAAAATCTCTTTGCTTAGCTCCCATAATCCACCCCAAAAGACTAATACAAAAAGTACAAATAACAAATAAAACCAGACCTATGCAGTGTCCACCACTGTGTATTCGTGTTTAGGACAGCTACATAACAGCATATACACGCATATGTATCTTATAGGTATGCATGAAATTTACTAGCTCACAGATTAAAGTAACTGATCTTGGTTTCAAGAGGGGTACTAAAATTTACCAGAAGCAGAAGCATTCATACAAGAAAAGGGAAAGTTGAAGGAGGAGAATAGAGGTACCTGTTGCTAGCAAATTCATAGAGCTTCCCTCTTGGAGAGAAGATGATAAGAGCAACCTCAGCATCACACAGAACTGATAGCTCAAAAGCCTTCTTCAGCAACCCATTTCGCCGCTTCGAGAAAGTTACTTGCCGGCTTGTGGCGTTCTCTATACGCTTCATTTGAGTCTTCCCTCTCACCATCTCTTCTACTCTCTGCTCATAGAATCATCAGTACCCCAAAATAGGTATGAAACTAGAAAATTACTTTCATAGACACCGAGACACATATTATATTGGGTGAAGAAGAGAGAGTAGGCCAAGAAATTGAACCTTGTGATGATGGAGAAATGGAAAGATTTGCAGCAGATATCAACCCTCCGAGTTAGACTTGAAGACACAGAAAGCTGTAGCAGATAGAAAAATGCAAGAGATTAGAAGTGGTACTAGTCAAAGGGTTCATTAAATACCAAAAAACAATTTCTGAAGGATGGAGGTTAAGTCAAAGAAAAACTACGACAGAAACAAAATTCCTACAAACATTATGAAAAGAACAAATGAGCAAATTCAAGCTTCTTCCCAGCAAAGTATCTAAACACCAAAGAGGAAAAGTTTTTTTTTTTTACTTTTTCTTTTTTTTCTTCTGCTGCTTAGATACTCACCAGGAAGACAACGCAAGCAGGCCTCTCTGAGTAAGAAAAGGAAAAAGTTGAGCTAGGAAAAGGAAGAAGATTTGCACCAAATTGGCAAAATCAAAGGAAATCTTTGTAACGAAGAGAAGAAGCTAGGAGTAGTAAAGGGTTAGATGCTAGAAAAGGAATGGGAAAGAGAGAAAATAAGGGAAGAATAGAAAGAAAGCAAGAAGCCCAAAAGAGAAAGCACAGAAACTGCAGATAAATAATAGAAAGAGAAGGAAAAAGTGAATGGCATTACATAATTGAGATACGTTGAAGAAAAATGAGTTGGATTTGACCTATCTTTAGCCAAGAGAGAAAGCACATAGACAGAACATCTTTCCTTATTCATCCACCTTGTGTTCCCAACATATTAAGAAACAAATTCTTTTATACATGGTTATGGAAAATTCAAACCTCATCCCTTCCTTCATTTAGTAAAAAAAACACACCAACCACCCAAAAAGAAATTTCCACATTAACAAAAAAATATATATGAAAATGATGCTTTGATTTTTCTATAAAGGGACATGTAAAAAAATATGCATATAAAGGACGACAGGGAAGTTCATATATATGGAAACCTTTATTTATATCATTACTGAAAGCTTCAAATTGCTTCCTTGCTCGTCTTCTTTGTACTATGCATAATATAAAAAAATTATTCGATACCTTCAAAAAGTGGCTTCTGAAGATATTTTCGTTTGGGAAAGAAGATTAAACAATTATGCATTTACATTGCTACCCCCCAACACATGAAACATTTTTTTTTTGTGATGAAAAATGAAGTGGTATTTACGTAAAGGTGGTGATAATAATAGCGAAAAACAGTGAGCATGAATGGTGAAAGAATGAAAAGTGTTCTGGTTTTGGTAAATGTTTATAAATTGTAGTTATGGTAGTTTGATATTTAGGAAGTGTGAAAAGTGAGAGATGGGAAACGATAAAAGGAAAGTGCGGGTGGTGGTGGTGGTGCAGGAAGTAACTGTGGTGGCACAGCATCACACTTAAAAATAGAGAAAACGGTACAGTGTTAGAAACACGTCAACTTCGTCCGTACAACATCGTACAAAAACTGACCAATAATACCTCGAAAACAAAGAAACTTGCCATCAAAAGTAATTATGACCATTATGTTGCATTGACACACCGCTCTGTTTTTTTTTTTTTATTTGTAATGCATAAATGACTCATTCACAGTGACTGATATAAATTCGGGTTCAAAACTCGAGTAGAATTCATCGTGTTAAAAGATAACGATACTTTCATCATATTTGTTTTAAAATATTTTAATATCATCTAATTATTTTATTTGATGTTTATAATTATTATTATTAATTTTAATAAAAAAAATGTGGTTTAATTTGTTGTTTCTTGTTTAATCTGTGAAAAAATTAAGGTGGAGCATCAAAGATCTGGAGATTTATTACAGTCGTTGGAGATTTTGGAATGAAAATGGGATAGCATAGCCATGGATTTTTTTACCCATTTGCCATGCATGATGAGAAGTCATGATGCTATATGGGTAATTGTAGACCGATTGACCAAGAACGCTCATTTCTTGGCAATTAACCTGAGGATGTCTATGGCAAAGCTGTCACAACTGTACATTAAGGAGATTGTGAGACTTCATGGAGTGCCTTCCAGTATTGTGTCAGACAGAGACCCAAGGTTTACTTCCAAGTTTTGGCAAACACTGCAGAGTGAGATGGGTAGCAGGCTGCAGATGAACTCGGTTTATCATCCCCAAACGGATGGACAGTCTGAAAGGACAATCCAGACGCTTGAAGATTTATTGAGGACTTGTATCTTGGATCACCTAGGGGTCTGGGATGAGGTATTTCCATTGGTGGAGTTCACCTATAATAACAACTACCAAGCCAATATCGGTATGGCATGTGTGACAAAGTTCTCCATTAGAAATACAAATGGGGATTAATATTTAGCCTAATTCATTTCCACAAAACCAGTTTGAACAGTGAGGTTTTCACCCTACTTATATATATATATATATATATATATATATATATATATATATATATATTATAATTTGGTCTTATCTCTAGTTGATGTGGGACTTCCAACATAAGTAAACAACATTAATCCTCACCTTTATCTTTCTGGTTTGTGCAAAAATTTCTACCAAAATACAACAACGGTGCCAAACTCATAGAAGCAAGTTCTTCCATCCATTTTACTCAATTTTCTCATTGCATTTTATATTAAGATTATTGTCTTCATTCACCATAAACCCTATAAGATTTTATCAAATTCACTAAAAAGAGCTAAAAAATAGTTTTTGACTCATCTTTTATAGTAACTTCGGTTAGTTTTATTCAAATGTAAAGTGATCACTTCTAACGTATTAGTTACAAATTCATAATTATCATCTAGTTTAAAAATTTGAAATGTTCATAAATTTTGTTACTGACCTCAAATGAAAATACTCCAAAATTGTTAAAAGTGGAACGACGAATGTGTTAGCTAATTCCTTATGAAATTTCGAAGATTTCATAATTTATGGTATGTTTTATATTTTTAGTATTTTTTTTTATCTATTTTTCTATATTTCACAATTTTATATGAGATACTTATATTATTTAAAAAGAACTTGTGATGTATTATATTTTTTGTTGGAAGTCCCACCGATTAGAGATAAGGCCAAATTATAATATATAAGTGAGGTGCAAACCTCACCTTAAAAGCCGGTTTCTGAAGTTGAGTTAGGTTTTAAAATTCACTTTCTAATATTTCTTATACTCTTAGACGATGTAAATTTTGTCTTGAAATTTGAAAAAAAAAATACCACAGTTAATGTATTTTGTCCCTGAAATAATTTAATTTAATTGAACTGAATTTATAGCATCATATTTTGAGTAAATTAAATTAAATTGAGCTTTCGAAATTGTTTAAACTATATTAATTGTTTATACTAAAGTAAACTACTTACATTGTTTAAAGGTTTAAACCATTTAGGCGTCCCTATTTTCGTTCGGTCTTCCCACTTTGGTCCCCTTCTTTTAAACTTTCTCAATTGAGTCCTCGAAACTGCTAATTTGAAGCAATTCAGCCCCTACCTACCGTTAAAAATCGTTAACGGCCGTTTAAGTATTGATGACGTGGCATTATAAATGAATTTTATATTAAATTTTTTTAATGAATATTCGTGTAATCAGGAATTTAGAAGGGCAAAGTGGGAATAAAAAAGACTTTCTTCTTCCTCTGAAACCCTAATTCCTCTACCATTACCTAAACCCCAACCGTCGACTACCATCCACCATCCCTAATTGACAATCTATTCCATGGATGACAGTTTCCTGCACTCTGCTTATGCAACATAAGTTTTCCAGAGAATTGTCAATTTCGATTGCGTTTTACTGCAATTATTCAATGTAAATTTTTGGCTTTGCTTCTTCCTGTGAAATAATATTAATTGCTTCTCCATTCAACACTCACATCTACTAACCGCCAATGCTGTAGCGAGAATTAGGGTTTTACAATTAGGGGTAAAGGGATTTGGAAGCTCCATTCTGCCTTTGCCTACGGCGCGAGAGTGGGAGAGACGTTTCGCTCTCTGGGTTTTCTGTGGGTTTTGATTGCAGGTGCAACAATGGTGGATGGAGAAGAACGTTGTTGCGATTAGAGACGACATCCATTAAGGGTTGGTTCGCTTGGTTTTTTTGAGTGCAGGTGGTGATGAACGAAGGAGAACGACGATACTGCTCAATCGCGCGGCGATCTCAATTGAGATTTTTCTGCAGGTTTGTGCGAGAGCTGCCATCGCGTTTCTGGGTGATGTTGGGTTTTCTCTGGCAGGTGCGAGGGTGGAGAATGGCGTCGTTGTTCGGTGATTGTTTGATACGATTCTAGGTTGATGGTGATTGGCCTTAGATAAGAGGAAGATGGTGGCGGTTTGGCTATGTTGATTGCTGCGGGCTGCGGCGGCTTGGTGGTGGTCCGGTGAAGCGGATAGCGCATGGTTGAGGCGAAAAGGTTGCTGACAGCGTGCGAGGAAGAAGATGGTGGATGGTGGTCGGCGGTTGGGGTTTGGGTAATGGTAGAGGAATTAGGGTTTCAGAGGAAGAAGAAAGTCTTTCTTATTCCCACTTTGCCCTTCTAAATTCCTGATTACAAGAATATTCATTAAAAAAATTTAATATAAAATTCATTTATAATGTCACGTCATCAATACTTAAACGCCCGTTAACGATTTTTAACGGCAGGGACTGAATTGCTTCAAATTAGCAGTTCTGAGGATTCAATTGGGAAAGTTTAAAAGAAGGGGACCAAAATGGAAAGACCGAACGAAAATAGGGACGCCTAAATGGTTTAAACCTTGTTTAAATTATTACTCCTCTGGGTTTTTGGAATAACTAATTTGTGTTAGTGCCCACCATTGGAGGAAATTCAGGGTTAAAAGTATGATTTTTAAAATAAAAATAGATAACTTTTTTTATATATATTGTGAAAATTTTACTTAGTCATTTAATCCTAAAATACTATTAATGTTAAATTTATTAACTTTTATAACAATTATTTAAAAGTTCATAATCAACCAAAATTATTACTTAATGATAATTTTTTGAAGACAGTGTATTACATCATAGAAGTATAGAATATCCAGAAATTAAACTACAGATTAATTACCTGTAAAAGCCCTTGAGAGTATAAATAAGTATCATCAAGATCGATCCATCCCTAAATACAATTTTATCTAATGTATACAGTGAATATGTTAAATCATCTGTTGAAACATGTCATCTATGAATATTTTAATATATTTTTTTATAATAAATACACATTTTCTTAAACGTAGATAACATATTAGGAAAAGTTGAGTTAGACATGGGAAAGAAAATATTGTCTTTTGGGATATAATATTGTCTTTCGTGCCGTTGTGGATGTTGTGGGTGGGGTGGTGGTTTGTGGTTTGTGGTTGTGCACGTGAGGCTTGTGCGGTGGAAGGGGTGGTGATTCGTGGTCATTAGCTTCAAGAGGTCCTTGCGGTGAAGCCCAAGGTTGGCTGTTGTGTTGAGAGCTTGCGGTGTATAAGGGCTTCCATTAAATTGGGTGTTCTGGAGTGCGAGGTAAGTTCTCTATTTTAGAACACGAATTGAATAAATTGATTGTCTTGTTCTTCCCTACTTGTGTGCAATGTGTCCATCGAATTGGGTGTTGCCCTATTCTTACCAATATGTGTGGAGTTATTTGCACTGTGGATATTTGTGCTTTGGCACCTTATATGTATATATGGTTGTTGCTTAATATCTTATTTGTTATAGTTTATGTTTGGCGTGATTGTCCATGGTACTTGTTGGTTGTGGTTGTTATCATGAGTAATTATGAAGCTGTGTCGTGTGATAATGTGACATTTTTGGCTTATACCGGGGTTTTGGGTTGAGACTGTGAGCACAAGGGGGAGACCAGGCAGGTTAGTACCTTCCATGTTTTCTGTTGAATTTTTATATATCATTTTGTGTACTAGAACTTGTTCTGGTATTGTTGGCCTGTTAGTTTTGATTCCTCTTGATTTTGTTTCGAGCTTGGAATAAGTTTTGGGGGTTGTTTTGGTATTGTTGTAAGCATAGCGGAAATTGGTAAATCAAGAGTATAAGGAAAATATGTCTTGAGTAGGTTAAGGCTTTGTTATTTTTTTTTTCAGTTGCTATAAGGTCTATATCATATGTTCTAATTGCTATAAGGTCTATGCCAATTATTCAGTTGTTATAGAGTCCCTAACATTTTTGTTCAGTTTCTATAAGAGAAACTCTCAGTAGTTCCCTTGTTATTATGCTTTAATCCAGTGCCTAGTTATTATGGTGTTGTTGTGAAGTGTTTAAAGTATGTTGTTGTTGCTATAACATTCCTAATCCAATGCTTGGTGGTCAAAGTGTTTATACCAGTGTTCCAGTTGCTGTAAGGACCAATTTTAGTTGCTTAGTTGCTAAGAACCAATGTCTTTTATCTTATTGAGTTATTTTCAACGCGCCTTAATTGTTATAGGACCTAAGTTAGAAATTTCAGTTGCTATAAGGCCTTTGTACAATACTTCAATTCCTGTAACACACCCATCTATTTGTTTTAGTTCATTAAATTTAAGCATTGTCTTCATTGGTTTCTACCTCATCCTTCCCCTTAGATTGGTTTCCCTCTACATCTCATTCCTCCCCTTCGACCAACATTAAAAACATGTAGGTGTTTGTTGGCACACACATGGCCTGAACTGAACTTTTCATTACACCTAAAACACAACCCCTTTTGAGACTTCTCTTGGAGTTATTAATTTTTGGAATTTCAGTGCGGAATGGCTCTAGGTAATAGCAAGAACTTATACTCATTTGATGTAAATTTGGCACCCATTGGAGTATTTGAATAGGCAAATTAGGTTTCTCATTGCCATGAACATCAAATCGCAGACAAATAGAATTTAAATCCTCAAATCAGTCCTTCAGATCTTGTAAAATTGACTCTAACACCAAACTGTGTTTATGAAATAGTGAAAGAGATGAGGAGAAATCTCCCTTGTGTTAAATACACACATAGGGTTCTCTATTTATAATAGAAGAAATATGGGCTAAGCCCAAATACAAATGAATATGTAAGAATAAAATAAAATAAAATAAGAACAATGTTTCCTTAATAAACATATAGGACTATGTTTCCCTTATTAACATAAACACAATATAAACTAAATATAATATCTCTAACAGTGTTTCCATTTGAGTGGCAATCGCTCAAGGTTGGAAATGACCTAGTAAAAACAATGCAATAACAAAGAAAGGACTGTGAATTGGAACTAGGATTAGTAGACAAAAAAAGAATAAATAAGTTGAATGTAACCTGCATATTACATACCATTTTTGGATCTATATGAGGAAACAGATCCAATTGTGGACAATCTAACATACTTAAAATATTAAACACAGGACATTTCAAGGTGAATGATTCTTGATAAAGGTAAATGAGCTCTGGCAACTCAATAAGAATTAATGTAGTTAAACAAGGGAACTTAAATTCCTATGTTGAATATTTGAAGTAAAATTGGGTTTGGAAAATTGTCTTTGTGAGTAATTTCAATTCTACGTTAGTTATCTTATCAAATCAGTTCGTAATCATATATCAAACTTGCTGATGTATTTTGTAATTTAAATTCTACATCAGTCTCTGCTTGTAACCTCACTCTTTTCTCTCTCACTCTAACTCAACGGTACTACTACTCTTTGACTGCTAGCCAATACCTATACATAGCAATTTTGAATTATATAGATAAACACACATATGGTCAATACCTATAGAGTATGCAAAGTGCCAATTACCTATACATAAAAAAACCCAAAAGTATGCAAAGTGCCTATTATAGAGGCTAAATTTTGGACCTAGAGACAATAATATAAACTTGCTCTCATTCAATATTATTGATATCCCACATTGATTAGAGGTATGGCTAATGTCATCCTTACAAGCTTTGCGTAATTCTCACCTAACAAGCAAGTTGTTTTGTAGGGTTAAGATGAGCTCTAAAACCAAAATGTTAATATGAAATCATAGCCTAACCTAGATCTACTATAGGACCACCCTAATTATCTATTCCATAGATTTTTATTTCTAGGCGCAAAGGGGAATAGTTATTGGGTGACCAACACAAAGGGGAATAGTTAATATGAAATGTATCAATAATCCCTTATACATACCTTTCTAGTGCAAGTAAGGCACTCACCTTTAGCACCTGCTAATTAGATCGAACTACACTTTCTTTGCTAGAGTCTTTTAGTTCAGTGTTGGAATTTTGTTTAATATTTCGAAGAGTCATTGTCAAACTTGTGTTCACATTCCAAATTGCAAAGATGACTTATTGAAGTGCTTGTTACTTACTAATCTGGTCAAAAACAGTTTTGAGCCATATGAGTTATTTACATCAGAAAAATGAAAATTAGAAACATGAACTTGAAGGTCAAATTGCATAAAAGCCAATAAGCTTGTGTAAACTGACCTTGAATAAGTTGTAACAAGCCTAATTACAACTTTTTTGAATGATTTTCACTTGTTTGAATGATTTTCATGATTGAGAAGTTGATAACACTCTAGTTTTTGGAATTTGAAAGAAGTTTTGTATGTTTGGTAGCCTCTTAGGTGGTAAAGGTCTGAAAGATTATCTAAACCTTGAACTGCCAAGGCTGTAATCTTCCTTACAAACCATTGAATTAAGTGCTCTAAGCTTGTAGAGAGAAGCCTGAGTGTTGTGAGCTTAGTGAGGCTAACTTAACCTAATTCCTTGGAATTTAAGAGAAAGAATTTAGTTTTCACTTAACTGTTTTGTTGACTATTCACTTGTGCAGGAAAGTGAGTTTGATTAACTTGAAATATAACCATTGGACCAAGAGAGAAAGTTGATTCTGCCATAATCTTGACTATTGCCTTCTTATGTTTGTAAATTCTGATTCAAATTCATTTTGGTACTTCTGATTGTGACTCCCATTTCATTTTCACTTGTAGCTACCATTGGGAGTATATATTGCTTTGTTCTATAGATTTGAATTGATGAGAATCATTTAGCTTAGTGCAACCAGTTATCATTGCATGAAAAAGCCATTTCTTGTTTGATATGATTATTGGAATGAGCTGAATTAGATATTTTAATATTGTTTGATCGTGATATAAACATTTCTAAGTCTGATTGTGTTGTTCCCTTATACAACTTGTCCACGAGTTGTGTAGATACCATGCAATCATTTTAATAGATGTTTATCATCATAACATTAATGTTGCAATCCTTTGACAGAAAAATTTCCTATTTCTAGAAATGTGAAATTTGATGAGTTCTCTAGATGGAATTGGAACTACAGGGTACAAGCCTCAAGCAAAAGACAACGTAGACTTAATATCTCACCTATAAATAAGTGAGAAATCCTTTGTAGAATAACCAACCATTGCACTCATACATTGCAGTAAACTCTTTGTCTCTCCTTTTTTCCATAGTGTATCTTGACAAAAAATATTTTTTGTCTAGTTCTACGACCTTTGTGGTTTTTATGATTTTACAACACATTTAGACAAACAATAATTTTGCGGTTAGCAAATGAAATGATGAATGATACAAATCTTGCAATAATTTCTCCTTTCAATCCTAACCCTTTGATTAGTTTGGTTATGGTAGTTTTTTCAGTTTCAATATGGGTTGTCCCTACTATTTGTTCTAAGTCGTATGCTTGCAAATTTATTTTTGTTGCAGAAATTTGCTATCAAACGTGCATCCCATCAGCCATTGGTCTTCTGATTTTAATTGTGGAGCTGTTTCCTGGCCAAATTTGGTTTGTCAGTAGATAATTAAATAACTATTGTGATTATGATTGTGATTGTGTATATTTATTGTGTACTTGAATGTTTGAACTAAGCTTACTTTGAAATGGTGAGATGACTTGTTTTTAGGTGCTTTATTTTATCTTGAAACTGAACAAGACATAGGTGGAGACTTGTAGGCTAAGAATATGTAGTGTTGATATCCTAAAATGTTTAGACTTGTTAAATGAAGCTAAGGAACAAATCTAAATGGTTCTAGTAGCTATAACTCAAAATGACACTAGTTAAAACCTTAAATTGTGTACTAAAAAGTACCTAAATTCGAATTTGTCCTAATGTAGGCTAAGAATATGTGGTTTTGATATCCTACTCAAAAAGCAAACAACTACCTAATACTCAAAATAGGTGAGGAATTAGGAATTCACCTAAATTTAGTTTGTTCATTTATTAGGCTACTACTTTATTGAGTTAAGTAGTCATTTCAAATCCTATGGTAGTACCTATATGTGTAAGTATGTGTAAGTACTCTATAAAAGAGGACTTCAATGCAGTCTCAAATACTCAACATGACCCTTATTGCATGCCTATGTAGTATTCAAGTTGCCTTCCATGTTCGACTTAAGTAGTAATAAGTTTATTACTTATGTTACATGGAGTGTTGTTGTTTTGGATAAGTTTTGGTTTTTTTGGCTTGTCACAGAACATGACTCATTTTCCCAATCATCGTGGATGGATGTACGACTGTTGTTATAGCGAAAGGAGAGGTTTGAAGGAAGCTTTTGTCCTTGGAGTTGATGACTTTGTGGAGACGACTCGACGATATCAATATTATGCTCTTGATGGAGCGATTTGATGCCCATGCATCAAGTGTGAATATATAAGGATTTTGAAATATGAAGTCGTCAAAGTTCACCTATACCAAAAAGGGTTCATGCCAAATTACAGGGTTTGGACATGTCATGGTGAAGAAATGCCTTCTACCACCACTGCTCATGAAAAATGGCTTGCATCAGGTTCGAATACTATCGTACATACATCTGAGATAGATCAATTTACCTATATGCAAGAGATGGTCGACAATTCTCTTCGTCGACATGCTGAACATGAAGCAGACGATAGTCCTGATGAAGAGTCTCCAAATGAAAGCACTCAGAGGTTTTACAATCTCTTGGCCAAGGCAAACCAAGTTGTATTTGAAGGTTCATCCGAGTCAAAATTGTCACTGTGCATTAGACTCATGACTGGTAAATCTAATTGGAAAGTTTCCAATCAAGTTGGACTTCTTTACAAAATTGGTGTTAGATCTAACACCACCAAACAATTCTTTGCCGAAGAATTATTACGAAGCCAAAAGATGTGTTTCGAAGTTGGGATTGGAAACGAAGAAGATTGATTGTTGTTTGAATGGATGTATGTTTTTATATGATAACGACAATGGCAAAAATGATGCATCATAGGTGGAATGCAAGTTTTGTGGCCATCCTCGATTTCAGACATTGCATCCAGGACGAAAGCAAAAAAAAACCAATTCCATTCAAGTCCATGTTCTATTTGCCGATCATTTCAATATTACAAAGGATGTTTGCTTCAATGTAAGCAGCAGAACACATGACATAGCATGATGGTAACAAAAGTGAAGGAGTGTTGCGTCATCCTTCTGACGGTGAAGCCTGGAAGCACTTCAACCATAAACATCCATCCTTTGTTAGTGATGCTCGTAATGTGTGACTTGGTCTATGTTCGGATGGATTTACATCGTACATTCAGGCGTCTGCATCACCATATTCATGTTGGTCGGTGATTGTTACCCCATACAATCTTCCACCTGAGATGTGTATGACAAAGCCTTACATGTTTTTAATGTGTATAATACCATAACCATATAATCCTAAATCAGGGATTAATGTTTATTTAAAGCCTTTGATTGATGATTTGAAGAAGCTGTGGAGCGGTATATTGGACGTATGATGTATCAAGGAAGAAAAATTTTCTTATGAGGGCAACTTTGATGTGGACTATTAATGACTTTCTAGCATATGGCATGTTATCTGGTTGGAGCACGCATGTTCGATTCCTTGTCTGCATTGCATGGAATACACAAAGACATTCTTATTGACGTATGGTCAGAAAAGTTGTTGGTTTGACTGCCATATAAGGTTCTTGCCCATTGATCACATGTTTAGGAGGAACAAAAGGGCTTTTCGCAAAGGACAACTTGAAACAGATATGCCACCTCCTAGGCATAATCCATCTTAAGTCTGGAGAAGAGTGAAACATTTTCCAAAAGTCACTGAAAGTGGTATCAATAGGATTGAAGGCTACGGAGAGAGGCATAACTGGACCAAAAGAAGCATTTTTTTAGATCTTCCGTAATGAAAGGATAACTTGCTGAGACATAACCTGGATGTTATTGATAACGGTTTAAAACACCGTTATTTGTGATATGATTTTGATACCAAAAGCACACTTTTTCACTTAGAAACTTGCTTGGACTCATACTTTTTCAATAAATCGTGTGAATAAAAGAGTTAAGGTTGATTTCAATGATTTTATGACTAATCCCCCTTATGTTAACAGAGATTGAGGTAATACTGGAAGCAAATATGAAAAGCCAAGAAGACGGAGATTAGAAAGACTTAAAAAGGCACCAGAAGGAAGGACAACACGAAGCCCGGGCGCCTAGAAGGGAAGTTTGAGCGTGCAAAATCGACATCCACCGCCCAGGCGGTCTCCCTGGTCGGTTAGGCGGCGAGGCCTCAAAGCTTGGGCGGCCAAACTCGTAGCCCGAGCCTTACATGAGGTGCTCTCACCGCCTGAGCGGTCTCTTTGGATGCCTGAGTGTAGACTTTCGTGGATCATGCCCTATTTCTGCTCTGTTTCGACTCTATTGGACCGGGCCCTGTGTTTGCACGTTTCTGACCTTATTTAAAAGGCCCTAGGGCTCTAGGTTTTGTATCTCTGGTAGAGAAGAGCATAGCATTACACTCTTTTCCCAATTCTTAGTTCATTCTCATTCTTTCTTCCATTGTTTATAGAGTTCTCCCATGTCTATGGGGAACTACTTTCTATTTGTTGTTGGAGGATGATGTAACCTTGTAAACTCTCATGTATTTGAATTGATTCTTAATTCCATATGCTTTTCCATTAATTGTTAGAGTAATTCATCTGTTTCAATGCTTGTTGTGTTTAACTAATTCATTAGCATGATTTATGAATTGCATGAGTGCCGAAAGGTTCCTTACAATTCAGGTTCTTATTGAATAACACCTAAGGGTTATATTGCTCAGGGATGAATGTATGAGTCTTGGTCGTCTTAATCTCTTGTTCTTCACATCTTATTGCCAAGAATGCTAGGAATTGTATGAACTGGTAATTTGGGACAGGCTTATTCACCGAGGGATCGGGTTTAGGTAATTTAGTGAGAGGCGTTGACATTAATGCATAAAGAAGAATTTTTATATACATGAGAGGGAACTTGGTGAAATCTAACCCCAACAACATACTCATCTCATATTAATCAACATTTGTTCATCTCTGTGCTCCTTTGCTATTGATCAATTACAGTCATATTTTATTTTATGTTTTTGCATCCAAACCCAATAATCTCTTTTTATTTTAAGTCTTAATTAATCTTGCTATCACAGGACTGTTCCGTGCGGAGAGTCCTATAGGATACGATACTTGATCTTATCATTTTATATTACTTGTGCGACTCGGTACACTTGCCGATTTGCCCCAACAAGTTTTTGGCGCCGTTGCCGGAGACTCACGGTTTAAGCTATTCTATTTGTGTGATTCTTGATTAACTTTGACTTTATATTTATTCTTATTTTTATTTTTATTTTTTATTCTTCCTATTTTGAATTTTGAATTTTTATTTTTAATTTGTGTGGTATTTTTTATGTTTGTTCTTGTGCTAACAGTGTTTTCTAGGATTTTTTATTTAATCTGTGTAGGATGCAATTCTACCAAGGTAATCTCAACCACTGGTGGGAACCTCACTCAAGCATGAATCAAAGTCAATTTGGGCAAGTTGGTGGACTATTGACTAGATCACCGCAAGCCAACACTACTATAAAGCTTGAGGAGGCCCTCAAGCAATTCAAGCAGGAATCTCTCGCAATTCGGGAAAGCACTCAAACAACATCTAAAAGGATGGAGGCGCAGTGTAGGTTCATATTTCAGAAGCCGAATTATATCAAGGACAACATGAACCCCATAGAGGAATGCAAGGATGTTGTCAACAAAAGTGGTGAGGTTTTAGATGAGAGAAAAGTAGAGGGAAAAGAAGAAGAAAGGCTGAGCGAAAAAGAAAAAGAAGAAAAGAGAGAGGATGAAAGGAAAATTGAGAAGAAGAAGAAAGTTTAAGTGAGAAAGAGAAAGAAGAAAAACAAAAGGTCGAGTGAAAAAGAAAACTATGAAGTAGAGAAAGAAACAGAAGAGAGTGAGAGAAAAAAAGAGATAAAAAGTGAGGTTGAGAGAAAAGAAGAGGGGAAGAATGTGAAAGAAGAAAGAAAAGAAGAAGAAGAGGTTGAGAGAGAAAAGGAAAAAATTGAGAAAAATCTTTTGTACCCTAAGGAGTGTTCCAAGAAGGAAAAAGAGAGGGAAGAAAAGAAAAAGGGAGAGAAGGAGGATGAGAGAAAAAGGAAAGAATCATATGAAAAACCCCTTCCTCACCCAAAGAAGTATCATAGGAAGGAAAAGGAAAAAAAGTTTGAGCGTTTCATGGAAATCTTCAAGAAATTGGACATTTAAAATTCCTATGATTGGGACACTGCATCAAGTTCCTGGTTATATCAAATTCCTGAAAAAATTCAACAAAAAAAAATATATCCAGAAAAGGGAATGTTTGAGGAACAGGGCAAATTCCTATGATTGGGACACTGCATCAAGTTCCTGGTTATATCAAATTCCTGAAAAAATTCAACAAAAAAAAAATATATCCAGAAAAGGGAATGTATGAGGAACAGGGCAATTGCAGTGGGTCAAGCTAGTGACGTTGAAGAAGCGTTTGCTGGGAGACAACCCAATTCCTGATTTTTTTTTTATCTTTTATTTTTATTTTATTTTATTTTATTTTATTATTTTATTTTTTCTTTTTAATTTTTTATTTGTGTGATTTGGATTTGAGTTTGTTTTTGTTCGAGTTCTTTTCTTAGGTTATATGTTGTTTCTGATGGTAGTAATGACAACATCTACTGATGGATGCTTCTACAACATCTACTGATGAATGCTGCTATGGAAGAGGATGTTGACTAGACATCTACTGATGGATGTTAGGTGATTAGGCATCTACTGATGGATGCCAATGAAGATGAGAAATATTGGTGTCTATTGAGGGATACCAATGAAGATAAAAAATATTAGTATCTATTGATGGATGTTATGTGATTAGACATCTACTGATGGATGTTACTGACATCATCCACTAATGGATGCTATGATGATGAAGACTAGGTCAAGCTAGTGACGTTAAAGAAGCGCTTGTTGGGATACAGCCCAGTTTTCTGCCCTTTTCCTTTTAAATTTAATTTTTGTTTTTATTTTTATTTTATTTTATTTTTTGTGCTCTTCTTGAATGAACTAAACTGCTTTGATTCAATTCTGCTAGTTTTATGATGGGTATTACTTTGTGATATTCTCGGGTGTTGATTAAGGTTGAGATGATGCATGATGTGATAATAAACATGTGATGGCTCACAATGTATGAAACAGGTGCTTGAGATAAAATTTGATTGAGATACTGAGCATGGTGTTTTTCTAAATTCTGGGACTTGAGAGTTTACCTATGTGAGTTTTGGGCTTCAGAGTTATTTGTAAATAATTGTTATTACTTTGGAAGCATGAATGGTTTTGCCCAAGTTTTCTATGATTAAACCACTTGCTTGCAGGCTTCATATGATCAAGGTCATCTTTTGTTATCCCTTATTCTTTTAGCCTTCACATAATTTTTTCCCACTGAAAAGAGAACAATTTTTTCTAACTTGTGAACCTTGAGCCTTATGCATGTTTTGAAAAACCTTTTTGAAAATCTTTACCTTGAGTTAAGTTGAGAACATTTGATGAGGTACTGATAAAGGTTCAAGTTTGGGGTTGCTAGGTAGCAACCCAATTCTCTGAGCTATGAGCAATTCAAAAGCAAAAAGCAAAGGCAAAAGAAAAGAAAAGAAAAGAAAAATGAAAGGAGAAGAAAGAGCTCACTCCAAGGGAGAGCTGGGAAAAAGAAAGAAAGTTTGTGCTTAAATGATAAATTCATAAATGTCTCTCTTAACTCAAGGAATTTTGCTGACCAGAAAAACCAATTTCCTTCTTAGCCCAACCAAGTTATAAGCCATGAAAAGCCCTTGTGGTGATGACTTGCTTGTGAGTATGTTTGATTGTGGTTAAATTAAAGGAAAAATTAATTTGTGTGACTTTGTGATAAACAGAGTGAAACACCTCATTATACACCTTTAAGATGAGTGATACACTTTTGAGTGCTTGAGTGATATGTTTTTGAGAGCTTGAGTGAAACACTTTCCTTGGTGAGGAGTAGTTCTTTAAATCTCTAATTGCATCTCTGCTTGGTTGATTGATCATTCTTAAGAATAACATCTGTTGAAAGAATATGAGCATCACATTGATTTTGATTGAATTAAGGCATCTGCACATCTTGACTGAGATCTTTATGCTGAATTGATAAAAGTGATTTCTTGTCTTGGAAAGAAAAGTTTTTGAAAAATGTTGTGTCATTGCAGTCATTGTTCTAAAAAGCTGAGTTACATTTTGTTTTGCTTGAGGACAAGCAAAGTTCTAAGTTTGAGCTTGTGATAACGGTTTAAAACACAGTTATTTGTGATATGATTTTGATACTAAAAGCACCATTTTTCACTTAGAAACTTGCTTGGACTATACTTTTTCAATAAATTGAGTGAATAAGAGAGTTGAGGTTGATTTCAATGATTTTATGACTAATTCCCCTTGTTTTGATAGATATTGAGGTAATACTGGAAGCAGAGATGAAAAGCCAAGAAGATGGAGCTCAGAAGGACTTAAAAAGGCACTAGAAGGAGGGACAACACGAAGCCCGGGCGCCTAGAAGGGAAGCTTGAGTGTGCAGAATCAACGTCCACCGCCCGGGCGGTCTCCTTGGCCGCTTGGGCGGCGGGGCCTCGAAGGTTGGGCGGCCAAACTAGTAGCCTAGGACTTACATGAGATGCTTTCACCGCCCGGGCGGTCTCCTTGGATGCCTAAGCGTCGACTTTCGTGGATGAGGCCCTGTTTCTGCTCTGTTTCGGCTCTATTGGACCAGACCCTATTTTTGCACGTTTCTGACCTTATTTAAAGGACCCTAGGGCCCTAGGTATTGTATCTCTGGCAGAGAATAGCATAGCATTACACTCTTTTCCCAATTCTTAGGCTTTCATTCTCATTCTTTCTTCCATTGGTCATAGAGTTTTCCCATGTCTATGGGGAACTAATTTTATTTGTTGTTGGGGGATGATCTATCGTTGTAAACTCTCATGTATTTGAATTTATTCTTAATTCCATATGCGTTTCCATTAATTGTTAGAGTAATTCATCTGTTTCAATGCTTGTTGTGTTTAACTCATTCATTAGCATGATTTATGAATTGGATAAGTGCCGAGAGGTTCCTTACAATTCAGGTTCTTGTTGAATTACTCCTAAGGGTTATATTACTCAGGGATGAGGGTATGATTCTTGGTCGTCTTAATCTCTTGTTCTTCACATCTTATTGCCAGGAATGCTAGGAATTGTATGAACTGGTAATTTGGGACAGGCTTATTCGCCGAGAGATCGGGTTTAGGTAATTTAGTGAGAGACGTTGGCATTAATGCATAAATAAGAATTCTTATATACATGAGAGGGAACTTGGTGAAATCTAACCCCAACAACATACTCATCTCATATTAATCAACATTCGTTCATCTTTGTGCTCCTTTGCTATTGATCAATTGCATTCCTATTTTATTTTATTTTTTTTGCATCCAAACCAAATAATCTCTTTTTATTTTAAGTCTTAATTAATCTTGCTATCACACGACTGTTCAGCGCCGAGAGTTCTCTGGGATACGATACTTGGTCTTACCATTTTATATTACTTGTGCGATTCGGTACACTTGCCGATTTGCCCCAACAGTTATGTATATAGAAAATAATTTCTTTGACAACATCTTCAACACAATCATGAATGCTAGTGCCAAGACGAAAGATAATGAAAAGGCAAAGAAAGATTTACCTTTGTATTGTGAACGAAGAGACTTAGAGTTGAAGCCCAAAGATAATGGCAGGTTGCTGAAACCAAAGGCAAATTACACCCTATCAAAAGACGAGGCCAAAATAGTGTGTCGATGGATAAAGGAGCTTAGAATGCTAGATGGCTATTCTTCAAACTTGACCCGATGTGCTAATATTGATAAGGGTTGTATTCAAGGGTTGAAGAGTCATGATTGCCATGTCTTTATGGAGACTCTAATCCCTGTTGCATTTAGTTGTTTGTCCATGCACGTGTTAAATCCGCTTATAGAAATCAATCATTTCTTCAAGGATTTGTGCGCCACGACGCTCAAGGCAAATTTCTTGAGAAAGATGGAGGAAAATATTCCAATTATTCTTTGCAAATTGGAAAGAATATGGCTTGTGGTCTAGTGCAATATAAGTGGATGTATCCATTTGAATGGTTCATGGGATAGTCTAAGCATTTCGTGAAGAATAAAGCCAGAGTGGAAGGATCAATTTGTGCGGCTTACTTGCATCGTGAGACAACGTACTTTTGTTCTCATTATTTCAAGAACTTCATGTTGTCAGTGTTTCGACAAGTGAGTCGTCACGCGGGCAAAGAGTTCACTCATTGGTTAAGTGATGTTGAATTCACCTTGAGTATGCTCTCATCCCATTCTTAAGTTGTCAATCGTAAAATTGTCATAGTCACTAATTATGTTCATTTTATATAGCTCATTTGTTGTGGCTATGCAAGTTCCAGAAGGGAGTTCTTCTGCTATAATACACTCACAATTCCCTCAGTGGTTTAGATATAAAGTATGATTATCCTTTTCATAATTTTAAAAACAATTAATGTGACACTTGTAGCTTAATTTTTCTTCATTTCTTTGTAGGTTCATAACCAGCTATCAAGTCCCTTAATTCAAGATCTACGGGAATTGTCAAATTGGCCCATGACATGTGTCAAATAATGGCACACGCATTTTTTAAATGGGTACAAGTTCCACACCGATGCATGGTCGAAAGGAAAAAAAAAATTAATTGTGGGGTGTTCGTTAAGGGCCTTATAGAGGGTGATTATGATGACTTCTATGGTATTATTCAAAAAAATTATGAGCTGGAGTATAATACTTCAACTACTCTAAAGAGGGTAGTTCTTTTTTATTGTCAATGGTTTTATCCATCTAGGAATGGAACAGGAGTGGATCCTAGGTATAATATTGTAGAAATTCAAATGACTTCAAGATACCGACCATTTGATCCATTCATTTTAGCTCATAATGTTAGACAAGTTTATTATGTCCCATATCCAGCATTTCGCAACATTGACAAACGTGGTTGGTGTGTTGCAATACAAACCAAGCCTAGGGGTCGCATTAAGTCAAATGATGTTGAAGACGATATCCCTTTTCAAGTTGATGAAATGACACATGGAAATGAAATTATTGAAGTTGCTTCACAGGCCATTAGTAGGTCTATCAAGCAACAATTTCTTCAGCCTTGGGCATCATGGGGAGTAATTCCTAAAGACGACAAAAAATTATTCTGGTAGAAATTTAAGGTAAAACATCGTGTTACTTAATCATCTTTTATTCATTTCAAATAGGAATTTCCTTTGCTTTATTTTAACATTATCTACTGTAACAGCAAAAAGTGCAGTGGGCAGCTGAGCATGAAGCTCAAATTAAGAAAAACTTTAACATGAAATCACCTCACCGACTGTCAGAAATGTTTAGAGATACAAGGATCGCAGGACAACACCCTTATTGGGTGGGGGAGCACATATGGAATTCATTGGTGGCACATTTGAATTCACCACAGTACCACATTAAATGGGCTACCACCCAGAAAAATAGGGCTTCAGAAAAAGGTGGTGTACTTCATACTGGAGGATCAATCATTACACATGAACATGCGATTCGTATGGTAAAAATCTTCATTCATTTCTTATCAATAAATCTATAACATCATGTACTTTGAAATTAATATATATGTCATTCGTATGTTTTAAAATTTTGCAAGCAGTGGAGCTTGGACGAGCGGTTCATGTTGATGAGGTGTTTACACAAACTCATCTTTGCAAGGGGACTGGCACATATGTTGATGAGAGGGCTCGCAAGACCATTGTAAGAAAACTTTTTAACAACATTCAATTTTGTACTCTTTTTTTTGTTTCACACTTTCAAATTCATGTTATTGACGTTTTCTATGTTATTTAACACAAAGATATTTCTGCAAGATTGACACAGGCGAGATCAGAGGTGGGATTTACTCCTGATGCTGACTCTAGAGTAGACGCTAACGATGAAATCATCAAGACCTAATGTTGGGTTGAGGTCGTCGGAGGGAAGAAGACATGACGACTGTATGGGGTAGGACAACTTGCCTCCAATTACAATGCTGGAAAAGGAGGGATATTGAGACATCAACCATCTACATCCGGCACATGTGACCACATCAATGTCGTTAATAAAGAGGCTTATGATTCACTTCTAGCCAGATTTGACAATCTTGAAAATTTGGTCAGGACATTGATACCTCAACAAGGACAGTTTGCCCCATCATCATCCCAGCAACCATGCACCTCAACAGCCTTCCCAGACCACACCTGTGCAAGAAGAAGATCATGATGATACTGATGATTATTAGATATTTAGGAACGTTTTGAAAACATTGAAGTTAGGCTTTTTATTTTCAAACTTTGTTTTGTCATTAGGAACTTTTCAAGACCATAGAACTTAGAATTATATTTCGAAATATTGAAGTTAGGATTTATTTTCACACTTTGTTTTGCATTTGATGAATTGCCTGGATGAATTGACTGGCTAAATTGATGTTTGAGACTATTGATTGCATATTTTCTGGTTTTCTTTTATCGGGTATAATGCACAATACAACTACACTGGAAATTACAATGTACATCACTGACGGCCTTGGATCGTCGATAATTCAAACATAGGTTTCGCCTTACTCGACGAGCAAAAGTCGTCGCTAATGTCA
Organism: Vigna reflexopilosa; assembly: GCA_027742785.1. NCBI lineage: Eukaryota > Viridiplantae > Streptophyta > Magnoliopsida > Fabales > Fabaceae > Vigna > Vigna reflexopilosa. The sequence continues at coordinate 22,364,175 of CM050929.1, forward strand.
TCCGCTTTCACCATGCTTTACCGACGACTTTTGTCCCTTAGTATTACCGACAACTTTTCCCCTTGGTATTACTGACGGCTTTTTGGCCGTCGTAAGACCGTCAGTAATTACACTTTACCGATGGCTTTTGGTCATTACCGAGGAATTTGGATCGTGAGTAAATACCTTCTTTTGTAGTTATATGTTGCAAATATTAACAAAATCACGAATAAAAGATTTTCTGAAACATGTAAATCTATTGTACGTAATGACTTATTGGTAAGGTGTTGTACAAGTCTTAAAAAATATAACATAAATTTCCCCAAATTTTTGTCAAATTTTTGAGATATTAGAATTAGTAAGCAACTTTAAAAAGAGCAAATATATTCAAGATAATAAAATAATAAGAAGAGAAAGAAAAGAATCAAAGGTATATCCGATGGAGAGATAGAAGAAATAATTTTAGAAGAAGCACTCGACATCTATTTAAAGGTGAAGGAGAGATTTTAAAACGAGACAAAACATATGACCTGCAGAAGACACACCACCTTGTGGTTATAGTTAGGTTAAATCCGAGTCTTGTAGAGAAATGATCATCCAACAACAAATTTGGTGCAACAAACTCAACCAACAAACAAACTCAACCAATGAACAAATTTTATTAAAAAACAAATAAATTTGATTAAAAAACTAACTCAACCAACCAACAAATAAACTCGAAAAACAACCACCCTCAATAAATAAATAGAAAGAGATAACAAAATATATACTTTACCTATAAGACAACTTTTATAACCATATATTTCTCCTTCTTAATCTTTCAGTCTTTGATTTTTGTATGAGTGACTTCTCAGTCTTTATGCTTTGTTCTTCTAGCTATAACTCATCAATCTTACCTGTAAAGGTACTTTGATAAGGTGATATTTGATTAAGAATTCTTTCTTAGAAGGATAAACCCAATTTGGAAAACGGTCATCTTTCTGCCTTAGCTACTTACTTATATATACTATTTTTTATTGTACCTTTTACTGTTCATACGGGCAAGTCATTTAGGCTGTACTTTGTGTCTAATAATTGTTTAATCATATATTCAGCTACTAATTTTGTATTATTCAGGAATGGTGGCCAAGTAAGGATAAAAATAAGCTCATGATGAATGTTATGAATGAAACATTATATATATATATATATATTAAACAAAACATCACATCTTATTACGCAGTTACTAATAGCGCGTATAATGTCATCTTCTACATATCTAAACAATATAAGAACATTACAAGAAAATAATAAATTGACTTTTAAATATTAACGTCAGTTAAATTGTGACAGTGTTAGTTTAGTTAAGTCTGTGACACAATCTTAATTTTCTTAAATTTTAAAATGCATAAAAATATTTCTAATTTTTTTAACTAATAAATATTTACGTTAGTTTGGTATCATTGACTTAGTTGGCTTGAATAGAGTCTATCTAATGTTAGACGATAATGAAGTCAGTTTGGTCTGGCTTAGACGATTATAACGCAATGTTAAAGGTTAATTTTTATTTAAAAAAATAGTTGAAAGAGTATAATTATTTTTAATCTTTTTTAATAAATAAATGTTTATGTTAGTGATGATTTAGCCAACAATAATAAAATGCACTTAATATTGGATGCTAATATAATCGGGTTAACACTATTAGATAACACAAAAAAGTTAACTTTTTGGATTGTTTTTATTTTATTGTAAGTTTAGTTTATGCTAATTTATATTTTATGAATTTGTGTGCATTCATGACAACAAATAAGAATTGTATATTATTATTAATATAAAGGATTGTATTTAAATATGACAAAAATTTTCACTTCTAATTTTTCTCTCACTTTTTATATAAACTCTTCACACTCAATTTCTTTCATTTATGCCTTGTTTACTTAAGTAGATTTGAAGGAGAGTAACTGAGAGGATTTGAAAATATTTTTTGTTGTTGTTTATTTGAATAGATTTGGAAGTAAGTGAGAGTGAATTTAGAAGTAAATTTTTTTAATATGTCACATATATTAAATTTTAAACTAATTCTCACAAACTTTATTTCCAAATTCACTCTCATTTACTTTTAAATTCACTCAAATAAACAAAAAAAAAATTACATTCAAATCCTCTTAAATCCACTCAATTACTCTCCTTCAAATTCACTCAAGTGAACAAGGCTTTAGAGTTCCAAATTTTCTCACACTGATTTCTTCCATCTACACTTTTCTCATCTCCTTCATTATACTCTTCTTCTTATGTCCTTCATTCATACTTTTTCTCATATCTTTCATCTATCATCTATTACAATTTTTATTTTATTTTATCGTTTGTATTTTATTTGTTTGGAGATAGAGGCGTTATAGAAGATTTTTTAATTACTGTCATTATTACTTAATTACCAAACTGACACAAATTACATTAATATTAAAAACATAGTCAACACCAAATAAAAATGTATTAACATCGATGCTAAATTGTTTTAATTAAAAATCAATGATAAATTTAGGTCAACTTATGAATTAGTATCTTGGTTTTAGAGTCACGCTCAAATGCCACGTAAATCCGACATTATTGGTTAATTAGCATTAAGTCTTATGGTTATAATTGACATTTGCTCAACACTAAATCTACATACATGCATAAAATAAAGAAGGATAATTTATACTCTATCTATATATTTTTCATTCTTTATCTTTTTAAAATTTATTTTAAAATAAAAAACAAGACTTACATGTTATATAATCTAATTTATGTAAATCTTATACTTATTCAATATTTAAAACGTTAATACAGTCAATCTCTATGGTGAGAGGTCGAGTGGTGGTTGAAAGGATTGAGAAGGCCAAATGGTGGCCGAGAGTGTCAAGTGGTGGCCGAGAGTATCAGGTGTTATACATATTTTTACAAAGCTGGATTAACCTCAAAGAACTAACAAATAATGGAGTCTTCTTCGATCTTCAACCTCTGATCTAAATTGTCAGTCTTGATTGTTGGTCTTAGGTGGTTGGGGCACTTGCAAGGATACTTTGAAGCTTAAGTTAGTTTTGTGTTGATAGTTTGTTCTTAGATGAGTGGTCTAGTTTAGAGAAACTCACCTCCATTTATCTTAGGTGTTTGCCTATCTCTTCTTATTGGGTTTTTACTTTCAGGTGATTAAGGAGGGCCCAGTCATATCTTAATCATGATTTAGGCTTTGTTATATGTATAATCTCTATTTAATTATGTTAAGTGTTGATTAGTTTCTTAGTCAGTTGGTTCAGAGAGTGCAATGCTAGTATTTGTGAGATTGAGTCCAGGGGTTGAGAGGACCAAGTAGTACATTAATGATATCTTTATATAGAGAGAATGAGTGGTGGTCGAGAGGATCGAGTAGTGGTCAAGAGGACCAAGTAGTATACTGTGGATCTTTATGTTAAAAGGTCGAGTGAAGACCGAGAGAGCCAAGTAATGGCCAAGAGGGAATCGAGAAGGCCAAGTGGTGGCCAAAGGGCCGATGGCCTATAGGATCAAATTTCAAAATCTATTTCAAAATGTTGACTCTTTGTTGATTAAGTGTTACATATCATTGTAACTTATTACATCAAGTAATCAAATTTCAAAATCTATTTCAAGAAAGATAATTTTTTCAATAAGAGTTCAAGTAAAAAAATAATTCCTTCAATACTTTTTTTCCCTCAAACCCCAAATCATAACTTGAGTAATTAATAATGTTACTTAAACAATTAATGTGACTCTTAAGTAATAATGTTTTATGCTACAATAGTTAATTAATGAGTGTCATTTGTGTGACTAACTTGATGTTCAAGTGATATATACATATACCAGAGAAACAACATATTGCACAACCGATACAGAGTTTAAATTGAACCAAACTCAATCCTTCTAACATGTTTTAAGCATAACAATGAACATGTTTTTTCATTTCAACTACTAAATCAATTAATTTTGACAACTCCACACTCAAATTAAGTCAAAAATTTCAGTGAACAAAACACCATCAATAATGCCACTATTCCAAAACTTCATAACACCAATCCAACTTTACAGTAATAAATAGGTTTTCAGTGCAACAAAATCTAGATGAGTAAATTAGTTCTCTTATATAAAGGTAATTTATTAAGATAGCTTATTGAGTAATGAAAGTCTTGACATTGTCTTCTAAAACTCCAAAAAAAAAACACGGAGACAAATTTGAAGAGCTTTATAAATGAAACCAAAATTCAAATATATATAGTTTAATTTAGGTTTAAACCCTCATTTGGTCCTCATATTTGTGTGTCAATCTCAATTTGGTCATCATATGTTTTTTTGTCTCAATTGGGTCATAATTTTTGTAAAAATGCACACATTTTACCCTTTCCGTTAAATGTTCTCAGACGGTGTTAAATCAATGTTGACGTGTTAATGTTGTTCTACATTGTTTAATTACGTGGAAATTTTATTTAAATTAAAAATCATGAGATGGCAAAATTGAAGCTATCAAACTTTCAAAGCCCTTCACAGGAACATCAATCCTTTCTCCTTCCTCTTCCCAACAGATTTCAGCACCGCCATTGACACGCTCCTCCATGCCGAAGCCAAGTCCCACGTCATCTTCTCCTCCGACCCTAACCTCCGCAACCTCTCTCGCATCCTCTCCTCCCTCTCATCCCTAATCGATAAACTCCACAAACATCGTAACCTCTCTCGCATCCTCTCGTCGACACGTTACAGGAGTCGACGTTCGTTGATTAAATTCATTCGAGCGGGTGAGGCGAGCCGCTTGAGGTGAGCTGCAGTTCGGGGATTCGGGCGGGATTGTCGGCGGTGTGGCTGAAGATCGGAGTCCGGTGAGGGAACTGTAATGGTCGAAGGGAATGGGCGTGGGGCGCGAGTGGTCTCATCTGAGATCTTCATCGACGCTGATAAGTGTTGGCCATTAAATAAAGTGTTGTGGAAACTAACGCTTCAAAAATAGAGAGAAAATGTGAGAGAGTAAGGGTTCGTTGAAGGTTTGGTGAAGATTTGTGAACTGAGAGAAAGAGATTGTAAAAATCTGGAAGAGGAAAATCCCAATACCAGCATCAACACCAGCAAGGGTCTTGATGTTTAATGCAATATAAAGATTGACAATCTTCTTGTGAAATTTCTCTCTTGCTTGGGTATCTGGATGTTTTAATGTTTGTATTTTATTTTATTTTTTTTGCAAATGAGGCTAGATATATGGGTTAGAGAAAAAGATGATGTAATGACTCAGTTCAGTTAAAGAAACAGATGAATCAGGGGCAAAGTTTCTAATGATCCGAGAACTATCTTTGGTCGGATTGGCTTATAAAAGAACTATCTTGGAGCACAATTTGCCTCTTCTTTACCAGAGATTTTCTCAAATCCAAGAATCATGATCCAACATATGGTGCAAAATACGAAATTAGTTCAGATTTATTTTAAAAATTCAATTACTATCACCAGCTTCTTGGGGAAAGAAAATATTTTTTAAAGAATAGTTAGTATTTTTTTCAGAAACAACTGTTACGCTGCTAGAATGCAGCAATTTCGCACATCAGAGTGGAGAAATACTGATCCCATGAAAACGCCGGCAAAAATACCAAAGCTCGTAGAGCTCGCAAAGAACATGGGCCATGAAAGCTCCGTGACTGGAGGCCGGCGACAACCGGCGACTGGCGAGGTCCATGGGAGAGTGAGCCGAGTGAAGTGTGTGGAGGAAAGAGTCTCACCAGATCTGGAAACAAATTCCTTGGTTCCAATAAATTTTGCCACATCAAAAATTCTTAATTTAAAAAACAATTCCACATAATAAAATATTTTTATATTAGCATACACCACGTCAGTACTAACTAACGCCGTCTCAGACCACTTAACAGTTAGGATAAAATGTGTGCATTTTTACAAAAATTATGACCCAATTGAGACAAAAAAAAAATATGATGACCAAATTTAGATTGGCACACAAATATGAGAACCAAATGAGGGTTTAAACCTTTAATTTAACTTAAAATTGGTATTCCTTAATCCAACTTATAAGGCATTAATATTAGTACAGAAGGAGAGAAAGATAAAATCTAGACAACATAAAACCAAAATATTTATCTTATTCAAAAATGCAATTGATATATTTTACTCTTTTTTTCTTATCAGTTTTCACTAAATGGAATTTCATATTGAAAAAAGATAAGTGATTAGACTTAAACTCATAAAAAAGACAAAATATTTTAAAATTTAAAAATAAAATTATTTAATAAATAAATGATATTTAAAAGAAAAACTATGTACGAACTTAAAAAAAATTATTCTAGGTATAACTGTTATAACATGAAGATTTTATTTAAAAAAAAAAAACTTAAAAACATGAAAGATCTGACCAAATTTATGACAAAAACATATATCACACACATAAAAAAAATACCTACTATAAAAAAATTAAGTAAATTCATAGATGAAATAAAGTAAACCATTCAAAATTAATAAAAAACTAAAAACTCAATAATTAAATTTCGTTAACAAATTCGCTCAATATTTATAAAAGCTTTTAAAACTTATTAAAATTGTATAGAAATTTAAAGATTTAATATTAACTTATCCGAACGAGATTTTCTTATAGTTTGAAGTGACTCATTATCTTTCTCAAAATTAGAATCATTTTATCAAGTATATTAATTCATTTACAGGTTATTTTTTATTTTTTCACAAAACGAAATTTGTTAGACGTAAAAAGAAAATAGAAATTGTCTCAAGATTACAATGAGATAAATCTAAATATTATAAACATTATAAACTATCAACAACAGAAGTAACATTCTTCAAAAAAAGATATATTAACCAAAAAATAAAAATCAACTAACATACCACCATCCCTAGAAACATCTAAATTCTTAACATAAGATTCATTTACAAACAAACATTATCATATTTTGGCTTAGGTTGTGGATGAACAACAAATGAGTACCGAAAGAGAGTCCACCATAACATGATGAATCATAGGCTCCACAAGATCCATCACATGCACCATAGCACCACCACATGTACCATGGGCTTCACGACAAACTCATTCATAAGCTCCACTACATGTTCCATCGTAGACTCCACTGGGAGATCTCCAAATCAAGTTCAATAATAGACTTCATATACTTTAAAACTAAACCTAAAGCTCTTATTCCCATCTTGAACACAAATCACGTTAGAATAATAAATTTATTATATTTTGACGTCATATGTTTTTTCTCCCTAAGAAATTATATGATTTTACATATGGGTAAATTAATGAAAAATTATTATCAGTACTTTTCTTAAGAAAGTTAAACATGGAATTCTAATTGAAGAAGAGAAAATTTTTAATGGAACCAGAAGTTACTTAAAAAATTACGTTAACTGATATTTCATTGTAGTTAGGCAGAATTCAATATTAAAGACAAACTTGCACTATATACTACTTTTTAGTTATTTAATGTAATATCTTTTATGATATGTTTGGAATTCAAGTTAGTTTCAGATATAAACTAGAAAGTTAAATATTTTATGATGAAAAAAAAGTTCATAAATTTATTATTTTAAATTTTAGATTAAAAATGATATTAATATCTTATGTTAAGTTCAGGTCTTAATAATATTTATTTCACTGGTGATCCTCTTTTTAAAATTCCCGTCATGATATAATTACAAAATATTTATAGCAAAAAATAAGGACTAATAACATTGGAACTTGAACATTGTGTTAATAATATTGACAAAATTCACTACTTTTTAGTGTTATATTTATTTATTTATTTATTTCTGGAACTTTATGAATATTTATAAAATTCAATGTAGTAAAATGTATACACGTTTATTTATTTATTTATTTGTTTCTATTCCATTGTTAGATATTATTGTGACGGACAAGAGAAGATTCATATAAATTATTTGACATGATATATGATTTTATCTCATGTTTCCATGAGATATTATCTTTCAATTTCTCAATTTTGTTTTTATTATTGGTCTTAGTACATTGTCTTTTCATTAAATTAAATTTCTGTATATTATTATCGACATAATTTTCTTATCAATCTTAGTACATTGTCTTACCTACATTACCTCTCACAGAAATCACTAATATAAGATAGTATAGTAATGCATGAAAATGTGGTTGGTTTGAAAGATGAAAAAGAAAGGATGTTGAGAAGAGAATTAAAAATGAAGTTATTTTGAATGACAAAAAATAGATTATTTGGTGATATAAAAAAAATAAATTTATAAAAAGTTGTGAGGATGGCATGTGAAAGGGAGGTGAGAGAATATGCGATATGCCATTTATGTCAAAGTACTTAGGTTTATGTGGCAACGAAACGTGTGTGGAGACTGACAGAACACATGCCAATGTAAGAGAGAACGAACCAATGAAAGGGACCACTCAGTGTGCTGCGTTGTCACACTCAAACATGCATTTAGTATCAAACATCCAACGCCACAAAAAAAAAAAACATCTCATTTTTTGAACCCTAAACTTAATCTAATGATGTCACTACTCCTCACATCACATTTCTCTTCCTTTTATTTCGTGCCACACTTTTTTTTTCTTTTATTTAATTATTATTTTTATTTACATGAGTTTCTTTCTATGTGAGAATCTTTCCAAATACAGTACTAAATTGATAATCTTTTTCCACCATACTTTTATTTTTTTATTCCAAAAAGCGAATATATTAAAATATTACTTAAATACCATGATTTATTGTACTAATACAGAATTCAAAATCCTAAACGCGACTACATGAAGTTTGACCGCAATACCATGGACCAATTTTGATTTTCTTTTGCTTTTTATTTATTATAATTTTGGATTTTTAAAAAGTAATTATTTCAAAAAACATTTGGTTTGAAAAAATGCCTCTTTTTAGAAAAATATTTATGTAAAAATAATCAAATAAAACAATTATTTACAGAGATATATATTTTTAGCAATAACTATTTAAAAGAGTATAGAAATATGAACAATTTAATAGTAAAACCATATTTTATACATTTTTTTTGTATTTTTATTTGAAAAGTTTTATAGAAAAAAAATTAAAAACTTGTTAAAATGTTTTATATAATTTAAATTACTTATTTTATCTAATATTCAACAACATATATTTCTTCATCTGGATTTAGTTTTTCTCTATATTATCAAGTTTTGAATACAAATATTGTATTTTTTTCATGTTATGGTTTGCAAAAGGACACAATGCAAGCGGTGTTTTTAAATTATGACATATGATTAAGTTATTTCTGATGTAAAAATAATTGAAGTTTCTATTTTTTTTACTAATTTATATGTTGTTCTTATAACAGTGACTAATTTTCACTTCAAAATCATTACAAAAAATTAGTTGATAGGCTTGCCTAGTAGAATTACTGCATTTGTTATTATTTCTAAAGCTATTAATCTTTTATCCAAAAAGGTTAAGGGTGATAAAGTAATCATAAGATTGATATAATCAAGTATAAGTGTCAATTTGATTCATAATCTATGGATCAGTCTTAACTCATTCTTGAGAAAATTCCATTTTAGAAAGCTTTCTTAAGTGGGGGCAAAAAAAATTTCCAATTCCATGACCCCCTCTCAAGTAGGTTAAGATCAGGGTTAAAGTAAGTTTAATGCCAATATAAAACATTAATTAACTTTTAGGATCAATATCATTTATATAAATATATAAAATTATATATTTTATTAGATAATTTAATATATTATAATTTTATTAAATAATTTAATATATTATAATTTTATTATATTTTAATTAATATTTTTATATCATGTTTATTATTATTTATTAAATAAAATATATAATAACACTTCATACTTTTTAAACTTTTATATATTAAATAAAATATATATTTTCATACATTTAAAATTTCGTATAAATCCTTTTTCTAAAATTATATAGTCAACCAATTAAAATATTGTTAGACTTAATTATGTTATAGACTCCTATAATATAAATGGTTTTTACTCTCTTTTTTTTTTACTTTTAAGAAGCTACTGTTTATGATAAAAATATAAAATTTGAAATTAATTTATAAAAACAAGAAAATGTTAATGCTTAGTAACATGGGTATAAAAAGTGTTCACATAATTCACTAAAGTTGTAAACATAAAAATTAAAAATTAAAGTGCTATGAAAGTTGATAAACAAATAAATTAAATATTCAAACATTATTGAACAACATTATAATATTTAAAATGATCAAATTATTAATTTATATAATTAAAAGTAGTAATTATAATAAAAAAATTGTAAAAAAAATAGTAAAAACTTAATAAGGAGTTGTTGTTTGTGAATTACAAACTCGTTTAACCCGCAAATAAAATAAACTAAATTCAATTTAATTTATATTTAATTTTATTTTTAATTCAATCTAACTCATATCCATTATAAACCGTGTTAACTCTTATCTTAAAATCCAGACAAGTGATGTAGTCTTTCTTTTTTTCATGTTAAAAAGGAAAGTCCACATGTTAGTCCTAGCCCATAGGGCTTTGTGGATATTTGGGTCATGTGGACTTTTTCAATAAGGACCTTTTTTGGCCTTTTGGGCTTTTTTGGCCCCAATCCATGTGGGTCAAGGCCAAATCTATGAGATGAGCCAAATTAACAAGTTTAAAACCAAGGTTGTTGATAGCATCAATTAAAATTTCTTTATTCAAGTGTTTTGTTATTTTGGTTTTCATGAAGGCTTTTTGACATGGATTCTTTTGTATCTTGCAATTTGCTGATCTTTTCTATGCAGGTTAATGATGGTTTGATTGATTATTTCACTTGTGGTAGAGGGGTTAGAAATAGGATCCTCTTTTTCTTTTGCTTTTTTATTTTGTTAAGAGAGTTTTGAGTAGGGGCATCTTAAAGCTTATTTTTAAAAATGCTTATACTTCTTGTGGTTGGTCCTTAGGGGATACAATTTCTTTTCCATACTCTCTATGTTAATGATATTCTTGTTTTCTGTAGAGGAGATACTATTACCTTGCAACATTTGAAATCTTTCTTCCATGACTATGACATTTTCTCAAGTCAATGGGTGAGTCATGCTAAAAGTCACTTTAACAATGTTGATTTTTCTACTTCTTTTTTTAGACAACTCAAGAGGCTTCTCTTGTTAGACATCTTCAACCTTTGATTGATAAGATTCATAATAAGTTTTCTTTTTGGAAAGGGAAGTTGCTTAGTATGATGAGAAGAATTCAGCTAGTAAAATCGATAATTGTTAGTTTATTGCCTTATAACTTCTAGGTTTAAAATTGGCTTATTAAGCTTATTCTTGAGGTGAAAAAATAGATTCAAAATTTTGTTTTGACTGAAGATATAGAAATGGGAATTGCTCACTATTAAATGGTCTATCTTGTGTGGTTCTAAGGTAAATGATGATTTACAAGTTACTAATATTCAGTTGGAGAATAAAGTTTATATTCTACATTTAGCTTGAGAGTTTGCTTATGGCAAAATGACTGGACTGGACTCATGAGCATTTGATTTCTTAAATCTAACTATCATAATTATATGTTCTTTAAATCATTGTCAATTTGTCATGGTATTAAGGATGCATATGATGTTGTTCTTGAAAATAGTTTTTGGACATTAGGTAAGGGTGATTGTATTAATCTTTGAAAGAATTGTTGATGTTCTAACATTTGTGAAAGAATCCAAATTATTCTTCTCAAATCAAGCCAATTAGCAATTAATGTCCTATAATTAAGTTAATCAAATCTCTAATTAGATGATTAAATATTCTATAGTTATGCATAATTACATTCCTGATTTATATTATATTCTTATGTATATATACGTATCTTCTCCAATACATAATAAGATATACATCAAATTATCTTTACTTCTTGCAATTTATATATCTAAATTAACTATAATTCTTTATTTTGACAAAGTAATGTTATATTATGTTGTTAGTTCAATATAGACAAGTACTCAATGGTACTTGCCTGCCTATACTTTTGCATAACAAGTTACAATTTTTAGCTTATTTTGTTGTGGTCGACCAACTTGATTAAACTCGTTTTTAACGGGCTAATAAGTTGAATTGGACCCGACTAATTCTTGTCACCCTTAATAATTATCAAGATTATAATTAATGACTTATATGAAAGTTATCAAATTAAATAAATTTATTTCAAGTTAAATACTTTACTTTTTATTCAATATTTAGTTTTTAAAAATATTAAAAAAAAAGTATTTATAAGGATTCAAAATGAAAAAAAACATTAAGAATACTTTAAAAACTTAAGGTTATTATTATACTAATCCACTTATTTTCTTTACATTAGATGTAATAAATGCGTTTTAAGATATTAAATGTATTTAAAATTTTATTTCATATTTTCCTCATACATGAGCATAACGTGACTCACAAAAATGTTAAGAATAATTATTTATTTTTATATAATAACTTTTTACTAATACACTTATTTTTATAATTATTAAATATAATTACGTTTTTGTTTAGTACTTTATTTATACGTGAAAGTGTTTGTAAAATGATGTATGCTTCTTAATATTTTTTGTCCTAAAAACTAATTAAGGAAGAACCAGGGATGTCATTAAAATATAAGAAACACACATATAAACCATTTATTTCACGTGGGTTTACTCGTGTATACATTATAATTGGTCACTACAAAAGTAACAAATACAAGAGAAAGTGGTCAAGAGAAATTAAAATAATATTACAAATTTTTAAATTTATTCAGTTTAATATTGAAATTTATAATTTTACATTGTCACCTATTTTGATTTATTAGAGACATGCACACATAAATATAGATTACCCATGGATCCACATGTTTCTTAAAAAATATCTTCTGATGCTTTCTATAAATCATCTCAAATTCGTGAATTCAAAATTCATATATCCAGTACATGCGAATGTATTACAATCCATTTTAATTGAAGTAATAAATTCCTCAAGAATATAATTCAATAATTTTGGCATTGGTTTAAGCAATCTAAATTTTAAAGTTTAATAAATAACATTTAACAAAATATTATTATATAAAAAATGTTGTTTGAAACAAGTAACGCCTAATTAAAAAATATCTTATAACGTTTGAAGTTAAGAGCTGAAACAATGCTTTATTAGAAAATCACAGACAACGTCTAAGAATAAATATATTTCACTAAATTTTTTTAATAAAATATATGAGCAAAATAAACTATAGTCTCTCATGAAAACAAAAGTCCAATTCTTATATAACAATAAGAATTAAGGAGATGTTTCAATTCAAACATTGTTATATCAAGCAAAGTTTTCTATAATGAATATGGTCTGATAAGTGATCACTAAACGCTTTATTCTTGAAGAAAAGCATCTTATGATCATACCTCATGAATATACATAAACGATGCATTTATTAGTAAAATGACAATTGGTAGTGTCTTGAACATGCTACACTACTTAACCTTTATTAACGTTAAAAATATTTTATGCGTGTATGAAAAAAGTACTTCGATACTTGTATAATTTATTTCTCGATATCCATACAGATCAATAAAGTAGAAATATATGATCAGAATCACAACATCCAAGAAAAAGATGTTATGAGAGAAGAAAAACATTATAGGAATGTTTTTCCTTGAAGCCATTTGCTCTGTCACATCGTACAAGGTCAAATTTTGCTTAAGGCTATGAGAAAAAGCTCATAGGATTATATTTCGATTATGCAACTAAATTTGAATTTATATGCTTTTAACCTGCATGTTTGAATTATTGGACAAGTTTTAAATGTATTATATACATGTTTGGCATGGATTACATATCATAGGTTGCATAAGTAAAAAATTTACTGGGAAATCCATCAAATATGCATCACTATGAGTTTCATTAGTTTGTTGCAGAGCTGCAAATTTGCTAACATATGTATCACATATTCTGTTGCATTATAGTTGGTATCTTACTGTCATTAGTGCAATAATACACTTTGCTTCATCTACATTGTAGACATTTGATAACGGTAATTCTTACCATTATCTGAGGTTCATTTAGAGACAAAACCAACTACCCTTTAGCTTATTACTTGCTTAAATCCTCTCTTTTATTTGGTTTTAGTATTTATCTATATTTTGAGCTACATTACGTAAATAATACTCTAATCCCTTGTTTTTTATCCATTTTGATGTTAGGAAGATCCTCCATTACATTGAAGAGCCTCGGTGACCCAGAGAAGCAAAGAAGACCAGCAAAAAGTGAAGGTTTTGGAACCTGCGCTGGCGCTGAGCGATACTTTCCAATTCTGAGCGCCAGAGTTACAGAGAGCTTCCAGTGATTTTAGCGCTGAGCGCCAGGAATCCACCGCTGAGCGGTGACGTTGCTGATGTGTCAAAATGCCTATTTATTCAAGTTGTCTCGAAGCATTTGTGGTCTTTGGTTCTTTGGAGGCACGATTTCATGTCTGGAGCTCATGGAGGGCGCGGGGAGCTTGTGGGAACATCTCCTCCTCTTCCTTTGGGTCTCCTTCTTCTTCCATCCTCCATGTTTGTAAGCTTTAGGGTTCTCCATGGAAATGGAGAACCAGATTCATCTTGTTAGGGTTAGATGTAGCCTATGAACTCTTGTGTAATGAATGATTGTTTCGTATTTATAAATGCCTTTTCTATCTATTACTAGTATTCTTGTTTCTGATCTTAAAGCTTGCATGTAATAGGGACGTTCATGACTTGATTTTGGGGTTTCATTGAGCTAGGGATGGGATATGAACTGAAACAAGAGTCCTTGTGGGTTATTGAGCCAGGGATGGGATATGATTCACATGTTGTCTTAGATCCTAGTTCTTAATGCGGGTTTCCTTGTTAGATTGTCCAAGGGATTGGAGTTTAATAAGGAAAACCTAGGCTGTTTCACCTAAGGGATTAGGGCTATAGTGTTTTAGTGGATTGACTTTAGTAAATTGATAGAGAGAAGATGAAATTGGTTATACACAAGAGTGCATTGGTGAAAATTAACCTTAACAAAGTCATTTCATACCATTTCTAGTCTTTTCCATTTCCAAGTGCCTTCAATACCAAAGTCCAACCTTGTAATTATTTGTGAAGTTATTTTCTTGCACATGCTTGTAAATGGATGTTACGTTCTTGAGTTTAAATGAGTTGTTAATCACACAATTCTATAGTATTACGAGTCTCTTGGGAAAACGATATCTAGTCTTACCGATTTTATTACTTGAACGATTTGGTACACTTGCCAAAGAGTTTAACAAGTTTTTGGCGTCGTTGCCAGGGAACTCGTGTCAATACTAGACTTTTATGAGGTTTCTAACTTGTTTAGCCTTGATTTTGTATATAGAACTAACTCTTTTGTTGTAAATAGATTTTCACTTTTATTTGGGCTAATTTGTGGCTTTAGCCTAGTTGTGTCTAAGTGTATGCAGGGGGATGTTCATACAAGGAGGACTGTAGCCTCAAAAGCATCATGTAGACCCTGAGATTGAAGGAATTATATGACACAAGGAGACAACTAGCTTGAGCACCACAAGTTGCCCTAAATTCTCCCTTCCTTGAAGATGCCCCAAGTGCTAAGTGAAAGTAGAAGAAGAAAGGGAGAAGCAAAAGAGAAAGACTAGTCACCACCACCCTTTAATGAGAGACAAAGAACTCAAGCCTTGCAAGCCTAAGTTGATCAAGAGGAGTGAGTGTTTAAAGATGTCAAGGTAGTGGAAGGGCAAAGATGAAGATTCTTATGCTATGAGAGTTGATTTGGTGACTAGAA
The DNA here is from genome assembly GCA_027742785.1 of Vigna reflexopilosa. NCBI lineage: Eukaryota > Viridiplantae > Streptophyta > Magnoliopsida > Fabales > Fabaceae > Vigna > Vigna reflexopilosa. The sequence continues at coordinate 22,379,889 of CM050929.1, forward strand.
AGTGAGTCAAGAAGTGTTGTGAAGAAGAGTTAAGATACTTAAATTCTGCATTCAATTTTCAATTTAAATTTTTCATTTGTTTGATTAAGCAATTGTTATGTTTTGTGAGTAGAATCATGATGTTTTTAATTGAATTGAAGTTGATCCAGTGTTAAGTAGCTCAATCTCTTGAGTGAGGAAGCAAATCTCGAAAAAATAATTTAAAACCTGCACTCTATCGCCATAACAGCAGAAGCTGGTTCACTTCACTGTTACGCCCACCGCTCAACTCAAGAAAAGTGGGCTAAAACTGTTATGATTTGATCTATACTAAAGGAGTGTGACTTGAAGATCAGATTCACCATAGACAATCTGTATTTGTGTACTTGTGCGGGTTTGCCAGGGGTTTGAGAGCTATGAGTGTTCTCAATTTTTGTAAGAGAGTGATGTTATTCATTTCTTGTGTTGCTATATTGATTTGAGTGTGGTGAGAAGTGCATTGAGAGGGGTATCTCTGTATTTCTATAAACTCAATCGATTTTAGTGGATTCCCTTCCACTAAGGTTGCTGAAGGAGGACTGGATGTAGGCTTGGGATTAGCCGAACCAGTTGTGTTGATATTTCTCTACTCTTTCTCTTTTATTGTTGATTCATCACTTATTGTTTATTGGTTTCAAGAAAGCCAAAGTTTTCTAAAATATTTTTAAAAGACTATTCTTTTAAGGCTTAATCCATTTCACCCCTCTCTTGGATTGAGATATAATGTTGGAAGTCCCACATCGACTAGAGATAAGGCCAATTTATAATATATAAGTGAGGTGCAAACCTCACCTTACAAGCCGGTTTTGTGGGGTTGAGTTAGGCTTAAAGTCCACTTCTAACATGGTATCAAAGCCATCGTTAAAGCCTATCCTAGCGATATTTGTTGTTTGTTGGGCATATTGTTTCACCTGTTATCGGGCCGCTATCGGACCACCCATTAATGTCTAGTCCCACACTCAAGATGTATATACCTCGGCGTGAGGGGTGTGTGTTGGAAGTCTCACATCAACTAGAGATAAGGTCAATTATAATATATAAGTGAGGTGCAAACCTCACCTTACAAGCCGGTTTTGTGGGGTTAAGTTAGGCTTAAAGTCCACTTCTAACATGGTATTAGAGCCTGGTTAAGAGCCTATCCTAGCGATATTTCTTGTTTCTTGGACATTTCTATTCCACCCGTTGTCGGGCCGTTATTGGACCACCCAATTTCTACTATCACGCATGAGATGTCTATACGTCGGCGTGAAGGGGGTGTGTTGGAAGTCTCACATCGATTAGAGATAAGGCCAATTTATAATATATAAGTGAGGTGCAAACCTCACCTTACAAACCGATTTTGTGGGGTTGAGTTAGGCTTAAATTCCACTTCTAACATGGTATCAAAGCCATCGTTAAAGCCTATCCTAGCGTTCTTTGTTGTTTGTTGGGCATATTGTTTCACCTGCTATCGGGCCATTATCAAACCACCAATTAATGTCTAGTCCCACACTTGAGATGTATATACCTTGGCGTGAGGGAGGTGTGTTGAAAGTCTCACATCGACTAGAGATAAGGTCAATTATAATATATAAGTGAGGTGCAAACCTCACCTTACAAGCTGGTTTTGTGGGGTTGAGTTAAGCTTAGAGTCCACTTCTAACATATAAGGCATTTCTTTTCTTACATCCACCTTGAAGTACCCGTACTTAAAAATTTTGTACAAGGCGTTAAACAATTGGAAAAATCACTTGTCAAACTCGCTTATCAAAGATAGCCACCCCACCTTCAAGTTCATTCAGATGCAAAAATGATGAAAAAATAAGGCTAAAGTAGGGGTTGAGTCGAAGGCCTTACACACTATTCTAAATGCCTGAATGGCTACCTAGACATTTGGGTGGAGTTGGGTCATGTTTGGAAATGAATAAACAGAATCCACATGCAAAAGTCGGAGAAGAAACAAGTACACGAAAAAAGAAGTCTAGCTTTGAATCTCCTCAATCGTGACATACCCTCTCGTTCCCTTTACACATCGTAAGACTGATGACGAATCATCGATGTTATCCCCAAGAACGTAGAACTGCTTGGCTAAATCCACCAGCTCCTTTTCCCATTGGTACTGAGAGTTATGTTCACGAACATTATGAGACACACAATCGTAACTCAAAATTTCTGGAAGATTTGGCTCATCCCCCTTTATCGACACACCAATTTCAACCTCGTTCGTCACACTCTGGGTAGTACTCTTTGGCATATGTTCCTTATTATCAACATTACTCACATTTGTGGTGCTGGTGTTAACCGATGGCACAGTTCATTCGGTTGAACCTTGGCTCCTTGAAGACGATTCTAGCTTTGACGACAACGACAAGGTGCCATTAGCATATCCTTGACTGTCCCAACCAGAAGACTCTCTTGAAGAAGAAATATTTACGGTAGACATTATTACCTTAAGAGAAAAAGAATACGAAGATCAATTAATATATGCAAAACCTCGTAGGAAGAAGTGTGAAAATGACAGGTCAGGAGCCCTCCTATTTATAGAGGACGAAAGTCAACCATCGCGTCATCTGGATCTTCAAATCTAGACACATCTAATGACTAAGAACATGTGACACTACAGATCTCGCATCAGAGCTGATAGTATGCAACGCAAGGTATCACAACTCTTCGAACAAACAATTACTTTTTTAAATGCAAATGATCATGCCAATACCGAACGATATTACCAAATTACTTTCATAGAATGTTCATCCAATCGCAGCCAATCCTTGATCACTCAGACTTAGGGAACTTGTGTATAGTATGAGTTGATCTGGTTCAATGTAGATCGGTCGGGTTAACCTTGACATAGGGTAATCAAATTGATCTGATAGAACAATTGGTGAAATAAATAAAATTACATTGTCTTTATAAAGGAATATGACCGATCATTTGATTTATTGATAAACATACACATAGCACGATTAAGAACATTTACAAAAATATAAACAGATAAATCCGATAATTAAAATTAGAGTGAATATGATTTGACTATAACTAAATTGATGATAAGTAAAAACTTATTTTAATTTATATAAATAACAAATATATCTAAAGTAGTTGAAAATATTGATTACTGTATTTAAAAACATTAATTACTGAATTTAATACTTAAAACTTCAAATATTTGTGAGACTTAAGTATAAAAATACTTTTTGTAAATAGTGTTCGAATGATTTGAAACGAATAGACTAAGAACAAAATCGACCGGACTAGAGAAGAAAGGGAAATGAATGTGCAATCGAACTATCCAATAATAATTATCCATTTTTTATTCAGAAGGTAAATAAAATGATTATATAAATTTGATTAAAAAAAAAGAGAAAGTTTGGAAAAATAATTTACCTAAGTTGCTCTTGTCATTTTATAGGCTGTTTGTGAAAGCGAAGTGTCAGCGTACAAGATAACGTTTTTGCATATATCATTGTCTGTTCAAATGTTTGTCGGCTGGCGGGTCCTTCTTCTTCCTTTCATCAATTCAATTATTTTCACCCCATTCTGGTCCCTCCCGTATCTCTGCTACTCTATTCTTTTATTTTATTTTATTTTTTATTCTATTTAATATATATATATATATATATATATATATATATATATATATCAACAAGAAAAAAAATATTTTTATATACTATATCTACATATACTTAATTTCCACTTACACTTCGGAAATAATAAGTTAACAATCATATTTCACCTTTTTTTTTCCTCCTTATTTGGTACCTTAATCTATAAAATATAATTTCAATAAAGTCTCATAGGGAATGCAACATAAATTATATAAAAAAATATTTATACCTATTAGGTAGCTAGTGTAGATTATGAGTTATATAGATGTAATTGTATACATAATTTCACGAGTGATTCACTAAATCAAAGGGAGAATAATTTTCTAATTACGAATATTAAGAGGATTATATTTGATTTATTTTAGAGAATTATTATCCAATAACGTAAGAAAGTAAATCATATTTAGAATAAGTATTGATTTTAGGTTTAATGTGATTTTAGATTCTTATTTTCGCCTAAAATTTCAAATAGGTTTTTTTCTTTTTCGGAATTTTAATTGGGTTTTATTTTTGTAAAATTGAATCAAATAAAGGTTTTCTGTCAAATTGATCAAACGTTGTTAAGAAGGGTGTTATGTGGCATGCTAACAGTATACATGTGTAAGGAAATTTGGCATGCTGACGTGGCATGTTGACACCCTGGTGGTTGGTCTGGTGGTCGGCCTGGTGTTCGGCCATTCGGTCTAGTGATCGGCCACTCGGTCTGATGGTCGGCTTGGTGGTCAGCCACTTGGTCCTGTGGTCGGCCACTCGGTCTGATGATTGACCACTCAATCTGGTGGTCGCCGTGATGGTTTGTTCCTTAACAAGACATTGATGACATGGATGACCGTTCGGCTTGTGTCAAAAGATCGTTCGGTTTGTTCCTTAACAAGACATTGATGACCGTTCGGCTTGTGTTAAAGACCGTTCGGTTTCTGTTCGATCAGTCTCAATACCACCAGGCCGACCATTAGGCCGAGTGACCGACCACCAAATCGAGTGGCCGACCACTAAACCGAGTGACCAACCACCAAGGTGTCAGCATGTCAAGTTCCTTTACACATGTATACTGTCGCATGTCACGCAACAACCTCTTTAACGACATTTGATCAATTTAACAAAAAACTTTTATTTAATTCAATTTTACAAAAATAAAAATCCAATTGAAACGTCGAAAAGAAAAAAAAAACTATTTAAAATTTTGGACAAAAATAGAAACACATTAAACTTTTTTTTTTATCATCTACATGACAGAAAAGAGAGAAAGATTAATAATACATTTATTTTAGTATTTTTCTAGCTAAAATTGATTATCCTAATAACAGCATTCATAACTTATGCAATAAAGTTTTCCTCACCAAACAGTTAAACTTTCTAAACTGTAAAAGAACTGAATGATGAATCTTATCAAATTAGACACTGATGTGATAGAAAATATGTTAAACTGATATTAATATAGATAGCAGGTTTTTAATACTGTGACGAACTAATAGAATAAATTATATGTTTGAAGACCAATATTAACTTTTTAGCTTATTTAGAGAATCTTCCCAATTATTTTTAATTGTACATTCTTATAGTGTTTTATTTTTCTTTTTCAAAATTATTTCTTTTAATATATTAAGCACATTTATTACATAATTTTATTATATTAGGTGATGTATGAAATAATAATTACATTAAAAAATCCAGAGATATTATTATTGGTTCATAAGAAAAATAGTGTGTGAATAATTGGTAAAGAATATAATACTCTAGGATTGGATAAAGGAGGTTAGAGAACAAAAATATTATAAAAAGTATTTTATTGGATCTATTATATGAATTAAGGTTATTATCTTCTTATAATTTTTGGAAATGTGTGAGAATTATAAATATTAGGTTTAATAGATTCGGATGTCCCTATATTTGGGGTTTATTTCAATTGCGTCCTTCAACTTTGGAAGTGATCAATTGGGTCCCTAATTTGGTCAATTTGATTCAATAAGAACCTTTCCGTTAAATGCAGTTAACGACGTTAACTTTTTTAACATGTGACAAGCTAAAGCATCCAGATGGCACTGTTGGAATTGTATAAGTGGATTATAACATTTTTAATTGTTAAATATATTAATAAATGAAAATATAATTAGAAATTATTAAACATATTAAATTATTAAATTTAAAATAGGGGTTCTGTCATTCTTCACACCCTTTGCATTCACTGAGACCCAAGTATCTTCTCCAAACCGCAAACCCAGGAACCCTAGGGAGGGGTTTACCTCCGCCGCATGCCACAACCACCACCGAACTAGCCGCCGTCAGCCGCGGTCTAAAACGTCATCAGTGACGACGCGAGCTGTCGGAGCCATCGCCGGCCACGGCACCAAGCTCCCCTTCTCCAATTCGTGCGAGAGAGGCCTTCTTATTCGTAAACGACACTGGTGGTTCGTCGTCGCAACGGTGTCGTCGCCACCAAATCGAGGTCGTCGCACTCCGACGAACCCTCTCCACCACCATCACGCCGCCGCCACCACTTTCCTCTCTACTGGAGCTTGTGGGGCTTCCTCGTCTCTCGTAGTTCAGCCACCGTCGATGCCGCAGCCAGAGGCTCTACTAGGACCTCCATCGTCTTTCCTCTGTGATGCACCCTCGCCGCTGCCGGTGACCAACCTCGCTGTCGTTGATGTTGCCGGCAATTATCCTCTCATTTGTATTGTGCTATACTGGGCGTGAGTCTTGGGGTTTTGGTTATGACTGTGTGTTGCAGGAAAATGGGTATAGGTCTCTGTTTTTGGTGGTGTTGTTTATTGAAGGATGAAGTTTGAGTTGGGGGGAAGAATGAGATCCTGTTGTGTGTGATCTGTGTTGGTTTTCGTCGTTAGAAACGAAAGGTGAGGAAGGAGCATATGGTTGTATGTGATGGTTGCTCGAGAAAGATGCCTAGTCTAGGAGAATGAGGTCGAGGAGAGGGAGCCAAGAGGATTCTTGAAGGTGAAGGTTTGATGTTGAGGAATGGAGAAGGAGAGTTAGGAAGAAAAATGGTGGGTTCCAGATGAGTGAAAATGGTAAAAAAAGCAAAATTTAATATGTTTAATAATTTCTAATTATATTTTCATTTATTAATATATTTAACAATTAAAAATGTTTTAATCCACCTATACAGTTCCAACAGTGCCACCTAGAGTCACATGTTAAAAAAGTTAACGTCGTTAACTGCATTTAACAGAAAGGCTCTTATTGAATCAAATTGACCAAATTAGAGACTCAATTGATCACTTCCAAAATTGGAGGACCCAATTAAAACAAACCCCAAATATAGGAACCTCCGAACCTATTAAACCTAAATATTAAGAAGAATAATGCGTAAGAATATAATTATTACTGTCACATTATATTAAAAAGAAAAAAATATCTCCTCTTATGTTATACACATAAACTAGTAAACAATAAAAGAATTCAAACATATTTATATTTTTTCTTAAACAAGAAATGATCATTAAATAATACCTCTACTCAATCCGAAGAAGTAAATCGTTCTTATAGTAAGTGTTGTGCGAATTGACAACTAAAAAGTAAGGATACCAAATTATTCACTAAAATAGTGTAAAAGTCACCTCTTACTTAAGAAACAATGTCACATTTATGTTTGTCCTACCTATTTTGGATTTAATTAGTTGTATCTTTGTATTATTTTTTTCCAACTTTAGCTTTATGTATGTGTTCTTAAAGATTTTCAATAATTTGAAAATGCTAAAAATTTAATATCATGAATAATTGGTGGCCAATGCATCATTCTTATCTAATCAGTAAGAAAAATAATGATGATTTAAGTCTTACTATGGCCAACATTACACCCAATACCCTTCCTCATTGAAATGAACACGAAATAAATGTGTCAGTTTTGCAAACTTTAATAATTTATTATGCAATCATGGTGTAAACATGTTATGATAATGGACCTGATTAATATCATATATTGGTTCAGTTTATGATGGCCATTACCTGTCATATCTCACTCTAACAAGGGACTGAAGACATTATTCTTGTTATGTGAGAAGAGAAATCCAATATAGGTCAATGGTTCACCATAGACTATATATCTTCATCACTATCATTTTATATACGAAGTTTTATAACAAAATTGTGAGGCTATCACTTTATCACTTTATTATTCCTTGGAAACAATATAAATATAAATATATAAATATATAAATATATAAATATATAAATATATAAATATATAAATATATAAATATATAAATATATAAATATATAAATATATAAATATATAAATATATAAATATATAAATATATAAATATATAAATATATATATATATATATATATATATATATATATATATATATATACTTATATATATATACTTATATCAAGAGATGACGAGGGAGAAACTTCGATCAATATATTAACATTGGACGATATGACATTAGATGTCTATTTGGCAATATTATCTTAAGAGGTTAAATTTATATTAGATAAAGAAATTAAGATAATTAATCACACAATAAACTTATAGATTCTAGACTCATAAAGGTCAGAGTTCATATAACCATTATAAATAATTACTGTTTATGAGATATATTAATAAATTCAATTATCTACATCATTTTTTTACATATATGACATCACTAACTTAAGTATCGTAATGAATTTACAAACTTCTTGTTCGAAAGCTCACTTCCAAATCGAAAATAAACATACACACAAAAGATACCAAAAACAAATTAGTTCAAAACATAGAAAAACATAAGTACACGTGTGGTTTGGAAATATTTCATGAAAAAATAATACTAAATCACAATATCATTATCTAAATACATGAATTTACAAAACAAATAAGTACATGTGTGTGTTGTATGATGTTATTTCTCCTAGATGTACTTTATCTTTACCACGATTGACTATAAATTATCTAACAACTAAGATAAATAAAAGAAAGAGCATAAAACATATCCAAAATCCCAAAGTCATTATATGAATTTAATAAAACTCACTAACAATTTGAACTCAATATCTCAGCTTCAATATATCCATTCAAATGTACCTTTCCAACCATTTAGTCTTATAACTTTTTATGATCCAAAACATGATTCAAGACATCATATATAATTCAAGACATCATATATAATTTAGAATCCAAACCAAAACATCCATGTGTTCAAACATCATACAAAAGTAATTTATTTAACAATTACATCAACTTAGTTTAAAATTTTAGCACATGAAAATCATGCCAACTTGCAACCCTAATCTCATATCCAAGCCTAAAATGAAATTTAGATGTTAATTAGTTTTTCTTACCTTTAATATTTCTTATGATATAAGAAAACTTGAAACGAAAGGAGAAGATGAAGCAAAATTTCAAGAGAAAAGTCCTCAATGTTAAATCTAAGAACCTAATCTTTAAAACCTCAATTACTCCCAATTCCCAAAAAATCCTAAAACAATTACATCCAAAACCTCAAAAGAGAACAATAATGAAATCAAAGAGAAGGAATGGACTTATTCTAGTAAAAGAAAATACTTCACTCTTAGTGCCTAATTCGATCTATTGGAGGCATAAGATAATTGGAGATGAGAAATAAGAGTCTTTGGGGAAGATGAAAAGGAAAGAGAGAACAAAGAATGAGAAGGATTGTGCTTATGTTTCTTGCTTTGGAAATGAGAATAGATATTCTCCTAGTGACACCCCTATCCTTCAAAGTTCACCTTCATCTCTTTGCTTTAAATGTTTTATCTAAATATTTAAAACCCATAGCTATATTGCTAATTACACCATTAGCACACTACAAAATTTCACTAACTTAATTAAATTTTAATCAATTTAAACTTACTTATCATGAATAACTTCATACATCAAAAACACAAGTACTTTAAAACTTTATTATCACAAGAAATTACCTTTGTTTCCTTTCTCCATTGGAGTAATCTTGCTTATATCTCATGATATTTTTTTATTAATTTCACTTATCATTTTACTATATTTATATTAAGTCTTTAACTTTAAAACTTATCCTATAACATTTTCTCTCACTTTTGTTTCCACAACATATTGTTAAATTATATTAATGTAATTTAAAAAATAATTTTGATGTAAAGATTCTAATTTGATTATTATTAAAACATAAATGTATTAAAGTTATAGGATATATCTTATAGTTATTAAAATTAAACTCACTCTTCTTACTTCAAAAGGATATTTTAGTATTTTATTAAAGTTAGTAAAATATCATAAAATAATAATAAGAACATGTTTCATTTTTGTTAATACGTTATGTTTTTGAAAAAAAAATTGTCTAAAAGTGAGAGAAATTGTAACTTTGACAACTTTCTTAATAATTTTTATATCACCGAGCAGTCATTTAAGACAAAACAATTGATTTAAAGAACTTTACAATGAATCTAAATAAATTCTTTTATTCATAATTATGCATGTGGAAATTGTGAGAATCATAGAAATTCAAAATTTTATATGTTTTCGTTCAATTGAAATTATAAAAATTGTTTACAAATGATATCATAGTTAAATTTCTGAATTTTATGATTCTCCGTTAATAGTCAGGTGAGTTTTGAGTGAGGAGAGAGAAAAAAAATATTTACTATAAAGATATAGAAGAGAGAGAAAAAGCTACAAGAGAATCTTTAGAGAGAGAAGAAAAAAAATTAAAGATCTGATAGTCACATCATACAGAGTTAACTCAGTTTCTACTAATTTAACAAAAGAGATGTAATTGATTCAATTTATATCACATGGGAACCAAATAGAGACATTTTTTAAATCGGGTATTAAACTGAAAATCATCTTTAAACATAGGAAAAAAAAACATTTAAACTTAATTTAAATTTAGAGCCAATATTTTGGATTGAAAAGTTTATATATATATATATATATATATATATATATATATTACGTTATTGCAAACCTGTTATAGGAATTTAATTGCAAACTAAAGTTTTTGTTTGGAAAGTCATGGGTATGTTTCAGTGAATTAAAATTCTTTCTCCTGTTATGTGAGTGTTTAAAGCTTTGGATGGAATGTTGTGCGATCAAAGTTCATTATCATAAAATCTTTTGGATATCTATTATGAGTGCTTATTATTTAATAAAGAATATTTGTTTCATTTAAAGGTGGACAATTATTTATAATTAATAACATTAAAATTAATTTTTTGACATATTTAATAAATATGTTTGTATATCCAAAAACAACGTGTGTGTATATATATGTATGTGTATATATATATATACGTATGTGTATATGTATATGTATGTGTACACATGTACATATATACATATATATGTATATACATATACATATGTACATATGTATATACATATATATATATATATATATAAACTTAAATATGATTATAGAGTATATGAAATTTGTCATTTAAATATCACCTAAAGGTGAAATTAGATAAATGACCTATATCACTACAAAAATAATATATTTTAACAGGGTTACTTTTCGGCGATTTTCGAAACCTCAAGTAATTCTGGCATTTTTTTAAAACAACCGTCCCTAACGTTTATTTATTTTTTTAAAATAATTTTTTGGAAAATTCCAGTTCATTTTCGTTTAGTTTGAAACTTTACTTTTCCTTTTTATCTTCTTCCAAACCCTCCGAATCCTAACCCCTTTTCGGTTCCAAACTCCTCCTTTACTCTCCGCAAAACCCTATATTCCACCGATCCTAACTTCCCAGGCTTTGCAAAGCATTCGCGCTCGACCCGTGGGTCCAGATTCTCCTCGTCCTCCTCCACGCGACTGACGCTGTCCACCAGCACCGCTCGCGCCTTCAACGAAACGACGCACCGCTCGTCGTCACCGTAGAAATACAAGCGTAGCACAGAGTGACACTCAGAGAGCTCGGACGCAGCACCGTCGAAGAAGAGGTTTTTCTGGCGGTGGGTGACGACGTGGAAGGGGGAGAGCAAGCTGGTGACACGGCGATGGACGTTTTTTCCATCTTCACCTTCGTCTCTCGACTTCTTCACCTTCAGCATTCGCGTCTCAATTTTTCCATCTTCGTAACCCTCTGTCACTTCGCAATCCCTAGTTTCCATGCCTTTTCCTCCTCCAAATCCCTAGTTTCGAAAATCTGGAGCTCAACGACCTTGTGATTGACTTTTTGAGGAGCTTCCGATGGCGTTTTTGAGAAGCTTGTGATTCGCCCAAGTTTCGTGTCTCTCCATTTCCATCTCCCAACCTTCCTGTCTCATCGTTTCCATTTTCACCGCCTTTGCCTCTCGACTTCTCCATTCTCGCAGTCCTTCTTCACTTTGCAATCCCTAGTTCCTTTGTTTTTCCCTGCTTCAAATCTTTAACTCCGAAAACTCAAGCAGCATTAGGAGCTTGTCGATCTTGCGATTAGAGTTTTTGAGGAGCTTGCAAGTTGCACAAGGTGGAATCAGTCGTTCACCGGAGCCACCTCCTTCTTCGCGGCCTCCTCGACGGTGTTAACAACTTCTTCAGAGGGGAGATTCCTCAATCTTTGGGTACCTGAGAAGCCTCCAATACTTATAAGCATACATGAGCTTGGGTTTGATATCTTGAGATGAATCCATCTTCAGTATCAATCTCTGATGTTTAATGCTAAAATTTTTGTTTGGCAGGGTCTACAGGATAATCTTCTTCCTTCTTCTTCTTCATCTTTTCATGTATTTTTGTAAGTATGCATGCACATCATTGTTTGATTTGCTTTCACTGATATATGTTCTTGTTGAGTTATTATAATAGTTGGAAGTCTCCACTACTATGACAGGGAAGGGCGTCAATACAAGCCAGAGCGAGGTTGTAGCTCTGTGGGAGAAATTCGAAGTGTCAATGAGTTCTTTAATTTGAGGATTTCTCAACTTGAATGCTATTTGAGGATTTTTCTTTAATTTCTTCATCATCCATCAATTAGTTCTTTAATCCAATTTTAATTTTCTGGATAGGATCTTCCCCATATTGGGGTGTCACTATGCCACCTCCTGGCTCCATTAGAGGACCCCATCCTCGACAATTTGTTCCATATCATGTCAACCCTACCCCTCAGCCACTGCCTCCAGACACTATCTTTGAAGACTAGTATTGTTAAACAGATAGACTATTACTACTACTAGGTATGTACTTTCGTTGTTTTGGGTGACTTTATATTATATTTGGTGTTAATTGTTGGCCACAGTTAAATATATGTCTTAAAGACCTTATGTGATTAACCTTTTTGTGGAAGTTCTTTTTATCCCACATCATCTGAATGATGAGAATGATGTTTCTGACTTTCAATTGATGACATTGTTATGTTATTTTGTATGTTTTTATTGTGAAAGTGTTGTACATGTACATTCATTGATGCCAAGCCTGTATCTCTTATATTTTGACAATTGCGTAAGTTTAACATTTAGATGGTATTGTTTAAGAATTATTGACAGACATGACAAAGTGGAAATGATTTTTAGTGTTTGGAGTTTGGAGAGCTAGCTAATGAACATCAGGAATTTCTTTGGAAATTCTATGATAATATCTGTTTATTCCAATTTTTTACAAGTAAACGAAAGTAATTCGTATGATAGAGTAGTTCATTGAGCAAACCGTTGACTCCCAAGCCATCTTTTGGCAGTGACGAAAATCTGCAGCATGACCATTATGACCAAGGATGGGTTCCCATATTCACTATTGCTGGTTTTAAAAGGGTATGTCCAAAGTATATTTTACCTCCCAAATCTACTATAGTGTTCAGATGTTTTGTTTTCTTCTGGTGAGTTCCTTGTTATTTCCCCTTTCTGTCTTGCCTTAAATGATTTGAATTATCTTGTTAGGTCAAGAGGATGAGCTCAGACATACCTTTCATCCTTGATGCACTTCAGAGCTCTAATAATGTGGAAATTAAGGTTATTATGCTATTCTGGTTTACTCTTTTACTGCATATGCTTTTCATTAACTCTAGAATAACCATTATGAAAAAGGTTAATTAAATTTCTAACAAGTTTTTCATTCTGATGATTATGTGTGCATCCTTGTTATAATTCCAAGAAGCTAGGAAGAATTCATGGATTGATGGTAAGTGGTTTAATATTATTTCTATTCTACATTTTTGTATATGTAAGTATTTATTAGAGATGTCATTCTATTTTTGAATCTTATCAGATATTGCAACTGCTGAAGATGGTGCACATTATATTCAAACAGAAGGCCCTGTCAAAAGGCAATACTTAGGAACTAAAGAAAAAAGTAGTTATTTATTCCATATATGTGCATCGCCTATTCTTTCTAATGGAATCTAAACCGACTTGCAGGTTTCTATTGTTGACAACATTCATTGGAAGGATCTTGCACATCTTTTCGATGTCTGGATCATGATACTTGCCTTAGAGATTGGAAAAGTTGGTACCCTATGAGCTATTCACTCAAAAATTAAGTTTTTCAAATATATGCTATCTAATCTTTGGCTACTGAATTTTCAGGCTTTGTCAAAATCCTTTGCGAGCTGATCACTATCTGCAAGTGAAAACAATAACCAAACCCTTTCTCCTTGAAAAGCTTTCTCAATCTAGATGATATTTTGTTTCTCCTTTTTATTAAATTTCTGATATATGTTTTGTCATATATAACCTTATAAATTGTATTATTTCTTTTTTCTATTGATAATTAAGATTTTACATTCGGGTCTCTCTTTTTACTATATAAACTTGTACACTAATTTTTAGCATAGAGAAATTAAAAGAGAATTATATATATATGTTCTCTGCTGCAAAGACACATAACCATGTCCAAATTTACTTAGAGAAAGAGATATAATGTTTATAAACAAAAAATTATACAAAACGTATATAATGCCATTCTACTTCTCTTTTATAATTTTAGAAAAATATTAATATACATTCTTTAATTTTCCAGACACCCATAAACATAATACTCATTCTAAATTATTATATTTTAATGTTTGATGGTGTAAAATTTTTACTTTTCTGGTTGATTCACTTTAAATTATTTATAATTTCATGTTTAATGATGTTTAATTAGCAAAAGTAAAGTTTTTATGTGCCATCATCAATGTAAATAAAAATTTTAGTTGAATCTTTGGTTGTTTACAAAATTACGAAAAAATTTGAGCTATCACTACATTTCCGGCGGTTTTAGAGGAAACTCTGTCTATTTTCGGCGGTTTTTGCAAAACTCCAACTATTTTCGGCGGTTTCAAGAAACCCCTGCTATTCCTGGCGGTTTTCAGAAAACCCCTCCTATTCCCGGTGGTTTTCAAAGAACCCATGTTATTTTTGGCGGTTTTCAAAAACCCCTATTATTTCCGGCGGTTTCGTGAAAAACCGCCAGTAATGTTTAGCGACGCTGCATTTACCAGAGCATTTTGGGACCGCGGGAAACGAATTTTCCAAGGGTTAAAACCGTCGGAAACGCTAAAAATAATACCTGGAAAAATTATATATTTTTGTAGTGTATGATTACATATAAGTTTAAGTGTCACTCAAAGGTGAACTTAAATGTATGACTAGTGTAATATTTTGTTTAAATTCATTAATTTTATCAAAGCATTAATATATGAGTTTGTATATTATTTCCAGTTTCTAAGAATTTATTGGTTTGAGCAACAATGTGGTCAAATTTAATGAGTTAAATTATGTTGATTGGTCAGAACAAATTCAGTTCCAACTGGGTGTGTTGGACTTGGATATGACTATTATTATGGATAAAATGCCCACAACCATTATGGAGACCAGTACAAGTGATGAGAAGTCTCTTTATGAGGCTTGGCATAGGTCTAATAGATTGTCCCTAAACTTGATGAGCATGTCCATGAAAGATAATGTAAAACCTTATATGCCTAAAACGAAAAACGTAAAGGAATTAATGAAAATGATCAAGGAGTACTCACAATTAAACATAATTAACCAGTCTATTGTGGGAACTCTTATGAGTGAGCTGACTACCAAAACGTTTGATTAGTCACAGCTCATTCATGACCATGTAACTGGAATGACTAATATAGTAGCAAGGTTGAAGTCAATGGGAATGAAAGTAAATGAGTCTTTTCTAGTACAGTTTATCAAGAACTATCTTCCTCTTGAATTTGGTCAGTTTCAGGTAAATTATAATACTCTTAAGGATAAATGGAACTTTTAAGAAATCAAGGCCATGTTGGTATAAGAGGAAGGGAGGTTGAAGAAAATAAAAGATTATTCTATCAATTTCACAACTCATGAAGGTGCTAGTTTCAGCAAAGTCAAATCAGAAAACAAGAACAAGAAGGACAAAGCCCCAATCAAAGTGAATAAGGGTAGTATCTAGAAAGACCATAAATGTTTCTTTTGCAAGAAAATGGGTCGCTTCAAGAAAGATTGTCTAAAAAGAAAATCTTGGTTCGAAAAGAAAGGTACTTTTATGTTTCTATAAGTTTTGAAGCAAATCTCATTGAAGTACCTAATAATACTTGGTGGTTGGATTTTGAAGCGATCGCTCATGTTTCTAATATTATGCAAGGATTCCTTTCAATCTAACCCATAAAAGAAACTGAAAAGTATTTATATATGGTGAATATAATGAAGGCACGAATAGAAGGAATTGGGAATTACAAATTGATTCTAAACATTGGTTATTGTTTGGCTCTTGAAAAGTGTCTATATGTTCCTGGTTGTTCTAAGAATTTAATTTATGTTGCAAAGTTAGATTGTTTAGGTTATAACTTTAGGATTGAAAATGATATTTTTCATTTGTATAAACTTTCATACTATTTATTATGGTTTTGGTACATTATTGGATGGTTTATATCGTTTAAATCTTGATGTTAATTTTTTTGAATCCCTATTTAATGTTGAACATGTTATTAGTAGTAAATGTAGTGTAGGAAATAAATGTTTTACTTTCTTATGGCATAAAAGATTCGGTCACATATCCAAAGAAAGGATGTTAAGGTTAGTGAAAAATGAAATTTTACCTCAATTGGGTCACATATGAAAGTCTTTTTATACTGATTAAAAAAGGTTTTTTATATTGATTTTCATATAGGTATAGAAAATATTTGATTTTCATACCCATTTTGAAATCGATATAAAAGTCTCAACTTTTATATGATCTAAAACATGTATAAAAGTTTGACTTTTACACCTGTTATAGCCAGAATAGGTATAAAACTAAATTTTATATATATTTTGGCTATAACTGGTATAAAAGTGACATTTTTTTGTTTGAATAATAGATTTGTATGTACTATCATCTACATACATACATGCATAAACATCAGTTTCTTTCCTTTTGTTTTTGGCACATTGTAGTATTATCTTTGTACAAATCCACATGCACTTTTGAATTGGTGTTAACTCATTGGCAAGTGTACCAAATCGTTCGAGTAATAAAACCGGTAAGACCAGGTATCGTTTTCCCAAAAGACTCGTAATACTAGAGAATTGTGAGATTAACAACCGATCTAGACTCAAGAACAACTCATCATTTAAGAATATGTGCAAAAAGATAAATTCACAAATAATTACAAGGTTGGACTTTAGTATTGAAGGCATTTAGAAATGGAAAAGACTAGAAATGGTATGAAAAGACATTGTTAAGGTTAGTTTTCACCAATTCACTCTTGTGTAAAACCAATTTCATCTCCTCTCTATAAATTTACTAAAGTCAATCCACTAAAACACTCTAGCCCTAATCCCTTAGGTGAAAGAGCCTAGGTTTTCCCTATCAAACTTCAATGCCTTGGACAATCTAACAAGCAAACCCGCATTAAGAACTAGGATCTAAGACAACATGTGAATCATCTTCCATCCCTAGAATCAATGAACCACAAGGACTCTTGTTTCAATTCTAGGTTCCATCTTACGTCCCCATAATCCATGAAATCCCAAAATCAAGTCATGAACGTCCCTATTACATTCAAGCTTTAAGATCGGAAACAAGAATACTAATAATAGATAGAAAAGGCATATATAAATACAAATCAATCAATCATTACACAAGAGTTCATAGGCTAAATCTAACTCTAACAAGATGGATTTGGTTCTCCATTTCCATGGAGAACCCTAGAGCTTACAAACATGGAAGATGGAAGAAGAAGGAAACCCAAAGGAAGAGGAGGAGATGTTCCCACAAGCTCCTCCCGCCCTCCATGAGCTCCAGCGTGAAATCGTGCCTCCAAAGAACCAAAGACCCCTTGCCCTTCGCGTTTTAGGTATAAATAGACCAAATTTTCCACATCAGCATCGCCACCGCTCAGCTGCACCCTAGCGGCACCCCCAGCGGCAGCCTTCCAGAGAGTAGGGCGCTCAGTTGCACCCCAGCTGCACCTCAGCTACAACATTCCAAATACAAATATAGCTCAGCCATAGCCTAGCGGCAGTCTAGCGGCAGCATTCTAAAACTCTCATTTTTTTCATTGTTTTCCTTGCTTTTGTGGCTGGTTAAGCTCTATACTTTGGTGGAGGTTCTTACAAGCATTGTATTAGCTACAAAATAAGGGGATTAGTGATGAGATTACATCAATGTAGCCTAAAACACACTTATTAAGAAAACAAGACGAAAGAAGAGATTTAAGCAAGTTACAAGCCATAAAGGAGTTGATTTTGATACTAAAATGATGCTTAGATAATGGTAAGAATTAGCATTATCAATTAGATAATGTTCAAAAAATATTATAATCCAACTACAACATATGCCACATTTTTCTTCTTTCTTTTGGCAAAACAGAAACTATAGTGTTGTATAGATAAAAACCAGGCTATGGAAATCTAGAAACCTATGGTAGTTAAAAGTTAAAAGGAAAAAAAGGTAAGTTATTAAGAACAATACTCCCCATTTTCCTATTTTATGCCCAACAAAGTATTAAAGGCACTTTGGGATATGTCCCAAAGGTTTTCACTTAAAAATATGACCGTTATTGACAGTTATGGCTTTCCAAGAAAAAGGTTTTCACTTAAAACGCATTTTAACCGATTAGAAAAATAATGTAATCGGTTAAGTTTCATACTCAAGCAATTTTGAAAACTTTTTTCCATTCAGAACACTTCAATGCACTCAGCAATCATGTCCTGGCACAACAACATGTTTTAATCGATTATCCAATTAATGTAATCTGTTAAAACATAGTTGTTTTGCCCCTAGTAAGCATATATTGATATCTGATGAAATTTAACAAATTATGCAAACAGTGTAATCGGTTATTTCATTCATATATGAAATGTGCAATGTATTTCAACCAATGATTCATTTTTCAATCAATGAATACATATTCCAATTAGTTCAAGCACAAACACATATATAAACAAGCAATTGTTTTGCCATTTTTGTGCAAGAAACCATAAAACATTTATTTTGTCATCATCAAAAACTCATATATGAGATATGGGTTTAGCTGTACATAGCTCCCCTTATCAACAAGCCTGAACTATCATAACGGTCAAATGAATTTATAACTAGCTAGTATGATTATATAATCGATTACATGCTTGGATAATCTATAAAAATATAAGCAAACTTGTTAAAACAGGAAGAAAAACTTAACAGATTACATAAATATCTTAATCGATTAAATTGTGCCAGGATTCAAAAAATCCTATATATATGCGCCTTGAGCACGGTTTCAAAACATATAAATGTAATCATTTTCTTATACTAACCGTTTCATTAAGTTTTGATTACAGGAGCATTGAAGAAATGTCTTGAAGAATCAAGGTTCAAATTGGGTTACTTACACATCAAGATTCTTTAAAGAAAGTGGGTTGAACTGTTTTGATTTCATCTGCACCAAGAGGAGTGTGACTGGAAGATCAGGATCATCATCGACAGTCTGTATTTGTCTACTTGCGTGTGTTGGCCAGGGGTTTGAGAGGTTTGAGTGTTCTCAAGTGTTGTAAGAGAGTGAGGGTATTCATATCTTGTTTGCTATATTTGATTTTGAGTGTGGTGAGAAGTGCATTGAGAGGGGTATATCTGTATTTATGTAAACTCAATCAATTGATAGTGGATTCCCTTCAAATAAGGTTTGTTGAAGATGGACTGGATGTATGCTTGGGATTAGCCGAGCCTATATAGATTGTTTGTGTTGATCTTTCTCTCTACTATTTCTCTTTTATTGTTGATTCATCACTTCTTGTTTTATTAATTTCAAGAAAACCAAAGATTTTACAAAGCAACTCAATTAATATTGTTCTTTCCTAAGGGACTTATGCAACACTCAACAACTCTTGCATTTTAACTCAATTAGATCACAAAATTCACAAAAATACAAAAAAAAACTATTTTTGATATTTTCATCAAATAGTTTGCGTGCAAGAAAATATAACATAAATTATTTACAAATTGCTAAAACTGGAATTTATCCACTTCACTCTCCTCTCATGCATTCACAAACATTTCAATTCTATAATCAAGTCAAAAGCAACTCACAAACATTACCAAAAAATTGTCTTCACAAACAAGTAGCATCGTTCCATATTACACAAGTACATAGAATAAATCTCAGGCTCCATGGAGCAACTCTGAGGTAGCCTCGATAGGCCATACTGTCGATGCTCTAAAACCTTATGCACCTAAAAAAGTAATACAATAATGGGTCAACATCGCTTAACCAATATTGACACATTTCCCAATGCCAACAATTTTAAATCTAACAGTAAACACTGAAAAACACTAATAAAGAATCAAAAATATAACCATAACATATTAAAACAAGTCAAAAATACTTAATCATACTCTAATGTAAACTTAAAGTGAAAATATAAATAATAACTACTTTTCAAGTATAGCAACTGATAATCCTTTACTGTGTTTTTTAGTTTCAAACTTTCATTTCCTTACACTTTGATGAAAAAGTATAATATACAACATAAATTTAATAACTCGAAACACAAAACATATATGTATGTGAAATTTATAGAAATGTGTTTATCACAAAATAATTACTATAATAAATGATTGCAAAATTTGTGGAATCATAATACCAAAAAATATATACAATGACTCTAAAAATTAATTGACAAAATGGAAATATTTATGAAAATAATTGATTTCATATTTCTAAAAATAATTAATTTAACGTAAATATACAATATTTAATTAACTAACGGGTACTAATATTCAGATATTGGTTTAGTTTGGCAAAAGGCTGGATGATGAAAACTTATTGATGGACTAAATTCTATTTAGTGAATTTGTGACCATTCGAAGGTGTTAGTTAGTGATAGATTAGACGAGTAATTTGACAATTCAATGGCCATTTTAGGAGTTAATGATGCTATTTTGGCAATATTTAGAATAATTAAGTATATTGGTTATTGAAAGAACCACTAATGTAAGATTTGTTATATCCGTTAGCGATTGATTAAGTTTTTTATATTATTTTTTTAAGGAGATCACAAAAATATAAAATTTATGACAATACATTATATTGATAGAAATAAAATCTGGTAATGAGGAACGTTTTGTTTTTCAGAATTCCTTGGTAAAAAAATGATAAAAAGTATGATGCATAAAAGTATCATAATACATTACATTAAAACAGAGAATTAAAATATTGAGGTAAGTTTTAAGATACGGATTATAAGACAATTACACCAAAAATACCAAGATTGGTGTAAAGAATATATAAATTAATTGAACAAAATGTTTATAATTTTATATAATTTAAAGTCGTACTTTTTTCAAACTTTATGTCATGAGGTTATTTGTTTGGAAGTAGAAGAAAGTTGCACTTCAAATAAAACAAAATCTAATCTTTTTCATTAATTGGTGAAAGAGATTTTTTTGTTTAGTTGTACATTTATCTAATTGTTTAAGAATTATGAAGATAATTTCTCTTGGTTTCAACAAATCACTAATGCAGAAACAATGTTTAACGTCTGTTAATTTAAGCTTTTAACGTCAGTTTTTCAACCGACGTCTATATGGGTGACGTCAATGGGACGTCGAAATTTCATATAATCGATGCCTATTTAGACGTTAGTTCACGTCATCCCCGACGTCTATATAGACGTCGAAATATGTCAAAACCGACATGTAATTGGGTTATATAGACGTCGGACTATGCACTAACCGACGTCTATCTTCACTATAGACGTCCGACATAGCATTAACCGATGTCTAATATAGTCTTTGTGTTTTAGTGCAGTTTTGATTCTATCTTTCGATAGCCTAGTACCACACTCTCCCTACGCTAGCTTCCCCACAAAAAAAAGCTTGCGTCTTTTGCATATCTCATGACATTTCAACCCGAAACCGAACCTGGGTCGAAACTAGGCAACGACCCAAGTTCCATTTTGGGTCGAAACGCCATGAAACATACAAAAGACGCCGCTTTTCTTGTGAAGAAGCTAGCAATGGGAGAATGTTGTACTACGTTACCCAAAGAGAGGATCAAAACTGCACTAAAACACATTTTAATCGGTTAGTAGATGATATATGATGAAGAAACCAATTTAATCGGACTAAAACAAAGTTTAAATGGTTGAAATAAAAAAAGAAAAACGCACCTGCAATGCTTAACCGCGAGACAGAGAAAAGGAGAGGAGGAAGAAGATTGTGCGCGTAACTGCGACAGATAGAAACAGAGAGGAGGAAGAAGATTGTGCGCGTAACTGCGATAGAGAGAAACGGAGAGGAGGACGAAAATTTTGCGCGTAACTACGATAGAGAGAAACGGAGAGGAGGAGGAAGACGTTGCGCGTAACTGCGAGTTCGCGGTTACTTAAACATGAAATGATGCGTCGATTACCTCACTAATCCGACGTCCAAGAGACTTTTGACCTGCCTTTTTCAGGCCATTTAGACATCAGATGCAAGGGTAGTGACGTCTAAAGCGCTGAACGAAGTGACGTTTCAATATCCGGTCAGTCGAGTAGACGATGGGGACCTGGGGGAGCCGATGTCTATAATCTTATAGACGTCGGTCCTGAACAAATGGACGTCTATTTTGCCTGCGGGTAAGTAAATCGCATTAATTGCAGCCATATAGACGTTGGCCCCCTGTATAAACTGACGTGAAATAGAATTTTCACCTGCCCTTTTTCAGGCCATTTAGACGTCGAATGCAAGGGTAGTGACGTCTCAAGCACTGAACGAAATGACGTTTCAGTATCCGATCAGTCCAGTAGACGACGGGGACCTTGGGGTGTCGACGTCTATAAGCTTATAGACGTCGGTCCTGAACAAATGGACGTCTATTTTGCCTGCCGGTGGTTGAATCGCATTAATTGCAGTCATATAGATGTCGGCCCCCTGTATAAATTGACGTCCAATAGACTTTTCACATGTCTTTTTCAGGCCATTTAGACGTCGGTGCTGGAAGACGCGACGTTGGTGTTGGAAGACGCGACGTCTATTTGCCTATGTGGTAAGTGAATCGCATTAATTACAGCACTATAGACTTCAGTTTGTGGTAAAACTGACGTATATAGTATTATAGATGTCGGTCTATATCGAAATCGACTCCATATCGCCAACTTATTTACTAAAATACCACCGGTTAGTCATATACGTCGTTCAACATCATAACCGACGTCTATGGGATGACGTTAAAGAGCGATTTTGCACTAGTGAATTCCTATTAAGAAAGACAATTTATCAACAAATTTGACCCAATTTAATCCCTCAACGGAACGTGTGGATTTAGTTCTTTTAACCACATTTTGTTAAGTTTAATTGTTGTTTCAAACACATTTTATAATAGCATTTAAGTTGTTTACACTTTTGACACATTTATTCTTCAATGTTAGTTGAGAAACATGTTTGAAACCTATAAATTTAACAAAATTTGGTTAAAAGGACTAAATTTACGTTGTTCTAAAGATGAGAGACTAAATTAGTTCAACATTTTGAAAGAGAGGCTAAAAACATATTTAACCCTATTTTATTCACACTTAGGATGATTACTACATTAAAAAATACAAATTAAGCTGCAATGGCCTGTTTGGATTATATATAATATTAATTTGCTCACAAAATAAAACGGTACATACTGGAAATAGATATAATAAATTCTGGCTTCAATTTTGTAAAACTCAGGTTGCTTTAATTTAGTTTTAACCTTGAAGCTCTCAATTATATATATATATATATATATATATATATATGGGGTTTGCTAACTTGTGTACGCCTTTTTTTTCAGTTGGTACATTTTAGTAATGTGTACCAGGTTTTAGTAGACAAAAATACTCTAATACATCATAGATTTTAAGTTTTAAAGTTAAGGGTATTTTAATAATTTTCATTCTCAAAACTAAAAAAAAAAAAAACCCAAAACCCTTGCTCACCTCCCTCATTTCTCTCAACCCTTTCTCTTTCATCTCTCTCACTCTAACATTTTCTCTGTCATTCTTACGCTAGTCCCAACTGAAAAAACACTCGCTGTTAAACAATTTCATCATCTTCAATTTCAGGAAAAGGTTCATTCAAGATCTCTTCAATTTCATCATCTTCACTAACCTCTCTAATTTCATCATCTACGGATGTTGAATCATCATCTCTTAAAAAAATTTCAGGCCAATTACCAATTCCTTCAAATGTCATTATGTTTGTGAAAATTAGATAAAATTAGATAAGACAAAATTTATAAAATGAAAAATCATTATAAATTTTTTTTTTTGTAAGAAATTGTTTAACAGTGAGTGTTTCTGATTTTTTCCAGGTCAATTACGAATTCCTTCGGATGTCATTATGCTTGTGAAAATTAGATAAAATTAGATAAAACAAAAATTATGAAATGAAAACTCATTATAAAAATCATTTTTTTTTGTAAGAAATTGTTTAATAGCGAATGTTTCTGATTTTTTTCAGTTGGGGCTACAATAGCGATGACAGAGAAAATGTTGGAGTGAGAGAGATGAAAGAGAAAGAGTCGAGAGGAATGAGGGAGGTGAGCAAGGGTTTGGGGATTTCTTTTTAGTTTTGAAAATGAAAATTATTAAAATACCCTTAATCTTAAAACTTAGAATCCATGATATATTAGGATATTTTTGTCTACTAAAATCTAGTACACATTGCTAAAATGTACCAACAGACGTACACAAGTTAGCAAACCCATATATATATATATATATATATATATATATATATATATATATATATATATAAACTCTACAAAAAAACCTTATTCATGTCATAACAAAAATCTAATATCACAGGATTGAAGGAAAATTTATTATATTTTTTCAATATTTCTCTTTTTTGTTTGAGAAGTGATAAATATATTATTTTTATATATATAACATTAATTATATAAATGTATCTATAAATATTTAAGATTTAAATAAAATAATAAATAATTGACACATTATCTATATTTTCTACTTGTTTTTTTTATGTTGTTCTCTTTTGAACATTAAAAATACGTTAATATTAATATATTTATAATTATTTTGAATATATTTCAAAACATTAAAATCAGTGTCAATCAATAATTTTGAAGGTACAGACAACATCAAAAACTTAGTAAAGAATTCAAATTTCTAAATATATATTTGTTTGAAATTAAATATGTCTTGTGGTAATGGGATATAGTTCGCAGCAGTTTGTAAAAGCAAATGAATTAGCAATGATTTGATAAACAAACACAAAATACTAAGAATGAAGATATGAGTATTGTATTAATTATTGATTAAATTGTGAAGATACAGTAAAAATAAAAGTTTCAAAGCCTACAATAAAAGTAGGAAATATAAGTTAAGAAACAAAGTGAGTGAGTGAAGTGAAACCAATTGCCACAAAATTTATCACATTGAATTAAACCAACAAATGACTATCATAGTAAAAATTGGTTGCCATAGTCACAAACAAGAAGAAGCAAACCCTAACCATGAAAACCAAAAAAGACATTTGAAGGTTGTACAAGGAGAAAGATGACAAGGTCATGACAATGATAACATAAAGTGGGTAAGACAAACAATTTATATGTAAAAAATAAATTTGTTACCATGAAGTTCATAGATATAAGTCCATATATTCACATTATATATATTTCCACCACATATACTTAAACATAATATTACTTATTGCATATGTTGATTTTAAATTTTATTTCTTTGAAAAATATTATTTATTGTAATTTGAACTTTAATGTAATTTTTTATACCTTGTTTGACTTCTTTTGTCATTTAAATTCATGTGAATAGATTTATTAGTTTCGAAATTAAAAAATATTATCTTATATTCAAGTTGATATATTTTGAAATTAAGCCTTTCTTGCTAAAAAAGCATTTTGTAGTAAATATAACAATTATGAGAAATTTTAATCCTCAAATTTAAAAAATATAAGATTTAGTTTAAAGGGATATAACTGTTTTTACATAGCATATCAGTCAACCATATGCATTATTGACATCTTTCAAATCATTCTAAATCATGAAATAAAGTATAAGTTCATAATGTAATCAATTTAATTACCACTATATGTATTATGAGAAAAGTAAGGTATTTGTGTGTTCACTTTAGAATTGGTTTGGTTTATTTAATGGTTAATTTGTGTGATCAAAATTTACACACATCATTTAATAAAAATGAATGGTGGTGGTGATAAGTTGAAGAAGCATGTGTAGTGGAAAAGAGAGACAACTTCATTCATGTTAATTTGGTAGTTAGATAATGGTCCATGGAACAATAACATCTATGGTTATATATAAGGAATTTCAAATTTACAAAAAAAATAAAAATAAATGTTTGATAATGGCCATGTAGCAATTAACATGTAGGTTTGGGAATTGAATTTTTTTTAAATGTATTTTTAAATATTACAGATATTTTTTTATTCAAATTTATAGGTTGGTGTAGCAATTTAGCTTTTACTATATGAAAGTTTTATAATATATTTGAAAATTAAAATTTTGATATTAAGTTTTATGAAATGACTAATGAAAATTACTCACCATAATTACCTAAAAAAAAACAATGATGGGCTTAAAATATAAGAACAATGTTCATTATAAAAAAACTATATGTTCGATTAAGTGTTATTAACTTTTGGAGAATGAGAATCTGCTAACTCTAATTCTTATATATTAACTTTTGGAGTTATTTCTGAACATAATTAATATACGAAATTATAACATTCTAAAGCAGCATCAGTCCTTCATTGAGACTCAAATCCAAGATAAGTACATTTACTTTCATCATGTTCACATCTTTGAAAATTACAGTTATAATGTTTGTTACAAATTGACACGATGGATCAAACTCTACATGAACCAAAACTCAAATGTTGGATCAGTGTGATCACAACACCCAGGTTACTCACATCTACCTGTGAAAACTCACCTATAGCTAAAAATATTAAAAAACAAAGGACGAATGGCTCAGATCTTCATAATATTTAAGCTTTCACGAGTAATTAATCAGAGCAAAGTAAAAAAATTGGAAAAAAAAAAAAAAAAAAAAAACCCTACACTATATGTATTCACCAAGAATCCCCTACTGATTTCTTTTCTTTGTAGTCCACAAAGAAGACAACATCCTAAAAAGCCAGAGTATCTTATCAAATGTGAGATCCATCCATCAAACTACCTCTATCACTCCATTGCCTTCAAATTCCTTTTGCTTTGGTTGAGGTGTAAAAAATGCAATGAGAAGAGGATTTCTTCTAAGGCATGAAACAAAATCATTCTTGTCAACTCTTCCATCATTATCGGTATCAAATAACATAAAAAGTTCATTGACCTACAAGTAACCGGTTTAAGTCAGCCAAGCTACAAAGAGTTTAAGAATTTTAATTTTTAATGACAAACAATGCAGAGAAGACTAAATATAAATCACCTCATCCGCATTCCAGCTGATGATAACAGGTTGAATGAAATCTCGTAACTGATTTTGAAGGGAATCGAAAACATGTTAGAGATAACCATACATTTTGTAAAGGCGAATAGGAAGGTGAAAGATTACAATACCTCTTGCTCTACAATATAGGGCCTTACTGCACCACCACACCCAGCAAAGGCTTCTTCACAGGCTTGATGGAACCCTGGTTGCGACATCACATGGGCAGATCCATACAAGAACTGGAAGCAACATCCAATTACAAGCGAGAGCACAAAACATAAGTGTTGGAATCAAACAAGAACAGTTTGAACCTTGTGTTGCAATTATTGGTTTTGCACACACAAAAAAAAGTGCATACAGATGTCATATCATTATTTGCTACTTCCAATCTTCTATATAGCACAGAAACGTGGTACATCATCACATAAAGTTACCTGTCTGAAAGTAATTGTCCCACACTTCTCCACATCAATGAATGAAAATATCTGTAATAAAATATAAAGAATAACATTATCAACAAAAGATGAAAAAGGCAGCAAAGTGAACTCTCAAGTCACGCTCGAGTTCTGGTTTTGGCAACAGAAAGTAGACAAATGTAAAAGAGGAAGTTAGAATAAATTTTGCTAAGCTGAAAAAATGCCACAGGAAAGGAAGAAAAACTGAATGCAGAAAACTTTATTTCAAAATTCCAAGTAAAAAACTTTTAGTATTCTGATAATGATATACCATAAACCATGTCACGCAAATGGAAGTAGATAATGTAACAAAATGTGCAGACCGCAACATCAAATCTTGATTTAATCCCTCGATATTAAAGAAATTTCAAGCTATTTGATGACTTACCTTTGCAGATAGCGGGCAAGCCTTAAGTCTTAAAACCCTCAAGAAGTCATGATATTGGACACGACCACTGTAAGCAAGATAGAGACTCCGTGATACAAGTGGTAAAGTTCACCAAATACAAATCACATATATAGGTTACAGTTGCTAGTAAAAAAAGCAAAAAAAATAAAATAAAAATATTGAACTAAAACAAGGATGCAAAGACCATTATCTTACTTTAATGTATTTGCCCCAACGCGTATATGCAAGGATGGATAGATTTTTAGCTGAGAATTGCCAGCAATACTCACGGACAGAAGGATTGATTAGCTTGCCTCAATAGAGAGGTACTTGGTGTACTTGTACCTTATAGATTATTATCGTTAAAGATTCCCATTGTATGACAAATGTTAATTGTCTTACATGTTCTTAGGCATGTGTAATGCCCTTGTTTGACTGAAATGGGAAACTTAAAAATCTATCTGGAAATATTACATGCACGAAAATCTAAGATCCCCAAGCTTGAAAGAGCAACATGTGCCTGTATACCTAAGACACCTTAAGGAAAATAAAGGGAATTTGAGATGCTACTGGTAATCTCATAAGACATCCATGCATCAATCGTATACACATACGGTCTCCAATATGAGCAAATGTAATTAATGGGTTATTTAGCTAGTTAGAGGGGTAGGGGATGATGGATAGGATAAGAGTCGTGTCCTATTTCTTGTCTTTACTCCTATTCAACAAAAAAAATCATTTTTTCTATTTTCATTTCTAGACTTGAACAAATTGGTGCCAGATCTTTTAGGGAGAGTCGGTTAGAGATTGGAGGAAGCACAAAATTTGGGCCATGAAGATTCTGATATTAGTTGGGGCAGATCCAATTGGTTGGATTGTTATATATATATAGGGGAAGGATAGGAGAAATTCAGAATTGATGACATTGTAAATTGAACATTCTCTCTTTGTGAAAGGAGAAATCCTTTGTAAAGGATAAACCTCCGGAGAGAGTGCTCTCCTATTTCTTGTTCTTTCTATCACATTCAGTAAAAATTTTATATTCTTTCTCGTTTCAATTCTTGGTTCCTAAGACTTCCTGTGAAGAATTTCTTTCAAGAGACGTCTTGCAAGGATATACATGAAGTTAGCAACATAAGTATTTCAACAACCATGTCCCACAAAGAAGGTTTAAGGTTATTTCGTTGTGAACAATTATTAACACCATCAATTCAAGTAAAAACTCAACATTGATCATCATCAATATTCTAATTGCTCACCACCGAATATAAACATCAGTTAATAATGCTACCCTCCCACTGTACTAGAGCAATACACGTTTTTCTAGTTAGCTACAGTTACAACTTACAAGAATGTGATGTTAGTACCTGGGATCAGGATTCATGGCCAAGAACTTATCCAGAAAGTCCACCACTTCCATGCTGCTGACATGAAATAACTGAAAAGTACAAAATCTCTATTATTTCAGTAATACCACATAGGAATATCAATCCACGACATAGGATGTGTTATACTAACACCATGATTAATATACCACAATACATAATGTTTTATCCCTTTCACTAGGATTACTATTAGGCTCAAACATTATGGAGCCAATCTTGGCCACTTATCAGTTACCTCTAGCATCCACTGGCATAGACAAAGGGTTACGGGGGCATTTGCATATACTAAAAAAGAAACAGATTTAAAAAGTGTAATCCAAAAGCTTACATAAGAGCAAAAAATATAATTTACCAGAGACTTGATAATATCAGGAAAGAAAAAAAGAAGTCAAGGGTATATTTAAAAATAGAACATCAATTCAAACTTGTTTTATGTAAGGGAAAGTGTAATCCAAAAGCTTACATAAGAGCAAAAAATATAATTTTCCAGAGACTTGATAATATCAGGAAAGAAAAAAAGAAGTCAAGGGTATATTTAAAAATAGAACATCAATTCAAACTTGTTTTATGTAAGGGACTCACTGCTTCAAACTTACTGACTTCAACCATATAACTTGAGGGGTTCTCCTGAAAAATTCAATCAAGATAAAATGTCAGCAACATCAAAATACGAATGCTAAGCATAACTTAAACTTTTTAAAGCAATCATGTAATATAAAGGAAATATTAAACATAATCCAGATACCTTTTTTGCATTAATACTCTACCTTTTATTCCTTAAGGTGGATAATACGAATGCTAAGCATAACTTAAACTTTTTAAAGCAATCATGTAATATAAAGGAAATATTAAACATAATCCAGATACCTTTTTTGCATTAATACTCTACCTTTTATTCCTTAAGGTGGATAATTAAAGAAATACACTAATTTAATCCAAAAAAAAGACTCTAAGCATGCACCTATACGCATGCAACTCACTTGAAGAGTGGACTCATGGAGATTGAGAAAATAGTTGTGGGACTGTAAAGCTTAAAGAAAGATAAGTTAACCAATGAGAATTATGATTTTATTTAAACATCACTTTAATAATTAAATAAACAAAAACTTGCAAGGAAAAAGGAGGGCTTCAATGGAAGCTTGTGGCCATGTTAAAACTGTTGGGTATTATCTATGTTAATAGTAACAGAATTAGACGGAGATAAGGATTGATGTAGATAATAACATGACTAGGTTATAAACTGACCAGCTTGTTCTCTCAATTAGAATAATATGATTAGCCAACAACTATTTCCCATATAAATTTTTTAATTTCAATTTCATAGTAGAAATTCAAGTTGCTGCATTCAAAATCCATGGCAATTGTCTCAATCATCAAGAATGATTTCTAATATCAAGCCAACAAAAATATTTTCGGTACACGTCAAACAGAATTTCAGTTTAACCCAGATTTCCATTCAACAGCAAGAGGAGTCCTTCACCCATACCACAGCACATTGAAATCATCAATCTTCAAGAAGAAAACAGTAAGTAAAAAAAATAGTATGCTAGATTTGTTTACTTGGTTGTCTCTTCTACACAAGTTTCATTTGAGACAAACTTCTTGGTTTTCTTCCCTTTTTGTTGGCTTTTAAATGTACACGGACACTTATGTAGGTGATTAGAGACTTACTCTTAGGATTTTGATAAGGGCAAAAAAGGGATATACCCATGTTTTCACTTTAGTAGAGATTACATGCAGTAGACAACAGAAACTGAAATATCAAAATGTTTTTAAATATGTGAAACTCTGGATATTCATTATCACATGCACAATAATATATAAATGCACACCCGTCCTGACATTTGATTTTCATGTTTGAATTTGACCATTATATATAATAGAAAACGAACAAATTTATAAGTAGAAAAAACAATAAACTAACTAGAATCAAGATATAATTGAAACCAATAAAAAAAAACACACCTGTTTTGCTTCTTGGGCTTTCAAACAAAGCATTGTGTCTCCATAAGAATGTCCTGTTTGGACAGCATTCAATGCAGTTGCAAGAGCACGGCTAGTCTGCATTTATCCACTTATTAATTGTTTAGTTACTAATACAAGGAAGGAGTAAATTCAAATCATGTAGTATACTTCTATGTAACAAGAGACAGTGATTGAAGAGATAAAAAGGGAAAAGGATGCAATATTTACAAAATATTAGAAGAGTTTTGATTAAATTCCTTTATATAGGAGGTACTCCGACTTTCTCTTGCATACATATTAGATGAGTTATGATATCTAAACCAATCAAACGTCCATCTACTGGAATCCTATGTGCAAGTGCAGCATCCCCATAATCTTGCCATCACTTTGAAAAAAGGATCCTAGAGACCTAGACCCGGCAATCTGTCATATTAGTGCCTCCTTGAAACAGGGTGAAAAAATTCAAAGATAAATTTTATACAATCTTTAACATCAAGTTCGCCCTTAAGGTGTTCACCCCTTCATAAGGAAACCAAAACACCAGACTGATCCAGAGGTAAATGAAGATTCCAAGATTTCCAGAGACAAATCTTCTTCAACTCAATTCACAGAAGAAATTTATAGACCAATAGAGATTTCTAGGATCATACTGTTACAATTGTTTTCAGCATGTAGCAAATATGAGCGTAAATATTAAAATCCTCCGACAATATATGAAAGTTGCATAACAAAACCAGAAAACTCACCCTCTCCCGAAAATGAACTGCAGTTTCCTTATCATCCAGGGGATAAACAACTGGAAGATATTCTATCTGTTCAATTCAAGATAAAAGTTCAAAGTCACTTCAAAAATAATAAGTTTCCAAAAGTGATGGATTAAACTCTATTAAGAAAACCCAATCCATAAGAGAGTATACCTCAAAGAAATTGTGAAATTGAGTGAACATCCTGAACATAAGCTTCGCCAAAGAAACATTACCCCTAACAAATTTGCATGTAAAACAATTAGTGCAATATTCTATTCTTACAAACAACGGTAATGAATTGCATGGGGTTTCACAAATAATTTACCAGGATTGGTCAAAGTGCACATGAGGATAGCGTACAATTACAGGCTGGATTGGGTATCCTGGGATAAATGCACCAAGTTGGAAGGAGATAAGGTTCCTGCCATTGGTTGTCGTTCCCTCGGGAAATAATAGAACTCGAGGAAATTTATCGCAAGAGGCCCTTCTCTGTTATTCAGTTCCTTGAAAGCAGATTTCTGTATCAAATAGCTTATAAAATTGATAACATGCAAATTATATAAAGTAATCCATGCCCAGCATATCTGTTGTTCAGCCCAGTTAGTTTTGAATAATTCTTGCTATTCAATTCTACAATCTGAAGCAACTGTTACTTTACAACTTCCTCAACTCTCACTCGGCTCCATGGTTTTTTCAAGATTTTATGGACAACTAGACTTTTCCTAACTTATTTACAATCTCAAGAATTAACATAACACATTTTATGCTAATAACATATTTAAACACACCTACCGAAGGCCAACAGAAGAAAAAAAATGCGGAAACACTTTACTGCACGTGAACAAAAACTTCTGTTAGCATGTCGTGCTCTACTTATATTAGTTATACACACCCTAAATCATTAAATATATTTTACAAAACTTTTCTAGAGATTTTGCTAAAAAGTAGGGGTGTCAAAAGAGGTAAATGAGAATAGATAGGCGATTGAGCATCAATTGACAACATAATAATCAAACAACAGCAATCTCCATATATAGATCAAATAACAATAGCCGTGCAAATAGAAATGTTTTATTTACCTTTATTTCCCTGATAGCCTGCCTCCTTGATGATGGTAAGAATCTGTTAACATATATAACCTGAAAACATAGAAGTGGAAGAAATGGAAAATGGCTGAATGGCAAGTGTACTTGTATTTGGGAATGTGCATACATAAAACGCAACCAAGAAATGAGATTACCTGCATTGCTCTTATAATGGTGCCAACAAAAGGTATGGAGTCATGAGACTCAGATGCCACAATAGTGGGAAATAATTCGTAGAAATAGAAGATAGGTTCAATGTATGATACATGATTGGATACAATTATAGGAGCAATTTCCCTGGGAGCAGGCTTTCCTTTCCGTTTTATCCACTGATAGCTGCAATAAGCGGAAGGAGACAACAATACAAAGATATTCATGTTTCAGAACCAAAATAAGATAAGGGTGTAAACAAATGTAGAAAACAAAAAGAACCTTTAAGTAAAAACAACCGAACCATCATATGCTTACCTGAATGAGACAACATAAACTAGTATATTTACCTGAGGTTTGTGGTCATATAATACGCAATGGCAATTATTTGTTTACTTCAGTCTTTTTTTCTAATTTACTTTTAGCTTTTACTGATCTCTCTAATGAAATTCTTATACAATTATACACACATGTACATATACATGGTACACTCTATGCACATATGCTACCTTCCACAAAACATAACATTACAAGGAAACCTCCAATTCTTATTCATAAAACTATAAAGAATACTTCATTCTTTTTTACTCGTCCCTGTCCTCCCTTAAACAAAGCAATTACCAAAACTATTTGCACGAAAGCCAATTTTAGCATTTCTCTGACGAGCAATTCACCTATTTTTCCCCCATCATTTCCCACGTCCCAACCCAGGAATAAAAAAAAACACTGACAAACATATCTGCTGAAATAACGAGAAAATCACCCGCCCATTTCCATAACAACCGAAAAAAAGTCCCTTCCCCCATTCTCACCCAACTTGAAGCTGTCTTTTTCTTACCAACCACAGTTATGAACTTCACTCCAATCATCAGTAAGCAATTCCCATCACAACGTAACAAATTACCATGTCCACAGGAGCAATAGTAGCATGTGCCCAAATGCCACATCAACGTACTCACCGCACGTACCCTAAACCATTGTTTTCCCTTGCATACACTAATAATTCCAGAAAAAAATAACTTCCTTCCAAAACCCCTCTTACGAAAAAAAAAAAGGTACATAAATAAGCAAACAAATCAGTCCGTGTTGGCTAAATAATCGTTTTCACAAATAAACAGTACAATTCTTGGAAATAATCATTAAAGAACAGTTCCAACTTCCCAGAAAGCACATAATCCTAAAAACAAAGCAAACATCTAAAAGAACCAGTCACTGAAACTAAGATCTAAAATCAATCAAAAAAATCGTAATCGAAAGAAAAACCAGAAGCGAAGTCAAGAAGAGTACCCAAACGAAAAAAGAATGCATCTGGCGCACATTCTTGTGATCCACATAACCCTACACCTCCACTTGGGCATGGGATTCTCCTTGTCCTTCCACCCTTCCAGCGCCACTTTTGTCGCGACGTACCCGACGGCGAGGCAGAGCCCGAACAGCACGAGCCGCAGCAGCGCCACCGGAAGACACAGCACCGTCTTCGCCCACTCATAGAGCCCTGCCACCGTCGGCGTGCCGTTGCGGAAGGGGTCCAGGGTTGCGGGCGGCGGCACGAGCAGCTCGTCGTCGCATCCGAGCGAGCGGTAGGGATTGCAATCGGCGGAGTGAGCGGCGGAGGAGTTGACGGTGAGTACGATGTGATCGGGGGAGAGAAGCGGGGAGGTGAGATCAGCATCCGCCATTGGCCGGTGTAGATAACCGTAGAGATACGGTATAAATACTGTGTAGTGGAAGTGGACTAAAACGTGGCTAAGAAGAAAAAAAGAGGCAAAAGAAAGAAAGAAGAAGAAAAGAAGCAAAAGAAGGAAAGAAGAAGAAAAAGCGAGTGATGATGAATCAGAAAATGCAACGCTGCTGCCTCGTTTGTGGTGTGCATCGTTTTATTTCCTTCTTTTCTTTTATCGTTTTTTGTCGACGTTGATGGCATCTACCGTCTGTCGCTTTGCCAAAATATTCAAAATTAATTTAATTCTGTTATTTAAATTTTTTTTTTTCAATATATTATTTATTCCTTTGTTGTTTTAGGCTTAATTATTTCATTATTTCATTTCCCTCCTAAATTTTTTTTCTTATCTCTTAAATCAGATTTAAATTTTAATTAAACTTGTTGATAATTTATAAAAATTAGGTCGGTTTAGTGCGGGTGACGACAAGTGGAAGTTGGCATATTAGTATTATTATTATATATTTATTATATATTTATATTTATTTATGTTTATGTTTATATATGATAGAATTATTATTAATCTAAGAAAGCGTTTTGCAGAGAGAAACACGATGTAGCCACTTGTTCTATGCATGTTGTCATGGATGTGGACGGCGTGTTTAGTCTCTTTCACTTGGTTTCTCATGGATTATTTAAAAATAATAATAATATTACGAAATGAATGTAAAAAATTAGGCGTGTTAAAATATTATTTATATTTTTTAAAATTTTAGTCCATTAGAGAAAAAATATTTATATATTATTATTATCTTTGTTATATAAATTATGTAGTAAAAAATAATATTTTTTATGCTCGGAGGAATGAATGGTAGTTTGTTTGTCTGGGCAGCGAAGTAGTTTGGATTTTGGAAAACTAACAATAAAAAAAATCTTAAAAAACTGAATGGGTCCGGAAATGATGAATTTATAGATACTATAAACTAATAAATAGTTTTTTTAAGAAAAAATAATTCAAACGTGTGTGAGTTATTTTATAAAAGAAGTCAATATAAACAGTTTTATTTTTGTGTTATTTCATTTTACTCTTCTTCTTTTTTAGAATATTTGTAGTTTAATATTGATTAAAAGTATAAAAAAAATGAAATATGAAAAAAGAAATGAGTTGGGTAGAAACAAAGTCTCACAATAAAATAAAAAATAACATTAATTTATATATACATATAAAATAAGAGATCTTTTAGAGTGGTATCAAAAACAAATATGTGAGATACGAACGTTGAGAAGATTAGAGATGAATTGCGGGATTCGCTATTGTTTGCTCACCCGCAAAAGAGAGGAGATTTGGAGGGATTCAACTGAAAAAGACGCATGTGCCCCTGTATAATTTCTTAATTCCATGCGTCGAATCCTTCTTCGTCGTCTTCCTCTACTGGTTCTACGTCTCCTCATGAACTCCCTCTCAATCTCCTAGTTTCTTCATTGCACCCCGTATTTTTTCGAATTTCTGACAATTAATTAGATCTACAAAATGCTAATTTTTCTAACCTTGGCAAAAACCACCAATTTCGAATTCAATGGCTTCGATTCAGCGTCCTACGAGTTCAGGATCGTCGGAGGAAGGAGAACTACAAATCGGCGAGGAGATCGCATATGCGGAAGCAGAAGCATCTGGACAACCTAACTGAAGAAGCGAGCCGATTGCAAAACAAGAACATACATCTGGCGCAGAGCATAAAGGCGAAGGAGGAAGCGTACGTTGAGATGGAAGTTGAGCTCACCGATCGTTTGCGGTTTCTGAATTCAGTTCTCGAGATCGCCAAAGACGTCGGTGACCTCTCTGTCAAGATCCCGCAGATTTCGGACCTTCTCTTCAATCCTTGGGAGACCCCCACCCTATGATGGCGTTGTCGACCATGTTCCTCCATGGAACTAAAGGACTGTTTGCTTCCTAATTGAATTAGGTTTTCCGGTGGTTAGATTTAATTATTGATGGTGTTGAGAGTAATAAACATAAATAATAATAATAATAATAATAATACAATTTATTTTCATCTTAAAAATTAATTTTTATTTTTTTTATAATAATTTTTACAATTATATATAATATTAAAAATTATCAAATACTTAGTATTAAATTATAGGTTTAATAACCTCTTTAGTTCTCACTTTGGTTGTCTAATGTCAAATCAATCCCCAATTTTAAAAGTGTGTCAAATTAATTCTCACTTAGTAAATTTTGCATCAACATTGTCCCTTCCGTTAAATAGTACAAACGGAGTTAACTTTTTTTTGTCTCTCTCTTCTACTTTTTCTTCTGTATAATGCAACCTTTTGCCAATCTCTCCAGTCTTCTGTCAGTGTTGTTGGTAACATAAATTAATTACTTTTCAAATAAATAGTTTTAAATTAATTAATTCAGTGTTGGTAGTATAAATTACTTTTCATCTCTTCTCTCACTGAACTGCCTGCTCCTGCATTTTTGTCCAATATGTCATCAATTCCATCTTTTGATTTTATCTTTGATCTTACCCAATCCACTATGTTGTTCCCATCTCCAAACGCTACTTCCATCAAGATCAGCTCGCCAAAGTTAACAAATTTAAACAAAAAAGGAAAAGCCTTATTCTCCCTCCATGCGTAACAGTGCGCCTACCCATGCACCGAAATTCCTCATGAAAAGTCCCTCTCATGGTCATACCTTAACCTTAACTTGGTTGCTTTCTTCATTCAAACTTGGTTTCACACACCCAATGGACCACCTTGGTAAATTTGATAATAAAAAAATAAACTTTTTGTTTCTTTTGATTAATTAAGCTAAGCTGAATGGTTTGGAACAGTAAAACGAAGGAGTTGCATCATTCAAACTTGGTTCGAAGAAAGCACTTACTAACCATGTTTCTCAGTCTTCCATGAAACACCTCTCTTGTTAAACTAGGGTGGCCAAGGTACCCAGAAGCATTGCTTGGTGAAGAAACCCAAATTTCTCCTTCGATACCATCCTCACTCGGCTCCAAGGTTTCTTCGTTTACGACCATAATCTCCACGTCTTCTACTCCACGTTTCTGAGCCTTGCAACCGGTAATAGTTTGTTGTGAGTTGGGAAATCTGGGAAGCTGGAAGCATAAGCACCATCATTGTCATTGTGACAGTTCCTTCACGCAATGGACACAAAGGTACAATTCTCTGCTAACCCGTAGGTAGGAGAGATAGAAGAAGGATTTAACCCAAATGGCGAAAAAGTATGAACGAATTCTTCCACAGAGTCTCTATAGATGGGTTCTAACGTTGTGAGCAGTTGGGCCAGCAGTGACAAGCACGGGTTTTGGGACCCCAGTGGCTCAAGAAGTGTATTGAACCAAATAAGCTTCATTTGCAACGCCGTCTTGTAGAAAAAAACGTTTCTATATTGTAGGCGGATTGTCTCTGCAGCTGACTGATAGTACATGTTCATTCAGAGATCGAGATTTTTAAGTCGGTGTAGGAGAGAGAAAGAAAGAAAGAGTTGGATCCCTTCCTATTAACTCTAACTTAATGTATAACTCTGACAAAAGAAAGAAAAAAAGTCTGCTGAGCAGAAGAGGCAGAAGAGAGAGAAAAAAGAATTAACACCGTTTGTGTGTATTTAACACAAGGGACAATATTGATGCAAAATTTAACAAGTGGGAACTAATTTGACACACTTTAAAAATGGGGACTGATTTGACATTAGACAATCAAAGTAGAGACCAAAGAGGCTATTAAACCTAAATTATATTACAAAAAATATTAAATTTACAATAATTTCATTTTATTAAATTATAATTTTTTTATATTTTTAAAATTAATTTTAATGTTATTTTTTATTCTTTATAAACATTTTTACAATTAAATATAAGTATTAACAATTGTCTTTTTATATTATTTTAATAACTAGGAGTTGGTAATCTTTAATTTTTATCCATTAAATATTTTTTTAAAATTATCACATCAATCAAATCCTACACTAATTTTCACAAACTTTACCTCTAAATCCACTCTCAGTTACCTCCAAATCCATTCAAATAAACACAAAAAAATTTATCCTCAAATACATTCAAATTCATTCAATCATTCTCCCCCAAATCATCTCCTCCAATCATCCTCAAATAATTCCTTGTGTTAAAAGTAAAATTTAATTTAATTTTTGAAAGAAAAAAAATTATATCTCTTATTGACATTCGTGTTTGGAAAATAATAAATAAATAATACTTTATTTAAATGAAGCATGTGATTTGTTTGATCTAATCGTGTTGGATATGTTTTTTCTATGTTTAGATCATGTGATCGCATAATAGCTATTGACTATGTCATTCTGACATTTTATCGTGAATCTGAAATAAAGTCGATGCGATCAACTAAATGAAATACTTCTTTATGCACTCTATACTTTTCCTTCCACACCTGCCGTATAGTTCAGAATTACTTTTCCACCCCGTGATCTCTTCTTCCATCTACATGAAGTACGGAAATGTCTAAAATATCCTTCCTGTGAAATTTAGAAATATGTTTCAAACTATACCATATAAAATGTTTTTTCAAATCCAAATTTATATTATAAATTACACTATCTACATAATTTAAAATATATTTTCAAATTTTTTGGTTAAGTAATACTTATTGGAATAATAATTTTAAATTTAGATGATATTTTAAAAATTGAATTCATATTTATCTGAGTCTTTTATTTTTATTTTCTGGACAAAAGTATGGCAGGGATGGTTAACTTTGAATGTGAATGTGAGACATTTCTTAGTTTAATAGGATTTTTCATTCTGAGATAACAAATAAATGGACAGATATTGTTTGAACTGGTATAAATTTTGACAAAAAGTTTTTTTTTTATTAATTGAGTATGAATATAATAATATTTATTTTTGTAAATTAAATATGAAAACATGAGTATATACATATGACTCTATGTGGTTTCTTGTCATCCTTCTTCTTGTTTTAAATTATTAAAAACATCTTTAATTTCATAACTTATTTCTAAGATACACATTTATTTTTTTTATAATTATTTAACCTTTAATATTTTTATTTAATATTTATATAATTATAATTTATTTTTTATTTTATATAAAAAATGAAATATATATATTTTTACATTAAACATTTGATTATATCATATTTTATTATTACTTTTTTAATTTAAAGAAAAACATGTAATTAATACTTGAGACAGTAAAAAATGACTACAAATATATCCATTATTAGATATAAAAATAAGAACAATTTTTACTAAATGAGATAATAAAACCCGCAACTATATCTTCTCATCCCTATTCATGTCTCCATTTTTAATAAGTTGAAATAATTAATTACTATTTTTTCTAAATTTGGTCATATTAGTTCGTTAATTAGCATATGATTAAGTTTTTCTCCATCCACATCTCTGTTTGGGTGTTTTAGTTCATTTTAAAGTTTTTTTATCAAAGCTGTATTTATTTTATGTTAGAGTCAATATATTTTGTTAATTTTAAATTATCAAAATATATTGTTTTAAATTAAATTTATAATGTGATGAAGGTTAGTTGAAGTATGACTTTGCATAAGATTTTTAATCTTTCTCTTTTTTGCCAATAGGCCAAGTTGCATTACAAATTTTACGAATCACAACTTAAATAAACAGAAAACTATTTAAAACTGAAATAAATAAATAAATAAATAAATAAATATATATATATATATATATATATATATATATATATATATATATAACGTCCCAATAAATACAGATTTAAAACTATGTATGTATTAAGGAGTTATCAGTAATAATATGATAGAACAGT
Source organism: Vigna reflexopilosa (assembly GCA_027742785.1). Taxonomy (NCBI): domain Eukaryota; kingdom Viridiplantae; phylum Streptophyta; class Magnoliopsida; order Fabales; family Fabaceae; genus Vigna; species Vigna reflexopilosa. Next base: position 22,420,866 of record CM050929.1, read on the forward strand.
GGAGAAGAAGTAAATGTACATGATAGAAGTATGTAAAAATACCCATAAAATTTAAATTGTACATGAACAGAGAATTTTGTACAATTTTGCGAGATAGACCGAACGGTCCTAGGTGTTAGCTTAGGACCGAACGGCTACAAAAGGCTAGATATACTGAACGGTTATCTAAACTTAATATAAAAACCTAGTCTCTTCAGGCTGCACACTCTGCAAGGCTTCCTCCAAAGAGTCTTCAACATCTTCTGCTCACATTCAGAGAATGATCATTGCAGTGAAGAGAACGAATGACAATAGAAGACATGACAGGAAAAATAAGGGTAAGCTTATGTAATTTAATCCAACAAATCATTTAAACATAACAATTTAATAATCAGATCAACATATACAGTCATACAATTATCATCATTTCAGACCGAACGTATAAATTATATTAACCGACCACTATTGACACTGTCCGGATTGTACGAACTATGTAGCTCGTCGTTTCTAGCACCTGGCGTGATGTAGTAACTGAAATACACTCAACAGCTGCCACCCGAGGTTAGTCCTAAAACGACCATCTGTCTTATGGTCGCGGACCTCCTGCCATTCCCACGCATGAATTACCCTCTTTTATATGATGAGGAGTAATCACGAAATATCAGGATAAAAAACGAAGCCAGAGTCTGACCATATTCATACTTTACCAATCATCACCAATCATGAGACATTCCTCCTTGGAATTCTCTTACACTACCATATTATTCAGTTCATAACAGAGTATCATCATATTTATACATCAAAATAATCAATCCGAACGATATAGTAAGAATAACAGTCATAAATCAAAACTTAAAAGAATTAATTCAATAGCTCATAAAACCTAACCGAACGGTAAGAATAATCTCACCCAAAAATCATGACCGGACGGTCATGTAACATGATGGCTTTCGTTTAAGTCGAATACTATTTAAAATCCAACCCATGTGATATTCTCATGGAAAGATAAAGACTTAATCATATTACTATAACTTTGGCCGAGCACTTAGAGCTTTGGCCGAGTACTTGGAGCTTGGGCCGAACATTTACAACTTTGACCAAACGCTTTACCATGGGATGAAGTTCTCTTCAAACAATCGAGTGTCAGTATAAGACCGAACAGTCTTTAAAGGACCAAGCGTCCGTGCAAAACCGGATGCTCTTCGAAATAAATAGTTTTAGTATTAAACCAAGTACTTCAAAGACTGAATGCTAGTCTATGACCGAGCACCCTGTAGACCGAATGTCAGTTTATGACCGAACATCTCAGGATCGAACGCCATTAGAGTCAAGAATTTTGCCTAAGCTAACTAGTTCGAAAACCAATAGAATCTTAATTAACCAAATAATTATAATTAACCAATGGCAAATTGATCGGTCAATAACTAAGATCCCCTATAGAAGAGAATTCAGTCAAGACCGAACGTACCAGAGTAAAATAGAACGTACCAGATTATGGAAGTTTGCAGAATTACCACTAGTCCTATTACTACTCAGTTCTTATCATTTTAGCAATCACAAACACATTCAAACATCCATGCAAGCTCACAATATCAACCAATTCATCATCATTCAAACATACAATATTCCAACAACGAATCATAATTAAATTAAAAGCTTCCCTTACCTCTAACCGAACGGCTATTTATCTGCAGTAGAATGTCTTCCTTGAACTCTTTCTATTCTAGAATTCCTATAACCCATTACCCAAAGAAGAGACCAAAATATGATCAAAATTCTTGTTAAGAAGAAGTAGATGAACGCATCTAACTAAAGTTTAGCTTGCATGTGCTAGAAAACAAGTTTCTTAAGAAGGAGAGAAACTTACTTCCTTAGAACCAGAATCTAATCGGTGCAACTGAAAGATCTTGACACCGGGATTGCTTAGATGGAGGTTGAATGATGATCGGAAAAAGAAAAGGGTTAGAATTTGAAGAGAGAAGGAAATAAATTATAGAGAGAAGGATGAGAGTTTGAGTTTTAGAAATTTTGGAGGAGAAAGTCGCATGCAGAGAAGTGACACCGAAATTTGAAATCCCAACTTAAATACTGTCGTCAAAACCGAATGGTCCACTTGCCGCCACCTGTATTCCACTTTCTGTAATCTCACATTCTCTCTTGGTGACACATGTTTCCCACTAGCCCGCGAATTTATTGGACGTGACAATATATATATAAAAAAAATAAAAATTAAAGGCTATATAATTTAATAATTAGAAAATTACGAATGTCACATTTAGCGGAAATAATTTTTCAAAAATTAAAGTTAGTTTTCGTAAATATATTTTAAATAAAAAAATAGTAAATATAAAATATTAAACAACAATAAAACATTAACATTAATTAATAATTTAAAAAATGGAATGTGGCATTGAGGCTAATAATTGAAACACGAAACATACATTAATAAAATAAATAATTGAAATCATTTTTAAATTTCAAATCATAATTTCATATTATTATAAATTAAGATCGAAAACATTTTATAATATTGATGTCCCCTGTCATGGCAGATCGATGAAGAATCAGAGAATCTGGAGCAAGTCGCGGAAGTGCACTGACGACGCTGCAAAAAATCAAGTTTAATGACGACGAAAGGCGAAACAACCAGCGAAACCTAGAAAAACCTTAGAATCAGGAAGATTTGATATTTTATGATGATTTGAACAATGAAAAGGGGAAAATAAACGGTGAAGGAGGATTTAACCGATGGAAATGGCTGTCTGAATGATGGAGTGGACGAATCGAAAAGGATGACGGGAAGGAGTTTGGGCGAACTGTGGATTCGGTGAATGGAAGGAAGTCTGATGGGAGGAGAATAGAGAATGAAGGAGAAGTGGTTAGGGTTTGCTGAAGTGAAGATGAATTCACGCAAGATATAGGTCTTGCGAGGCAGCGAGAAATGAGAGATCTCTCTCTTTGATGTGGCTTTTGAAGATGATGTGAGCCACACTGATGGGTGGGAAACGCTGAGATGGATGAGCAAGATTCTGAAGGGAAAAATTCGGAAATGAAAGATAGAGAGGTGAGTGGAAGGTAGCTAAAGGTGAATCTATATTAATGATAATTTGACAAAAAAAAATGTGACAAATTTTTGACACTGCCACGTGTTACATTATGAGTGGTCTATGTGTTTTAAAAAATTAAAATGATAGAATAAAGTGAATTCAATGTGTAGTAACAGACTTCGGATCAATGTACAAATAAGTGGGTAGTTTAGGCTAACTTTTAGCACGAGGAGACATTTTTGAATATGCCACTTGTTTTGAACTCCACAGTTTATTTTTAACCAATTTTATTGAATAAAATTCATTAATTATCATTTAAGAACACATTTATATCGAAGTCCATCCCGAAATAAATATTTTTCTTTAAAGTGATTATGCAGAAAGGAAAGTGGTAGTAATGTACAAATAACTAGATAGTTTAGACTAACTTTTAGTACGGAGGACATCTTTGAATCTGACACTTGTTTTGAACTCTACAGTAAATTTACGTCATTCTGTCATTGTATTTTTTAAAACACGTGAATCACCCAGAATGTGACACGTGACGGTGTAAAAAATTTATCAAATTCTAAATGTCAAAGTATCGTTACCCTTTATTATAATAGAAATGTAGGTAACAACTCTTTCAAGCCAATTACATTACTTAAAAAGGGTGATGTTCTATATATTCAAATTGTAACCATTAACTATCAATAGTTGTGTTCATATAACTTATGAAATTTATGGGTCAACTCATAGAATGCGTGTAAAGGATCTTTAATAGATGTGTGATGCGTTTGGAGGATCTTCCACCCTTACCTTATTCTCGATGGTAGGAACTTGATTGTGTCATTAGTGCTACAACTGAGTTCTTTAAAAGGATGTTGAAAAGAATGTGAGACCTTTATCTTAAATCTTAAGGAGTGATAAGGATGTTAACACTATTTTATTACATTGGAGTAATGTAACGATTAGTTGCTTCATATACAACAAGTAGCCGACTAAATATATATTACTAAATTAATATAATAATAATAGTTTCTTTTTCAAAAGTAAACAAGTTCTTTCTAAAAACATGAATATATTTGTTTCTCTATGTGAAAACTTTTCTATAAAAAGCAATTCAATAAAATTATGGTAATTACAAATTAAAAATTATATATTTTTAATAACTGATAGTGATTACAAATTTATAATATATACGTATAGATAATTTTTATCATATAACTCTATTTTCTAATATTATCTTAAGATAATAAACTCATCGTCTAATATTACATATAAACTTATTTTAATAGGATTTATTGAAATTATTGTATCCATCTATTATTAAATGATTTTAACTTATTTTCTAATGAAAAATAGTAAAAATGTACCAATAAACAAGATCATGAATTAATACATACATGATAATCAATGTAAATTCTTAAACATTGTTGTTCTACAAGGTAATAAGAAAAAGCTAAGAGGGACACTGCCAATTGTTTAATATCAACTTGTGATTTATTTAGGTTAAACTTCAAGCTATGCTAATGAAAAACAAATAATATTTTCCAAATGGTTAACTCTTGCATTGGAATTCAAGGAATAAAGGGTTCTTAATGCAAATGATTATTTTCTTTAAGCAATGTCTCTACTACACTTAACAGTGACATGCAAAATCAAACTTCTCAAACTCTTCAATTTCTCATTATCTGTTGATTTTGAACCCCTAAGACAAAAAAACTGAGATTTCAGCATTAGTCCTCAGCTGAACATTTCATCATTGGCCTAATTTGTGACCTCCCAGCTAGAGTTTCAAAGCTAAAATAAGTGTCCAAGTTAGATAAAATTAGTGAAAGGAGTCAAAGATAAACATGATGGGAAATTAATCTTCATTAACACTGCTATATGATAAGACCAACAAAGATGATGAAAATGAGAATGTTAGTGGAAGTTTATCCTGAAGAAGCAATGTGATGTAGACTGTAGTCAAAGGTGGAATCAGAAATTCTGTAATCTCACTTGCAAGTTTCCCCCACCAAAAACCTTGATTAATAATTGGAAGAAGCAAAACTAGTTGAAACCTGCTTCTGTATTCTTTCTTTTCTACAGTATATAAGGTTCTTCTTGGAAGCTGTACACTGTTTATCCCTATGTTAATGAGTTATAAGCCTAAGATGTCACTGTGTTCATGGAGAAACTTCCCAACTCCTTTTCTTTGGTTTCCATTGTTTCTGGTTCTGCTGAGCAATGCTTCAGCTGATGGTGACAAACAAAAGGCAATCAATTTATTCTCCTCAATCATTCTTTATGTCTATATACATCATACTATTTTAATTTTGAGATAAATATGTTTTTAGTCTATTGGATGCGAAATTGAAATTCATTCATATTTTAAACTTCAATACATTTTGGTCTCCAAATTTGAAAAATGAATGTAGATAGTCTTTTAACACAACTACGTCAACCTTTTTTTATTGTTAAACTGTATTTTAAGATGATAATTAAACTGTTTAAATCATTTGACATGTTACTCTTTAAATAGCAATTTGAAATACTCTTTAACACCTAAAAGAATTGACATTATTAGATTAAGAGGACTATATTAATTCATTTTCAAAGTTTGAAGACTAAAATGTAACAAATTTTGAAGACATGGACGTATTCCAATTTTGGATCAAGTTTAGGAACTAAAAACATTATTAATCATTTCATATTTTTTAAGGAAGGACCAACCACATATTCACTATTTATGCTTAGGATCTAACATGTCAAATTCTGTTTCCTACTGTATATGAGGCTGATCACAACATTTGAGATGTATGCAGAACTTTTATATTGTTTTCCTGGGAGATCATGCTGGGAGTAGAGACTTAGCCCTAGACACCCATTTAAATATTCTCTCTGCTGTTAAAGGAAGGTGGCCTAATAAAATCATGAACATTTTCTTATGCTTTACTCTTCAAGCATAAGACACAAAAAGTGACTGTGTAGCTCTTGTTTTGAACTGTGCTTACTTAGCAGCATCCTTGAAGCCAAAGAATCCATGGTATACAGCTACACAAAGAGCTTTAATGCATTTGCTGCTAAATTGTCCGAGGATGAAGCTAAGAACTTATCTGGCATGTGGTCATTTTTCTCTAGTTCATTCATGTTATTTGTCAATTAGTCAGTACTTTTACTCATTTTTTTACTTTCTTGTTTGCTATATTTAGCCATGGATGAAGTAGTTTCTGTTATTCCAAATCAGTACCGCAAGCTACACACAACAAGATCGTGGGACTTCATAGGATTACCTTTGACTGCTAAGAGAAAACTGAAATCAGAAAGTGACATAATTGTGGCTCTTTTGGATACAGGTTCATCATACTTTACATTCCATTTTCAATATTTCATCCTTGTTCTTGATATCACACACACAGACACATAGTGAAACTTACATGGTTTAACTGACATTGTGTCTCTTCATATTGACGAGGTAGGGGTCACTCCTCGGCTTCAAAGCTTCAAGGACGATGGATTTGGTCCTCCACCTGCTAAATGGAAAGGAACTTGTGATAAATATGCAAATTTTTCAGGCTGCAATAAGTAATATCCCTATTCTGCTGTACATTTTTGTCACTGTTTCTGTGATCATGTTTTAGTTAAATTTTACGTGTACTTATCTGAAAGTAATTTACTTGAAACTATTGATATAAGTGAACAGAGAAAAAGATTAAAAAATAACTACTAAAATGAATCATTTAATAGTTGAATTAAATATTACTATTCTGTCCATGGAATACTTGAAGCAAGCTGATAGGAGCCAGATATTTCAAGATTGGTGGAAGGCCTGATCCATCTGACATATTATCCCCCATAGATGTGGTTGGTCATGGAACTCATACTGCATCAACAGCAGCAGGAACTGTTGTCCCAGATGCAAGTCTTTTTGGCATAGCCAAAGGCACAGCTCGTGGTGCTGTGCCATCAGCCAGATTGGCAGTTTACAAAGTCTGCTGGGCGAGTGATGATTGTGCAGACATGGACATACTTGCAGCATTTGAAGCTGCTATACATGATGGTGTTGATGTCATATCCATTTCCATTGGTGGAGGGAATCCAAATTATGTGCAGGACTCTATAGGAATTGGATCATTTCATGCCATGAGGAAAGGCATAATCACTGTGGCCTCAGCTGGAAATGATGGACCATTCATGGCAACTGTCACAAATACTGCACCATGGATTGTAACAGTGGCTGCTAGTGGCATTGATAGGGATTTCAGGAGCACTATTCAGTTGGGAAATGGAAAGAATTTTTCTGTAAGTTCTTACTTTGGCACTCACATATGTTCTTCTACATAACCACAGCAACTTTACCAATTAACCAAGTTTTAATTGCACATACAACTATAATTATCTATACAGAGTAAATTTTTACATTGAAATCAAGTATGAGAATGTAGAGGAGATTTTCAGTTATTGTTTCTGTATGAGAACTGAGAAATTTTTGTGATTCTGATAGACTTCAAGTTGAGTCATGATGCATGTAACTCAGTATTTAAGGTGAGTCTACATTGTTATAAGTTGCAAGCATTTACAAACCAGCAATCTTTTCAAAACCAGAAAAAACACAACTTAATGCAATAAAAACATCTTAAGAGAAATTAACAAATAATGATGGAATCATGGAATGAGGTCACAACCTAACAGAAAATGCATGCAATACAGAAGTGAAACATGGTGTACAAAATTTTACTCATCGATATCCAAGATCAAATAATGTAGTATGTCATTACACAGTCCAAATATAACTCAAATGTCAACCTAGAATACTGTTTAACATGAAAAAAAAAATTAACTTTGTTTGTTTGGTTAAAAGATTATAAATATTTACTTTTTAAGTTTGATAATCAAAATATATCAGAATTTAGAATAGTAACAGAACGAATTCTAATTTTATGTCTAAGTTAAAACATTAAAAACATATTTAGCTCTCCATAAAATCTTATAACCACCCTTATGGTTACTAAAATTCACTCTATATTCCTACACATCCAACTGTGTGAAAATGCAGGGGGGAGGGCTGACCACCTTCAATCCAAAACAAAAACAGTACCCCCTTGTCAATGGGACTGATGCAGCCAGAAACTTTGGAAGCAAGGAAAATGCTAGGTATTCATTTTTGTTTCTTTGACAGCACATAGTTAAGCTTTCCATATTAACAAAGAACAATTAAATGCATTGACAGGTTCTGCTATGAAGACTCCTTGGATCCAGCTAAGGTGAAAGGAAAACTTGTATACTGTAGTTTAAGTGGCTGGGGCAGTGAATCTGTTGTGAAAGGAATTGGTGGCATTGGTACTATAATGGAAAGTGACCAAGTTTTTGAAATTGCCCAAATATTCATGGCTCCAGCTACCATAGTGAATAGTAGCATAGGACAAATTATTATCAATTATACACACTCCACAAGGTATGATAAGATTCTCTTCATTGCTCTCTCCATATTTGGTTACTTGTTTGCTTTTCCTTAACAAGCTTATCATAAATGAATCTTTGTTACAACACTCTTCTACTTAATTATCTCTAGATAACTTATTTTAATTTCTTGTTAAACTAAGATCACCATCAGCAGTAATACATAAGACCCACGAAGTAAAGATTCCAGCTCCATTTACTGCTTCATTTTCATCTAGGGGTCCAAATCCAGCATCTAAACATATTCTCAAGGTACCAGAGGCTGCAAAGCAATCATAATGCTATCTGTTTGTATATTGACCATTTAGCTACTATTTGAGGAACTGAGTAAGTTTTATAATCTAATAGGATAAGGTACTTTGACACCAGAAATTTTTTTACACCCATTTAACACTATTCCTCATTACTCTCTTTTTTCTTTAGAAATACAAAAGTTAACTATTATTAAGACCATTTCACTCCTATAAAGGTTGTAAGGTGGAAATGAAATGGTGTCAAATAACCTTTATTTTCAATCTATTTGGTGCAGCCAGATGTTACAGCTCCTGGCCTTAACATCTTGGCATCTTATACACCTATAAGGTCAATTACTGGAGAGAAAGGAGATACCCAGTTTTCAGCATTTACACTTATGTCTGGAACTTCTATGGCATGCCCTCATGTTTCTGGTGTAGCAGCATATGTGAAATCTTTTCACCCCAATTGGTCTCCTGCTGCAATAAGATCAGCCATTATTACCACAGGTGAGAGTCAAAGCCTATTTCCACTTTTGCTGGTTGTTTTGTTTCATCATATGCAAAATCTGAAGCCTTTTGTGTCTCACGTCTTATAGAGTAATTAGTGTAAAAGACTTTCATAAAAGTTGTACCTACCAACTACAATTTCTGATTGGTTAAGCTTGATGACACTGACACTAGCAGGGATTAAACACTATGTTTTAAGAAGGCTTGACTTGTGACTTCTCTATGTACTTCTTTGTTCAGCTAAACCTATGAGCCAGAGAATTAACAAGGAGGCAGAATTTGCCTATGGTGCTGGTCAAGTGAACCCTACAAGAGCTGTGAACCCTGGTTTAGTCTATGACATGGATGACTTTGCATATGTTCAGTTTTTATGCCATGAGGGCTATAATGGTTCCACTCTATCAGTGTTAGTTGGCTCTCCTGTGAACTGCAGCTCTTTGCTTCCAGGAATTGGCCATGATGCTCTCAACTATCCCACCATGCAACTAAGTGTGGAAAACAACTCAGGCACAACAGTAGGAGTTTTCAGGAGAAGAGCGACCAATGTTGGTCCTGCTCCAACCATCTTCAATGCCACCATCAAATCTCCCAAAGGAGTGGAAATCACAGTGAAACCTGAAAGCCTCATTTTCTCTCATACTCTGCAGAAGAAGAGCTTCAAGGTAGTGGTGAAAGCAAAATCTATGGCAAGCATGAAAATAGTATCAGGTTCTCTTATTTGGAGAAGCACACGTTACATTGTTAGGAGCCCTATTGTTATCTATAGTCCATAAGGTTACTGATAAGCTGTGGCCATAATCAAGCTTGTAGCATTCATTGCCTGTGTGCTAAAACATATGGCTCTTCTTGTGCTCAATGTTAATATTCTTGTTAATAAATCTTCACTTATTTCTTACATTTAAAATAAAGAAAATGAAATGAAATATTAATATGTATTTATGAAACCATTTAAAAACAAAAATATTTTTTATTCCTTTCTCTAAAAAACTTAAAAGTCACGTTGACTTGAACTTAAATATTCTCCACTAGTCTTTTGGGTTGAATTTTCTTTTATGCTTACATCCTATATTGAGAAATTGGTCCCACTAAAAAACACAATAGTTAGAATCATTTTATTTATTTTGTATTTCTTTATTAAGAATTAATTATATATTTTTATTAATTGAAAGCCATGTAAAAAATATATTAGATTCGTGATAAAAGTATATCGATAAGTAATGTTTAATAATAAAATAATTTAATTTTTAATTATGTAATTTTTGTTTTGATGAAGTGATGGAAAGTAAAAGAGTGTAAAAAGAAATAAAGAATGAGAAATAAGGTACAAAGTAACTATGTTTGTATCAAAAGAAAGACAATGAAAAGATAAAACACATTCATGTATGTTAAGAGGACTTATTCAATCACAAGTGTAATATATAATTATTATTATTCTCTTCAAAATCTTGTGTAAGTAATGAGAGATACTTACAATTGATAACTAATTTAGATAAGATTATTTTTATAAATTGTGTTGATACTCGAATAATTAAAACTATGCAAAAAAAAAAACAAATAACACTTTATTTTGTGATTTTATCAAATGCACGATAAATTAAAAATGATATGGTATATTTATAAATTTCATCAAATTTTACTCTTACGCACATTATCAATTATTTTTTTCTCTAATTTTATTATTCACACCCTAATTCTTTAGTAAAATAAGTCTATTTTTTTTTATTAAGAGTCAATTATGTAAACTTGTTTTCAAAAGAATTTAAAACAATAATGAGTCAACTGGAAATAAATTAAATATCAATCAATGGTTGATTAAACCAATAAACATTAGAGAGTATTAACATTGAATGGAAAAATATATATAAATTCATATAATACAAATTAAGCGATGGTTTAATTAATTATATATTTAACCTCCAATAAAAACAGCAAGAAAATATGCACAATGTAGATGAAGATCCAATTATGAGAATGGTGTTCTTCAAGTTAAACCTAAAAAGAAAACTGAGCAACTTTCAGTTTGTGTAAAAATAAAACATTCACTAACTTATGTTTAAGATATCTCTTTTTCAAAAAAAATAAAATAAAAAAGATTGGTGGAGTTTTTGGGGAGTGAGCTCGTCGAGTTTTTATTGTGTAACTATGTGGATTGCATGCATATATGTATTATTGTGTGAAGTCATGATTGTGTAGATTTCTATGTTTAAATGAGTGCTATTATTGTTGTGTTATAACCAAGGATGTCGAGCCCGATAAGAACACCTACTCCTATTGATGCTATTGTTGAGCTCGCATAAGCTTTTGAGAAGATAGCACAAGTTCTACAAGGACAACAAGCGCAATTGGCGCAGCTGGCGCAATAGGTGCATCAGGTTGACCAAGCACCCAGGCATCGAGTGGACATGAATGACTACTTGTGTCATAATCCTGCTAAATTCAATGGGAAGGCTACGCCAAACGAGGTCGACAATTGGATTTGTAGTAATGAGAAAGGTGATTGATTGTTTTGAGGGGCAGAAGCTGGTATTCACTACCTACATATTAGCCAGGGAGGCCGAGTACAGGTGGCGATGTATGAGGTTGGAGATGGATGCTCACGGGAAGGCCATCAGTCGGGAGCACTTCAGAACAAGATTCCTAGAAAGACACTTTTCGGTTAGTGATAAGTTGCAGTAGGAGGCAGACTTCATGACCTTGCGACAGGGGAGTTTGTTGGTGCAGGCCTATAAGGAGTGGTTTGAGTATCTGGCTCGATTTTACACTCAGAATATGAGCGAAGAGTGGAAGTGTAGAATGTTTGAGAGAGGCTTGCGTCACAACCTGTTGAAGGCGCTCATCTACTTGAAAATCGAAAAGTTCTCGGAGTTGGTGGAGGAAGCCATGGTGGCGGAAATGATGAAGGAGGATCCGAGTCGCGTGATGAGAATGCAGAAAGGCAGTTCCTCTGGGGAAAAACATCAGAAGAAGACGTACAAGCGGCCTTAGGAGTTGGGACAAGGAACCTTGAAATGGTTTGAATGCGGGGGAGCTCATCTCATCTCAAACAGAATTGTCCTAAACTCTCACGTGATAAGAAGGTAGAAAGAATGTGCTTCATCTGTAATGAGCTGGGGCATCTATCTTATGATTGTCCCTGGAAGACGATGTCAAGTGGGGCACCACAGAGGAAGGCGACGGGGGGAAAACTGCAAGCAGTTGGCAGAATGTTTACTACGATAAGTGTAGAAACTAAGAAGGAAAAAACTTCACACAATGGAGGTGTTTCGGAATGAAGGGACTCAAGAAGTAACTTAGGATTTAGAAGAGTATATGAATAAGTAATATCCGTTTCTTTATATATATATATATATATATATATATATATATATAATAGAACAATTTTTGAGAACGAAAAATTTTGAAGTTGGAGAGAATGTAAGATCTGTTGAAAATAAAAATAAAATATATATTATTTATTTATTTATTTTTAATACTAAAATAAAATATTTTGGTAGTGTATTTGTGTGTTAAAAGTGCTAAATTGATAGATAAAAATTAATTATAGTTATATTATTTTGTCTCTATGATAACTCCATCCTTGGTGCTAAACACTGAATCCGTGAGTGGAAGTGTTGCAGCGACAACGGAAGAAATCTGGAAGAAAAGGATGATTGAAGTGCTTAGATGAAACGGATCTAGCTCAGGCGGCCCTCCATCAAAGGAAGAAAGCGAGAGGGGATTTGGGGGAAGCACAAGAGGTGACTTTCGGTGGGAGAAAAGGCTCGAAAATTCATCAGCAATTCAATTCTCTTAATCATCAAAAGTACCGTACATGAGCAATAAGGAGGGAATTTATAGAAGTGTTTTCCCTCGCCTAGGCTAATCTATACGGTGCTAGATGATGCCAATAAGTGCGGATCTTAATCCACGTGGAGGCTCCTATGCTGAAAGCTGATCTTCTAGATGTGCACAAAATACACGTAATAAAAGAAAAACTATGCTACGGTACAGTCCAACATATGAAGAAAGCAGCTGAGCGCTCCACTCTTTATTCTTCTATCCTTCTCCTTGTGTGGGTTTGGACCATTTTGGATCCTCGGCTTAGTCCCCTGGCTTCCACTCAAAGACAACAAAAAGTACTTGACCTTCCAGAGGAGAATCTTGTTGTAGCTTTTTTATCATTCCTCGAGTGATGAGACCTTGAGGTATCATGGTGCTTTATCCCCGCATATCATCTCCTCCCTCTTGGGAAAGATTTGTCCTCAAATCTGATGGTTCGTCTGAGGACTTATTTTTGGTTGACTTCACAAGAGTTCCTCCTGGGTCAAATATCCATCCACAATAGGCATCAAACATATGTCTAATGAGTTTTATTTGATCTAGTAAAATATATAGATGAATATGTTTAGAAGAGGGTTTCTCTGTTTTGAAATTTTTAATGTTAATACAGCAAAGAAACCTATCTTCATTCAAAATTTTACTCTTGTCCTAAGTTACTGATAACCATAAAGGTGACCGTAACTCAAGTTGTGAATTGCCATGTGTTGAAAGTTGTAAATATGGCATGGCAATTTCTTTGAAAGGCAAGTTAAAATTTGAAAACTAAAGGATAGATGGACAAAATTTAAAGGATAGAAAGCCTCCCCTTATAATTCTTGGTTCTATAATTGTGGGGGGAAATGTTGCCTTTAATTGCACCTTCTCCTTATCTACTATTCCTTTCTTTCTTCTTTCATATTCTTCCTTTTCTATTCTCTCTTCTTTCCTTCTTCTCTTTTCTCTCTTTCTTCATTTTCTCTCCTCTATCGTTCTCTTGCCTCTTGCTCAATTCTTTCTTGCTCTCTTTTTCTTCTCTCTCTTTCTTACTCTTCTTTTTTCTCTATTTCTCTTTTTTCAAATTCTTTTTTTTCTTTTTTCTTCCTCGTCCCTCTTCTTGTTGTGTCACATTTGTTCTTGATCCTCAGCCACTTGAGATGATGAGAGAGGATGAAGTACAAATTTCTTCTCATGATAGTGCACAATTACTGTATTATTAAGACCATTATCGATTGTTTTATGATCAAATTGCTATGGTCTTCCCAATAACACATGACAAGTTTCCATTGGAACTACATCACATAAAACTTTATTTTTAAAGTTTCCAATGGAAATTGTTATTGTGACTTGATTCTTGACTTTGATATTCCCATCTTTATTGATCAAATGTATTTTATAGGGGTTAGGATGGGGTTGCACAACAAGATTTAATTTTTCAACCAACCTAGTGCTACAACAATTAGAGCACGAACCACTATCAACAACGAAAGAACAAGTTTTATTTTGAATTTGACATCTTGTGTGAAATAAAGTCTCTCTTTATGATAGATGTTCTACACTGGATTGGTTGTTCAAAACTTTTTTTATCATGAGAAGTTACCCGTCACAAGGGTAGACTTCTTCAGTAGTTGATTTTTCTTGATCACTATCATTCTTACTAGTGGAGGATTCACTGCTATAAATGTCAATGCCCCTCAGGATGATAGTTCTTTTGGTGGGACATTGGGCAGCTATATGTCCTCTTCCTAGACATTTAAAACATTTGATCTCACTAGTCCGAGTGTGTGAAGAGGACTCTGGTGTGGGTTTTTCAACTATCTTGACTAGAGGTTTGAGGGGCTCTTTTTCTTTAACAATTTTCTGTTCAAAGGGGGATTGAAATCTTTTAGCAGAAGCTTTTCTCAAAATTTGTTTTTCTACCTTTATACACATTTGAAAAAGATCATTCAAATCTCTATAAAGTAGGAGTTCAACCCTATCCCTGATATCAAGATTCAACCCACTCAAAATTCTGGCCAAGGTAGTCTCTTCTCCCTTTGTTATTCCTACCCTCATCATGTATAGCTCCATCTTTTGTTTGTACTCTTCAACAGACATAGACTTTTGTTGCAATCTTTGAAGCTTATCCATGAGTTCTCTTTTTTAATAGGAGGGTATGCGCCTTCTCCTAAGGGCATTTGTAAGCTCATTCCAATATTTTATTGGAGGGAGTCACTGTCTTAGTCTCTCTTGGACTAGAGCAGTCCAGTACATTGCATACCCTTGAAAACTTAGGGTAGCAAGAGAGACTTTTCTTTCTTCTCCCACTTGATGGCAAACAAAAAGTCGCTCTACCTTCATCTCCCAATCTAGGTAAGCCTCAACATTATCTTTTCCATGAAAAGGAGGCAATACCACATTAACTTCCTTAGGAGGAGGAGTATATTCAAATTCCCTCCTACATCTTCTTGATGAAGAGGGTTTGTGATAATATTCTCCTACTCTTAAGGGCTCTTGTTCATATTGGGAATCTCCATTGTAAGTTCTCTCCCTATTCTGGGCTTGTTCCTCTCTTAACAGTTTCAACTCATTTTCAACCAGGGCACTATGTAGCTCTCTTTGGACTTTTTCTTGACTTATTTTTCTCTCAATCTCACTGAGATGGTTGATTAGAGTTTGGAAATAAAATTGATCTTTGGGAGGATCACAAATTCTAGGGGATTGTCTTCTAGACATTGTGGTGAATTTAAAAGTTCTCTTGAGTTAAAGACTAGAAGATTTCACTTGAGGACAATATTTTAGGTAAGAGAGATGAACCGTATAGGTTGCTTAAGTACCAAGTCTTACCTTGCCAAATATGTCCCTAGCTACTTACTCAAAGTCCTTAAATCAAAATAACCTCTATAGTCACTAAATGTTTAAAGACACACTCAAACACAAAGAAAAGAAAGCCTAAACTCTAAGGGCAGACTTCTAAGGTTACCTATGCGCTCACAAGATTGGAAAGATGTGAAGTCTCCTAAGTGAGACTTGGAACTTTGGATCCAAGACACACTCATTGTCTACAAATTTTAAATGAAACAACTAAAGCAAAGTTTGCAAATGATGGAAGAACGCTTGTCAGATCTTTCAAATCACTTGCGGAATGGCCTTTTACAACAAATGGAAAATGATAAAACAATTACAATTTGCAAAAGAAAATGATGGGGGTTTGACAATGCAACTTTGGCTTCTCTCAAAGAATAACTAATTGATTCTGGTGCAATCACGCAAAACTCACAGTTGCTGGAAAGGAGGCTTTAATTGGTAGCAATCAAACTGTTGTTTGCAGTGGTAACGTGTGCACTTCCAGCAAGCCTATCTGCAGCACAGAAAGAACACCAATCCTTGTGGCTTCCACAAAATCTCCACTTCCTAGAAGGCTACCAGTGATGGAGGAGTCACTGGCTAAACCAATTCCATGTAATTACACCTCAAACAGATCACAAAGTAGCATGAGATTAGTGGAAGGAATGGATCTGCTACCAGAAATACACCAAAAAAAGACTGCACTACAACACATTTTATCAACCGGTGGTAGGCAAGACAACCAAAAAGTAAGACTAAAGCAAGAAAATGGAATGCAAACACGGTGCCACATCAAATGGAACTTAGGAAGAGTTCTAGAGTAGATTAGTAAGACAAGAAATCAAAACAAGCTGCAATTGAATCGAATTTGAAGGCAATTAAAAATTGATCAAATCAGTTTGATAAAATGCCTGAGTGAAACTCAGTTTGGTGCACCAGATTTTTCCAGATTCAACTAACACTAGCCATTCAGCTTTTTAATTTGCAATTTTTATTTTTGTGATATTTTTTCATATTTAATACACTTGGCGAAGCTTTTGCTAACAATTTTAAGCCATCATAATGCACCAAAGCAGATTGCTCATTCAACTTTGAATTTATACAGCTGGTAACAGAATTTGAAGACTAAAATTGGTGGTTTTAAAAGTGCATATATGCAGGGTTGCCATAAGTCCAATTTTCTTGGTTTAAACAAGTTTATTTCATCAAACAGACTTATTGGTGCAGATGTTTATTGCAGAATCGCAGGATTTCAAAATTTGACCCTTCCAACCCTTTTTATGTAGCAAAATGCACAACTTAACCAACCAAATTTTAATATATTGAATTAATGGACCTTTGGACACTAAAACATGTCCATAAACAACTTTTAAAACTTGATGAAAGTACTAGAAATAATTGCAACGATGTTCAGTACTGATCTACTACTGAAACAAAATGACAAACTCAAAACAGACCAAATGAAAGAAAGACAATTCGGTCAACTGCAGATTTGGTGCCAAAGGAGTGTTCCAATGATGCTACTAAGCTAATTGCAAAAGCTATTTAGCGCTTATATGGTGTGCATCCCATACTGGCTCGATTTAGGCATTCCAACACAAATCCAAATATAGCAATTCAGAGCAAATAACAGCAAAACCACAATTCTGCACTGAATTTAAAAAAATAAAATGATTGACACAACTCATGCACTTGAGCTCCTCATACAGTTTTTCATAGCTCTTTTATTGTGCAGATAGTGTTTACTCATTCAGATTTCACAAATGCAGTACTAACATAGTTTTAAACCAGATTTTATAACAAATAAGAAACTGAACATGACTGTGACAAAAAAGAATATGATGCTCAAATAAAATGACTCAAACAACAAAGTTAGACCGATTAAAATGAAAAGCAACACTCAAAATAATGCTGGAACAGAATAAAAGACGCAAACAGAACCTAATAATACCAAAAAATGAATGGAATAGTGAAACAAATGCAAGGATAGTAAAAAGGTTGTGATGACAACATGGAATTAAAAAGACACACTTAACTCATGAACATAGCTCGAACCAGGTTCGAATTACCACTTGATAGCTCCATCCTTGGTGCTAACACTGAATCCGTGAGCTCCGTGGAAGTGTTGCAGCGACAACGGGAGAAATCTGGAAGAAGAGGATGATTGAAGTGCTTAGATGCAATAGATCTAGCTCAGGCGACCCTCCATCAAAGGAAGAAAGCTAGAGGGGATTTGGGGGAAGCACAAGAGGTGACTTTCGGTGGGAGAAAAGGCTGGAAAATTCATCAGCAATTCAATTCTCTTAATCATCAAAAGTACAGTACATGAAGAATAAGGAGGGAATTTGTAGAAGTGTTTTCCCTCACCTAGGCTAATCTATACGGTAGATGATGCCACTAAGTGCGGATCTCAATCCACGTGGAGGCTCCTATGTTGAAAGCTGATCTTCTAGATGCGCACAAAATACACGTGCAATAATAAAAGAAAAACCATGTTATGGTGCAGTCCATCGTATGAAGAAAGCAGTTGAGCGCTCTACTCTTTATTCTTCTATCCTTCTCCTTGTGTGGGTTTGGACCATTCTGGATCCTCGGCTTAGTCCCCTAGCTTCCACTCAAAGACAACAAAAAGTACTTGACCTTCTAGAGGAGAATCTTATTATAGCTTTTTGATCATTCCTCGAGTGATGGGACCTTGAAGTATCATGGTGCTTGATCCCCGCGTATCACTCTATGTGATGCAAGAAATAGGAATTATATATGGTTTTTTGCATTTAATTACCAGTTAAAGTGAATTGGTTGAGTGGTGAGTCATGTCATTAAATGAAGGAAGATAAATGGAGAGTTGGAAAGCAAAGAAGTTACGTAAATTGCTTTTTTTTTTCATGCAAGGGATTTATTGTAGAGAGAGAATGTGGAGAATTATGGGTTGCTTTGAAAAGTCAAAGTGATGAAAGAGAAATATTTTTTTTAAAGTGCAACAGTGGCATATGGTTTATTTTCGAAAGAGAGAGATCCTGAACATAAGTTAGTGAATATTTTATTTTTACACAAACTTAAAGTTGTATGGGTAATAGTATTAGGGTAAGTTACCTAGTTTAATTTAGGTTTAAAAGTTGTAAATCTCTGTTTACTGAGGCAGTTTATTAAGGTAACTAACACCCTTTAAGTTAGGTATTTAAGCAAGATTTAGAGTCCAAGTGTTAGGGCCTAGTTGTGAGAAGAATTCAAGGGTTATTAGGTTTGAGTTGGAAGGATAGCACTATAACCTTGTGAGAGGGAGAAGAAAACCCTAGAACCCACCACTACACAAGCTTTGAGCGTCTGAGAGGAGAGTAGAGGATCCTTAGGCTTTCGTTTTGCATCTGAACATGAGAAAAAGGGAGAACGTAAGGGAGAGACACTGCCACAAGAAGGAGAGGCGTTATCACAAGGGAGAAGCATCATGCTAAACATCTTTGGAATCTGGAACGTTTTCAGGAATCTAAGGTAAGGGGAGCTTACTCTGCTTATTTGGTTTGTATGGTTTAATGTATGATATCCATGGTTGATTTCATGAATATTGTGATGAATGTATCGTTGCTACTTTAAGAGTTTCGATTAGGCTTTCTATTGGTCTTGTTCAGTTTCATTGGGTTCCCTGAAGAAGGTTTTCGTGAGCCACATGGTAGGGTAGGTGTATGTAGGGAACATTTTGATCCCTTGGTACTAACCTAGGTGCATTCATATGTATGGGTGCTGGTTTAGGGTACATAATATGCATTGTTTTCGTAGGCTAAATGGATCTCATTGCTTGAGCGCTAACTTGGGATATTTGTGTGTCCTTGAGATGCTAGGTTTGGATTTAAGCCCTCTCTAATAGTTTCTTTGGGGTGAGTGGGGTATTGGTTTGTGGTCTTCATGTTAAATGATGATAAGATAAAATGGGTATAGTTAGCGGGGTTTACATTTTAGGTATTTGAAGTAGAGATCATCTTGATGGGTGGAGATTGAAGAGGGGTTGTTGATGGTCACACCGTGAGGTCTAGAGGGCACATATGCAGAGTGTGAGAGTGAGTGACTAATGTGAGGTTTATTTTTAGGTGTAAAGAGATTTGGTTGTGGTTTAATCTTTTGGTACAACATTTATGTTACGGGAATGAGACCATGACAATAGTTGGTTATGTTTATAGAGCTTGGGTGTTGATGATAGTTAACGTATAAGAAGAATTAATGAGAATTAAGAGTTGTTTCTTTTTTTTTATGAACCTTGTTTCAAACGAAATTGTGGTGGGTTATAATAGTTGTTTTATAAGTTATAAATGCATGCAAGTTGTGAGGAATGAAGTAAAAAGGTGTGAAGGTGGGGTCCATGGGGTATATTAAATTATTTGGAGATGTTGTATGGAAAAGAGAGTTACGTAAGTGTAGAAAATGAGAGAGGTTAAGTGAGTGGAGTTTGGCATGGGTGTGTTTAGAAAATCAAAGGGTGTGCTTAGTATTAGTATATGTGTAGTATGTTGTGTGTTTTGATTGACTAGTTATTATATTGTGATTGTGTAATTATTGTTTTAAGAATGTTTTGTATATATGTGTTTGTCATTTGGTTGTGTGAAGTATGATACTATTTATTTCTTGTGGAGTTGGGTTCATGTTTATGTTGTGCTTGGTGAAGCTCCTAGAAGAGCGATGGAAGTAGCACCGGTACTTGCCTGGTGAAGCTCTCTAAGGATAGAGTGGTGGATGATGTATACTTGTCCGGTGAAGCTCTGAGAGGGTAGTGGAAAGTGTATACTCACCTGGTGAAGCTCTAAAAGAGTGGTAGGAAGTGGTATACTTGCCCGGTGAAGCTCTAAGAGAGTGGTGGGAAGTAATGTACTTGTTGGTGAAGCCTTCTAGAGAGTGGTGGGAAATGTCGTGGTATAATGGTGTGGTAAAGCGTACCGACCCGGTGAAGCTCTTTAAAGGAGTGGTGGGAGGTGATACTCGACCTTATGTTGTATGTGAGTAACCCGATGGTGATTCAGTATATAGTGAAAAGTTTCAAACAAATTGAGGGTAGGAATTGGTGAATGGCCGAGTGATTTTAGGCCTGAATTGGTTAATTTGACGAAAAATTATGTGCTATATGCTGGTGACTTTGAATTATGATAGTGCAATTGTTAATGATTTGATGTAATGTCATGTGAAGATGTGTGTAGGTATATGTAGATATGAACCTTTCAGAAATCTTATTCTAAGTTGATGTTTAATACTTATGTATGTGTATATGACTTGTTTCTGTTAGCCCACCCTTGCATGTTGTGGTTGTGATTTCCACCTGCAATGATTGTACTTGTACGGGAGTAGATGTTGTTACACATGTAGCTAAAGCGAAGTTGAGCGGCGAGATACATGGGTGAACTATGGGATTTTAACTTCAAAGCTAATAGGCTTTATAGTTATATTTGACTTATGAACTTTTCAAAATTCAGTTATAATAAGTAGAAATTTTTATTTAAATTGTATTTTGAAATGGTATTAGAGTTAAATTTTTAAAAGTTTTTGTAAACCTGTGGCATCCCAAAATTAGGGTGTTATACTAAGAGCCCAAAACCTAAAAATTGTTGTTCACTGTTCTTAACCACCTAAAGACACACTTTCTAGACAAGAAGAAAGGAAAAATAAGTCAAAAGTGTTACATCAACAAAAACAACACTCAATTCTAGACACTTCATTACTTCATTATAGCGTCTACTTAAGTTAAATGACTCTTAATGCAATCATTAAGAAGTGACACCTAATGCAAGGATAGTTCAAGGATTTGGAAGGTCTAAACCAAACTTATAAAAATGATATCTTTTTATTTAGTAATAAAACAATTTGTAAAAATGTACCATAAGAGATCATGAGACACATGTACAATACATAAGAGATAAGAATAAACTATTAATGAGTATTGACTAATGTATCAAAAAATTGAACTAATGACTTTTAAGAAGAAAGCAATAAGACAAGGAGTAGAATCAGTAGATGATAAGTCACATGGAGAGAAAATATGAAGATAAAAATAAAAAATTGATTAATAAGGGAATAAAGATAACTAATCATTCTCTTCCTCTTACACAAAATTATGATTTATTGAAAAATGTTATTAACTCATTAATAATTTAATTAAATTTTATTCTCAAATGTAATTTTAAAATTAATTTAATAAAAGTATATTGGTATTAAAATATTTTTGGAGACCATTTTAAAGCAAAGACTTTACCTACTTTGACCTTAAGGGAGTCTAATGGTCTTTTAGGTCAAGGAGAATGTTATTTTTATAACCTTTGGAGAAGATAAAAGAGAGAAAAAAAAATTGTTAGCATATTCACCAAACATAGTAAATTATAATTTTCATTTTATTAATGGTTTGATTGAACTAAAATTTTGACAAAATGTTCACTACATATAGTTTTTCATTTGGTTTAATCATTCAGACAATCCCTATTTTTGGTGACTTTTCTCAAATAGGTTCCTCACTTTTTTTTTTTGTCTGGGTTCTTATTTTTGAAAAATTGGAGTGATTAGGTCTTTGTTGTTAGTTTTGTACTAACACCGTTAAAGAGGCGTCATGTGTCAGCTCGTGGTTTTTTTGAATTTTTTAAATAATTTTTTTATTTTTTTAATTTTCACTTTTATTTTATTATTTTTTTTAAAATAAAAAAATTTGCCATGTGTCAAGCTGACATTTTGCCAAGTGGCAATGATAGTGTGACGTGACACTGATAGTGTCACGTATCACTGTCAGGTCACATGTCTTTACATTTGTCTCAATTTGGTCCCTCAATTTTTATTTGTTTCAATTTGGCTTGTGTATTTTTTATGTTTTATTTCAATTTGGTCTATGCATTAAATGGTTAAAAGATAAATTAAATATAATTTTTTTCTTGAAAGGATTTCGAGAAAGTTGATAATTTTATAAAATTTAACTAAATGAAATACCGATATGCGTTTTCCAAACTCTTGTCTTTAAATATGTTTTTTTAAGTGAATTTTTAGTGATGATGTATTCCAAGTCTTAATGTTTAACTCCATAAACTTTTTATGAATTGTTGAGAAAGTGCTGAAACTATTTTTGTGTAGATCACTTTCACAAAAATATTTATTATTGAAATGTTGATTTTTATAATTTGCTCACTTACATTATTTAGGTTAAATGATTTCATTTGTTATTTAATTTTATAGAAATTTTTTAAATGAGTTTCTTTATTTTTATTTGTCTCAATTTAGATTTTGTTTTAAAAACTGTAATGTTATTAAGTTATTTTCGTTAGTAATACATAAATAAAAATGTGTCTTATGTTAGTTCCTAATTTTGTTATTTTTTTTGAGAAAAAACCCAATATGTATACAAATTTTTGTAAAGATTTATATACAAATTAAATTTTGTTTGAATTTGGAAAGGAAAAAGGTTGTTTAATTTTTAAAAAAGTAAGACTAAATTGAAACAAAATAAACATACAGGGACCAAATTGAGCAAAATAAAAATATAAGAGCAAATTGAGACAAATACAAAAGCACGTGGCTTGATAGTAACACATGTCATTGTTAGTGTCATGCGGGTGCCACATCACACTGTCATTGCCACGTGGCACAATGTCAACTTGACAAGTTGTAATTTAAAAAAATAAAAATAAAACTAATTAAAAAGATATTTAAAAAATTCAAAAAAATCACGAGCTGATATGTGATACATCTTTAACAGTGTTAATACATAACTAACAGCAAGGACCTAATTCTTCAATTTTTCAAAATAGGGATCCAATTGAGACAAAAAAAAGTAAGAAACCTATTTGAGAAAAGTCACCGAAAATAGAGACTATATGAATGATTAAACCTTTTTCATTTTGACCATTAGGATTCTCAATTAAAAGTTCTTGTTTATAGAAATCAATATTAATTACTTTATTTTAGATTTAT
Source organism: Vigna reflexopilosa (assembly GCA_027742785.1). Classification (NCBI taxonomy): domain Eukaryota; kingdom Viridiplantae; phylum Streptophyta; class Magnoliopsida; order Fabales; family Fabaceae; genus Vigna; species Vigna reflexopilosa. Next base: position 22,444,606 of record CM050929.1, read on the forward strand.
CTTTCCAAGACCTAAAAAATTATAAAGTAAGCAATAAAAAACTAAAAAAAAAAGGCCAATAAAGGAATAAATTTTTGCTTTCTCTTTATTTTTTTAATGAACCTCCAAAAAGTAAGAATATAACAACAAAATATTTGAGTTAATCCAAAAAAAGCATAATTTCATTGAACACGAGTAAAGTGAATAAGATTCATAGTATAGTAGTTTATTGAATACAAGATTCTTAAGAATAGAAAATTTTCAAAAATAGAGTATTTTATCCTGTAAATTACAAAACTTAGGTAGTTAACTTAAAATTTACAGATTAAAGGTAAGTCGTTATGAGTCGTGACAACTTACCAATTGAAGTCGTCATGAGAATTCTTTATAAAATTATGAAAATCTTAAGTCGTCATGACTCATGACGACTTCTTTGTAAATATGTTGAACAAAAGTTATAATGTGCAATTGAGTAAAGAACGAGCGAGTAAAGAACTCGACAAGATATTCAAGTAGAGTTAAGAACTGGATAAGATTGTTGAGTAACAAAGACAACATAACAAGTTTATCAAGTAGCAAAGAGAACTAGATAAGTTTGCCAAGTAGCAAGGAGAGGTCAATTAGACAACCAAGCAGGTTGGAAAGGTTGGTAAGATATGCAGATATCCCGGACAACAAGGTGGAACATACAAAGAACTCGACAAGATAGCCGATTAGCGCGGTGAACTTGGTAAGATTGTCGAATAGTGTGGTGAACTCGAAAAGATAGTCAAGTAGTGTGGTGAACTTGGTAAGATAACTGAGTAAAGTGGACAAACCAACTAGACAATTGGATACCCCAAGGAGGTGCTTGACAACTCACATAGCTCAAAGGAGCACGCAGAAAGCTTTATGAAGAGCTCGACGTAGAGCTTGGTGGAGAGCTCGATAGAGAGTTCGGTGAAGAGCTCACAAGCTCGACAAAAGAGGAGAAGTTCGACAAGCTTGGCTTCCCAATGAAAGTCATCATGAGTCAAAATGACTTTGGTTCAATTGAAAGTTGTCATCGCTCCTAACAACTTTCGTTTTTACAAAGAAATCGTTAGTCTTGACAATTTTTCCTCTTTAAAATTTTATGAAAAAGTCGTCCTCACTCATTACTGTTTCAATTTGGAAAGAGTGATTTTCCCTGCACCTCACCTCTATCTTCCTGCACCTCCAGCTTTTTTAAAATTCTAATGTTTGCCCCTATCAGAAGTTCAGATTACACAGAAGAATCTTTGACCGCGTGCATCAAATTCTGTTTCCATTAATGGTTGAATCTCGTTGTTTGAATCTCACTGTTTGAATGTGTTGTTCATGGGTACTTGAGTGGCTGCCGACGTTGGAAGCGTGGTGGAGAGGATGGCGTACTTGGAATGTCGGTTGAGTGGCTACCACCGTTGGAAGCTCGGCATAATGTTTGCCATAGATGATAGCCACACTCCGAATTGCGGTGGATGGGAGTCGCACTTCCAATTACGGTTACCTGTTTCTTTTTTCTTTATTATATTTAATTAAATTTTAATTTGATTTGTTGTAAACTTGAATTTGATATTGTATATTATTTATTATTTTTTATATTTATTTTTAATATTAATTTTTAAAAAAAAATATTTGTATTAAATATTAACAACAAATTCACAAAAATTAACAAACAAATAAAAAAATACTCCAGAAACATATTAAATATTATTTAACCATAAAACATAACATCAACATTAAAATTACAGAATATATAACTATAAAATATTAACAAAAATACCTTTAATATACTAACACAATAATTCATAAGCGCAAAAAAAATAAAAGCTTGACTGCATCCAACTTCGGCGAACACCAACCACAATTCCAACTTCGGCGAAACACTAGCCGTAGCTCCAACTGTGGCGCTCGTCAACCGCACTTCCAAGTGCGGCTCCATCCAACTGCGCGCGATCGTCAACCGCATCTCCAACTGCGACATTCCTCTCAACCGCACTTCCGAGTGAGGCAGGGCCTTAACTGCAATTCCAAGTACGGTTAAGGCCTCCCTCTCATATTCATCATCCACAACCCCATATCCAACATCCACAACCCCAGATCAAGCACAAATGCAATAATAACAACATATCAAGCATTTTATCACACTACAACCATCATCATGCATTATATACTATATCATACAATGAGCAACTTAAGGAAATCACAACAACCAACCTGGACACTTGATGTGAACTAGGTGAGAAGAAGAAGAACCATTGCTACAACTTACCATGACACCAACACCACACAACCACCAAACTAGAGAGGAGGGGATGAGCACTTTGTGAGAAGGAGGGGATGAGCACTTTGTGAGAAGACCTTAAAAAGAAATGGTAAAAAATGAAGGATGAGGGGAGTAGCACCATAAGAGAGGAGAAAAAAAAGGGTGTAGACATTAAGATATAAAATGCGACAAAGAGGAGGAAGGGAGGAGAAACAAGATGTAGGGTTTGTAAATCTGAGATGGAGCAAAAGAACAATGGTTATTGCTTGATTTTTTTTTCATTGAATAGGTCAGTTTTTTTAAAAACAAAAAATATACAGTTAGAAATATAAAAATATAAAAATAAAGGGAGGTGCAGTGAGATACAAGAAGAAACACTGATTTGGAAATCATCACCGTTCCATATTACTTACCCTTAAAATATAAATTTTAAATCAATTACCCCGTTTTTGTAATTTACTATATAAGCTATCCATATTTTAAAAATTTTCCTTAAGAATAATATACACTAGTGACAAGAGTATCTTTAAACAAAGACTTCCTTGGTTGTCTTTATTTATCCTCGGGGTTGACATAGAAGCATGAAAGAGTGAGTTGATCCCTAAGGTGCATTTTCCAGATGCAAAAGAGTACGTAACGTTTGACTTCGTGATTATACAAACTTTCTAATTTCAAATGGCGTGGTGGATATATAAAATACTACAGTCTATGCAGTACTGCTTTACTTTACATTCTTTATCTTTTCCTATAATTGGAAAGTCTGCATTCTTCAAATTTCACACGCTGTCGTACACGGCATTCACTTCCTTTTTTCATCCCAAAGTTATCTGTTTTATCGATCAAACAATAAAATATCAATTTTTTTAGATTTGTGTAAACAAGAAATATGAATGTGAAACGAGAAAAAAGAAGAACGAAACAACCAACGAAGGTCGTAATCACCCACATGTGTCTTGTCTACATGCAAGGTACGAACTTTCTTTTTCCTTTCCCACACCCAGTTGCGATTTTCACTATATAATATAACATGGCTACTACAAATTCATCGACTCACTTTGCCAAAATCTCCAAAAACTTTTTCATGGCTTCTTCTTCATCTTCATCTTCACCAACCTTCATGGCCATCCTCCTCTTCCTCTTGTACTTCCACACTTCGGCGGCGCTCCCCCTCTCCGTGGAGAGACCCGACGAAGACGTGATAATTTCAAAGCCGAAGGGGACGTTCACGGCGGGGTTCAGGAACGTGGGGGAGAACGCGTACTGCTTCGGCGTGTGGTTCTCGCAGGCGGAGAAGCACGTGGTGTGGATGGCCAACCGCGACCTTCCGGTGAACGGGAAACGCTCCTCGCTCTCCCTCCTCAAGAACGGCAACCTCGTTTTGTCTGACGCCGGACAGTTCGACGTTTGGGACACCGAGACTCTGTCGGAGAAGCCGTTGGAGTTGCATTTGCACGACACCGGGAACCTCGTGCTCCGGGAACAGACCAATAGAAGCTCTGTTTTGTGGGAAAGCTTTAATTTTCCCACTGATACACTCCTCCCTGGCCAGCTTCTCACCAGGTATATATCACCAATTTTTTTCACACTTTCTCTTTCATTTCATTTTACTGAAATTACACGTTGAACTTTTGGATTACACAATAAAATGCTTTTATGTAATTTAAAATCGATTTAATTCACACCGATAATATAACTTGATGGCAGGTTCACGAAGCTTGTCTCTGCTAGAAGTGAGGGTAACTATTCCTCTGGGTTTTACAAGCTCTTCTTCGACAACGACAACGTTTTCCGTCTTCTGTACGAGGGTCGTCAAGTTTCAAGCGTTTACTGGCCGGATCCTTGGCTGGTTAGCAATAACGTTGGGTCGGGTAACGGAAGAACCTCGTACAATAGTAGCAGAGTTGCAGTTCTAGATGACTTGGGCCTATTCAGTGTTTCTGATAAATATAGTTTAACGACAATTGATTATGGGCTACTCCTTCAACGAAGGTTGACCCTTGACTATGATGGCAATGTTCGTATCTATAGCAGAGAAAATGGTCAAGAAGATTGGTCCATAGCAGGGCAATTTAAATCACAACCTTGTTTCATTCATGGGATCTGTGGACCTAACAGTATATGCAGTCATGATAAAGCAATTGGTAGAAAGTGTGAGTGTCTTGAAGGGTATAGCTGGGTTGATAGCCAAGATTGGTCTTTGGGTTGCAAACCAAATTTCAAAATTACCTGTGATAACAAGACAGAATATCGCGCAGTGCCCCTCTATGAAGTGGATTTTTATGGATATGACTATGGAACTAACTTTCAAAATTACACATATAAACAATGTGAGAAACTGTGCTTGGACGTGTGCGAGTGCATGGGCTTTCAGTACAGCTTTGCGGCAGAGAATGGGCACTTTTGGTGTTACCCAAAGACGCAGTTGCTAAATGGACACCATTCACCCGGTTTCACAGGAAATTTTTTCGTGCGTCTGCCAAAAGAAAGTGCTCAAGAGAACCACCTGCAAAACAATGATGGCTTGGTTTGTCCGAGAAATGCAGAAATACTGCTAGAAAGACCATATGTGAAAGGCGAGGAAAATGGGTCTGTGAAGTTCATGCTTTGGTTTGCAGTTGGCTTAGGAGGGTTTGAGGCGGTGTGCATCTTTATGGTGTGGTGTTTCTTGTTTAGGAGTAGCGACCATTTGGTTAGGGCAGACCAACAAGGGTATGTTCTTGCTGCAGCTACAGGGTTCAGAAGGTACACATACTCTGAACTGAAACAAGCCACAAAGGGTTTCAGTGAAGAAATCGGAAGGGGTGCAGGAGGGACAGTATACAAGGGTGTGTTATCAGATAACCGAGTTGCAGCAATAAAAAAGCTGCACGAATTTGCGGACCAAGGAGAGAGTGAGTTCCTCACTGAAATGAGCATCATTGGAAGGCTCAATCACATGAACTTAATCGGCATGTGGGGGTATTGTGTGGAAGGAAAACACAGGATCCTGGTTTATGAGTACATGGAAAACGGCTCTTTGGCTAATAATCTTCCATCAAATTCACTTGATTGGAGGAAGAGGTACAACATTGCAATGGGAATGGCAAAGGGTTTGGCCTATTTACATGAAGAGTGCTTGGAGTGGATCTTGCACTGTGATATCAAGCCTCAAAACATACTTCTTGACTCTGATTACCAACCCAAGGTGGCTGATTTTGGCTTGTCCAAGCCCTTGAACAGAAACAACCTCAACAACTCAAGCTTCTCTAGAATAAGAGGCACAAGGGGTTACATGGCACCAGAATGGGTTTTCAACTTGCAAATCACTTCCAAGGTTGATGTTTATAGCTATGGGATTGTTGTGTTGGAGATGATAACTGGGAGGAGTCCAATGATTGGTGTCCAAGTCACAGAACCAGGGCAAGAGTCGCATAATGAGAGGTTGGCAACATGGGTGAGGGAGAAAAGAAGGAAAACACCAGAAGGAACATCTTGGGTGGAACAAATTGTTGACCCCACTTTAGGATCAGATTACAACGTGAAGAAGATGGAGATTTTGGCAACAGTGGCTTTGGAATGTGTAGAGGAAGAGAAAGATGTGAGACCTAGCATGAGTCAAGTCGTTGAAAGACTCCAAAGTCATGAACACGGTTCTTGATTAATCTCTTTTTGCACATTTCATTTTCCTAGTTGTTATTTGTCTATTCCTAGCCTCTTGATATTTTCTCCAGATTAGAGAAAGAGTATATATTTCTCTGGTTGAATACTGTAGTTTGATTATTAAGTGTTTATAAATCCATCTTGATCTTGAAGTTACACTATGATGAAAATATGAAGTGAATTCGCAACCACTATGATTTGAATAATACCAATTAATAAGAGAATAGGAATAAAGTAAACAAGATAAAAAAATTGTAAGGAGTTGTAAATTCTGATATGTGTCTGCCATAATTGACAGAGACGTATCAGCCACCACAATTGAATGGTCTTGTAAACGTACTGATGTAAAAGGTAGTGGAGCCATGCAAAGTTTACGGCTTGGAACAGGTCACATCGAAATAATTATTTTATAAGAATGACAAACAGTAAGATGTATTTTTTCTAAAGAACAACTAGCTTTTTGACAATTTGACCGAGGCGGTGATTGGGTAGAGGTTGATTTATAAGAACTTTAGTATTTGAATGATTGAAAAGAACTTCACTACTTCAATTATTGAAAACTGGATTTAAATTAACAAATTAATCCTTTTAATCACAAACTAGTTTTAAATTCGTGTCTATGTATGGGTTGATGTTTATTTGTATGTATTTTTTTATGTTAGTAAATATATATTATATTAAAAGATATTTAGAGGTTGAAGAAAAACATAATAATATTTTTAAGTTTATGATTAAATTTTGAATAAAATTAACGTGAAAAATTATTCATAAGTTTATAAAGTCAATATATAGAAATGTAAATAGTAAATTTTGTAAAAATACAAAATATATAACATGTGAAAAAAATTATAGTAAATTTTCTAAAAACACAAAAAAACAAAATATGTTGAGTATATTCGTTATATACAAATCAATGTATAAATATATTGGTCTAATGTGTATTGTTAGACTCGTATAATCAATGCACCGATAGATTTTTCAAATATTTAATGTTAGAATTTTCTAATTAATATATGGACTCATTCATCGTATGAATAGACTCGTCTAATGTGTATTGCAAGACACATCTAATTCGAGAATAAATTGAGTTGTCTAATGTGTATTATTAGACTTGTATAATATGTATATAAACAAATTCGTCTAATGTATATTGCTAAACTCATTTAATTAGTGTATGGACAAATATATTTAATGTGTGTTGCAAGACTCATTTAATCACTGGATGGATAGACTCACCTAATGCACATTCTAAGACTCGTCTAATTAATGTAGGGAATGACTTATTTTATGTTTTATGCACAAAATACTTGTCTAATTAGTGCATGGATAGACTCTTCTTATGTGTATTGCTAAACTCTTCTAATTAATGTAGGGAATAACTTGTCTAATTAATGTATAGACTCGTTTAATCACTAAATGGATAAACTCACCTAATGCCACTAGTGAAGTGCAGGGAAACGACCACGGTTGCTTTTTAGTATACGTCGCGGTTTTCGAACCGCGGCATATAAGGGCGCGGTAAAAAGTCGAAGATATGACCGCGGTTCCCCTTGGAACCGCGACCAAAACCACCGCTTTTTTTAAAAAAAAATCATTTAACACCGCGGTTCGAACCGCGGTAAAAAGTTGGAGATATGACTGGGGTTCGTGCTACAACCGCGGCCAAAACCCTTTTTTAAAAAAAAAAAGAAAAAAAAATTCGTCAAACTTTCTACCGCGGTTGTGGTCACAACCGCGGCCTATTCTCCTGGAATTTTTTTTAATAGCAGGTCTGCTTTTGTGATATCCACTATCACAAAAACATACCTACATATCAAACAATCACATAATGTACACAGATTCAACACAATAATCAATGTTTACATCACATAATGTACAAAGTCTAATAGCTATAAATCAACATGTTCAAATGTATTTTAAATCTAATAACTATGAACTATTATATAATCTAACTAAATATTTTGCAATAGCTTTCCTCATGAATGAAAGTGGCTTCTCAGGAATCTGTGTAGTAGTTTTGAATCTTTGCACAAGACAATTGATATTAATTAGTGTATATGAATTCCAAATGTTGGAGAAAATCAAAATTTGTTAAATTTAAATATTACCGTTTCCCAGTCTCTTGTGATATGGGAACGAATAATGTGGGTCATCCAATACATTACATAGTATCCGCACTCGTATGACCCATTCTATCTGTTACACTACAATATATCATCACAGTTGTAAATAGTTAGTGAAAATCATTAAAACAAAACAACTATAAGAAACACTAGTAAAGAAAGGCTCTTTTAACTCGCTATATACGCCTCGGTTTTACTGAAACCGATGCGTATAAAAGTGCGGTGGCATTTCTGTAAATATTGAGTGGTTATATGCCTCGATCATTCATGAACTGATGCCTATAGATGTTACTATCTCGAGCAGAACGTCAACCGAGGCATATAATTTGAATTTTAAATGGTTTAGGCACCAGTTTGCTGTGTAACTGATGCAATTAAAGGGTTTAGGCACCGGTTTTAAATATAATCAAAGTAGTACCCTTAGGTTAAAATAAAAAAACCAGACGTTCTCTCTCGCATTCTTGCGATTCTCATCTTTGCCTCCCTCTGCCTCACGATTTTTCCTCTCCACCAAACCCCAGCATCAGGCCGCCACCATCACCAGCCATTAGGGTCGCTACAAGCACTGCCGTTCAACCACCCTGCCGGCCACCACGTGCGAACCCGCAACCCGCCACCCAAAGCCGCCACCACAGCGCCTTCGTTCTCCTCCAAACTCCATGGACGTCGCGACCACCATCTTTATCTTCTCTGCCATGAGCACATCCATGGCCGTTAATCGGAGAACGCCATGACCTGCAAAGAGGGAAACTCAAACAGATCCAGATCAGAACCCTAGGCGCGAATTTCATCTACCCCTCTTCTTCATCGTCGCGCCAGCCACCACGTTTCAGCCTTCTTCCATCACCATCACCGGACCTGCAACTCTGCGACAAAAACCCTTAATCGCCCCACCGTCACCAGAATCCCTAAATCATGTCACCGCCGTGGCGAGAGTTGTCATGGCTGTGTGATTAGGGTTGATGCAGTTCGCGTTGCTTCCGGAGGTGTGTTTTCTGAATTAGATCCCTGTGTGATGGTTATATGGTGTTAAATCTGGTTTCTGCAGGTCTGATTGTGGTTGCAGGTGGAGGTAAGCAGCGACACGATTCTGATTTAGGGCTTCCATTCAGTGTTCGCACATGGAGGCTAACATCGCCCTCTCTAATCTCTCCCTACCCTCCGATTACGCCGTTGCCATGGTCCTCCCATTTCTAGACTCCTTGGATGACAGAAAATGGGAAAAATCAAATTTTGAAATCTCTGAAGGTTCGATCACCAACTGTTTGCTCAAAGGGCTCAAAGAATTTTATGTCTCCAATCATTTTTACTTCCTGCAAGATCAATGAGTCTCCCTGAAAGAGAGTCCTAAATGAGCTAACGAGATCTTCCTTGACTAGTGAAGATTTGAGCGAATGAGATCTCTTGCTTCCATTTCTGGTTCCAGAGGATGAGAGGATACCAAATCTGAAAATCTGGAAGAATTGATACTACCTCGGTTCAATGAAACAAGTCGAATCCTGGATATTGCATCGGTTAAAGAGTGCCGAGGCGAATCCTACTGACTTTTAATCTCGTCTATGTATAACTCGGTTCTCAAACCGATGTCTATCACGGAATATAACCGGTGCCTATTGCTTTAATTGTACTAGTGAAAGTAGGGCTTTAGCATATGTCAAACCTTGAGAGAAATCCATGCAAGCTTTCTACTGTTAATAAATGATCTCCCAACCATCATCATACTTGCTGGAATAAAACTATATATAAAAAAAGGGTTTTAGCATTCATTTATATAACAAAGAAAGTCCAAACAATGAGGTTCTTACCAATCAACTGCTTGTTTGAGATATGTGGGAAGAGACTTGTGCAATGAGCAAAACCACAAAGCATAGCTCTCCTGTATAGAAATAACAAGAAGCTGCCAATGGAGTCTGAAATTCATAATAACTTAATTATTATATATTAAAATCACATATGGAACTTTATTATGTTAACAAAGTTCACTTACCCAGATATATAAGGCATAAAATATATTTTCTTGCCGCTTGCAAATCTTCTTGTGAGATATGTTGTGATCTAATCAAAATCATTTGTTTCGTGAATGACTTGGGGATCAATGAACCCATAGTCATCATTGTACCCCAAGTTGCTACTGATCCCAAACATATACCTGAAATAAAAAATTAACTTTGATATAAGTATACTTGATATATAAATCAATTTTATATAAATAATTGCTCATAGACTTACATCATCCATAGTTGAACTAATGTAATATTCAACTCTTCTGTTCCTGACGCAAGCTCTCTGACATTTTGGCTATGCAGGTATAATGGGACCTCAAAGCCTCTCCCAAATACATTAGCATCATATTCAACCTCCAAAGACTTATTTTCAATGATGTCAACAAGTAGCTGCAATGAACCAAGAGGATCATCCTCGGATAGAGGAATCTTCTTCTGTGCCTGCGTTTGTTGTTACATGGAAAAATAAGATAAGTTTTGACATCAATAACAAGTAAACTTTAAAATTGAGAAGTGTAAAGTAGAATTCCATACCAGGGGGTCAGAAACTGAACCAACCAATTGTTTAGGCCAAGCGATAAAAGACTGGAATGCATGTGCCACAGTGAAAATCTCATCTGTGGGCAGAGGAACTGAGGCATCTGGTATGATAATGTCGTCTACTGAGACCTTCACCTCATCCTCTGATAGCTTCATACCATGAACAACAGTCGCTGCCTTAAACACTGTTCCACGAGCTACCAGCATCGTCTCGATACCGTCTAAAATGTATAGCAAACATGGACTAGCATCGTCCATGTCATCCCTTGGGACGGCTGGTGCTGAACAACTTCCTTTCCCGCTTCTCCCTGTCAGAGTAAATGTTAGATTATACAAAAGATAGAAATAATTGCACATAAATGTTTATTAATTTTACCTGTGGGAGGCACAACATGTTCCTGTTCCTGTACAGGAGATGGCATCAAGCGCATGCCATAGCTCTCAAACTACTGCTGGAACATGGCGCATACCTCATTATACAATTCATCCCTAAGCTCTGTCCTAAGCTCCTCCCTAAGGTCCGCCCAAAGCTTTTTTTGATCTCTTGTGTCAGTCTTTGTTCTTGTGTTTCGCTGTATGCATATGAAGTCTGATGAGAAGAGCTCCCAAAATAATCTCGAATGCCTACTCCAGTTCCAGTAGCACGTACACGTCCAAGGTGCTCAGGTCGTCCAATTGCAGCGGTAAGAATATCCTGGCGACCCTCTGGAGTGAATTAACCTTAGGAGCTCTGCTCAACCAAGGAGTCATGTAACATTACAAAACATCATTAGTCTTTAAAAATTTCAATGTAGTATGTATAATAAAATTATTATTATTTTAGGAACAATAATAACTTATAATTCTTTCAAATATTTCCCGTGCAGTGTCGGAAGAGTAGGAGCCCGATGCTTTTAAATGAGCCAACTTCCATTTCTCATGTCGAGAATGTGGAGAAGGAGGTTGGGGGCTACCACCCTCAGATGGTGGCTAGCTTCTGCCTTTTGCTTGAGGATTTTCTCCTCAAGCTTCCTATACCCACCGCGAGATAATAGGTGGGGGGTTTTATTTTGAGCACTTATTTCTTGTGTTTTGCTTCTTTTTGCCTGTCACATATGTTTAATTAATTAGTTCATATGATATATATTTGTTAATGAGGAATTGAATAATATCAACTATACTAACCTACCATTCCTCTGATGTCCGACTCTGTACAAAGAGCTGCCAAGTCTCCTCATCAATGGCCTTATATGTATTACATGGAGACTTATTTTTTTTGCTTCCATAAATATATCTCGAGGTCAACTTACTTTTAAAATTTCGAAAGTTTTCAGCAACAGTTGATAAACACTTATTTCTAAGTGTTGTAACATTTGGAATGTCAAATGTCATCTGAAATAAACATAATAAAGTTGTATCAGTACAAAATTATCAATATAAACAAATTGTAATTCAAATGATATTAACTAACTTACCAATATATCATTCCATATAATGTTCCGATCAACCTCGGACACATGATCAAAAGATGGAGTAAGAATACTAATCATGTCACGTGCCACTACTCCAAGGTATGATCGGAAGTCATCTGCATTGGGGCCAGATACCACACCCGTGATCAAGTTAACATTCACTGGTGTTCTTTCACCACTATTTTTTCTGATCAAAAGTTGTTTCATTCTGGTGCGTCCTCTAGTGGATCTGGAAGGGGGAGCCTCATCCCCTGAAGAATATGGATGGTCAGTCATATATCTGTCAAAGTAAATAACAACATGTAATATTAATAAAAGACTTATGTAATATCATATAATTTAACAAAACATGTATTGTGCTTTTATCATCCAAAGTCTTCATATAGAATGTGCAATTATTGACTTTATAACATGTACAACATACGACATCAAACTTTAAACCATTTGCAAGCCACAACAAAGTTTAAGAAGAAAGTGGCTCTTTGTCAATTTCAGATTTGAACCAAGACACAAATGTTTTGTTATGCTCCATCAATTGCCATTTCTCTGATTGTCTTGGATTTTTATTCTTAACAATGGCTTTGTGTGCTTGCAAAAAAGGAATCACCTCATCTGTGTTGTTCAATATATAAAGATGCACTTGCAACAATTCTTCGCGATCTTTTGTCACCACATTCACACCTCGGATGCTTTTACTTGTAGAACATTTATTCAACCATGATGTGCGAGGAACTCCTATTGGATTCGTTGATGTCATGTAATCTGAACAAAACTCGATACTTTCTTCAGCAATATACCTTTCAATCATTGAACCTTCGGGACAATATGGATTTTTAACGTACCCTTTAAAAATCTTCATATAACGCTCAATAGGATACATCCATCTTAAGTATACTGGTCCACACAACTTGATTTCTCTAACCAAATGAACAAGTAAATGTACCATGATGTCAAAAAACGATGGAGGGAAAAACATCTCTAGTTGACACAAGATGATAACAATCTCACCTTGAAGTTCATCTAACTTTGTAGGATCGATGACTTTACTACAAATTGACGAGAAAAATGAACACAACCTGTTTATGGTCTGCCTAACATTTTTGGGCAAAATTCCACGAATAGCCACTGGTAACAATTGTTGCATTAAGACGTGGCAATCGTGAGACTTCATGCCAACAAGCTTTAAGTCCTGCATCGACACTAAACTCTTCATATTTGAAGAGTATCCTTGTGGTACTTTAATACTCTTTAAACAAAGGCAAAAACTTATCTTCTCTTGTCTAGACATTGTGTAACATGCAGGAGGCAAATAAGTACGTTTACCAATCTCCCTTGGTGCCAACTCTTCTCGGATATTCATGTCAACCAAATTCAAACGAGCATTCACTCCATCTTTTGTCTTTTCCTAAATGTTGAGTAGTGTATCAATCAAGCTATCACACACATTCTTCTCTACATGCATCACATCTATGCAATGTCTAACATCTAACTTTGACAAGTATGAAAGATCAAAGAATATTGATTTCTTCTTCCAAGGGGTCGTTACAGATGACTTCTTGGATGTTTTCCTAAATACATGATGTATTTTATTAACTTTTTCAAGAATTTGAAGGCCATTAAGTGGATTTGGTGCTTCGTCCCTCTCTTGATATCCATTGAATGCTTTTTTTAACCTTCGATATGGATGATTACATTTTAGAAATCTCCGATGACGCAAATACACCGTTTTTATTCCGTGTTTCAATTGATGAGCAGCAGTGTTTTCTTCACATATAGGACATGCTTTATGTCCCTTGACACTGTATCCTGAAAAATTACCATAAGCTGGAAAGTCATTAATGGTGCAAAATAACATTGCACGCATCACAAAAGTTTCGGAAGTGAATGCATCAAATATTTCAACCCCATCAACCCACAACAACTTCAAGTCTTCAACTAGTGGGCTTAGATAAACATCTATGTCATTTACAGGCTGCTTTGGATCAGATATCATCATAGACAACATCCTGTACTTCCTCTTCATGCACAATGCAGGAGATAAGTTGTAAATTATCAATATAACTGGCCAATAATTGTGATTGGTACTCAGATTACCAAATGGGTTCATTCCATCAGTGGCTAAACCAAGCCAAAGATTTATACACTCTTTACCAAATTGGGGGAATTATTGATCAATATTTTTCCATTGCTTTGAATCAGCTGGATGACGAAGCAGCCCATCAATTTTTCTCTCATCTGCATGCCATCTAAGGTTTTTAGCATCTTTTGGGATTCGCAAACAAACGCTTAAGTCTGGGCACAATTGGAAGGTACCAAACTACTTTCAAAGCAGATCCATTTTTTTCTATCTGACCATTATCTTCACTATTGTTTTTTAACTTGTATCGTGATAACCCACATTTTGGACACTTTGTAAAAAATTCAAACTCTTTCCTATATAAAATGCAGTCATTGGGACAAGCATGTATCCTTTTATACTCCATACCCATTGGACAAAGAATTTTCTTTGCATCATAATTACGAGTGGGTAGTGTATTTCCATCTGGCAGCATTTCATTCAACAACGTCAACAATTCTATAAAACTATTATCAGTCCATCGATTGCTCGCCTTCAAATTCATGAGCCTTAACACCGCTGAAAAACGTGTGAACTTAGTTGAACCGACATACAAAGGTGTTTTCGCATCAGTCGACATCATCTCATACACATGAGCTTTGGCAAAATTTTCTGCGCCAACATCGCAGATCATGTCCTCTAATTTATCTTCATCCGGTCGATCTTCTTCCATGGTGGAATCAATAACATTTTCAGTTTGGGAGTCATTCGAAAAGTGCAATTCTTCGTCGTGTCATATCCATGTTGTATAGCATCTTAGGAAACCATCACATATAAGATGTTCTCTAATTTGAGTTGAGTTCAACTTTCTCTCATTCAAACAGTTCACATAAGGACATCTAAACTTCACTTCATCATCACTTGTACCCTCATTATGTTATGCAAATTGTATAAATTCCTTTACCCCTCTCTCGTACTCAACACTAAAGCGTGGTAAATTAATCCAATTTCGATCCATTCCTAAATATTCTGACTTATATATTCTACAAAATTACAATAGAAAAAAAATCATCATTTAATGACAAATTCAATCATACAATCATTCAATAAAAAACATTGAAACAATCACATATATTCAACATTAAAATAACATTGTAAAATAAAAAAATTAAACTTTAAAATCATATCATTACACAAAATTATAAAATCATACAAAATTATTCAATGATACAAAATTATATGATAATTCAATCACATATTCAATCATACAAAATTATACAACCATATAAAAGTAAAATTTAAAAATTAATATAAGAACCTGATAGTGCGAAAAACCAATAACGATGGACAACCCGCGATCAAAACGCTACAAAATTCAACTCTAAAAAATTCAAATCTGCAAAATTATACAAACAAATATTAGTTTTAAAAATAAAAACAAACATCAAAACGCAATTTACGTATAAAGAGAAGAATCAGAAAAACCCAATAAGAAAACGTTTCGAACGATTTTGATCGGTTAAAACTCTTGCTCAACAAATGGCCACGGCACCGAACAAAAATGGGTTTAATCGGTGAAACTGGATTGAAAATGGAAGCATATATGTGTGCGAGAGAAGACGGCGGTGGCTTTGAAACTGTTTGCGCAAAGAAGATGACATTGTTCCTTTGTGTCTTTTTACTACCGCGGTTCATTACTTAACCGAGGTAATAAGGGGGAATAGGTCGCGGTTCCACTCTTAACCACGGCCTATTCTCATAAAAAAAAAATCAAAATACGTATGAAATGACAATTTTGAATTTTTTTTAACTTTATGTCGCGGTTCCCCGCCTAACCATGGCCTATTCTCTTATATCAGGGAATAGACCGCGGTTGTTTGCAGAACCGCGGTCTATTCCCTGACGCTCTATCTGCCCATTTATTGCAGCAGTGCCACGTGGGGAAAGTCAAAGGGGTTTTATGTCGCGGTTCTGGGTAGAACCGCGGTCTATTCCCTAACCTTTATTGTGTTCAGACTGCAGGAGGGAATGTCAGGCTTTTGCAGGGACTATAGGCCACGGTTGTTTGCAGAACCGTGGTCTATTCCCTGACGCTCTATCTGCCCATTTAATCCAGCAGTGCCACGTGGGAAAAGTCAGAGGGGTTTATGCAACAGTTCCTCTCAGAACCGCGTTCTATTCCCTGACACATGGACAATAGGCCGCGGTTCTCCTTAGAACCGCGGCCTATAATGTCGATATAATTTCAAAAATGCCATCACGCGATATTATACTTCGGTTTCTGGGTAACCGATGCATAATGTGCGCGGTAATAACTCAGTATTTTACTAGTGTGTGCATTCTAAGACTCGTTTAATTAATGTAGGGAATGACTTATTTTATGTTTTATGCACAAAATAATTGTCTAATTAGTGCATGGAAAGACTCTTCTAACGTGTATTGCTAAACTCTTCTAATTAGTGTATGAACATATCTATCTAATGTATATTGCAAGATTTATCTAATCAATGTATGAACATACTCGTCTAATCAATATATTAATGAGTGTCTAATGTGTATTGCTATACTGGTCTGATCAGATAATTGACACCTCGTTTAATCAAAGTATTTCTTAACTCATCTAATCAACATATTGAATGACTCATCTAATATATTTTTGTTATACTTTTCTAATTAGTATATACACAGTCTCTTCTAATATGTATTGTTAGATTCATGTTAAAAATTTTGTAATACTCGACTAATAAGTGTATGAAAAGACTTGTCTTATGTGTATTTCTAGACCTGTCTAATAAATGCATTGGTAAACTTTTCTAATACGTATTGCTAGACTCGTCTCATAAGTATAAGGACACACTTGTATAATGTGTACTTCTAGACTTGTCTAACCAGTGTATGTTCCTGGTCTAATGTGTATTGACTCATTTAATCAATGGGTGGACAAACTCGTCTAATGTGTATTAATAGACTTGTGTAATCTATGTATGAAAAGACTTGTGTAATTTATTTTGTTAAATATGTCTTATCAATGTATAGACAAAATGGTATAGTATTTATTGATAGACTCGTCTAATCAATGTATGAACAAACTTGTCTAATGAATGACTCATCTAATGATTTTTATAACTCATTTAATTAGGTATGGAAAAAGTTGTCTAATGAGTGTTCATTTAGATTTGGCTAAAGTATATTGCAAGACTTGTCCAATTAATGAATGAACAGACATATATTGTATTAATAGACTTGTCTAATTTGTGTATAGATAAACTTGTCTAATATATATTGACAAGGTCATTTTACCACTGTATGTTGTTGGTAGACTCGTCTAATCAATGCTTAGACATACTCATATAATGAGTTATCCAAGACATATGTAATCAATGTATGAAATGTCTCGTTTAATGTTTTTCATCTATACTTGTCTACTGATTGTATGGACAAATTGTTTAATGTGTATGGTTAAACTTGTTTAATTAGTAAATCCATAAACATGTTTGATGTTTTTTGTTATATTTGTTTAATCAATGAATTAAATGACTTATTTAATTTTTTTTGCTGTATTTTGTCTAATTAGTATATAAACAAACTCGTATAATATATATTGTCATACTTATCTAATGTTTTTTGTTCATATTAATATAATCAATATATGGGCATATTGGTCTAATGTGTATTGTAAGACCCGTTTAATATTTTTTGTTACATTCATTTAATTAATAAACAAAATGACTCATTCAAACCATTTTTTGTTATACTCATCTAATTAGTATATAGATAGACTCATGTAATGTATATTGTTAGACTTGTCTAATTTCTTTTCATACTCATTTAACTAGTATATGAATAGAATTATCCAATGTGTATTTATAGATTCGCCTAATTTGCGTAAGTTTAATGTATGTTTTTATACTAATTTAATAACAACATAAACATATTAGTAATATATTTTAAGACCATTAATTCAATAAATTTTACCTTTGTTTCAGTCTTATTAAAATTATAAATTATTACATTTGAAGTTGAAAATACTAAAAAAATAATTAAAACAATATAAAACAAAAATTATAATTGTAAAAAGTACGATTTTTTTTTATTACAAATATATGTTTTAAACCTTTTAAATAAACTATTATGTAAAACAACAATCATGAGTAGTGTAAATTTTTATTAAAAAATGTATATTATAAATCGTTGAAATTAATTATTAAATACAAAATTATAATTTATTTAGTTTTAAATATAATTATTTAAAATATTATTCAGAGTTTTATGTACACATCATTAATGTTAACTTTTATTAGATAAAATTAATTTAATTTTTACACACTATAAAGAATAAAATTATTCATGAATAAGAATATTTATATTATTATTTAATATAAAAATGACAAATATAATTTTTTATTGATACTTTTTTTTATAATAATTTTTTTTATATTTTATTATCCATAAATATATATTATTTTTTAAATAATATTATTTCAAGAAATAAAAGTAAATTGTTTTTTCAAATTTAATTATATTATATGATTAAATAATTATAAATCATAAAAAGAAAAAATAGTATATAAAAAAATAATACTTTAAATAAAAGTCACTTTTAACATAATAAATATGTAGAATATATGTTAGAATTTTTATTTTTAATAATGGTTTGAAAGAAATATTTACTTATTTAATTTAAAAATCAACTTACTTTAAAAATAATTTTTAAGAATGTAATATGGATTAAAGTTTTTATTTTCAATTTATTTTTAAAAGAAATTGACGTAAAATATTTTATTTTATTTTCTAATGATAAACTATATTGAGAAAATAATTTCGATTTTAAATCAGTTGTACAGATGTTAGAATGTCAAATAAAAAAGGTATTATCAAAACAAACAACTAAATGGTATTAGTTATATGAGTAAATTATTGTTTTTGCGTATGAAAATTTGTAATATTAAAAATAATTTTGAATTTTTGTGACCTGGTATATTTAAGTATTAAATTTAATTGTTTAGTTTAACATATATTTCTAAACATATTTATCATTGTTATTGCTTAAATTAAACTATTATATATAATTGGTGTTTTGGATATTGGTTTGAAAATTTTAAATTTCATAAAGTAATGACATTAATGAATTAAAAAAAATAGAAACAAAATTTGTAATATTATGGAGCGTGTCTTTTTATTACAAATATATATATATATATATATATATATATATATATATATATATATATATATATATTTTTTGAAATAAACTATTAAATACAATTTTAATACAGAATTTTATATAGATATAATTAGTGTAATTATTTATTAAGTAATATCGATTTAAATTTTACATACTAAAATATGAAAAATATTTAATGATAAAAGTATTTATATTATAACTTAATATAAATGTTTTATTGTTTATAGTTTTTCTTAAAATAAAATTACTATCATTACTTTTAAGTGATAGTGTACAGTATGATATCTATGATGAACGGTTATCATTCAATAACGATCAGTCTATCCACTGTAGCAGCGCTCGTCAACCAGGTCAAAACAGGTTCAGTGCTTGTTAAAGGTCAAATCAGGTTCAACGCTAGTTAACCAGGTCAAACCAGATTAAACGATGTTGGGCCAGCATTTGAGTAATTGGGCTAATAGTCCAGCAGAGAATAAAGTGATCAAAGACACCTAATTAAGGATATTGATAAAGCTGTTTATAACCAACCAACCGGATTCTAAGGTAAATTTGTCTAAGGTAAGTCTGCTTATATTTTATTATACTTGTGATAACCTATAAAAAGAGGGCTAAGGCTAAAAGTCCGGTACGCTTCATTCGTACTTAAAAATACTCTATAGTGATAAAGTCACTTTCTAAAAGAGCCAAAGCTCTACAACATACACCTAAGTTGAGTGTCGGAGTGCCTTTTGTAGGAACATTCCCCCTCTGCTGGTGAAGGCGGACGAACGATGCAAACTGAAGGAGTGCATGCGACGTCCAGGAAGGTGAGCGAGCGACATCAACTTGAGAAAAAGCGAGCGGCCCAGACATCAAGAAGCAATAAAGACACGTTGGCGAGGTTAGTCTTTCGATCCCACACATTCATACTGAAACAATAGTATTTTACAAAATAAAATTAAAATATATTTTCTAAATTTAATTTTATATTAAGTGACTAAGTAATAACATATCATAAAAAAAAAGTAGTATAGGAGAACAAGATCATAAAAATATCAAATAACAAAAAAAAATTAATTATTAAAACAATTATCAGAGAAAACATGAATAACGAATGAACTTTCCTATTAACTTCTTTTATTATACTATAATAAACTATAGATATTAGTTTAACTTTTACATAATAGGTAACGAATATTAGATAATTGATTAATAATAATTCTATAAATATGTGACAGTAAAATAAATATAAAAAAAATTAATTTAAAAATAAAATAAATAGATAAAAAAGGTAAAATAAATTTATACACATAAAAATAAATTAAAAAATAAAATAGATATTTTAAAAAATAAAATAATTGAATAAAAATGGAAAGTAAATTATGTGTACATGACAACAAAATAAATATATAATAATAAAAAATAAAATAAATAAATAAATAATAAAATAACTTTTATATAGGTAACAAAATAAATATAAATAAAAAATAAAAAATAATTTTTTTTTATAAATATGACAATAAAAAATATAAATAAATAAAAATTTAAAATATTAAATAATTAAAAAACTAATATTTAGAAAATTTGTAAACAAAATAAAGTAGATATTAAAATAAATTTCTTAATATTGTCTATTTTTTTATAATATAATAGATACCAGTATCCTAATGCGAGGGTTCATTTGTAATTAAATTAAAGGAAATGATTTTGATAATTAACATATACTTTTGACTTATCTTAGCAGGCAGAAATATAAATAATTTAAATGCAATTTTTAAGTTTTAAATATTTTTTTTTTTCATTTTTTACTAAAACGAATATACAACATTGTTTCCTTTATACAAAAAAATGTGTATTTCACTAGTGTAAAAATGCTGTTTAACGTCACACTTTAGACATCGGTTAAGGATAAGAACGACGTATATTGATGACTGATGACATTTCTGTAAATAAGTTGCAATATAGGCGTCCGTTAAGTAGATCTCCGACGTCTATAGAATTTTAGACGTCGCCCCTTCTAACCTGACGTCTACATTTCTGACCGTTAGGTGAAAAGTCATTTCATTTCACCTTATAGACGTCGGTTCCTTGGGGGTCCCGACGTCTATACGGCGGAAATTAATGTTGCTCACCTACCTATTAGACATATAGATGTCGGGCTCCTGCAAAATGACGCCTATATGTCTTCCAGGCAGGTGAATAGTCACTTTTTTCAGCCTTATAGATGACGGATCCCGCCACATTGACGAGACCCCGACGTCTATATGGCGAAAATTAATGCTACTCACCAACCTGTCAGACATATAGACGTCGAATCCTGCCACATTGACGTCTATATACAATTGTATACGTCAGTTGCCTCAGGTACCGACGTGTATAGTCCTATAAGGTATGTGAAAAGTCATTTGTTTCCGCCCACTAGACGTCTCATCCCGCCAAGCCGACGTCTATATACAACAGAAATATTAATTTTTAAATCGAATGGACATCATATTAATCAGACGTTCGACGTATTTGCTATTTTAAACGTCGATTATGTGTACAACAGACGTCTAATTTCTTGTTCAATAACACTGCAAACCAGTAAGTTTGCGAACCAACACTTTGATCGTCTTTGCCTTTTCTCTCCGCTGCTCTGCATTTCCAAGTAAGTTTCCTCTCCTTTTAACTATTTAAAGTTGTTTTTACTCCGATTAAAGTAATCTTTGATGTATTATCTCCCATTTGAACCGGTTAAAATGACTTTTCATTGTGTTTTGGTGTGGTTTTTTTGTTGTGTCTTTGTGTTGCGTAGTGCACCTTCTCCCTTTGCTAGTTTCCTCGTAAGGAAAACTTGCATTTTTTGGATTTCTCACGGAATTTCAATCCAAGGACGAACTTGGATTGTTGCCTATGTCCATTCCGACCGCCAACGAGAAAGTATATGGTATTCTCACCGTATTCTTTTTCATTGGTGGTCGGAATGGACCTAGGCAACGACCCAAGTTTGTCTTAGGGTTGAAATGCCATGAGTAGTCCAAAAGACACAACTTTTTCTTACGAAGAAACTAGCAAAGGAAAGAGGTGCTACTACACTACCCCAAGACACGACAAAAACCGCACCAAAACACAACGATCACTTCATAGACGTTAGTTAATGTACAAACCGACATCAATGATGTCCCAAAGACGTTGGTTAATGCAATGTTTGTCGGTTTTATAGACGTCTGAGGTTTTACAGACCGACGTCTAAGGTAAGATTAGACGTCGGTTAGCGCATTGTCAGATGTCTTTGTAGACGTCGGGCTATTGAACCGGACTGACGTCTATATCGACGTCGCACCTGCGAAAAACTTACATCCCATTAACGTCACCCGTATAGACGTCGGTTCTGTTGCTAACGTTAAAAGCCCAAAATAACTGACGTCTAAAGCCCTTTCTACACTAGTGTTTGATGTGACGAATAAAATACCTATGTTTCTTGTAAATTTTGTTATATATGTAAAAGCCTAGGTTTCCGAGATAAAGTAGAACCTAATGCAGTTATGATTTTAGATATATATCTTTGATAAATTTAGAGCTGTGAAAATGGGTAATCCGGCCTGATCCGGCCCGGCTCATCACGGGTTGGTCACTTAGTGAGTCAACCCAACCCGGTTCATTTATTAGCGAGCCAGAAAAATTTGAACCCGACCCGATCCACCACGGGTTGGTGGGTAAACGGGTTGACTCATTTAATTACAATTTTTTTAAATAAAAAAAAATTACAAACTTTCAATAATTCAAATCTAAACAAATTTCACTCCCAAATTTGGCTCCCAACACGACTGTTTAATTAATTTTGAAAATAGAAAACTTAAAAAAAAATTTAAGCAAAAAAAAATATCTTTTTATAAAATTAAAATTAAATTTTAATAAAATAAAATTAGGTTGGTGGGCTAACCCGGCCTACCACGGGTTCAACCCGCATGAGTCAGGTTTAAATGAACCGGGTTGAAATTTGATTAACATAAAAAAAATACAATTTTTCAAACTCAACCTGGCCCAAACCCGTAATGGACCAGATTAATTCTGGTTTGTGACCCATTTTGACAGCTCTAGATAAATTCAACAATAAGCAATTATTATCTCATAACTTTTATAAAAAATATATAACATTGATATGAAAATCTTGTTTGCCAACTTGCTTTTCTAGAAAAAGGTAATAAACATTAAAAAAAAATGTCAACAGGTAGAAATTTTAAATGAATATAGTCCTAGTCAATGTTAAGAGAAATTTACCATTGAATATGAAACTTATAATTTAAATTTTAAAATTTTAAATATATTTAATTTAAAATGTTACGCTGTCTCACATAATAATAAATATTATTTTTTTATTTTTAATATCATAGTTTTATTTACCATTTATTAATCAATTAATAATATTTTATTGTTGTTTATTTTCCTTAAACTTACCACTTTTTTATTTATATAATGTATATTTACAATAGGAATCTTAATTTTTAAGAAAGGTTTATCCTAAATTTCTTTTCTTCGATTCGATACATTAATATTTAACATCTCTCAAAGATTAATTATATTTTTAAAAATTTGATAAAATTTATTGAAAATAGATAAGAAATCACTATATATTTTGCTATGTATAATTATTTAAAAATAAACATTATGTATATTTAGTTTATAAAATTTTATTTATATAACTAAATTATTGTTATATAATTGTAAAAACTAAAATGTATTTTGATGATTCAGCAACATAACAACAACACCTAACTTTCAATAGATACCTTGATATAGATAAATATTTTACATTTATTTGATATTTTTATTTTATCTTTCACTCTGTCTTTTACTTTTTTTTCTTCTAAAAATATAGAAAATTATTTTTTTCTTACTATTTTACCATTATAATATAATATATATCAAATGAATATAAATATGTTACACTACTCAAACAACAATTGATAATCGAAATTCAGAATAGTTGTAACATAGAATCAACGAGGGTTCCACCTCATGATTCTATAATTTTGTCCCACACGATGCACATAAACAAAATCAAGCTGAGGAACAATCTTGCAGAGGATGTTTTCCAGGTGTTTGGAATACCACATTCTCCATCTCTTGAAGAAAATGAGTGGGAATATGTAAATTCCAAAGCCAAAAGTAAACCCCAATTCCACACTCAAGATATTCCTTTCAATTGAACCCTTTGTATCAGAATCAGGTGTTTCTGATGATGGTGGTGAAAACTTTTTCCCACCACCATCGCAGTTCTGGGTTAGTGGAGGTCCACATAGCCCTTCATTGCCCACAAATGAATCACTCTCAAATGTCTGAATTTGTGTGCCTGTGGGTATTTTGCCCACCAAATGGTTGTAAGAGAGATTCATGACAGCCAGAAATGATAACTTTGCAATCTCTGTTGGAATCTCTCCACTCAAAGAGTTTACTGACAAGTCTAAGGACTCAAGGTGCTTCAGATTGCCTAAGGAAGAAGGGATGCTACCAGAGAAAGTGTTCTGTGACAAGTTAAGAGCATGCAGTGCAGTGAGATTCATAAGCTCTTCTGGTATTGGCCCTTCAAAACTGTTTGATGAGAAATCCAAGGAAGTGCAGGCAGTGAGGATTTTAACTAAATATAACTGTCTACCTTTGTTTACAATTGTAACTGAATCCTCATATGTTCTTACACCAACACCTTCCTCAAAGACATGAGAGATTATGTGGTCTATTATAAGGCTTGGCTCTGATGCTATGACTTTTGCTAACTTTATTTGTAGCTCGCTATTGAGATCTACAATTGCAGTTATGAAATTCAAAGGATTAAAGTCATCATAGAGATTGAAATATAGATGGCCAAATCGTCCACCCTTATCTTCATCAAGCATCAGAGTTTTCCAACTCAATAAGAGTGATGATGGTAATGTGCCACTGAAATTGTTGGAGGCTAAATCAACAATTTGAAGTGTCTCCCAATTGCCAATGTTATTGGAACATCCAATACTCCCATGCAATTTGTTTGACCTTAAAATCATGACTTTGAGGGAGGAGATGCTCTTCAAGAAGCATGGAAATCTCTCAGTTAATTGATTGCTTCCAAGGTTTAGAACTTGTAGTTTTTGGCAATTAGCCAGAGATTTTGGGATGGTTCCCCTTAGAAGATTTCCACCAAGATCCAAAAACCTTAGAGAACATGAAGTTGAGAATGTATCTGAAATATAACCATTGAGTTTATTTCCACCAAGATTTAGTAGCCTGAGTTTGCTACTTCCTATCAAACACATTGGAATGAGGCCGTTGAATCTGTTATGAGAAAGATCAAGTGCTCGAAGATCTGAAATGTTACAAAAGGATTCATGAATTTTTCCATGAAAACTGTTGTTTGAAAGGGAGAGAAAGTACAAGAAAGGAATGTTGCTAGCAATGTCGACAAAATTAATAGAGCTGAAGTTATTGCTTGAGTAGTCCAAATAAATGGCATTTTTCAGAAAAGTAGGAGCAGGCCCTTGGAGGCTGTTTGAGTGAAGGTCAAGTTTGAACAAATTTGAAGTAAGGTTTTGGAAAGGCCCTTCAAAATCTGTCAAAAGGTTGTAAGAAACATTCAAGATAACCATACTGTCAAATTTCCAAATCCAGTTTGGTATTGTTCCTTCAATGTGATTGCTAGACAAGTCTAGGTAGAGCAGTGAAGATTTGTTTCTCAAAAATTCAGGGAATGCTCTCAAATTGCATGAACCCAACCATAGAGTTTTCAAACTGGGAAAGGATGATGCATCATCAATTCTTGCATCAACTGACAAGTTATTGTGTGCAAGATCAAGTGAAGATAAATTCTGCAGCCTCCCAATCACACCAAGTTGTAGAGTGCCATTGAACTTATTTTTGGAAAGATAAAGCAAACGAAGTCTTTTGAGTTGAAAGACAGACATAGGAATAGGCCCTTCAAAGTTGTTGCCACTCAAATCAAGCATCTCTAATGATGACAAAGATGCATTAGGAAATTCATCCAACACACCATCAAATTTGTTGTAATAAAGCATGAGATGTTGAAGAGATTGAAGTCTTAACAAAGATGAAGGTACTCTTCCATCAAAAGAGTTATCTCCTAAATCAATGCTCATGAGGTTTGTGAGGCCTTTAAAATGAGTAGATGGAACTGTACCCATAAAATGATTGTGATTAAGGGATAAAACTATCAGGGCCTTGGATCTATTAAAAGATGGAATAGGACCAGTAAAGTTATTGTATGACAAGTCTAGATGAACAAGTTGGGTGAGATTTGACATTGAATAAGGAAGTGTTCCTCTGAACTGGCAATTTGATAGGTCTAATTTAGACAATTGCTTCAAATTGTCAATAGATTCTGGCAGAGGCCCAGAAAAATTTGTGTGGCTAAGGTTTAAGTTGTAGAGAGAGCCTTGACTTGTAAAGTTTGGTAGAGAGCCATGAAGACCTGGATTATCAGACACATCAAGCACCTGCAATGATGGTATTTGGAAGATAATTTTTGGAAAGACCCCATTCAAACCACAATCACTGAGTTGCAAGGTGGTCAAATTGAACAAATTTCCCAAAGACTCTGGAACTGGACCTGCTAAATTGTTCTGGTTCAACTGAAGAATTAAGAGAGATTGCAGTTTTACTAATGAAGAATCCAAAGGACCAGAGAGATTACAAGATGACATACTTAACACTTGCATGCCAGTGAGTGAAGATAAAGCATGGCTCCACACCTCTCCTTTGGCTGATATTGCAATGCCATCCAGATGTAACTCTTTGATTTCTGTGAAGTTCTGAACAAGCATTGCAATATTTGGTGTCTCAAGTTTTAAACCATGTTTTGAAGTAACTGTGCTAGACAAATCAAGAGTTTCTAATTTGATCAAGTAAGAAATCTCAATTGGAATTTGCCCCTCAAATCCAGCATTTGACAAATTCAAATGCCTCAAATTCTTTAGCTTTTTGAACTCTGGAGGAATCTCAGAATGAAAATCATTGTGGGCCAAATTCAAACTCTGCAAATATTGCAACTCGAAGAGACTGCTTAAATGATCAATACCTCTAGAGATGGATTCTTGGCTCAAGTCAAGAGCTATAACATGGCCTTTGCTGCATGTCACTCCAGTCCATTCACAACAATCATCACTTTGGTTCCAGTGAATCAGTTTTTTGGACTTGGTCGGATTGAATACAAGGTTGTTCCTCAAATGCAGCAGCAAAGATTGTTGATGGCCAAGACAATGACAAGTTACAAACATGATGTTGGTGCTCAAGTTTAAGAGGCAAAAGGGTAGCAAAAAATGGCACAAGGTAATAATACTCATTGGATATATGATTATGAGACTCAACCCTACAAGACAAATTTTAAGGTTGTTTTGCCTTCTAGGACATGATCTGTTCCTTTTATAGATCCTAATTATCTATTCTCAAGTTGACTAAATCTAACTTGATGTTGTTATGATATGAAAGGAGTCTAGACTTTAACTCAACTATGATACACAATATTATAATATTATAAAATGAACTTTAAACTTAGTTTAATTTT
This sequence comes from Vigna reflexopilosa, assembly GCA_027742785.1. Lineage (NCBI taxonomy): Eukaryota > Viridiplantae > Streptophyta > Magnoliopsida > Fabales > Fabaceae > Vigna > Vigna reflexopilosa. The sequence goes on from CM050929.1 coordinate 22,472,357, forward strand.
AAAAATTGACTTTTTAATCGATGTGAACTCATTTTCTTTGTATTCTAACTTGTGTAAACATCACATTAGTCAGATTGATGACTAAATTACTTAGGTTATTTTCCAATAAATTTGAAGACTTAAGTGGCAAAGAAAAATTCAAACACTTTTGTGGTACAAATAAGATGTTGAAAACAAAATGAGAAGGGAGAGGAAGCGTCCCTAATACCACCACTAACTGTATAGTTTAAACTTTGAAATTCATATGTTTCTGTTATTGACCAACAAAATCGTGAACTACCAACATTAGACTTAGTTACCTTAATATTTAGGATTTAGATTTGTATTCATCAATACCAAAACAAAAGAATTATATTCCAAGAGAAATATCCATTGCATGTGCTTTTTATTTTACAAAAGAAATATTAATATTTCACGACAATTTTATTTTTAATATTAAAACAGTTAAAACGAATTTAGGTAAAATGATATTTACCCAACATAATGATAAAAAACCCGACAAAAACAACTTTGAAGGCTAAACTAAATAAGATTATCTTTTGTCTTCAATTCGTTTAATCCACGTTTTAAGAAGTTAGGCTCAGTCAAAACACTTTATAAAATAATAATTATATTTTAAAAAAAAGTAACATTATTTTATTAAAATACATCCATGTATTATATATATTATATATTGTATATCAATGAATTATTTTTAATTACAATTACAATTACATTTACTAATCTACTTTAAATTTAAAATATATATTTTGTCTTAATATTTTTATATTTAAAATTATTATTTTATGGGTTATAAAGTCATGTGAAATCAATCCAAATAGATGTGAGGTTTTGAAGTCTGGGACATAAACTACCATTTTATTGAACCAAATCATACGTGAACTAAAATTATTACTGTAAATTAGAGTGATCACACAATATTTCAAGGTTTTGGAGGGGAATCAGAATTTTGAATAATTCTGAACCACATTTGAAACTTGTCCATCTTTCACGTTTTGACTCTGCATGCATGGAAAGTCAAAATTCTTCTAATTATATCTTTCAACTTCATAGTTGAGTAAAGACTTAACACAGAGAATATTTGAATATAGCGATGTAGAAATTTTTTAGATCAAAGCTACGTAACCCACACACTAAATGGGTTTAGTCTCAGTATGAAAGTATAACTAATTAACCATTCACTACTAAAAAGACGATTTTTAAAGTACATTATTTTTTATTTTTAAAAAATTAAACTCTAATTTTCTTAACTGAAAACATCAAATTGACATTGAAATAAAATATGACGTCAATTGACGACGAACTATAAAACATACCATCATCCAATTCGTATCACTTATGACAAAAAGCAAAATACAATTGATATATGTTAATACACTAATAAACACCAATTGACATCAGATTATATCTTAATTAATGTCTGTTAGTAGACTAACATATATCAATTATACTTCTTTTTTTAAATAATTTTTTTTTTGTTTTTACAATTTTTCAAACCTGAGAAAACGTTTAACACGTTTTTTTGTTTTGAATGTTTCCAACACAGAGTCAAAATTAAAAATGTGAACTAACACTAAAACTAAAACTACCAAAACTAAAAGTATATTAAAACTAAACTATAATCAAAGTCTTGAAGAAAAATACAATTGCTTATTGTTGTGGTCATAACTTTATCATTCCAGAAAATATGTTGTACATTCATGTGTATTTTCTTTATTATATCATCCATTATAGATAATAGATTCTTAAAAAACTAACACAACTTCATTATGTTGCATACTAATGTTTAAGGTTTAATATGAATTATATTATTAGTAAAGCATGGACATCTCATTTTCTTGATGGTATAATATATGACTCACACTTTACACAAGCTAAATTAGATTATTACTTAAGTAAACCACCTCTCAAATTCAATCATATTCCAACATAGGTAAAATAATGTACTACTCATAAGTATACAATCTTATAGTGTTATAATATAATTATGCAACAAAAACAATATTTTAAGAGATATTTAAGCAAATCAAAGTATGTTTTAATATCACTTAAATAAGCTGTTTTAGCTTGTGATATATTCTTCTAGTGAATTGAGGTTCTTTTTGGTACGTGTTAACTTGAATGGTGAGTTACCGCTTGAAGGATACACTCAGTCACTTTGGCATGGAACATTAATTAAAGTTAAGACTCTTTCTCTCATCCTCAATACTTCAGCAAAAATAACCTTCCTAGAACAAGATATCCAAAATTCAAAAAGACCAAAAATACATAATTTGACAAAATGTCAATTCCATACATAACAAATTAGTCATTTTGCTAACTATCAATTAAAAACTATATGGCATAAGTTTTAACTAAAAGTGTTGCATAAATTGAACACATATCACCTAATAACTAAAAAACAATAATAAATTATCTATGATTAAAAGCATGTCCCAATTTAAAACTTAAAAGCCTTTTCCAAGAACCAAATCTAATAAATATTTAAAATTATAATATAATTTAAATAGCCAATTTAGAATGTTATGTTAGAATATGATTTCCATACACCAAATCTAACAAATCTTTAAAATTATAACATAATTTAAATAAGCCAATTTAGAAGGTTATGTTAAAATATGGTTTCCATACACAACCAAAATTATATTCCGAAATATATACTGAAAATAGAATACGGAAGCGTACCTAGATTTGTTAGATTTGTTATTGGAAATAATGAAGGTGATAGGATCAACTAGTATGTGATATTTCAAATGTAGAGCATTTTATATTCTTTTTTGGTTTTCTCTCTAATGGAGTAAAAAGAAAGGAATAGGAATAATATGTTATGTTTCTATAAATGGGGACCATAATCCTTTTATGTAACTTTGATAGTCAAATTCATAATTTTCTATATTTCTAATTTGACCCCTCATCAAATTAAAGTATTGTTTATATTATAAACACGATTAGTCTTTCATGACATATATATTTTTAGTCATAATTTTATATTAATTAGATCATTTTAATATTTTTGGCTAATAAAATAATGACCCTAACACATTTGATTATAATATATATCTACACATGTGTGTACTGTGTACATAACTGAATACCCTTCGAACATGTAGTATATACCATGTAACCACTGGACATCTCGATTGCCCATACCTAAGTGTATGTAGAGCACACACTCTGATTCATCACCACAACAGATAAGCCAAATATATATTGGCCTAATAGAATACATATCGGCTAACCATGACCAACACACAAGGGGCAACTAGCCTAAGATCGTGATTAAGGTATAATTAAGCATATTGATTAACTAAGGACTAATCTAGGTAATTAGTCATATGGACTAGACCCAGCCAGGTAAAAAGCCCGTAAATAATAATATAAATAACACAATTTACGATGTAGGCAGAACCTGTACTCGGCTAAGGAAGGACAAACACCCTTGGAAAGGACGAGTATCCTTGGAGCTGGAGGCTTGGAGCTTTTGAAGCGTTTGTTGAAGTCTTTAAAAAATATATTTGACCTTGTAAGACTAATTAGCACCCACCGTGGGGCCGACTAATATTCTGTGAAGAGAAGTTTATGGTGCCTAGAGAAGAAAGATGGCTTGAGCGAAAGTAGAAGGACCATCCTCGACTAACATAGTTGTTATCCTATAGGCCCAGAAAAAAATCTAGCAGGAGTTTTCTAAGTTTAAGAAAATGAGCGCTTAAAAGATGGATGTCTTAAGGTAGGAGAACGTAAGGCTAAAGATGAGGGTGGGGCTGAAGATAGGGGAAAGTAGAAGGAGACTCTCAAGAATGTTTTCATGGTACATAAGATCTCATCGCACCTGCACATAATCAATGAGAATGAAGAAGAAAGCAGTTATAAAACTAGAGGAGCAATTAAAGCCTCCTTGGCAACATGAGGAGTTCGTTGACTCTCCTTTGTTGATGGCATCACAAATATCCTACTCCCTAAGTAGTGGAAAGCCCTTACCCTGGAACTCTATGATGGAAGCATCAACTTTGATGAACATATTATCTTATATATCACCTAAGTCAGTCTGTACTCGAGTGATGATGTTATTATGTGTAAGACTTTTTCCCACAACCTTGAAAGGAATTTATCTTAAATGGTTCACTCGCCTACCTCCTTACTCCATTGACTATTTTGATACTTTGAATTTCTCTTTCACAATGCAATTAGCCGGCACCACCATCTCACTTCCCTAGCCTTCCTCGATGTCAAGCAGGAGAAAGGAGAATCTTCATGAACCTTTACTGATAGGTTTGACAAGGTTGCTTTAAAGATTAGGAACTTGAACCCCGAAGTAGTTTTGCACTACATGATCACAACGCTAAGGTCGGGACCCTTTGCAAACGATCTATGCATGATGTTTCCTGCAAGCATGGATGAGAACAAATCGTCAAGTTTATGTGGCTAGAAGAAATGCGAGAATACAAGAACAAGATTTGAGTCAAGACCATGCCATCTGGAAAGAAGGGAGTTGAGTGAGACTAAGCGTAGAAAAGTGGTTTTTGCCAGAGGGAGCCCAAATCTACCTAGTTCTTGCATTATACAGCCTTGAGTGCGCCCAAGTCATGTGTACTAGAGGAAACGTGTAGGTAGATCTCATACCACCACCTAGAAAATCTCAAACACCGTTTAATGTTGACATGAAGAAACATTATTAATATCATCGCAATTATTGCCACATGATTGATGAGTGCACTACCCTTAAAAGGCAAAGTTGAGGAGCTGATCCAATTCGGCCACCTCACGCAATTGTGAGGGATGATAATGATGGAGGTTTATGTTATGGTTATCGAAAGTTTGATGACCAAAGAGAAGGATGGATGGATAGAGAAAAGGAATAGATGAAAGAAGAACAAGCCCAATTCAAAGAGAGAAGCTCTAATGCTAATCCCTTTTGAAGGGTACAATCAATACTATATCTGGAGGTTTCATTGGAGTCAAATCTTCATCTTTAGCCAGGAAGAGACATCTAAGGGTTGTGTAGTCAATTAAAGTCATATCCCGAACTTTCAACGGGAAAATAATGTCTCCTTTTACCTTTACGGATGTCAACATTCAAGGAATGTATCCAAATCAAGAAGAATCTTATAGTCATCATAGTGGAAAACTTATAAGTAGTTAGAGCTAGTAGAAAGGGCAATGACTTTATATGATGAGTCAATATATGATTTTTCTAGAGAGAAGGTGAGTAGTACCAAGGACTACATCGACTTGCATACAACCTTTGGAGAAGGGGATTTAACAAAGACCATACCTATTTGGTACATGGTCATAGATGCTAACATGTGTTACAACATCCTCTTGGGGTGACCATCCCTCAACTTACTCGACATGGTGGTGTCCATTCCCCACCTAGCCATGAAGTTCCCATGATCATTAAGATATAGGGTTAAATATGTTTTTAGTCCCTTAACTATCAAACGTTTTTGGGTTTAGTCCCTTTTCCAAAGTTTGCTTCATTTTCATCCATCTCCTTAATGAAATTGTAATATTTAGTCCTCGAAAACCAACGCCGTTAATTTTTGAATGATCTGGCTAATAGTTTGACAAGTTTAATGCCATGTGTACTGAAATTAGGATTCTTCTTTGCAATAGGGTGAAATTTGGGTTTTTCTTTCCGATAGGGTTGCCGATTAACAATAGGAGTAACTTCAGACCATTAAGGAAAATTAGAATGTGGTGTTGAGAGCGTGGTCGTCGTCGTAGGGTTGAAGATTGTGCGATATGGAATCTGAGTGATGAACTCAAAGTAAAGAAGGAAAATTAGAATTGGAGTTTCAGAAAGGAGAACTGGAATTGAAGGAGAAAAATGAAGGAACATGCGGAAATGGTGTTGTTTGGAGGGGGATTGGGTAGATGAAGCAGTAGAATCAGGAAGCGTAGGAGGGAATTGGACTTCTTCAGCATAGGTTCCAAAAGAAATTCTTCTTATCCCTTTCCCTCTCTTTGGTCCCCACATCGCTCAGTCACGGCCCGGGCTTCCCTTTCAACTCCATGCAATATCCCTAATTTAAATAATACAAATGCAGATAGATGGCTATTCGCGGGTTAACTAGTAAAAAGTGGAACGTTGATTTGATTATTATTGTGTTTTTTGATTATCTTCTAGATAAAATTGTGATGCTTGTAAAAGCTATCTAGATTTTTTGCCTCCTTAAGAAGAATTTGGTTGTTTTATCACGAGCAAACCCAACTCCAACGTGGGGAATCCAATGACTCTTAGATTTACAATTAAAATTGTTTCAAGTGGTCCACACTAGAATTTCTCAACCAAAAGAATCCTTTACAAAGGCATCCAATCTATAGGGGCTTCTCATGTTTCTAAGAAATCCAAGAAGAAAAAGTCCAAATCAGCTTCTTCTAACAAAAATATGAAAATGTTGTGCTTTCGCTACTTAAAAATAATAACCCAACAGAGTTGAGTATATAAGAACTGGTTGGAGTGGATCGTGATGGTACATTTATCGTTCCTGATGAGTGTTGCAGAGATTGAAAAAGGAAGGAAGAAACCTTAACGCTGGTGGCTTCCCAAGCGACAACAAGCGTCACCGGCAACAATCTCAGCAGTGACAACCTGACTCAGTGGAGGTGCATTATTATTCGTGTGACCAGCGGAAGAAAAGATGTTCTACACGCCAATGTAGGACTCGAAGTTGAAGAAGAAAGGTGGAAGGGACGAGAAGAAACCCAAATAGTTTGCTGATTTGAAAAAAAGTAAGAACCTTTTTATTTGTAGATTTTTAATATATAACATGGTATGAAACGTGGCACACCGTTAGCCACCTTAGCCTAATTTTAACGCTGTTAGTTTTCGAGGACTAAATATTATAGTTTCATTAAGGAGAGGGATGAAAACGAAGCAAACTTTGGAAGATGGACTAAACCCAAAAACGCATGATAGTTGAGGGACTAAAAACATATTTAACCCTTAGGATATATCATCATGGTTTGTGACCATTAAGAGACAACTTGAGTGTGTTACATTACGAGTCTATGACTCCCAATTCCACCACTCAATTTTAACAATGTTGAGAAAGCACACGAGATTGATATTATCATAGAAGGAGATGATCTTGAACGCAAGGTAAGTAGTGATGAACGCTTAGAGCACATTGGAGAAACCAAGATTTTTCCTTTATAGGAGGGTTGGGGTATGAAGATAGGAGCAACAATGAACAAAAAAGGAGAAAAGGTTATAGGTCATGTTTTTATCGACAATTTTTATATATATGCATGGGCAACATTTGACCTCCCAAGGGTCAACCCAAGGGTAGCCTATGTTGGAAGTCTCACATCGACTGGAGATAAGGCCAATTTATAATATATATAAGTAAGGTGCAAACCTCACCTTACAAGCCGGTTTTGTAGGGTTGCGTTAGGCTTAAAAAATAACTTTCTAATATGGTATCAAAGCCACGATTAGAGTCTATCCTAGCGAGTTCTAAGTGGGCATTTCTGTTTCCACCCGTTGTCGGGTCGCTATTGGACCACCCAATTTCTACTATCACGCACGAGATGTCTATACCTTGGCGTGAAGGGGTGTGTAGGAAGTCCCACATCGACTGAAGATAAGGCCAATTTATAATATATAAGTGAGGTGCAAACCTCACCTTATAAGCCGGTTTTGTAGGGTTGAGTTAGGCATAAAACTTCTGTGTTTATCAGAGATATTGTTAGTGCAAACATATTGAGAAATAGGATATTTAGAACATGATCTTCTTCCCTTTCTCAATGCAATGGGTAAATCCTCAGTAATACTTACCTCCTCCTCATTGATATCTTCAGGGATCCTCACCTCCGGATTAGACAATTTTTCTTGCTCGAGAGTCGAAGTGGGTTGTTCTCTTCTTTCATATTTTTTGCCAAAAAATATGTCTTCTTCCTCTTCTTCCTCATTGTGGACTATGGTAGCTTCATTGCTCAGGTCTTGGGCATCCTGCAAAGACAAACATGGTAATGACAAGAAGGAGAGTTCATCCACTTCAAGTGCTTTTGTTGTAATTTGAGATAATATCTTTAGAATCTTCCTAATTTGAGAAAATAAATACATAATATTTTATTTTATTTTATTTTTCCTAGTTTTCCTAATTTCCCTATTTCTCGTTTTAGGAGAACTAGATTATTACAAATAGAGGGTATGAGAATATATTTTTTTATGATTGAGCATAATAAAATAAGTCTTATTTTCTACTTAGTATCAAGACCTTCCGATTTTGGAGCTCTGTTCCGTTGCACAGTCGCGCCGCCGCTGTCCGACCACCGCCGCTGCCGCCATCGCCGGTTAGGGTCGTTGATAGGGCAGAAAGGTGCGCCTAACACCGGTGACCATAAACACCGTTACACAATCGCGCCGCCGCCACTGTCCGACCAACACACAAGACCAGACATTGCTTATGTAGTTAGTGTAGTAAGCCAATTTATGCATGATCCAAGAGAGAGACACATGCAAGCAGTTGACAAAATTCTGCAATACTTGAAGTCAAGTCCAGGAAAAGGGGCTATTATTCAAAAGAGAAGACACATTGACTATGAAGATATATATTGATGCTGACTATGCAAGTTCTATTACTGACAGAAAATTTACTTCTAGGTATTGTGTATTTCTTGGAGATAGTCTAGTAACTTGGAGAAAAAGCAAGATAGAATATCATGTTCTAGTGCAGAAGTTGAATTTCAAGCCCTTGCTCAAGGAATATGTGAAGGACTCTGGATGAAAATCATTTTGGATGATCTTAAAGTCAAAGTGGAGAACCCGGTGAAAATACACTATGACAATAAGTCTGCTATGAGCATAACCCATAATCAAGTACAACATGACAGAACCAAACACATTGAAATTGACAGACATTTCATCAAAGATAATCTTGACAGAGGCTTTGTGATTACAACTCATGTTCCTACAAAACTTCAAATAGTAGATATTTTTACAAAAGGGCTTCCTCCAGGTAGATTTCAACATCTTATAGGCAAGTTGGGAATGATTGATATTCATTTACCAACTTGAGGGGAAGTGTTGTAATTTGAGATAATATCTTTAGAATTTTCCTAATTAGAGAAAATAGATACATAATCTTTTATTTTATTTTATTTTTCCTAGTTTTCCTAGTTTCCCGTTTTAGGAGAACTAGATTATTACAAATATAGGGTATGAGAATGTATTTTTTATGATTAAGCATAATAAAATAAGTCTTATTTTCTACTGCTTCCCACAAGCTATCTACCTTTAGCGAAGCTAGGTTAGTGTTGCAAAAGAAGAGAAAGTTAGGGGAAGAGAGAATGTTAATAATTATATATATATATATATATATATATATATATATATATATAATTATAAAATGGTATAATAAAGAGTGCATGTATACAGATGTAAACGTCTTTATTGTTATTGAATACACACAAATACTGTATCAGAAAATGAATAGATTACATAACTAAATTATTTTTCTTATATATATTTTAAAGTAAGATATTAATGTTAAGAAAAGATTGTATAATAAGACCGAACTGTCTAGCAACTCATGTTTTGAAGTTTATTAAATAGTCTTTAACGAAATAACGTCTAATATAAATGAATCATCTAGGATAAACATGCTAAACATTGTTATCATATTAACACTATCCTAAACACTCAATGTTACTCTAAAAACAAAACTTGTCTAAATGTACTTTGCCTAAATGCTTAACTCCTAACATATTAAATGCATGTATGAATAATACTTTTTTTCTTTGTTGTATTATGTTTTCTTTATCTGTGTAGATCACAAAAGTTCAAAACTTTTTCATGTTCAGCATTGGATCAGAAGAACATTAAGAGATAAGAAGAAATTTTGGGAATGTTTCTTCAAGTGTTTACGCTCTACTCATCCGTATAGTTATCTCTGCAAAAGCTCATAGCATCTAAGTTCATACTAAAAGACTACTGTTGAGACTTTGGCAAGTGTACCAAATCGTTTCAAGTAATAAAACCGGTAAGACCGGATATCGTTTCCCACGAGACTCGTGTCACCAAACAATCGTATAATTTCTAACTAACTTAGACTATAGAATGACTCCATATTTTTAGGTTTTGATGCAATTAATGTAAACATGAAACATAAATGATAAAAGTGATGTTTGATGCTCAAACACATGGAAATGGATAAGATTAGAAATGATATGAATTGGTATTGTTGGGGGATGATTTGACATACTTCACTCTTATGTATAGAGAATCACTTCCTCTTTAGTAATATGCCAATGTCAATCTACTAATTTACTCAAACTCAATCCCTTGGTAAAGAGATCCTAGACTTCCTTATTAGGCTCCAACACCTTGGAAAACCTAACAATTATTTATGCATTAAGAATTGAGATTTAAGACAACCAAAGGTCCTAGTTTTATCCCTAGATACAATTTCCTTTAGGTGTTTAGTCCAGTTCCAGATTCACCTAACATTTCCCAACATCAAGCAAACCCTAAAATCATGCCATGGGTAGCAACTTCACAGCAAGCATTAAGAGCAGGAATTAAACACTAACAATCAATGAAAGAGTCATATAATCATTCAAATCAACTGTAATTTACATAAGAGATTCGTGGTTACATCAATCCCCAAAAATAATGAAACTAGCTCTCCATGAATGGAGAGCTTGAGCTTAACACAATGGTGGAAATGGAAGAAGGAAGAGAACCCAAGGAAGAAGAAAGATTGTTCCCATAGCTCCTAGCTTGCCTCCTAGAGCTCCAAATGAGAGAAATCGCGTCTGAGTGCCAAAAGTTACAAAGTTCTTTGTGTTTCTTAGATAAATAGGGAAATTTTCCATGTCAGCAAAGTTGGCGCTCAAGCACCCAGAAGGAGGGGCGCTTAGGCGCGCGTCAGTCGTGATGCATGGGCGCTCAAGCACCCTTAAGCCAAGGGCGCCCGGGCTAGCTTCAACATAATTCTGGTTCTTCATTTTTGTTGTTTTTCTTGCTTTCCTTGGTTTCCAGTGCCTTCATTTGATGCATAAACTTCTTCCAACTACTTTAAGCACATAAAAGAAATTATTAGTGATCAAAATATCTCATTAAAGCTTAAGGTGCAACCACTTAACAAACTAAAAGAAAACTAGGATTTACAAGGCAAAAAGCTAAGGAAGAGTTGTCATTTTCTCTTAATTCATTACTGAAATCATGGTAAACTATGTCATTATCAACTCCCCCAAACTTAGAACCTTGCTTGTCCTCAAGCAAAAGGTGGCTTTAACACAAAAAATATTTTCACAGATACAGCAAAATTCAGAACACTTGCTTAACTTGAAACAACTAGAAATGTGTAACAAATTAGCCTTCCACCGTGGTGCTCACAACATATTCAATCAATCAAATGCCGCAGTTTATAAGAGATAAACATTCATGACATAATGCTTTACTAAATTATGTAGAACCAATCCTCACCCAAGATAGTGTTTCACTCTAATGCACTGGTGTATAAGGATGCGTATCTATCACTCTACTATTACAATATCACACAAATCAACTTTGCCATTCGTTTCAATCAAAATTAACACACTCACAAGCAAGTCAGCATCACAAGGACTTTCATTGGCTTGTATTGTGGCTAGGTTAAGAAAAAAACATGGTTTTTCTAGATAACAAAACACCTTGAGCTAAAAGATTAAACAATTTAAATCATGCACATAAGTTTCTCTTTTGCTTCACTTAAATTACAACCAATTTCAAACTTATATCCCAACTTTCTTTCATTCAATTCTTTTTCTTTCTTCTTTTTCCTCATTTTTCTATCTTTTTATTTTTCTCAATATACCCTTACAGAAAAAACTCCCTCAAACTTAAATCATTCTTTTGCAGTACAAATGATTGCTTTATTCAGCTCAAGGTAGGGAAATCATGAAATTTTCATTAGACTTGAGGTTCAAAGAGGGAAGACATTTTTGATTAAGGTTGAAGGGGTTAGTATTGGCTTATTTGGCTCAGAACATGTGAAAAAGGTATAAGAGTAAGATGGCCTTGATCATGTGTAACAAGCAAGCAAATGATTCAATTCAGAGAAACTCAAGCAAAGGCACAACATCTCACAAGGTTAACTCAAGGTTCCATAAACATCATCAAGTAACTGCCAAAAATATTGATCGTACTTAAACATAAAGCATTCTCAAACTTTTCGTGAAGAAAGCAACCATAATTTGAACTAAATTGATCCATCTCAAGCATCATTTCATATTCAAGCATAAGCATCATGGATCAACACAGTCTATCAAGCCAGATAACTTAATAAAAACTTCCATAAATTGAAAAGCAAAATGTTTATTCAATCCTAAACTAAGAAATGCATTTCAACCAACTTTAAAAGTTAAACTAGAGAACAAAACAAAAGAAAGCAATATAAAAGGTCCTGTGAAACTCATTATGTGCTCTAATCACTTAAATTTGCATCCTCATCAGCATCATCCTCATCATCCTCGTCGTCATCATCATCTACTTCCTCCTCATCATCAGTTGCACTATATATGATGACTCTACCTCTCCCAATACATTGGGGCTGGTCCCTAGGCCATGCTACTCGAGCAACATATTCTTCAAGTGTCATGAAACCGGAGCTGGAAGAGGCATGATACAATTGTCTCATCATTTTTGCTTGAGCCAGTCCAATTCTGTTGACAGCTTCCAACTTAGCATTTATTAATGTCATCTTCATGTCTAACATTTGGCAAGGGTCAATTAGAGGGCGAGGAGGTTGAGGGCGATTATGGATCCTGGGGGACTAGGGTGGGGGAATGACGACATCTTCCTCATCAAGAAAATATTTTGTATAGTACCCTAAATCAATTGCTTTGCAGGGCATCTCAAATGGAGGGGTGGAGATGTCTACTTCATCTAGCTCACAAAGATGTGTGATCAATGACAGGTGCCCTAGCGGAGACTTCAAATTAGGGGCATGAGCACAAGTGTTGATTTGATTTGCAATGAATCTGCCCAAATTGAATGATCTCCCAGTAATAATGCAGAATAAAGGATGGCACAGTTGGCATTAATGTCCGAGACGTGGGAGCATGGAGAAATGTTTGCATGAATCACTGACATCCATAGCTTGCTCAGTGATGTGAGTAGGGAGCGTTTGATATGGAGGGGCAGTTGCTGTCTATTTCTTTGGAATGTCCCCCCTACAATACATAGTGTTTGCTAAATTTCCTCAAAATCAATGTCACCTTCCACCATCTGGCAGTAATTGCATCAATCATCTTCCCCTTGCCAAACCGTATACAGAAAATTGTTGATGGTGACTGCATCAAAAGGGATGTGTTTGCCACGCACATAACTCATGTAAGGGTCAGCATCTTGAGAGTACATCATGGCGTTAGCATAACACTCCCTAACTACAACAATGTTGACAAGGGCTATATAAGTTTCCAGGGTGCTCCAATGTCTCTTCCTGATTTCATTTTGAAACTGTGGTATCTCATTGGGTAATAAGATAACCTTCCTCTCCATAAGCAATTTTCTATTTTGGACCGTGGAGAAGTGTTTTTGGTGTTCTTTTGTAAGGAAGAGAAAAAAGTGACTTTGTTCTTTCCTCTTCTGACCCCTCTCGGTGTTAGTGGCAGTTGTTTTGACTCTCTTGGAACTTGATGAAGAGGTCATTACTGCACAAAAAGATTGAAACCAAAGTTTGCAATTGTAATCAATCAAAGTTTAGAGGCATTTCCAACAAACATTCATAATGGTGCACAATCATGACTTCACAAAGCATAAAACACAATGTTCAAACAAGCAAAAGTATGAAAAACAGGATGGAGCAAGAAAAATCTAAAATTTTGGCACCAAAACCAGAGTTGGAGGCCACTTCTAGAGTGACCTGCGTGCCCTCGGGCACCCATCAGTAAAGGGCGCTTAAGCACGGTTTGTGCACCAAGTGTTGCAGGTGCTATGTTGTGTCTGATATAATGGTAGGTTGTTGCAGTACACATCTCACTCCAAAACAATGAATTTCCCATAACAACATCAATCAAACACATCAAAACAAATGTTACTCTACTTATGAACTCTATCATTAATCTCATACCATGATATTGTCCCTTTCTAACATTCACAGCAGAAGTTTAATCCTAAAAAACTGAAAATTAAGCACAACATGAACTATTGTGAACAAAATAAAGGAAAAAGGATCATGGGGACAAAATCAGTTGCACAAACAGGCCCCAAAGCACAAAATCAGTGACAGAGTACAAGGATAACAATTGTTCCAATTGAAATTGAATGAAGTTGCAAATAATTTATACAACAATCATGTTCAACAATATATATCAAAACATAAATTAAAAATCAAACAAGATTTGCCTACTTGAGTTGGAGAAAAAGAGTTAGAAGATACACTTGATGGTGAGAATAAGGGGATGAATACTGGGTTGCAGTAGCAGCAACTCGAAACCTTGAGTGGTAAATAAAGAGATAAGCAGATGGGGTTCAGTAAGAATGGTGATTAATTGGAAGGATTGATGGATGGTGAGGGTAGTGTGGTTGGAGAGTGAGGATGAAGAGAATAGGGTTTTGGGCGGCTTGGGTGTGAGAAGGGGCATGAATAGGAGTGTTCTGATGTGGAATGAGGGTGATTAGGGTTTGAAGAAATGGGTTGGGTCACGCACTGTGCAACCAGGCCCAAAAAATGCAGTATGCACTGTTGGCGCTGGAGCGCCCCTGGGGTGAGGGCGCTGGAGCACGTGACAATCAGCAAGCCAGAAAATTGGCTGTGTGGCCAGTATTGGGGCGCCCCTAAGTAATGGGCGTTGGGGTGCCATACTAGAACACATTTCTGCAAAATTGGGCTACTCATCCTACGATTTTTGAAATTTTACACTTCTTGATGCTCAATTCCATGCACATTAACATGTTTTCACTATACAAACTTGATCAAATCCATACGGGGTGAAATTGAGTGCAAGAATGTCAAATTAAGTACACGCGTCCTAAGCTTTTCAATGTACAACTCAAATGTGAAATTAACCATGCAAAGCATAATTAGGTAATCCATAACACTCTAGAACACACCAAACAACTTAAAACACTCCAAAAAAAACTAATTCCCAATAATACTTAACCATTACACTAATGCAACTATTTAAACCCTACTAACTCCAAATCAAAATCACATAACTCCAAATCAAAATCACATATTCCAAAACAACCAAATTGAACTAAAACATATTCAAACAAATTCAAGTAGTTAAAACATACAAAAACAACACAATCAACATAAGAAAAGGTTAGAAAACTGGGTTGCCTCTTAGTAATAAGCGCTTGTTTAACGTCATTAGCTTGACAGATGGGGCAATTAGGTTTGATTCTTGATGTTGGTGTGTTTCTTCCTTTCATGACACCAACATAATCTCATCAATTTTCTTGTCACCAACTTGACTCTTCTTGAATAGGGAGCTTCGATTTCGAGAACTCCATTTGCTTTGATAACCTTGATAACCCATACCCTATTCTTGAGCTTCACTGATTTACCACGTTTGGGTTCATCACTTTCCACAACAGGGTGTTGGTGAACAAGTTTCTCTTCCTTATCTTCATCCTCTTCCTTCACTTTTAGAGAGAAACAATTTAGGCTCTTTTTGGTCAACTTGGCAACTTGCCTTGGTAGACTAGCAACTGATAGAGCTTCTTTTGTTGCTTCAAGACTAACTTGTTCCTCTTGACTCTGCTGCTTAGCTTTGAAGACATTGAAAGTTACCTCTTTATCTTGGTCTTTTAATTTTAGTATTCCCTCTTCCATCTGAATGACAACCTTAGATGTCTTCATGAAAGGTCTTCCAAGGATGAGCGATATCTCAGCATCCTCCTCCATCTCCATCACTACAAAGTCCATCGGGAATTGGAGCTTATTAATTTTTACCACCACGTCTTCTACCACACCATAAGGATATTTGATAGACTTATCAGCCAACTGAAGCATCATTCTTGTTGGCTTGGCTTCAAGACCACCAATCTTTTTAAGCATAGATAGGGGCATCAGGTTGATGCTAGCCCCTAAATCAATAAGAGTCTTCCCTATATCATGGTTTCCAATGGTGCAAGGAATGGTGAAACTCCCCTGATCTTTAAATTTTGGAAGGAGAGTTTTTGCATGATGGCAC
Organism: Vigna reflexopilosa; assembly: GCA_027742785.1. Classification (NCBI taxonomy): domain Eukaryota; kingdom Viridiplantae; phylum Streptophyta; class Magnoliopsida; order Fabales; family Fabaceae; genus Vigna; species Vigna reflexopilosa. Next base: position 22,488,488 of record CM050929.1, read on the forward strand.
TGCAATTTCCTTGCACTTCAATTGTTTCCTCATCCAAATACTTCTTTTTCTTGTTGAGGAATTGCTTCATGTACTTTGCATAGGCAGGAATTTGTTGTAGTGCTTCAGTCAAGGGTATGGTAATCTCAAGCTGGTTGAATATTTGCTTGAACTAAGCCAATTGTTTCTCTTTCTCTTTATTAGAGGAGATTTTGGGATAAGGAAGGTGTTTCACAATCTCTTTCTCTTTTTGATTTTTCTCTTTTTCTTGCTTTTTATTTCCTTTTTCTCTTCCAACAATTCCTTCTTCTACTTCTTTTGCTTCTTGATCCTCCTCTTCATTCTTTTCCTTCTCTTCTTCTTCTGGCTTTTGTTTTTCTTCTTCTTTCCTTCCAACTTCTTTCCCACTTCTAGTGAATATAACATTACACTATTCTTTAGGGTTGACATGAGTATTTGTAGAGAATTGTCCACCCTGTTGGGTCGCCAATTGCTTAGCCAATTGACCAACTTGCACCTCTAGATTCTTTATGGATGCATCATTACTTTTCTGGTTTTTGATGGATTGTTGCATGAACATCTGCGATGTTTCTTCTAACTTTGTAGTCCGATCATTTTGAGATGGATAATGTTGACCAGGTCGATACAGATTTTTGCTACTAGAAGCTCCTTGAGCTTGTCACCACCCTTGATTAGAGGGATTAGGGAAAGGGTTATTGCAAAAGTTTTTTCTTCCTTGGTTTCCCATATAGTTGACTTCTTCAGGTTGGGAACTAGTACGAACTTGACAATGACCGTTAGGATGGTCATCTCCACAAAAATCACATCTCATAACTTGGTGATGCGGTTGAGAATGAGCTTGCATTGCTTGCAACTGCTAAGGTAGATTGGCCATACTTTGGATCAGGAGCTCCATTTATTGGGCAATAATTTTTTGTGTGCAAGTAGTGCATCCTGAGCACCAAGTTCATCAACTCCTCTCCTATGTGCTTGTGTTATCCCATGTTGACTCCGCATGTTAGTGGAAGCCATATTTTCAATAACAACAATGGCTTCATCAGCAGTTTTGAGTAGAACTGAGCCACCAAAGGATGTATCTAGTATCATCTTAGTGTGAGGTTGCAGCCCATTACAAAAAGTTTGCACTTGTATTTCCAGGCTGAATTGATGACTAGGACATTTTCTCAATAAAGCTTTGAATATTTCCCAAGCTTCACACAATGGTTCATCTACTCCTTGGACAAAAGTAGCAATTGTAGCCTTTATTTCTTTGCTCTTTGATAATGGAAAGAAGCGAGCAAGAAATTTGTGTTCTACATCCTCCCAACTAGTTAAACTTTGATTAGGTTGTGACTGAAGCCAAGCCTTTGCTTTGCCATTCAGAGAAAATGGGAAAAGTCTCATGTACAGTGCTTCTTCATCCTCCCCCATTACACTTACAAAGCCACACAATTCATAAAAAGTGACCAAATGAGCATGAGGGTCTTCATTGTCCATGCCAGAAAATTGATTTGATCTGATGAGCTGGAGTAGAGCACGCTTCATTTCTGCCAGCTTGCCACTCATAGTGGGCCTCACAATGCTTGAGAAATTTCTCAGCCTTGTGTAAGCAATAGAGTCCCCTATGGTTCTCCTTGGAGGTGGTCCTATGCTAGCCATTTCGTTCACCAAAGAAGTATCAAGAAGTTCATTGTTTTGATTGTTGAAAGAAGATGAAGGTTCAAGGGCAGCTTGCTGACTTATAGCTCGTCGTCTCCTTGTGTCACTATTGTTTCTACGAGTTGTTTTCTCGATCTCAAGGTCAACAAGGAGTGCTTTTAATGACATAGTTCTCCTTCTGCAGATATCTCCCTGCATACACTAGAGAACAACCAAACTCAAGCCATAAGTTAGCCCAAAAATATTAAGATAATAATTATAATAAAACAAAAAATTATACATAAAAGAATAAAGTCTAAATCGGTTAAAAATCACACAGAAGTATAGTGTTAAACACCCAATCCCCGGCAACGGTGCCAAAAACTTGTTGAGACTTTGGCAAGTGTACCAAATCGTTTCAAGTAATAAAACCGGTAAGACCGGATATCGTTTCCCAAGAGACTTGTATCACCAAACAATCGTATAATTTCTAACTAACTTAGACTAAAGAATGACTTCATATTTTTAGGTTTTGATGCAATTAATGTAAACATGAAATATAAATGATAAAAGCGATGTTTGATACTCAAACACTTGGAAATGGATAAGAATAGAAATGATATGAATTGGTATTGTTGGGGGATGATTTCACCTACTTCACTCTTACGTATAGAGAATCACTTCCTCTTCATTAATATGCCAATGTCAATCTACCAATTTACTCAAACCCAATCTCTTGGTAGAGAGAGCCTAGACTTCCTTATTAGGCTTTAATCCCTTGGAAAACCTAACAATTATTTCCGCATTAAAAACTAAGATTTAAGACAACCAAAGGTCCTATTTCTATCCCTAGATACAATTTCCTTTAGGTGTTTAATCTAGTTCCAGATTCACCTAACATTTTCAAATATCAGGCAAACCCTAAAATCATGTCATGGGTAGCAACTTCACAAAAAGCATTAAGAGAAGGAGTTAAACACTAACAATCAATGAAAGAGGCATATAATCATTCAAATCAACTGTAATTTACATAAGAGAAAGTTAAATAAGGCTTAGGCGTGCGTCAGTCATGGTGCACTGGCGCTCAAGCGCCCTTAAGCCAGGGGCGCCCGGGCTAGCTTTAGTAGAATTCTGGTTCTTCAATTTTGCTATTTTTCTTGCTTTTCTTGGTTTCTAGTGCCTTCATTGGATGCATAGACTTCTTCCAACTACTTTAAGCACATAAAAGCAGGGATTATTGATCAAAATATCCCATTAAAGCTTAAGGTGCAACCACTTAACAAACTATAAGAAAACTAGGATTTACAAGGCAAAAAGCTAAGGAAGAGTTGACATTTTCTCTTAATTCATTACTGAAATTATGGTAAAATATGTCATTATTAACTACCTACCTACAAGAAAGTCAATATTTATGAGTAACGGATCTTTTTCAAAGAAAGCTATATAAATAATATTGCATGAAGAGAAGATAATAAGAATTCGCTCGGAATTTTACGTTGTCATTTTCTCTCAAGCTTTCATCATCTAGCATTGTCTTTGGAAAAGAAAAGCTTATTACAAGTCTTCAAATTTCTTTGTATTGAAAACTTACCATCTCTACAAGAGTGAGAACCTGTACTTGTTTTCTAAAAACACCTTTGTTGTGTTTGTATATTCAGGAATGAACTAAAATACTTGGTTGATTAATTCAGTGGAGTTAAACGGTTTAGTCAGTTAGACTAGTGAGATACTGGGAGTGGTTAAACTCGTCTAACCAATAGGTTAATTAATTGTAAAACCATGAGTGGTTAAACTCTTTGTAATTTTTTAAAAGATTAGTGGAATCCCTTAAGAGTGTTTAAGGAAAAACTGGACGTAATTCAATTTAGAGCGAAGCAGTATAAAAGTAAGCTTGCGTTATTATTTTTGTTTTTAAAGTTTTTCTAAACGCTCTTAGAAATATAAGTGTTGGACACTTGTTGCACATTTTCTAACCCCTGCAAAAACACTTAAACACCTATTTGTGAAAAATTTTTAAAACTCTATTCAAACTCTCCTTTCTAGAGTTTTTCTTATGTTTCAATTAATACTTGCAAAATGTTTTTTGTAACAATTTAAAACATATTGACTTTGGTGTGAAGTTCCTCCCTCAACATATGTCATGTTAGCAATCACTTATAAAAACTAAAAAAAAATAAAAAATAGATGAATAGATGAAATTGAAGTTCATTATAGAGCATTTCTTCCCTCTACATATGTGATGTTAGCAATCACTTATAAAAAAAAATAGATGAAATTGAACTTCATTATATTTATAAAAAATTTAAACATGCATGTTTTAAATTTAAACACACAAGAAAAAGTTATTGAACCAAAGCTTGCATAATGGTTACAAACATGAGTACTTAAACACCATGAAGATTTACAATTAAGTCCTGTAAATATTGTCTTTAAATAAAATATTCGGCTTAATAGTATAATCACAATAAAATGTTTTTTTTAAATGGACTGATAAGTGATAAGAGAAAGTAGATGGATGTTAAATAAATATTTCCATTTTCTCTAAAGAAAATATTTTAGTTCTTATAAGTTTATAAAATTTAATTTAACTTTAAAAAATTTAATAAGATTAAGTTTCTATTTAATTTGACCAATTTTGAATTAGATTTTTTAAACGGAGTAAATATTTAAAATAAGTTCTTAAAATGTTATCTGTCAATCAAATTACTCTAATTAAAAACAATAGAACTTTCAAAACTATATATTTAGACAACAAAATAAAAGTAAGTGGTTAAATTTAATGAATTAGATGAAACTATATTAACATTATAATTTCCCAAATTTTGAGAATTTTAATGAAATATATCACAAAATTTTCAGGATCAAATAATTCATTTTTTGTGTTTTCTTTTGATGATTTATTTCATAATTTTTTAATAATTATAATACTACTTTATGATTATCGTTCTTCCAGACTATGTTCGATACTTTTATATTTTTACATGATAATAATGTAAACAATATCTTAACATTGGTATGATAACAACCACTACATTATTATTTCGTTAAGAAACTTTGACTTTCATAAAGTAAATCTCACCTTCTCCCAATTATTTTGAAATTTGACATATTCTCCACCAATTTTATCTAGAGATTAAAGATGAGAAGTGAACATTTTAAGAAAAAAAATCTAAAATATTTTATAAGGTTAATAAACTAAAAATTAGACTATTCGTAAATAAAATTTCTCAATTCTAAAGATTTGCTCAAGTATAGAAAATAAAAACAGCAGATAATTCATTACAAATTTCTTAGTAGAACACACCTATTTGTTATGTGAAAGAATGACTGAGGGATACCTTATATTTCACTCAAAAGAAGGTTTGTATCACCGTCTTAATTAACCATCAATTAAACTTGAATTCAATTATATAAAAGATTAACATCATTATCTATCAAAAATCTTAAAACAATAATTAATGGTTTTTTATTTTTATATAGTACTCTAATATTTCATTTTTATCTTATGTGAGATTTATATTGAGACTTAAAATTTTAAGATACATATAATAAAATTCAAAATATTAAGACAATAAATTTATAGTCTTTTTTAAATATATTATTCAAAATTTTAATTTTTATTCAATGATTTAAAATAACACTTATATTCTTAATAATTTATCATTATTTATATTTTATAATTTGATCTTATCGTTATAGTCTACATGATGTGATACACGCTTTAAAACAGAGACTAATAAGAACTCCTTGTATCTTCAGCTCTTAAAATTCTTGCATCAATGAGTGCATATCATTCATAAGCACATTCCAAGACTTAGCTAGCACTAAAGTTGTGGTCCCAAAAAGAGTCTTCGGTTCTTGCTTACATGACACGTACTGATTCCCTTATTTAGAAAGCTAGACAGCAAACAATAATAGTAAACAGTTGTAGCATGTGAGAGTGCTGATCAAAAGTGTTGTCTTCCCACTTAGAAATCTCCTAATAAAATTTCAGACTCACCATCCTTCTGGATCTGAAAAGATTTCCAATACTCCACTAAATTGAACTAAATGGGCAACCACAATGCCATCAAATCATCTACTTTTTCAGCTTCATACACTGAATAAAGGATCAGTTTGAAGCACACTAGTATTAGTGTGGCTTAATGGTTGCAACTGCACTAAGATGAAATGTAAAAAAATTCAAAGTTAGATACAGTTTATAAACTGTAGTTCAGTCAGAGTTAGAGGTTTAAGTTTCATCTTTAGTTGAAATTTCAATAACAATACATAAGGAACTTCATCTGAGATTTATGCTAAATGACATAAACAAAAGATAATGAGTATATTATCAGTTGCAAAGATAAGAGATGAAAAATTTGCATGAACTTCCACATTGGTGCAATCTGAGGTGTATTTGGTTAGTCAACATAATGTAAATTACTAGCTAGAACTTAATTAACTGGTGTTGACTGAGTCAACATCTTCTGTTGGCAAGACCATGGTGGGGTAGATTCGTTTCCATTTGCAGAGCTCACTAATGGACTTAAGTAAACTAAGATGTGCCTTTGGCCCACATGAACATTGTTAGAACTGTCTCTAAGATACCACAATATTCTATAATGAAGAAATGATGTCATAATTATAAATGTCAATTTGAAATAAAAGGGCCTTCATAAAAGGATAAAATAATGAAAACGTTGTAAGTGGAAACAACAATCATGGTCAATAATATAACTTGCAACTGAATAGAGAAAGATATTTGCACCACTAACTATACAATGGCCCATCATTGGACCAGTTGCCATCACAATAAGTATATAAGAACTTAAATGGTGCAGTCTTGAAGTAGAAGATAAGAATACAAAAGGTAGACTCATTGCCATTGCAGAACTGCAATTTAATGAACACACAAAATTTTAATGCCTTTAACTTTTTCTCCTTGTGCTTATTAAAGATTCAGTGTTAGTAGCCACTAGCATTCTTCTCCCCCCATATCTTTTTCTCTAGTGTTCTTGTGCTAACAACAGCATTGGTTTGAACCTCTAACTCCATTGTCTCTGTCACTGTTTATTGATAGCTTCTAGTTTTTTGAGTAAACACTAATTAGCTATGTATCATTTACTCTTGTAGTATTGTTTAGAATGTTGCTTGCATGGTATACTTATAAAGTGTGATCTACACAAATAGGGAATTTTTTCCTGTAAGTTTGTTATACATTCTTTCTAGAGTAGGATATATGTTTCATAAAGAAAGATTATAGATAGTTTGCATTGCTAAGAATTATGTCTGTAAAAACCAAACAAAAAAGTATGAAGGAAAAAAGAGTTCATTGAAGTTTGAACATGTTATATAAAAGTATACTACTTTTATTTTGTTAGATAAAATATTATATAAAGTGTTTTTTCTTTTTGTCTGCTGTCACTTTTGTGTAGGCAACATGAACTTCAGGGCACTCCTACTCTTCCTGGCCTTTATGGTGACAAAGTCAGTAGCAGTAGTGGAGAAACAGACATACATAGTACACATGGACAAGACCAAGATGGAAGCCTCAGTCCATTCCCAAGGCTTGGCAAAACCTTGGTTCAAATCAGTCATCGATTTCATCTCTGAAGCTTCATTCGAAGAAGAAGAAGAAGAAGGAGAACCTCAACTCCTTTATGTTTATGAAACCAGCCTTTTTGGTTTTGCTGCTCAACTTTCAAATAAGCAGCTTGAGTACTTGAACCAAGTGGATGGCTTCGTTGCAGCATTACCTGATGAACTATTGACCCTTCACACAACCTACACCCCCCATTTTCTTGGCCTGCAGGAGGGAGAAGGACTTTGGAGTGCTTCTAACTTGGCCTCAGATGTGATCATAGGAGTCCTTGATACAGGAATATGGCCTGAACACATCAGTTTCCAAGACACTGGTTTGTCCGAAGTACCCTCTCGGTGGAAAGGAGCTTGTGAAGCAGGCACCAATTTCTCTGCCTCAAGTTGTAACAAGAAGCTTGTTGGTGCAAGAGTCTTTCTACAAGGGTATGAAAAATTTGCAGGAAAGATCAATGAAACCATGGACTATCGTTCTGCTAGAGATGCTCAAGGACATGGATCACACACAGCCTCAACGGCAGCTGGAAACATAGTGAAGAATGCCAGCTTTTTCGGCTTGGCCAGTGGTTCAGCCACTGGAATGAGGTATACCTCAAGAATAGCTGCTTATAAAGTATGCTGGCGTTTAGGCTGTGCTAACTCTGACATATTAGCAGCTATTGACAAAGCTGTTGCTGATGGTGTTGATGTCCTGTCACTCTCATTAGGTGGCAGTGCCAGACCTTATTACAGCGATAGCATTGCCATAGCCTCATTTGGAGCAACACAAAAAGGTGTTTTTGTTTCTTGCTCAGCAGGCAATTCAGGCCCTTTTAGTTCTACTGTTGGAAATGTTGCCCCGTGGATCATGACTGTTGCTGCTAGCTACACTGATAGGAGCTTTCCAACTCAAGTGAAGCTTGGAAATGGAAAGCTTTTCAAAGGGTCATCATTGTACAAGGGCAAGAATACTAACCAATTGCCTCTTGTTTATGTCAATTCCTCAAAAGCACATAGGACAGCACAGTATTGCACCAAAGGTTCTCTTGATCCAAAGGTTGTCAAAGGAAAAATAGTTGCCTGCGAACGTGGAATAAACAGTAGAACTGCAAAGGGAGAAGAAGTGAAGATGGCAGGTGGAGCAGGAATGATACTACTCAACTCAGAAAACCAGGGAGAAGAACTTTTTGCTGACCATCATGTTTTGCCAGGCACATCTTTAGGGGCCTCTGCAAGTAAAATAATCAGAAGCTACATTCACTCAGCAAAAGCACCAACAGCTTCAATTTCCTTCCTAGGGACAGCATATGGAGACCCTGCACCAGCTATGGCAGCATTTTCTTCTAGAGGACCAAGTGCAGTAGGAGGAGATGTGATCAAACCAGATGTTACTGCACCTGGTGTGAACATCTTGGCTGCTTGGCCTCCCATAACTAGTCCAAGCATGCTCAAGAGCGACAAAACAAGTGCAGTATTTAACATAGTCTCAGGTACCTCAATGTCATGTCCTCATGTTAGTGGTATAGCAGCCTTGATCAAATCTTCGCACAATGGTTGGTCACCTGCAGCCATCAAATCTGCTCTGATGACTACTGCTTCTGTATCAAACAACAAAGGTGCTGCAATTGCTGACTATGGTTCAAAAAATTCAGCACTTGCTGACCCCTTTGCATTTGGTTCAGGTCATGTTAACCCTGAAAGAGCTTCTGATCCAGGATTGGTCTATGATATCACCACCAAAGATTACTTAAATTACTTGTGCAGCCTGAAATACACATCCTCCCAGATTGCTTTATTGTCAAAAGGTAATTTTACATGCACCAAAAACTCATCTCTTCAACCTAGTGACTTGAACTACCCTTCATTTTCTGTGCTATTTGGCACAAGTGCTCTAAAGGATAGTGTGACATTCAAGAGGGTAGTTACAAATGTAGGAAGCCCCAAAATTTCTTATGCAGTGAAGGTGGAAGAACCAAATGGTGTATCTGTCAGGGTTGAACCAAGGAATATCAGGTTCAGAAAAACTGGTCAGAAATTGAGCTATAAGGTGAGTTTTGTTTCAAATAAGAATACAACAGTAACCAGAAATTCATCATTTGGATCACTTACTTGGGTATCAGGTAAATATGCTGTTAGAAGCCCTATAGCAGTGACATGGAAATGATAGAAAAGGTCTTTCAATAGAAGTCCTATAGCAGAAAAATAAATTTTAACCTCAGAACTAGCATGGGAACTTTATCTCAGAATTATGATGCAGCACACTATTACTGTAACTTTCTTACTATCTTTAAGCTTTATTGAATAAAAGAACACTTGTACCATCTTTAATTTAAGATCATTGTTTTTTATTAATACTGGTCTTCATTAATTGATTAAATTAAAAAAAAAAGTCTATCTCTACATTTTCTTACCCCCAAAATAAATATTTTTTTATCTATTTAAAATTATATTACAGATGAAATAATAACTTTATATTTTAAATGGGTAAAAAGTAAATTATACAAAGGTAATTCTTTTACAGTTAAATTTAATGAAACCAATATCATACTATTCCCCATTCCAAATCAATAATCCTTTTAGTCTGTATATAACGAAAAATAGTTAATACAAAATCACTTATAGTAAAAAGGGAGATGGAAGTAGGAAAAACATCGGGAATATTTTTTACTAAATTACATACAAAAATATGTTTTTTATTATCCAAATTTTTAAATTTTGAATTTTTAAAGAATTGAAAATTTGAGTCTAACAAACCTTGAATTTAGAATTTCATTCGTAATGAATTTAACATACATTTATCATTTGGATTTTTTTAGGCTATGAATAGTTCTTATTCTTTTTTTCTAAATGAATTAAGAGAGTTTAAATAATTCTTTAGAAAGAAAGAGTTTCTTTAGTTTTATATGTAAATTATTAGCGTATAAAATAAAGGATAATGATATTTAGACAACATTTTTTTGACAACATTTGAACATCATCTACGTGTTATTCTGTGATTGGTCCAAAATTATTTCACAATCAATAATAATAATCATATACACTATCATGGACAAATCATAGAATGACACATAAATGATGTTCAAATGTTGTCAAAAAAATGTTGTCTAAGTATCATTGTCCTAAAATAAATAAGCCAAGATAGTTGTTTTGTCATTGACACATGTACATTGATGCTTTATAAACTTTACACCTGTACCTACTTCTAATAATCAGAAAATAATATACTCTTCATTCATATTTTCATTTACTTTTCTTCTCTCGATAATACCTTTGCTTTTCTGTATCTCTACTCCTCCATTAGAGACCACCGCTTCTGCTGTTCCATCAGATTGGTATTGAGAGTCAGGTCGAGTGAGGACCTGAGGAGCTTCGTGATCACAGTGCAGTGCGGCTGGCCAGAGTGATTAAGGTGAAGAAGAAAGAAATTATGTTTCTTGATCAAAGAAGGGCGGTTGAAGAATGGCGGGATTGGATATGCCAACAACAAATCTTCCCATTTTGACAAAGAAGAATTGAAGTAGATGGAGCACCCAAATGAAAGTGCTATTTCGGTTTCAGGATGTTACTAATGTGGTAGAGGAAACGGGATTCGAGCCTGACCTTGGTAACTCGGAGGATCAGAAGGCTGCATTCAGGAAAAAAGACAACAAAGCATTGTTCATTCTGCATCAGTGCGTGGACGATGTGCATTTTGAGAAGATCCAAAATGCCATGACAGCAAATGAGGCGTGGAACATCCTGTTGAGGTGTCATGCAGGAGGAGAGAAGATAAAGAAAGTGAGGCTTCAGACCTTGAGGAGGCAGTATGAGCTCGTACAAATGGAAGAATGTGATAAAGTAGGAGAGTACTTCAACAAGGTTCTTGCACTTACGAATCAGATGAAAGGGTGTAGAGAGAAAGTCAATGACTTGATGATCATTGAGAAGATTATGAGATCTTTGCCTTCAAAGTTTGACTACATTGTAGTAGCTATTGAGGAGTCAAGAGACCTTGAGAAGATGAAGATCGAGGAACTTCAAAGTTCCTTGGAGGCACACGAAATGCGATTGCTAGACAGAAATCCAATTAGGAGTGATGAGCAGGCAGTGAAGGTGCATCATTCCAAGAATGAAGAGAAGAAAACATTCAAGAAATGGAAAGGGAAACATGGAAAAGCAAAGTGGAGAAATACAAGAGTAAAGATGAATAAGATGAAGCTGCAGTAGAAGATCAACAGAATGGTAAATCTGATAAAACTTTCAACAAGAAAGACAGAAGAAATGTTGAATGTTTTAATTGCCATAAGTATGGGCACCACGCCTACGAATGATATTCTGATAAAGGGAATCAGAATAAGGTGCAGAGAAAGGAGGCTCACATGGTTCAAGAGGAATCTGATTCAGAACCACCCACACTGATGGTTACGTCTGCAGAAAACTCACACTCTCAAGATCAATTGTGGTATTTGGATTCGGGATGCTCGAATCACATGACATGCCACAGGGGATGGTTGGTGAATTTTGATGAAACCAAGAAGAGCAGGGTGAAGTTTGCTGATGATAGTACCTTGAAGGTAGATGGAATTGTTGATGTTGTAATAAGAAGGAAGAATGGCTCGCGTGCCATCATAACCAATGTGTTGTTTGTGCCTGCAATGAAATGTAACCTTTTGAGTATTGGCCAGCTGGTTCAAAATGGTTTTACAGTAGCGATGGGAGGATTCAACAAGGTAGAACTGTTTGATGAAAACAGAAACCTGATCTTGAGAAGCAAGATCTCAAACAATCGCACATTTCATATCAGCATGGAGGCAATGGAGAATGTCCAGTGTATGAATACTATTAAAGAAGAAGATTGACTATTACATTGGAGGTATGGCCACCTTAATTGGAGGGGTCTGCAACAACTAGAAAAGAAGCAAATGGTTATAGGACTGCCTAGTATTAGTGTGCCACAAAAAGTGTGTGAAACATGCTTGGCAGGGAAGCAATCCAGAAAGCCATTCAAGGCAAATTTGTGCATGAGATCAAAGGAGTGCTTGGAAATGGTTCACTCATATGTATGTGGGCCATTTGAAGTCCCTTCACTAGCAGGAAATAGGTATTTCATCACCTTTGTGGATGAATACAGCAGGATGATTTGGTTGTTTGCGATTAAATTGAAGAGTGAAGCACTGGATTTTTTCTTGAGATTCAAAGCAAGTGTGGAAAGGGAAATTGGAAAATTATTAAAGATTTTGAGAACGGATGGAGGAGGTGAATTTACCTCAAGCAGTTTTAAGCACCACTGTCAAAAGAGTGGAGAAATAGAACAATGGGCTGGCAGAGAGGAGAAATAGAACAATTCTCAATATGGCAAGAAGTATGACTAAGGAGAAGGTGTTGCCACGAAATCTTTGGGGCGAGGCAGTGTCAACAGTTGTCTACATCTTGAACAGATCAACAGTTGTCTACATCTTGAACAGATGTCCTACAAAAAAATTGGAAGGAAAAGTGTCGTGGGAGGTATGGACAGGTGTGAAGTCATTCGTGAGCCACCTAAGAGTTTTTGGTTCACTTGCATATGCGCATGTTCCAGATCAAAGAAGGTTTAAGCTACAGGACCAAAATGAAGCAATGATTTTTATTCGCTATCACTCAACTGGTGCCTATAAACTATTTGATCCGATTAAAGGAAAGGTGATTTTGAGCAGAGATGTGGTTGTCCTGGAGAATGAAAACTGGGATTGGAAGCAGAAGCAAATTAGGTTGGTGAAGTCTACAATACGTGAAAAATCTGATAACGCAGCAAAGCCAAGATTGAGTTCTGAAAGCTGTGAGAACATGCAGTCTAAAAGTAGTGAAGAAGTGCAAAATAATGAGCATTATTCTGAAACTGCTAGACCACAAAGGAGATGCGAGTTACCATAAAGATTTCGTGAATGTGAGGTATATACTGATACACAAATTGGTGATGAAGGGGATCTAGTGCACATTGCTTTGTTTGTAGGTGCAAAACCGATAGATGAAATGGAGACCTTGAAGAAATCTGTGTGAAAGAATACAATGAAGGAAGAAATTAATTCCACTAAGAAGAATGGAACCTGAGAGTTAGTTGATCTTCCAGTTGGTGAAAGATGCATTGGCGTGAAATGGATGTTTAAGCAGAAACTCAAGCTAGACGGATCAATATCCAAGTATAAAGAAAAATTGGTTGCAAAGGGGTGAAATGGATGTTTAATCAGAAACTCAAGCCAGACGGATCAATATCCAAGTATAAAGAAAAATTGGTTGCAAAGGGGTTTCTTCAGAAGCATGGTGTGGATTTTTCTGAAGTTTTTGCACCAGTAGCTAGAACGGAAAAAGTGAGATCAACATCAAGATTCTTAAAAGTCTGAATAGAAGCTGGCAACCAAAACTCACTGCAATCTCTAAATCCAAGAATCTTACTAGCATGAACATGGCTACCTTGTTCGGAAAGTTAAGAGAACATGAACTTGAACTTGAAAGATTGAAAGAAGAGGAAGAGATTGAAGAAAAGAAGTCCATAGCAGTGAAAGCTACGAGCAAAAAGGCCTCAAAGATCGTTTTATCTGAGGATGATTCTAATGCAGAATTGGACAACAACGAACTAATGTCCATGGTGGTAAGAAAATTTAATCAATTTATGAAAAATACTAGTCAACTTACTGACCATGCAGAAAATGGCAAAGGAAAAAGAGCTGCCAGATCAAATGTTATTCAATGTTATGAACGTGGCAAAGAAGAATACATCAAGCCTGATTGTCCAGATCTGAAGTTGAAGCACAAAGCAATTAGGAAGTTCCCCAAGGACAAAATCAGAAAGCAGAAGAGTGCTTATATTGTTTGGGAGAACAGTGATTCAGAATCCTCAAGTGATGAAGATCTTGATCGAGAGGAGGAATCAGGCATATGCTTCATGGCTAGAACATCATTGACAAATTATGAGAGTGATACAGAGTTTGAGAAAGAACCTATTGAAGTGAAGTACGACCTATTGCTGGATGCATTTCAAGAAATACACGTTGAGGCCATGCGACTGCAATATAAGGTCAATCGACTTAACTCTGAGAGAAAGGATTATGAATGTAGGATAAATAATCTGGTCAATGATAATGAGAAATTACAAAATGAGTTAGATACTGCTTTATTATCTTCCAAAACAGTAATTACTGAGACTATTACAATTGAAAAGAAATGTGAAAAATGTCCTACTCATGTTGAACAAATAGATTACTTGACTAGCACGCTAGCAAAGTTCACTAAGGGTAGAGATAACTTAGATGATGTTTTGAAGTCTTCAGGTAGAGCTATATATAGGTAAGGTATTGGATATAAAGCTCAATCAAATAAGAACAATACAAAGAACTTTACTGAATTGAGTAAACCTGTTAAGCATGCTTGCTTTTACTGCAATATCATTGGTAATACTGTTAGAAATTATTTTTACAGAAAGGTTGATGTTCCTAAAGGCTTATACAGATGGATTCCTAAGGAACATCTAGTTGCAACTACCAATTAAGGACCCAAATTCAAATGGGTACCTGCATCAAAAAAATTGAATTGTTTTGCAGGATAACAATAGATGTTGTGACATGATGTGAGAACTTAAGGATGTACTAACATGGCTATATCAAATTTCTTGAGGATCTATAAGTGGTAACAATCATATTATGTTTGCAAAATATTCGATTTGTATGATTGTTTGATTGCTTGATTGTGTGTATGATTGTATGATTGATTGTGTTTGTGTTAATGGGAAAATCAATTTTTACAACTTTTATTCGATTGGATTATGTGCACAATCGATTGTATGTTGTTGTATGTATGTTTCTGTTTTTTGAAAACTCTCTGTCATACAGTAGTCAACTTAGGAGTTAATAAAATCGACTTTGTGTCTCTGTTTTAAGCTTTCCATATTTGAAAATTTAAAATGGGCCTAATTTTGATGAATCCTAGTTCGCGCCTTTTATAGAGTGTCTTACATTTAGAATTAGTATTGGAACTTGTCTGTGTGTTTAGTAAAATTCCTGAAACCCTAAAACTGAGAAAGAAGATTTCCAAAAATCCATATCCTATGGCGTCCACGAGTCGTGCTGTTGAAGAAAACAAGGGAAAGGAAATCATTGTGACAAGAAGTTATGATCCTACTGGCTGGATCAGCGATGAAGAAACAAGGGAAAGATTTCAAAATGGTACTGTCAAGATTATCGCTACTCCTAAGAATCTAAATATGAATATGTTTGAAAAGGAGGGATTCATGTTTCCTGAGTGGTTCGAAAGACAAGGACTGTCCAATTTTGCATAGATGAAAGGATATTGGTATGCAGACCTCATAAAGGTGTTCTATCACAATTTGAAGGTGGTGAATGACGACATACACTCCAGGGTGAAAGGTATTGATATTTAGATTGATGATTTTATATGAATTTTTTTTACAAATTTACCTACTGAGGGAGCCCCTTCACACTTACCATCTACTGAAACTAATCCATTGGTTAACAAGAGAAGGCTATACGAGATTGGTTAAGGTTTCCTGGAAGGTATTCTATCGAAAGAATCTTTGCACATGAAGGTCTAATCAAGGAAGAAAAGATTGTGGCTTATCTTCTAGTCTGGATAATTCTACCAGGGAGGGTGAGAAAAGATAGGATGATTGTTGAAGACATTTACTTGCTTCACACAATAAAGAAAAACATTCCCACTAATTAGTTGCAAGTTGTAAAAGATCACATGAAGAATGTTGCATTAAAAAGATCACTATATCTGCCATATGTCGTCTTTATAAGCAAAGTGCTTATTTTGCAAGGAGTTGACATTAGCAATGAACAAAAGTGATTTTGGGACTCTTCAAACATATTTGACCGAGACTCTGTTATGTCTCTTGGGTTAGTGAAGACCATAAATGGATGACGCTTCATAGGTGAAGATAATTCTGTGTATAGCACCGGGAGCACTCCAGTTACGATTCAAGATCGTACCAACTTTTACCCAGAAACAAATTTTGAAAGATACACTGCTGAACAGATCAAAATTCTTCATGACAAATTTGACAACTTTGAAAGGAAATATGGTGCTGCCCAATAACAAGTGGAAGAAAGCTCATCTAATGATGATACAATGGAATCTTCTAACTCAGCATAGGGCTTTTAGGTAATCTTGCTTGTTGTCTTAGCATTAGTGTGTTCTGGTCTAGTTAACCTTTGTTTGATAGTTGTTTCTCTTTTTGTCTTAGTATCTTTTGAAAATGGCTTAGCTTGCCATTTTGTCTGTCTAATGGTCTGATCCTATTGTAATATTTGTTGGAAATATTAATGAAATCATTTGTTTCAGATTCAATTCTATCAATTTTGACTTTATGTTTGAATTTATTTATATTTGATTAAAGTCGACTCTATGCTGAATGAAGTTGATTATGCATATGTTTACCGTTACATTAATAATTTTGCATATTCACTTCTTACTTGTATTATTTCTTGCATTACTGTGATTCTAAATTGCTTGATCTACAAAAGATCTTGAAAGGTTTTGCAGGAACATTGCTTCTGGATAAACTATTGGAATTACTACTCAATGGAGCAATGAAATCGATTGCCAATGAAGAACAATCAACCACTGGGTTAACTGGGTTATAAATTCCATTTACTAGAATTTGGTTATTCTGATTATTCTTCATATACTGTTTTTCTTTCAATATATCTCTGCTTTATGATTGATTAATATATTTTTGAGATTATATTGTGAGATTGTTAATTGATTGTATCTATGCTTAATTGAGTTGTTTGCAAATCTTTTGATATTATTATGTCACATGCTTTTATATGCTCTGAAATTTGTGATAACTACATTGTGCATTTGGGTTTTGATTATAAAACATGCATAATGACAGGGGGAGCATTGCATGATAGTTTAGATATTTCACATGCCTACACTTAAGGGGGAGATTATTTCTTTATCATGTGATTATCTGTGATAGGGGGAGCATCATTGATTGATTAATATGTTTACACTGATGCATCTCTGACAAATCATTTATCAGCGTATCATTATCATAGAGCATGCCTTTTTTGCTACTGCACAAAGGGGGAGAAATTGAATGTTTTGATTGCTTATTGCTTGATATTGATTGCTTGATACTGGTTGATACAGAGTATATATGTTGTCTTTGTGACTCTGATATATTCATTAGGAATCTGAGAGAGACTTCATATGTTTGCTCTGATATTTTGTTAAAATCATTTGTTCTTGCTCTGATACAGCTTGATTATATGAATGAGTATATGAGTTGTTGTGTAAAAACATGGTTGTTTATTAATCATGGTTGTGCATCATCAAAAAAGGGGGAGATTGTTGATAAGGGGAGCACTAGTTTAGCTAAACCTTACAATCTCACAGTGCTTCTGGTTTTTTATGATGACAACACATTATTAATAACACATGTACTGATATGTGTTACATGTTCATTACTTTCATGTGTATGAATTCTTGAAGAACATGTTTGTGTTAATTTTGTCTGTGTGTAATTTACTGCTTTCTACATGAGATATCATTTGTGATTGCATAACATATGTTTTTGAAAAGAAAACCACATGCACTTTGGTTGAACTTATATTATGTGGCAAAACTGCAAGTTTTAAGTCGACTTCATTATGAAGTAAGTCGATTAAAACTTGTGACTTTGCACAGATTTTAAAAAACAGTGCTATGAGTATTTTTGCAAAGAGAGATTTTCAAAACTGCATTGAAGTGAAAAAGTCGACTGTATGCGCAAGCTACTCGACTTAGTTAGTTATGTCTTAAATTTCTGTTGATGCTTGTGAACTATAATGGCTATATTTTGTTTCTTTGACCAACATTAATTGTTAGTCAACTGAATTAAATGTGCAATCAATTTAGTTGGTCTGAATGCTACTAAATGTTATAATTATCATAATTGTCTTATTACAGTCGACTATATTGGTAGCGAAGTCAACTTTGGGAGTGTCTGTTTAACAGAAAACTATATATAGGCGTGATTTTGTATTCTACAAAGTCTTTTGGTAATTCTAACATTTTCATTGAATTGTTTTCAGATCTTGATCTCTGCTAGAAAGTGAGAAGCTCCAAGAACTCATTAAGAAGACCGTGGTGATCATTCTTTGAAGAGTTGCTTGACGAGCAAGTGTTGGTGTGCGCATAAGATTGCTTGATCATTCTGCACTAAAGGTTTTTTCATACGTGATCAGATACTTCTCTCAATCTTGTGAAGATTGTGGTTGCCCTGTTGTGATTATAGGAAGAGGATGTGCTGTGTTCTGGGAACTTTGAGGATTGTTCAAAGTTGACAAAGACTGCAGGAGAGGGGATATCTTGCTACTGTTCTTTGGGTGTTGTATGCCTATATTTTAGTTAGAGGGTTAGAAATGTGTTTTATATTTTGACGTGGAGGTCTTTAAAGAAACCTTGTTTTAAAAACTTTGACCATTATAGTGCATTTGCTTCCAGGTACAGGAAGGACACTGGACGTAGGCAGTTTGGCCGAACCACTATAAAAACTGCGTTTGAATCTTCTATCCCTTAACTCTTTAATTTTCAAGAAAACTTATATTCTGCACAGTCAACTATTTTCCGATGCACTTGATTTATCTTTTTCCCTAAGTTTCAAGAAACTTTTGAAAGTTCTCATTTTTACGAAAAAGATTTTGAAAAGACTTTGATTTTTGAACGTCACCAATTCACCCCCTCTTGGTGTTGAAACTAAGACATTATATTTCCAACAGTGTTTTCTTATAATTCTATGTGATGAATGTGATTTAAAGTGTAAATCCAATCCAATTTAAATTGATTTTGATTGGATCATAGTTTTTTTTATTAAATTTTTAATACGGAAGTGCATATAAATATATAAAATGTAAGTCTAAAATTCATTGTATACACTAAACACAAGTTTAAATAAATACATCAAAATGTATATCTAAATTCTAAATATAATTTATAAAAGGTTTAATACCTATTTTGGTCCCTCGGTTTGTAGGGACTGTATAAAGTTGTCCTCCTTTTTTTCAAAAGTTCATTAACATCCTATATTTTTCAAAAAGGGTGCATGTTAGTCCTTTTTACTTGCGACGTTAAAAAGGCTAACGACAGACTTGCCCCCATGGCAAAAAGTTGATGACTTGTACAATTATTGTTTACATGGTACGCTGAGTTGGAATGACTTGGCAAGGTGTGTAGAAATGTTAAAATTGAATTAATTGGTTAAAAGCAAAGGGTTAGGATTGTTGTTGATTCGTCCCTGAAGTGAGCAAAGTTGTTCTTCCTCACATGGTGGTGCTTCGAGGAGAGGTGGGATAACCCCTATTTACAAGTGCTTCTCATGATGAAGGACGAGGTTGTCTCGAGGTGTAGAAAACGAATATGGTGGAGTGATGCTGCGATTTAGGTTTTAGCAGATTAGGAGTTTTCTGATTTGGGATTTTAGGGTTTTTTGTGCAGGTTGTGTGATTGAGGTTGAGGAAAAAGGAAATTGAGATTTAATGAAGGTTTTTCTCGTACTTACAGATCACGAGGAAAAAAGAATTCTCCTTTTTTTTTATGTTACTACAAGCATCCTAAGAGGCTTTCGCTATTTAAGAATAAAGACATCCATTAAACAAAGAAGTTTCACATGTATCATCAAATAGAAAACGTGATAGATCTTTT
Source organism: Vigna reflexopilosa (assembly GCA_027742785.1). NCBI lineage: Eukaryota > Viridiplantae > Streptophyta > Magnoliopsida > Fabales > Fabaceae > Vigna > Vigna reflexopilosa. The sequence goes on from CM050929.1 coordinate 22,508,321, forward strand.
AGCAAATAGAACACTATAGATCATCTTGAATAATTTGTTGCCATGTTTTGAATTGTTTATTGGATTTTGTAGATAATGGTATTGCCATGTGAAGGCCTTACCATCCATGGATAACAGTAATAACCTACTGCATGGCATGCACCTCTGGAGTTTGTTCTAAATCAAAAAAGTGGTCCGCCTTGGCCTTCCATTCCCGAAAATTTGACCCATCAAACATAGGAAATGGTATTTGCACACACTCCATAAATGAATATCCTGCAGGAGAAGGTTCTTCCCTGATTTCTTCCTCACAAGGACCATTCTTGGATGTCTGCGATGACGTGAGTATTGTCGCGAGTCCCTGAATAGACTTTTACATTTGTTCCAAGGATAATTGCACTGATTCTTGATGATAAGTGAGATAAGTGAAAGTCTTTTCATAAGAATCCATGCGGACTTTTAATTCCTTCATAGTCACCATCTTTCCCCAAGCTAACTGATACCAATGTGATAATTCTGATTACCACTGTGTCTTGTAAGGCCAGGAATGCCTCGTGCACTGCCTCACCAATCTCTAACCTATGTTAATAATAATTTTATACCATTTATCCTAAAAATCGTAGCAGGGATACATACCATTCCGAACACTGCAAGATGTTGAAGTGCTACTAAATAGTTGTAAAAACCATTTGTTAGTTGTCTATTTTTAACAACTTATTATTTAAGTGTTGGCCAAAACTAACCTTATCATCGAATAAATGTACAAGATCACAAAAGGCCCAACTATAATCATAAAGGTTGCAAGATAAATGATAGTCTACTTGAATTTTCTTCGCCAATGGATGTGATAACTTTCATTAATCCTTTTTTATTCTTCTGGTCACTATTATCTGTTTACAAAACTTTGAGAATTGTCATCTAAAATGTAAGTGAAAAAAGTTCCTATATTATTACCAAAGCAGGAAACACTTAATTGTCATCTAACATGTAACTGACAGAAAAAGAAGTTCCTACATTATTACCAAAATGGGAAACACTGAATTGGGAATGGCTTTAACTCTCCAATAAAGAATTCTAACTTCACAATTTTCTATCTAGACTATAACTCTGTAATGAACATTCAGACTTAACAATTTCTATCTGGACACTTAATATACACAATCTAGAGTATCAACAACCAAGGAAAAATGAAGTACGAAAGCAGCCTTCAGCTAATAATGAAAACTTTAGTAAAGCTTTTAGGTCTGTGACAGCTTCCTCAATGGCATAAACTATCATCTTCTTTATCTGTTCAACATAAACATATATCTGATAGTATATTCTGTTAGGTATCCTTAATATTATGATAGCCATATACGTTAAGGAGCATATTGCATAATTTTTAAAGAAAACGGAGTCCACATTTAACATTTTTAAACCATAGGGGGGACTAAAATGAACTTTCTTTCACAAATCCAGATTGTTCATTTTAATTACAACAGAAATTGATAATCATCCTTTACATGAACAACACATAAAATCCCCAAAATTATCTCTCAGCATTCCTTGTAGTTTTGGCAACTTTCGTTGCAAAAATATCACCACAGTGGAAAATGGGGGTTATCTCGACTCTCCTCGAAACAACACCATGTGAGGAATGCAAAAACCCTTTGCCCCAAAGAACAACTTTGTGAAGAAGTCATTCTTAACCCTAACCCTTTGCTTTTAAATCTGGGAACAACAACTTTGCTCACTGCAACACGAATCACCAACGACCCTAACCCTTTGCTTTTAAATTTAGGAACAACAACTTTGCTGACAAGACGAATCAACAATTTCTTTTAACCCTATGTTACAAAATTTCCACATCATTTACTTTTATTCTGAAAAATTAAGACATCAAATGACCTCACTGTGCCATGACATCAATAACTATACAAGTCATCAACTTGTTGCCAGGGGACAAGTCTGTCGTTAGCCTTTTTAACGCCGTAAGCAAAAAGGACTAACATGCACCGTTTTTGCGAAATATAGGATGCTACTGAACTTTAAAAAAAAGGAAGACAACTTTGAACAGATCCTACAAACCGAGGGACCAAAATAGGTATTAAACCTTTATAAAATATCAATCATATCATTCCTGCATTTTATATCCAAATTCAAGAGAAGGAACTGAGCTTGGTTGTGATAGAATAAGGAAATTTTGTTCGTTAGGTATGGAATAGTATAAATTTTTCTTTGGCAAAGTATTACTTTCAAAATTATTATCTATTAAATTTTAGTCTAGTTTTCAATGTTGTATCTAATAATCGATCCATTATAGTTAGTTTTTCAATTTTTTTACCGGATTGGTTTGGTCTAGAAGACTTATATATATTGCATCCTTCTATGGGTGCATAAATGTGAAAACAAAGCCGGAAAAACTAATGGTCTAGGATCTACTGGTATGGAATCAAGTAATATTACAACTACCAAGAGAATGCGTGAGGCCAAAATCAAAATTTTGCAGGTTAGATGACAACCTATGTGAACAAAGAAAAATAAAAGTATTCACATACCTCTTTTGAAAGATGCACACACACACAATTGTTAAGTTGTGTCTTTATGTAACATCTCATTTAATAGTATAAACTACTTAATAAAACATTATAAAATTTGATAATGCACAACATACAAATGGAAAACATACAAAATATTAATACAACTATCCATAGTAATAAATATAGTAAACAAGTTTTTCAAAAGATAAGGACTATTATACAAACAACTAACTAAAGCATAAATCATCAATTCACAGCATCATCGACCTCCACCAAAGGAATGTTAACACCTAACTCTTTCTCTACCCAGAAAGAGAAACATCACAGAAAGAAAAGAAGACAATGTAAGTTAGTGTTCAAAAGAAAACTTCATAAAACGATTTAAACATATAACATATTAATTCAACATTTATAACATATCATAACTCATATGAACATACATGCAAATGACTCTAGACTCAATTATCCGGTTACAAGCTTTGACATATAGCTTCACTATAGGTGTGTACTCGTAGTAGTATTTATGCTTGGAGAGTCATAAACAAAGGAGTTGTCACCCTACTACTCATGAGGTTATTCTTTCACGCCTAAGACCAAAAGTTTAGGGTAAAGACCTCTTGCCATTCTCTCCAATATCGCATTCATCGCTATATGACTTGAATGATTAGTAGTATATCTTAATACTTCCTTTTTGAACTCCCATATGTCAAGTATACATTAAACATCACCAAGACATAAATATTCTTCTTGAAGTTCTTTCAATAACCAAGCCACACATCATTATAATCACCAGTAACATTAAGAATAATATAGATCAATACCAAACAACCAAAATAAGTAAGCCAACACATGGAATTTAAATTGGCGCTCAACAACAAACTTTGACGCTTAGTGTCATTCTTCTCGTAAAATTCCTCACTTAATGACGCAATTTTATCGCTCAACGACACCATTTCATCACTTAACGACCTGGACTTGAAATGGTTCCAGACTTGTAGTAGAAAGTGGCGCTCAATGGTGTCTTGCCACCGTTCAATGTTAGACCATTCGCAAAAATGGTCTCTTAGTGGAAAAGTAGACGCTCAACAAACTGAAGCAAAATTGCTTCTAAACTTGCAGCACCAAGCCAATGCTTAGTGTCACATGTGCCATATTAGAAAACAACATATTCAATTCTCTAATTTAGGGAACCAAGAACCTGTTCAGATAATCAGATTGGGATTCTTGACTTAAATCTTGGTTCAAAAACAAGTTTTAGTGTTATAGTGTATATCAATTTGCTCAAATGGCTAGATCCTTAGTACCTTAAAACAACAATTCAGATAATTACAAGCAACATATACAACCAGCTCACACCAAAAAATTTCAACATGCTCAACCACTAATATCAACAATTCAACCAATTTCATACAACTTAAATGTATCAACTCAAATTATCAAAGTATCAAAAACTTAAAAACAAGGTATTTGACTTCCCTTACCTGATAGGTGATCAAATAACTCTAAAGTTACTAAGACAATTCCAGAAGTCCAATAAACTTTATCTGTTCCCACAAACCACAAAAACATGATTAGGACACATCGTTAGGACCATCGATCAACACAAAGTTTTATAGAAGACTCAAACGTCACATGCAAGCTAAGGTAGTTCACATGCAAGGAAAAACATAGACTAAAAAAAGAGCAAAAATTAACTTACTCTTTTACAAAATCTGATAGAAGCAATTGAAGATCTCACCTCAATAATCACTAAGTCAATATATGATATTCAAACGAATGAACAAGAGATTAGAAGACTTACAAAGATGGTAAAGAACTCTACAAAAAACAACTTTAGAGAGATCATACATTTTTAGATAATAAAACTCGTTTATAAAAATTCTATTTTGAACTTTTAATATTAAAATAACCAAGTTTTATTATTTTAAACATATTATCAAATCGAAGACTTGATTTTCTACATTTGATGTTAATAAAATATTTTTTCCCTAAAATGGATGACTAAATTTATATGTTGGTTATTATTCAAATTTGAATTTTTAAATTGAATTTGCTAATATAATGGTAAAATACATATAATTCTTATACTATTAAAATATTTTTAATTTACTTGATAGTTTATTTATTTTAAAATTATGTAATTATAATTTTTTATTATTTAGTATTAGATAAAAATGTATACCAGTTTTTAATATTATATTTTGGGCTTAATTATCTTTTTAGTCCCCAAGTTGGGGACTGAATTTATGTTTTATACCCGCTTTTAAAAATGATGTTATTTGGTCCCCACGTTACTAATTTTGTTAGAATTCGGTCTCTTCCGTTAAGTAGCTAGGAACAACGTTAACTTCACGCTTACATGGCAGTATTTTTCTTCTCTCTCCTCTACTATTCTGACATTTCTTTCTCTTTCTTCTATTTCTCTCTCTTCTATTTCTCTCTCTTCTATTTATCTCTCTTCTATTTCTCTCTCTTCTATTTATCTCTCTTCTATTTCTCTCTCTCCATTATAACTATCTCTCACATTTTTCTCTCTCTTCTATTCCTTGCTGAAGTTAATGCACAGCTACGACAAGTAAGTATGTCTTTTTCTTTTACTGCTTTTTGTTTAACTTTTTCAAGTGTCAATATTCAACAGAACCTTATACTCTTGTAACAACAAACCTTTGTCCAATCCTCATTGTCCGTATTTTGTATGTGATTCACACTTTCCCCCACTTTTTTCCACTGCAATATTACATATAACAAATTACTTGTTTATTTATCATGCCTATAATGAGCAGGCAAAGGAAGGTGGTGATAAGCGTGGGCTCGAGGCTACGTTGCAAAAGGTGTTGCAGCTCTATGCTTCCAAAGTTCTCTCAAAACGTAGTTATGCCATTAAAGGTATGTTCATAGTTCTTGTATTTTATGTAGAAAATTTATTTCCTATTAGATGAGTATTTGCTTGTGAAATATGACATCAATCAGTGTAAGTTCTAGTTTTGCCGTTTATTTTTATTTAATTATTTTTGTACTCTAAATTTATGAGTACATTCGCTTCATTGGACAATATATAGAAAAAGGTGGGACAAAGTAAGTTGAATTAATTAAGTTAAATGCAGGAATTTTTGTTCTACTCACTAGTGTAAAAACAGCGTACAACGTCACGCGTTTAATGTCGAATCACTCAATAGTCAACGTTAAAAATGACCGGTGATATTTTTGTAAATAAATACAATTATTAAACGTCGTTTAGAATTGTAATTCGACGTAAAAGAATATAAAACGTCGAATGTCCCAGCGCTAGACGCTAAAAGGTTAGTGAATTCAAAAAAAATTTGAGCGGGAGATTGAAAATTCATTCACTTTATCTTAGCGCACATGACCTCTTTCTCTACTCAAACTTTTTTGAACGAAGTTTGACGATCATCACATGTAATCTTTCTTTCTTTTGATACAAATGCATGTTAATTAACTACTTTGGGTATGATTTTCGTTTGTTTTCACCGATTATTTTCGTGTTCTTGTCCTTCATAGGCGCATTCTGCTTTCTCTTTCACTGGAGGCAACACTTTATTCCGATGAACCCAGGTTAGTTTTCGTTTTCATTTTGAAGAACTTATTTGTTGATAACTTGTTTATTATTTTTTTTGTTGAACTTGTTTGTTGATGTTGTTGTTTGGTTGAACTTGTTTGATTGAACTTGTTTGATTGAACTTCTTTGTTGTTTGTTATTGTTCTTTAATCGATTCTATATTACTGTTCATAGTTCATTCTTTATAAAATACCAAAAACTGAAAATTGTTTGTTTTTTCTACTTTTCAGGACTCGTAGAGCTGTAAAAAAAGATCACAATTAATTAAAAAAATATAAAAAATTGATTAACGTCGTATATTGACAAAATTGGACGTTAAATTAACGTCGTATATTGACAAAATTCGACCTTAAATTAACGTCGAATTTAAAAAATTCGACGTAAATTTAACGTCTTCCGCTATAACGTTGTTATCTAATTCGACGTGAAAGACCAAAAATATTCGACGTTATAGGCTGTTTTTGTACTAGTGACTTGCTATGGTCAAACTGTAATTAAATGCTTATATTTTTTTAACACGATCATGGTTGATTTTTAGTTCTCTTTTTTTCTCTTGTTCGTATATGATCTTTCTAGGTGCTACAATTTTTTATCCTTTTAGATCTGAATGGCCATTTTGAAAACTCTCCCCTGAATGAAGAAAGGCATGGGAAAATAAGCGTATTGACTGTTAATTGTGAGGTCCTAGAGGGAACATAAGAGGGAGATAGCGTTTGGTTGGTTCATGATGTCGAAGAGTATATTACAAATTTAACAGAAGACAAGAAGAATATAAGACAAGAGTAATACAAGTTTCCAAGTTTAAATATCTTGCATCAACATTGCAAAATGATGGGAAAATTAATAAAAATGTCATATTTAGGATGGAAAAGGGATGTCTAAAAGGGAGAAACGCATCATGAGTTATTTATGATCTCAAAGTACCTATCAAAATTTAAGACACTCTGTAGTATTGCTATGCATCTGATTATAGTGTATGGTAGTGAATGTTGGGTTTTAATGGGACAAGGGAAAAAATGAGAGTGGCAGAAATAAGAATGCATTTCCAGATAAACAAGACAAAAATATGCAAAATGATTGCATACAAAAGGTGGTATTTGTGTGGCCCGATTGAGGAAAAGATGACAAAAAATTGGTTAAGGTGGGTTGGACGCATACAAGAAAGCTACTGACACCTGTGCGTAGATTTGATTGCATGGTTTTTAGTTCACGAGGAGGAAGATAAAGAAAGATATTGGAGGAATTTGTTCAGAGAAATTCCATGGCAAATTATATCTTTGTAAAATTTGATCTCTAACAGATGCATGGCATCGTGTGATTCATATAGCTAATCTCACTTAGTGGGATAAGGCTTTTACTCGAAGAGTTTAACAATGGAAATATATGACGAGCGTTTGGTTGGATTGATTCATTTAGGAACTGGGATCAAGTTTACCGATGCATTGGGATCTATTTTTTGTTATTGCGGCCATTGAACTGCTATTTGATCACTATGATGTTTCTCCTGCAAAATATCAGTTTCATCTATAAATCTCGTCGTCTTGAATTCTTGCTTGTGGGTTACCATATATATGGGGCTTTTATGTCTAATTTGGAAGGTTGCCGTGTTCTTTTTGCAGGGAAGGAAGCTTGAAACCATAATCCAATGTGTCTTAGTTATCCTAATCTTTTTTGTTGTTGAAAAACATTCAATTCTAAATTTGATATCAGAATTCTGTTCCTGCTTCTTGACAAAGAATGACGTCGTAATTTTCGAGTTCGGGTTTAAATTTTCTTTGTTTTCTTTCATCCTCTTTAATTAAAGGTATTATGCGGGTTTTTGATTTCATTTTTCCATAAGTGTCTTTTTTAACTATGAAAGAAAAATAGAAAAGAGAGAAAAAGTTCAGAAGTAATTATAAGGAAGAGAGAAATAAAAGATAGAGAATGAAGTGTCATAATGAAGTGTCAGAATAGTAGTGAAGAGAGAGAAAAATATTATCCCAATCGAATTCTAACAAAATTAATAATATAAAAATTAAATAACATTATTTTTAAAAACGAATATAAAATAAAAATTCAGCCCTTAAATTAACGACTAAAAAGTAATTAAGTCTATATTTTGATATGTTCATTTAGTTTTTATTTTTTTATAAAAAACTATTTAATAAATATTTAGCCTTATTATCGGATAAAGAAAAAGATGTGAGATGTCACGTTTTGCTGATAAAAAAAAATGTTACGTTAGTTTCGAATTTAAATTCAAAAGTTCACGCTCCTCGCTCCCTCTCTCTCTCTCTCTAAGACCTAATCTACCAATTCCTTCAATTTCTCTCTTCGGAACCTCCATTTCCCAAGCCTCACATGGCTTCTGTAAGTAAAGCCTTTGTCCTCCCACTCCAATCTTTATTTCATTTTCTCACAGTCCATGCTGCTTTTCCTCTAAACCACTTTGTTTTCCCTTGCAGAAAAGGGTGCGCCCCGAAGATGCTTCTCTGGACAAGCGTCGCCGGGGCATCGGAGCTGAGAAAATGGAGCGACAGGGCGGTGCCGCTGCTCCTGGGAGGCATAGAACACCGTTTTCCGTTGTCACAAATCGCTCCGACCCTAACACGACGAGCGATGTCAGCGAGGCGGTTGATTTCACGAAAGAGGAGGTGGAGGCTTTGCTGAACGAAAAGAAGAAGGGAAATACATATGATAGTAAGGTTTGTTTTGTGATGTTCTTGATTTAATCAATTAGTCAATATTTTTATTCTTCTTTTTGTTCTTTATTGTTTTGTGGTTTGTTTGGCAGAAAAAGATGGAGCAAATGACGGATCTTATTAAGCGACTTAAGGCCTGCGTTCGCTGGTATAAAAGGATAGAAGAAGGGTATGTTCAAGAAAAGGAAAAGCTTCAGTCTGAGCTAGAGGCTTCTGAGAAGAAGTGCAGTGATACTGGTGTGTTTTATCTCTACGGAAATTTTTGAGAATAAGTTGAGTTGTTATGCTGATATACTATTGAAAATTTCTTAAAACTGTGTTTAGAAGCATGCTAGCTACTATCTGTCTTGGGTGGGAGAAGGAATTCGTATATTTTTGTATTGTTTACTGCTTGGCTAGAAGTAGGTAGGGATTTAGCTGAAGTAGAATTTACACATAAATAGTGACATTCATTCTTCAATATACAGTGAAATAGTTATCGAGTTATTGTAATTATTTGGTGATGTATTTAGCATGTTGAGGGTTTATATATTTTGTTTTAATTAGTTCTATTTTAAAGACCTGTTTTTTTTTTTTTTTTAAATTTCTATTATTGACTCTATAGTCCCTTCATGCCCAGATAGAATTTATCTTTGGTTGCCAGATCAGAAAATTCATATGGAAAGGAAAATTATTTTATGACCAAGCAATTCTGTTTTCTCAGTGACTGAGACGAAGAATAAGATTGATGAATTGGAGGAGGCTCTATCTGATTTGAGGAAGACAATTTCTAGTCTAGAAGAGAGAATTGTGAAGGAAGAATCAGATAAATTGGTAACGCTGTCTGCCGTCGTTGTGTGGAGTATGTCAAGAGAATTTACTTTATTTACCAATGACCTCTTTTCTTGTGGCTTCAAATCTAGGAAGCAATTAATTCTTATGGTAAAGAAAAGGAAGCCAGAACTGAGGCTGAGAAAGTTCGGGATGAGAAGTCAGCTGAGCTTGAGAAAGTTCGGGATGAGAAATCAGTTGCTGAGAAGAAGGTGATTTAATGATATATTCTGTATAAGATTGTTATTTGTAAAATATTGGACTACTGAACTTTACCCCCGAGTAATACAAAATAATTGTCCTCCTGGGTAAATTCTGCACTAAAAAGATGTTCATGTTTTCTGCTATTTGAATCCTACAGATTCCCTCATGATTTGTTCCTTTTGAAACCATGGAGTTTTGCAGGCCATTTCAAACGAAGAGTTGTACAAGCGATCACAGGAGTATAATATGAGCTTGCAGCAGTACAATAGTCGTCTTCAGTTTGATCTTGAAACAGTTAATGAGGCCCTTAAACGGCTTGAAACTGAGAAAGCAACCATTGTTGAGAGCCTTAGTAATTTAAGAGGCCACAATAAGGCATTGCAGGATCAGTTGGTATCTCTTAAGGTTAGTTGTATCCGTATTTTCTCTATAGTTCCACGTTTTGTATGAATTTTTGCCACTGATTTTAATAAATATTTGAAATCAAATGAATTATTATGTGAATATTGTCATAATTATTTTGCTACATTAAATGCGAAATGGAAGTGATTAACTGGCACTGATAGCTTACCTTATACTTCTTAAATTCTCATAAGTAAACTTGCTGTAAACCACCTATTGCATTTTACTGGTACTGTTACTATTAGCATTACCTATCTGTTGTCATTGATGGCGGTATATTGATAGCTGCTCTTCTTTTTGTGTTTCTGTTCTTAAATTTTTTTTAATCTGTTTTCAGGTTTCACTGGACGAGACTATAAAGCAGAAAGAAATTTTAGTAAATGATCTCAAATGTCTTCGTGACGAGTCAAAGCAACTTAGAGATGACCGTGACCGTCAGTTGGAGCAAGTAAATGCTCTAACTAGAGAAATAGCGAGGCACAAAGAATATACTGGGAAAACATGTACTCAATTGGATGCATTGATGATTAAAACAAATACTCTTGAGGTTTGTTTTGTTTTGTTCACTTCTATATATTCTTTTATTTCATTAATAGTGCACTTCTGTGTCTAGTGCATTTATGTTATGTGGGTTTCTTTATAGGAAACTTGTTCATCTCAAAAGGATCAAATACACATACTGCAGCAGCAGTTGTTTGCTGAAAGAGAGAAGTTAAAGGTAATGTAGTTGGTTTTTATTCTTTGCATCAAAAAGTTGCTTAGCATATAATTTTATTGCAGTGTGCTTTAGTGTTTTTGACAACTACCTGAAACAACCTTATTTTCTTTATGTTAGAATGCTGATCTATCAGCTTCAGACACAAGAACAATGTTTGAAGAGCAGAAGAGAATTATACAGGGGCTACAGGAGCGTTTGGCAGATAAAGAATTTCAAGTAGTAGAAGGAGAGAAGCTACGAAAAAAACTGCATAACACTATTTTGGTAGGTATTTCTTGCTTTTTATATATATTTTCTTTGATTTTTATGATGCAAAATCTCCGCTTATAGGTCAATGATATCCAATTAATTTCTATTTCAGGAGCTAAAAGGAAATATTCGTGTTTTCTGCCGTGTACGGCCGCTCCTACCAGATGACAGTGCAGACACAGTTGTTTCATTCCCTACTTCAACAGAAGCGCTTGGTCGGGGTATTGAATTGGTACAAAGCGGTATATATACGAACATTTTTGTAACTCTTCAGCTTTTGTATTTTATGATTTACGTGTTTAGTGCAGTATACATGCTTAGACAAGCATCACAATCCCACCCATTAATGTTGAGCAGGACAAAAGTACAATTTCACATTTGACAAGGTGTTCAATCACGAGGCTTCTCAGCAGGACGTTTTTGTAGAGATATCACAGCTGGTACAAAGTGCACTTGATGGTTACAAGGTAATTTCTAGTTTGCCTCCTTTCCCTTCAGTATTTCTATGGCAGATCACAGTTCACAGGAAATAATTATCAAAATGGCTAGTAAGAAAAGAAATAGCCATTGGTGTTTCGGACAGAAAAAAAAAAAAAACTAACTTACCCCAGTGCCTATGTTTGGGACAATGATTTTCTATTTTTAAAATACCATGGGTGATTTCTTGCATTTGAGCAATCCTACCAAATTTCTTGGGTGCAGTGGTGGTAAAACCAAAAAATTAAGTGATTATATTACATTTGGGGTACTTTTTTGTTTGTTTAAATGAAACACTGCGTGCGTGATAAAATTAATGTTATTATTATTGTTTGTAGTAAATGATTGTTTGTTTCTTGCCCTTCATAGGAAATAATCACTAATTAGTGATTACATAGGTTGTTGTTAAGTTTTCACTGACATAGCATACTCAGTATCTTCCTTGAGTATGCTATCAACGCTTGAAGTATATATTCTTTAAATTTATTATTTATTATGAACACTACTCAGTTGTGTTTATTTCTTGAAAAGTTATCTCAGCCGTGAGGTGGAATGAATTATATACCATTTTAAATACGCTTTACTTGAGGCTTGTCTTTTTCGTCATATTTTTTATTGCATTTGTTTGTGTATTTGGGTCTAAGCCGTGTCTTGACACAGAGGGCCCTGGTTTGCTATGACAGGTATGCATATTTGCATATGGACAGACGGGTTCAGGTAAAACCTATACTATGATGGGTAGGCCTGATGAGCCAGATCTGAAAGGGTTGATACCCCGTTCTTTAGAACAGATATTCCAGACTAGCCAATCTCTAAAAGATCAAGGGTGGAAGTACACAATGCAGGTTAGTATACTGCATCCTGATTTTCAATTTTCATGTGGCCACATCTTATGGAAACTGAAAAATTTAATTGAACAATTCCAGGCATCAGTTTTGGAAATATATAATGACACCATCAGGGATTTGTTATTAACCAATCGGTCAAGTGATCATGCACGAACGGAAAATAATGCTTCCAGCAAGCAGTACACTATAAAACATGATGCAAACGGAAACACACATGTTTCGGACCTCACAATAAAGGATGTTTGTAGCGCAGATGAGATTTCCTCCCTCCTACGACAGGCAGCACAAAGCAGGTATATGGTCTTTAATATTTTGGTCAAGCAAATGATTGTTTTGAATGAACTTTCTGGATAAATGTGTGCAAAGTCTGAATCATATGAATTTTAGATGACTTGTTATTCATTTTCAACTAATCAGTTGAAGCTGCTAAGTTTCCGTTTATGGTTTATAAGTGTACTCGACTCAGTTAGAAAATCTAATAATTTATTATGGACAGCGTGCTCTTGTTATTGGTGTACAATCTATGTATAACTGGATCATATTAATAAATAAAGAAAATTGGAAATTTGAGGGACTCTTTTTTTTTTCAGGTCAGTGGGAAGAACACAAATGAATGAACAGTCATCCAGAAGCCATTTTGTCCTTACACTGCGTATAAGTGGGAAAAACGAGGTACACGCTTTCTTAATACATATTTTGTTTCTGTTCTTTTGTCCTGTTGACATTATTTCCTGAGGCACTTTCTCTATTTTATAGAACACTGAACAACAAGTCCACGGTGTCTTAAACCTGATCGATCTTGCTGGAAGTGAAAGACTCTCAAAGAGTGGGGCCACTGGAGACCGGTTGAAGGAAACTCAGGTATTCATTGCTATTAACTTGGGCAGCATGCCAACAATTCTATTTTTCTTGTGTTAACAGCGTTTTTATTAACTGTCACGTTCAGGCTATCAACAGAAGTCTATCTTGTTTGAGCGATGTCATATTTGCTTTGGGAGGAAAGAAAGAAGACCATGTTCCTTTTAGGAATTCAAAGCTGACGTACCTTCTCCAGGTTTGTTAACCTGTTAAAATTTTCATTATTGATGTGGTGGTTGTCTTCATATTCAAATTAAAGAGTGAAAATGTTACACTACTTAAGTATGATCAACTTTATATGTTGATAAAGGAAGATCTTAGTTTAAAATTGCTTTGTTCAATGGCAGCCATGTCTCGGTGGCGACTCCAAAACGTTGATGTTTGTCAACATCTCTCCTGATCAATCTTCCACTGGTGAGTCACTTTGCTCCCTACGGTTTGCAGCCAGAGTCAATGCCTGTGAAATTGGGATTCCACGGCGTCAGACTCATACATCATCATCATCATCACGCTCCTCAGAATCCCGTTTGAGCTACGGTTAAAAGAGAGCTTGGCCTGACAAATGGTTTCATCCATGACCAAAATTAATTGCTTATTTTTTTGTCCTGTTTTAGGGCAGAATGAAGAAAGAATATATATTCGTTTTAGCTGCTATGATAATTGTACGAGTGTAAAATTTAGAGAATCTAACTTGTGTAAATGGTTGTAGAGGCTTGGCTTTAGCCTCCAATAGTATGTACAAATAATTTGTGTACCATTCAGATGTGACATGAGATAAATCTCAATTTGGCTTTGCACCTGTTTATTCTAATGATTCTTGCTCTCACAAAGCGTTATTTGTCCACAAAAGCTCTTCCCAGAAGGTTAGAATTCTTGCTCCTTTTCTTCCATCACTATTTGAGGTTAAACTTCGTTTTGGCATGATTTTAGACAACACCTGTAAGATGAGCCTTGAACAACACAACAGAACACTGGAGCAATTTTGTTTGCCGTGTACATCATTTATAGACTTGCTATGGTGGGTTCACAAATCATCCTTCATCTATTCTAATAAAAGAATTTTGTGCTGATTGAATTGAATTTCTTTACTTTTTTATTCAACAAGTCGACTGACCCTTAAGCACGGGTTGTCTATTTTATTTTTTAAAAATTGTTTTCATTTTATATATATAGAAATAATAAATTAATGAAATTATTATGTAATCAAGTAATAAATTTCAGTGGTATGAAAATAATTTAAGTTTTAAATATTGATATTACAATATAATTTTGGTAATTGATTTTACTAAATAATCAGAATAAAAAATTATATGAAAAAAAATAATAAAATAGTGAATATTATCGAATGAGATATAATGAAAAGGTTATGGTAAAAGTTGATAGTAAGTGATAAGGTGATTGATTGTATATTTACATTTATTTCTATTCATAGGAGTTTGAAATTAGGTTTTATTGTAAATGTTAAATCTATGTGATATGACAATAATTTCAATTTCATATATAACAAATGAAATTATATTATAATACATTATTGTTATTTTACTATATAATAAGTTAAAAAATCATGTTATAGAATATTTTTTAAAAATTATAATTAATTTGAGATTATGGTAACCTGTTTTGGAATTTTGTATTAGTATTATGAATTTTTTTGACTATCTGAGCTTTTCATGCTTTTCATTGAACTATTTGAGTTTTCTTTGTATATTTCCATGTTACTCAGTTGTCTAGTTAGTCTATTCACACTACTTGGTTGTCTTATCAAGTTCTCTTTGTTACTTGACAATATTGTCGAGTTCTCTACTTTACTTGGTTGTGTTGCCGAGTTTTTCACTCTATTTGGTTGTCTTGCTGAGTTTTTCTTCAACATCTTTTATGAGAAGGTTGATCATCTTTTTTCTTCTATTCTCATATGGACAATCTTTTAGAAAGCGTCCGACCTTATCACAATTGAAACACTTGCTTGAGAAAAATGGATTAGGGCCTGCAATAAGAAAATTAGTGAGGTAAACTTAGAAAAACCCATGTATAGAATAATGGCGAAAGTATACCTCGATGTTCGAATTTTATATCTTGGTGCTCGGCAAGCTTAGCTCCAACTTGAGCAAAAATGTTACTCGATACACATGGTACAGTTCTTTTTGTTATTGTTAGTGTGGTTTGTGTGATTGATTTGTATGATGAAGTTGAGTGTTTGGGTACGAAGAAGTACCCAACCTAATAATTGATATGGTATTGCAGCTTCTGACACAATTTCAAGTTGTCTACTTGCAATAAGGTTTAAGGTAACAAAATAACATAATTAGGTATAATCAGTGTGCTTGAGAGGTACATTTACCAAGTTGCGGAAAAAATGTGGGTGTAGTCCTTTGATAGTCCTACAAACTAAGCTTTTTGTTGGTGTTGTTGTAAGCTGAAATTGATATGGAACAATTAGAGATATATGTGGGAATAAAGAAAGACATATAAGACAATTTGGTTTGGTACTCACTTGTCATAGATTCTAAAAACTTCTTTAAAAACTTCATTTGTTATATAGTCAAAAGGCCTTTTTTGGTTGTCATGGATTAATATTTTGAGTCCATCTTTGCTCTATACTTTAGATACTGCAATATATAGTCGGTCATGACTGAAAACTGGAGATGATAAGTATAATTCTACTAGTGCTAGTGATTTTGTCCTTGGGATATGTTAATAGTCATTACATAAGATAAAATCATTGGAAACTGTCTTTTGATAAGCTTAAAACGCCATGGTGACTATAATGGTGACATAGATATTTGTGGTATATATATTTCTTGACCAATCTTATTTCCAGTAATAACCTTTGCTCTGATAACAAGTTTGTCAATCCTGTAACTATTAATCTAGTTCCATTACACAAGTCCTTAGTTTGATCCAAGTTCCTCAAAAGCGTAATTGGTGCTACAATCTTCAAACTAATGCTATAATTTGGTAGTCCAAATGTGTTTAATGTATTTAAGAATTCTGGTGTAAGGTGCTGATATGCAGTTTGAATCCTTTGGTATTATCAATGCTATCAGAGCTTAGATATTCATTTTTTTAAGCTTGCAATTTTGAAATGAGCTAGTCTAAGGTATTGATGTGGATAAACATAGTTAATTGTTAAGTTGAATGACATATTTGGAATTAATGATAAAACATAACTATTTATTTTATTCATAGTTTCAATTATGCTTGCTAGAGTTGCTTTAGATTGCGAAAAGTTGTAATCACAATAGTTGTGCATGAGGTCTGGGTATGTGTTGAGGACTATAGTTTTAATTGGATAATTGAAGTCAAAGATTAAAAACTTTGATGAAATATGAATTTTTCTAAACCATCATTAGGTTCAGATAAGTTTTCATCTCCGAGTTTGATTATCAATTCAGATAATTGATTGATTTCTTTTGCTTTGTTGTTTTTTAAATGACCTTGTGATAAACACATGTTTTTTTTATAAAGTTAGTATTTGACAATGATCCCATAGATATGAAAAATTTATAGTTGTATGTACAATATCTTATCTTAGAATTTCTAGTAGGATCTGTCTGAAATCACCACCAAATACTATAACCTTACCTCCAAAAATTGTGTTATGTTGCTTTTCTATTCTCATTATATCATTAACTTTTATCCAATGTCTCAAAACAATATTTGTGTACCCTTGGCACTTCATTCCAAATGATTAAGCCAACTTGTTTTAATAATTGGGAGGCTTCACTTCCTTGCATAATGTTACAAACTAAGGTGTCTAATGTAGGCAATAAAACTTTAAACTTTGAATGTGTTTTCCTTCTTCCAGAAAGCAGAAGACAGGCAATTCCACTTGAAGCAACATTCAAAACTATTTTTCGTGGGGATCGTAAGGCAAATGACAAAGTATTCCATATGAAAGTTTTTCTTATTCCTCCGTATTCATACAAAATAAAACATTCCACCTTCATTCTTACTAACAAAGTTAATTATTACGTGGAAAATTTCGTTTTGTTCATCTCTAGAATAAAATATAGGTTTAAATACTCTTTTGGTCCCTATTTTTGTCGACTTTGTTCAATGTGGGAGTCATTCTCTTTGGATGTTCAATGTGGTTACAATTTTGGTAATTCATGTTTAATTTGTTTTTTTTATGATGTCGTATAAATTGTTAACTATAGAATGTACACATTGACAGTGTTTATAAGAGTTGTTCGATTTTTGCTTACATGGCCCATCTTGCATTGTGTGAGTTGGATTTAATTGGATTAAATAGGATTATTGGAACAAAATCATCTGCTTATGTGCGATTAAAAAACTTATGTTGCAAACCTCCATCGAAACACGAACAAATATTGCACCACATTTAATCCTCGCGAAATCATCACGTATAAAACGAACGTCACCTACATCAACCATCGTGATGTACCATACCTCAATGTGAAAACCCTGATCATGCCACCACCAAAAGATCCATAGAAAATCCCTATATTGTGAACCAGGACGCGTCACCCAAATCACAAAGCCACAACGATATCTCCTTCAAATTGAAACCTTAGCAGCACCACCACAGTGCTATCTTCAACCACTGAGACAATGCTTTGATGCTGCCACCACCTCTCAAGCGTAACTCACCGCGAGAAATCAACCATCATAGCAACGTCAACATCATGCCATTGCAAACATGAAAACACGACAAACCACGAAACCCATATCTACACTTTGAACCATGCATCGCTGCCCATCCATCACGCCAGCACTGTTAGAAACAAAATATAAACATAAGATTTTTAACAGCACATAAAAAAATGATGATTTTGTTCTAATAACCCTAATTAATTCAATTAAATCCAACTCACACAGTGTAGGATGGGTCATGTAATCAAAAATCGAACAACTCATTCAAATACTGCCAACGCATACACTTATCGTTAACAATTTAAACGATATCATGAAAAATGACCAAATTGAACATAAATTACCAAACTTGGAACCACATTGAGTATCCAAAGAAAAAATGAGTCTCACATTGGACAAAGTCGACGAAAATAGAGACCAAAAGAGTATTTAAGCATAAAATGTATGAGCCAATTTTAGTTCATTAGAATTTATCACTATGGTAATTGATGATAGCAATAAATGAATAATACCAATAAATTGTAGTTTGATTGAAATAAATGTTGTTGTTCATTGACATTGTAATTTTGTTTTGCATAAACCAACCTGTTTCCTAATTGACTTGTTATAAGCCCATTGGGATAAGGCATAAATTGGTAGTCCTTTAGGCTCTTTTGTTTTACTTCTAGCAACTTCTCTATTTCTATTGAAGTAAGATTTTGCAATTTTTCAAAGGTTAGGGATAACTCTGTAAAAAAAAATCATTTTAGTTAAGTTTTGTTAATTGTTAAATATGATATAGGGTGAGATAATGTGTCGTACCTGGCATTGTAGTCCTTCTTCGCTCATTATATATGATTCCATCTAAAATACATTCCTAATGTTGTTCCACAATTGTTCTGGTTTGTTTATACTATTGGATAATATTATTGTTACAAATAGTTTTCTCAAGTACGATCTTGAGTCCCAATCTTTAGCTTCTTTAATATATTTTACATATTCTAAATCATTTAATAGGAATCCTACGACCAAGTAGGCTTCTTTGAATGTTTCATATACAATCTCAACACCAATTTTGATATCTTTATATGATAAAGGACCTTTGACAATTGTCAAGATTCTTCTTAAGTATACAAGTTCACTTGTAATTGGGGTTACACATACAAGTCTTTCTATGGTGTTTCCTTTCTTCCTTGGAGTCCAACATCTGTCTCTTTTGACATATACAAACTTCGATACAAATTATGTGTATGTTAATTCTCTATCCTTGGAGTATGTATTGTTAGATTCCATCCAAGTTGTAAACATTGATTTTGTAATTGATGGCCTAACAATGAGTTTTTCAACATTATCCTTATCTTTAAAGTATATTGATTGTTCGCCAAGAAGATGGAAAAATAATCTTTCTATCGTTGGATTTCTACCATGAATAGGAAGTGAAAAGTTCCCTAAAGCTTTTCAGGGAGATATGTATCGATAATCAATGTATTGTTTGATCTCATTCATGTGCTAAACATTAGTGTCTACATATGGTTGATTATGATAAATTATTGTTGTTATCCTATCATACCCCTAATTTATGTATTTGAATAAGTCATTTGTTGAAGTACTTCGATTACACCATTCAATGTTGATATGTGCTTGATACTTCAGAAGTAACTTTGGGTTGTAAGGAACTACAAAACGATTATCTAATGTAGTGCCTTGCTCAACCATAATCAGTCCCTTGTCTCTTCTTTTGTAATATGCATAACCTTCTTTATTAATTGTAGTTTCATCTTAGAACTTTGTAGGAAAAAAATCTAGAACATGTTCCATTTTTCATACATGGTGATGTTCTTTTAGTTGTTCTACACTTTGATTGATTATTTTCTATAAAGCTTAGTCTTTCATATTCTTCCATTGTATATCAATCTACTACAAATTGTAGAAAAAACCTTCTTGATCTGAGTAGAATACATATTTGTCCATTCTTTTTCTACATACTAAAAGAAAACTGCTCCCTTATTATCAGATATGTCCTCTTTCTGGTTTTTGCACATAATGTATCACAGTGACTAATATCATGCCTATATCTGTCTTTACCATAAGGAAATAACAATGGGTATTGAAATCTTAGATAACTTGAGTGTAACTCATTTATTCTTTGTAGTTTTCCACTTATATTATTCATTATAATATCCTTAAGTCATGCACTGTCAACATCGCCTACTATTAAGATGACAACCCTAGAAATAATGGGAATATTATAGATTCAACCATCTTTACTTTTGTCTGCAATGAGTATAAATTTCAGACCATCAAAAGGTTGGTTATGTAGGTTAATACAACCGGTATCGTAGAGTCGCGCAGCGGAATAAAAGTAAGATAACGGAAAGCGTGTTCGGTCACAACTCAAGTTACAATCGTCTATTTTAGAAAATTAGTTTTCTTAGAGAAATTTTTTCGAACAGTTGATATGCGTAAAATGTAAAGAGTGTAGGTAGTAGAAAAATTAACACAGAGTTTTTATAGTGGTTCAAATCAAAAGATTCTACGTTTGTTAATCACTATAAAGAGTGATTAACCTTTTTCACTAAAAATATAGTTGTACAAATTACAAGATAATGAAATAAGCAAAGAATAGAAAACACCTTCCTTCGACAAACAAACCGGAAGAATGCAGCAAGTAACTTCCTTCGACAAACGAACCAGAAGAGCTTCCTTCGACACACGAACCAGAAGCAACAACTCTGCCAACTTGAAGAGAACCGCTCCAACCTTTGAAACACAAAGCGCGAGCTTCTCCTATTCACAAGACCAAGCAAGAGCACTCTATCACTTTGAGAACTTCCTCAGACAAACTATATTCTCAAAATGGCATAGATCCTTTCAATCATAGAGAGCTTCCCTTAGGCACAAAGCTCTAATACTCTCAAATGAAAAGTTTTGTTCTAAGAGTTGTGGAAAAACCTATTTATAAGCCCAGGGTCAGAAACTGAAAAGACATCTCCCAACTGCCACAAATAATCTATTATCATAAGTGATAATCGATTATTTGTGTCTGTTATGGGGTTTTCAAAAATGAGATAATCGATTATCCTGAGGAATAATCGATTATTCCAGAGACTTGGGCATGGGCATTTCTCATCAAGACCAGGATATTCAATTATTCTGTTTAATAATTGATTATTTGCGCGAGCAACTCTTTTCTAAATTGGCTCGTGATAATCGATTATCACCCGAGATAATCAATTATTTTCTCAATGACTCACTAAATACGAAAACATCTAAGAGTTTTTACATCATTAGAATTTATCCTTTACATTTGTTTCTACAAAATGCATTTAAAAAAGATGCACTTAGAGTCTTCAATTCTTCAGCTTTAATCATCATCAAAGCTTCATAGTAGCTTCAAGATACCAATATTGGTAAGTTCTTATATATATATATATATATATATATATATATATATATATATATATCTTACCATTATAAAAGATTTTGCACGCACATTGTACTTATCTAACATCTATATTAGTTGTTTGACAATTTGCACATCTACATGGCTTAGATAACTGCACACATGAATGTAATAAATTAAGTTAAAGGTCTAATATGTTCATTCAATAATCTTGTGTAGAATATATTTATTACTAAAACTAAAAGGTCACCTGGATTTTGTTAAGTCACTCATTATCAGTATCATAGATATATAGTTGTGCAAATTGTGCCATCATACCAACTGAGGAAGAAAGCTTCCTATTATATGGCATGATTATCCATGAATTGTCAAATTGGGTAGTCCTTGACCATTACTTTTGGATCTATCTATCTTTTCTCCAAGAGATGTGAATGCAAACATCATGTTTTAAGTTCTAATGTTTTGTTGGTAATGTTTACTTTATATAGACTGTGTATCACTAAGTATATTGTGAAGTGTAGATGAAGGCTTCTTTTAAAAGTGGGAGGTAAACTTTTCCATTTTCACAACATAGTTGAAAGTTTGGGATTGAAGGATGTTTATCTTTCTTAATTATTTTTTATACCACATATGAACTTTTCAATGTTGACATTCATATAGGATCACCTATGTCATTGTATCCCTTAGATAAACAAAGTGATTTTAGTTTACAATGGTAAAAATGTTTAAAGATAAAACAATTAGAAATATGAATTTTGTGAGATGTTACATTCGAATATGATGGAATATTCATGATAGTGTCTATATTAATTTCTTCATCTTCATCTTCAGAAGTTGTGTATAAATCATCTAATATATGTTGTTAGGTCTAAGCATCAAATTGTCAATGATAACTATTAATAAGGATAAAATAATAAGGAATACGACATATTTAGAGTCGAATATGTTAAAGAAAAATCGTCAAGTATCTTCTGCTTCATCACTAAATTTGTACAAACATATGCTCTCTTAAGGTTTTGAATGCAGAATCAAACTTATTCAATAGGTTTCGCCTATATGAAATATTATATGAAATATTTTTAATTCTGAGAATATTATAATGATCAAATGCTTATAGAGTATGATTTATCTCTGGATAAACTCTTTGTTGAGAATCTTGATTAAGAACTACAAATGTTATGTCAGAGTGGTGAACTAGGTGTCTTCCTAAGTAGATGTTGATTTTGTCTACTGTAATTACACTGTCCTTTAGATCTTGTCCTCCATTTGGTACATAATATTTTTCTTTTCGTAATTGTTATAGAAAACCTATCTCTATTATTAAGATTTCTTTATCCATAAATGATTGGACCAAGGTATAGAAATTGCAAAACACTTTTATGTCCATTATAGTATAATATTTATTATATAATAAATGATAAATACAACAATAATGATAATATTTTCGAAATCAAGTGAATAAAAGCCGTATTTTTAAAAGAAATCTTTATTTTATATTTATCTTTTATCTTTATCTTTTATCTTTTATTTAGTTTGTTATTATTTCTTATTTGTATTTTGGGCTTAGCCCATATTTCTTCGATTATAAATAGAGAACCCTATGTGTGTATTTAACACAAGGGAGATTAATCCCAAATATAAATTTTCACTATATTCAACATGGTATCTAGAGCATAAGGTTTTTTTTTTCGTTGATCCTGTCCACTACAACCACCGTCGCTATTAGTCATTGTCTTCATCGCCAACCACCTTCATTGGGCTCACCATGACCTGGCTGTGTTGATTGGGCCTCTTTCGAGTTCTAGGTTTTGTACTCTCTTGCTTGTTCATGGCTTCTAACCCGTCCATATATGCTAACTATGTCAATGTGCATTTATCTATTGATAAGTTAGATGGTACTAATTATGCAACTTGGGCATCAGACTTAAACTTTGGCTTAAGAGTCAAGGGTATCTTGATCATATTACTCAGAATGTGACAACTATTGATTCCGCTGCAGTTACCCATTGGTTGAAAGTTGATGCTCAGTTATGCATTGTTCTCAAGGGTACCCTTCATTCCTCTTTAAAACAAATTTTTCGTTCTTACGAAACATGTTTTGAAATCTGGGAACACGCTAAATTATTATACACCAATGATACTCAACGTCTTTATGGTGTTTGTCATGATCTTCTCAATGTTCTTGTTCCTCGGCGTCAGGACTCCATGACTGATTATATGGGTAAAATTCATGCTTTTTTTCATGAGTTTAATGAATTATTGCCTCCTGCTTCTACTCCTGCTAAAGAAATAGAGCAACGGTCAAAGTTCTTCATGCTGCTAGCATTGCACGGCCTTGCTGATGAGTATTCTCATGTTCGTGATCAGATTTTGGGTTCACCTATTGTTCCCACTTTGACTTCTACTTGTTCCACTCTTTTGCGTGTACCTAGTAGACCCATCAATGATACATATGTTTCCTCTACGTTGGCATCTCAACGTCATGACCACAATCACTCTTACAAACCAGGAAAAGGACGTCTCAAGTGTAACCATTGTGGCAAGGTAGGCCACACGATTGACAGGTGTTATGCATTACATGGTCGCCCTCCTAGATCTGCTGCAATTGTTCAAACTACTTCTTCGTCACAATCACCTACTGAGGATCCTCCTTCATCTGATATCAGTGATGACTCTGTTATTTTCAGTAAATTTCTCAAATGGTATAAGGATCAACAACCTTCCAGTTCTACTGCATCTGTAGAACACATAGGTACATCTTTTATTGGTCTGAGTCCATCTTCTTCTTTTAACTCTTGGGTTCTTGACTCGGGAGCCACAGATCACATTACTGGTAACAAATCTTTGTTTTCCTCTTTGTCCTCTCTGAATCCTTTACCCTCTGTTACAATGGCTGATGGATCTAGAGTTTTAGCTCATGGTGTTGGGACTGTTAAAATTTTTCCTTTTTTATCCATTGATAATGTTCTGTATGTCCCTGGGTCTCCTTTTAACCTATTATCTGTTAGTCGTCTAACTCGTTCTCTTGATTGTGATATTTCTTTTAACAAAGATTTTGTTTGTTTACAGGACCGGAGTTCGAGACTGGTGATTGGCACCGGATGTGAGTCTCATGGTCTTTATCATCTTAGCCCCACTACACATATTGGTGCAGTTATGGAGTCTCCATCTCTTCTTCATGCTCAGTTAGGTCATCCTAGTCTTGCCAAACTACAACAACTTGTTCCTAGCTTATCCAAGTTGTCCAATTTAGTCTGTGAGTCGTGTCAATTAGGAAAACATATTCGTAGTTCCTTTCCTCGTAGTGTCTCACAACGTGCTTTGTCTCCTTTTGCCTTAGTTCATTCTGACATTTGGGGACTTAGTCGTGTTAAGTCTAATTTAGGTTTTCAATACTTCGTTACCTTTATTGATGATTATTCTATATGTACTTGGTTGTTTTTAATGAAAAATCGTTCTGAGTTATTGTATCATTTTCAAACTTTTTATAATGAAATTAAAACTCAGTTTGGTGTTTCTATTCAAATTTTGCGTAGTGATAATGGTCGTGAATATCTTTCCATTCTTTTCAACAATTTATGGCTTCTCATGGTATTCTTCACCAAACTTCATGTGCTTATACACCTTAACAAAATGGGGTGGCTGAGCGTAAAAATAGACATCTTATTGAAACAACTCGTACTCTTTTAATTCATGGTAACATTCCTCAATATTTTTGGGGTGATGCTGTTCTTACTGCATGTTATCTCATTAATCGCATGCCCTCTTCTGTTTTAGAAAATAAAATACCACATTCTATTTTATTTCCTCATGAACCTCTTCACCCATTACCTCTAAAAGTTTTTTTGCTATCAAAGTTGGTCCTGATGGAACTATTGATCGCCTCAAAGCTCGTCTTGTGGCCAAAGGTTACACTCAAATTTTTGGTTTGGATTATGGTGATACTTTTTCTCCAGTGGCAAAGATGGCATCTATTCATTTATTTATAGCCATGGCAGCTCTTCAACAATGGCCTCTTTATCAATTGGATGTCAAAAATGCATTCCTTAACGGAGATTTGCAAGAAGATATTTATATGGAGCAACCTCCAGGATTTGTTGCTCAGGGGGAGTCTTCTGGGTTGGTATGTCGTCTTCGCAAATCTTTATATGGCCTAAAACAATCTCCTAGGGCCTGGTTTGGAAAGTTTAGTGATGTTGTTCAACAATTTGGTATGACTCGGTGTGAGGCAGATCATTCAGTCTTTTACCGTCACTCAAGTGTTGGATCTGTATACTTGATAGTATATGTTGATGACATTGTTCTTACAGGAAGTGATAGTCATGGCATCTCTCAGATGAAACAACATCTTTGCAACCATTTTCAGACCAAAGATCTTGGCAAACTTAGATATTTCTTGGGTATTGAGGTGACACAATCCAATGATGGTATTGTTATATCTCAAAGGAAATATGCACTAGATATTTTGGAGGAAACTAGGTTGATGAATTCAAAACCTGTGGACACACCCATGGATCCTAATACTAAACTTCTACCAAAACAGGGGGAGCCTATGTCAGATCCCGAGAAATATAGAAGACTAGTTGGAAAATTGAATTATCTTACAATTACTCGTCCTGATATTTCCTTTGCAGTTAGTGTGGTAAGCCGATTCCTTAATTCCCCATGTGAAGATCATTGGAATGCAGTTATTCGTATATTAAAGTACATTAAAGGATCTCTTGAAAAAGGGTTGTTATATGGTTCTAGTAACCATACAAGAGTGGTTTGTTATTCTGATGTTGATTGGGCAAGATCTCCTTCTGATAGGAGATCTACATCCAGATATTGTGTCTCCATTGGTGGTAACTTGATCTCTTGGAAAAGCAAGAAATAGAGTGTTGTGACAAGATCTAGTGCAGAAGCAGAATATAGAGCTATGGCTTCAGCCACTTCTGAACTTGTTTGGCTTAAGCAATTGCTTAGAGAGTTACAATTCGGAGATGTCACGCAAATGACGCTTATATGTGACAATCAGGCTGCTCTTCATATTAGTTCTAATCTTGTCTTTCATGAGAGGACCAAACACATTGAAATTGATTGTCATTTCATTCGAGAGAAGATTGTATCTGGAGATATCAAGACTGAATTCGTAAATTCAAATGATCAATTAGCTGATATTTTCACTAAGTCTTTACGGGGACCGACAATTGATTATATTTGTAACAAGCTTGGTACATACGATTTGTATGCACCAGCTTGAGGGGGAATGTTAGATATATTATTTTTATTTTATATTTATCTTTATCTTTTATCTTTTAGTTAGTTTGTTATTATTTCTTATTTGTATTTTGGGCTTAGCCCATATTTCTTCTATTATAAATAGAGAACCCTATGTGTGTAGTTAACACAAGGGAGATTAATCCCAAATATAGTTTTTCACTGTATTGAACAATGTGAATAAGGTTTTATTGTTAACATGTGTCTTTGACACTTTTGAACTTTAGGTATTATGCCCTTACTATATTTGACATGTGGATTGAATAGTTTTATCATTGATAATAGC
This sequence comes from Vigna reflexopilosa, assembly GCA_027742785.1. Classification (NCBI taxonomy): domain Eukaryota; kingdom Viridiplantae; phylum Streptophyta; class Magnoliopsida; order Fabales; family Fabaceae; genus Vigna; species Vigna reflexopilosa. Next base: position 22,535,187 of record CM050929.1, read on the forward strand.
TGAAATTAATATGAGCTTTGGTGATAGTTTTGCTGGAAGCTTTTTGTTTTTTTTAGTAGTTTGAAGATATGAGCTTTCTTTATTTATTAGGCGTATTTTTCAATTTCATGATTAATAAGACAGGTAAGAATTATTTGTCTTTTGTTTCATGATGTGACTAAATCCTACCAGTATTGATTACATGTGTAGTAAATCTATATGTAATATATATATCTAAGCAAATTATATAAACGTAATAATCTGGTAATATATACCTAAAATATTATTTTCTCATATAGACAGTTGATTTAATATTGATTTTTATCATACAATTTTCAATATTTTCTTTTTTTAAATTTATATTTCAAACAATTATTTTTAGACTTTTTAAACAAGACTAGTATTTAATATGTAATAAGTTGTCTTTTTTTTTTCTTTTCTGGTCCTATTTCATGCGACCAAGTTTTTTATGGTGGTAAAATTGATCTTTCTACTAATTTAATTTAATGTTTTTCTAAAGAAAAACAAAAGGATAAATCAAAGTAGATAAACTAGAAAGAATTTATGTAACTAGTTCATATGTCTCACAAATCTAAAAAATTTAAAATTTAAAATTTAAAAGAAAGGAAAATATGCTTTAAAAAAATATGACTAAATGAGATTGTTGTAATTTATATTGTCTTCTCCTGTATTCTAAATCAAAGAAAAAAAAAGAAATAAAAATTAAAAGTTAAAAAATTAAAGGAAATGATAAAGAGATAACGGAATTTATAAAATGTAATAAAATAAAGGTTTAATCTCACCAGAAGTCTCTATTTTTATCCAAAATCTTAAATAGGTCTCTTTTTTTTGCATATCAATTGGGTCCCCATTAATGTAAATTTGATTCAATTAGAATCCTTCCGTCAAATTGACTTAACGGCAGTTAAATATTTAG